>CM062295.1:744788766-747188766 GCA_031216915.1 Pictodentalium vernedei
CTGAAGCTATACACAGTGGTTTCAAATAATATTTGCATTAATTTAACCCTTTTCACAACACTTTTCGGGGGAGGGGGGCAATTAGGCACTTTTTTTCTTTCATCAAAAATGCTTTTTTACAGTTTTGGTTAAAGTTTGTGGTTAAAAACGCAGGACAAACATCACCACCCCCCATCCACCCACCCCAATTAGGCTTTTTTTCTTCTTTTCCCCAATATGCATTTTGAACTATTTACAGTCACCACAACATGCAGAACCTTTTTTTAAACTTTTGTACCCCCCCCCCCCCCCCCCCCCCCCCCCCAATTAAGCATATTTTTTTTTATTGCCTCCAGTATGCATTTTGAACCATTTACAGTCACTACATGCGGAACCTTTTTTTAAACTTATGCACCCCCCCCCCCAATTAGGCACTTTTTTTTTCTTTCGTCAAAAATGCTTTTTAGCTCACCTGACTGAAAGTCAGGGTGAGCTTTTCTTATCAATCTTCGTGATGATAATGGGTCATAAGTAGCTGATTGATGCAAAAAAAAATTTTCTCATTGCCCCAGGAGCTAAAAAAGGAAAAACCTTAAAACTGCCATATCTCCAAAACTACACGGCACAGAGAATTCTTATTTTGTATAAAGCTTACTTTTATCCAGTAGAATAGAATGGTTAAAAAAATACCTATCGGTTTGATCACAAGGTACTTTTTTCAGGACTTTGAAAAAGTGCTGAGTCAGCACTTTTTAACACTGTAGACAATGGGAAAAACATTAAAAAATCTTCTTCTCCAGATCCAGCAGGCAGAATCTTTTGATATTTGGTATGCAACATTGTAGGGTGGATCTGATTCAAGTTTGTTGAAATTGGCCCCCTGGGTTCATATTTGGGCTCAGTATAGGAGCCTGTTTTCGAACTTAGTGCATTTCAGGCAAATTTCTTAAAAAATCTTCTTCTCCAGATCCTGCAGGCAGAATCTTTTGATGTTTGGTATGCAACATTGTGGGGAGGAGCTGATTCAAGTTTGTTCAAATCGGCCCCCTGGGTTCATATTTGGGCTCAGTATAGGAGCCCGTTTTCGAACTTAGTGCATTTCAGGCAAATTTCTTAAAAAATCTTCTTCTCCAGATCCTGCAGGCAGAATCTTTTGATGTTTGGTATGCAACATTGTGGGGAGGAGCTGATTCAAGTTTGTTCAAATCGGCCCCCTGGGTTCATATTTGGGCTCAGTATAGGCGCTCAAATTTGAACTTAGTGCATTTCAGGCAAATTTCTTTGAAAATCTTCAAGTTTGTTAAAGCCAAGTCCCTGGGTCCATATTTGGGCTCCCTGTGGGAGCACGAATTATAACTTAGTCAATATGAGGAATTTTTCTTTAAAAATCTTCTTCAGATTCAGCAGTCGGAATGTTTTGATATTTGGCATGCAGCAACCTTAGAGGGGTGAGATTCATGTTTGTTCAAGCCAAGTTCCTTGGTTCATATTTGGGCTCACTATGGGAGCCTGAATGACAACTTAGTTCAAAATGAGGAATTTTCTTTAAAAATCTTCTTCAGATCCAGCAGATGAATGCTTTTGATATTTTTTTATGCAGCATCCTTAAAGGGATGAGATTCAAGTTTGTTCAAGCCATGTCCCTAGGTCCATATTTGGGCTCACTGTGGGAGCTCGAATTGTAACTTAGTTCAAAATGAGGAATTTTCTATAAAATCTTCTTATTCAGATCCTGCAGTCGGAATGTTTTGATATTTGGTGTGCATCATCCTTAGGGGGTAAGATTCAAGTTTGGTAAAGCCAAGTCCCTGGGTTCATATATGGGCTCCCTGTGGGAGCCCAAATTATAACTTAGTTCAATATGAGGAATATTCTTTAAAAGTGAATTTTTTTAGATCCACTGCTCAGAATCTTTAGATATTTGGTATAAGCTTTTCTTAGGAGTAGCAGATGCAACTTGTTGAAATCAATTCTCTGGGTTGATATTTAGGCTACCATGTCAGGTGAGCACCCTCAGGCCCCCTGGGGCCTCTTGTTTTTTCTCTGCTCAAAATGCATTCTGAAGGATTTAGACTGACCAGATGTGGAAAAAAACAATGGGCTCCCCTAACACACCCCCACTCTCCCCCACCCCCACTCTCCAACCCCACCTCCTCCTCATCCAGGGCCATTCATGCAATATTTTTTCTTTGGTACAAAATGCATTTTTAGCCTGACTGTTTATAGTCAGGGCTATAGTCATGATTTTCGTCCATCCATCTGTCAGTCCATCCATCTGTCTGTAAACAATTGGTTTCCAGCTGATAACTCCAGTTTGGATTATTTGATTTCAACCAAAGTTGATATGTGTATTTTCCAGCTAGTAATACAGGCCAGGTTTGAATATAGGTTCCACAACTCCCTCCCCCCCCCCCCCCCCCCCCCACACACACACACAAACGTGTCACTTAGGCAATTATTCCCAAAATGCATTTTGAAGGATTGAGAGTTATTACATGCAAAAAAGAAAATTGACTCCTATAGCCCAACATTGCTTTATGTACTGCATCTTTAATCCTTTACCTAACACAAGTTGAAGCCAACAGTACAAATTATTTTTCTGAAACACCAGATTTTTTCATTTTTAGCTCAACTTGACAAAGTCAGGCTGAGCTATTGCCATCACTTCTCGTCCGTTGGCGTATGTATATATGTACGTACATTAGTACGTTAGTACATTCATCCACAATTTCCTTTGGCACACCTCACAGGTCGCATTTATGATCAGATCACTTTGAAATTTGGTATGCCTGTTTGGGGTGACCTCTAGATGGGAGCTATTGATTTTTTTCAATTTCCGTCAAAAAATGTTGCCGCGGTCAACGTTCTTAGCACTTAGTTTAGTCAGACCACAAGTTGACCCCTGCCTTAAGGGCCTCAAGATTTCTATGCATTTTTAGATCTATTTGACAAAGTCAAGCTGAGCTATTGCCATCACTTTTCATCTGTTGGTAGACATACGTACGTACATACGCACGTCCATAATTCCCTTTGGCATGCCGCTCAGGTTACATTTATGATCGGACCATTTTGAAACTTGGTATGCTTGTTTGGGGTGACCTCAAGATGGGAGCTATCGATTTTCTCCCATTTCCATCAAAAATAGTTGGTGCTGGCAACAACCTTTGATGAACTTAGTGCAGTTATGCATCAATATTTCCCTTTGGCACACCTTGCAGGGCACATTTATGATTGGATCACTTGAAATTTGGTGTTCTTGTTTGGGTTGACCTCTAGAAGGGAGCGATTGATTTTCTTCCATTTTGTCAAAAAGTTTGCCACTGGCAATGACCTTTGAACTTAGTCAGGTCTCAATATTTCCCTTTGGCACACCCTACAGGGCACATTTATGTTCGGATCGCTTTCAAATGTGGTATGCTGGTTTGGGGTGATCTCTAGATGGGAGCTATTGATTTTCTTCCTTTTCCATCAAAAAATGTTGCCATTGGCAACGACCTTTGAACTTAGTTTAGTTATGCATCAATATTTCCCTTTGGCACACCCTACAGGGCACATTTATAATCCGATTGCTTTGAAACTTGGTATGCTTGTTTAGGGTGGCCTCTAGATGAATTTCCATAAAAAAAATTTTTAAAAACCATTGCCACTAGCAATGACCTTCAAACTTAGTGCATTTGTACATTAACATCTTCCTTTGGCATGCCTCAGAGGGTGCATTCATTATCGGGTTGTTTTGAAACTTGGTATGCTTATTCAGGGTGACAAAGATAGGAGCTATCGACTTTCTTTTCATTTCCATCAAAAACTGTTGCTGTTAGCAACAATCTTTGAATTTATTGCATTTGTGCAGAAATATTCTTCTTTGACATGGCCTGTGGGGCACATTTATCATAGGATTGTTTTTTAACTTGGTGTATGCATTAGGCGAGACCTCTAGATAAGTGCTATCAATTAGCATTCATTTCTGTGAAAAAAATTACTGTTTACAATGACCTCTTACTGCATTTGTGTATCAACATTCTTCCTTTAGCCAAACCTACAGTTTACATTTAAAAATGCATGGATTGCTCTGACATTATGCACACACAATACTGTAATTTTGAAGTTTCACCAAATAACATTGGAACCAATGATCTTCAGTTCTGCCATTTCACTTATAACTTACCAAGTTCAAGTTGTCCAGTTGAGCTACAGTGTCATTGACACTTTCAGTGGTACACTTTGACAGTCTACACTCTGTGGCATCATATCAGGAATTATTCTGCCTCTTCGGGAAAGGATCCATGGCCCATGCCGTTGGGAAAAATTGTGTCATGGGGGCTCTAATTGGGCATTTGTTTTGGAGGGGAAAAACATACAAAGACTAAGAAATTTTACAATCAAATTGAACAGAGAACACTAAGACCAATACCTGAGCAACTGCATTTATACTCTAAGTAAGTTTTGTAACAAACAGTCACATGCAATCATGTTCAAACAGTCTCTGCAGTCTCTATTATATTATTTTCACAGTACTAAATATCTTGTCATTCGCCTTTGATTTTAGGGTCTTCGTTAGGCAAGCAATTAAAATTTAATGTATAATTGGTGTCCTGAACTTGGTGGTTATAAGGCCTCAGAAAACCAATGGTTTTCTGAGGCCTTATGACTACCCAGTTCAGGGCACCAGTTGTGCATTAAATTTCTGTTTGAGATTGGTAACTTCAAGTAATTATCCTTGCATATAGACAGCTAAGACTTGCCTAGAAACAACTGCCAAGGCCCTTTAAATGTAACTTGTAATTTTATCCGAAGAAACATGTGATTTCAGTCAGAATTAGTCCTTTAACCATGAAGGCTTGGAGATTTTAATACATTTTTGCTATGCATTGAAAGTCTAGTTCCTGTGGCTTTGCAGTTGTTTCTATTCAAGTCTTGGCTGCATACGGAGGCAACCAAGACTTGCCTAGAAACAACTGACAAGGTACTTAGAAAATAAGTTTTGAGTTTATCCAAACAATGCATGTTGGGGCACCTGTTCCTTTACATTAAAAAGTTATCAAAGTCGGAATTGGGCCCTGTAGGGTTAAGTGTTAATGAAGATCAACTGTCATTAAAAATTAAAAAGAACTATAGGGAACAAGACTTTGATTAACTTCCAATACTTAGGTGAGAAAACTGAGAATGTGAACTATCTTATTTCCAGAGAATCTCAAATGACTTGCTCTGATTGGCTCAGGGCAATGGTGTAAATATCTGCTCTTTTTTACACCGTGGTACAGCCTGGAATAAAAACTAGAATACAAAAATGTGTGCTGTACAAAAAAATTACCAGTTGATGTCAATATTTTTTTTTTTCATACATACAAACAAATTTCCCAAAAATAATTTGTAAAAATGTTTTTTTTAAAAAGATCTACACTGAATATAAAATTCTTATATCCTTGTCACCATTCAATCACAGATATCCAGATTATAGGAAAACTATTTGTTCTTTCGTTACAATTTATTTTACTTTTGGGTGTGAAATGAGGTTTTTTTCACAACTGGAAAAATATGAAAATGTCTTTTGTTAAAGTTTTGCCTGTGTGATGAATTCGGGCCAGAAATTTTAATATTCATTCAGGTTATTTAGTGTTCTGTTGTATACAGAAAAGCTAAATTATGTTAGTGTGGCCTACCACTCAGAATCCCGTGTCTTCCCGATATATTTACTGCCAGGTGTATTGTACGCAGATTTTCATTCATTAATTTCAATTGTTGGGATCATTCAGCTGTGAACGCTGTTATAAATACGGCTGTTTCGCTCAGTTTTTGTTCATATTTGGTTTGTCCGCAGCGAAGTCACCTGAGAAAGGTAACATGCCAGTCTTATTTTCACTTAGAAAATAAATTGGTCATTCTTATAAATTGCTTGATCGCCTGTTTTTCTATCAGTCGTAAGTCAAATTTAGGTCCCATAGCTTTCTGTTCAGTTTTAATGTTCAATTCCCTCAGTAATTTCTTATCGTATTTTTGTCTCAGCTGAGAGCTAAATTTGCTGTAAATTTAAGGCTTAGGTAAAACATAAATTCAGTGTAAATTCACGTCTTGTCGAAATTTAAGGTGGGGTGAATCTAATTTTGTTTTAGGGGAAAGTTAAGGTTAATGATGAATCAAAATATTCAACTTGTCAAAATTTAGGGTGGGGGTACAAAAAGGCATACTTCGCCAGTTCGGTCAAATAATCATTTATTATTCATTCATCTACCACCCCACTATTCACAAGTATTATCATCATTAAATCATAAATTGTGAAATTGAAGGGTCTTTGATCCATATGTATGGGTTTATGGAATTAGCCAATCCCAAATCTGTCACATTTGGGGGCTCGTCCGGGATATTTTTGAAATTCTGCGAAAATTGATTTGAATAAAATCAAGTTTTAGATTCAAAATTATATTTAACTGGATCATTGATAATGTAATTTGTTCCTAAATTGGAAATTTGTGTACTTTCTGAATATTATTCAATGTGGGGGATAATTTTGTTCCTAAAATGTTGTCAGAAGCAAATATAACAAATGAAGCTTTGTAAATAGAAAGGTGATGTTTGGTGATGAAAGGGAGACAATTATCCCTTCTGACATTCATGTGCCACAATGAGCTTTTGTAAGCTCCAGGAACCCTTTGCATGTCACTCTGCAGTCCACTTTCAGAAAGATTATTTTTAACACTCCTATAGAATTGCAGAAAGTAAAACAAAAAAATACTATGTTAGGAGATGACTACTACGCTGTACCTGAAACTCCTTATAGTAGAAGCAGTGTTAACCAAGGTATACATAATTTTCAAAATTTTGGCACTCAACAGTCAAATTTAAAAAACATGCAAGTGGTACCTAAAGAGCCAGATATATTTGATGGAAAGTTTGTAGAATGGAGAGATTACATTGTACAATTTGAGCAAGTTGCATCTTGGAATGGGTGGCGTTATGTTCAGAAAGCACAACAACTAATTATGAACTTGAGAGATTTTGCTCAGAAAATTCTTAGTGAATTATCCAATGAACAATTACAGGATTATGATTCTCTTAAAATTGTATTGGATAATAGATTTAACCCACCGGGAAGTGAAGCTTCTTATAGGAGTGAGTTTAGAAATGGATCCCATCAAAGGGGAGAGTCTGTAGTGGATTATGGGTACCATCTAAGGAGACTAAGTCACCTGGCATTTCCAGACATACCATATAAATGGAGAGAGCTTGCCACTATTGACCAATTTATCAATGGTATTGGTAATACAGAATTGCAGAAACACATAGCTTTTCACCACCCATTAACTCTTGAAAATGCTATTGCAGTGGCATCAGAATATGAGTCTTTTGAAAAGTCCATTCAGATTCAAAAGCCGCCTTTTGTTAATCCACTGGCAGCTGTTAGTCCTTATGGAATAAAAGAAGCGGATAGTTTCAGTTATATATAGAGGAGACTTTGGCCAAGTTGGATAAACTGATCGATTTGATGAATGAGAATGTACAAAATTCAAGTAATTACAAGCAAAATAAGAAAAAAAATTTCACAAAAAGGGTTGGGTTAGAGACCCAAAGCTCAACCCAGAGAGAGTATGATAAACCTGGGTCAATTATTTCTATAAACCCCTCTGGAAAATCTTGTATGTTTTTGGAGTTGAATATTCATAATAAGGTTACTGATATGTTGCTTGATACAGGTTCAGTTTTCAGTATTATTTCGCATAAAGAATTTTATAGAAGGTATTCCTTCCCCGTGGGAACCCCGGGAAGTAAGCAGCACTTGTTTACTGTGGTAAACCAGTTCCGCTTTACTAGTAAAATAGGACCCAGTCACCAATGCTTGGGGTGAAAGTCCTCTAAAATGGGCAACATGTAGATCAACGATTGACTAAACTTTACTTCATCTCCATGTTGTGTCACGATTAGCCATGGTGCATAAATATGTGACGTTAACCACCAACAAACAAACAAACAATAGAAGGTATTCCGAATCTGAAAATATGGAACAATTTGACAGTTCTCTTGCTACTGCCGATGGAAAGCATATAAAAGTTTGGGGCAAGAAAAAGATTGAGTTTCTGATAAATAAAATTATTTGTCGACAAGAATTCTTGGTTGCTGAGTTAGATCATTTTAGGAATTGATTTTCTGGAAAGTGGTGATTCCTCAATTAATGTGGCTAGGGGTGAAATTCAAATGTTTGGTCGGAAAAGAAAACTCAAATGTGAAATTTATTCCATTTGTGCAAGAGTTAAAACAAGCAAAAAGGCAGTTATCCCACCTTTAACTGAACGATTAATAAAGGGGAAAATTTTGGGACAGTATGAATCGCATGAAAGAGAAAACAGTATGATATTAGTGCCTTTTTTTCATTACAGCAAAAGGGTTGCTTATGGCTAGGACTCTTGTCTGTACCGACTCTGATAATATTTATTTCCCTGTTCTTAATGTTTCAAGAAAACCAGTTAAGTTGTCTAAACATTTTGTGATAGTTACTGTACAGAATGTCATCACCAGGATTAACATAATGTTTGTTATTTTCCTTAATGTGATATGCAGTAGCTGCAAGATGATGCGCTTCCGATGTGGTTTTTCCATGATTTGAACACAAATGTCTCCATACAGGGTTACCTCCAATAGCTCTAAATCTACAGAGAGGACACCTAGTTAACATAACAAAGGCAATATGCCCTTTTTTCCAGTGCCTAATATAAGCTCTACAGTTGGAAAATCTGGTATCCCACATCCCAGAACTGAACAGTCCATCCCATCATGCCACACAGGTCACTCTTCCTCCCTAAATGCCCTCATCTCTTCTTAAGGAATTTCTAGCAAAATAGTGTCAGTAAAATCCATGTTTCTACAAATATATATAAAAAAAAAATTCTCGCACTACACAGCCAAATGAATAGTAAAACCCAATTATTATGACCTTAACACGGAAGTTTTTCACTTCACTTTAGCCAGTCTTGGGAAAACCTTATACTGCAGAAATAAAAGAAATGGAATTATAGGACCGTTTGCGTACTTCAATGTTCAAAATATTTTAGCCTAATCATCCATATGTTTTTGTGGACAAAAATGGATCCGACACTATTGTGCCAAAGCAAATTCCCTTCAGAATTAACATCACACTTAATAGTTATAAAAAATTGGCTGAACATTACAACAATATCTAAACAATTATCAGCAGAAGAGAAAATGTGGTCAATCTTTTCAGGTGGTTATCCCTCATTTTATTTCAGCTGACACTGTATTGGCTGGATAGAAGTATAAAATATAAGAAAAAATTGGGTTTTGTCCAGATATATGATAAATTAAAAATTTGTGGATGTAGCAGGCCTACTGAACATTTACCAACAATTGCAGACCACTCTCCATTTTGATTCAACCTCAAAGACAATCAATGAATAGATTAATTGCATGATTATGGTGAACAAAGAAAACTTCTGGGACAATAGCTCAATTATTGTCATTGTATATTCAGAGACTCCAGAAATATCCAGGGTTTTTTTGCATGTGCAAAGGTTGATTGCATTTTTTATAGGATTCTACTTTAGTGTAATAAAGCCTTTGTTTTGTAAACATTGAATGAATGATAAAAAATATATAATTTAATCATTTTCCCCGCCTCTGCGTTTGATTGGTTGAAAGCATATAGCGTGAAAGTTATCAAAATCGTATAAACCAAATCGCGTCATGATTTGGAATGTCGCTACACGTTCGCACATCCGATCCAACTTTGAAGACTTTGGAAGCCCTGCCCACTCAATCCAATTGTCACCACGAGAGCGTGACGGCAGACTGATAGATGGATAACAAGCTTGTAAACAAAGATCAGTGATCGATTTTTCATCGCCTCCAGTCAGCGAGAATATAATGATAATTTCTCAGAAACAATTGAATTTAATAAAATATACCGAAGTGGGAGACGAATAAAAGATCATACACCCAAACATGATTTGGGGGGAACTTAAAAAAAATGTTTTTAATGATATTGTTACGTGACTTGCTAAATATCTGTCATCTGCGATCGAAAATCAAAACAACAAACAATTTGACAATGATTGACGTAACCTGTTTGTGGCCCACTTTCCTGAGTTTGACTGTTGTCTTTTGAGAAAATTAAAAGTTTTTTGTTCACATACACAGTTTTTTTATTATATTTTAATATTACAGCCAGATTAAATTATAAGAAATAACTGTTGTTTTTCTTCGGTTTATGCGATATAAACCAAAAATTTTCAACACAAGCTTAATCATAACTCGCTATGCGAGTTATGAAGCTTGTGCTGAAAATTTTCAGTTTATATCGCATAAACCGAAGGAAAACAACAGTTATTTCTTAAATAAATCTGGTAATTTATAATACTATTATATTTTATTATATATAGAATATCAAATTTGCCTGCCAAAATGAACTGCTCCCCAATCAGCATTCTGTTTGGGTTCTTTTCTTTCCTCCAAATTCAAACAATGAACTAAATCACGATGGGGTAGATTTCCTGCCTGACTATTATTTATAGTTTCTGAGATCAAAGGAAAAGAAGCATCAGCAAACATTCAGTGGGTCTTGGACAATTGCCAGATCCCCCCCTCCCCCCCCCCCCCCCCCCCCCCACTCTCTCCACTTTCATTGGTAATTCACCACTCCCGTGAATGTTGTAATGTAAGGAAAGAATTGTACCCAACTGACTTCATGATACCAGCCCATGGTATCTAAAATGTACGAATCTTGAACCTCGTGAACATATGGGAAGGAACAATATTTTTTGAAAATATTGATACCCCCCCACCCCCACCCCCAACAAATTGAAGAGAAAGGAAATAATGCACATTCTGATGAAACAGTAAAATATTTTATCATGGTACAGGAAGTGTTGTTCTTTTGGCAGTTATGTGCTATTAGCACTACTTGATACCGTTTTCGCCAGTTTAGTGCCATTTTTGCCAGTTTAGTGCCATTTTCTCCAGCGAGAATTGGTACCATTTTCATGTGATCGGGTTGTATGTACATGTGCATTTAACAACAGACAGTTCTCCAAAATACATTTTCTCCTTCCTTCTTTCCAACAAGTGAGTTCATCTACTGCATGGATTTTTGTACCAGCCCTCATTTTCCTTTTAGAAAGTTTTTAATAAAACATATTTTTACTCTGTAAATAAAGAAAAAAAATTCACAAAGGTTCCGTTGAATGTCGAGCTGGATTACTTGTATAAGTATTAACAGATTTCCAAACCTTTATTTATAAAGATTAAGAAGGCGAGCATATATTATCACAACATTCCGTGTTTCGTATCTGTTGGCTGATAGCTTTATGGAAACTGAGAAGTGGGCATGCTTGTAATCATTGTCCAGCAGATTTATATGCATTCAAAATAAACTTGTTTACTGTGATTTTCGTTGCTTTCCTCTTAATACAAAATGCTGAATTAAAGTAGGAGAGAATAAAGGAATGGGTGTATACTCAGTCTTATTGTATTAGCAATGAAATAGGTTTTTAATTGCAAAAAACTACGGATGTTTTTCGCAGATTAAGAATATCGGTAATTTTAGCATTGTCATGAAACCAGTCGCCCTTTGATTTCGTGTTTTTCAAGCGTTCTATAATTATCCACGTAATAGGGGTTCTCAACCCACGAAGACAATGTGTTCACCAGGTGTGACAAAATGGGGTTTTAAATGGAGTGTACATGTAATGTATTAAGGGCATATTTGGTGGAAAAAGAACTGAATAGTGATTTTGAAAATTGCATACCTGTGTAACTGAATGCTCAAACATTTTTACCTTCATGCCAGGAAAGCTGGCGATGAGCAATATAAAACATCGTCATTTTAAACCTTCAGATATGACTTAAACAGGTATTGGAAGGTTTCCATACAAATGTTTGACAGAGTTAAAAATCGAGACTTTGTTTTAAGTTACAAGTGTTTCAGGACAGAACTAAGTGAGTTAAAAGTTTCAGGAAAAGGTGACTGCATACAGTATGACCACTGTGGACTGAGCACTTTCCACAGGTAGGCAATATTTCCACGAACACAGTACAGTGGAGCCCACTTAATTGGATATCTCTTAATTGTATATCCCTGTTAATTGAATATAATTTTCAAACACAAAACCATTTACCATACCTTCAGTACAAATTTGATCTGTTAATTGCATATGGGTTGTAGAGTAAACTCCTGTTAATTGTATATAATTTTTTGTAATATGTCGAAAAAATTACTGTGACACGCACCAAATTCCCCTTATTTATCAACCTTTTTGGCCTCACTACATCCAATACAGGCATTTATTCTATTATATCTTGTTTGACAGAGCTCTATGAGCTCTGTCAAACAAGATATAATAGAATAAATGCTCAGTTTACCTCCAGAACACAGGAAACTGACCCAATCCCTGTTAATTGTATACTCCTGTTAATTGAATAATTTTCACTGACAAAATGGATATTCAATTGAGAGGATTCTACTGTAATATTAGATCCCAAGCACTAATTAAAGGAATAATCATCAAAAATTCAATTAATTTTTCATTAATTCAAATTTTGCTGCTGATGATTTTTATTACCCAGTAAATACATCCATGGACATGACTGCCCACATGGGGATTACTACCAGTCCACGGTGACTGCACTGTACATTATTCCATACTGGCAAATGCTGATATAAAGAAACAGTACAGTAATTTTAGATTATTGCCAAACACTCTGGTCGGGTTTCAAAACAAGGTACAAATGGACATTCATCTTTATTTTTGCCATTCTGAAATAACAAAAGAAATATTCAAATTACAGTGCGATTGTGAATGCCAGCTAAAGTATGTGACAAAAGTGGTGGATGAACTTCATAAAATAGACACCTGTATGACAAAGAGGACTTTGGAGGATTTATGACAGAGATAAAAAAAACCTCATTGTTTTATTCAGTCTCCACATTCAAGAAATACATCTTTAAATTGAATCCTGACAACGATAAACCGGAAATGCTTCATTGATCAGTGTTCAAAGTCAAAATTAGGCCCTTAAGGGTTACTATATAAATGTTATTTTACAATTTGGAATTAATGAGGAAAAAATGTTTTGCAAACATTTATTTTGCAACAGCATTGTATTTAGTATACATGTATTGCAAGAACATCAAATTAGTTTGTGGTTTTGTTTTAATAACATATTGTTGGTGCCTTGCAGGGGCCTTTGAAAGAAGAAACTATTCGAAATGTCAGCAAATATGTTCTGAAGGATGAAAGGGTTTCTGTTTTATTGAACAGGTAGGTGGTGTCTTCCACTTATCATTAACACTGTGCATCATTTCTAACTTGATTATGAGAATATGTCACAGGCTAATGAAAATTCATTCCTCAGTTGGAATCCTGGGAAGTGAAGCAGTGTATGTTTACTGTGGTAAACAGGCTTTTTTGCTGGTAAAATAGGACCCAGTAACCAATGCTTGGGGTGGAAGTCCTCTAAAATGGGCAGCATTGGCATAAGCAATATTGGCTGAATTTAACTTTTTCCCTTGTTGCAGTCACAATTAGCCACTGGGAAGAAATATATGACCTTAACCCATTACCTAATGCAAACGAGATCAAAATATCTTATTTTACAGGTTATGTTTTCAAATGATCTTGTTCCAGTTAGAGGTCACATGATGTGGTTTTTATATCCCCACAAAACGAAGTTTAGGAGGGTATATAGGAGTCGACTTGTCCATCGGTCGGTCGGTCTTTCGTCATCATTGGTCCGTTGCACATGTAAACTTGTGGAGCGAACTACTTCCACAGTTTTAGTCGCAATTTCATGAAACTTCACAAAAATGATCAACATGATGAGGGGAAGTGCATGACATAATTTCTTTTCTAGATCGGATTCAAGATGGCCGATGGCCATATTGGATTTGGCAAAATACTTGTGGAGCGAACTACTTCTACAGTTTTTTGCTGCATTTTCATGAAACTCAATATAAATTGATTGACATGTTGTGGAGCAGTGCGTGACATAAATTTTTCCAGATCGGATTCAAGATGACAGACTGGAGTCCATATTGGGTTTTGCAAAATACTTGTGCACCAAACTACTTCCACTGTTTTAGTCGCATTTTTATGAAACTTCACCAAAATGATCAACATGACGAGGAGCAGTGCGTGAAATAATCTTTTTCACGATCAGATTCAAGATGGCCGACTGGTAGCCATATTGGATTTTTTTTTTACTTAGAAAAATTGAATGCCCCTTTTCAGTCAGCCACACTTGGCAGTATGCCAAGGTGGGGGTATACTGGGCGACAGACCATCTCTAGTGTTGAAATGTTTTGAAAAATAATATTTCAACTGCTCAGTTTGTATATTACATGGACGGGTGTGGCAGATTCATTAGGTAAAGGGTTAAACAGCAATAAATAATATGAAAATGTATTGAATTTCATTGTGTTTCATTTATTAGGGCCCCGCCAAGAGGCGGACGCCCTACAGTGATCGCTCTGTCCGTGACAAGTTCGTGTCCGGGCTGTAACTTTTTTCCCTTAATAGATAGGGTTTTGATATTTGGTATGTGGGTAGATTATCTCAAGACCACGTGTCGCGTACCAAGATTGCCATGCTTTGACCTTGAAGTTTGACCTCAAGGTCAAATTATTCAGAATTTGGGTTTTTTTTCTGACAAGTTCATGTCCGGGAAGGGATTTTAATCAGATTTTACCTATTGCTTGAAATATTTTAGTATTACGATTCACATCAGTTTATACCTAACATCGGTTAGTTGCTGCGGGGCCCGCAGAGATGGATTCCATCTCCGTGATATCTAGTGATACACTTGTCATTTCCACAGTTTGGTATTTTATGAAGAGATGTCACCTTCTCAATGAAAAGATAAACATAGGTTCACTTGGGTTTATTCATGCTGATATCAAAAACCATGCACCATAATCATGTAGGACTGAGAATTTAACAAATAATTTCTTGTTTGACAGACCTCTGCCAAACAAGATGTAATTGTCTACTGACATTATGGGAATATGTTGTTAAAAGCTTGGGTATGTTTACAATTGTCTGAAGATGGTTAAGATTAGTCAGATAACGATATGCTGTTACGAGGTTTAGTTTATTTGAAAAAATTTGATTAGTTTTTTTTGCTACATATTTGTAATTAACCATTTTTCACAACATGTCATCAGAAATAAAATAGTAAGAAACTACAGTAGAACCTGTCTTGAGAGACCGCCCTTTGGGCCACACAAAAGTGGTCTCTCAAGACAGGTGGTCTCTCATAACAGGTTTCAGGGTTTCTCAAGTCAGTGAATAACCAACCACAAAATTCAGAAATGGAGAAGAATAGATTTTTGTAATTACTTTGTAGATGTTCTTTTTTATGAAGTTTTTGTATCAAATTGAAATGGACTGTTATAAAAATTATAAAAATAAATTAGTGTTGAAAATCTTCATTGAAGATTTTCAACACTAATTTATTTTTATAATTTTTATGTGTACCCATACTATGTATGGTACACATAATGCCATCATCCGGGGTGGCCATCCGTCGTTCGTCCATCCTTTGACCGTACGTCTGTCCGTCTGTCTGTCCGGCCGGCGTCCGTATCCATTTCTTTGTCATTCGATAACTTGAAAAATATTGCTTGGATTGTCAAGTTACTTTATATTTGTGTTCAGGTTACTGATGTGCCGAGCTGTATAGTTTTTGGTGTAAATCTGATAATTTGATCCTGAGATATTAACCCTTTATCCTTCAAATTGAAAATTCCTCCAATCCCTTTGGCATTCGATAACTTGAAAAATATTGCTTGGATTGTCAAGTTACTTTATATTTGTGTTCAGGTTACTGATGTACCGAGCTGTATAGTTTTTGGTGTAAATCTGATAATTTGATCCTGAGATATTAACCCTTTATCCTTCAAATTGAAAATTCCTCCAATCCCTTTGGCATTTGATAACTTGAAAAATATTTATGTGTACCCATTCTATGTATGGTACACATAATGCCGTCATCCGGGGTGGCCATCCGTCGTTCGTCCGTCCGTCTGTCTGTCTGTCCATCCGACATCCGTATCCATTTCTTTGTCATTCGATAACTTGAAAAATATTGCCTGGATTGTCAAGTTACTTTATATTTGTGTTCAGGTTACTGATGTGCCGAGCTGCATAGTTTTTGGTGTAAATCTGATAATTTGATCCTGAGATATTAACCCTTTATCCTTCAAATTGAAAATTCCTCCAATCCCTTTGGCATTTGATAACTTGAAAAATATTGCTTGGATTGTCTAGTTACTTTTTATTTGTGTTCAGTTTACTGATTTGCCGAGCTGTATAGTTTTTGGTGTAAATCTGATGATTTGATCCCGAGATATTAACCCTTTATCCTTCAAATTGAAAATTCCTCCAATCCCTTTGGCATTCGATAACTTGAAAAATATTGCTTGGATTGTCAAGTTACTTTATATTTGTGTTCAGGTTACTGATGTGCCGAGCTGTATAGTTTTTTTGTTTGTCCGTCTGTCCGTCCGTCCATCCATCGGTCTGTCCATCCGGCATCCGTTTCCATTTCTTTGTCATTCGATAACTTGAAAAATATTGCTTGGCTTGTCAAGTTACTTTATATTTGTGTTCAGGTTACTGATGTGCCGAGCTGTATAGTTTTTGGTGTAAATCTGATAATTTGATCCTGAGATATTAACCCTTTATCCTTCAAATTGAAAATTCCACCAATCCCTTTGGCATTCGATAACTTGAAAAATATTGCTTGGATTGTCAAGTTACTTTATATTTGTGTTCAGGTTACTGATTTGCCGAGCTGTATAGTTTTTGGTGTAAATCTGATAATTTGATTCTGAGATATGAACCCTTTATCCTTCAAATTGAAAATTCCTCCAATCCCTTTGGCATTCGATAACTTGAAAAATATTGCTTGGATTGTCTAGTTACTTTATATTTGTGTTCAGGTTACTGATTTGCTGAGCTGTATAGTTTTTGGTGTAAATCTGATGATTTGATTCCGAGATATTAACCCTTTATCTTTCAGATTGAAAATTCCTCCAATCCCTTTGGCATTCGATAACTGGAAAAATATTGCTTGGATTGTCAAGTTACTTTATATTTGTGTTCAGGTTACTGATGTGCTGAGCTGTATAGTTTTTTTTGTTTGTTTGTCCGTCTGTCTGTCCGTCCATCCGTCGGTCTGTCCATCCAACGTCCATATCCATTTCTTTGTCATTCGATAACTTGAAAAATATTGATTGGCTTGTCAAGTTACTTTATATTTGTGTTCAGGTTACTGATGTGCCGAGCTGTATAGTTTTTGGTGTACGTCTGATAATTTGATCCTGAGATATTAACCCTTTATCCTTCAAATTGAAAATTCCTCCAATCCCTTTGGCATTCGATAACTTGAAAAATATTGCTTGGATTGTCAAGTTACTTTATATTTGTGTTCAGGTTACTGATGTGCCGAGCTGTATAGTTTTTTTTGTTTGTCCGTCTGTCCGTCCATCCGTCCATCCATCCGTCCGTCGGTCTGTCCTTCCGGCATCTGTATCCATTTCTTTGTCATTCGATAACTTGAAAATTATTGCTTGGATTGTCAAGTTACTTTATATTTGTGTTCAGGTTACTGATGTGCCGAGCTGTATAGTTTTTGGTGTAAATCTGATAATTTGATCCTGAGATATTAACCTGTTATCCTTCAAATTGAAAATTCCTCCAATCCCTTTGGCATTCGATAACTTGAAAAATATTGCTTGGATTGTCAAGTTACTTTATATTTGTGTTCAGGTTACTGATGTGCCGAGCTGTATAGTTTTGGGTGTAAATCTGATAATTTAATCCTGAAATATTAACCCTTTATCCTTCAAATTGAAAATTCCTCCAATCCCTTTGGCATGAGATAACTTAAAAAATATCAATCCGATTGTCATGTTACTTCATATATATGTTCAGGTTACTGATGTGCTGTGCTCTATAGTTTTTTATGTAAATCTGATAATTTGATCCAGAGATATTAATCCTTTATCCATCAAATTCAAACTCCTTCAATCCATTTCTATATGTACCCATACCATGTATGGTGTACATAATGTCAGCATCCGTGGTGGCCCTCCATCATACAGCTTTCTACTAGTTGCGCATATGGGTACACATCTGACGATTTCATCGGCCTATTTTTATAACAGTCCATTTCAGTTTGTTACAAAAAAATTTTCAACACAAATTTATTTTTATTCCTATCTGTCACATTTCAGGTTTGTATGAAATAATTGTTTATTCAACAATAATCCTAATCTTTTCACAGGGGTCTTATAAAAACACCTCAATCTTTAATGAGTTAGCAATTGAAACCCAATTAAGAGCTTTTAATACTTTTAATTATGTTAGTATAACCACAATGGATTTTCCAATTCCAGAACAGGTAAAAAGTTTTTGTCATGGTTTCAGTCTTCAAAGGGGCGGTCTCTCAAGACAGGTCCATTATGGCATAAAAATACAAGTTGGTACCAGGTCACAGTGGTCTCTCAAGACAGGTGGTCTCCCATAGCAGGTCCATTATAGAGTAAAACCAATCGGTGCCTGGCAGATGTGGTCTCTCAAGACAGGTGGTCTCTCAAGACAGTGGTCTCTCAAAACAGGTTTTACTGTAATCACCTGAATCTGCAGTAATTAATCGACAACATCAGCAAAGACTGAAGATTTATAGGCTGATGTGAAGTTACTGAGGGCTGATATCTCTGCCGATATGAAACTTACTCAGTAATAACGTCTTTATTTATTAAACCAAATCAAAATAAATAATTACAAAATGTTTACAGATCTTTTACAGTTTTCCAACAGTGTCATTGTTTCTCAATCTTTTCACAAAGTCTGAACTTTCCCCTTCTCTGAGTTCAGCTATCTAGAGCTGTAGGTTTTTAAGTTTCTTGTTCGGTTTCGGTTTTGGTTTTTCAGGTGGAGAAAAACCTCGGTTCGGTTCGGTTTTTGGTTTGTTCATGAGGCCAAATAAAATTCAATAAAACTCATTCTTATGTCCGGAGTCATATCTGAATGGCAGTGAAATTGAGTGAAACTCAATGAATGCCCGAAATAAGCTATAATACATGAAGAATCAGGAAGGCCAATATAATAACTACCTAAATATACAGAACTTTTATTGTGCTTGGCCATTTTTCGAGGTCTGACACCTACACGCAACTTGAGGAAAGCTGCAAACACAACTAAACTGAAATGTCGGAAATTCACAGAATGTAGCCTTCCCAGAGTAGTGAGAGTACCCAGATACTGCCATTGGCAGTGTCTGGGTACTCTCACTACTCTGGGATGGCTACATTCTGTGAATTTCTGCAGCAAGAGAGTATTTAATAAAAAACGAAAAACCTTAGATTACGGGATGTCGACGGTTTCGGTTTCGATTTTTAAAAAAACTAAAAACCTTGGTTCGGTTTCGGTTAACCTACAGCTCTACAGCTATCCAAACTTCTTGGCTTCCCCACTAGGGAACTATCTCTTCTCTACTTCTATGACTCTGAAGCAGGCCTTTGTGCTTATGACTCTGAAACAGGCCTTCAAAATTACTCCAAATTCAAGGCGGTAAAAGCTGTGCCCAAAATAGGAGCCATGCTAAAATATTATCCTTGATTTGTCTCAGAAGTATTTCAAATTTTTCAGCTGGTAGAGTGTTTTTCCTTCTTTTTTATGGTGTGTCAAGTTACTTTCAGCTTTAAAAATCAAATATATTGAAATTGGTATTTTCTGTAATTTGTTTACATTTGAACACCTGAAAAAGAGGTACCCAAAATAAATCAATCTGAAGGCCTGCTCTGAAGGTTAGTTATCATTGAACTATCTATACAATTCTCTTCTTTTTCCCTTTTTAGCTTAACTTGACAAAGTCAAGATAAGCTATTTCCATCACGCATGCGGAAGTCTGTTAGTCTGTGAGTCTGTTCACATTTTCCTTCAGCACGTGCTACACCCCGCAGTTCTTGTCTGATCGTCACAAAATTTCATATGCAGGTTTGGGGTCATGTCTAGATGAGAACGTCCCCTTTTGGTCGCGATCGGGCAACCGGTATGGCTGCCCGAGCCCAAAACCCGAAAACCATTAACACAGTCTACAGGTCGTATTTATGAAGGGATTTCATTGTAGCTTGGTAGGATGCTTCTGTATAATGCCTAGATGAGAATGTCCCCTTTTGGGCATGATCTGTCAACCGTGATGGCTGCCCATGCCCGAAATCCAAAAACGTTTAGCACAGTCTGCAGGTCATGTTTAATATGGAGGGATTTCATTGTAACTTGGTAGGATGACTCCTTATGATGTCTAGATGAGAATTTCCCCATTTGGGCATGATCTACCAACTGTGACAACTGCCCGAGCCCAAAACCCGAAAACCTTTAGCACAGTCTACAGGTCATATCTATTGAGGAATTCCATTGTAACTTGGTGGGTTGACTTCATATAATGTCTAGATGAGACAGAAAGTCCCCTTTTGGACGTGACTGGGCAACTGTGATGGCTACAGGGACCCGAAGCCCGAAAACCTTTAGCACAGTCTACAGGTCATATTTATGAAGGGATTTCATTGTAACTTGGTAGGATGACTCCAAATAATGTCTAGATGAGAACATCCCATTTTGATCGTGATCATTCAGCCTTGATGGGAGCCCGAACCCAAAAACCTTTAGCATAGGCAAAAGTCATATTTCGGGAAGGATTTCATTGTAACCTATTAGGTTGACTCCATATAATGCCTAGATGATGACATCCCCTTTTGGTCGTGATTGGGCAACTGTGATGGCTACAGGTACCCGAAGCCCGAAAACCTTGAGCACAGTCTATAGGTCATATTTATCAAGGGATTTCATTGTAACTTTGTAGGATCACTCCAGATGATGCTCAGATGAGATTGTCCCCTTTGGTTGCAATCATTCAGCCATGATAGCTGCCCGAGCCCGAAAACCTTTAGCACAGTCTACAGGTCATATTTATGAAGGGATTTCATTATAACTTGGTAGGTTGACTCCATATAATGTCTAGATGAGAATGTCCCTTTTTGGACATGATTGGGCAACTGTGACGGTTACAGGGGCCCGAAGCCCGAACACATTCAGAACAGTCTACAGGTCATAATTATGAAGGGATTTCATTGTAGCTTGGTAGGATGACTCCAAATAATGCCCAGATGAGAACATCCTCTTTTGGTCGCGATCATTCAGCCTTGATGGCTGCCCGAGCCTAAAGACCTTTAGCATAGTCTATAGGTCGTATTTATGGAAGGATTTCATTGTAACTTGTTAGGTTGACTCCATATAATGCCTAGATGATGACATCCCCTTTTGGTTGTGATTGGTCAACTTGACAGCTACAGGTGCCCAAAGCCCGAAAATCGTGAGCACAGTCTACAGGTCATATTTATGAAGGGATTTCATTGTAACTTCGTAGGATCACTCCAGATGATGCCCAGAAGTGAATGTCCCCTTTTGGTTGCGATCATTCAACCACTATGGTTGCCCGAACCCGAAGCCTGAATACCTTTAGCACAGTCTACAGGTCATATTTATGAAGGAATTTCATTGTAACCTGGTAGGTTTGACTTCATATAATGTCTAGATGAGAATGTCCCCTTTTGGACGCGATTGGGAAACTGTGACAGCTACAGGGGCCCAAAGCCCCAAAACCTTTAGAACAGTCTACAGTTCATAATTATGAAGGGATTTCATTGTAGCTTGGTAGGATGATTCCAAGTAATGTCTAGATGAGAAAGACCCCTTTTGGTCGTGATGGCTGCCCGAGCCCAAAAACCTTTAGCATAGTCTATAGGTCAAATTTATGGAAGGATTTCATTGTAACTTGTTAGGTTGACTCCATATAATGCCTAGATGATGCCATCCCCTTTTGGTCATGATTGGTCAACTGTGGTGGCTACAGGTGCCCATAGCCCGAAAATCTTTAGCACAGTCTACAGGTCATATTTATGAAGGGATTTCATTGTAACTTCGTAGGATCACTCCAGATGATGCCCAGATAAGGATATCCTCTTTTGGTTGCGATCATTCAACCATGATGGCTGCCCGAGCCCAAAGCCCCAAAACCTTTAGCACAGTCTTCAGTTCACATTTATGAAGGGATTTTCATTGTAACTTGGTAGGTTGACTTCATATAATGTCTAGATGAGAACAGCCCCTTTTGGACACTATTAGGCAACTGTGACGGCTACAGGGGCCTGAAGCCCGAAAACCTTGAGCACAGTCTACAGGTGATATTTATGAAGGGATTTCATTGTACCTTGGTAGGATGACTCCAAATAATGTCTAGATGAGAACGTCCCCATTTGGTCGCGATCATTCAGCCTTGATGGCTGCCCGAGCCCAAAACGCCAAAACCTTTAGCATAGTCTATAGGTCATATTTATGGAAGGATTTCATTGTAACCTGTTAGTTTGACTCCATATAATGCCTAGATGATGACGTCCCCTTTTGGTCGTGCTTGGTCAACTGTGACAGCTTCAGGGGCCCAAAGCCCGAAAACCTTTAGCACAGTCCACAGGTCATATTTATGAAGGGCTTTCATTGTAACTTCATAGGATCACTCCAGATGATGCCCAGATGAGAATGTCCCCTTTTGGTTGCTATCATTCAACCATGATGGCTGCCCGAGCCCAAAGCACAAAAACCTTTAGCACAGTCAACAGGTCATATTTATGAAGGGATTTCATCGTAACTTGGTAGGTTGACTTCATATAATGTCTAGATGAGAACGTCCCCTTTGGATGCAATTGGGAAACTGACAGCTACAGGGGCCCGAAGCCTGAAAACCTTTAGCACATTCTACAGGCCATATTTATGAAGGGTTTTCAATGTAACTTGATAGGATGACTCATTTTTGGAATAATTTCACTGTAACTTGGTAACTTTCGTTGATATACGTTAACTGTGAGGGCCACTTACATTAACTGTGAGGTCATATTAACCCACCCCAAAGACTCTTCAGTACGGTGTACACCTCATATTATTTTTATCAAAAACATGGCATACAGGGAACAGAAATGAACATATTCCCAATTATCACAATTCTTGTCTTATTTGATAATCCTTTCATAAACATTGAACATTATCCTTTCATCAACCACAACACACAAGTTAAGCTAGTGTCATTGACACTTTCATTTATCCACCTAATCCTAACTTATTGCCATCATTAATTCCTCATCATACAAAAACTTATCTTCAAACCTCTTCATCATGCCTGGTTACATCAGTTTTTAGATCACCGAAGGGAGCTAAACTTATCACTTGCCCTCCGTCGTTGTCGTCATCCGTCCGGCGTCGTGAACATTTTTCAAACGACTTCTCCTCTGAAACCGCAAGGTCAATTTGCTCGAAACTTGGTATGGATGTTCATTACCATATGTCAATTCAAGTTTGTTCAAATGAAATGTCCACGTCCCTTGGGGGGCTCTGTATGGGGCATAACTCTGATAGCACCATATGAATTATAGAAAAATTATTAAAAAATCTTCTCCAGAACCAGTGGACAGAATCTTTTGATACTTGGTATGCAGCATCTTGGTATGGGTCTGATTCAAGTTTGTTCAAATCGGCCCCCTGGATTCATATTTGGGCTCAGTATAGAAGCCCGAATTCGAACTTAGTGCATTTCAGGCAAATTTCTTCAAAAAACTTCTTCTCAAGATCCAGCAGGCAGAATCTTTTGATATTTGGTATGCAACATTGTGGGGTGGATCTGATTCAAATTTGTTCAAATCAGCCCCCTGGATTCATATTTGGGCTCACTATAAAAGCTCGAATTTGAACTTAGTGCATTTCAGGCAAATTTCTTAAAAAATCTTCTCAAGATCCTGCAGGCAGAATCTTTTGATATTGGGTATGCAGTATGCTTAGGGGGGTGAGATTCAAGTTTGTTCAAGCCAAGTCCCGGGGTTCATATTTGGGCTCACTGTGGTAGCCCGAATTATAACTTAGTTCAAAATGAGGAATTTTCTTTAAAAATCTTCTTCTTCAGATCCAGCAGTCAGAATGTTTTGATATTTGGTATGCAGCATCCTTAGGGGGGTGAGATTCAAGTTTGTTCAAGCCATGCCCCTAGGTCCATATTTGGGCTCACTGTGGGAGCCTGAATGATAATTTGGTTCAAAATGAGGAATTTTCTTTAAAAATCTTCATCTTCAGATCCAGCAGTCGGAATGTTTTGATATTTGGTATGCAGCATCCTTGGGAGGGGGGGGGGGGGGGTCGATTCAAGTTTGTTCAAGTCATGTCCCTAGGTCCATATTTGGGCTCACAGTGGGAGCTTGAGTTGTAACTTAGTTCGAAATGAGGAATTTTCTTAAAAAATCTTCTTCTTCAGATTCAGCAGTCAGACTGTTTTGATATGTGGTGTGTAGCATCCTTAGGGGGGTGAGATTCAACTTTGTTGAAGCCAAGTCCCTGGGTCCATATTTGGGCTCCCTGTGGGAGCCCGAATTATAACTTAGTCAATTTGAAGAATTTTTCTTTAAAAATTTTCTTCTTCAGTTTCAGCAGTCGGAATGTTTTGATATTTGGCATGCAGCATCCTTAGGGGGTGAGATTCAAGTTTGTTCAAGCCAAGTCCCTGGGTTCATACTTGGGCTCACTGTGGGAGCCCGAATGATAACTTAGTTCAAAATGAGGAATTTTCTTCAAAAGTCTTCTTCTTCAGATCCAGCAGATGAATGCTTTTTGATATTTGGTATGCAACATCCTTAGGGGGGTAAGATTCAAGTTTGTTCAAGCCATGGCCCTAGTTGCATAAAATTTGTCCCTCATGACTTTGTAGTGTTGATAAACCACCACTTTGGCCGGTGAGCGATTAAGGCTCCTTGGGGGCCTCTTGTTTTTATTGTATTTGGCAAAAAACAGTGAAAGGTTTCAATGTAAACAACAATGCATGGGTCATATCAGACGAGATGATGGACAATCAAAGAAAATGATATCTAACAAATAAATATCAGTAGACCCAAAGTATCAATACAAAATTGGAGAGGTTACACAATCATCTCATGAAATATAGCCTGGTGGAATTAACACAAACCTGCATAAATGGGGTGAGGGTATAATATGTAATTGATGAGGTTGTTCCAGTGAGAGCTTAAAAGTAAGGTATGTTTTTAACCTCTAGCACTCTGGATGTGCAACTGGATTTTCTCCAACCACTCTGTTTTTCTCTTGTTTTACTGTGAAATTAACCAATTATATCTTGTTTCATAGAGCTCTGTCAAACAAGGTATATTTGGTTAAATATCAAACTGGGAGGCGCAGTGGCTCAGTGTGTAGAGGTGCACGCTGCAAGCCGAGAGGTCCTACGTTCAAATCCCACCTGCGGCAACCACGTTGTGTCCTTGTGCAAGACACTTCCCTATTGCCCACGTGGGGGGCATGGTGACATTGTGTACTAATGTGTACTGCATGTCAATGGGGCTTTTGTCTTCTACCAATGCTAACCCTGCTCATGTGGAGTTAGTATGTTGGGAAGCTGACAGTTGCTCAGTGGTCCTCTCCTGGTACTACAGCTTCCTCCACCCATAAAACTATCATGGTCATGATTAGCCATTGTGCAGAATATGTGACCTTAAACACCAATAAATAATAATAATAATAAATATCAAACTGCATTATGGGAAATATTTGCTGCTGAAAACTTTGCCATTTTGACTTCAGAGTGCAGAGAGTTAAAGCAGAAAATAGAAACTTTTAGTTATCCAAGAAATTTTGGTAAATGTGTTGTCTGCTGTTCTTGTAAAAGGATAAGAAATTCTACTGTATGGGTTTCATCATACTTATATTGAATCCAGAACTCAAATAAAACCTTCGATTTCTACAAGTGTAACTAACTATTCCTTAATTTTTGTATGTTTCAGAATGCGGTCACATGGAGCCAAAGTATTCCTTTTAACAAATAGCGATTATAGATACAGCAATGTGAGTTGATCATTTTTAGCTTAATTTGACAAAGTCAAGATAAGCTATTGCCATCATGCGTGCGGAAGTCTGTTAGTCTGTGAGTCTGTTCACATTTTCCTTTAGCACAGGCTCAGCCCGTAGTTCTTGTCTGATCGTCACAAAATTTCATATGCAGGTTTAAGGTCATATCTAGATGAGAACATCCCCTTTTGGTTGCGATCGGTCAACCGATATGGCTGCCCGAGTCCAAAACCCGAAAACTATTAGCACAGTCTACTGGTCGTATTTATGAATGGATTTTATTGTAATTTGTTAGGATGCCTCTGTATAATGTCTAGATGAGAACGTCCCCTTTTGGTCATGATCTGTCAACCTTGATGGCTGCCCAAGCCCGAAACCCAAAAACTTTTAGCACAGTCTGCAGGTCATATTTAATATTGGAGGGATTTCATTGTTACTTGGTAGGATGACTCTGTATGATGTCTAGATCAGAACTTCCCCCATTTGGTCGCGATCTGTCAACTGTGACGACTGCCTGAGCCCAAAACCTGAAAACCTTTAGCACAGTCTACAGGTCATATTTATGGAGGGATTTCATTGTAACTTGGTTGTTTGACTTCATATAATGTCTAGATGAGAACGTCCCCTTTTGGACGCAATTGGTAAACTGTGATGGCTACAGGGGCCCGAAGCCCGAAAACCTTTAGCACAGTCTACAGGTCATATTTATGAAGGGATTGGGGGGCACGGTGGCTTAGTTGGTAGAGGTGCAGGCTGCAAGCCGAGAGGTCCTCGGTTCGAATCCCACCTGTGGCAACCGCGTTGTGCCCTTGGGCAAGACACTTCACCCCCATTGCTCACGTGGGGGCACGGTGACATTGTGTACAAAGGCGTACTGCACGTCGATGGTGCACCTGTCTTCAACCAATGCTAACCCTGCTTGTGTGGAGTTAGTATGTTGGGGAGCTGACAGTTGCTCGCCATTACTTGCGCGGTGGTTCCCTCCGGGTACTCCGGCTTCCTCCACCTGTAAAACTGTCATGGTCATGATTAGCCATTGTGCAGAAATATGTGACCTGAAACACCAATAAATAAATAAATAAATATGAAGGGATTTCATTGTAACTTGGTAGGATGACTCCAAATAATGTCTAGATGAGAACGTCCCCTTTTGGTCGCGATCATTCAGCCGTGATGGCTGACTGAGCCCAAAACCCCAAAACCTTTAGCATAGTCTATAGGTCGTATTTATGGAAGGATTTCATTGAAACTTGTTAGGTTGACTCCATATAATGCCTAATGATGACATCCCCTTTTGATCGTGATTGGTCAACTGTGACGACTACAGAGGCCTGAAGCCAGAAAACCTTTAGCACAGTCTATGGGTCATATTTATGAAAGGATTTCATTGTAACTTCGTAGGATCACTCCAGATAATGCCTAGATGAGAACATCCCCTTTTAGTCGCGATTATTCAACCATGATGGCTGCCCATGCCCAAAACCCGAAAAACTCGAGTACAGACTACAGGTCGTATTTGTGAAGGGATTTCATTGTAACTTGTTAGAATGACTCTGTATAATGTCAACATGAGGACGTCCCCTTTTAGTTGCAATTGGTCAGCCGTGATGGCTACACAGGCCTGAAGCCCAAAAACCTTTAGCACAGTCCGCAGGCCATATTTATGAAGGGATTTCATTGTAACTTGATAAGATGACTCGTTTTCACAGTAACTTTTGTTGACATACGTTAACTGTGAGGGCCACATGCATTAACTGTGAAGGCCACATTAATCCACCCCTCAGTTCTTTAGTACAGTCTACACCTCATATTATTTTTATTAAAAACATAGCATACAGGGAACAGAAATTAACATATTCCCAATTATCACAATTCTTGTCTTATTTCATAATCCTTTCATAAACATTGAACATTATCCTTTTCATCAAACACAACACACAGACAAGTTCAGCTAGAGTGTCAGTGACACTTTCATTACAACCCCGATGGGTGAGTATATAGAAATCACCCCTGCTGTGCCTAAGCTAACAGTTAAATTTTTCTCAGATTGACATGCTTCACCCTTTGGGGTCCCAAAAGAGAAGAAAATTAAAAAATCTTTTTCAGAACAACTCTACAGAAAGTGTTGAGATTGGGCAAGCAGCAACTTTCACTCATAGTTAAGTTTGTTCAAGCCAAGTTGCAGCATTCAGTATTTGGCTGAGTAAAGTAACCCTTGTGCTCCAAAATGCAGAAGTTGTAATTTACACCTTTAGACATCAGTTTTTTCATCATACCACACTATAACAGTCCGCTCCAGCTCTTCCTTCGGCCCTTTCGAAAATGCACAAAAATTGTCCCCAAAATTTAGAAGTTTCTTGAACAAGTAAGACATAAATCCCTATGGACAGAAAGCCTGCCAAAAACAACAAAGGTGGATAAATACCCTGTGCAATCTGTGTATTCTAAATGGAACTCTGCTATTATGCCTCCGACCTCTGTAGGTTTTGGGAGTATATAGTCGATGGTTCCTTCCTATACAAGCATTCTGCATTATAACTCGGGTATCAATTGTATGATTTTGATGTCCTTTGCTATGCTCACAGGACAAAACTAGGTCTGAAGTATCAGTATCAAGTGTAGAAATGCATGTGGTCAGGAATTTTCGATGCGACGAATTTTGAGTGGTTATGGTTTTGGTTATGGCATGTGGGAAAGGATATCCGCATATTACAGGTTTTGTCCATGCATACATACCAGAGTTATGGCCCTTGTTACATGGTTACAGTCCTTGGAAACAGCAAAATTTCCATCTCAAAGGCTTGTCTGCTTAACTCCTACATTTTTTGATGGATTTTTACTAAACTTGGTCTGAAGTTTCTGTGCAAAAATGTTTGCATTATAACTCATGCATTGGTTGTCGGAATTTGTTGTCCTTTGGTATGCTGAGAGACCAGAATGGAGGAAAGGATATCCGCATATTGGTGGAAAACTTTTAGTTGCAATCTGTCAACCGTGATGGCTATATAGGCCTGAAACCCAAAAACCTTTAGCACAGTCTACAAGCCATATTTATGAAGGGATTTTATTGTAACTTGATAGGATGACTCGTTTTGGAATAATTTCACTGCAATTTGGTAACTTTTGTTGACATACGTTAACTGTGAGGGCTGCAAACATTTACATTAACCCACCCCTCAGACCTAGATTCCTTTAGTACTGCTTGCAGGTTGTTTTTTTAATGGATTTCTTTGTAACTTGGTAGGATAACTTGATATGATATCTAGATGAGTCTCTCCTATTTTGGTCATGATCAGTCAACCATGACCGCCGAACCGTCACCTGACCTAGATTCCTTTAGCAGAGTCTAAGAATTATATTTATGAAGAGATTTCATTGTAACTTGGTAGAATGATTCATTTTGGTATGATTTTACTGTAACTTGGTAACTTTGGTTGACATATGTTAACTGTTGGTGCCACATCAAGCCAGGTCTTAATTTTTTAGTGCAGTCTACACTCAAATTATTCTTATTGAAAACATAGAATACAGGGAACAGAAATTAACATATTCTCAATTATCACAATTCTTGTCTTATTTCATAATCCTTTCATAAACATTGAACATTATCCTTTTCATCAAACACTACACACAGTCAAGTTAAGCTACAGTGTCATTGCCACTTTCATTCTTGTTGCATTCAGATGCACGAAATTTGTGAAAAATGAAAACTTTTTGCTCAAATTGTTTTACCAAGATGTCAAGCAGTGATAATCATTCATCATGCATGAC
Source organism: Pictodentalium vernedei (assembly GCA_031216915.1). Classification (NCBI taxonomy): domain Eukaryota; kingdom Metazoa; phylum Mollusca; class Scaphopoda; order Dentaliida; family Dentaliidae; genus Pictodentalium; species Pictodentalium vernedei. The sequence goes on from CM062295.1 coordinate 744,818,469, forward strand.
TTGCACTGGTTTTAGCCCACAGAATAATACCCGCTTACTGGGGGGTGGCCCATCCTGCTGTATTGGCTGCAGCAACCCTGAATACTTTCACGCAAATACGTAGATTGAATGTATCCTCCTGGATTCACAGGCATTGCTTTTAAGTGGTTCATCCAGAATCACTAGAAAGCAACTTCACAACTATGTCTTCTGCAGCACTCTATACAGAGGAAACACAAACCATGATTCCTTACCTGGCTGTGGATCATCATAGTCACCATACATATTTTCCATGTCAAAAGTCTGACCTGTGACATCATCGTTTGCCACTCAGACATCATTACCATTCAGATTGCTGTACTTTGCATGTCAGGAAAAGAGATTTATCACACAGTATTCTTCTTCACATCAACGTTCATGCAAATATCGCCTTCCAACATCACCATGAAGATCTTCATCTAGAAATCATTATCGTCTCTTATGCTTGGATTCCAAGTTGGGACAAGCTTTCAAAAAATGCTTTAGAATTGCTCTTGCGCACTTTCTCTATGCAAAATGCACCTTCAGAGCAATATTACACTTCAGAGATGGCTTCATATTACCCAGATTCTCAATTGAACGTTCAGATGACAGAGATAAATGGTCATCATGCTCTGTTCTTGTAGAGTTGTCGGAAGATGATAGCGGACCATCTCTATCAATGCAACACATGGAAGCAATGTTTTTCATTCAGCAGTTCTTTCCAGATCTTGTTCCTGGCTGTTTTTTTATTGAAATTTTTTATTAAGTTTTCTTCGTGAACAACTTATTATATGTGCTATCTGCATTTAATTGTGTGCAAGTGGATTGTATCCTTTTTCAAGCCTTCAAATTTGTTATTGATTAATGTTATTTTTGATCATTATTGCTTGTATCTTCACACTTAATCTTGTTTTTCCCCCACGTGTGAACACGACCTTTGTTCTGTTTTCTGTCGGGGGGAAGCTTGATTCCATTATCATTCATATTATGCCAAAGACTATTCCTTGTACCTCTTGCTTGCAAGTGAAGCATGTGGACAACTCTCATTCCACATGTGTCACTTGCAACAGTTGCACTCATTCCCAATCATGTGGTATTTGTGGGGTTTGGTCCTCTAAATTCTGGGCTTCTGTTAACAAGGTTTTTCTGTCCAGAGCTAGAACCCCTCGTTCTTGGGGTAAGGGTAGCCGTGCTGTAGCAGACATTTCTGCTGATGCACGCGGTGACTCTGTCACACAGGATTCGGATCTGTCTTGTGTGGCAACTGTTGACGGTGCTAGTTCAGTGATACCTGACGTGGAGACCGTGGTCTCTTCGTCTTCTGATGTCACTCTTGAGGCGTCTGTTTTTGTAGAGAGCTTCTTCGAGGTCAGCTCGGTGATCCTCTCCGATCTGCCTCCTGCGCCGTCGACAGTTGCTGAGCAAGTTGTTACTACAGATCCTATTCTGTATGATGGTGGCTCTTCCATCTCCTCTGGGGATGGTCTGCAGTCTCGGGGGACCGAGGCTGTATCTGCTGGTGTGTCTGTGAGCTCTCAGCCACCCCTAGCTTCGTGGCAGAGCTGTGCGGGTTTGCTGTCTGCTCCGTCTCATCTGGCTAGGTTTGCTCCTAGTCGTTTGAGCCTGTCGGTCGCTTCGGCAGCGATTCCTTGCCCCTCGAGTGAATCGTTTATTGTTCCTCCTTCCCCTGCTAGTGTGCCGACTAGCAGGATGGGGTTGGGGCATTGGCATCCAGGGCCTGCTGTTCGGCAGAGGTTAGCTGTCACTCTCGGAACCTTCCTCCGGTGATTCCTCACTGTGTTCCGAGTCTGGGTGTCGATCGATGCTTGCCGTCGGTCTCAGAGTTGGGCCGTCTGCCGCGCAGAGGCCAATGACAGGTTCCTGTCATTCTTGGGACAATCCTCCGGTGTCTTCTCACTGTGTCCTAGGGCCAGCTACCGATCGACGTGCGCCGTCGATCTCTTTCGAGGATTTGCAGGCAGAACCCTCTGTTTCGCAGAGGTCAGTGATGGCCCCTGGGCGTCACAATCGGGACTATCCTCCGGTGTCTTCTCACCGTATCCCTATTCTGTCTGCCGTTCAACGTCGATCTCTTCTGAGGATTTGGGTTCTTCTACCAGAAGGGTCCATTAGGAGGACACTCCATCGGGCGATGCTGCTGCGACGGATTCTCAGGGTGACCTGTGTCAGGCTGTTTTGGCGCTCACCCGGTTGCTTTTTGGCAACCCTCAAGTTGGCCTCCCTGTGCCTCCTGAGGCATAACCTCCTTTCGTCGGTTGCCGAGATGTCTCGCCTGGCCCCTTGGATACTGTGCTCAGTCTTCCCAGGAGGTTTCTGCTGGTCAGCCCGAGTTGGGCTACGTCTCCTCTGCTACGGAGGATGACGATTATCTGGAAGGTGATGGGGCCCCCCCTCGACAGTCTTGGGGCAGGCTTTGAATTTCGTCTTCGGCTTATCGCCGGAAGTTCAGCCTTCAGACCTGCCATTTGTGACCGTCCACCGCGGTCCACTGTGGAGCGCCGTAACCCTGTTGAGCCTTCTAGCTCTGGGGCTTTGCGTCCTCTGCAATCGGCTCAGGTTGTTGAGTCCTTCCAGGGCTTAGACGCCAAAATGCGTTCTAAGGCCCTCAAGGGTTCCTTCTTTTCTAGAGCTGATGCCTTTCTGCCTCCATCGCGGTTTCGTGTTTACGATTCCGTCTGTCCACCAGTCTTCCAAGGGATGACTACTGTGGATGAGGATTCTTCTTCCCTTGGGTCAACTAAGCCTAAGTCGGCAGTTCTTCCGATGTCGGTAGTTGAATCTATGGTGGGCCTGTCCCGAGAGATGCTGGGTATGTTATCTCTCGCGGACCATGTCGTCGCTGCTCTGGCTGAATATTTTCCACCAGGGGAGTTTGATGACGCTCAGGCGGCTTTTCACGTTTTGTCACAGGCTCTTATGAACTTGACACACGCTCACGCCTGTAACACGGCTAATTTGGAGCTGGCATGCCAGGATGCAGTGTTGGATTCTTCTCCATCCCTTCCTTCTGAGCAACGTGCTGTTCTGAGGTCTGCCTCTTTGGTGGGACCTCAATTGTTCCATGGTTCCGTGGAAGCTGTTCGTGGCGAAGTTCTTCGTCATTCAAAGGACCAGCTTTTGCTGCGACAGCTGGACCAACCTGCAGCTGCTTGTGGTGGTCGTTCCAGGCCCGCCAAGCATGCTGCTGTGTCTGCCTCATCAGCGACATTGGCTACGCCTTCAGTGTTGTCTGCTCCTTCTGCACATAAGAAGTGCCGACGTGGCCAGGCTTGCTGGCAGCCTCAGGCAGGAAAGTCTCAGGACTCTGTCAGTTCCTGAGGTGGTTTCTCCTCTCGGGGGCCTCATCGAGGCCACAAGTGAAGGTTCTCACCTCGATTCGCGTCCAGTCGGGGGAAGGTTGTCGCTGTTTATGACCGTTGGACAGAGATAACGTCGGACCCTTGGGTCCTTGAGTCATTCAATCCGGTCTGCGGCTGTCCTTCCATCGGCACCCCAGTTTATCTCGGGTGCCCCTCCCGACTCAGGTCCCTTCCGATTCTCTGGGTCGGGACCTTCTGGTGCAGGAGATCGACAATCTCCTCTCCAAAGGGGCGATCGAGGTGGTCAGAAACACCCTTTCACCGGGGTTTTACACGAGACTTTTCTTGGTGCCGAAGAAAACGGCCAATTTCGTCCTGTCATCGATCTGAGTATCCTGAACGAGTATATAATAGCTCCTTATTTCAGTATGGAGACTTTCCGGTTGGTTCGACGTTCAGTTCATCAGGACGACTTTGCTGCCAGTATCAACCTGAAGGATGCCTACTTCCATGTACCCATTCATCTGGCATCACGGAAATACCTTCGGTTCTCTTTTCAGGATCGAATCTATCAATTCAGAGCTCTCCCGTTTGGTTTGAACCTGGCTCCTTGGGCTTTCACCCGACTGATGTCACATGTGCTTGCTTTCCACCGTACTCAGTCGGCTGTGACTTCGTCTGCCTACCTGGACGACATCCTCCAACGGCACCACGATGCTGCTGTTCTGGAGTTAGATGTCCAGCAGTTTCTTTGCCTGCTAGCATCGCTGAGTTTTAGGGTCAATCGCGAGAAGTCGGATCTCCTTCCTTCTCAGCAATTCCGTCATTTGGGGATGGATTTCGACACTCTTCACAATGTAGTGTCGGTCCCCCATGCTCGGGCGACGATTCTTTCCGCCTTGACTCGGAACCTGCTTCAATCTTCCTCGGTCTCGGCCAGGACTTTCCTTCAGATGCTGGGCCTTTGCGGTTCGGTAACAGATCTCATTCCGTTCGGTCGCTTGTTTGTCCGACCTCTCCAACACTTTCTGTTGGATCATTGGCGTCCGAATGTAGATCCGCTGGACCTGGAACTTCCTATTCCTCGGTCCCTGTTTTGTCACCTTCACCCTTGGGCCGATGTTCCCTGGCTGACACAGGGTGTTTCGTTGGATCTTCCTTTGGCCGATCGCATCCTTACTGCGGATGCCAGCGATCGGGGCTGGGGTGCGACGTTGGATCCTCTCGATCTGTCCACTCACGGCGAGTGGGACAGCGAGCAGGTGGGCCTTCATATCAACCAGAAGGAGCTCCTTGCTCTTCTGTTGAGTTTTCAGCTTTGGATCCCTCACCTGTCAGACCATATTGTCCTACTTCTTTCGGACAATTCGACAGTAGTGGCCTACATTTGGAATCAAGGAGGCACACATTCGATTCCCATGTATCGTCTATCTCAGGATCTTCTTCTGTTGGCACAGGATGTAAACGCTCGGGTGTCCATTCGACACATTCCCGGGCATCTCAACGTCCTAGCAGACTCCCTGTCCCGATGTGACAGTGTCCTTCCCACCGAATGGATGCTACATCGGTCGGTGTTTCAGGCGATTTGCGAGCAGTGGGGCCATCCTCAGGTCGACCTTTTCGCTACTCGCTGGAATCATCAGGTAGGGACCTTTGTCTCCCCTTGTCCAGATCCTCTGGCTTTTGCGGTAGACGCTCTGTCCCTGGACTGGACAGGTTGGATCAGCTATGCCTTCCCTCCTGCACCGATTCTTCCTCAAGTATTAGTGAAGATTCGTGCTTGCAGTTGCAGGATCATTCTGATCGCACCTCTGTCTCCACAGAGGGTGTGGATCAATCTGCTACGGCCTCTGTTGGCAGATCGGCCGATTCGTCTATCTCTACATCGCGATCTTCTTTCCAGGGTCATCCCAGGAAGTATCACAACAACCTGGCGAGCCTGTCCCTTCACGCCTGTCTTTTATCAGGGCCAGTCTCTGACGTAGAGGTTTTTCAAGACGATCAGTGGAGTGCATTTCTGCATCGCGGCGACATTCCACTGGCATGACTTATGCTGCGAAGTGGAAGGTTTTCTGCCGCTGGTGTGCAGATCACAATGTGGATTACCGTGATCCGTCAATCGCTCAAATTGCGGATTTTCTTGTATATCCTTTTGACTCCAAGGGCCTCCAGCCTATTACGATTAAGGGCTATCGGTCTATGCTGTCTGATACTTTCTCTTATGTGGGAAAGCGGTGCATCGGTCGTAATCTATTTCTCTCCAAACTCATTTGGCACTTTTCTTTGAAGAGGCCTCGAGTTTTGCGTCTTACACCCAAGTGGAACTTGGCATGGGTGTTGCACTGTTTCGAGGGGGCACCATTCGAGCCTTTATCTGAGACCGATATGCGTTTTCTCACCTATAAGACGGCTTTTCTTCTAGCGTTTGCTTCTGCCCGACGAGTCAGTGAGCTTCATGCGCTATCTATTGATTCTGCCTTCTTCAGAAATGAGGCTAACAGTGTCACCTTCACTACTGATAGCTCTTTTCCGGCTAAGAATCAGCTTCCTGATTCAGTAACTCCTCCCATCTGCATTCGGGTTCTCCCTGCTGTCGATGGCCGGAGACCTCTTCTTTGTCTTGTTCGTGCGATCAAGACTTACATTACTCGTGCTCAGTTCATTAGGAGGGGTTGGAAGAGATTCTTTCTGTCTCTCATTCCTAAGAGGCAGTCTATCTCTTCCCATTCTATTTCCAGGAGGATCTGTCTTGCAATCAAGCTGGCTAATTCCCGCTTGTCTGCGTCAGATCTTGTTTCGAACCGGTTTAATGCTCATGAGGTTTGTGCCATTTCTACATCCTGTTTCGCTCCGGGATGTTATGAATGCGGCTTACTGGAGGAATGCTTCTACCTTCTCCTCCTTTTATCTCCGCCACCTTCAGCAGCAATCTGAGGACTTTTATTCTTTAGGCCCTCTCGTTGCTGCTCAGGCTGTTGTGCACCCTCGTTAAAATTGTTTTTATTGAGGTTGTGCTTCGCTCAGCCTTGTTCTTTTCAGGTGCCTTCTCTCCATCTTCATTGCAGGTTTCGCTATTATTCTTTGCCCTCCTTGCTTTTCTTTCTGCTACTCTTGTTGGTATTGGTTATGTGATTCACCTCCTCCTATTGTTTATTCAGCCAATTGTAAACAATTGTGAGTAGGTTGAAAAGAAATTAAAATTTTTTAGTAAATTTTGTTTCTTAACATACGTACCACAATTGTTTACCGGAGGCCTTCCCTCCTTGGGGATATCTTTGATATCAATGCCTCCCCGCTAAATCACAAACTTCTTGTTGGCGGAAATACGGAATTGACGTCACGGCTGTTGCGCATGCGCTTGGTAAATGCAAGAGGTGTGCAGAGAGAGTACCTGTAATTTCGAGCGCTGGTCTCGCTCGACTCTTTTTTCGATCTTTTTTCGTGCTTTTGCACTCTAGTACTTTTCCAGCTTGTTTGGAAAAGTTTCTAAAAGCTTGAGTTAGTTCCAAAGTAGGGCTTGCACTTATGTTACAGCCAATTGTAAACAATTGTGGTAGGTTTGTTAAGAAACAAAATTTACTAAAAAATTTTAATTTTTTTTTAATGGATTTCTTTGTAACTTGGTAGGATAACTTGATATGATATCGAGATGGGTCTCTCCTATTTTGGTCATGGTCAGTCAACCATGACCGCCGAACCGTCACCTGACCTAGATTCCTTTAGCAGAGTCTATGAATTATATTTTTGAAGAGATTTCATTGTAACTTGGTAGAATGATTCGTTTTGGTATGACTTTACTGTAACTTGGTAACTTTGGTTGACATATGTTAACTGTTGGTGCCACATCAAGCCAGGTCTTAATTTTTTAGTGCAGTCTACACTCAAATTATTCTTATTGAAAACATAGAATACAGGGAACAGAAATTAACATATTCTCAATTATCACAATTCTTGTCTTATTTCATAATCCTTTCATAAACATTGAACATTATCCTTTTCATCAAACACTACACACAGTCAAGTTAAGCTACAGTGTCATTGACACTTTCATTCTTGTTGCATTCAGATGCACGAAATTTGTGAAAAATGAAAACTTTTTGCTCAAATTGTTTTACCAAGATGTCAAGCAGTGATAATCATTCATCATGCTTGACTTGCACTGGTTTTAGCCCACAGAATATTTGTGATATTTGAGTTAAATGGTTGATGAAGCATTTGCCGAAAGTTCAACTGTTTGTTTTCGCCCAGATCCAAACACATCTAAACTTTCTTCCAAGAATGTATCTCATTTTACTTCTTCTTCCATTCCAGGACATTTGTCAGAAGAAACTACATCTTCGTCTTCATCGGATGTGCATACGGCAGACTTGGTTTCCATAGAGGCTGTATCAGTTGAGGGTGAGCTGGCATCTGTGGTGCTCAGTAATAATGAGTCGGCAGCAGCCTTGGAGTCAAGGACTGCTGTTACTTTGACTGATGCCCGCTTACTGGGGAGTGGGCCATCCTGCTGTATTGGCTGCAGCAACCCTGAATACTTTCATGCAAATATGTAGATTGAATGTATCCTCCTGGATTCACAGGCATTGCCGTTAAGTGGTTCATCCAGAATCGCTAGAAAGCACCTCCACAATTATGTCTTCTGCAGCACTTTATCCAGAGGAAACGCAAACCATGATTCCTTACCTGGTTGTGGATCATCCTAGTCACCATAAATATTTTCCATGTCAAAAGTCTGACCGGTGACATCATCGTTTGCCACTCCGACATCATTACCAATCAGATTGCGGTACTTTGCATGACAGGAAAAGAGATTTATCACACAGTATTCTTCTTCACATCATCGTTCACGCAAATATCGCCTTCCAACATCACCATGAAGATCTTCATCTAGAAATCATTATCGTCTCTTATGCTTGGATTCCAAGTTGGGACAAGCTTTCAAAAAACGCTTTAGAATTGCTCTCACGTACATTCTCTATGCAAAATACACCTTCGGAGCAATATTAACTTCAGAGATGGCTTCATATTACCCGGATTCTCAATTGAACGTTCAGATGACAGAGATCAATGGTCATCATGCTCTGTTCTTGTAGAGTCGTCGGAAGATGATAGCGGTCCGTCTCTATCAATACAACACATGGAAGCAATGTTTTTCATTCAGCAGTTCTTTCCGGATCTTGTTCCTGATGAGCTTCAAAGTGCTTCCTCACTCACAAAACTGTCTTTCTCTTTCGACATGGTTCATTGTCACAGAAAAAGAGGATATTTGTTTACTAATAACCAATGGCCGAGACTTAGCTGGTGCAAACTCAATATTATCAAGAGCCAAACACAAATTTTGAACCCCCCCCCCCCCCCTCCATTCCCCAAAATTTGCATACAATACTGAAAATTAAAAGTCCTATCTGGCCCTCCATACTTTTACTATCTGCGCATGTACAAGTACTAGGAAGATACCGGAATTGGTGCAAGCATCATTCTTTGTTTGGCCCAATGTCAGTAAAATCTCAACTGATATCTGTGCTTTAAATCTCTCTTTTGGTGGATGCCAGACACAAATCAATGAAGTATATGGTGGATTCAAGGCAGTTAATGGATGATGGATGTGAACAACGGTGGTTTGAGACATTCAGGGCTGTAACTTTTAAATAATATGAAAATTATTTATGTTACCCAATTTATATATGCCTTGACGTCATTAGTTTTGCTAATGATTTACCTACTGTTGATTATGTGTTCCTTCCCTATCCTTCCATGAACACTCTGGTTAAACTTCCAAGCTTTCTGGCTGTTTTTTTATTGAAATTTTTTATTAAATTTCTTGGGAGTTTAACGTGTTGTACAGAATGTTTATTCTGTTTATCCTCACTGTTACATCCTCACCCTAGGGGTGTTGGGTCGTTTTTGTCTTGCATCTCCTACCGGATGCATTGTTTTTTCTTTACTTGAAGATCTAGCTTTGCATCAGGTATCAGTTAATTATTTACTGTCTTGGGCCTTTGGTTTGCCTTTTGTCTAGTTTTCGGTTTTTATACGCCCGTTTTTAAAAAAAGGGTTGTATTATGGTATACCGCTGTCCGTCCGTCTGTCCATCCGGTCACATGTCGTTCGATAACTCAAGAACGCTTTGAGAGATTTTCGTGATTTTTGGGTAGGTGGTGTTATCAATGGAGGGAAGCTCCCTTTCATTTAGTGTCGCCGTTCGATTAGTCATTCCAGAGTTATGGGACTTTATTACTTAGAAAATTGTTGATTTTTTACATGTCGTACGATAACTTGAAAATGCTTTGAGAGATTTTCATGATTTTTGGGAAGGTGGTGTATATCGATGGAGGGCAGCTCCCTTTCGTTTAGTGTCGCCGTTCGATTAGTCATTCCAGAGTTATGGGACTTTATTACTTAGAAAATTGTTGATTTTTTACACGTTGTACGATAACTTGAGAACACTCTGAGAGATTTTCACGATTTTTTGGTAGGTGGTTTATGTTGATGGAAGGAAGCTCCCTTTCAGTTGGTGCCGCAGTTCGAGTAGTCATTCCAGAGTTATGGAACTTTATTTTTCACATGTCGAACAGTAACTTGAAAATGCTTAGAGCAATTTTCATGATTTTTTGGTTGCAAGTATATGTTGATAGAAGGAATCTCCCTTTCGATTTGTGTCGCTGTCTGATTTGTCATTCCAGAGTTATGGGACTTTATTCATCAAAATATAGGCAATTTTCCACATGTTGGACTTTGAGCAATTTTCATGATTTTTTGGTGGCAAGTATATGTAACCTGACAAGTACACATGTATACTCATATTGTGTCGTTCCCTCTTGTAATTAATAACGGGCGTATCATGCGCTCATGGCGCAGCTGTTTATTATACCCCCCCGCAAACAAAGTTTGGGGGGTATATAGGAATCACCCTGTCCGTTCTCTGTCCTTCTGTCCATCCTTGTAAGCGCAACTCCTCCTAAACCGTTTGAAGAATTTTCATGAAGCTTTACACAATGGAAGAACTCCATATGAAGATGTGCATGAAGCAATATAATTCCGTTCTGACATTTCCAAGGGGAGATAATCTAACTTATACCGTCTGTCCATCCTTGTAAGCGCAACTCCTCCTAAACCGTTTGAAGAATTTTCATGAAACTTTACACAATGGAAGAACTCCATATGAAGATGTGCATGAAGCAATATAATTCCGTTCTGACATTTCCAAGGGGAGATAATCTAACTTATACATTTCAGGCGTGGGGGGTATCACTTTGTGAGTTTGCTCACAGTACCTCTAGTTCTATCCTGACATTGTTTACTTTTAACAATGCCCTTAACAGATAATATTCAGGATTTTATTTCATCACAATTATATTAGGATACATTTATTAATATTCCGGTAGTGTAGCTTTAATATTTTGGTGTTGTCCACACTTAGGCTGTCGGGATGCCCTTGGGCTTGTGTGGTTCCCTTAACCCTTTACCCAGCGCAGACTATATCAAAATTTATTATTTTCAATATCATTTTTTCAAATTTTTCAAAAAATTTCAACAAAACCATATCATGTGACCCCTCGTTGGAACGAGCCCGTTCCGACAAGGGGTCACATTATATGGTTTTGTTGAAATTGTTTGAAAAATAATATTTTTTCAACTGCTGAATTTGCATATTACACGGGCGGAAGCGGCCGATTCGTTGGGTAAAGGGTTAAGGAAAAATTTCGGAAAAAATTGGTTTTAATTTATTTCAAAATTATTTTGATTGTCTTCATCATGTGTCCTTATATTGTATGATTATATGTTAGATGTTAGAAGTGCAGTGAACTTATTGGATTATAATTATTTATGAATTACTGCTCTCTGTGCAGGGCGTAATAGTCTACATCGGATTTACATGCTTGTTGCCTTGCCTGTAGTATCTGCACGCCTACTGATTCTGGTCCTATTTGTGTGGTCAGGGTCGACTCATTAGGACACTAACATTGGAAGCAGGTGTCGTGCTATGTATTCTCGGTGAAGTTCCGATGTCAGGGCTGTCAACGCAAGATAATTTGATTTCTCAGTTTCTTTTCCAGAGGAACAAGAACATGGTGAGGTCTGCCTCAGACCATGAGCAGGAGAGCCTTCTCTAACCCACTAATAGTCGGAGTCGACTATTGCATTGAGAAACTTGCACTGAGTCGGAACTAACATCCTCCCTGGCCACTTGGGATGCTCCTTCTACACTGCAGCCGAGGCCGGCTGCAGTTACGCCTTATGCGTAAAAGCATATTCGACCGCACACTAGCTACCTGACTATAGATGTTCATGCAGCCGAGCGAAAATGCTCCAGTCTTTACCCTCGAAGAAAGAAGAAGGAAAAGAAAGTCGGTCCATCCAGTAGCTAGTGATTCGATGCTTGATTCATCGGGACGTTCGACGAAGAGATCAGTGGCCAGATCTCCATCCCGGGAGCAACTTGTGACGGGAAATAAGCCGCTGCTCCACAAGCCTCCACAACAGACTTGCTGTCGCAATTTGCACAGCCTATCGCAGCTTAAAAACCCAGCAAGGGGCACCTGTCAGCAGAATGGTAGTGAGCCGTCGGAAGGTGCTGGGTCAGTCTGGTCAATTGTGTATGTAGAAGAAGCCAGACATTTCTCTACAGGACGCTCGGCTAGATGTGGGGTCAGATCACCGTTTGGAGAACCCTCTCTGTCCCATTAACAGTCGACTGTATCCGTTGTGAGAAACGATATTGAGTCGGAACACGCATCAAAATGTTCCTTCCACACTGCTGGCGGCAGTTATGGCTTCTTCTACTTACATGGAAGCGTACGAAAGGGGATTAGCCTAGAAGTTTCTAAGCGGGATACTCGATGAGATCTGGGGACAGATCGCAATTGCAGAGCGTTTTTCTTCCTGTTAACAGTCGAGGACGACTGTTTTGTGTTGACAGAAACTTCATTGAATAGGAGCATCCGTCCTATGTGAGAAGTCTGGATGCTTCTTCCGCACTTCAGCCGGGGTCAGCTGTTGTTACGGTTTCCTCTTCTTCCATGGATATGCACGATAAGGGATAGATGCCTACAAGTTTCTAACGGAATGCTCGAGCTGGAGAACCCTCTCCTTTCCGTCAGCAGTCGGTGTCAACTGTTTTTGATTCGAGAAACTTTAGTGAGTTGGGACGCCCGTTCATGCTTACAGTTCGGGACGCTCCTTCCACACTGCAGCCGGATCCGGTTGCAGCTACGGCATCTTCCCCTGCTTCATTAATGAAGCACGTTGATCGCAGACTAGCTATCTGACTTCGCATGTTCGGGTCGATGGCTAGTCGTTCGAAGCATTTTTATACAGGACATGTATCAAGGATCTGGGGCCAGATCTCCGTCGTGTGAGCAGCTTATGGTAACAAGTGGATTATCATTGCTCTGTTAACCTCGTTCATGGACTGGCTGCCGCAGATTGTTCTGCGTATCACAGCATTCCAGCAGTCGCTGGTACTACCATTTAACAGGCTCTGATGATGAGCTGTTTGGATGGTGCTGCGTTGGTCCAGTCATCCATTCAGTTGGATGGAGTTGATAATATTTTCAGATGGAACATTTGGATGGTGAGAGGGCTACGGAGTGTGAATCTCCATCCCTCACAGAAGGGCACTTTAAGACTATGAAATTTTAGTCTTAAGCTCTTAGAATATTGTTCCATCTGAATATAAGTCTGCATTTGCTAGGCAAAACAGCTTATCATGCCGGGCGATGGAAAGACAAAGATCTTTCATCCCCGTATATTTTGGCTCAGGTGTCGAGAGCTTTTGTCCCGATTAACGACTCCTTCCTTGCCTTAGCAATAGTATAAGAAATGCTATACCCTATTCTTTACGAATAGAGGTTCCATAGTGCATAGTTAGGCTGAGACAGCTGTCTTGTTTGGAATAGAGCCGTTAGAGGGAATAAATACGTCTTTTCCTTCTCGGTGTTGTATTCCTTGGCGTCAGGAAATTTAATGCCATTGTGGACACCATAGTAACCTTATGTATTGTTACAGCGGTCTTTTCTTATACATTAGCGGCTAGTGTTTTAAATCTCCATTTTTTTAGCTTTCAAAGGCCACAAGTGACACAGATATGTCTTCACGCAGACGGAGACTCACAACTGCGTAGCTACCTTCAGACTACTGTCTCTTTTTGGAATTACGGCTGTTAAAATAGCGGCTCTTCATTCCCTACCTTGCGCGGTGATGGTTGTTAGTCTCCATTTAGTGAGCTTTCAAGGTTGCAAGTTACACTGAGATATCTGTCTTCACGGATATGAAGACTTCTAAGCTACGTTAGCTAGGCTCTGACTGCAGACTTTTGGGAATAAAACCGCTAAAGGAAGAGTGCTTTTCAGTTTGTTTTCCTAGGTGTCATAGACATGGGTTTTATTGTTTACACCATAGTAGCCTAGCTGGAATCATGAGCGATGTTTTTCAGTAATTATGCAATGACATAACTGAAATAATTATCTCTTTTGAGGCTACTGTCTCTTTGGGAATTTAGGGCTGTTAAAATAGCAGCTCTTCATTCCCTAACTTCCATGACGATAGTTGTAAGTCTCCGTTCAGTGAGCTTTCAAGGTCACAACATACACACGATATATCTGTCTTCATGGAGATGAAGACTTATAAGCTATGGCTGGTGTTGTAAGTCTTAGTGATGGGCCAATCATCGGGAAATATAATCGGAAGCCGCCAATTACGTGCCATCGGAAAATAATTGGTAGTCGTCGGTAAACATCGGCACATCCGATTATAGTATGGAACTTTCACATGTTGCACCACCGCACACCTTCTTTCAAATCACATAGTGTGAAAAACACACACCTGGCCTCTATAAAATCACGCGCCTAGATTGTTGCCTTGCATGTGAATGAGCACTAAAACTGAAACAAAAAGTAGTAACTTACAGGTAATAAATGTAACCTGTTTGCCTCTCCCTGCACATTAGTCTGTCTACATGACAATCGATTTTCTCACTGAAAACTGAAACATTTCCAGTTTTAATTTCGGCTCCTCATTTTTTTAATGCGCATGTCGTGTTATAGCAAATGAAACAAAGTTCAAAGGTTAATGTATTGAATATTATTCATAAAATATAGTAAGGTGAATTGTGATTGGCTAGCAAGTGGTGAAATCGTCTGCTACAACCAACCTCATTACTTGTACCAAATAATTTCACATGCTTATCTTTCTGTGGGCTATGGACGTTTCGGCCTCGGGACGTTTCGGTCCACTAAATAATTCCACGTTGTTTATCTTTGCGTGAAATAGGGACGTTTCGGCCTTGGAACGATTTGGCCCAGAGACGTTTCATAGTTTCAGCATGAGTCGTTTCGGCCTCTGTATACTCTGTGTCGACATCGAAGTCCCTGAATAGCCAACTAAAGCTTTGCTGCAACAAAATAAAAGTGAATGAAGGTAGAGTATCCCATCCCACACACACACAGTCACACACACTCACCTTTAACCTTTTCCTGAATTGCATCTTAGCCTGCAGTAGCTTTTTCCATGTGTAATTGTGTATCTGATGCACATTGGACAGCTGGACTCGACTCTCGTAACGCATGCTATACAAAACAATAACAGACGACGTCGCAGGGGCGTAGACGGTAAAACACCAAAAATATTGGAGGGGTGGGGTATCTGGGTTGTGTGGTTATCGGGGCAGTCAGTTTTCAATCTGAGAAGAAAAAAAATAAGGGTAGGTGCAAACAGCGGAAAAATACCTTGGGGGGGTGGGGGGGGGGGGGGGGGGGTAACTAGTGATGTAATGTGGAAACACTTCCTTCCCCCTTTCCCCCTTTCCCTACGCCACTGCGGCATTGCCCTTATTTCGGGGCCCCATGTGGATTCCAAAGTTGTTGTTACGTCAACTTACATGCAATTTATTAAATTTTATTTAAAACAACATGAGGTTCAAGCCTTTGAAAAAAATCACACTTCTCGGCAATTTGAAGAGTGCGAGTTTTGGCTCGCATACATTTTTCTAAAGCAAGCACTTCCTGTGTTGTGTCCTTTGGCAAGACACTTCACCCGGATTGCCCACACAGGTACACAATGACGCTGTGTGCTGAGACGTACTGCACGCCTAGCTGCACATGTCTTCAACCCATTAACCCCGCCTGTGCTGTGCAGTGCACACTGCGTAGTACTGCTATATGCAGTTGTGACGTTGGAGAACTGGCAGGTACTTGTCATTGCTTGATGGTTCCCTCTGGGTACTCCGGTATCCTCCACCTGTAAACCTGTCACCGACACAATATGACCCTGGCAGTTAAAGTGTCGTTAAACACCAATTAAATAAAAATAAAATGAATAAAAATTAAAATAAAGCAAGCACTGTAAACCTCTTCCACATTATTTGACAGAAATTGCTCCTGCAACACAATGAATTTTCATCACAACAGTTCAAGGGACACGGAATCAGTCAGCGAGCGTCATAGTCACTTTCACTGATTTTAAAACTCTCTTGATTGACTTGAAATTGTTTTGATGGCCCGCTTCAAAGGGAGTGCCACCTTTGAGTAATCATGATCATTTATTTTATTAACAACAATGAATACATGATGTCAGAGACTGTCAGACTGTGGCAGCCATGCACGTGGCATCAAAGAATTTACCGAACCAAAGTCACTCATTGAAGTTAAAATGTTGACATTTGTGACCTGTCACAGATTTATACCAGCCCGTGATTGGAAAGCCTGAATGGGAAGCACATGCCATTTATCAATTGTCAGTAGACTCAGTGCGTGCTACACTGCTGGCTCTCTAGTCTCTGCGACGCATGTCTACGATAGTTTTACTTATTTACACCATAAATTATGGCGACCACAGAGGAAAACCGCTCTGGCGCCTAACTTCAACTTACCGAGTCACAGCCAGTTTCAAAATTGCGATCGAAAAATATGCTGTGGGACTACTTTAGTATAAGCTCCCCACAAGATAGAAAGGCTAAATTCCATCTGCAATGCCATGATAGTACGTGGAGGTTCGACCATACGAAATTTCACCACGACCAATCTACGCAATCATCTAAGGTGTTTGCATGGCAGGGAATTCAAAGAACTGGAAACTAAAGAGAAGGAACAGCAAGATAAAAAAACGAAAAATACAAATAGAAGAGAGTGCTTCGACGTCTTCAGAAATAAAGAAGACGTATCAAATGAAAATTTTAGACACGTTGATAAAACAAGTTCCTTGGGGGGGCCAAGTGATCCACGAAGGACAGCACAGAATAAACTTTTGGTCAAGTTAGTGCCGATTGATTTGGAGCCATTCAGTATCGTTGATCGCGTGGGGTTTCGGAGGTATAGCCATGGCCTAGAACCACGGTACACACTCCCTGATAGGACACAGATCAGACGGACTGAAATTCCTGCTTTGAAAAAATAAAAGAGGAACACCTTTGTGAAGAGACAGCACTGGCATTCATGACGGACATATGGTCATCTTCTCACGATGCAAACAGTTTAATGAGTCTAACATGCCATTGGATCAATGAAAAGTTTGAAAAGAAGAGCTGTGTTCTGAATGCTTCATCTTTACTGGGCAGTCACACTGGAGAAGCAATAGCTGCAGAAATCCAACGCATGCACACTCAGTGGGATATTCCAGAAGAGCATGTATTGGTCATCGTTCGCGATAACGCTGCAAATGCTGTGCGTGGATGCGAGTTGGCAGGGTTGAACCATCTCAGTTGCTTTATCCACACCTTGCAGCTGGTAATGAAAGATGGGATGGGCACATAGAGAACAATAAGCGACATGCTGACGATATCAAGAAAAATCGTTGGGCATTTCAACCATTCGCCATTAGCATACCACAGACTTCACCAGATTCAAAGCAAACATGGGCTGCCAGAGCACAGCCTTGTACAGGAGGTTCCAACCAGATGGAATAGCACATTTTATATGCTAGAGCGGATAATGGAACAGAAATTGGTACTGGTTGAATATGGCAGTGAGTATGATATACCTTTGATGACCCCTAATCAGTGGTCACTGGCACAGACTCTTATACAAAATCTGCGATGTTTTGAATACTTCACCAGAGAAGCATCTGAAGCTAAAGCCAGTGTGTCAATGATAATTCCCTCTGTCTCACTTCTTTCAAGAGCTTTGGCATCACACAAAGATGACAGAGGAATACAAACAATGACAGATGAAATGCTGACATCACTCAGAAGAAGGTACAATGATATGGAGTCGAATAAACTGTTAGTGTTTTCGACTTTTCTTGATCCACAGTACAAGGATCATTTCTTTGTGGAGAATGAAGATAATTTAGATAAAACAGAAACAACTAAAGATAAAGTAAAGAAGTGGATAGAAGAAGAAGACTCTGCTGAACAAAAATCCATCAAAATCACCAGAGCAAAGTAGCAGTTCATTGATTTTGGAGGAGAAAAAATCGAGAGTAGTGCTAAGAAACTGAGAACAGAGTCAAAGAAACTGGTTGATACAGAGTTCGCAGAAATGTTACAAGAGAAAGGAATTATTTGTGTTGTATAATCTCAATAACAGAAAAAATCATCTTACTGGACAACAGAGTTTAGAATAGTTACTTAGCTTCATTCCTCTGTAGTGTTGATTAGGCATAGATAATAAACTAATTCAATCCTTTTTTAAACAACTTTGTCAGGTGAACACCTCAGGACCCCATGGAACCTCTTATCTCAATATTGCGGTAACTATTAGCCATTGTGCAGAAATGTGTAACCTTTAACACCAATAAATAAAGAAATATTGACCACACTTCAATCATTCAATAAAAGAGAATGTGGAGAAATAACCACATGGCAAATCAAACCAGAGGGCTTGTATAATTACATACAAGATTTTCCTTTTTCAAGGAAAAATTCAAGATGGCCAACTGGTGGCCATTTTTTGCTGGAAATTGGGTGTAATTAGTTTTCTGCCTAGAACTTCTAAACGACCTTTCCGATTTCAATCATTTTTTGTTTGGATGTGTTGCAGCATAAGATAAATAAAATATCATACGGATTGTGTTCTTGTGCATAAATTTTCTTTTTCAGTCATTTTTGTACATATTATGTTTGTGTGTCCTGTTACCACCTGTATCTCAGAGACACTTCTGCATTTTTGTTTCAAATTTTCCACAATGATCATACATTATGTAAAATTGATGGACGTCAGTTTTTTCGAAAAAAAATTCAAGATGGCCAACTGGCGGCCATATTTTGTTGGAAATTGTGTGTAATTAGTGTTCTTTCTAGAACTTCTAAACGACCTCTCCGATTTCAATAAGTTTTGGTATGGAGGTGTAGCAGCATAAGACAAATAGCATATCATGCGTGTTTCTTTCTCGTGCATAAATTATGCAAAGTAGACGAACTTGAGCTTTTTTTGATCATTTTATTATTTTGTTGGAAAGAACAAAATGTTGTTTGCAGTTTTTAATAAATAGAGAGTAATCGCTTGACTAGACTGGTTACGTAAAATAATTCATGAGAGGTGAGGGACATTGTACAAACATGAGTGCGTGAATGCGCACCAGTGTTTTACAATATAGTCCCTCGCCTTGAATGAATTATTTCACATAACCAGTCCAGTCAAGTGATTACTCTGTTTATTACTTTTCATTATTAACGATAATTATATTATTTAACCCTTTACCTAATGTAACGGCCAAAACTGGCCAGAGTTATTCTCAAAAATCACCAATTAATTTTCATTATTTTTTCATTTTTGCCCCTAAAACATAGGTTATGACACCTCATTGGAATGAGCTCATCGACCTCATTCCAATGAGGGGGTCCTAACCTATGTTTTTAAGACAAGTGTCATCTGCTTTTCATGTTAAAAAAACAAAAAACGATGAAGTCTCCATTACACCCTCGGCAAAGTGTCCTCGTTTGCGTGAACGAATGCATGACCCAATTGTTGATTGCATAATTCACTTGTTAAATTATCGTTTATAATCAAACTGGGAAATCCCAGTAAATCACACTTTGGAAAGTAATAAAGAAAGTGTAAGTTAATATTTTTCTGCTTTCAGTTCTATATATTAACCCTTTACCCAACATGAAAAGCAGACGACACTTGCAAACAAAATTCTTGAATAACTATTTTTTTTCAATTTCTGTCTCAAAAACATAGGTTATGACCCCGCGTTGGAACGAGCTCGACGAGCTCGTTCCAACAAGGGGTCATAACCTATGTTTTTGAGACAAAAAATGAAAAAATAATGAAAATTAATTCGCGATTTTTGAGAATAGCGCTGGCCGGTTTTGGCCGTTACGTTGGGTAAAGGGTTAACCTTATTTAACTTTTATATTTCAGGAAATAATGTCCTATATATTAAATGATGCTGTAAGTATTTTATATACATAGTTTGAGTTATTTCATATTTAAATGAGTAAGTTCGTGATGGTGTTAATCATTTTTTTTTTTGTTTTGCTTGGTGTTTGGATTTTAAAATTAATTATAATTGAACCCACTTAATTGGTTATCTCTTAATTGAATAACCATGTTAATTGAATATAATTTACTTACCCAAAACAATTGACCATACCTTCAGCACAAATTTGATCTGTTATTTGCAAATAGGTCATTGTGCAAAATGATGTTAATTGAAAAGAATGTCTCATAATATATCAAGAAATTACCGTCTGGGTTCTGTCGTGTACCCCCCGTTTTTTTTCTGCCACCTTCTCTCGTAGTTGAGGGTGTTCTACTTTCTGTATCTGTTGAGTTCACCTTTTTCTTCTACTGCTCTCACCTCTGTTTTTTCCGGTTCGGTTCCTTTAGGGCAATTCTTTTTGCCCTCGCCTTGGTGCATTCTCGTGGCTATTTCTTCTGCCCCCGCGGGTGGCGTGGAATGCTGTCGTTTCAGGCTCTCCCGACTCGACCACGACTGGTGTGAGTTATACCCCCTCCGTGGGGGATGTCCAGCTCCTCCCTCACCCGTGGGGGCTGAGGAATGCTGTCGTTTTGGGGCCTCCCGACTCGACCACGTCTGATGAGAATTACTCCCCCTCCGTGGGGGATGTGCAGCTCCTCCCGCTCCAGCAGGGGGTGGGGAACACTGTCATTTTGGGGCCTCCCGACTCGACCATGTCTGGTGAGAGTTATTCCCCTTCCGTGGGGAGTGTGCAGTTTTTTTTACCGTGGTGGATACTGCGAGAGCTGTTGAATTTCTGGTGAAGAGATGCCTGGTTCCAGGACTATGCGCCCTCTCCAGTCGACATCTGAGGCTGTCCCTAGGGTTGTGACTCCTCCTTTGGAGGCCGAGCTAGGTGGCTCTCTCCCCTTTTCCCCCAGTTCCAACAGCTCTCGTTGTATCTGCTGCTACTGCTGTTCCGTCTACAACGTCATTGGGCACCGTTTTTAGCCAGCCTCGGCTTATCCCTGCACGGGTCTTCAGGGATGTCTGTAGTGTGGTTAAGGGGTATCGGCCTCAGCCTTCCCCATCTTCAACTCGTCAAAGTCGGAAGTGGATGCCGACTGAACCCCCTACTGTGTCCTCTCAGCCGTTGAGCACAGTAGTTTTATACTACCTGCAGTGGTCTGCAGCAGTGTCTGGGAGTGTAGACGTGGGGGTATTGGCCTCAGCCTTCCCCGACTTCAACTCGGCGAAGTTGGAAGTGGCTGCCGGCCGGAACCTCTACTGTGGTCTCTGCGCCGTCGAGTACCACAGTTTTGTCATTGGCGTTTTTCCGTCCACTCATTCTGGTCACACGGCCAGTTTTGCGGGACCAACGCCTTCTGTGCAGCCTGGACCTTCTGTCCTGCAGAGGTCCGCGGCAACTCTCCCGAGTTCCCACTATGTTGATCCTCAGGGTGTGTCGTACCCCTATACACGTCTGCCCTCAGATGTTTTGGCTGCCTCCCGTCACCCCGCTTCGGGTGTATTGGAGGGTCATGACCCTTCGCTTGTTAAGAGGGTCAGGTGTGAAGCCACTTTACTGGTTCGTTCCCATGCCGAACCGGCTGGTACGGGCAGTGAGCTTAGGGAGGCCCTCTCCTTACTCACTCAGGTTCTGTCCAAGAGCCTTCCCATTGCTTCCAGCGAGGCAGCGAGTGGTTTCCAGTCGTCCCTTATGGCGCTGCCTCCCGAGATTGGAAACAGGCCGCTTTCTGATCCCCCTAGTGCCTACCCCATGGGAGGCGTCGGCTGGTTTGCCCACGATGGGCTATGTGTCTTCCGACTCCGGGGAGGAGTCAGACATCCTTGATGTCGAGAGCCAGCAGTCTTCTGACGTGGGGGCAGCTCTTGACTTTGTGTTTGGGTTCCTTCCGGATCTCAAACCATCAAACCAGCCGACAGTGTTAGCCAGGCCATGATCATCGGTCGCGCGCCTAAAGCCTGTGGAGCAACCTGCTTCTAGGCGTCTTCGACCGTGCCAGTCAGTACAGGTGGTTGAAGCATTTTCAGCATTGGACTCTAAGCTGAGTTCCAAGGCTATGAAGGCTCCGTTCTTCACCAGGGTTGACACCTTTTTGCCTCCAGTGCGTTATCGTTACTACGATTCTGCCAATCCGAAAGTCTGCCAGACTTTGACGGTTTTGGATCGGTACTCCAGTTCCCTCGGGCTTTCCAAGCCCAAGTCGGCTGTCATTCCTATGACGACTCTGGAATCCATGTTGGGCTTATCGAGAGAAATGTTGGGTATTCTTTCTCTCTCCAATCACATCGTATCTGCCTCCAGATAGGTTTGACGATGTACAGGCTCTTTGCGTGTGCTATCCAAGGGGCTCATGCATCTTTCTCACACGCATGCCTGTGACACGGCTATTTTGGAACTAGTTCGAAGGGACTCTATGCTGGACACAGGCCAATCCCTTCCTGGGGGCAGCGCACTGCTCTTCGATCTACTTCTTTGGCAGGTCCGCTACTGTTCTATGGGTTCCATGTCGAAGGTCCGGGGTGACATCCTACATCATTCCAAAGATCAGCTGCTGCTTCGTCAGCTTGATCAGCCTTCTAGGGGAGGCAGGGACCGTTCAAAGCCTAACAAGTACCCTTCTGCTTCCTCTGCGAAGCAAAGGGCTGATCCTTCTGCCACCGCTTCTACTTCTTACTCACGGGTAAGGGTAAGCGCCGGCAGGCTAGAGGGAAGTCTCAGGATTCTCCATTCAGTAGAGGAGGTGGTTTCTCCTCTCGCGGGTCTCTTTGGGGCTCGAACTGAAGGTCTTCACCTCGATTCGTCCAGGTTGGAGGAAGGATAGCAGAGTTCACAGACCATTGGGCCATCATCACATCCGATCCTTGGGTGTTAGATGTTGTTCGGTCCGGGCTGCGAATATCTTTCCGAAGGCACCCCACTCTGTCCAGAGTGCCTCTTCCAACCACAGTTCCTTCAGACGTTTTACGTCTGGAGCTGTTGTCCACGGAGATAGACAATCTCCTGGCCAAGGGGGCGATCGAGGTCGTCAAGAACATTCAGTCAGTGGGGTTTTATTCCCACCTGTTCTTGGTGCAGAAGAAGGGCGGCCGACTCCGACCGGTTATCGATCTGAGTATGCAGAACCAGTCTATCATTGCTCCCAAGTTCAGCATGGAGACTGTCAGGTCGATCTGCTGTTCCATTCCCAGGGAGATTTCACTTCCAGCATCGACCTGTGAGGCGCTTACTTTCATGTTCCGATTCTTCGGGTGTCGCGGAAGTATCTCAGGTTCGCTTTTCTGGGGCGAGTTTACCAGTTGAAGGCCATGCCTTTCAGCCTCAACCTGGCTCCTTGGGCCTTCACCCGTCTGATGTCGCATGTGATAGCTTTCCATCGCACACAGTCCAGGGTGACTACTTCGGCATATCTAGACGATATACTCCAGAGGCATTCCAGTGCTGCCTTACTCGAGTTGGATGTCGACACTGTGTTGAGCTTGCTCCCTTCGCTAGGATTCAGAGTCAGCGAGGAGAAGTCGGATCTGGTCCCTTCTCAGTTGTTTTGTCATCTGGGGATGGCCTTCCACACTCAGTTCAATACGGTGGCGGTTCCCCAGGCCAGGGCTGTGATTCTCTCAGCTTTTGCTCTGACTCTGTTCCCAGTCCACATCCACGACAGCTCTGGGTATTCTCCAGCTGCTCGGTCTCTGCGGTTCGGTGACAGATCTCATTCCTCTAGGTCGGCTGCATGTCAGACCTCTCCAACACTTTCTGCTCAGTCGTTGGAGGCCAAATGTCGATTCTCTGGCACTGGTGCTTCAGTTAACAGAATCTCTTATCCTCACCTTCTCCACTGGACGAATGTTCAGTGGATCACACAGGATGTCCCGTTGGACTTACCCACATCCAATCTTGTTCTGATGGCAGATGTCGGCGATCTTGGATGGGGTGCAACATTGGATCCTCTAGGTCTTTCCCTCCACGGGATGTGGGACCAGAATCGGGCATCTCTACTCATCAGCCAGAAGGAGCTTTTTGCTCTTCTGAGTTTCAGGCAGTGGATCCCTTACCTGTCGAATCGTCAGGTCCTTCTGTTGTTCGACAATTCGACAGTTGTTGCTTACATTCGGAACCAGGGTGGCACGCACTCGGTTCCAATGTACGAATTGGCTCGGGATCTTCTACTGCTCGCTCAGGATGTCAACGCCGGGGGTGGTTGTTCGTCACATTTCCGGTCGTCTGAACGTCCTAGCCGACTCCCTGTCCCGACGGCGCAAGTACTTTTCCACCGAGTGGATGCTCCACATGGCGGTGTTCCATCGATCTCTTTGCGACTCGTTGGAACCATCCGGTGGACACTTACTTACTCAGGCCCTCCTTTGGGACGGTCTTGTCGGCTACGCTTTCCTGCCAGTTCCGATTCCGCCTCAGGTTCTCGCCCAGATATGAACCTGCAGTCGTCGAATCCTTTCGATCACACCCCTGTCGCCTCGGTGGGTGTGGATCAATCTGCTCCGCTCTCTGTTAGCGGCGGTTCCAGCATGTCTCCCTCTACATCGCGACTTTCTTTGCCAAAGTCGCCCGAGGAGGTTTCAAGTTGACCCGACTTCATTGTGCCTGTGCCTTCGCACATGTCTTTTATCAGGTCCTGTCTCCTCCGTAGTGGTTTTTCGAGATAAGCAGTGGAGTTGCTTTTCTTCTTCAAGGAGGCACTCACTCCACTGGTTTAGCCTCTCGATGGTGTGTGATCACTCTGTTGCTTCTGAAACTCCTTCGATCACACCGCTTGCAGAGTTTCTGGTATATGTTTGTTTCTGGGTGTCTCCAGCAATGGGTACAAGTCCACGCTTCGGAGACCTTTTTCATATGTGGTACCGCATTGTTTCGACACTCATCCTTGCCTCTCCAAGCTTATTCAGCTCTTTTCCTTGAAAAGGCCTAGGACTTTGCAATTTACTCCAAGATGGTCACTTTCTTGGGCACTGCTCTGCTTGGGGGTGGGGGGCATTCGCGCCTTTATCCTAGATGGATATGCGTTTTCTCACATGCCAGATCTCTCCTGCATCCATTTCACGATGGATTTGTCTTGCTATTCATGCAGCTTCCACTTGTCTAGCTACTGGTGATTGTATTACTAATTGTTTTTTCTGCCACGAGGTGCGTGCATTGTCTTCCTCTTTTAATAACTCTGTCATGTTGTCGGATGACGAATGTTATACTGGCAGCCTACTGGAGAAATGCTCCATTCTCCTTTTATCTGCAACAGTTGCAGGAGCCGACAGAGGACCTCTGTCCTAGGGGCCCTCTTTCTTCGGCTCAGGCTGCTGTCTATCCCAGCCATTCAGCTTTTTTCAGGGTCAGTTCCAGCTCTGTGCTGTTACTGCCCTTTCTGTCTGTGCATCGCACTTCACCATATGCCTCATCTTTCATTGTCTTTTACTAATGTTTGTGATGCTATGATTTGATAGGCCTAGGGATCTCTTCCTCTGTCCACGGTTCCAGTGCTATTGAGTTATGTGTGGGTTGGTTATGTGATTCCCTCCATCCTATTGTCTATTCAGCCTGTAGTAAACAATTACAAGGTAGTAAATTTCCTTTCTTATTATACCTACTGCAATTGTTTACATGGAGGCCCTCTCGTCTTCTTATTCAGGTAGGAATCCTTCCTCCCTGCTGATCACATAACTCATGTGTTGTCAGAATCAAAAGAATGATGAATTGATGACGCACTGCACATTGGTTTACGGAAGTCATGGATTTGTACTATGGAAGAGCGTCCCATACTGGGTGTGTGCCAATGGCACTCGACCCAGTTTTGGTTTATTTTTACGTGGTGTTTTTACACCACTTTTCTTTCCCAAATCTTTTGGGAAAGATTAAAATAAAGAGTATTTTATCCGAGTTAGGTTCTTCCACTGTAGTGCAAGCCTGTAGTAAACAATTGCGGTAGGTATAATAAGAAAGGAAATTTACTATAAAATTTATACTTCATGGCCCTGCTCTTCACGACTACTACGAAGGAATCTTTTGCCTCCATGGGGTGTGTCTCTCTCTGCACAGGGGACAGCCATTTTATGTCTCCACCCAATAGGATGAAACACTGTGACAGCATCAACCCACAATTGATACTGACAGTGTTCTGACACCTCGAGAACTTTCCCAGACCATTAATAATAATTCCCACTGGGAAAGTGGCTATCAGTTAACAGGGTCTCATTGTAAATCAAAAGTCATTGGAAACTTTTTCTCAACTTTTGATCTTTGGGTTGAACACTGTGTTCAAGTTTCCTTATTTTAACTATTTCAACATAAACAGCTCATCTTTGCTCCTCAACACGGAAATCGAAGTTTTATTATACACCATTACTCACCATTCACTGAATTATGGTAGATGTTCATGTTTTCAGTGCTTTATTATCTCCTGCCAAACAAAGCAAGCACCTTTGAGTTAGAAATTTTCAAGAAAGTAAGCCCATGACCAAAAGTTGTCTGGAGGATTAATTTCAACAGTTACCAAAGGATTTCAAATATTTTTAGTAGATGCTGGTAGGGGACCATAGGTTTGCACACCGTCCATCCGTCAGTCTGTCAGTCACACTTTAGTTTTCCGGAGTTTTTTTGGAAATGCTTCAACGGAATGATTTCATTTTTGGTAAACTACTATAGAACGGTGACTTACAGATCAAGTTTGAGTTTCATGCTGATTGCATTATTCTTGTGTGAGTTACGGCCCTCAGACATTTATTGACCAAACTGCTTGAAACTTGGTATGAATGTTTTCCACTGTGGGAACTTGTGCACCTGCAATTATAGTTCCGGTCGGGTTGTTTTTTTCTAGAATTATGCCCCTTTTCGACTTGAAATAGCAGGCCTAGAATTTCATCGGGAGATATTCTCAGATGTTTATGGGTTGATTGTTTGGCAGAAAACTGTTATTTGGTTTGAAGCATCCTTACGATGAATAGAATTGAATGGTAGAAAAAAATTGTCATCGGTTGTGTCAGGGTGTTGTTCTGTAGGAGGTATCGAAAAAAAAATTTAAACATTTTCTCCAGTACCACTGATCAGAATCTTTGGATATTTGGTATACAGCATGGGGGGGGGGGGCCTGATATTAGTTTGTTAAAATGAAACCCCTTGTTTATATTTGGGCTCAATACAGGAGCCTGAATTTTTAACTTCGGGTACTATGGGAATTAATCTTTACAAAATCTTCTCCTTCAGAACCACCAGTCAGAATCTTTTAATGTTTGGCAATCATCATCGTTATGCGGGTCAGATTCAAGATTGTTTAAATCAAGTCCCTCGGTTAATATTTGCGCTTCCTATGGATGCCTGAATTTTAACTTGGTGCAATATGGGGGAAAAGCTTTAAAAATCTTCTATACAACCTCTCAAAGAGGGTTTCTTCATGTTTGTTCAAATTGAGTGCCTGGGTTAATATTTGAGCTCCCTGTGGTAGCCTGAATGTTAATATAGTGCAATATGAGGAAATTTCTTAAAAAATCTTCCTCAGATCCACAGTCAGAATGCTTTCATATTGGTATACAACATCGGGTGAAGAGTGAGAATCAAGTTTGTTCAAATCGAGTGCCTGGGTTAATATAGGGAGCTCGAATTTTAACTTAGTGCTTTATGAGGGAATTTCTTCAAAAATCTTCTTCTTCACATATTTGGTATATATCATCTCTAGGAGGATGGGGGTGGGGGGGGGGGGCGGTCAGATTCAAGTTTGTTCAAATCGGGTCCCAGGGTTAATATTTTGTTTCCCTATGGTAGCCCAAATTTTAACTTAGTGCAATATGAGGAAATTTCTTTAAAAATCTTCTTCAGATTCACCAGTCAGAATGCTTTCATATTGGTATACTCTAGGAGGGTGAGAATCAAGTTTGTTGAAATTGAATGCCTGCATTAATATTTGGGCTTCGTATGGGAGCCCAAATTTTAACTGAGTGCAGTATGAGGTAATTTCTTCAAAAATCTTCTTCAGATTCACCAGTTAGAATGCCTTCATATTTGGTATACAACATCTCTAGGAGGGTCAGATTCTAGTTTGTTCAAATTGCACCCTGGGTTAATATTTGGGCTCTGTATGGGAGCCCAAATTTTTACTTAATCCAATATGAGGAAATTTCTTTAAAAATCTTCTTCTTCAGATCCACCAGTTAGAATGCTTTCATATTTGGTCTACAACATCTCTGGAGGGCTCAGATTAAAGGTTGTCTCTATGATAGCCTGAATTTTAACCTGGTGGAATATGAGGAAATTTCTTTAAAAATCTTCTTCAGATTCACAAGTCAGAATGCTTTCATACTTGTTATACAACATCTCTAGGGGGTGGGTGGGGGTCAGATTCCAGTTTGTTCAAATCAAATGCTAGGGTTAATATTTGGGCTCCCTATGGTAGCCCAATTTTTAACTTATTGCAATATGAGGGAATTTCTTTGAAAAGCTTCTTCACCAGAACCATCTGTTAGAATCTTTTGATATTTGGTATACAACATCTCTAGGGGGTCAGATTCAGGTTTGTTCAAATCTGGTCCTTGGGTTAATATTTGGGATCTCTATTGGGGTAGTGACATAACAACCCTTGGAAGTAAGTTTGGCAGTGCTTGTCTATATCTGATAGAATTGGAAGCAGTCAGGAAGACCTATGATAATGATAATTATCATACAACATGGACACTAGAGTTTTGAATAATTTCATGACTTCATTCCTGTGTAGTGTTGATGAACCTTCTTACTTTTCATTTTTTGTTGCTCTTCCCTTTATTGATTAAATATGTGATATGTTTGTGATTTTTCTGACTATTGGCAGTTACATATTCTCAATTTTCGAAATATTTTTTCACATTGGAGGTAACAATCTCAATTCATATTTGGAAAGCTGATACATGAATTTTAGTACCAAAATTTATAATGAAAGGAATTCATAGACTTTAATTTCCTATGTTACATCAACTCAAAATCTTGAGGAAAACATCAGGCTGAAGTGAATCTATTTTATTACTTCTCATCGTGATTTTTTATCCCCCCCCCCCCCCCCCCCCCCCCCCCGATCATGGAATGGCCAGGGGCATATAGTGTTACCCTTATCCATTCATCATTCCCTCTTTTTGAAAAAACCTGTTTTCTGGACACTTTATCACCATATATTGAGATAATTGGCTGGTTTCTGGCACATGTTTGTGCCTTTATCATGGGTACCTACAAATTAAGTTCAAGTTTGGTCCCTGTCCAATGATTTTATTTCTAATTAAAGGAATCTATAAAACTTTTACTTCCTATATTATGTCAACTCAAACCTCGAGAAAAACAGGCTGAAGTGTGTCCATTTTTTAATTCTCATTACGATTTTTTATACCCCCTTGATATGAAATGGCCTGGGCATCTTATGTTACCCTTGTCCATTCATCATTCTGTCATTCCATGTTTCCCCCATACTAAAATAACAGTTTTCCTGAGTCTTTTTTAGCACACATTGAGATAATTGCTTGATTTATTGTACCTGTTTGTGGCTTTGTCATGGATACCTCCAGTTTGAGTTTGGCCTTGTCCGATGAGTTTTTTGCAGAATTATTGACCTTGAACTAGTGTATGATATGAAAATTCAGAGAATCACTTTTCCAGAGTTGTTTTCATTATATGTTCAGATAATTGGCTGATTTCTGGTATGTGGCTTTGACGTGGGTACCTACAGGCATGTAAACCCACCCAGGGGGGGGGGGGGGGCATATACTGACACATCTAGTATTTTTATGCCCCCTGACTTAAGTCGGGTGGCACATAGTGATTGAAGTGTGTGTTTGTCTTTCCGTGTGTTTGTGTGTGTGTCTGAGCCAATAACTTGAAAACTGTTAGGGCCACAGTCATCAAACTAAACACAATTATAAAGGACCATGGGAGGATGTGTCACACACCATAGCTGGGTTCGTACCTTCAAGGTCAAGGTCACCTTTCAAGGTCACACTAAAAATCGGTCAATATTCGTGTTTCAGCCATAACTCAGAAACTAATCATAGTACAATTGTTAAACTTTCTACAAATGTTAAGGACAGTCAGAAGGTGTGTCATGTATAATAGTTTACGCCGCATCTGCAAGGTCAAGGTCACAAGGGGAGGTCACAAGGGGGGGGGGGGGGGGCATGTGTTACCTTAGTAACTTTCTTCTTGTTCAACTTTGCAACAAACTGGTTGTTCTTTGATAATTGGTAATTTAATAAAATTCTTTTTTTTAAAATATTGAATTGTTAAAATTAAAAACTAGCTACTGGTTCTGTTGACCATCACTCATACGCTCTTCCTTAGTTAACATTACTATTATTTGACCATCCTCGAAACTTCATCAGCCCTGCTAGAGCATGACCAGTGTATATATATCAGAACCCTGGTAATTTTATAGCCACTTTGCTAGTGAAAAATATTCATTTATCAAGAGTATACAATTAATAGGATTTGGGTTGTTTTCCTGTCTTTTAATGATGATATGAGCTTTTATTCTGTCGTATTTTATTTGAAATAGCTCAGTGTTAGGCTTCTGCTAATCTAGTTACCACCAAATAAATTTGTTGGAATTGATCATTTTTTTTCTCTTTTTTTCAAGGATAAATCAAAAGACTGGACATCATACTTTGATTATATTATTGTAGATGCAAGAAAACCACTGTTCTTCAGTGAAGGAACAATACTGAGACAAGTAGATAAGGTTTGTAGTCTTCCAAAACTACCTACGGAATACAGTTATGTCAATTTACTACATTTTTCCATGTTATCTTATGTTTCTGTTACTAATCAACAGAGTTACAGGTGCTATGAAATTGATAGTCTCATAAAACTAACATAAGGCCACACAAAGTAGATCTTCTGTTTCTCAGGCCATTATTTGTGAAATTGCATGCGGGCGAGCGGTTTTTTATTTTATTTTTTATTTCAGTAATTACTTCTTAGCCATCAAAAGTTCATGTTCTTGGTTCAAGTTTTAGGCCTCATAATCTACAGAATAGCATGGGTGGTGGTGTATTTCATCCCTTGAGTGCAAGAAGTCTTTGCAATGCTAAAGCATTGCAAAGCCTTCTTGCACTCAAGGGACAAATTCATCAATTTTTTTAACTTGGGTAAAATATCAGACATAAACCATTTAATTTTCATTTTTTTTAAGTTTAAATTGGTTATAAAAAGAGAGCATGCGGCAGCCAAAAGGACCATACGGGAGGGCCTGAGAAACAGATTTTTTTTATTTTTTTAGGCCTAAAGAACTGAATTTTGATATTGAAAGAGGCATTAACTCAACCTTCTGAGTATTTTTAAAATATTTTTGAGCTCCGCCTGACAAAGACAGCAGAGCTTTTCTGATATCGAATTGTCCGTTGTCCGGGCCATAATTTCTTTACCACTGGATATTTTTTAACAAAACTTTATAGCAGTATGTATTGTCAATAGGCAGTGTGCCATCAATCATAATAAGGTCAGTATCCATCAAGGTCAAGGTCACAGGCAACATGATAAAGGTAACACTCGGGGAAAACGTCAACTTTTTGTTTGTCCGAGCCATAATTTCTTTACCACTCTATATTTTTTAACAAAACTTTATAACATTATGTATTGTCACTAGACAGTGTGCCATCAATCATAATAAGGTCTGTATCCATCAAGGCCAAGGTTACAGGCAACATGGTAAAGGTAACACTCAGGAAAACGTCAACATTTTGTTTGTCCGAGCCATAATTTCTTTACCGCTGTGTATTTTTGAATGAAAATTTATAACAGTACATATTGTCAATAGACAGTGTGCCATCAATCACAATAAGGTCTGTATCCATCAATGTTAAGGTCACAGACTACCTGGTCAAAGTAACACCAATGTATTTGCCAAATTTTATTATGTTTTCAATTTTTGTCTAATAAACAAAGCTAATGTGCCTTCATTGAACAAGCTCAACAAACTTGTTCCAATGAGGGGCCATAAGCTATGTTTTTGAGACAAAAAATGATGATGATGTCTGCTATCCATGTTTGGTAAAGGGTTATCAGAATCTGAGATTGGGATCAAATGTTACCCTGTATATGGCTGCCCCTGAAAGTAGTTGCCTTGGGCAGAGCTATCTTGGCAGGCCTCTTATTATCAAATCTAGTCATGGCTGCTGTACAGCAGCCATGACTAGATTTATAGAAAATATTTTGGAAATTTAACTCAAAAATTGATTGGACAAAACTTTGATTCAATTTGCAGTGGGTAAATGGATCACCCGCATTTAAAGAGTTAAATGTTTGCAGGTCTCCAAAAGCGGCCCAAATGCTCGTTTTCTTCATGCACCATTCATGCAAGGTTGGACTGACAAAACCTTTTTTCCACTCGAGCAAAAAAGGGGCAGAAGAACATAGAGCATATCTGATTACTGACTAGGGGTCAACAGACATGTTAAGTTTTATGATCTTGGTAGAAGGCTCTCAATTTTTGATGCCATCTCTCGACCTCATGATCAGGGGTTAAATTTTCACGATTTTGAGACCTCATGTTTTGTTTTTCAAACTTGAGTCTCGAGTTTTCAGTTTACTATACTAACTACTATAAATAAGCTGAGTGGAACGTGGAAGATAGAAAAAGTATTTCAAACAAATTGCCTTACATTTGCCTGGACAGGAGGTAATTCAGATGTGTGAAAGAATAACTGAAAAAATCGGAAAAAGAAATAATTCTGTAAAAAAACGAACCTCCACAGTCAAAATTAGGAGAGATATCGATAAAAACATTGGAGTGAGTAACCAACAGATGTGATTCGAATATCATGACTAACTTCAATAAAAATTACAAGAAATATGATTTGTGTTGCGTTTCTTCTATTCCACTGGTATTTTTAGAGGGAACTATAAAAACGTTTTTTTTTTAATATTTGGAGGGATGTCTAAATACCACAATAAACACAACAATTTCATATTATTTCACAAAACCTTAGTAAGAGCTTAGCTTTTCTTGTAAATTTTTGCATCTTGACAAAGCCCCAAATCTGACGGGAAGGGGGGGGGGGGGCATATTTGTGGGGGTGTGGAACCTCAAAATTGAGGGGTGCTCTACTTATATTAAGGAAAGGAAATCAAATAAATTCTTTTCAAATTTGGGAGTTGCCAACTGTTGGAATTGTGTGTAGGTGGTGGTTGTGGGTGGGTGGGTGGGGAGGGGGGTAGGTGGTAGGGGGCTGGGCTCCCTAGAAACCCCATGGCTTCTCCACTGGATCCCACTGACTTGATTTCCAGTGTTTGACAGGGCTACAGACAAATTTTTGTCAATGTATATTTCCTTATCACAGTGTTTCATTAACTGAAACCGTGCTCATGTTCCAGTTCTTTCCCCTCATTTTTCTGACTTGAATTAATTTATTTGACAGGGGGGGGGTAGGTATATACTAGTCTGTAAAACCATTTTATACTCTGCCACCCCTCCCCCCCCCCCCCACACCCACCCACCCAGGGCTTAAACCCCAGGGTGAAGGAGAGAAAGTATATAGCTGTCTTACACGTGTATTACACAATTTCAAAAAAGGTTTTGAAAAGCAAATTGGGTTTAGCAAATTTATTTTGCATAACCTTTTTTGAGGTTATGCAAATTTTGAGTTTTTCGAGCCCTTTTTTGAAGGTTTCTGTTGTAGCCATGTTGCACAATAGATCTTCGGACTCGGCGAATTTGTATGCTAGATTCATTAATATATTTGATCTACAATCATAGTATTGAAATTGTCGATTGATGTCCCCTTGCAACAATTTGATTGTAAATTAATACTAAGAGGATATTTCAGCAGGCAAGAAAAAAAGATTAGGCCACACAAAGTAGATCTTCTGTTTCTCAGGCCATTATTTGTGAAACTGAATGCGGGCGAGAGGTTTTTATTTTATTTTTTATTTCAGTAATTACTTTTTTGCCATCAAAAGTTCATGTTCTTGGTTCAAGTTTTAGGCCTCATAATCTACAGAATAGAATGGGTGGTGGTGTATTTCATCCCTTGAGTGCAAGAAGACTTTGCAATGCTAAAGCATTGCAAAGCCTTCTTGCACTCAAGGGACAAATTCATAAATTTTTTTAACTTGGGTAAAATATCAGACATAAACCATGTAATTTTTATTTTTTTAAGTTTAAATTGGTTATAAAAAGAGAGCATGCGGCAGCCAAAAGGACCATGCAGGAGGGCCTGAGAAACAGTTTTTTTTTATTTTTTTAGGCCTTAGGCTTTGATTATATAGTTGGACAGCAATCTTTTGTTTTCAACAAAAAGTCATCATTTTAACAAAAGTGTTGAAAACATCAATTAAACTGCATTTTTAAAAAAATGCAGTGAATCTGTGCTGCAGGTCCCATAAGTCAACATCTGATGTAGGCAACTCTATTATTGGAATTTGGTTTGCTTTGTCATAATTGAAAAATTGTATCATTGTTGGGGATCCAGATGTATTGGCATCTTGACATTGGTGCCAACATTTTTTAATGTTTTTATATGTTTGAACATTTTTTGCACCTGGGCATGGATGTTGTGGCACCTGGTACCAAAATATTGACTCTCAAATGCCAAAACATCCACCACCATGTGCTACTGAATAACAATGGAACACAGGCAAGAATTGTGATTGCTTTTTTAACTGGTAGAGTGCTAGAAGCCCATATTTGGGCTTTATTCTGAAGTGCAGGTGCCGCAACTTAATGGCTTCATATTCTATGGATGTGCTTCATATTATTTTTGAATTGAAATTCTTTTGTCTGTGAGGATTTGCCTTGTTATAATTTATGGAAGAGTGCCTAGAGGCACTCTTCCATAAATTGTAACAAGGCAAAGAGACATGGACAAATTTGGATGACCAAAAATAATTTAGCACTCTACCAGTTAACTCTTAGAAGCCGGGAGTTGAGTTTTCTTGCCTGTGATGTAATATGGCAGGTAATCTCGCTGTGACAGTTCGGCTATCTTTGGGCTTGGGGAGAATTAAATACTAAGCAGGTGCTTCTAGCCAAGTGTTGTCTGCCTGAATAGACAGACAACACTTGACTAGAAGAACCTGCTTTACTGTAAGTTTTTCGCCATATGTTATGTTCAATAAATTCATTCTGGTTCCCCGGCTTCTAAGAGTTAACTCAAAGCATATATGTCACAAGAATATGCAAATGACATCAAAAATAAAGATGTTTGCCCATCTGGCCTAGTAAACTTTTTAAAAAAATGTTTACATCTTGTGACACACTGTTAGAAATGTACCACAATATCATGAGTGAAGCCACAACAATTACCTGTAAAAAAAACCCCACAATAATACTCAAAATTTATTTTATGATTGGTAAAGTTTTCAATGTGACTGCATGTAAGGAATTTTTAACTCATTTTGAGATGCTGAAGGCTTACTCAAGCAATATTTTTATACTGTACCAATGACCCAGACATAGCTGGTGCTAACTCTTAAAATATAGGGCCAAACACAAATTTTGCCCCCCAATCCCCAAAATTTGCATCTAAAACTAAAGAAAACATGTCCTGAAAGGCCCTCCACACTTCGCCCCTACTGCGCATGCGCAGTGTCAAGGACGTTCCGAAATTGGCGCCATTTATCATTCTAAGTTTGGCCCTTCATCAGTTAACATCTGACTGATCTTTGTGCTTTTAAATCTCAGTTTAAATGATGCCAGACACATAAATATTAGTGAAATGGTGATTCTAAGGAGGATAGAGAAGGAGGAGAGGAAAAGAATGTGTGACAGAATATTATCAGGGCTGTAACTTAAAATTTTTTAATGAAATTATGTTAAGTTACCTATTTTCAAGGCAGCAGCCATTTTGTTGTCATTCTGATTATTTAGTTACACTGTTTTTTCAAGTGTTTTCCTCTCTCCCTGTCCTTTAAGTTCCCCCTTGCTATTCTCCCATGCTTTTGGCATAGTTTCTGTAATTATTATTACTAAAATTTCTTGGGAGTTTTAGCTGAATAACAGAATGAATTCTGTTCTTTCCCCATGTTTACGTCTTCACCTACGGGTGGTTAGGCGTTGTGTTCTGCATCTACCATCTGATGTTCTGCAGTTTCTTCCCTGGAAGTCTCTGTTTTGCATCAGATAGTGTATTTTTGGTAACTGATTTCGGGCCTGGGTGCCTGGAGTCTTATTTTAGTGTTTTTACACTCATTGTTTACATTTACAACAGCCCTCTGTGTGAGGGGGGGATTTCTAAAAAATAATATCTTTATGTTATTTTAATCATAACTAGATACATTATTATTGTTCGTAAGTGTTGAATAAATTGTTTAAAATATTTTTAAAATTTTTGTCCACATTTAGGCTTGGGATCCATTGGGGCTCAACGTTACTTTTCAGAAACTTGGGCTGTTCTGAAAAAATATTTTTTCAAAATATTTTGATTTCAATTATTTTTTCTATATTAATGGATCATATTATTATTATGTATTTTGATTGCCAGGGGTTAGTGCAAGTACCAGGACTTGTTTTCTTTTCACATTGAAAGGATATTGATCAATTGTTTTAAGAGGAAGTCTTCCTCTGACTTTATTATCATTCTATATGTGGTCAGTGTACTCGCATTAACTCCTGTTCTGTATCGTATGATTTCGATGACAATATGGGAAGCGTATGTCACGGTATGTTGTTGGGGATTTGGACACTCCGGTCCTTTCCCCTCAGGGTCACTCTACTTTATCAATTTCTATTTCAGACGATCAAGATTAGGGTGATGTATCTGTGATGTCTTCCAACAGTGTGCCTCCGTCGTCACAATTAATGAAGGGCTAGCGGAAAAGTGCTCATGTAATACGCCAATTGCCTAAGAGGACCCTAGTAGGTTCGACGGCCTTTGACGTCCGCTAGCTCACCCGGTGTAGCGTCCATTCACCGAATGGTTCGGCAGCCGGGTTCGTCCGTTGCGGTCTAGAAGGAATTTTGGGGTGATGCGAGCACTATAAAATTAACTTAATGCACACCCAGTGACGGAGGATCGGAGGGAGAACGGAGGAAGCCTTTTAGTCCGGTTCATAGCTCGTTCCGGTCCATCCGGACGGCAAGCGAGAGAGGCCCCTCTCTCGTTCAACAACATCTGGCCCCAGATGTTGTGGTACAAAATGTGTCGCTAGCGGAGCATACGTCCGTCGCTCGGGACGCTCCGTTGTATAGGCAGTCCGCTGAGACTGCTAAGGCTTCCTCTTCTCGTCAGCGCACACGACCGCACCTTGGCTGCGTGACCGCCGATATATTACCAGCTTCGCCGATCAAGGATTCTTCGGCGACCAGGTCACACCATCCGGCAGCCAGGGATTCGAGACCGATGGACTCCGGACGTTCGCATAGGAAAGTATGCGGGAGCCATCTGATGCGGAGCTGCCCTCGGCGAAGCAGCGATAGACTGCGCCTCCGCAGGTCTCGACGCCGGACATTCTTGTGCACATAGCACAGCTTATCGCAGCATCCCAGCAGACGACAGAAACGGTGTCGGATCGAGAATTATCCGACAGCGCTGGGTCGGTAGCCGGGGACTCGAGGCCTGCAGACTCCGGACGTTCGCATAGGAAGTGTGCGGGAGTCAACGTACACGGAGCTTCCGGCGGCAATGCATCGTAAGTCCGCTACTGCACAGGTCTCGGGAACGGACGTGCTTTTCTTAATAGCACAGTTTATCGCAGCATCCCAGCATCAACTGAATCTGTCGCATATATTTTATCCGACGATGCTGGGTCGGGACGCTCCGCGGAAGCGGGTACGGACGTCCGAAAGTTTCATCCGGTCCGACGGGATACCGAAAGGGATTCGGAGGATTTCAAGCTTTCCCTTTCGGAACAACATATGCTGCGATGCCGGATAAGAAACTGATAGCGTCGGTGGACTTAGAAATTTTTGGTTCGGTTCAGGGACATCGTCCCTCAGTTCCGACATAGTCCAATAATGTCACACAAACTTTCGAATTATTGAACGACGCTATATATATTATTATTTTATGCTTGCTATCCAAGCATTTCTGGTTTCTTGTTCGAAGAGTTATGGAGATGTCTTTCAAAAGTGTGCCTCTGTCGTCATAGTTAATGAAGAGTTAGCGGCAATAAGTGCTCATGGAATATGTCTATCGCTTACGGAGTGACATTCGCTAGCTCACCCGGTGTAGCGTACATTCATCGAATGGTTCGGCTGCCGGGTTCGTCCGTTGCGGTCTAGGAAGGAGATTTGGGTGATGCGAGCACTTTAATTACTTTAGTACTCACCCAGTGACGGCAGATTGAGGACAGATCGGAGGAAGCCTGTTAGTCCGGTTCCTGGCTTGTCCAGGTCCGTCCGGGCTGTGAGCGAGAGAGGTTCCTCTCTCGCCCAACAACATAGGGGACCGCATGTTGTGGTTCAGATATTTTACATTCGGAGCATATGTCCGTTGCTCGGGACGCTCCGTTATATTGACAGTCCGAGAGACTGTCTTTAATGCTTCCTCATCCTCACAGCAGGGCACACGACCGCACATTGGCTACGTGACCTCGAGTATCCGATCAGTTTCGGCATTCAGTGATTCCACGGCGAATAGGTCGCGCCATCCGGTAGCCAAGGGACAGGAGGCCTATACACTCCGTTCGCTCGCATATTGGAAGTATGCACGGGGTAACGATCACGGAGCTTCCAGCGGCAATGCATCGTAAGACCGCTTCTCCTCAGGCCTCAGTGACGGACGTGCTATCCGAGTTAGCACAGTTGTTTCGCAGCATCCCAGCAATTGACAGTTTCTCGGTCGAATCAGGAATT
This sequence comes from Pictodentalium vernedei, assembly GCA_031216915.1. Classification (NCBI taxonomy): domain Eukaryota; kingdom Metazoa; phylum Mollusca; class Scaphopoda; order Dentaliida; family Dentaliidae; genus Pictodentalium; species Pictodentalium vernedei. Next base: position 744,856,894 of record CM062295.1, read on the forward strand.
ATCCGACGGCGCTGGGTCGGTGCGGTCCGCGGTTGCATCAGCTACGGACGACCGAACGCTTTATAGGGTCCGACAGGATGGCGAAAGGGATTCGAAAGATTTCGAGTTTTCCCTTTAGTAGTATCGGAAGATGCCTTTCATATCTTCTGGCATTTCTTCCAGTGATTATTATTTCGGACTTCATTGCTGCGATCTTGGATAAGAGACTTATAGCGTCATTGGACTCGGATTTTTCGATCGGTACAGGGACATTGTCCCTGACTTACCGACGCAGTCCAATATTGTCATTACAACATGTGTTTTATTTTTCGACGCTATATATATATATATACAAGCCTGCTACTAAGCATGATAGTTTAGTTTCTTGTCCGCGTTGCTCATTTCTGCCATTTTATCATTTTTACAAATAGTTTATTTTGGCAGAGCAGGGCATACCGAGAGTTCATATGCGTCTAGACGGTGTGATTAAAGACTGCATATATTCTTTTTCGCCGTTTATGTCTTTTCCAATTTCAATGTTGGGAACGACATTATGTATAGTAGACTTAACTTAGACGCTTTATTATACGTAATCCGCCTTACTGAGGCGTTATCATTACGTCTTCAAGAAAAGATTTACGGGATATTATTCTCAATGTAATTTCTTTTGAGGGCAGTAGTTTGTTCACGTATAACTCCGCCCTTCAGTGGCTGATTGGAGTTGGTTAGACGTGACGCAGCCCTAGCTACATCCACACGCGTGGATAGTAAGGTTAAGAACTCTCTCAGAGTCGCTTCGTTCTCGGAGGAGCTTCTCTTCGACGGCAACTTTCCGGCAATCCATGAATTGCTCGATTTATACGTTCTCTTGTCTATCTAGTGTTACAAGAGATTCAGACTGGGGCAAACATTCGGTGGTTGACTCAGAGAATGCCGCCGCAGTTGCCGGACCCGAGTGTGGCTGTTATGACGGTTGCCAGTCAAACAGATTGGGATATATACTGATCCCTACGGATTCGAAGTGCCAGGGTCTTTGGGTTCCGCAGTCTTTTAGCTATCAGTTTAACTTCCGCGGAATAATGTTTTTTTAGGCTTGCTTTATGTCATTGCATGAACATTATTCAGAAACGCATGCCCAAATTCCTGTCCTTTAATTCGACAGTAGTGGCGTATCTCCGGAACCAGGGAGGCACTCTTTCGTTTCCGTTATTCAATTTAATGGAAAGAATCCGTCTGTTGGTTATAGTACACCAAGTTCAGTTTTGGTCCGTCATATTCCGGGTCGTCTGATTGTTTTATCGGACTCCCGTTCTCTTACGGGTCGCTTGTTGCTGTCAGAATGGACTCTCAACAAACAAGTATTCAATCAGATTTGCTATCTATGGGAGCGCCCAATGATGATTTATTTATGACACAGCTTGCTATCAATTGCAGACGTATGTGTTGGCTTGTCCAGATCTCTGAGCTAATAGTGTTAGCGCTCTATTGATCTATAGGACGGAATGATAGGATACGCGTATCCTCCGGCGCTGTTGTTTTAGCAGGTATTGCTAAGATAAACAACCACAATACATTTCTGTTGATAGCATCTCTATCTTCACAGAGATCATGAGTAATTTACTCTCTTGTCTACTGTGGGTCTTAACGTGAAATCTTCCTCTATGTGAGGATCTTTTTTCACTGGGTAAATCGTGTCATCTTTATCACAACCAGCAAGGTCGCAACCTTCATGTATTCCGTTGTGTGGTCCGTATTGCATTGTAAGCACTGTACTGGACGAGCTTTGGACTCGATTTCTTACTACAGGAGATCCTCTTCTTCGCTATTCTATGCGACTAAAGTGGAGGCTCTTCCGTCGTGGTGTAGGGATCATTATGTTCATATTGTTGATCCCTCCATACTACTCATTGCTATTTTTTAGTATACTTGTTTCACAAGATCTACTGCAGCCTGTTATTATTTAGGTTATAGGTTTATGTTACCTCATACCTATGCACTCTACGATAGTTTACAATTGAGTCTTTTGTCTCTTTATCTAAGTCAGTTAGTAACTTTTGATAAATAGACTTAGAATCTTTAGATTAAATTCCTATACGGATTTTAACTTCGGTTCTTATTTAGCTATGTAATCATTTGAGCCTCTGGAAACAGTAGTTTTCAAATTCTGACCTTTTAGACAGTAATTCTGTTGGTTTCTCTTTTACTGTAGAGTCAGTGAGTTTCATGCACTATCGATGGATGATTTTCACTTTCATAGTTTCGGAATCAATACTTCCGTTACTATTTAGGTTGGATTGTTGCATAAGAGTTAGGCTCCTATTATCCGGAACCTATTATTTTAAGGTCCTTCCGTCTTCGTATGGGCATAGGCCTTTACTCTTTCCGGGTACAGTTTATGTATTTATAAACAGATATCTGTTTATTACAAGGGCGTAAGCTTCTTCTGTCTTTGATGTCTAGTAGAAGGACGTTACGCTCCATTTTATTGTTAATGGATTCTATTAACTATCGGTACTGCTTATGGTATATCATTGACTTAGCAGTTGTGCTTAAGATTTCGGCTCATGAAGTAAGAGTTCTTCTACTTCTTGGGCTTACATTAATAGTGTCGCTATTATAGATTTTTGAAGGCCGCTCATTGCGCTCAGCCATCCACATTCATGAATTTTATCTTAGAAATATCGAGTCAATTTCTTGAGGCCTCTTTTGTTAGGTCTATTATCTACTGCTCAGAATGTCATTCACTTAACAGTTGCTACTATAGCTAGGTAGGCTGTCTGTTTCGGCAGTGTCTCCGTTCGGCTGCCCTCTTCGCTCTGGGCTATTTGACCCAGGGCAAGAAAAAGGGGGGGGGGGGGGGAGGGTGTTCCCTTGGGTCACCTGTTTTACTATGAAAACAAGGGGATACCTCCTCCGGAGTTAGTAATTCTGAGCTGTTATTGGGATGGTTGTTTAGTGAGAAGTTTAAGTTTATAAAATTCATTCAAGTCTTAGTTTTTAAAGTATAGCTTTTGAATATTGCATATGTCAACTGACATGATTATGCAATTCTCAGACACTTTTAGGAGTATAAGAGTCTCTATTCTCTAGACTTACTTTATTATTGGCTTACTTTAAAAATTATTAGTATAAGGATTATATTGGATATTAATAGAGTACATGGATGTATGAAGCTCAATTTTGGAAGGTGTTGTATCTTTCTAATTTATCATAAATAAGAAAGATACATGTAAGGCCTATTACTTCTTTTCCCTTCAGGGGATGACTCTATTTTATTTTATTGAGCGTATTCCATTTTGCTCTATGTCCTTGGCCCTCCAGCCTTTTTACTATTCAGCTATGTCTGGGTCATTGGTACAGTATAAAAATGTTAAAAAATTTATAGTAATTTATATATTTTTTATACTTACCAATGACCCAGACGGGGATGGCCCTCCCAGGAGTTGGGAACTCTTGCCTCCCCGCTGAGTACATAGCGCTTACCAGGCACTGGTTATTAGAATGATAAATGGTGCCAATTTCGGAACGTCCTTGACACTGCGCATGCGCAGTAGGGGCGAAGTGTGGAGGGCCTTTCAGGACATGTTTTCTTTAGTTTTAGATGCAAATTTTGGGGATTGGGGGGCAAAATTTGTGTTTGGCCCTATATTTTAAGAGTTAGCACCAGCTATGTCTGGGTCATTGGTAAGTATAAAAAATAAATAAATTACTATAAATTTTTTAACTTTTAGAGAAATTCGGGTGTTATGAAATATCCCTTGTAGGAATTCCAGGAAGTGGAGCAGTATTTGTGGAAGCCCTCTAAAGTATACAGCATAGGTATAAACAATTGGCTAAACTTGACACGATATTTGTGTTGCAGTCATGAAAGTGAATAATATAATATGAAATTGACCAAAATGGTACAACCTGTCAGACATTTTCAACTTGTGTACCGTTTTGGTTTCAAAAAACAAAACTATTTGCAGAGAATAGTCAATTATGGTTTTTGTTTTTAAAATTGTTTTAAAACTTGTTACAGTTTTTAATCCTTAGGGGCTTATTCCGACTTTGATAACTTTGTTTGGGTAAACTCAAAACTTGTTTTCTAAGTACCTTGTCAGTTGTTTCTTGGCAAATCGACTAGAAGCAACTGCAAAGCCACTGGAGCAATTACTTTCAAAGTATTGCAAAAATGTATGAAAATCTTCAGGTCCTTAAGGGTTAAAGCCAACATAAATGAATTTATTAGCAAGAATTTATTGGATAGCCAGTTTTGAAAATTTCTCTAAGTAACTCTTGAAACACAAACTTTTTCTTTGATGTATATTGATGTTAATCAAACCTTGGAAGTGATTTTTCTTTTTTTTTGTTTCAATTCAGGCCAATGGGCATCTAAAAATAGGGACACACACAGGTGATATTAAAACAGGACAGATTTACTCCGGAGGTTTGTAAATTTCATTTAGTATGCTCTAGTTTAACAACCAAGAGAACTAGTGATGTAAACAAACGATTGATTGGTTTATTATTCATTACAATCATTTTTAGCGCATCTGACTGAAAGTCAGTGTGGGCTATTGCTTTGACTTGGCATCCACCCTCCGTTAACTTTTGCACATCAGTATTCATTCTCCTTTAGAACCACTGGCCAAACTCCAATGAAACTTGTCAAAAATTATCATTTGGATGTACAGTTCAAAGTTTGTTCAGTAGAAGCTGCTAAGCCTAATGTTTTAGGGGCATTGCCTAAAAAAAAACCTTCATAAACCACCAGTCGCAATGTTTTTGAGTTCTGATAACCAGGATCCTTTTGTGATGAAGATTCAAATTTGTGCAAAGAATGTTTCTTGGTTAATATTTGAGCTCATGTTGGGAGGGGCAAAATTGATGCCCTGCTCAAAATTTCTGTTTTCAGAGCCAGTTGGCCAATTTGAACCAAATTTGGTGTTATGTAGTGTTATTTGGTGACATGTACTTGATTTATGTCAAAATGAGTTCTTTCACATCCTCATGGGGATCCCACAAACCTCTAAATAGAAAAATATTCAAATGTCTAAATTACAGCTTGAGACAAAATTATGGTATTTGGTATGAAGCATCCTTAGGAGGAGCAGAATCAGTTAGGCTGAAAAGATATTTTCAGTTTCCTTGTGGGCTAACTATGGGGACCTGGATTTAACACTGTTTGCTTCTGACTCTATGAGACCCTGATTATTGAAAGTGTTGTTACAGTCCAATGAACAAAATTTAACTTTGTTGGTAATGGGAAAAACACTGAACAATCTTCATCCCATGAACTACATGTGGCAGTTTATTGATATTCTGGTAAACTGTCTCCTTTAATGGTCTAAATTCATTATTGTTCAAAAAGTTTTCTCGGGTAACTTTTTAATACATGAGCCAGGTTGGTTCAATTTTTCACTCTTGCAAACAAAAGATCTGAGGTACTTGGGTTGTTAGCTCCATCAAACTCATGGAAGAAAACAAATTCTTAAGTTCCACAACTGCAGCATAAAGGGTTGAGAGGGGCCCAAAAAAAACCCAACAAATCACCCCACTTTCCACTTTTGCGAAAATCCCTGATATTTACTATGGAGATACTTCAACATATGCAAATACAGGAATGTCTGGCATAGTTACCAAAAATTATTTGTCCTGATAGGCCAACAACAAGCAGGTTGAGACAGCTATAACTGTAATCAGGATTTCCGCTAGGGTAAAAATGTTTTGGCTGGTAATTTGTAAAATTGACGTCAGTGCTTCCGTTAGAGGAAAATAAATTAGGCTGTAATTTGAAATTCCAGGGTCCCAAAACCCCCATTTCGTTGCATCTGAAGGATATTTCGCAGCAATATTTATGTAGGTTTTCACATTCCGAGAGCTGGTAATTGGAGAAGAAAAAGGACCAATGATGATAAATTCAGGTAAAAATCATTCATATAGATTACATTAGTTACCGGCAATACCTATCCATGGTGGCACGGATCAGGGACCAGCCATAAGGGCGACTATGGTGATTATGTCGCCCTTCTAAGACCAAAGTTGCCTAGAAAAATAGTCGGGGCGATTTCAAGTTGCCCTCTAAAAATTGGCCAAAGTGAGGAAAGGCTGAACTCAGTGATCCGAAGTTTACATAAAAACGATTATTTTCAAGAATCGAATGTGCTTGAGTATGATAAATGGGCATTTTCTTTCGTGAACTAAGCGACCATTATTTGAAATCACACGACAATCCATTGTCCATTGTCGCTTTTGGCGGATTTTTTATTTCTGTTTTGTTCAGTCGGAGCTTTAAGTGTCGAAACGAAAATAGGTGACTTACGCGACTCAACAAAATAACCCAGTTTGAAAGTAGGTTACCTCGCTTAGGATGCCGAAAATGAATACACAACGGACGTATTTACTAACACTGTATTTTTATTTCATTTTGCTGATGACTGTTAACTATTGAGCCGTTTTTCCCAGAAAAACACGAGTGGAATTGAAACACATGATAAAAAGCTTTAGTGATGACAAGAAAAGCTTTGTACTGGGCAAAAGTGTGCATGTGAAGGATCTTGAAAAAGGGGTCCTCCTAAACACTGCAATGACACGAAATGATGCCACAATGCCATAAAAATGATGCGGAATGACATTTATGTTGCAAAATACTCGACCCCAGAATGTATTTTGTTTATTAAGTAACAAAGTACCTTCCAAGAAACCTTCTTACATCTGATCCTGTTGACACTTTCAGACTTAGAAAATTATTAGCTTACTAGACTTTGGTGAAAGGCAACCACAGGAGGGTGCTGGTGGATTGGCACGAAGAAGAGGGGAGGGGTCATGAAGGAGAGGGTAGCAGTGGGGGATTTTCTGTCAATAATTACTTTGTGATTTTTTAACCTGGCATAGATGCATCATCAACAACTGGACCTGGATTAATCGGATGTTAATGGAGGACCACAAGCAGAAAATATGAAGGGGCGGCGGGGGGTGGTACATAAATATTCTTAATTTTCCCCACTTGCCTATGAAGTCTCCTTACTTGACTGCAGTCTCCCTATTTTTTCTGGAGAGAGACATGAAGTCTCCTTAAAATTCCCCCCTAGGCTGGTCCCTGGCATGGATGATTCAGTTCAACAATGGTTGTGTGTATGGGGATATCCGAAAAATATACCCTGAAGAATGTAACATCACATCACAGTCATCCTAGCATCAGACACTAATTTCTATCCATGTTGCCACAGTTGATTAGAGTTTTGACAGAAGCGATCACGTGGAAATCAAAAAGCATGCAGTTGTGACGTCAGTCACTGATTGACTTGAAGTTTGCTGAGGCTTCATACACTGACGCATGACCCACACATGGTCTTTGCAAACTCGGAGAGTGTTATTGATTGATCTCTGACTGACTTTCATGTATAATTAGGGCCCCGCCGAGAGGCGGACGCCCTATAGTGATCGCTCTGTCCGTGCATCCGTCTGTCCGTCCGTCCATCCGTCCGTAATCTTTCTCTGTTAATAGATAAGGTTTTGATATTTGACATGTGGGTATATTATCTCAAGACGATGTGTCGCATACCCCGGTTGCCATGCTTTGACCTTGAACTTTGACCTCAAGGTAAAATTATTCTGAATTCGGGGTTCTTTTCTGACAAGTTTGTGTCCAGGCTGTAACTTTTTTCCCTTAATAGATAGGGTTTTGATATGTGGTATGTGGATAGATTATCTCAAGACGACGTGTCGCATACCAAGGTTGCCATGCGTTGACCTTGAAGTTTGACCTCAAGGTCAAATTATTCCGAATTCGGGGTTCTTTTCTGACAAGTTCGTGTCCGGGCTGTAACTATTTTCCCTTAATAGATAGGGTTTTGATATTTGGTATGTGGGTAGATTATCTCAAGACGATGTGTAGCGTACCATGGTTGCCATGCTTTGACCTTGAACTTTGACCTCAAGGTCAAATTATTCCGAATTCAGGTTTCTTTTCTGACAAGTTCGTGTCCGGGCTGTAACTTTTTTCTCTTAATAGATAGGGTTTCGATATTTGGTATGTGGATAGATTATCTCAAGGCGACATGTCACGTGCCAAGGTTGCCGTGCTTTGACCTTGAACTTTGACCTCAAGGTCAAATTATTCAGATTTTTTTTTTTTTTTTCTGACAAGTTCGTGTCCGGGCTGTAACATTTTTCCCTTAATAGATAGGGTTTTGATATTTGGTATGTGGGTAGATTATCTCAAGACGATGTGTCGCGTACCACTGTTGCCATGCTTTGACCTTGAACTTTGACCTCAAGGTCAAATTATTCCGAATTCGGGGTTCTTTTCTGACAAGTTCGTGTCCGGGCTGTAACTTTTTTCCCTTAATAGATAGGGTTTTGATATTTGGTATGTGAGTAGATTATCTCAAGACGACGTGTCGCGTGCCAAGGTTGCCATGCTTTGACCTTGAAGTTTGACCTCAAGGTCAAATTATTCAGAATTTGTTTTTTTTTTCTGACAAGTTCATGTCCGGGAAGGGATTTTAATCAGATTTTACCTATTGCTTGAAATATTTTAGTATTACGGTTCACATCAGTTTATACCTAACATCAGTTAGTTGCTGCGGGGCCCGCAGAGATGGATTCCATCTCCGTGATATCTAGTTTTACATGTTTACTGCTCCTCTTTGGTGTAATCCGTGATTATTACCGTCGAATACGTTGAATTGGTAGCATGAGAGTTTTAGATAAGATAAGATCATTTTTATTGCACTACCTCAAACAAATGGGTATGGCACACAATTACTCTTGTTTATACAGGAAACAACAGAAGTACATGAGTGAATATATCAATGTCAACATTCTAACATAAGTGCCACGACACAACCAGTCATGTTATGTCCACTCGCACACACTTGTCCATCACCCACATATACATTTACATGCATATGTATATTATCAACATTTATATGCACGCATGTTTGCACACATATAAATATAGACAACACACACACTAACAAATATATATTCATGTATGCGCAACTGGCTGGTGGAGGCACGGTTCAATTGCTACCACCAATTGGACTCTCATGTGCCCACACTCCTTTTCAGCCTGTCCGATATTCTAGTTAGAACCTTTCCTAATTAACTATCTACGTCTATTTTGAAGGACATTTGATATGTACTTCCCGACAGCTTGTATAATGTCCATTTCGCCACTGTTGAAAACCACGTTAATTTTCTCTGGATGGTCCAAACTCTGCAATAAAGGAAACTTTTGGCACACAACCTTTGTGAGTACCTGCCATTGCATATCATGTTTCGAGCAGACAAAGAAAGCGTGTACTTTGTCTTCAACTAGAGATTCATCACACTGCTTTCAATGTTTCTCTTCACGCAGAATAGGTTTTGGCTTATGATAGAAACTGCGTTCTATTTGAAGATTGTGAGCACTGATGCAGAACCTAGTGACCCACTTCCTGGTTTCACCATCCAACTGGTCCAAATATTCCTCCCTGCAATAGAGATTCTTGATGGAGTGGTAGAATCTCAGTTTGCTTGTGTGAAACCTGGCATGCTTGTTTGGAGTGACTTCTAGATGGTAGCTATTGATTTTCTTCAATTTCCGTCAAAAAATGTTACCGCGGCCAAGGTTCTTAGAACTTAGTTTAGTCAGACCACAATATTTCCCTTTGAAACACCATACAGGGCACATTTATGCTTGGAGTGCTTTGAAACCTGGTATGCTTGTTTGGGGTGACCTCTAGATGGGAGCTATCGATTTTTGTCCATTTCCGTCAAAAAATGTTGCTGTGGCCGACGTTCTTAGAACATAGTTTAGTCAGACCACAATATTTCCCTTTGGCACACCCTACAGGACACATTTATGATTGGATTGCTTTGAAACCTGGTATGCTTGTTTGGGGTGACCTCTAGATCGGAGCTATCGATTTTCTTCAATTTCCGTCAAAAAATGTTGTCTCGGCCAACGTTCTTAGAACTATGTTTAGTCAGACCACAATATTTCCCTTTGGCACACCCTACAGGGCACATTTATGATCGGATTGCTTTGAAACCTGGCATGCTTGTTTGGGGTGACCTATAGATGGAGATGGGAGCTATCGATTTTCTTCCATTTCCGTCAAAAAATGTTGCCACGGCCAACTTTCTTAGAACTTAGTTTAGTCAGACCTCAATATTTCCCTTTGGCACACCCTACAGGGCACATTTATTAGCTCAACTTGACAGAGTCAAGCTGAGCTATTGCCATCACTTCTCGTATGTATGTACGTACGTATGTACATACATACGTACGTACGTATGTACATACGTATGTACGTACAAAGTTTCCTTTGGCACACCTCACAGGTCGCATTTATTTTCATTTCCTTTAAAAAATTATTGTTGTTTTCACCAGCCTTTGAACTTACTGCATTTGTGTAGCAACTTATCCCTTTTGCACTTTCTGCAGGGTATATTTATGAATTTCCATAAAAAAGAGAAAAAAACATTGCCACAAGCAATGACATTCAAACTTAGTGCATTTGTGCATTAACATCTTCCTTTGGCATGCCTCAGAGGGTGCATTCATTATCAGGCTGTTTTGAAACTTTGTAAGCTTATGCAGGATGACAAAGATAGGAGCTATCAATTTTCTTTTCATTTCCATCAAAAACTGTTGCTGTTAGCAACAGTCTTTGAATTTATTGCATTTGTGCATCATCATTCCTCTTTGACATGGCCTACAGGCCACATTTATTAGGAATTTTTTTGAACTTGGTGTGCTGATTGGGCGAGACCTTTAGATAAGAGCTATTGATTAGCATTCATTCCTGTGAAAAAAGTTGCTATTTACAATAACCTCTGAACTTACTGCATTTGTCTATCAACATTCTTCCTATAGCCAGTCATACAGTTTACATTTATAAATTCAAGGATTACTCTTGACGTTGTGCACACACAATGCTGTTATGTTGAAATTTCACCAAATAACATTGGTACCAATGATCTTCAATTTTGCCATTTCACTGATAACTTACCAAGTTCAAGTTTGTCAAGTTGAGCTACAGTGTCATTGACACTTTCATTTAGGATCAAGGCGATTTCCCAAAAATAGTCAGTATCACATTTTTCTTTCCTAAATTATTGACCTTCGATGTGGTTAAATTTTGTTCGTAATTGCTCGGTTCCCTGCTGTGTGCCTGCCTGCTAGTTACGTGGTATTCACTGCTGTATACTTCTGAATTAATGCTGTTGGTTGTGAATCCAGATGGGCTATCACATGGTGTGGTAGCTGTTATGTCATCGACAGATTCTGATAAAATATCCTGTTTGTAAATTCCCTGGGAAGAAATATGAGTGTTTCTAATATTTAAGTTTGTGTCTTTACTATCTGCCTTAGATGCACATAACTCATGTACAGTTGTGCACAATTTCTCAAAGTCTTCCTTTGAAACACACGTTTCGATACACTTGCACTGTTGAATTTTGTGCAGGGTATCTACAGATTTTAAGTTTGTTTGAATATCTTTGAGACAGTATCGAAGTTGCGTCACAGAATTTTCCAACTTCTCAAATTTACCTAGTTATGTTCCAATATCCAAAATAATTTTTTTCCGTCGAAACCATTCTCACTGGTTGTCTGCCTGCCTTTTCTTTGACCTCTAGTACGTCCAGCTGTAGAGTGCACAACAAGTTTTCCATCAGGCTCATAGACGACTCAAGTTTTTCCGCGTTCCCTTTATTTTATTTGACTGTTTTTTCAGCCTTCGATAGCAACCTCTTTCATATGTCAGCCATCACTCTGGGTGTTTCATTACCTTATGAATTGGGGGAGGCCCCGGTTATAGGTGACAAAACAGTGGGAAGTCTCCTGTTTGTTTTACACTGTCTTTTTCCTGCTTTCTAGAAAATGCTGGCTGAAAAATGTCATTGCCTGTGCAAGTGTTAACATTACTCTTGATTGTATGAAAGTAATTGTTTTTCCAGTCAATACACACATCTATACCTTGTACAAGAATTGTTCCAGTGCTATACAAATTGATAGACACATATTTTCTATTTTCTGTAAAGAGTGCCGTCTGAACTAACATATTCTCAGGTTGTTTGTGTTCTATTCTAAAATGATCAGAACATATTCTCTGAATCTGAAAAGCCTATTTGTCTAAGCAAGATGTTTCCACGGAAAATTCAATATTACATGACCTCTCCGACCAGCTTCCATCTAGATTCTGAACAGTTTGGAAGTGAACAACCAGATTCTCCATTTCTATAGTTTTTTTCGTAGGCTTTTTGGCTTCGACGATTTCGTGAAAGCATCATTGACAATAGTCTGTTATATTTCCCTGAACCCTTTGTATAGTAATCCTGTGAATTTGTTTTAGTCCATACGTGCGCTAGCTGATCGTTGGGTCTGTCTTCCATCAGCCGCCATATTGTTTCATGTATTTATCAAACAATGAAGATTTTCAACACTAATTATCCCCGCATTTTCAAAAATGCGGGGATATTGTCGTGATCTCCGTCCATCCGTCCATCCGTCCGTCCGTCACACCCTGAAAGGCTCCTAGGGTATTCAATTCGAAACATTTAAACTATGCTAATGTGTTCAGGTAACATCTCAAGATGTGCGTGAAGGTTTCGGAATTTTGATTTTGCCCCCGGTGGTTCCAGTGGAACCACTTTTATCGTTAGAAAATCAGTTTTCATCGAAAGGCTCCTAGGGTACTCAATTCAAAACGTTTAAACTATGCTAATGTGTTCAGGTAACATCTCGAAATGTGCATGAAGGTTTGGGAATTTTGACTTTGCTCCTGGTGGTTCCAGTGGAACCACTATTATCGTTAGAAAATCAGTTTTCATCGAAAGGCTCCTAGGGTATTTAATTCGAAATGCTCAAACTATGCTAATGTGTTCAGGTAGCAATTCTAGATGTGCATGAAGGTTTCCGAATTTTGACTTTTATCGTTAGAAAATCAGTTTTCATTGAAAGGCTCCTAGGGTATTTAATTCAAAAACATTTAAACTATGCTAATGTGTTCAGGTAACATCTCTAGGTGTGCATGAAGGTTTCGGAATTTTGATTTTGCCCCCGGTGGTTCCAGTGGAACCACTTTTATCGTTAGAAAATCAGTTTTCATCGAAAGGCTCTTAGGGTATTTAATTCAAAATGTTTAAACTATGCTAATGTGTTCCGGTAACATCTCTAGATGTGTATGAAGGTTTCGAAATTTTGATTTTGCCCCCGGTGGTTCTAGTGGAACCACTTTTATCGTTAGAAAATCAGTTTTCATCGAAAGGCTCCCAGGGTATTCAATTCGAAACGTTTAAACTATGCTAATGTGTTCAGGTAACATCTCTAGATGTGCATGAAGGTTTCGGAATTTTGATTTTGCCCCCGGTGGTTCCAGTGGAACCACTTTTATCGTTAGAAAATCAGTTTTCATCGAAAGGCTCCTGGGGTATTTAATTCGAAACATTTAAACAATGCTAATGTGTTCAGGTAGCATCTCTAGATGTGCATGAAGGTTTCGGAATTTTAATTTTGCCCCTGGTGGTTCCAGTGGAACCACTTTTATCGTTAGAGAATCAGTTTTCATCGAAAGGCTCCTAGGGTATTTAATTCGAAATGCTTAAACTATGCTAATGTGTTCAGGTAACATCTCTAGATGTGCATGAAGGTTTCTGAAGTTTGATTTTGCTCCTGGTGGTTCCAGTCGAACCACTTTTATCATTAGAAAATCAGTTTTCATCGAAAGGCTCCTAGGGTATTCAATTCGAAATGTTTAAACTATACTAATGTGTTCAGGTAACAACTCGAGATGTGCATGAATGTTTAGACTAGAAATGCAATTATTCTCTGTAAGAAGAAATGGCTCTTTTCATAGATTTATTTTTAAAATGTCACACCAGTGTGAGAAATTTCGAAATTAAGCCTATGAAAAGCACTGTTTCCTTGCTCAGGAAACAGAATATGGTTGTCATAACCTCTCAAAATAAAGGCAATTCTGTCCAACAATTTTTCAATCTGTAGTCACTCTGTAAGGAAGAACAGTTTATCACCAAGACTGAGGTGACTGATTCTCTGATGCCACCACTGATGGAAACATTAACCTAGCTTACAGTGAGAAAGCTTTCCTTGATGAACTTACTGAATATCTGTGATTGGAGGGAGAGGGCTAGACCCCCCCCCCCCAATGCCGCCCGTGCCTGAAAGTGCACTGCATAAGTCACTTGATTCTGATGTCATAGTTTAAGAACTAATACAAAACCATTCATATCTTTTCTGCATGTATACCCGTGTATTGGTAGAGAGATGCAGTTGAGCTATGAGACAAAATTACACAAGGAGACTGAGTCACAGGTCAAGGAACAAACTAAACACAACACTTAATCAGAGAGCATCACCAAGATTGGCTTGAATATCCCTCTTTTCAGCAAATATAAACAGGCTCAGTAAATTATTTGGTCAAGCTTTCATGAATAAATATGGAATCTGTACATGTATCAGTTAATGTAATCTCAGCACTTTTACAAGATCTAATGATACGTGCATATGCAAAACTGTCTTGAAAAAGAAATGTATATTAATAAACTTGGCTTATTTGTAACACAAACAAAAATCATCTTTGATTTGTTAACAAAAAAAGTGTTTTAGGTAAAGTTCCTTTACCACACACAAACTCTACCAGAGTCACTGCCAAATCGTGATTCTATTAGAAATCATTGTCACTGTTCTCATTAGATGATGACATCAACACTTCCTCATCATCCGACTCTAGTTTATCTCCATCTGGAACAACAGATGGGGGCATTTGTAGGCAGTCAAACCAAACAACATTGTATTCATCATCTGATAATTCCAATCCAACATCATACTCTCAGTATTTGATGCTCGACAGCACCGTGCCACATCTTGGCGATGAACAAAGTTTGAAGGATCTGTTTGACAGCAATCTCACAAGGGGGTATGACGGAGGCATCTATTCCTATTCATTTTGGTGGCAATATTAAATTTGAATTGATTTCTTTTTCAGACTCACTACTCTCCAAACATTTGTTTTCTTGGAGTTGTAAATGATCTTATATCCCAATGAAGAAAACAAGAGAAGAGACAAGGCCTGTGAATTTTATTTCTGTTTGAGCATTGGCAATTACTGTGTTTTTTAAGCATTCCCAACAGTCCTTAGTGTTTCCTGCAGCATATATTTTGTGTATTTTTTAAATATATTTCAAATACACAGGCTGTTACATATCATTGCAATCAGCCCATTGAGCCAAATCTGATGGTCTGTCACAAACAATGTAATTTTTTCCCAAATTTACGTATGTCATGTTTTATACTAAAGGACAACCTCAAAAGACAGCTGAAGTATAAGAAACATAGGTAATAAACATTGGGAGATGTCCTTAACCCTTTCCCCAAAGAACATGATATAAAAATTTGTTCTTGCAATTATCTTTTTTTCAAATATTGGAAAAAATTTCAACAAAACCATATCATGTGACCTCTGATTGGAATGATCTTGATAAACTTGTTCCATTCAGAGGGTCACATGATTTTTTTTATGGCCCGACCTCCAAAGGAGGATTTGGGGATATCTCATGAAAACTTCCATCTGCCCATCCATCCATCCATCCATCCATCCATCTGTCCAAGGGTTTTTGATTGTAATTTCAAAGCCATCTGTCGGATTTGGATCTCCTGTGATAAAATTGAATGGTTGAATGGATAAGCATAAGGAATGGGTTGCATCCATTAACTTTTCTCTGAGTTATGGCCCTTTTTAACTCATTTGACTTGGAAATTTTTTCTGTCCCACAATACCTTTGACCCTGATTGGAACATGCCTATGGGTCGGGGCGGTGCTCCACGCTTTGCTTAGTCCTTGAATTTTTTTTTTTTTTCATTTTTAGCTTAACTTGACAAAGTCAAGATAAGCTATTGCCATCACGCGTGCGGAAGTCTGTTAGTCTGTGAGTCTGTTAGTCTCTGAGTCTCTGAGTCTGTGAGTCTGCTCACATTTTCCTTTAGCACAGGCTACACCCCGCAGTTCTTGTCTGATTGTCACAAAATTTCATATGCAGGTTTGGGGTCATGTCTAGATGAGAACGTTCCCTTTTGGTCGCGATCGGTCAACCGGTATGGCTGCCCGAGGCCAAAACCCGAAAACCATTAGCACAGTCTACAGGTCGTATTTATGAAGGGATTTCATTGTAACTTGATAGGATGCCTCCTGTATAATGCCTAGATGAGAACGTCCCCTTTTGGTCATGATCTATCAACCATGATGGCTGCCCAAGCCCGAAACCCAAATACTTTTAGCACAGTCTGCAGGTCATATTTAATATGGAGGAATTTCATTGTAACTTGGTAGGATGACTCCGGATGATGTCTAGATGAGAACTTCCCCATTTGGTCACGATCTGTCAACCTTGACGACTGACTGAGCCCAAAACCCGAAAACCTTTAGCACAGTCTACAGGTCATATTTATGGAGGGATTTCATTGTAACTTGGTAGGTTGACTTCATATAATGTCTAGATGAGAACGTACCCTTTTGGACGTGATTGGGCAACTGTGACAGCTACAGGGGCCCGAAGCCTGAAAACCTTTAGCACAGTCTACAGGTCATATTTATGAAGGGATTTCATTGTAACATGGTAGGATGACTCCAAATAATATCTAGATGAGAACGTCCCCTTTTGGTGTCAATCATTCAGCCTTGATGGCTGCCAAAACCCAAAAACCATTAGCATGGTCCATAGGATGTATTTATGTAAGGATTTCATTGTATCTTGGGAGGATGACTCCAGATGATGTCTAGATGAGAACTTCCCCATTTGGCCGCGATCTGTCAACCTTGACGGCTGCCCGAGCCCAAAACCCCAAAACCTTTAGCACAGTCTACAGGTCACATTTATGGAGGGATTTCATTGTAACTTGGTAGGTTAACTCCATATAATGTCTAGATGATGACATTCCCTTTTGGTCGTGATTGGTCAACTGTGATGGCTACAGGTGCCCGAAGCCCAAAAACCTTGAGCACAGTCTACAGGTCATATTTATGAAGGGATTTCATTGTACCTTTGTAGGATCACGCCAGATGATGCCCAGATGAGAATTCCCCTTTTGGTTGTGATCATTCAACCATGATGGCTGCCCGAGCCCAAAGCCCAAAAACCTTTAGCACAGTCTACAGGTCATATTTATGAAGGGATTTCATTGTAACTTGGTAGGTTGACTTCATATAATGTCTAGATGAGAACGTCCCCTTTTGGACACGATTGGGCAACTTGACGGTTACAGGGGCCCGAAGACCGAAAACCTTTAGCACAGTCTACAGGTCATAATTATGAAGGGATTTCATTGTAGCTTGGTAGGATGACTCCAAATAAGGTCTAAATGAGAACATCCCCTTTGGTTATGATCATTCAGCCTTTATGGCTGCCCCAGCCCAAAAACCTTTAGCATAGGCTATAGGTCGTATTTATGGAAGAATTTCATTGTAGCTATTTAGGTTGACTCGATATAATGCCTAGATGATGACAACCCCTTTTCGTCGTGATTGGTCAACGGTGATGGCAACAGGAGCCCGAAGCCCGAAAACCTTGAGCACAGTCTACAGGTCATATTTATGAAGGGATTTCATTGTAACTTTATGGGATCACTCCAGATGAGAATATCCCCTTTTGGTTGTCATCATTCAATCATGATGGCTGCCCGAGCCCAAAGCCCAAAAACATTTAGCACAATCTACAGGTCATATTTATGAAGTGTTTTCATTGTAACTTGGTACGTTGACTTCATATAATGTCTAGATGAGAACGTCCCCTTTTGGACACGATTGGGCAACTGTGACGGATACAGGGGCCTGAAGCCCGAAAACCTTTAGCGCAGTCTACAGGTCATATTTATGAAGGGATTTCATTGTAACATGGTAGGATGACTCCAAATAATATCTAGATGAGAACGTCCCTTTTGGTCGCAATCATTCAGCCTTGATGGCTGCCCGAGCCCAAAACCCCAAAACCTTTAGCATAGTCTATAGGTCGTATTTATGGAAGGATTTCATTGTAACTTGTTAGGTTGACTCCATATAATGTCTAGATGATGACATTCCCTTTTGGTAATGATTGGTCAACTGTGACGGCTTCAGGAGCCCGAAACTTGAAAACAGTGAGCGCAGTCTACAGGTCATATTTATGAAGGGATTTCATTGTAACTTTGTAGGATCACTCCAAATGATGCCCAGATGAGAATGTCCCCTTTTGGTTGCGATCATTCAACCATGATGGCGGCCAGAGCCCAAAGCCCAAAAACCTTTAGCACAGTCTACAGGTCATATTTATGAAGGGATTTCATTTAACTTGGTAGGTTGACTTCATATAATGTCTAGATGAGAAAGTCCCTTTTTGGACGCAATTGGGAAACTGACAGCTACAGGGTCCCGAAGACCGAAAACCTTTAGTGCAGTCTACAGGTCATATTTATGAAGGGATTTCATTGTAACATGGTAGGATGACTCCAAATAATGTCTAGATGAGAACGTCTCCTTTTGGTCGCGATCATTCAACCTTGATGGCTGCCCGAGCCCAAAAACCTTGAGCATGGTCCATTGGTCGTATTTATGTAAGGATTTCATTGTAACTTGTTAGGTTGACTCCATATAATGCCTAGATGATGACATTCCCTTTTGGTCTTGATTGGTCAACTGTGACGGCTACAGGGGCCCGAAGCCTGTTAATCTTGAGCACAGTATACAGGTCATATTTATGAAGGTATTTCATTGTAACTTCGTAGGATCACTCCAGATGATGCCCAGATTACAACGTCCCCTTTTGGTTGCAATCATTCAACCATTATGGCTTCCCAAGCCCAAAACCTGAAAAACTTCAGTACAGACTACAAGTCGTATTTGTGAAGGGAATTCATTGTAACTTAGTAGAATGACTTGATATAATGTCGAGATGAGGACGTCTCCTTTTAGTAGCAATCGGGCAACCATCTTGGCTACACAGGCCTGAAGCCTGAAAACCTTTAGCTCAGTCTACAGGCCATATTCCCACGTTGTGTCCTTGGGCAAGGCACTTTATCCTGATTGCCTACATGGGGGCATGATGACGCCGTGTACTAAGGCGTACTGCATGTCAATGGTGCTGTAACCCTGCTTGAGCGGAGCTTGAACAGAAATAGAATGTTGAGGAGCTGACAGTTGCTCATCGTTGCTCGGTGGTTCTCTCCAAGTACTCCGGCTTCCTCCACCCATAAAACTGTCACGGTCATGATTAGCCATTGTGCATAAGTATGTGACCTTAAACACCAGTAAATAAATAAATAAATACAGGCCATATTTATGAAAGGATTTCAATGTAACTTGTAATGTAACTTGATAGGATGACTCGTTTTGGAATTATTTCACTGTAACTTGGTAACTTTTGTTAACTGTGAGGGCCACATACATTAACTGTGAGGTCATATTAACCCACCCCTCTGCCCTTCAGTACAGTGTACACCTCATATTATTTTTATGAAAAACATAGCATGCAGGCAACAAAAATTAACATATTCCCAATTATCACAATTCTTGTCTTATTTCATAATCCTTTCGTAAACATTGAACATTTTCCTTTTCATCAAACAAAACACACAGACAAGTTAAGCTACAGTGTCATTGACACTTTCATTTCTTCAACCACACAGTTTGTAAATAATACATACTGATGCAGCTAGTTTATTAGATAATTTATTCATTTATTGGTGCTAATCATGACCACGACAGTTTTATGGGTGGAGGAAGCCGGAGTACCCGGAGAGAATCGCCGAGCAATGACAAGCAACTGTTGGCTTCCAATCATACTGACTCTATACAAGCAGGGTTGGCATTGATTAAAGACAGGTGCACCATCTACATGCAGTACACCTTAGTACACAATGCCACCATGCCTCCAATTGGGCAATGGGGGTGAAATGTCTTGCCCGAGGACACAATGCAGTTGCCGCAGGTGGAATTCGAACCGAGGACCTCTCGGCTTGCAGCCTGTACATCTACCTACTGAGCCACCATGCCTCCAGTTCATTAGATAAAGGGTTAAAATCTGCACCAATCAGATCAGTGATAAGATCTCCACTCATTCTGATATGTCACTTGCCTCTCTGACTTGTCTCAAATCTGATCTGCAGTCAAGTCATGACAAGTGTTTAAAACAACCATTTGATATTTGGAATATGGTCCCATCCACAGAAAATGCAGATTAAGTTTGATTTTGTTTTGGAATTTCAAAACTTTTAATCTTTCTCGAGATAGCTCAACACAACCAATCCGTATTTGCTATATGGCTTTATTCACAAAAACTACAGATCAATTTCAGTTTTAATGTTTGTCCAACATACCGCTTTGGATTTATAGTTCTTTATTGTCTCATTTATTTTGTTTTTGTGTTCTCCAGTTCAATACTCAACATAACCAAACCATATTTGGTACATTGCCTTATTCATACAAAATACAGATCAAATTTATTTTTGATGTTCATCAGTATCCATGGTTTTATGTTTTAGGTTGATAACTTCAGCAATACACAGTGCAGTTAAGGTCTACAAAAGTTGAAAATTTGTTTCTCAGGCCCACCCACATTGTCCTTTTGGCTGCTGCATGCTCTCTTTCTAAAAATAACCAAAGCAAAGTTAAATAAAAATTTAATAGTTTATGTTGGATAGTTTACGCAAGTTAATAAAATTGATAAATTTGTCACTTGAGTGCAACGCGGCTTTGCAGTGCTTTAGCATTGCAAAGATTTCTTGCACTCAAGGGATGAAATACACCACCACCCATCCTATTCTGTAGATATAAGGCTTGAAACATAAAACAAACCAAGAACATGAACTTTTGATGGCAAAGAAATCATTTTTAGCTCAACTTTGGCGAAGCCAAATTTGAGCTTATGCCATGGCCCGTCGTCCGTCAGCCGACTGTCCGTCAACAATTGGATACGGCTGGGGCTGGAGGCCGTATTTATGAACCGATCTTTACGAAACTTCTTGGGTACCTTTGTTATGACTGTGGGACGAGAACGAGTGTTTTTGGGTGCGGTCCGAAATTCAAGATGGCTGCCAGCCACCATTTTGTACCGACGATGCAGAAATCCGTTTTTTGTACAGAACTTCCATATGAAAGCTCTGATTTGAATAATTTTTTGTATGAATGTTTGGTACCATGGGATACATCACATATAATACGGGTTTTTTCTCGTGCAGAAATTATGCAAATTAGACTAACTTTGATGTTTTTTGGTGTTACTTTCAGCACTGTAAGTGCAAATGTCAATACGACTCGGGCTAGAGGCCGTATTTATGAACCGATCTTTACGAAACTCCTTGGGTACCTTTGTTATCACCATGGGACGAGAACGAGTGTTTTTGGGTCCGCTCCGAAATTCAAGATGGCCGATGGCAGCCATTTTGTACAAAATTTGGTGCAATCAGATTTTTGCACAGAACTTCCATATGAAAGCGCTGATTTAAATAATTTTTTGTGTGAATGTTTAGTACCATGGGATAATCACATATAAGGGTTTTTTTCTCGTGCAGAAATTATGCAAATTAGATGAACTTTGATTTTTTCAGTGCTACTTACACACAGTAAGTACACATGTCAATACGGCTCGGGCTAGAGTCTGTATTTATGAACCGATCTTCACGAAACGTCTTGGGTACCTTTGTTATCACCTTGAGACGAGAATGAGTGTTTCTGGGTGCGGTCCAAAATTCAAGATGGCTGCCAGTGGCCATTTTGTACCGAAATTAGGTCTAATCTGTTTTTTGTACACAACTTCTATATGGCTCAGGCTAGAGGCCGTATTTATGAACCGATCTTTACGAAACTTCTTGCGTACCTTTGTTATCACCGTGGGATGAGAACGAGTGTTTTTGGCTGTGGTCCGAAATTCAAGATGGCCACCAGCAGCCATTTTGTACCAAAATTAGTGCAATCAGTCTTTTGTACAGAACTTCTGTATGAAAGTTCTGATTTGAATAAATTTTTGTATGAATGTTTAGTAACATGGAATACATCACATATAGTACAGGTTTTTTTCTCGTGCAGAAATTATGCAAATTAGATGAACCTTGATTTATTCAGTGCTACTTATACACTGTAAGTGCACATGTCAATACGGCTTGGGCTAGAGGCTGTATTTATCAACCGATCTTCAAAAAACTTCTTGGGTACCTTTGTTATCACATTGGGGCGAGAACGAGTGTTTCTGGGTGCGGTCCAAAATTCAAGATGGCTTCCAGTGGCTATTTTGTACCGAAATTAGGTCCAATCAGTTTTTTGTACACAACTTCTATACGGCTCAGGCTATAGGACGTATTTATGAACCGATCTTTACGAAACTTCTTGGGTACCTTTGTTATCACCGTGGGATGAGAACGAGTGTTTTTGGGTGTGATCCAAAATTCAAGATGGCCACCAGCATCCATTTTGTACCAAAATTAGTGCAATCAGTCTTTTGTACAGAACTTCTGTATGAAAGTTCTGATTTGAATAAATTTGTGTATGAATGTTTAGTAACATGGAATACATCACATATAGTACGGGTTTTTTTCTCGTGCAGAAATTATGCAAATTAGATGAACCTTGATTTATTCAGTGCTACTTATACACTGTAAGTGCACATGTCAATACGGCTCAGGCTAGAGGCTGTATTTATCAACCGATCTTCACAAACCTTCTTGGGTACCTTTGTTATCACATTGGGGTGAGAACGAGTGTTTCTGGGTGCGGTCCAAAATTCAAGATGGCTGCCAGTGGCCATTTTGTACCGAAATTAGGTCCAATCAGTTTTTTGTCACAACTTCTACACAGCTCATATTTGTGAACTGATCTTCACGAAACTTCTTGGGTACCTTTGTTTTCACCTTGGGACAGGAATGAGTGTGTTTTGGGGTGCCTTTGTTATCACTGTGCTATGAGAACAAATATTTTGAGGTTCAGTCAGACCCACTCTGGGACTCAAAGATTTTTTTTCTAGTTTAGCATCTGACTGTCACCCACCTTTACAATACTTTACCTATACATTTGTTACAGGCAACGGTCAGTATTTATGTACAGACCGTATATGCCTTTGTTATCAGGTCATTACCTAGATGTTTGTCATTGCTGTGTCACATACTATACATGTACATGTCTTTGTCTTGACAAGTTGAGCTACAGTGTCATTGACACTTTCATTTAAAAATGGCCGGAGAAACAGAAGATCTACTTTATACTTTATAGGGCCTAATCTATATTTATTAAAATGCCTCATTCTCATAAAATGTAGATCAGATTTGATATTTACACTGGCCAGAAGTAACTGAGATGCTTGCAGCATGACACAGTTTGAATAGCCTATGAACATGTTATACAATGCCCAATGGTGCTATTGTTTTTATTAAGGTAGCTTGTGGAATCAGTTTTGTCTTTATTTCCATCTTTTATTGTAGGGTCAGTACGAGTGTTTTCTGAATTAATGGGTGCAGAAATCAATGAGGTACTGTACATCGGTGATCATATTTTAGGAGATATCTTGAAGACAAAGAAAAAGGCAGGATGGAGAACCTTCCTTATAGTTCCAGAGATAAATCAAGAATTATTGGTTTGGACCCATAAGAAGACTTTATTTTTCAAATTGGAAGAGTTTGACTGTATGATAGGGGAATTGTACAAGTATGAGCTCATCTTACAATAGTAGTTTACTGTTTTTGTGACACAGGACAGTCTCAGCAGTGGTGATGTGATGAATGCCTTGCATTGTCTTTAGAATTTTCAGCTCTCCTCGCTGAAAGTCTGGGTGAGGTATATTGATCACTCTTCTTCTGCTGTCTGGCCATCATACAGATGTTTTTTGAGTCTGCTCCTAAACAGCTGGACAGATTCTGATAAAACTTTATTTTAGTGTTCAGTGATGACTGGGGAGGGGTTATTCAATTCAGTTTGCTTCATGTGGCAGGGTTAGGGAAAATTGACCCAAATGTTTAAAATAATCTTCTCATGATCTGATGGATGGAGAGATTTGATATTTGGTACTCAGCTTTCTTTTTAGATGTACGGTAAAGTATGTTAAATAGAGATTTTTATGCCCCTGGCCTCTTTGAGGAGGGGGCATTATGTTATCACCATGTCCGTTGTCCGTCATCTGTCATCCGTCCATTAACTTTTTGCATTCCGTCAATTAACTGAAGTTCTACTTACCAGATCTCTACCAAACTTCATATGTGGGTTAGGTTTGATGAGTGCAAGATGCCTATTTATTTTGACCATGATGTGCCAAAGGGCAAGGTCACAGTGACCGCCAATGTTAAATACACTTGAAATTGGTTTCCGTTCTATTAGAGCTGTCTCAGTGTTGAAATTTGACTTCAATGTCGATTTTCGATTTTTTTGGACAAAAAACCGCGATGTTGATGTCGATGTTTATAACACATGTGCCACATTCAGTCTTTCGAGTTTGAAAATCGTGCGCGAGTGAGGTTTTAGTAACTTTTAGTGCTGTTTTGAGAAAAGTGGGCCTCGTTTCAAGTCCATAAAAAAACTTTTTTGGTAAAATATTGAAAAAAAAACACAGTACCTTTATGATCATCAGGCATTAATCTAATAATCTATGCATGTCATGGTGTGTATTGAATATTCTATCAATCAACGTAATGAAATTAAGAGCCTTTAAATCCACAATGTTAGTTTAGGTTTCACGTGTAAACATCTAATTAACATAAGAGCGCATGCTGAATATGCACACTCGATTGACAGTTGAGTGTTCCTGCTGCAAACTCTTGAAACAAAAGTCCAGTAATTGAACAGAAAACGGCACACAGATTGGAAGATTTTCGGGACTGAGGGATTTGCACAATTAGCAGCGGGGACACTCGACTATCAATCAAGTGCAGGGCTTGCCTTGCCTAAAAAAAAGTCCCCCAGATGTTGAGGTCGGGGCCTGCTGGGGGCCTGAAAAAAGTCTCCCACATATTGAGGTCGGGGCCTTTTGGGGTAATTTTATGTTGTTACATTCTTGCCAATGGCGACCTTAGTTGATTGCTTTTGCTTAGAAAAAAAATCTAGATAGATAAAAACACATTCCCGTGGAATGTGTTTCTTATCTACCTAGATGTTTTTTAGGCAAAAACAAATCCACAACTTAATGTGAACATATGATGTGTATCATTAAAACTGGTTTGGCAAACCATTTCTAAGGATGTGATTATGTCTTATTACATCATCAAAAAAATCCAACATCCTATATCATCTTAATGATTTGCTATTGAAGTGGGCGTTTCGTCTCGGAGGTGGGGGGGGGGACGAAACTTCCCACTCTGTCATTGTCTCGAGGACGAAACGTCCCACTATGTTAGGGGACGAATCGTCCCGGGGACGGGACAACTTGGACCCATCATGTGTGTCCTGGACGTTTCGTACATAGACATTTTGGATTTTTTGTTGATAAAATTTTTGGACGTTTCGTACATATTGTGGGGTGTGTATTTTTGATGCAAGGGTTGTCTCAAAGATAAAAATTGAAAAAAAAAAACATTTCAGTTAAATAATTTCAATCTATGAAAATTCCCCACAGATTTGGATATTTCAGAAATGGAATGCCCCCCCCCCCCCCCCCCTCACATCTCCACGTAGACACAGGTACACATTTTATTTTATTTCGTACATTTATTTTGATGGCAGTTTCTGTGTCTTGTGTTGCATTTTTTCAGATGTTAGGATCGGATGTACCCGCGCATAGTATTGTGGGATTGAAGGGAATTCCCCCATTAGTTGACAAGCGTGCTTTCGAAGTCTCGTAAATGTGTTTGTTTTTTTGTTTGTTTAATCTTGGGATTTTCTCAGTTTTCATGCGGATTTAATCATTTAGGTGGATGTTAATTCGAATCAGACAAAAACAGTTTGTATTATTATTTTATCTGTTATTTGCTGCTTCTATTGTAATCACACTTGCGTGAATGAGACGTGAATGGAAAAATTAATCTCGCAAAATTTCATTGCCCAAACCTTCCAACACTGAGATTTCGGGAGCCAAGACAGAAAAAAAAGTCGGGGGGCGAAAAAAAAATCCCCGAGAATGGCCCTTTCGGGGCCGGGGTCGATCGGCCCCGACTCAAGGCAAGCCCTGATTAGTGTGCGTATTGACCACACGCTCTTATGTAACTTGCTGACTTTCTTTTATGCGAGTGGCACATCGCTCCATGTTGCAAACGCACAACCGCAACAGAAAATTGCATTATGGGTATAACATCGACTTTCGCGATTTTTTAAAAATTGCTTCGGTTCGATTTTCGGTGTTCTTGTACACCGAAAATCGCACCGAAAAAAACCGACACCGAGACAGCTCTACGCTCTATAAGTAAAGTTCTACTAACCGGATCTTTACCAAACGTCATATGTGGGTTAGGTATGATGAGTGGAAGAAGCCTATTTATTTCGACTGTGGTGTGCCAAAGGTCAAGGTCACAGTGACCTCCAATGTTTAATACACTTGAAATTGGTTTCCACTCTATAACTAAAGTTCTTTAGACCAGATCTTTACCAAAATTCATATGTGGGTTAGGTATGATGAGTGGAAGAAGCCTATTTCTTTTGTCCATGGTGTGCCAAAGGTCAAGGTCACAGTGACCTCCAATGTTAAATACACTTGAAATTGGTTTCCGCTCTATAACTAAAGTTCTAC
The DNA here is from genome assembly GCA_031216915.1 of Pictodentalium vernedei. NCBI lineage: Eukaryota > Metazoa > Mollusca > Scaphopoda > Dentaliida > Dentaliidae > Pictodentalium > Pictodentalium vernedei. Next base: position 744,883,531 of record CM062295.1, read on the forward strand.
CAACTGGATACCAAACTTCATATGTGGGTTAAGTATGATGAGTGGAAGGAGCCTATTTATTTTTACCATGATGTGCCAAAGGTCAAGGTTACGATGACCTCCAATATTAAATACACTTGAAATTGGTTTCCGCTCTACAACTAAAGTTCTTCAAACCGGATCTTTACCAAACTTCATATGTGGATTAGGTATGGTGAGTGGAAGAAGCCTATTGTTTTGACTATGATGTGCCAAAGGTCAAGGTAACAGTGACATCCAATGTTAAATATACTTGAAATTAGTTTCCGCTCTATAACTAAAGTTCTGCAAGACTGATCTTGTTTTTTTGTAATTCTGTCCATGATATTGCAGGTGGGGCATATGCCGTGCTTCGCGTTGCTCTTGTAAGGGCAATATTTTCAGCTGTTCTGGGAAGGGCAGGATTTTTAGCTCCACCCTAAACTTCTATTTTCAGTATCATAAGTACTTGATTCATGCAAAGAAAAATTGTCCTGCATCCCTGTGAGAACTCCAGGAGCTAAAATATAAAGCATGCTTAGTATCAGTAGAACCGAAGAGGCAAAAAAAAATCATGTCTCAGAGTTCCATATAGGCTCCCATTTTAACACTGTCAGTAATGTCAGTCCATCCTCTTTCTTGTTTTCAAAAGTAATAAAGTATTTGTCTCCAGAACCACTGGTCCAAATCTTTTGATATGTGGTATACAACATCCTTAAGATTCAAGTCAAGCCCCTGGGCTCATATGTGGGTTTCATATGGTGCAATACGAGGAATATTTTTTTAAAATCTTCAGATCCACCTGTCAGATTCTTCTGATATTTGGTTTACAAAATCCTGATTTCAGTTTGTTCAAATCATTTCCGTGACCCTGTGGGAACCCCTGGAAGTGAAGTGTTGCTTGTTTACTGTGGTTTACTATGGTAAACAAGCACTGTCTACTAAATAAAAATTGATTAAAAATCCTTTCTGTTCAGGCCGAATAGTATTAGTATTTTCAATGTAAAGATCCAGCAGTTTTGGGGTGTTCCCTGCCAGTGTCGTTTTCTGTGGTGATAATAGTAGTGTATCTTCTGATGTTTGGTTTACAACATCCTTTGGGTGGTCAGATTTCAGTTTGTTCAAATCAAGTCTCTGCTCCCGTGGGAACCCCTGGAAGTGATGTGTTGCTTGTTTACTGTGGTTTACTGTGGTAAACAAGCACTGTCTACTAAATAAAAATTGATAAAAAATCCTTGCTGTTCAGGCCGAATAGTATTAGCATTTTCAATGTAAAGATCCAGCAGTTCTAGGGTGTTCCCTGCCAGTGTCGTTTTCTGTGGTGATAATAGTGTGGGTGCTGCTGCAGGATAAAAGGCTCATACAGCTTATTGAGCTTTCGGCTGTTATATTGTTCGCATAGAAGCTGAGGTAGGCTAAATTAGTAGTAAACTGTATAAATTCTCAAAATTGAGCAGGAGAGTCTATATCCCTACGGGAACCCAAATTTCATCTTAGTGCAATATGAAGAATATTATTGAAAGATGTTTTTTTGCAATCCACCAAGCAGAATCTTTTGATGTTTGGTAATAAAACAAATATTCTGTTTCAATTAGCAATTTCATCTGTTCATGGGTGTGTAAAAAAAAAACACAACCAGAAACCCTAATTTGTCAAATAAAATGTCTCAGTCATGTCCTTGTTGACTACCAATTCACTCCATTTCTTCACACAACTCATGGCTTCCAGGAGCACTGAATATTTCACCCAATATCAGCCCAGAATTTGCACTATCATAAGACATTGTTTCAGAGAGAAGCTCTTTAGTCTGTTTTTTCAACTTAGTTAATACTTGGTAGAATGACAGCATGATTTGGTATACAAGTAGATCATATTGATGACTATCCCTATGTTCAATGCAGGTATTTTTCCGAGTTTTTTCTAGCTCAAGTTGACAACGTCAAGAATGAACTATTGGGATGGGTTGTGATCCGTCATCTGTCTGTCCGTCCATATTTCCTTTAGCACACCCACAGCATGGACCGCAGCTCTCGCCCTATTAGTCCCAAATTTCATATGTAGCTTTGGGGCAGTGTGTAGATGGGAGCTGTCAAATTTTTCTGAATTTCGTTAAAATACAGTGACCATCTTCGATTTGGCAAATAAATTGTCAAAATTCCATTAGCACACCCACCGGGCTGCATCTCTCACCCGACCTTTTTCAAATTTCATACGTAGCTTTGGTGTGATGTCTAGATGCGAGCTATCAAATATTTCTGAATTTAGTTGAAAAACATGGCCACCAGCAGCCATCTTGGATTTGAATATAAATTGTCCAACAATTCCTTTAGCACACCCTACAGGCCGCTGCTCTCAACCGATCAGTGTAAAATTTGAAATGTGGCTTTGGGGCAATGTCTAGATGGAAGCTATCTAATTTTACCAAATTTTGTTGAAAAACATGGCCACCAGCAGCCGTCTTAGATTTGGCATATAAATTGTTAACATTTCCATTAGCAAACCCTACAGGCTGCATCTCTCACCTGATCTTTTTCAGATTTCAACTGTAGCTTTGGTGTGATGTCTAGATGGGAGCTATCAAATATTTCTGAATTTTGTTGAAAAACATGGCCGCCACCAGCCATCTTGCATTTGGATATAAACTGTCAACAATTCCATTAGCACATCCGACAGGGCACATCTCTCACCTGATCATTTTTGAATTTCAGATCTATCTTTGGTGTGATGCCTAGATGGAAGCTATCAAATTTTTCTGAATTTCATTAAAAAACATGGCTGTCAGCAGCTATCTTGGATTGGCATTTGAATTGTCAACAATTCCATTAGCAGGTCCCATCCCTCACCCAATATTTTTCAGATTTTATTTGTATCTTTGGAGTGATGTGTTTTTCTGTAGAGACTTGAGTGAGTGACATGGCATTACTGGATCTTTCTATTTAGTTCAGTCCCTTCTTGTTGAGCTGCAGTGTTGAGCTGCAGTGTCATTGGCACTTTCATTTATGAGGTCCTTGTATTCAGCTGCATGGCACTTCCTCAAACTTTATCAATCTGGTTTATACAGAGATGCTATATGTCATTTTCTTGAGAATACCATTCTATGTATTGTGTCTGTCACAGTATACCATGTATGCCAGAATGGCCTATAGAACTATAGAATCATAAGCAGAGTTATCTTTTTCATGGTTTCTGATCTGAAAATTTATTCTGTGGAGCAGCCATGACTAGATTTGATGAGAAATATTTAAAAACATACTTGGTGAACAAAGGGATAAACTAGAGCTGAAGGTTTTTAAATTTCTTGTTCGGTTTCGGTTTTGGTTTTTCAGGTGGAGAAAAACCTCGGTTCGGTTCGGTTTTCGGTTTGTTCATGAGGCCAAGTAAAATTCAATAAAACTCATTCTTATGTCCAGAGTCATAACTGAATGGTAGTGAAATTGAGTGAAACTCAATGAATGAACGAAATAAGCTATAATACATGAAGAATCAGGAAGGCCAATTTAATAATTACCTAAACATACAGAACTTTTATTGTGCTTGGCCATTTTTCGAGGTCTCACACCTACACTCAACTTGAGGAAAGCTGCAAACACAACTAAACTGAAATGTCGGAAATTCACAGAATGTAGCCTTCCCAGAGTAGTGGCAGTGTCTGGGTACTCTCACTACTCTGGGATGGCTACATTCTGTGAATTTCTGCAGCAAGAGAGTATTTAATAAAAAACGAAAAACCTTAGATTACGGGATGTTGACGGTTTCGGTTTAAAAAAACTAAAAACCTCGGTTCGGTTTCGGTTAACCTACAGCTCTAGGATAAACCATATACTGTTATCTCTCATCTGATCTTTTTTTGAATTTCATATATAATTTTGGTGAGATGTCTAGATGGGAGCTACCAAATTTTTCTGAACTGCGTTAAAAAATATGGCCGCCAGCAGTCATCTTTGATTTGGCATATGAATTTTCAACAATTCCATTAGCATTCCCTGCAAGCCACAGCTCTCATCCAATTTTTTTCAAATTTCATATGTAGTTTTTGTGTGATGTCTAGATGGGAGCTATCAAATTTTTCTGAATTTTGTTGAAAAACATGGCTGCCTGTGGCCATCTTGCATTTGGCATATAAATTGTCAACAATCCCATTAGCACACCTTACAGGCCACATCCCTCACCCCATCTTTTTCAAAATTTCATATGTGGCTTTGTTGTGATGTCGAGATGGGAGCTATCAAATTTTTCGGGAGCGCGGTGGCTCAGTAGGTAGAGGTGCAGGCTGCAAGCCGAGAGGTCCTCGGTTCGAATCCCACCTGCGGCAACCGCGTTGTGTCCTTGGGCAAGACACTTCATCTCCATTGCCCGCGTGGGGGCACGATGACGCCGTGTACTATGGCGTACTGCACGTCGATGGTGCGCATGTCTCCAACCAATCTAACGCGAGTTACGATGTTGGGGAGCTGGCAGCTGCTCGTCGTTGCTCGGTGGTTCTCTCCGGGTACTCCGGCTTCCTCCACCCGTAAAACTGTCACGGTCATGATCAGCCATTGTGCATAAATATGTGACCTTAAACATCAATAAATAAATAAATAAATAAATATCAAATTTTTCTGAATTTTGTTGAAAAACATGGCTGGCAGTGGCCGACTTGGATTTGACATATAAATTGTTAACAATTCCATCAGTAGACCCTACAGGCCGCACCCTTCACCCGATCTTTTTATCAAATTTTATATGTAACTTTGGTATGATGTCTAGATGGGAGTTATCAAATTTTTATGCATTCTGTTGAAAAAGATGGCCGCCACTGACCATCTTGGATTTGACATATAAATTATCAACAATTCCATTAGTACACCCAACAGGCCCCCACCCCTCACCCGATTTTTTCAGATTTCATATGTAGCTTTGGTATGATGTCTTTTCTGTAGAAACTTGAGTGAATGACTTGGCATTACTGGATCTTTCTATTTAGTTCCGTCCCTTCTTGGATAAGTTGAGCTGCAGTGTCATTGACTCTTTCATTATGAGAGTTTTTACCCTTTATGGATTTGGATCCCCGCGGAAACTGTGGTAAATAATTTCTGTTTTACTGGTAAAATAGGACCCAGTAACCAATGCCTGGGGTGGATGCCCTCCAAATGGGCAACATTGGAATAAACGATTGGCTGGACTTCACTTAAAACCTATGTTGCAGTCACGATTAGCCATTGTGCAGGAATTGTGACCTTAAATCAAATAAATGAAAAAAATGGACCTGGAATTTGTTTAATTTTTACCATCAAACTTACTGACTTTGAAAATACTTGGTGGAATGACATCATATTTTGGTATGCAAGTGAATCTTATTGATATCTAGTCCCATATTCAAGTATTTTTTAGAGTTATTGTCCTTTATCAACCTGTAATTTTTTGCTTGTTTATCATAACGTTGCAGTTTAGAAGGTGACATTCTTTTCTTCTCACCGAAGTGGTACTGAATCCTCATGTTTAGGGAGGGGGGAATTAAATTAGAAAATTTCGGAAGGATAAAATCGTGCATTTAAATTCTGGTTCGGTTTGGTTAAGATTGAAATATGAATTTTCTATGTTATATTTTTCTTCTCTGTTTCAAAATCTTCACTTATTTTTCTCAAATTTCACAGGAATTTGGACAGCAGTTGTGAAACAAAACCAGACATAACTAAAATTCAGAATTCCATTCGTGTAAGCATTTTTAGTTGTTTTTTTATTGTATATATCAACAGGCCAATTTTGCAGAATGAACCCCATGAGCTAAAATGATATATAAGTATTATATGTCAGACCTGTACAAAAAATTTGAGTGAACAATCATTTGACTTGAACGAAAGACAGCAACCAACTTCTGGTTTGCCTATATTACTGCTTCTTGTATACAAATAGTATGGATGTTTACTTGAATTGCATTTGGTATTCATGGTACAATCACGGCTTACCGTATTTACTCTATGTATTGGGACACTCTATGATTTGGGACACACATTTTTTCCAGAAAACTATATTTTTTTTATGCTCCAAAATTTGGGACATTCAGGAGATACACTCATAGAAAAAATTCTTGGGTAACTAAAAATTTTCATTTTTTGCTTCCAACACATAGCTTATGATCCCTCATTGGAACGAGCGCAATGTGCTTGTTCCAATGAGGGATCATAAGCTATGTTTTGGAAGCAAAAAATGAAAATATAAAAAAAAATTGGACGGCGATTTTCGTATATAGTGATGGAAAACGAATCACACACAACTTTATTCAGCATCAAATCAAGACCAGGCTCTGTTCTTTCCCCATTTTCTAAGAATTGGGACACCTGTGAAAATAATTATTTTCAGCTGTCCCAATACATAGAGTAAATACGGGTATATTTTATTTAAACTTGGGAGAATCCATTTGGATTCTCATAAAAATGGTTGTGGGAATCCATACCTGCTATGAGTTTCCCTGGGTCTCATGAGGCCACCATGGTTGAATCCCTGCTGTACACTGATAACACATGTTAACCCTTTACCTAACACATCTTATTCATTTTTAAAACATAAACTGAAATTGATAATTTAAAAAAAAAAATATATATTTAGGCCACACAAAGTAGATATTCTGTTTCTCAGGCCATGATTTGTGAAATTGCATGCGGGCGAGCGTTTTTTTATTTTATTTTTTATTTCAGTAATTACTTCTTTGCCATCAAAAGTTCATGTTCTTGGTTTTAGGCCTCATAATCTACAGAATAGCATGGGTGGTGGTGTATTTCATCCCTTGAGTGCAAGAAGGCTTTCCAATGCAAAAGCATTGCAAAGCCTTCTTGCACTCAAGGGCAAATTCATCAGTTTTTTTAACTTGGGTAAAATATCAGACATAAACCATTTAATTTTTATTTTTTTAAGTTTAAATTGGTTATAAAAAGACAGCATGCGGCAGCCAAAAGGACCATGTGGGAGGGCCCGAGAAACAGATTTTTTATTTTTTTAGGCCTTTCCAAATAAAACCTTACAAATATGGATGTCACTGGAACCGTCTCATTTGTACGATTTTATTGACAAAGCATTAGGATATTTCAGATCTTGTTAGCATTGTTTTGGTTAATTTGCTTCCATTATGCTCGGTAAAGGGCTAAAATGACTTAATTCTTTTCACTCAAATCCAAGCCAAGGTGCAGCAAAAATCAACATGGATTTTGCTGCTTTTGTTGCACAAATTTTTGTGTGAATCGATTCTCAACAAAATATAAGCCCTGTACAATGGAGCTCTGGTAATTGAATTGCCACTTTGCCAATGAAAAACATTCAATTAACAGAAGTATTCTCAGTTAACAGGGATTTGGTCATCTCCTGTATTTTAGAGATAAACTGATCATTTATTCTGCTATATCTTGTTTGACACTGGAGCTCTGTCAAACAAATTACAGTAGATTATTTGCATGTATTGGATGTACTGAGGCCAAATAGGTCAAAAACGGGGAATTCATTGACTGTAGGTGACTGTCAAGTAATTTCTCAACAAATTACAATATTTTTTATTTAATTTATAGGTATTGACTCTATAATCTATATACAATTAACATGTTAAATTTGTACTGAAAGTATGGTAAATGGTTTGGTGTTTGGAAGTTATAATCAGTTAACAGGGTTATTCACTTAAGAGATATCATTTAGGTGGGCTGCACTGTATAATGGTATAAAAACTTGGTATTCTTTGATGATGTCGGTTCGAATCCCACCTGCGGCAACCGCGTTGTGTCCTTGGGCAAGACACTTCACCCCCATTGCCCATGTGGGGGCACGATGATGCTGTGTACTATGGCGTACTGCACGTCGATGGTACGCATGTCTTCAACCAATCTAACCCTGCCTGTGCTGCAGTGCGGAGTTACGATGTTGGGGAGCTGGCAGCTGCTCGTCGTTGCTTGGTGGTTCTCTCCGGGTACTCCGGCTTCCTCCACCCATAAAACTGTCACAGTCATGATTAGCCATTGTGCATAAATATGTGACCTAAAACATCAATAAATAAATAAATAACTTTGATGATGAAATGCAATCATGTAATACAGGCCCCTGGAATTGGGACAATTTTGCTTCAGCCAGAAAATTGCCTATGCTAAAGATATGTTGTCCAAAAGCCTTGGCCATTAGGGGAAGGTGCCATCTGAGTGGTGCAACAGCAGGATGGATGAGAAAATGAACTGAGACAGAGCACATTTCTGAGTCAGATATTGGTTGGCAGAAAAATTGGCCTCTGCTGCTTTTTTTTTGCATTGGCACTGCTCTGGGCCAATGCTAATTACAGTTATAACTAGAAGTCTTGTCTCGAAATGTGCGCTTATCTAGGCTTAATTGTGCGTAGGAATTGCGCGCATTTGCCATATCAAATGGCATCCAAAGCATGGCAGGTTCTCCTGGTTACTCATAGCAAACACAGGCAATGTTTCGGCCAATGGATGTCCGGGTTACCCGGAGGTCCATTGGCTGAAACATTGCTTGTGCACAGGCGATATGTACATAATTTGATAGTCTTACTATGGTCATAATGCGTAGATTAACGTGCAGATCAACGTGCTATTTGTGCGCATTTCATGACAGGACTTCTAGTTTTAACTGTACATGGGTTGCAATACACTGTTAAAAAGGTTTCTCTTGGCCCATATCATGTTTATGCAGCATATCATTAGCTCAGTGAGAGGAAGTTGAGAAAGAATTTGCGGTAGTACAGAATCCCTTTCTCAACTATTGTACTAATACAGGTAAACAAATCATTATTATTTTCCTTCTCTTTTGCTTAAAAAAATTCTGACAAAGTGGGTGTTTTTAAAAAATGATGACAAAAAATGTTAACCTCCTGCACACTGACACCAAAATACTGAAATTGTAACAAGCAAATTTTTCTCCCATAAAGAAACTAGAAATGCAATCGGTTTAATTTTAGTGTTCTACCGATGATCAGAACCTGCCACCACAATCGGCCGATTGTGGGTGATCGGATGACAATGGCAATGGCTCCTGGAACATTGTTTCAACCAATTGTTGCCAAGCATTTTTGTGATGATTCATTAACTGCATTTTATTATCTTCTGCAATTGTTCAATTGTTAAGGCCACACAAAGTAGATCTTCTGTTTCTCAGGCCATTATTTGTGAAATTGCATGCGGGCGAGCGGTTTTTTATTTTATTTTTTATTTCTGTAATTACTTTTTTGCCATCAAAAGTTCATGTTCTTGGTTCAAGTTTTAGGCCTCATAATCTACAGAATAGGGTGGTGGTGTATTTTATCCCTTGAGTGCAAGAAGACTTTGCAATGCTAAAGCATTGCAAAGCCTTCTTGCACTCAAGGGACAAATTCATCAATTTTTTTAACTTGGGTAAAATATCAGACATAAACCATTTAATTTTTATTTTTTTAAGTTTAATTTGGTTATAAAAAGAGAGCATGCGGCAGCCAAAAGGACCATGCGGGAGGGCCTGAGAAACAGATTTTTTTATTTTTTTAGGCCTAATGTAAAATTATGTCGATACCATTCAATAAAGTTGAGAAAGAACCACAATGTGTATTCTTAATCTCCTCAGATGCCCCTTTTCCTTTTACGTGATTTACAAGTTAAATGACAAAAAAGCTTATAATTGAGCGTACTTGCGGCAGTCACCAGTTCATACCAGAAAAGTGAAGGTTGCACTCCATTGACTCAGGTCGCACAAAAATTACTAGTCTCATGTACTTGGGTGGTAAATGTGGCTCTGAGAGTTAATTTTACTGTGACCCCAGTCAACAAAGTTTAACACTATGAAAAATGTTCAGTTTAATGTAGTTTGTTCGAGACTCGACTTGTCTAGTAGTGCACGGTATTACAATCAGAATCGGCCGTTTGTGAGCTCAACCGGTATTCGGTCAGCGACCATTTTTGGTAATCGGTTGAACACTATTTAATTTTGTTTTGACAGAGCTCAGTTTGATTCAAGTCCCTGTGTCAATTTTGAAAATGTTTTTGTTCTTTACATATTTATATATGGTTGACATGAAAATGATAAAAACATTTTCACGTGAATCCCAGGATCAAATATGTTTTTCAAAAGAACATCTTCATCCTGATTAGTTATAGGTTGGTTCAAATTATGCCCCAGTTGTCAATTTTAGGATGAACATACAGATACTTGCCTTAATGCAGTAGCTAATGTCATATTTGTCACATCTGTAATGAATAGTTACAAATTTGTTAAAATCATGCTCCTTGGAACATATTTTGTGTAGCTTACACTTTTTAGCTCACCGAAGGGAGCTTAACTTATCACTGGCCGTCTGTCGTCTGCCGTCGTGAACATTTTTCAAACGACTTTTTCTCTGAAACCACTGGTCCGATTTTCACGAAACTTCATGTGGATGTCCATTACTATATGGCAATTCATGTCTGTTCAAATGAAATGGCCACGGCCCTTGGGGGCTCTGTATGGGGCATAACTCTAATAGCATCGTATGAATTATAGAAAAATTATTAAAAAATCTTCTTCTCCAGAACCAGTGGACAGAATCTTTTGATACTTGGTATGCAGCATCTTGGTATGGGTCTGATTCAAGTTTGTTCAAATCGGCCCCCTGGATTCATATTTGGTCCCACTATAGAAGCCCAAATTTGAACTTAGTGCATTTCAATCAAATCTCTTAAAAAATCTTCTTCTCCAGATCCAGCAGGCAGAATCTTTTGATATTTGGTATGCAACATTGTGGGGTGTATCTGATTCAAGTTTGTTCAAATCGGCCCCCTGGATTCACATTTGGGCTCAGTATAGAAGCCCGAATTCGAACTTAGTGCATTTCAGGCAAATTTCTTAAAAAATCTTCTTCTCCAGATCCAGCAGGCAGAATTTTGTGATATTTGGTATGCAACATTGTGAGGTGGATCTGATTCAAGTTTGTTCAAATCGCCCCCTGGATTCATATTTGGGCTCAGTATAGAAGCCCAAATTCAAACTTAGTGCATTTCAGGCAAATTTCTTAAAAAATCTTCCCCTCAAGATCCAGCAGGCTGAATCTTTTGATATATGGTATGCAACATTGTGGGGTGGATCTGATTCAAGTTTGTTCAAATCGGCCCCCTGGATTCATATTTGGGCTCACTATAAAACCTCGAATTCGAACTTAGTGCATTTCAGGCAAATTTCTTAAAAAATCTTCTTCTCCAGATCTAGCAGGCAGAATCTTTTGATATTTGGTATGCAACATTGTGGGGTGGATCTGATTCAAGTTTGTTCAAATCGGCCCCCTGATTTCATATTTGGGCTCAGTATAGGAGCCCAATTTGAACTTAGTGCATTTCAGGCAGATTTCTTTAAAAATCTTCTTCTCCAGATCCAGCAGGCAGAATCATTTGATATTGGGTATGCAGTATGCTTAGGGGGTGAGATTCAAGTTTGTTCAAGCCAAGTCCCTGGGTTCATATTTGGGCTCACTGTGGTAGCCCGAATTATAACTTAGTTCAAAATGAGGAATTTTCTTTAAAAATCTTCTTCAGACCCAGCAGTCAGAATGTTTTGATATTTGGTATGCAGCATCCTTAAGGGGATGAGATTCAAGTTTGTTCAAGCCATGTCCCTAGGTCCATATTTGGGCTCACTGTAGGAGCCCGAATGATAACTTAGTTCAAAACGAGGAATTTTCTTTAAAAATCTTCTTCTTCAGATCCAGCAGTCGGAATGTTTTGATATTTGGTATGCAGCATCCTTAGGGGGTGAGATTCAAGTTTGTTCAAGCCATTGTCCCTAGGTCCATATTAGGGCTCACTGTGGGCACTTGAATTGTAACTTAGTTTGAAATGAGGAATTTTCTTAAAAAATCTTCTTCAGATCCAGCAGTCGGAATGTTTTGATATGTGGTGTGTAGCATCCTTGGGGGGAGGGGGGGGGGAGAGGAGGGGGGATATTCAAGTTTGTTAAAGCCAAGTCCCTGGGTCGATATTTGGGCTCCCTATGGGAGCCCGAATTATAACTTAGTCAATATAAGGAATTTTTAGCTCACCAAAGGGAGCTCAACTTATCACTTGCTGTCCGTCGTCGTGAACATTTTTCAAACAACTTCTCCTCTGAAACCTCTGGTCCGATTTTCACGAAACTTCATGTGGATATTCATTACTATATGGCAATTCATGTTTGTTCAAATGAAATGGCCAAGTCCCTTGGGGGCTCTGTATGGGGCATAACTCTGATAGCGCCATATGAATTATAGAAAAATTATTAAAAAATCTTCTTCTCTAGAACCAATGGACAGAATCTTTTGATATTTGGTATGCAGCATCTTGGTATGGGTCTGATTCAAGTTTGTTCAAATCGAGTCCCTTGATCAATATTGGAGCTCCCTATAGGGGCATGAATTTTTCCTTAGTGCAATTTAAGGAAAAATCTTCTCCAGAACCAGTGGGCAGAATCTTTTGATATTTGGTATACAGCATCTTGGTATGGGTCTGATTCAAGTTGTTCAAATGGAGTCACTTGATCAATTTTGGGGCTCACTATGGGGACCTGAATTTTTACTTAGTGCAATTTAAGAAAAAAAAATTAAAAATCTTCTTCTCCAGAACCAATGGGCAGGATCTTTTGATATTTGGTATACAGAATCTTGGTATGGGTCTGATTCAAGTTTGTTCAAATTGAGTCCCTCGATCAATATTGGGGCTCACTAAAGGGGTGTGAATATTTACTTAGTGTAATTTAAGAAAATTTCTTTAAAAATCTTCTTTTCCGGAACCGATGGGCAGAATCTTTTGATATTTGGTATACAGCATCTTGGTATGGGTCTGATTCAAGTTTGTTCAAATTGAATCCCCCGTTCAGTATTGGGGATCACTATGGGGGTGTGAATTTTTACTTAGTGCAATTTAAGAAAAAATCTTTAACAATCTTCTTCATCAAAACCAGTGGGCAGAATCTTTAGATATTTGATATGCAGCATCTTGGTATGGGTTGGATTTACATTTGTTCAAATTGAGGCTTTTGATCAATATTGGGGCTCGCTATGGGGGCGTGAATGTTTACTTTGTGCAATTCAAGGAAAATTCTTTTAAAAATCTTCTTCAGAACCACCATGCAGAATCTTTTGATATTTGATCAGCAGCATTGTCCCATTCAGTCCTGTTGATGTTTTAGCTCCACAGAGAGTATAGATTTACTCTGTAGAACCTTAAGAATAGCTTTTGATAAAATTTCTGACTTAACAGTATGGAACATTCGGTGAGCGCCTAAGGCCCCCTGGAGCCTCTTGTTTTTTAACTTTTAACATTTTAATTTTGTGTACAGTGGATTAAAAACTGACTGAAGTATTTTTTGAATCATTGATACAAATAATCTCACATTTGACGTACAACATCTTTGCTAAAGGCTATTATTCATATCTTACAGGAAGTTACACATGAAATGGACATGTCTTATGGGATACTAGGTAGCCTCTTCAGAAGTGGTAAATATAATTTCTCTTATATATCTGTTATTCAAACAGGTGTCACTTGAATGAGTTTTCTACCCTTTAGCAAGTATAATTTTCCAGTTCTAGGGCTGTACAGTATTTGACATTTCTTACTCACCTTTCAAGCTCTGGGTTAAAACTATATTATTTGTGCATAGTCAGCATATCAAAAAAATACAGTGATATACTGGTATATCATTGATTAACTTAGGTATGTGAACGTCAGCCCTTGAAATTAGGAATATTTTACCACAGCAGTCAATTGCTGTTGTAAATTCCATCTCCCAAGGCATTGCCACATCAATCACAGACACGAAAATCAATTCTGTATATTATGTGGAGATGATGAGTTGTAAGCCTCTGGCTTTGTGTCTAATCCATGACCTTGTTTGTATAGTTTAAGATTTGTTCACTTGGCTTCTTGGAAATAAATATGAAGAACATCACAAATCAAGTACTAGGAGTGCATGTAGCCGTTCCTAACTCAAGCATTGAATATCAGGACTGGCAGGTAACTGCCAGTCCTGATATTCAATACTTGAGTTACATAATTAAGAGTGTTGCACAAGAGTATTTTGGATGGGACATTGCTCTTGATTTCTAATACACATTATTGAAATATTATAAATTGAGCATCTGGGGAAAATGTTACCACAGCATTAATGTGCCGTGGTAAAACTAATTTACTACAGCATTCTCCATGGCAGTGCTGATTGCTGTGGCCAATTTTCGAGGGCTGGAACATAGTAATCAGTACCTACATATGCTGTATGTAATATTGACAATAAGATCTTAGAATACAATTCTCATATAATATGAGTACAGCAATTTAAGATCATACATAAATTATGAAATGAAGATTGCACTTGTAGTTTCGATGGTACACTCAGCAGTTACTTACATAAACCTACAAAAGGAAATTAAAGTTGCGGTGAATACATATTAATAGGGTTATTGAAAAAAAATTGGACATGTCGATACATGGACATGTGGGGGGGTTATCTTGGTAGTAATGTATTGACATGAATTAGTGACTTACTCACATAAGACACATATGGGAATACCCTGTTTGTACTATTTTTAATTATTATGTCTCTCCTTCCCAGAAGGGAGACATATTGTTTTAGTGCATATTCTTTTTCTTCTCCTTCTTCTCATACAAACTTTGTCCGGGCCATAACTTTTTTGTCTGTCGACCTACACCTTAGATACTTGGCATGTGGATGTATCACCATGAGCCAGTGTGCAGTGTACCATAGTGACCTTCATGTGACCTTGACCTTTGACCTGAAGGTCAGATTAATGTGTTTTTTTAAGGGAAACATCACACAAACTTTGTCCGGGCCATAACTTTTTTGTCTTTTGACCTACACCTTAGATACTTGGCATGTGGATGTATCACCATGAGCTGGTGTGCAGTGTACCATAGAAACCTTCATGTGACCTTGACCTTTGACCTGAAGGTCAGATTTATGCGCTTTTTTAAGGGAAACTGTCTGGACCAGAACTTTTTGTATTTTGAGTCAGGCTTTAGATATTTGGCACGTGGATGTATCACCATGAGCCGGTGAGTAGCGTTCCATTGTGACCTTCATGTGACCTTGACCTTTGATCTGAAGGTCAGATTTGTGCTTTTTTCAAGGAAACTTTGTCCGGACCAAAACTTGTTTGTCTTTTGAGCCAGGCTTTAGATATTTGGCACGTGGATGTATCATGAGCTGGTGTGTCGCATACCATTGTGACCTTCATGTGACCTTGAGCTCAAAGTCAAATTTATGTACTTCAAATAGGGAGTAATTGTCCAGACCAGAATTTTTTTTTGTTTTTGACCTAGGACTTGGTTATTTGACATGTGGATGTGTCACCATGAGACCGCATGTCGTCTACCTCGATGACCTTCATGTGACCTTGACCTCTGACCTTAAGGTAAAATTTATGTACTTCAAATAGGGAATAATTATCCAGACCAGAACTTTTTTGTTTTTTGACCTAGGACTTAGATATTTGACATGTGGATGTATCGCAATTAGACCGCATGTCACATGTAATCATGACCTTCATGTGACCTTGACCTCAAGGTCAAATTTATGTACTTTAAATAGGGAGTAATTGTCCAGACCAGATTTTTTTTTTGGACATGTGGATGTGTCACCATGAAACCGCATGTCCACTACCTTGATGAACTGCATGTGAGCTTGACCTCTGACCTCAAGGTCAAATTTATGTACTTCAAATAGGGAATAATTGTCCAGATCAGAACTTTTTTGTTTTTTGACCTTGGACTTAGATGATTGACATGTGGATGTATCACAATGAGACCACATGTCATCATGACCTTCATGTGACCTTGACCTCAAGGTCAAATTTATGTACTTTAAATAGGGAGTAATTGTCCAGACCAGAATTTTTTTTTTGTTTGGCATGTGGATGGGTCACCATGAAACCGCATGTCCACTACCTTGATGAGCTGCATGTGACCTTGACCTCTGACCTCAAGGTCAAATTTATGTACTTCAAATTGGGAATAATTGTCCAGATCAGAACTTTTTTGTTTTTTGACCTAGGACTTAGATGATTGACATGTGGATGTATCACAATGAGACCACATGTCATCATGACCTTCATGTGACCTTGGCCTCAAGGTCAAATTTATGTACTTTAAATAGGGAGTAATTGTCCGGACCAGAATTTGTTTTTTTTTACATGTGGATGTTGAGCTAGATCATAGATATTTATTACTCCGCTCCCCAAAGGGGAAGTTGGGACATACTTGTTTACCTCTGTCTCTGTGTGTGTCTGACAGTCTGTCCATAACAACAATGTGCAAAAAAACAAAACTAATTAACCATTCACAAATGCAACATGCCAGTATTCCTGGATATGATCTGACTCTTTAACACCACAGTTTCCTATACCATTGAATCAAAACTTGATCATACCTACACACGTTTCGCAGGAAGCCAATGATACTGTTGTTAGAATTGTTGATATGTGGGCAGGTAATCCAGTGGTTTACCAACTATCACAATGGCTCCAAACTATCGGATTCAATGTTATAGAAACAATTACCAACCAACAGTTAGGCCCTTCTTGTGGTTATATTGCAGCACACGCTGCTTGGGAACGTCATAGTAGCAGTGATTGGAAAACAAAACCTTTATCTTCAGCTTTAGATCCTTCAATCATTGGAAAATACAATACCATACTTAATCAAGCATTACACCATCCAACATACCTCACTGATGATCAGATTTTAGACATAATATCACACCTACAATATGTGCATTCGAGAACTAGAAATGTCAATTGGATTCATGGACAAATGCCATTAAACTACCTCATTAAGTATTTCAGAGAACAGTTTTCTGGTGTACGAAGAAGAACTTGATTACAAACTGTAAAAGTCTTCATTGTCAATACAACTCCTGTCTGCAATGTGCTTGCTAATCTTTCTGAAATGGCAGTGTCTGGTGATCACTGGATTGTTTTAGCTGTTGGTTCTCAATAAGATCAGATATTAACCTTTTCTATTTTTGTCTGTCGATGTATCAACATGTGGCACTGTGGCCACGTAAACCATGGTGACCTTCACATGACCTTGACCTTTGGACCCCAAGGTCAAGTTAAGATATTTTTTTGAGTATTATTTGCCAGAGTCATCATAACTTATTTCTCTTTAGAGCTAGACCTTACATATCTGGTGTGATTGTCAATATTTTTATGTATATATCATTTGTAGTGCATAAAATAGAAAGGAAGGGGAGACATATGTTTTAGTGTGCTAAAACACTTTCTAGTTATTATTGTTCATTTTCAAGTATTATACAATTATGGACTTTTGTGGTGGTGAATATGATGTGATATGAATCTAAAAACCTTATATTGAACGAGGTGTTAGCCAAGGTCAGTACAAGTTTTTTAGGTTCATACCACATCATATTTACCACCACAATAGTCCAAAACTGTTTTATTATATACACCACCCCCCCCCCCCCCCCCCCACCCCAAAAAATCTTCTATTTGTCACTTAAAAGTTCAATTATATTAACCAGAAATACTTTTATTTAACCCTTTACCCAACGCAGACGATATCAAAATTTATTATTTTAAATACCATTTTTTCGAATTTTTCAAAAAATTTCAACAAAACCATATTGTGTGACCCCTCGTTGGAACGAGCTCGACGAGCTTGTTCCAACGAGGGGTCACATGATATGGTTTTGTTGAAATTTTTTGAAAAATAATATTTTTTCAACTGCTGAATTTGCATATTACCCGGACGGATGCGGCCGGTTCGTTGGGTAAAGGGTTAACAATAAAATAGTTATCATCTGCAGAATAACATAAAAATAAACAATGTTATAGAGATTACATCGATTGAAATAGAACTAGAGAGGGGATTTCCAAAAGCTATATTTAGAAAGTTGATATTCACTGGAAAACTGGTGTACATGGATTTTTTAGTACCAGTCACGTGTATAAGATCCAGCCAATAGAAACGTGGTTATTTATAAAGTATATAATAAACTTTGTTGTCTACCATCTAGGCATTTATTATTCTAATAACACATACACAAGTGTTCATAAGCTACCTAGAATGCTATAATGCTGGCCACTAAAAGTGAAACTGCTAAGTAAACATCGACAAACTGTCATAAAAAATTGATGCAAACTGCATTTCCAACAAAATAACGGAAGAGCCTGAGGCAGACTGTACTTGCCTAGGACAGCTCCGACATACGTATGACAAACAATAATTGGCAGTCTTTACTTGCCTGAAGTCTCAACAAGACAGGCAACAACTTTATCACACATACCATGCTCTTTTTTATTCCCCCCCACTAACCATTCTGGAACCGTTATAACTGCTATGGAATTATTGTAACTGCAGACCTCTATCATTCTTCATTCCATCCCTAGAGGTGGTCAATTACCTCTGGTGAGTGAGGCGAGCATTGATCCTGCATGTTTTTGCCTTTTTTGTAAACTCTCTCAGAGCACATCGAGGTTCCAGCCAAATGTTATCACAGCACTAAATATTTTCCCATAGGCAACCATTATAATGGTCAAGCAAAAAAAATTATGATCGTATCATTTTAATTTTTGCATTCAAATAATCATCTTTCTCAAGTATAGCCCTTCGGACAACTTTTTCTGACCTGAAAACAGGGGGTCATGCAACAAATAAGAGAGAACAACTGACAGGAAGTGAAGTATCGGTCATGTGCACATATTTTTCAGGGAATTCCCAACAAAACGACACCAAAAGTCAGTTGTATTTTTTAGGTCCAAAAGTCATCAAACCACCCTCTTTATCTATCTGGAATATTCAACAATAATGCAAGATGTCATTAGAATGTTTCAAATGTTTATTGAAACAATATATTTTCCCAAGAGAAAATTAGAGATTGCATCATTTCCGAGTCCAACATTTCAAGGCAGGTAACTCTTAATTCAAATATTTACTGCAGCCATACCTATAATCATCCCCAACCTTACCAAAGTTACATTTTACCATTTCCATGAGATAAAAGAGCCATTTCTGCATAAGAATTCAACTTTTTGCTTCTGTTGAGTCAAAAACATGGGAATTTTTTTGTTTTAAATAAAAGTGTCCAAACTTTGTCAAATGGGCTTAAAAACTGGCATTGCCCCCAAAAGATTTTTTAGCCTGTAACCTAATAAGTATGCTGAGAGGGATAAGAATTTGCAGCTTTCTTTGAAAACTACCCTGATCCCAAAATAAAACTAAAATCTGCATCAGCACATCATATTTTGGGAAAAAATCTGTCTCATTTAACCACACTGCAAGAGAAATTGTGTTCCAACCCCGTCAAAACAATATTAATTCAAAAATTGGGGTTTTAGCTATAAATTTCACCAATAACAAAGGACAAAGCCTTTTTATTTCAACAACTGATGTCCAATTTTCTTCTTCCTAATGATGTGGTAAAATATAGCCCTGAATGTGACCCCTGGTATGCCCCTTTTCATCCAAAACTATGATAGGATTCATAAATTAATTGATGTTGACAAAAAACAAACCTTTTGTGATATTAAATTTCCCATTTGTGATAATTTAGGCCACACAAAGTAGATCTTCTGTTTCTCAGGCCATTATTTGTGAAATTGCATGCGGGCGAGCGGTTTTTTATTTTATTTTTTATTTCAGTGATTACTTTTTTGCCATCAAAAGTTCATGTTCTTGGTTCAAGTTTTAGGTCTCATAATCTACAGAATAGCATGGGTGGTGGTGTATTTCATCCCTTGAGTGCAAGAAGGCTTTGCAATGCTAAAGCATTGCAAAGCCTTCTTGCACTCAAGGGACAAATTCATCAATTTTTTTAACTTGGGTAAAATATCAGACATAAACCATTTAATTTTTATTTTTTTTAAGTTTAAATTGGTTATAAAAAGAGAGCATGCGGCAGCCAAAAGGACCATGCAGGAGGGCCTGAGAAACAGATTTTTTTATTTTTTTTAGGCCTTATAGATTACATTATGTCTTCTGAAGACATTTCACATTGTGTTTGATGAATATTTTGCAATTTTTCTAAGAAAAAGCCTTTGCTTTCTCAGTTAAGGCACCTAGAGTCATTGGTATGGCACGGACAAAACATAAAACACAGATTTTTTTTCGGCCGCTCATATAAACAGGCTGTATTATAGTATGGCAATGTCTGTCTCTCTGTCCGTCCATCCGTCCGTCCGTCCATCTGTCCGTCCGTCCGTCCGTCTGTCTGTCTGTCTGTCTGTCATACTACCCATCTGTCTGTCCATCCATCTGTCCATCCTTCCTTCCATTAACTTTTGTTTGTCCACGCGATAACTTGAAAACAATACATCCAATAGATACTGTTTCCTTGTGGTTGATTAGTCATAACTAGAGGATGGTTCCTTTCGATAACAGGCATACTGGCATACCAATATGGCCACCATGGCAGCCATCTTGGATTTCCAGGGACTTTTGATTGTCCACATGATAACATGAAACTATAGATCCAACAGATACTGCTTTTTTATGGTTGCTTAGTCATGACTAGAGGATTGTTCCTTTCGATAATCAGCATTCTGGCATGTCCAGTATGGCCACCATAGCAACCACCTGGAAGTTTTTGTGACTTTTCAAACCGAATTGAACCAAGCTTGATGTGCCTGGTGCTTATCATATGTCAATTCAAGTTTGTTATCCCCCACCGATGAAGTCAGGACGGGGATATTGAAATGGTGATCGTCCTTCTATCAAACTTTGTTCGCTTAACTCCTCCTACAGTTTCCAGTGGATTTTTATGAAACTTGGTCTGAAGTATCAAGTGTAGATCTGCATTTGGTGAGGAATTTTCGATGCGACGAATTTTGTGTGGTTATAGACCTTGGAAAGAGCAAAATTTCCATCACAAAGGCTTGTCCGCTTAACTCCTCCTACATTTTTAGCTCACCTGACTTTCAGTCAGGAGAGCTATAGTGATCACTCACCGTCCATCGTCATCTGGCGTCCGTGAACATGGTGTTTGCATCTTCTCCTCCCAAGCCGCTGAACCAATTTAATTGATATTTGAGATAATAGTTTGTTATGATATCGCAATTTGATTATATTCAAATCAAGTTGCCTCGCCCCTTGGTAGGGCCACGCCCAAAAAGTGTGCCTAAATCTTAAAAAATCTTCTTCTCATGAACCAGCACTAGCAGAGACTTGATATTAGGTGTGCAGCTTCCTTTTGTGGTGTAGACTCAGATTTGTTCAAGAGAAGTTTGTGGGGCTATATTTGCCATCGTTATGGGAGGGGGAAGAATTTTTGCCCTTCCCACATTTTCCAAACCAAGAGGCAGATTTGAACCAAATTTGATATGAAGGTTTATTGGGTCATAAGTACTTAATTTATGCCCAATTTTTTTTCCTGTCGCCCCATGGGAACCACAGGAGCTAAAAATAGAAAAAAATTAAAACGCCTATATCCCCAAAACTACACGGCACTGAGAATTCTTATTTGGTGTGAAGCTTCCTTAGGACCAACAGAATGGAATGGTAAAAAAAAAAATGGTAAAAAAAAATTACTATCGGTTTAAACATGGGGTACTTTTTGGGGACTCAGCACTTTTTAACACTGTGGGTAATGGGAAAAACATTTAAGACTACTTTTCTCCCAAACCACTGCTCCAAAAGCTTTCAAATTTCACATATAACATCTTTGGAAGATTGTTTCACATGTTTATTGAAATCAATTCCCTGGGTCCATATTTGGGCTCTCTATGGGAGCCCAAATGTTTAAATCAGTACAGTATGAGGAATATTCTTTAAAAATCTTCTTCAGATCTACCAATAAGAATCGTTTGATATTTGGTATGTAGCATCCTTAGGGGGGTGAGATTCAAGTTTGTTCAAGTCCCTGGGTTCATATTTAGGCTGAAAATGTGGGGTCCTGGTCCGGACTCAGAAGTTTTTTACAATAATCCGGAAATGAGTTTTTTGTTTTTTTATGCGTTTCGGTTAATTTTAAGACAAAAATTTTTTTTTCTTTTTACACTGAAAATTTGGGGACCCGGTGGGACTTACAAATTTTGACCAAAATACGGAAATTAGTTTTTTGGTTTTTTATGCATTTTGGTCAATTTTAAGACAAAACTTCTTTTTTTTTATACACACACTGAAAATTTGGGGTCCAGGTGGGACTTAAAACATTTGGGCCAAAATCCGGAAATAAGTTTTTTGGTTTTTTATGCGTTTTAGTCAATTTTAAGGAAAAGAAAAAAAAATTTTAGTCTGAAAATATTTTGTTTGGGACTTCGAAAATTTCCGAACAAAAATAAAAAAAAGTCTTTTTTTATGCATTTATCTGAATTTTGGGACGTAAAAGTGCAGGAACTGAAAATAGAAGGGAAATTCTGTGTATTGTGTGGCACAATCGCTTCATCTAGTTGGTATATGCTTTTTTTAGGAGGGGCGTATGCAGCTCATTCAAGTCAAGTCCCTGGTTTGATATTTAGACTACAATGTCAGGCCCCCCTGGGGCCTCTTGTTTATTGGATTTTTACAAAACGTGGTCTGAAATGTCAGTATCAAGTGTAGATGTGCATGGGGTCAGGAATTTTTGATGCGACTAATTTTGTGTGGTTACGGCCACAATAAGCAAAATTTCCTTCACAAAGGCTTGCCTGCTTTATTCCTCCTGCATTTTTTATTGGATTTTTATGAAACTTGGTGTGGAGAATGAGTATGATGTGTACATGTGCACATTGAAAGGGAGTTTTGATTCGAATAATTTTACAACAGTTATAGCCCTTGTTGACTTTGAATTTACCAAAATTGCAGGTTTTTGGAAGATATCTTCAGTTGCGATTAAAGAAATTAAATGACATTTACTGAGTGACATTATTGGATATGAATATAAAGTCATGTCCAGGTCGATAATGAGATTATTCCTATCATAACATAAAAGTCAGCGGGATATGGATGTTGTTCGACTGTCTTGTTCAAATGAAGTTGCTATGTTCCATAGGGAGGGGGTGGGGTAAAATGCTCCACAATTTTTGTAAAATCGTCTTCTCATGAACCAGTGGGTACAATGAATTATTTGGTATGGAGGTTCCTTTTGGGGTGTAGAACCAAGTTTGTTGATACGAAGTTCGTGGAGCAATATTTGCATTTGTAATAGGAGAGGCAATATTGTTGGCCCCGCCCTAAACTTCCATTTTCAGAACCAATGGTCCAATTTGAACCAAATTTGTATGTGGTGTTATTGAGTCATAAGTACTTGATTCACACAAAAAAGAATGTTCCTGACCCCATGTGAACCCCAGGAGCTAAAAATAGAAATATTTTCAAACCTCCATATTCCCAAACCACATGGAACAGAGATTATTTGGTATGAAGCATCCACAGGACCAGTAGAATGGAGTGGTAAAAAAATTGCCATCGGTTATGTTCGGGTGTTCTGTAGGTGACATCAAAAAAGCTGAAATTTTTTTTTTCTGTAAATTTCTTTTGATATTTGCATCAACATCAGAGTATAAACAGATGCTGGAATGTCCTCAATTTATCTTACCAGAGTTCTAGAACTCTTCCAAGATACATAATGATTGTGTCTTCTGCAGGTGAATGTTTATTATTACTCAGAATGGAATGTCTGTATTTTGATGTGTTATTCCAGTTCTGACATATGTTTCTAATGTTACTGAAGTAGTATGTTATTTGATAAATGTGATTACTTGGATGTACATGCAGATTTTTCTGTTTAACAATAATATTCAGTAAAAGCTGTGCAGATAAATGCAACTTGCCAATTTTTCACAGTTTTGAGAATGTTTCTTCAGATATGCATTACCCCCTGACTTTTTTGTGATTCAGTGCTATGTGTGCATGTATGGTAAGCGGAAAAGAAATTAAATTTTACCAAAAAATTTGTTTCTTTTTAGATCTACCACACATACACAGGCCTGGCATTCTGAAAAACGCAGGAGGGCAAAAAATCGCTCTCCTCAATCAGCTTAGGAGAGCAATTAGCTTTACACAGCATTTTAAGTATCCAGTTTAATGAACTCATTGAAACTGAGTCCAACAGACTACATCAGTTATTTTATTAACTTTACTAAGGTAAAGCGAAATCTCTTAGACATCTAGATGTCCCACTCAACAACCGAACACACACTTGACAAGACCTGTGTGTGTACCCAGACCTGTTGTCCAAGAAAGTCATATGCCTACCACTACCACCTTCAACCCCCCTTGGGGGTTGAAGGTGGTAGTGGTAGGCGTATGACTCTTGGACAACAGGTCTGCTTGAATCTACAGTCACATCATGGTGCAAGTGCTTCAAGTGACAGAATAGTAGTAATGGTAGTATATTATAGTGTCAATATTCCTTGAATAATTACCCCTCAAACTGTGATGTCAGTTGTTGAACTTTAAACTGACAGAAAAAAAAAAAAATACTGCTGTGACCCATTTTGCTTCAAATGATTGCAAGTGTGTTTGGGTATGGTTGCAGCCATTACCTTTTACCACTAAACCACTTTCAAAATGAAATTACGTGATGTTATGTGACTTCGAAGTTAAATTACATTTTTGCTTTACAACAAAAATTTAATGTGAGCATAATACATGTAATCTCAATCATCCCAGACCAAAATATTTAGGAGGGCAATTTTTCGCTCTCCTTAATTCTTTCAGGAGGGCAGTAAGGAGAGCTAAAAAATTGCTCTCCTGAAATTGCCAAGCCTGCATACACATCAGATGACCCTCCTGATCAGTTTAAAAATTGGACTGTTTCCTGACGATCACACTTATCTTCATTGTCTTGAAATAAAAGGGTAAAAGTAAGATGGTGATCAAATCATAGAGAAAGAGGAAATGGGACATAATTCTATATTTAGTACCAGTTGTGCTTGTGAGACATTTTCATTCCTGATAAATCGGTTTCATCTGTTTTTTTGACAATTTATAGTCTCTCAAAAGCAAAATGTTGGGAAACTGATATATTTTTTTTTTATTCAAGGTAACACACTTGGTGTGTGAGGCCTCAAATATACTGGTACATGTTGGGAAGTTGAAAGAAAACAAATTTTACTTCAAAAATTCAAAAATTAATGAGTAGCAATTTTACTTTTGTGGGCATTTTTGGTATTCAGGCTTCCTTTACCCATAAATCTGTCAGGAATGATATAAAAAAATTTTTAACCCCAGTAAGGAGCATGGTGGCTCAGTGGTTATGGTATTGGACTTCAAACTGAAAGGTCCATGGTTTGATCCCTGACAGGGGGAACTCCATTGTGCCCTTGTGCAAATCACTGAATCCCGATTGCCCATGTTGGGAGGCAAGGTGTCACTGTATACTAAGGCATACTGCATGTCTATGGTACACTTGTCTTCAACCAATGCTAACCCGGAGTGTACAAAGTTGGTAAGTCTGACAGTTGCTCACCACTGCTTGGTGGTTCTCTCCAGGTTCCTCCACCCATAATACTGTCCACACCCAAGGTGATCTTGGCTGTTGAAAGTGCTGTTAAACCCCAATAAATAGTGTTCAACCAGTTACCAAAAATGGTCGCTGACCGATTACCGGTTATTTGAGCTCACAATCGGCCGATTCTGATTCTGATTCCAATTGTAATACCGTGCACTACCAGAGAAGTCGAGGCTTGAAAGAACTACATTAAACTGAACATTTTTCACAGTGTTAAACTTCGTTGACTGGGGTCGCAGTAAAATCACCAGTTGCGCACACTTGGGTGGTAAACATGGCTCTCAGAGCCACGTTTAGCACCCAAGTGCATGCGGCTGGTAATTTTACTGTGATCTGAGTTTCCGCGATGACGTGGTGATTGCCACAAGTATGCTCAATTGTAAGCTTTACATGTCTTTAACTTGTATATCCAGTAAAGGGGTGTGTAGAGAAATTAAGAATACACATTGTGGTTGTTTCTCAACATTATTGAATGGTATCATTAACATCATTTTACATTAACAATTGAACAATTGCAGAAGATAATGAAATGCAGTTAATGAATCATCACAGGGAGCGCAGTGGCTCAGTAGGTAGAGGTGCAGGCTGCAAGCCGAGAGGTCCTCGGTTCGAATCCCACCTGCGGCAACCGCGTTGTGTCCTTGGGCAAGACACTTCACCCCCATTGCCCATGTGGGGGCACGATGACGCCATGTACTAAGGCGTACTGCACGTCGATGGTACGCATGTCTTCAACCAATCTAACCCTGCCTGTGCTGCAGTGCGGAGTTACGATGTTGGGGAGCTGGCAGCTGCTCGTCGTTGCTCAGTGGTTCTCTCCGGGTACTCCAGCTTCCTTCACCCGTAAAACTGTCACGGTCATGATTAGCCATTGTGCATAAATATGTGACCTTAAACATCAATAAATAAATAAATAATGAATCATCACAAAATGCTTGGCAACAATCAGTTGATCCAATGTTCCAGGGGCTGTTGCCATTGTCATCTGTTTGCCCACAATCGGCCGATTGTGGAGGTCAGTTCCAATCATCGGTTGAACACTACCAATAAATAAATCAATTAATAAATTAATTCATAATCCAGTAAACTACATTGTAACAGAATAATAGGTATGCTATATCTGCTGGACAATTTTGTTGCAACTATGGATGGCACCCCCATCACTGATGAAAAAAGAAAGTAGAAAGGGCTGAAAAAGGTTGAAAATTTGTTTCTCAGGCCCTCCTGAATGGTGCTTTTGGCTGCTGCATGCTCTCTTTTTATAACCAATGCAAACTTAGAAAAATAAAAATTAAATGGTTTATGTCTGATATTTTACTCAAGTTAATAAAATTGATAAATTTGTCCCTTGAGTGCAACAAGGCTTTGCAATGCTTTATCATTGCAAAGCCTTCTTGCACTGAAAGGATGAAATACACCACCACCCATGCTGTTCTGTAGATTACGAGGTCTAAAACATAAAGCAAACCAAGAACATGAATTTTTGATGGTAAAGAAATAATTACAATGAAAGTGTCAATGACACTGTAGCTCAACTTGTCAAGACAAAGACATGTACATGTATAGTATGTGACACAGCAACGACAAACATCTAGGTAATGACCTGATAACAAAGGTACATATAAAGTATTTTAACGGTCTGTACATGAATACTGACCGTTGCCTGTAACAAATGTATAGGTAAAGTATTGTAAAGGTGGGTGAAGTCAGATGCTGAACTAGAAAAATTCCCAGAGTGGGTCTGACTGAACCCCAAAATATTTGTTCTCATAGCACAGTGATAACAAAGCCACCCCAAAACACACTCGTTCCTGTCCCAAGGTGAAAACAAAAGTACTCAAGAAGTTTTGTGAAGATCAGTTCATAAATACGAGCTGTATAGAACTTGTGACAAAAAACTGATTGGACCTAATTTCGGTACAAAATGGCCACTGGCAGCCATCTTGAATTTTGGACCGTACCCAGAAACACTCATTCTCATCCCAAGGAGATAACAAAGGTACCCAAGAAGTTTTGTGAAGATCGGTTCATAAATACAGCCTCTACCCTGAGCCGTATTGACATGTGTGCTTACATTGTGTAAGTAGCACTGAATAAATCAAAGTTCATCTAATTTGCATAATTTCGGCACGAAAAAAAACCCCTTACAATATGTGATGTATTCCATGTTACTAAACATTCATACAAAAATTTATTCAAATCAGAACTTTCATACAGAAGTTCTATACAAAAGACTGATTGCACTAATTTTGGTACAAAATGGCTGCTGGTGGCCATCTTGAATTTCGGACCACACCCAAAAACACTCGCTCTCATCCCACGGTGATAACAAAGGTACCCAAGAAGTTTTGTAAAGATTGGTTCATAAATATGGCCTCTAGTCTGAGCTGTATAGAAGATGTGTACAAAAAACTGATTAGACCTAATTTCGGTACAAAATGGCCACTGGCAGCCATCTTGAATTTTAGACCGCACCCAGAAACACTCGTTCTCATCCCAAGGTGATAACAAAGGTACCCAAGACATTTCGTGAAGATCAGTTCATTAATACAGACTCTAGTCTGAGCCGTATTGACATGTGTACTTACTGTGTGTAAGTCGCACTGAAAAAATCAAAGTTCATCTAATTTGCATAATTTCTGCACGAGAAAAAAACCCGTATTATATGTGATGCATCCCATGGTACTAAACATTCACACAAAATAATTATTCAAATCAGGGCTTTCATATGGAAGTTCTGTGCAAAAATCTGATTGCACCTAATTTTGTACAAAATGGCTGCCATCGGCCATCTTGAATTTCGGACCGGACCCAAAAACACTTGTTCTCGTCCCACGGTGATACCAAAGGTACCCAAGAAGTTTCGTAAAGATCGGTTCATAAATACGGCCTCTAGCCCGAGCCGTATTGGCATTTGCACTTACAGTGCTGAAAGTAACCCCAAAAAACATCAAAATTAGTCTAATTTGCACAATTTACGTACGAGAAAAAAACCTGTATTATATGTGATGTATCCCATGGTACTAAACATTCATACAAAAAATTATTCAAATCAGAGCTTTCATATGGAAGTTCTGTACAAAAAACAGATTTCTGCATCGTCGGTACAAAATGGCGGCTGGCAGCCATCTTGAATTTCGGACCGCACCCAAAAACACTCGTTCTCGTCCCACGGTCATAACAAAGGTACCCAAGAAGTTTCGTAAAGATCGGTTCATAAATACGGCCTCTAGCCTGAGCCATAGCAGCTTGAAACTTACAGCTCTGAAAGTAACACTAAATAAATCAAAGTCAGTCTAATTTGCATAATTTACGCACGAGAAAAAAACCCGTATTATATGTGATGTATCCCATGGTACTAAACATTTATACAAAACTTTATTCAAATCAGAACTTTCATACAGAAGTTCCATACAAAAAACTGATTTTTGCATCATCGGTACAAAATGGCCACTGGCAGCCATCTTGAATTTCGGACCACACCTAAAAACACTCGTTCCCGTCCCAGGGTCATAACAAAGGTACACAAGAAGTTTCGTAAAGATCGGTTCATAAATACGACCTCTAGCCCGAGCCATAGCCAATTGTTGACGTACGGACAGACGGACGATGGGCCATGACAATAGCTCAAATTTGACTTCGTCAAAGTTGAGCTAAAAATAACATAAAACAAAAAAATGCCTGCCCACATGCAATTTTACAAAAAATGGCCTGCAAAACAGATCTTCTTTGTGGGGCCTACTCACATTCTTTGAATGTGATTCCTGTAAATCTACATAAAAAGATTAGTACATGTACACACTTTTTGGGATTGAATGTTTTGACAGACTTTGGCTTCTGGAGATGTAGTATTTAAAAAAAAATGTCACTTTCAGCATGTAAAGAAGTGTAATTTGTTTTTTACAGGTTCACAGGAGACATTTTTTGCCTGTCAGGTGGTGAGATATGCAGATTTGTATGCAGCATCTTTCATAAATCTTATGAATTATCCTTTCAGTTATGTATTTAGAGCACCTGCCATGCTTGTAAGTTCAATATTTACTCTTCTCTTTCCCTTTACTCATCCTACTTTATTATGAAAAGTAAATTACTTTGCAAGATTAACTCTAAGTCTTTGACATTCTGGCACAATTATTTTCAGATTCACAACATTCCAAAATGATAGCTTGGCAGTTATACTTCTTTTGTTTCTTATTCTGAAAAATAAAATCTTACATGAATTGACAATCTTATGAACAGTAATATAATAAACATAAAGAAATAGTTGTCAGAAGTGTATTCTTCCTTGAGAACTCAACTGGTAGGATGCATTTCTCTTGACAGTGTCTTTACATCATTGTTGACTGTCTATCCATCAACATCTGGGAGCATCCAATGTAATTTTGTAAATATTCTCCAATCTTCTTTCACTGTTGTTCGATTTTCTTTTCCTACTCTTAATGAGAAATTATATTGAATTCTGCCTGAGTTTTGTAATGAAACTGTGCATAAATCACCTCTATGCAGGAAACGACTTACAGAAGCTTTAGCTTGCTGTCGAGTCCTGTTCACTTATTGAGTTTGCTTACAATTTTTCAGAGCAATATAAGTGGGGCTGTTTGTGGCGGTATTGGGAACTTCAGGGCTAATTATGTATAATTCAGTGTTTTGGCCCACTAATTCCAAACACTATATATTTTTATACTGTACCAATGACCCAGACATAGCTGGTGCTAACTCTTAAAATACAGGGCCAAACACAAATTTTGCCCCCCAATCCCCAAAATTTGCATCTAAAACCAAAGAAAACATGTCCTGAATGGCCCTCCACACTTCACCTCTACTGCGCATGCGCAGTGTCAAGGACGTTCCGAAATTGGCGCCATTAATCATTCTAAGTTTGGCCCTTCATCAGTTAACATCTGACTGATCTTTGTGCTTGTAAATCTCAGTTTAAATGATGCCAGACACATAAATATTAGAGAAATGGTGATTCTAAGGAGGATAGAGAAGGAGGAGAGGAAAAATGTGTGACAGAATATTATCAGGGCTGTAACATGAAATTTTTTTAATGAAATTATGTTAAGTTACCTATTTTCGAGGCAGCAGCCATTTTGTTGTCATTCTGGTTATTTAGTTACACTGATTTTTCAGTGTTTTCCTCTCTCCCTTTCCTTTAAGTCCCCTCTTGCTATTCTCCCATGCTTTTGGCATAGTTTCTGTAATTATTATTACTAAAATTTCTTGGGAGTTTTAGCTGAATAACAGAATGAATTCTGTTCTTTTCCCCATGTTTACGTCTTCACCTACGGGTGGTTAGGCATTGTGTTCTGCATCTACCATCTGATGTTCTGCAGTTTCTTCCCTGGAAGTCTCTGTTTTGCATCAGATAGTGTATTTTTGGTAACTGATTCCGGGCCTGGGTGCCTGGAGTCTTATTTTAGTGTTTTTACACTCATTGTTTACATTTACAACAGCCCTCTGTGTGAGGGGGGGATTTCTTGAAAATAATATCTTGATGTTATTTTAATCATAATTAGATACATTATTATTGTTCGTAAGTGTTGAATAAATTGTTTAAAATATTTTTAAAATTTTTGTCCACACTTAGGCTTGGGATCCATTGGGGCTCAACGTTACTTTTCAGAAACTTGGGCTGTTCTGAAAAAATATTTTTTCAAAATATTTTGATTTCAATTATTTTTTCTATATTAATGGATCATATTATTATTATGTATTTTGATTGCCAGGGGTTGGTGTGAGTACCAGGACTTTGTTTTCTTTTCACATTGAAAGGATTTTGATCAATTGTAATAAGAGGAAGTCTTCCTCTGACTTTTATAATCATTCTATATGTGGTCAGTGTACTCGCATTAACTCCTGTTCTGTTTCGTATGATTTCAATGACAACATGGGAAGCGTATGTCACGGTATGTTAGTGGGGAATTGGACATTCCGGTCCTTTCCCCGCAGGGTCACTCTACTTTATCAATTTCTATTTCAGACGATCAAGATTAGGGTGATGTATCTGTGATGTCTTCCAACAGTGTGCCTCCGTCGTCACAATTAATGAAGGGCTAGCGGAAAAGTGCTCATGTAAATACGCCAATTGCCTAAGAGGACCCTAGTAGGTTCGACGGCCTTTGACGTCCGCTAGCTCACCCGGTGTAGCATCCATTCATCGAATGGTTCGGCAGCCGGGTTCATCCTTTGCCGTCTAGAAGGAGTTTTGGGGTGATGCGAGCGCTATAAATCAACCAAATGCACACCCAGTGACGGCAGATTAGAGGGAAAACGGAGGAAGCCTTTTAGTCCGGTTCATAGCTCGTTCTGGTCCATCCGGACGGCGAGCGAGAGAGGCCCCTCTCTCGTACAACAACATCTGGCCCCAGATGTTGTGGTACAAAATGTTTCGCATTCGGAGCATACGTCCGTCGCTCGGGACGCTCCGACATATAGTCAGTCCGGAGAGACTGTCAATAAGGCTTCCTCATTCTCATGGTAGCGCACACGACCGCTCTTGGCTACGTGACCTCGGATATCCAGTCAGCTTCGCCAGTCAGAGAATCATCG
The DNA here is from genome assembly GCA_031216915.1 of Pictodentalium vernedei. Lineage (NCBI taxonomy): Eukaryota > Metazoa > Mollusca > Scaphopoda > Dentaliida > Dentaliidae > Pictodentalium > Pictodentalium vernedei. The sequence goes on from CM062295.1 coordinate 744,915,487, forward strand.
GCGACCAGGTCACACCATCCGGTAGCCAGGGACACGAGGCCTGCAGACTCCAGGCGTTCGCATAGGAAAGTGTGCGGGAGTCAACGTACACCGAGCTTCCGGCGGCAATGCATCGTAAGACCGCTACTGCACAGGCCTTGGAGACGGACGTGCTTTCCCAAATAGCACAGCTTATCGCAGCATCCCAGCATCAACTGAATCTGTCGCATATGTTTTATCCGACGATGCTGGGTCGGGACGCTCCGCGAAAGCGGGTACGGACGTCCGAAAATTTCATCCGGTCCAACGGGATACCGAAAGGGATTCGGAGGATTTCGAGCTTTCCCTTTCGGAACAACATATGCTGTTGTGTATGTCATCTGACTTGATCTTCTACAGGTTCTTTCGTCGGACCAGAATGCTGCGATGCCGGATAAGAAACTGATAGCGTCGGTGGACTTAGAAATTTTTGGTTCGGTTCAGGGACATCGTCCCTCAGTTCCGACATAGTCCAATAATGTCACACAAACTTTCGAATAATTGAACGACGCTATATATTTATTAGTATATGCTTGCTATTACCAAGCATTTCTGGTTTCTTGTTCGCAAAGTTACGGAGATGTCTTTCAAACGTGTGCCTCTGTCGTCATAGTTAATGAAGAGCTAGCAGCAATAAGTGCTCATGGAATATGTCTATCGCCTAAGAGGTCCCTTGTAGGATCGACGGAGTGACATTTGCAAGCTCACCCGGTGTAGCGTACATTCATCGAATGGTTCGGCTGCCGGGTTCGTCCGTTGCGGTCTAGGAAGGAGATTTGGGTGATGCGAGCACTATAATTACTTTAGTACTCACCCAGTGACGGCGGATTGAGGACAGATCGGAGGAAGCCTGTTAGTCCGGTTCCTGGCTTGTCCAGGTCCGTCCGGGCTGTGAGCGAGAGAGGTCCCTCTCTCGTCCAACAACATAGGGGACCGCATGTTGTGGTTCAGATATTTTACAATCGGAGCATATGTCCGTCGGTCGGGACGCTCCGTTATATTGATAGTCCGAGAGACTGTCGATAATGCTTCCTCATCCTCACAGCAGGGCACACGACCGCATATTGGCTACGTGACCTCGAGTATCCGATCAGTTTCGTCATTCAGTGATTCCATGGTGAATAGGTCACGCCATCCGGTAGCCAAGGGACACGAGGCCTATACACTCCGTTCGCTCGCATATTAGTAGTATGCACGGGGTAACGATCACGGAGCTTCCAGCGGCAATGCATTGTAGGACCGCTTCTCCACAGGCCTCAGTGACGGACGTGCTATCCGAGTTAGCACAGTTTTTTCGCAGCATCCCAGCAATCGACAGTTTCTTAGCCGAATCAGGAATTATCTGACGGCACTGGGTCGGTGCGGTCCACGGTTGCATCAGGTACGGACGACCGAACGCGTTATAGGGTCCGACAGGATGGCGAAAGGGATTCGAAAGATTTCGAGTTTTCCCTTTCGTAGCATCGGAAGCTGCCATTCATATCTTCCGGCATTATCTTCCAGTGATTGTTATTTCGGACTACATTGCTGCGATGTTGGATAAGAGACTTATAGCGTCATTGGACACGGAATTTTTGATCGGTTCAGGGACATTGTCGCTGACTTACCGACACAGTCCAATAATGTCATTAGAACATGTGTATTATTTATCGACGCTATATATACATATAAGCCTGCTACCAAGCATGATAGTTTAGTTTCTTGTCCGCAATGCTCATTTCTGCCTTTTTATCATTTATACGAATAATTTATTTTGGCAGAACAGGGCATACCGAGAGTTCTTATGCGTCTAGACGGTGTGGTTAAAGACTGGAAATATTCTTTTTCGCCGTCTATGTCTTTTCCAACCACAATGTTGGAAACGACAATGATGTCTAGTAGACTTAACTTAGACGCTTTATCATACGTACTCCACCTTACTGAGGCGTTATCATTACGTCTTCAAGAAAAGAATTACGGGATATTATCCTCAATGTGATTTCTTTTGAGGGCAGTAGTTTGTTCACGTATAACTCCGCCCTTCAGTGGCTGATTGGAGTTGGTTAGACGTGACGCAGCCCTAGCTACATCCACGCGCGTGGATAGTAAGGTGAAGAACTCTCTCAGAGTCGCTTCGTTCTCGGAGAAGCTTCTCTTCGACGGCAACTTTTCAGCAATCCATGAATTGCTCGATTTACACGTTCTCTTGTCTATCTAGTGTTGCAAGAGATTCAGACTGGGGCAAACATTCGGTGGTTGACTCAGAGAGTGCCACTGCAGTTGCCGGATCCGAGTTTTATAATTATGACGGTTGCCAGGCAAACAGGTTGGGATATAATATTGATCCCAACGGATTCGAAGTGCCAGGGTCTTTGGGTTCCGCAGTCTCTAAGCAAGCACTTATCTTCCGCGGAATAATGTTTTTTTAGGCTTGCTTTATGTCATTGGATGAACATTATTCAGAAACGCATGTCCAAATCCTGTCTGTTAATTCGACAGTAGTGGCGTATCTCCGGAACCAGGGAGGCACTCATTCGTTTCCGTTATTCAGTTTAATGGAAAGAATCCTTCTGTTTGTTATAGTACACCAAGTTCTGTTTCGGTCCGTCATATTCCGGGTCGTCTGATTGTTTTACCGGACTCCCGTTCACTTATGGGTCGCTTGTTGCCGTCAGAATGGACTCTCAACAAACAAGTATTCAATCAGATTTGCTATCAATGGGAGCGCCCAATGATAATTTATTTACGACACAGCTTGCTAATCAATTGCAGACGTATGTGTTTGCTTGTCCGGATCTCTGAGCCAATGTTGTTAACGCTCTATTGATCTAATAGGACGGAATGATAGGATATGCGTATCCTCCGGCGCTGTTGTTTCAGCAAGTATTGCTAAGATAAACAACCACAATACATTTCTGTTGATAGCATCTCTGTCTTCACAGAGACCGTGGGTAAATTTACTCTGATGTCTACTGTGGGACTTAACGCGAAATCTTCCTCAATGAGAGGATCTTTTTTCGCTGGGTAAAATTGTGTCATCTTTATCACAACCCGCAAGGTCGCAACCTTCACGTATTCCATTGTGTGGTCCGTATTGCATTGTAAGCATTGTACTGGACGAGCTTTGGACGCGATTTCTTACTATAGGAGATCCTCTTCTTCGCTATTCTATGCGGCTAAAGTGGAGGCTCTTCCGTCGTTGGTGTAGGGATCGCTATGTTCATATTGTTGATCCCTCCATACTAGTCATTGCAACTTTTTAGTATACTTGTTTGACAAGATCTACTGCAGCCTGTTATTATTAAGGTTATAGGTTTATGTTACCTCATACCTATGCACTCTATGATAGTTTACAATTGAGTCTTATGTCTCTTTATCTAAGTCAGTTAGTAACTTTTTGATAAATAGACTTAGAATCATTAGATTAAATTCCTATATGGAATTTAACTTCGGTTCTTATTTAGCTAAGTAATCATTTGAGCCTCTGGAAACAGTAGTTTTCAAATTCTGACCTTTTAGACAGTAATTCTGTTGGCTTCTCTTTTACTGAAGAGTCAGTGAGTTTCATGCACTATCGGTGGATGATTTTCACTTTCGTAGTTTCGGAATCACTACTTCCTTTATTATTTAGGTTGGATTTTTGCATAAGAAAAAGGCTCCTAATATCCGGAACCTATTGTTTTTAAGGTCCTTCCGTCTTCGTACGGGCAAAGGCCTTTACTCTGTCCGGTTAGAGTTTATGTATTTATAAACAGATATCTGTTTATTACTACGGGCGTAAACTTCTTCTGTCTTTGATGCCTATTAGAAGGATGTTACGCTCCATTCTATTGCTAATGGATTCAATTAACTATCGATACTGCTTATGGTATATCTTTGACTCAGCAGTTGTGTTTGAGATTTCGGCTCATGAAGTAAGAGTTCTTCTACATCTTGGGCTTACATTAATAGTGTCGCTATTATAGATTTTTGAAGGCTGCTCATTGCGCTCAGCCATCCACATTCATGAATTTTTATCTCAGAAATATCGAGTCCATTTCTGGAGGCCTCTATTGTTAGGTCTATTATCTACTGCTCAGAATGTCATTCACTTAACAGTTGCTACTATAGCTAGGTAGGCTGTCTGTTTCGGCAGTGATTCCATTCTGCTGCCCTCTTCGCTCTGGGCTATTTGACCCAGGGCAAGAAAAAGGGGGGGGGGGGGGAGGGTGTTCCCTTGGGTCACCTGTTTTACTATGAAAACAAGGGGATACCTCCTCCGGAGTTAGTAATTCTGAGCTGTTATTGGGATGGTTGTTTAGTGAGAAGTTTATGTTTTTAAATTCATTCAAGTCTTAGTTTTTAAAGTATAGCTTTTGAATATAGCACGTGTCAACGGACATGATTATGCAATCCTCAGACACTTTTAAGGAGTATAAAGAGTCTCTATTCTCTAGACTTACTTTATTTATTGGCTTACTTTAAAAATTATTAGTATAAGGATTATACTAGATATTAATAGAGTACATGGATGTATGATGCTCAATTTTGGAAGGTGTTGTATCTTTCTAATTTATCATAAATAAGAAAGATACATGTAAGGCCTAATACTTCTTTTTCCCTAGAGGGAATGACTCTATTTTATATAATTGAGCGTATTCCATCTTGCTCTATGTCCTTGGCCCTCCAGCCTTTTTACTATTCAGCTATGTCTGGGTCATTGGTACAGTATAAAAATGTTAAAAAATTTATAGTAATTTATATATTTTTTATACTTACCAATGACCCAGACAGGGATGGCCCTCCCAGGAGTTGGGAACTCTTACCTCCCCGCTGAGTACATAGCGCTTACCAGGCACTGGTTATTAGAATGATTAATGGCGCCAATTTTGGAACGTCCTTGACACTGCGCATGCGCAGTAGAGGTGAAGTGTGGAGGGCCATTAAATTTTTTAACTTTCCTCTACAGAATTCAATTTTTAATTCATATAACTTATTGAACAATTATGTCACCAAGAATTTCTTCAGATTTCTCGGAAAACTCAAGTTAGGGCTAGATTTTATGAAAATTCCAAGTCTAAGTAAAATCCAGAAATCATTCGCAAACTTGCTAATTCGTTGTCTGTTGAAAAATGCTATGATGAACCCTTTACCCGACACACATGATACCAAATTTTTTACCCCTCCCCCACAAATTGTTGTATAGTGGAATCACCTTATCTGTCCATCCGTAGACACAATTTTGTCTAAAGATTTTCTCAAGACGTTTATGGACCAATCTGCTCAAAACTTGGTATGAATGTTCATCACCATGGGCACCTGTGCACCTGCAATTCTAGTTCTGGTCGGATTATTCTTGCCAGAATTATGCCCCTTTTCAACTTGAAAAAGCAGGCCTAGAATTTTGTCCTGAGATTTTCACAGATGTTTATGGGTCAGTTCCTTTGAAACTTGGTATGGATGTTTTCTGCCATAGGAACCTGTGCACCTACAATTATAGTTTTGATCCGACTTTTTTGACAGAGTTATACCCTTTTTTGTCTTAGAATAATCATGGTGGTGGGGGTATGGACAGGCCCATCTGGGACAGTCACACCTCTAGTTTATTTTGAATATGTTTTTTTCAAGTTTTTCAAAATATTTCTCCAAAACCATATCATGTGATCCAGTACTGGAACGTGCTGGCCACATTATATGGCTTTGTTGAAATTTTTTTTCAACTGCCTAATTAATAAGTTATGTGGATGGATGCATCTGATTTGTTAGGTAACAGAACAGATTAACTTGAGTGCAAAATTATTTTTTCTTGGCAAAATGTGTTTACATATGTTTGACTTGTAACTGTTTATGGGAGAGTGCCTGCAGCCCCTCTCCCTTAAATTGTAACAATCCAGTTCCATTATGGAATAAATAATTTCCCTTCAAAGATAATATGAAGCACATCCTTAAATATGAAACCTTTAAGTTGTGGTACCTGCACTTCAGAATAAAGCCCAAATATGGGCTTACAGTACTCTACATGTTAACTGTCGCAAGTAATTAGAATGTTGCTTTACTGATCAGGAGTTTCTGCAGTCTCTATGCAGTGTTAATATTTTGAGATCAGTAAAGTACATATTGATTGATTAACCCTTTACCTAATGAAGCAGCTGCATGCACCCATGTAATATGGAAATTCAGCAGTTGAAAAAATATTTTTCAACAAATTTCAACAAAACCATATCGTGTGACCTCTCAATGAAACGAGCTCATCAAGCAGTTGAAATTTTATGAAAAAATAGAAAAATAATAAATTTTGATATCATCAGCGTTGGGTAAAGGGTTAAGACTCTTTTTTCTCATATTTCACAGATGCCTCATGAAGCAACAGTAGATCACGAAGACAATCTAGCTGTGGACAGTGTCAGTGTATCCCGATGTCGATCAGTTTCAGTTCCTTTGTCTCCCACTTCAGAGAGACGTCTTCATTTTAAGAGGAGTGAAAGTCTTATTCCCAATCTTTATGCAGATACACCTGCTAGTTTAACAATGGTTCAAGAAGATGAACTGTGTGATGATGAAGATACTGCAGTATCTTGTGATAGAGAAATGGAGGAGGAGGAAGAGATTTGAATAAGTTAAACATAGTTTTATTGAACTGTTTAAACAATATCTCAATCACCCTCCCTTGCAGATCAATCCCTACTCATGATCACTCACTCATATTTTTCCCTCCACCCATCTTGTCAGCACAAAAAAAAATTAGAAGTCATTATCTAAAGCATAATACAGCAGTGGTCGTGGAGCGGGCCATGTTTTTTTGTATGCATATATTTTAACACAACCAGTGACTGGTGAAACAAGGGGCAGATCCAGTGCCTCCCCGATATTTTTGCTAGCTTTGTTTCTCTCGTACTGGTTCAGTTTCGATGGATTTTGCAGTAAGTGGCAGCAAACGCTAAAATGTATACAGTCTGTTAAAAAATTGGTTAACTGAAATAGATTGTAAGCTTACAGATATACAAGTACCAAATCCACCCCCAGACAAGATAATCCACAGACAGTATAATTGCTGTTAACATCTGGTAAAGCATACAAGTGAGGTCTATTTATCAGCTTTGGTTGTTACGACCAAAGCTGATAAATGGACCCCACCTGTATGCTTTACCAACGTTTTTAACGGCTCTCAAAGTGTGAAATCTTTCAAATACATCTCCTGAAAAATCTCAAAATATCCACTCAGATGCATGGAAATGGGGGTTTTTGGACCCTGGAATTTAAAATATGTTTATACTGTACCAATGACCCAGACTTAGCTGGTGCTAACTCCTTAAATTCTAGGGCCAAACACAAATTTTGCCCCCCAATCCCCAAAATTTGCATCAAAATCCGAAATTTCAATGTCCTATGTGGTCCTCCATACTTTCTATCCACTGCACATGCGCAGTGTCAAGGAGGTCTCGAAATTGGCGCAAATGTCATTCTTTGTTTGGCCCTAAAATCTGCAATTTGATATTTGTGCTTGTAAATCTCAGTTTAAATGATGCTAGACACATATTTATGAAAGAAATAGTGGATCTAAGGAGGAAATAAAAGGATGAGAGGAAGAAACAGTGGCAGGATGAGTTCAGGGCTGTAACTTATAATTTTTTCACGAAATTATTTCATGTTCCCTAATTTCGGGGAATGAGCCTGATGTTGTCATTCTGGCTATGAATTTACCATTGTTTGTTCAGTGTTTCCTCTCTCCCTTTCCTTTATTCCCCCCTTGCTATTCTCCCATGCTTTTGGCATAATTTTTGTAATTTTTTTTTACTAAAATTTCTTGGCAGTTTTGGCTTGGTAACAGAATATTTATTCTGTTTTTCCCCATGCTTACGTCCTCACCCTTGGGTAGTTAGGCGTTTTGGTCTGCATCTACCATCCAATGTACTGCAGTTTCTTCTCTGGAAGTCTCTGTTTTACATCGGATAGTGTTTAAATTGGTAACTGATTTTGGGCCATGTTTCCAGTGCCTGGAGTCATGTTTCCGGTTTTCGTACAGTTTTGTTTAAGTTGACAACGGTTATTTCTGATAGTGATTACTTGTCTTCTGTTTAGTTCTGCTCATAACCAGATACATTAATATTGTCCGTAAGTGTTACATTAATTTTTAAATATGTTTTAAAAATTTTGTCCACACTTAGGCTTTTTTGGGATCCATTTGGGCTCATTGTTCCCATTGGGAACTTGGGCTCTCATGAAATTTTTTCGAAAATTTTTTTTCTTTTGAATTATTTTTTCGAAATGTTATAATGGATTATATTATATTATGTATCTTTGTTTTCAAGGGTTAGTGCGAGTACTATGACTGTTTATATTTTTTCATGATGAAAGAATATTGTTCAAATTGTAATGCGAGGAAATCTTCCTCTGATTCTTGTAGTCAATGGACTTGCACTAATTCTTGCTCAGTGTGTGTCAATTGGGATGACAAACTTTGGAGACGTGTGTCACGGTATATTGTTGGCGGTGAGAGGTCCATGCCGGTCCTCTCTCCGTAGGGTCACTCTAGTTTTTCAGTCTCTTTTTCAGAGGAACAAGAACAGGGTGATGTTTCCACGATGTCTTCAAGAAGTGTGCCTCCGTCGTCGTAGTATAATAAGAGCCAGCGGCTAAAGTGCTCATGGAAATACGACAATTGCCTAAGAGGTCCCTAGTAGGATCGACGGCATTGTTGTCCGCTAGCTCGCCCGGTGTAGCGACCATTCATCATTTGTCCGTTGCGGTCCAGGGAAGCAGTTTTGGGTGATGCGAGCACTATAAACATTGAACGTGCGACGACTGATCCGAGGATAGTACGGAGGTAACCTGTCACTCCGGTAGCTAGCTTGTCCAGGTCTATCCAGACCGCGAGCGAGAGAGGCCCCCCCCCTCTCTCTTACAACAACATCTGGGCCGCGATGTTGTTGTATGTACGTTCGTTAGTCGGAGCATACTTCCACTCCTCCTACTCGGGATGCTCCGTCGCATAGACAGTCCGACGCGGCTTGTCTTGTCTATAGGCTTCCTTATCCTCACGTCAGCACGCACGACCACACCTTGGCTATGTGACCACATATATCCAGCCTGCTTCGCCGACCAGGGAATCCACGTCGACCAGGTCACGCCATCCGCTAGCCAAGGACATGGGGCCTTTCCAGTTGGGACATTCACATATTATATAAATGCAGGAATTAACGTCTCTGGAGCTTCTAGTGGCTAATTACGTAAGACCGCGGTTCCACAGGCCTCCGTGACGGACTTGCTATCCCAGATAGCTCAATTCATCGCAGCATCCCAGCAGCTATCAGAAACTTTTTCAGTAAAGAACTATCTGAGCAAGCTGGGTCAGTTCGTTCCCCTGCAGAGTCAGTAAGGGACTACCGAAATTATTATGTGGTCCAGGCAGATGGTAAAAGGGATTCAGCACAGCTGAAATTTTCCCTTTCTGAACAACTTAAGGTGGCCGTGGATTTCATTCGGCATCACCTTTTAGAAGTTGTTTCTCTGGACAAAAATGCTGCATTACCTGATAAGAAACTGAAAGCGTCACAGGACACAGACTTTTTTGGCCGGATTAGGGACACTGTCCCTGAGTTTCTGACCCAGTCCAGAAATGTCACGAACATTTGAACTTTTGAATGACGCTATATTCAAGCTAGCCTTTAAGACTTGCAAATCCGGTTTCTTGTCTCCTAGCGCTATACAGCTGCCTTTCATCAATGCTAGACATAAATTTGAAATGGCAGGACAAGGCGTGCCGAGAGTTCCTTTGCGTTTGGACGACAAGGCTGAAGACCTGGAATTGTCATTGCCGGCGTCCATGTCTGTTTACTCCAGTATGCTGGAGACGACAATATCGTCTAATAGAATTTAGACGCATTATCTCACGCAGATCACCTTACCAGAGCATTATCACTACGTCTTGAAGCGAAAGAATTCCAGGATGTTCAAATTTCCTTAAGAGTTCTTTCGAGTGCTATAGCATATTCTACGTATAACTCCGCCCTTTCAGTAGCAATATGGAGTTAGTCAGACATGATGCTGCCCTGGCTGCATCCACAAGAGTGGATAGTAAGGTGAAAAAACTCTCTTCCAGTTGCTCTGGTCTCAGGAGAGCTTCTCTTTGACGTTAAGCTTTCTACAATCTATAATCAGATTACTAAGAAAGCTCCGGATTCTCTGCTTTTATTCCGCTTTGAAAAAGTCAAACTCAGCAGGGAGGAGTAAGGCAGGTTCTTCGGGGGCGAATACGTCCAAAGGAAGTTCCTATAGAAGATCAAAGAAAGCCTCTACGTCTTACTCCGGAGACCGTCAGAGTAGCGACTCACATAGGGGTTGTAATGCTGACCGAGATATCAGGTCAGATGCCCCTAGGTCGACTGGGTGAGGTGCGGGTCGTGGAGGACGTGTTTTCTCCTTCCGCAATCCTCGCAGGGCCAGGAGGTGATGGTCTAAACCTATATAGCGTTCCAGTGGGCGGAAGGCTGTCGAGATTCTTAACCAATTGGTTGTCAATTATGGACGACCCATGGGTGCAAGGGGTTATTTCCGAAGGTCTAGCTGTCCTTCAAGGAAAAACCTCTGTTAACTCGAAGTCCATGCTGGTCTCAGCTTCTGTTAAACATTCAGAAGAGAGATTCGCTTCTATCAGAAGTTCAATCTCTTCTGGACAAGAACGCTATAGACGTCGTAGAAAACCAGGAATCTCCAGTTTTCTGGAGTCACCTGTTCCTGGTTCCAAGATCAGATGGCTCACTGCATCCAGTTATAGATCTGAGCTGGATAAACAAGCTGATCGCGGCTCCAAATTTTTATATGGAGACCATCCGTCACAGCGAGCATTCGAGTGAACGATTATGCTGTGATCTCAAGGATACATACTTTTACGTCAGGGTACATCCGGCGTTTAGAAAGTACCTTCGCTTCGCTGTCCCAGGAGTTGTTCAGTTCCGAGCAATGATGCTCTGGTCTGAACCTAGCGCCCTGGGCCTTCACTCGGTAATGACTCATTTCCGAGCTCATTCGTCTGTGCTAACGTCGGCCTACTTGGACGACATTCTTCAGGGTTACGGCAGCAAGTTAACGCTTCAGAACGATGTTCAGAGTCTGCTTCAATTGCTCCGACGTCTCGGTTTCATAGTAAACGAAAAGAAGTTGGATCTAGTGCCATCCTAATCATTCACCTACGTGGGAATGAGCTTAGAGACGCACAACAATCTCGTTTGTCTGCCGTTGACCAGAGCGATATTAGTCAGTTGTTACGCTCGCTTTTGCCTTCACTCAGATGTAGTAACAGCGAGAGAATTCATGAGACTGACAGGTTTGTGCGGACCTGCTGCGGATCTTATTCCGATGGAGCGGCTACACACTCGTCTACTCCACATATATTTTATCTCAGAATTGGAGTGTGAAGACTCATTTGCTCAAATCGAACATCGTCTTGTCGAATCAAGTGAAACAAGAGATTCAGACTTGGGCAGATATTCAGTGGTTAACTCTAGGAATACCACTGCAACTGCCAGATCCTAGTTTAACGATAATGATGGATGCAAGTCAAACAGGTTGGGGCGCTACTCTGAGCCCAACAGCTTCAGGGTGCCAGGGTCTTTAGGATCCGCAGTTCCTAACAAGTACATAAACATCAAGAGATGATGTCAATATGGCTTGTGCTACGTCAATGGATGAACATTCTTCAGAATTCGCATGTTCAAATTCTGTCCGACAATTCAACAGTAGTAGCGTATATTCGGAACCAGGGAGGCACTCCTTCCATTCCATTATTCAATTTAACGCAAAGGATCCTTCTGTTTGTCCTAGAGCATTGAGTTCTTCTATCGGTCCTTCATATTCCGGGTCGTCTGAACATTCTAGCGGACTCCCTTTCTCGGAAAGGTTGTATGTTGTCATCAGAATGGACTCTCAACATCAACAATGAGCATTCAATCAGATTTGCTACCAATGGGATCGTCCAATGATAGACTTATTTGCGACGCATCTCAACAATCAGTTGCAGACGTATGTGTCGCCATGCCCAGATCCTCGAGCGTTTGCTGTAGACGCTCTCTCGATCTCTTGGGACGGAATGATAGGATACGCGTATCCTCCACATCCGTTTATTCAGCAGATATTGCTAAAAATCAAGCAATCTCACTGCAAGATTCTGTTGGTAGCATCTCTGTCACCCCAGAGACCATGGATAAATCTACTCAGGTGTCTGTTCTGGGACATTCCGCGGAAGCTTCCTCCACGGGAGGACATTCTTTCGCGGGGGAAATCGCGCACACTGCATCACAACCCGCAAGATCTCAACCTTCACGTATTTCTGTTGTGCGGTCCTTCTTGCACAGCAAGCATTTACAAGACGGGCAGTGGACGCTATTTCTAACTGTAGGAGGACCTCCTCTTCGCTAAATTACGCTGCTAAGTGGAAGGTTTTCTCACAGTGATGTAGGGATCATTCTGTTGATACCTATGCACATCATGATAGTTTACAGATTGGATCTAATGTCTTTATCTAAGTTACGTAAAAACTTTTCGATACATAGACCTAGAACCCTTAGATTAATTCCTAAGTGGAAATTAGCTTGGGTTCTTCTTAAGTTAAAAGAAGCGCCATTGGAGCCTCTTGATACAGTGGACTTCAAATTCTTATCTTATAAGACAGTGTTCTCTTAGCCTTCTCTTCTGCTAGAAGAGTTAGTGAGCTTCATGCACTATCTGTTGATGATTCTCACTATCGTAGTGTAGGTAATACTATTACCTTGACTACTAATGTTGGATTTTTGGCTAAGAACCAGGCTCCTAATAAGTATCCGGAACCTATTGTTATTAAGGCTCTTCCATCTTCAGATGGGCATAGGCCTTTACTCTGTCCTGTTAGAGCTATACGTATTTACAAACGTAGATTTGAGTTTATCAGAAAGGGACATAAACGTTTCTTTCTGTCTCTGCTGCCTAATAGAAGGGACATTATGGTCCATTCTATTGCAAGGTGGATTCAATTTACTATCCATACTGCTTATGAAAAATTATCTTCAACTGAGCAGTCTGTGCTTAAGATTTCAGCGCATGAAGTAAGAGCGCTGTCTACTTCTACTTGGGCTTATGCTAATAGTGTTGCTATTACCGATTTGATGAAGGCTGCATATTGGTTTCAGCCTTCTGCATTCACAAGTTTTTATCTTGGAAATATTGAGTCCATTTCTGGCGACCTGCTTTGTTTAGGTCCGTTATCTGTTGCTCAGAATGTCGTCCACTAAACAGTTGCAACCATAGTTATGTAGGCTTTCTGTTCCGGCAGCGACTCTGTCCTGCTGCCATCTTCGCTCTGGGGTATTTGACCCAGGGCAAGTGGAAGGGGGGGGGGGGGGGGGGTGATGGTGTTCCCTTAGGTCACCTGCTTTATAGTGAAAAGCAAGGGAATACCTCCTCTGGAGTCCGTAATTCCGAGTGGGTACCGGGATAGTTTTAAAGTGTACAGCTAATGTTTAACTCATTCATGTAATATTTTTAAAGTGTAGCTCGGTGTGAAGCATTTGTATATGTCACGTGTCATACGAGCATTAATATACAATTCTCAGACACTTTTAATGAGTATAAAGAGTCTCATTCTCTGGACTTCCTTTATTTATTGGCTTTCCTTTTAAAAAATTTACTATAACGGGTTATACTGGATGTTAATAGAGATCATTGATGTTATTGTGCTTTACAGACTGGTATTGTGTCTTTCTTTTTTGATACAAACAAGAAAGATACATGTAAAACCTGTTCTCCTCTTCTCCTTGAGGGGATAATTCTGTTTACATGTAATTGAGCCTATTGGATTTTCCTTTATGTCCTAGGCCCTCCAGCCTTTTTTCTATTCAGCTAAGTCTGGGTCATTGGTACAGTATAAAAATGTTAAAAAATTTATAGTAATTTATATATTTTTTATACTTACCAATGACCCAGACGGGGATGGCCCTCCCATGAGTTGGGAACTCATACCTCCCCGCTGATTACATAATGCTTACCAGGCACTGGTTGTAAGAATGGCATTTGCGCCAATTTCGAGAACTCCTTGACACTGCGCATGTGCAGTGGATAGAAAGTATGGAGGACCACATAGGACGTTGAAATTTCAGATTTTGATGCAAAGTTTGGGGATTGGGGGGCAAAATTTGTGTTTGGCCCTAGATTTTAAGGAGTTAGCACCAGCTAAGTCTGGGTCATTGGTAAGTATAAAAAATATATAAATTACTATAAATTTTTTAACTTTCATATGGCGGATCGAACCATGGTCAGCCCGTCGCCCGATCCAGCCCCCCCCCCCCCCCCCCCCACCCCCCACTTTGAAAATTGTTCTGCCGCTCCTGTACAGTAGAACCTGTCTTGAGAGACCACCCTTTTTGCCATGCTATGGTCTCTCAAAACAGGTGGTCCATTACAGTGAAAAACAACTAAACAGGACAAAGTCACAGCAGTCTCTCAAGACAGGTGGTCCCTCATGACAGTGGTTTCTCAAAACAGGTTTTTACAGTTCACCTCCAATAAACCTGCAGAGCCCAGCTGTGTCATTCAGTTAGTTTGGGGGAGTTTTTCCCCAAGGTAGGTGCTAAGATAATGTGACTTTCATATCTTTCCCACCTCCCACCCATCTCAAACAAATTTTCAAAGTAAGTGATCATCTTTTAGATAATTTACCTCCAATGGGGGCATGGTGGCACTGTGTACTAAGGCATACTGCACATTGATGGTGCACTTGTCTTCAACCAATGCTAACCCTGCCTGTGCAGAGTTAGTACGTTGGGAAGCCAGTTGCTCGCCACAGCTCAGTGGTTCTCTCTGGGTACTTCGGTTTCCTCCACCCGGCAAACTGTCCGACTCAAGGTGATCCTGGCTGTCAAAAGTGTTGTTAAACCCCAATAAATAAATTTCCTCCAACAAACACGGTTGAATATTTACACTTCTTTCCGTTAATTTTGAAGAGTTTTTACATTTTCAATAAATGATTATCTAATAGATAATACCCTTCCAAAAAACCCAGCTAAGTATTATTAGTTACCCCATGTCTGATCACGTGGTACGGGTTTTTACCTACCCGAAGCCAGCCGTATCCCATGAGGCCAAAGGCCGAATGGATACAGCTGGCTTCGGGTAGGTAAAAACCTGTACCACGTGATCAGACACTGGGTAACGAATTTATCTATTGACTTTCCATTTTTGAAGTACAATCTATTTCATGTGGGCATAGGCCTTTACTCTGTCCTGTTAGACACACACAGCATGAGATCTTTTATCTTCCATTGTTGAGCCATACAGGTTTCTGTGGAATTTTTGTGCAAAAGAGTTTTTGTGAAAATATGTCGATATGACTAGTATAAAAAAATTATTGAATTTCTTTTTAGCTCACCTGACTGAAAGTCAGGGTGAGCTTTTCTGATCACTTTCCGTCCGTCGTCTGTCGTGAAGGTGGTGTTTGGGCCTTTTTCTCCCAAACCACTGGCCGCATATTAATGAAATTTCATGTGAGCAGGGGCTATATAAGGGCATTTTGATTTTTTGTCAAATTAGGTTTCAGCTCATATTGAACAGAGGGATGGGGCAAAAATGCTCCATTTCTTAAAAAATCTTCTTCTCAAGAACCAGCAATAGCAGAAACTTGATATTTGGTATGCAGCTTCCTTTTGAGGTGTAGACTCAAGTTTGTTCAAGAGAAGTTTGTCGGGCATTATTTGCCTTCGTTATGGGAGGGGCAAAAATTTTGGCCACGCCTAAAATTTCTATTTTCAGAACCGTCAGGTCGATTTGAACCAAATTTGATATGAAGTGATAATGGGTCATAAGTAGTTGATTGATGCAAAAAAATTTTTTCTCGTTGCCCCGTGGGAACCTCGGGAGCTAAAAATAGGAAAAACCTTAAAACTGTCATATCTCCAAAACTACACGCCACAGGGAATTCTTATTTTGTATAAAGCTTACTTTTATCTAGTAGAATAGAGTGGTTAAAAAAAATCCCTATCGGTTTGATCACAAGGTACTTTTTTCAGGACTTTGAAAAAGTGCTGAGTCAGCACTTTTTAACACTGTAGGCAATGGGAAAAAGATTAAAAAATCTTCTTCTCCAGATCCAGCAGGCAGAATCTTTTGATATTTGGTATGCAACATTGTAGGGTGGATCTGATTCAAGTTTGTTCAAATCGGCCCCCTGGGTTCATATTTGGGCTCAGTACAGGAGCCCGATTTCGAACTTAGTGCATTTCAGGCAAATTTCTTAAAAAATCTTCTTCTCCAGATCGAGCAGCTAGAATCGTTTGATATTTGGTATGCAACATTGTGGGGTGGATCTGATTCAAGTTTGTTCAAATCGGCTCCCTGGATTCATATTTGGGCTCACTATAGAAGCCCGAATTTGAACTTAGTGCATTTCAGGCAAATTTCTTTAAAAATCTTCTTCTTCAGATCGAGCAGGCAGAATCTTTTGATATTTGGCATGCAACATTGTGGGGTGGATCTGATTCAAGTTTGTTCAAATCGGCCACCTGGATTCATATTTGGGCTCACTATAGAAGCTCGAATTTAAACTTAGTGCATTTCAGGCAAATTTCTTCAAAAATCTTCTTCTCCAGATCCAGCAGGCAGAATGTTTTGATATTTGGTATGCACCATGCTTAGGGGGTGAGATTCAAGTTTGTTCAAGCCAAGTCCCTAGGTCCATATTTGGACTCACTGTGGGAGCTTGAATTGTAACTTAGTTCAAAATGAGGAATTTTCTTTAAAAATCTTCTCAAGATCCAGCAGGCAGAATCTTTTGATATTTGGTATGCACCATGCTCAGTATAGAAGCTTGAGTTCGATCTTAGAGCATTTCAGGCAAATTTCTTAAAAAATCTTCTTCTCCAGATCCAGCAGGCAGAATCTTTTGATATTCGGTATGCAACATTGAGGGATGGATCTGATTCAAGTTTGTTCAAATTGGCCCCCTGGATTCATATTTGGGCTCACTATAGAAGCCCGAATTCGAACTTAATGCATTTCAGGCAAATTTCTTTGAAAATCTTCTTCTCAAGATCCAGCGGGCAGAATCTTTTGTTATTTGTTATGCAACATTGTGGGGTGGATCTGATTGAAGTTTGTTCAAACCGGCCCCCTGGATTCATATTTGGGCTCAGTATAGAAGCTCGAATTTGAACTTAGTGCATTTCAGGCAAATTTCTTAAAAAATCTTCTTCTCCAGAACCAGCAGGCAGAATGTTTTGATATTTGGTATGCAACATTGTGGGGTGGATCTGATTCAAGTTTGTTCAAATAGGCCCTCTGGGTTTATATTTGGGCTCAGTATAGAAGCTTGAGTTCGATCTTAGAGCATTTCAGGCAAATTTCTTAAAAAATCTTCTTCTCCAGATCCAGCAGGCAGAATCTTTTGATATTCGGTATGCAACATTGAGGGATGGATCTGATTCAAGTTTATTCAAATCGGCCCCCTGGATTCATATTTGGGCTCACTATAGAAGCTCGAATTTGAACTTAGTGCATTTCAGGCAAATTTCTTAAAAAATCTTCTTCTCCAGATCCAGCAGGCAGAATGTTTTGATATTTGGTATGCACCATGCTTAGGGGGTGAGATTCAAGTTTGTTCAAGCCAAGTCCCTAGGTCCATATTTGGACTCACTGTGGGAGCTTGAATTGTAACTTAGTTCAAAATGAGGAATTTTCTTTAAAAATCTTCTCAAGATCCAGCAGGCAGAATCTTTTGATATTTGGTATGCACCATGCTCAGTATAGAAGCTTGAGTTCGATCTTAGAGCATTTCAGGCAAATTTCTTAAAAAATCTTCTTCTCCAGATCCAGCAGGCAGAATCTTTTGATATTCGGTATGCAACATTGAGGGATGGATCTGATTCAAGTTTGTTCAAATTGGCCCCCTGGATTCATATTTGGGCTCACTATAGAAGCCCGAATTCGAACTTAATGCATTTCAGGCAAATTTCTTTGAAAATCTTCTTCTCAAGATCCAGCGGGCAGAATCTTTTGTTATTTGTTATGCAACATTGTGGGGTGGATCTGATTCAAGTTTGTTCAAATAGGCCCCCTGGATTCATATTTGGGCTCAGTATAGAAGCTCGAATTTGAACTTAGTGCATTTCAGGCAAATTTCTTCAAAAATCTTCTTCTCCAGATCCAGCAGGCAGAATCTTTTGATATTTGGTATGCAACATTGTGGGGTGGATCTGATTGAAGTTTGTTCAAACCGGCCCCCTGGATTCATATTTGGGCTCACTATAGAAGCCCAAATTCGAACTTAGTGCATTTCAGGCAAATTTCTTAAAAAATCTTCTTCTCCAGATCCAGCAGGCAGAATCTTTTGTTATTTGTTATGCAACATTGTGGGGTGGATCTGATTCAAGTTTGTTCAAATAGGCCCTCTGGGTTTATATTTGGGCTCAGTATAGAAGCTTGAGTTCGATCTTAGAGCATTTCAGGCAAATTTCTTAAAAAATCTTCTTCTCCAGATCCAGCAGGCAGAATCTTTTGATATTCGGTATGCAACATTGAGGGATGGATCTGATTCAAGTTTGTTCAAATCGGCCCCTTGGTTTCATATTTGGGCTCACTATAGAAGCTCGAATTCGAACTTAGTGCATTTCAGGCAAATTTCTTAAAAAATCTTCTTCTCCAGATCCAGCATTCAGAATCTTTTGATATTTGGTATGCAACATTGAGGGGTGGATCTGATTCAAGTTTGTTCAAATCGGCCCCCTGGATTCATATTTGGGCTCACTATAGAAGCTCGAATTTGAACTTAGTGCATTTCAGGCAAATTTCTTAAAAAATCTTCTTCTCCAGAACCAGCAGGCAGAATGTTTTGATATTTGGTATGCAACATTGTGGGGTGGATCTGATTCAAGTTTGTTCAAATTGGCCCCCTGGATTCATATTTGGTCTCACTATAGAAGCCCGAATTCGAACTTAATGCATTTCAGGCAAATTTCTTTGAAAATCTTCTTCTCAAGATCCAGCAGGCAGTATCTTTTGATATTTGGTATGCACCATGCTTAGGGAGTGAGATTCAACTTTGTTCAAGCCAAGTCCCTAGGTCCATATTTGGACTCACTGTGGGAGCCCGAATTATAACTTAGTTCAATATGAGGAATATTCTTTAAAAATCTTCTTTTTTTTTTTAGATCCACTGGTCAGAATCTTTGGATATTTGGTATAAGCTTTTCTTAGGAGGAGCAGATGCAACTTGTTGAAATCAATTCTCTGGGTTGATATTTAGGCTACCATGTCAGGTGAGCGCCCTCAGGCCCCTTGGGGCCTCTTGTTTTCTTTTTTGTCTCAAAAACATAGCTTATGAACCCCACATTGGAGGGTACTCGACAAGCTCATTCCAATAAGGGGTCATGAGCTACATTTTGGAGATAAAAAATTAAAATATAATGCATGTACACTGTAAAACTGGAACGACGCGTCTTCTACGGGGTATGGACAATTTGTAGATATCGGAACGAGGCTTCCACTGGGTATGGGAAATTTGTCAGTTGCTGGGTGGACATATCGTGGGTTTCATTGAATATGGTCTCATACCATGTATCTATCAACCAATCAAATCAAAAAATTCACTTTAGTCAATAGATAATCACATTTCTTTCAGTAAATTTCAGAGTTTTTTTTAAATGAGTAGGGGGATGAGATATTGTGACTGGGCAGACTTACCGATATCTTCTCCCACCTTGCCTTGTCAGCAATGAATTTTTACATAATGACCAAATAGCCCATTACAGAAATATTATCTGCATCACATCTAATAATTTAATCATTTGCCCCGCCTCTGCATTTGATTGGTTGAAAGCATACAGCGTGAAAGTCGTCAAAATCATATAAACCAAATCACGTCATGATTTGGAATGTCGCTACACGTTCGCACATCCGATCCAACTTTGAAGACTATGGAAGCCCCGCCCACTCAATCCAATTGTCACCATGAGGGCGTGACGGCAGACTGATAGATGGATAACGTGCTTGTAAACAAAGATCAATGATCGATTTTTCATCGCCTCCAGTCAGCGAGAATATAATGATAATTTCTCAGGAACAATTGAATTTCATAAAATATACTGAAGTGGGAGATGAATAAAAGATCATATACCCAAACATGATTTGGGGGGAACTTAAAAAAATTGTTTTTAATGATATTGTTACATGACTTGCTAAATATCTGTTGTCTGCGATCGAAAATCAAAACAACAAACAATTTGACAATGATTGACTTGACCTGTTTGTGGCACACTTTCCTGAGTTTGACTGTTGTCTTATGCAAAAATTAAAAGTTTTTCGTTCACGTACACATAGTTTTTATATTTTAATATTACAGCCGGATTAAATTATAAGAAATAACTGTTGTTTTCCTTCGGTTTATGCCATATAAACCAAAAATTTTCAGCACAAGCTTAATCATAACTCGCTACTCGAGTTATGAAGTTTGTGCTGAAAATCAGAGATCCTCTGTATCTGATAGATAATACACCCCCAACAAACCCTGCTGAGTATTCGAAAATTTTCAGCACAAGCTTAATCATAACTCGCGTAGTTTATGCTGAAAATTTTCGGTTTATATTGCATAAACCGAAGGAAAACAACAGTTATTTCTTAAATAAACAAGTGATGTTAGAAGTGACTGTCAAATCATAACATTGTGAGTTGATTTCGGTTTTTGACACCATTTATTTCATTAACTGTTTACCTAACATGACTAGCAAATGACATTTGCAAAAATATTTCCTGACTAAATAATTTAATTTTTTGCCTCGAAAACATTGCTTATGGCACCTCAATGGAATGAGTTTGATGAGATCATTTCATTGAGGGGTCATAATCTATGTTTCTGAGAAAACAATTGATTTAAAAATTGGATATTTTTTTTGAATAGCACTGGCCACAATGTTAGGTAAAGGCTTAACCCTTTATCTAACGAATTAGCCATATCGACCTGCATAAAATGCAAATTCAGCAGTTAAAAAAAAAAAAAAATTCCTACACAACCATTGCATGTGACCCCCTCATTGGAACGAGCTCGTTCCAATGAGTGAGGTCACATGATATGGTTTTGTTGCATTTTTTTGAAAAAATAATATTTAAAATAATAAATTTTGCTTTCATCTCTGTTGAATAAAAGGTTAAATTTACACCTGATAAAAAGAATTTTAAATTCACTTGGGAGCACGGTGGCTCAGTAGGTAGAGGTGCAGGCTGCAAGCCGAGAGGTCCTCGGTTCAAATCCCACCTGCGGCAACCGCGTTGTGTCCTTGGGCAAGATACTTCATCTCCATTGCCCCGTGGGGGCACGATGACGCCATGTACTAAGGCGTACTGCACGTCGATGGAACGCATGTCTTCAACCAATCTAACCCTGCCTCTGCTGCAGTGCGGAGTTACGATGTTGGGGAGCTGGCAGCTGCTCGTCGTTGCTCGGCGGTTCTCTCCGGGTACTCCGGCTTCCTCCACCCGTAAAACTGTCACGGTCATGATTTGCCATTGTGCATAAATATGTGACCTTAAACAACAATAAATAAATAAATAAATTAAATCCACTTTATTTGGAAAACCTCAACATGGATCGATTTTAGTGAACTCAGTTCAGAAATTTCATATTAAAATCATGACTCATTAGGCCCCACAAAGAATATCTGTTTCTCAGGCCATTGTTTGTAAAATTGCACGTGGGTGGGCATTTTTTTTTTAGATTTTTTATTTTTGTAATTATTTCTTTGGTTTGTTTTATTTTTAGGCCTCATAATCTACAGAATAGCATGGGTGGTGGTGTATTTTATCCCTTGAGTGTAAAAAAGGCTTTGCAATGAAAAGCATTGCAAAGCCTTGTTGCATGCCAGGGACAAATTAATTTTATTAACTTGGGTAAGATATCAGACATAAACCATTTAATTTTTATTTTTTCAAGTTTGCGTTGGTTATAAAAAGAGATCATGCAGCAGCCAAAAGGACCATGTGTGAGGGCCTGAGAAACAGATTTGTAACTTTTTTAGATCTCAGAGATCCTCTGTATCTGATAGATAATACACCCCCAACAAACCCTTCTGAGTATTCGCTGTCATTCAGACACTTCAAAAGTTTTTTTTTTCTCAGAGTGAGAGAGGGGAAGATATCATGAAATATGGACCTCACCTCAAACTGTCAGCAGAAAAATTGTCAGTGAACATGTGATAGGTAACACACCTCCAACGAATCCTGCTTTGTATTCACATTTCATTCAGTATTTTTCTCAAGGAGGCAGCAGAAAATAATTTGATGTGAGATGACCCTTTACACTAAAAAGAATTTTACAATGCCAATTTTGTTCAGTTATAGAATCAATTTTGTTATAGTGTGAAGTAAATGGAAATATTTTGATGATTGAAATTACTGAATTTTGACATCACTGTGCAGAAAGTTAAATGCCAGTTTACTGGTAGAGTGCTTTGTTTGTTTGATATTATAATCCTCAAAATCTGTTCACACGTCTTTGCTTTGATACAATATATGGTAGAGTGTCTATACGGTACCATTGGCTTATCAGTTTGATATTCTCATAAAAAACTTTGCAGGTGAATTTGGAAAGCAACAGTTCGGAAAAATTCCAATTTTGGAATTATTAACTTGTCTATGACTGCAGAAGCCAATACATCATATGACTTGTTTGTAGGTTTAGAATGTTCTCGCTTCTGAACTTATCTATTTAAATAACAACGTACTTCCTAATCTTGATGGCTATCTCACACACAGGCACATTTTCCAGCCAACGATGTGAGGCAAATTTTAAAGGCATGAGAGTGGTTTCTGTAATCTTTTGAAAATCTTCACGTCTGACTGGGCTCTCATTAAACTGATAGTATAAGCTCGATAAAACAGATGAAATGTGCCATCCTCTTGTTTCAGCTCCACCCTTAAAAGCATTATGTGCTGTATGCAAACCACAAGAACCAATGTTTATCAGCGAAACATAATAGTCTTTTAGCTCACCTGACTTTCAGTCAGGAGAGCTATAGTGATCACTCACCGTCCGGCGTCCCAAACCGCTGAACCAATTTAATTGATATTTGAGATAATAGTTTGTTATGACATCGCAATTTGATTTTGTTCAAATCAAGTTGCCCCGCCCGTGGGTAGGGCCACACCCAAAACGTGTGCTGAAATCTTAAAAAATCTACTTCTCATGAACCAGCAGTAGCAGAGACTTGATATTTGGTGTGCAGCTTCCTTTTGAGGTGTAGACTCAGATTTGTTCAAGAGAAGTTTGTGGGGCTATACTTGGCGTCGTTATGGGAGGGGCAAAATTTTTGGCCCCGCCCAAAATTTCTATTTTCCAAACCGAGAGGCTGATTTGAACCAAATTTTATGTGAGGGCTTATTGGGTCATAAGTACCTAATTTATGCTGATTTTTTTTTTTCCAGTAGCCCCATGGGAACCGCAGGAGCTAAATATAGAAAAAAATTAAAACGCCCATATCTCCAAAACTGCACGGCACCGAGAATTTTTATTTGGTGTGAAGCTTCCTTAGGACCAACAGAAAGAATTGGTAAAAAAAAATTGCCATCGGTTTTATCATAGGGTACAGTTTCGGGACATTGAAAAAGTGCTGAGTCAGCACTTTTTAACACTGTAGGCAATGGGAAAAACATTAAAAATTCTTCTTCTCCAAATCCAGCAGGCAGAATCTTTTGATATTTGGTATGCAACATTGGAGGGTGTATCTGATTCAAGTTTGTTCAAATCGGCCCCCTGGGTTCATATTTGGGCTCAGTATAGGAGCCCGATTTCGAACTTCGTGCATTTCAGGCAAATTTCTTAAAAAATCTTCTTCTCCAGATCCAGCAGGCAGAATCTTTTGATATTTGGTATGCAACATTGTGGGGTGGATCTGATTCAAGTTTGTTCAAATCGGCCCCCTGGGTTTATATTTGGGCTCAGTATAGGAGCCCAAATTTGAACTTACTGCATTTCAGGCAAATTTCTTTGAAAATCTTCTTCTCCAGATCCAGCAGGCAGAATCTTTTTATATTTGTTATGCAACATTGTGGGGTGGATCTGATTCAAGTTTGTTCAAATCGGCCCCTTGGGTTTATATTTGGGCTCAGTATAGGAGCCCAAATTTGAACTTAGTGCATTTCAGGCAAATTTCTTTGAAAATCTTCTTCTCAAGATCCAGCAGGCAGAATCTTTTGATATTGGGTATGCAACATTGTGGGGTGGATCTGATTCAAGTTTGTTCAAATCGGCCCCTTGGGTTTATATTTGGGCTCAGTATAGGAGCTCAAATTTGAACTTAGTGCATTTCAGGCAAATTTCTTAAAAAATCTTCTTCTCCAGATCCTGCTTGCAGAATCTTTTGATATTTGGTATGCAACATTGTGGGGTGGATCTGATTCCAGTTTGTTCTAATCGGCCACCTGGATTCACATTTGGGCTCACTATAGAAGCCCAAATTCGAACTTAGTGCATTTCAGGCAAATTTCTTTGAAAATCTTCTTCTCAAGATCCAGCAGGCAGAATCTTGTGATATTTGGTGTGCAGCATCCTTAGGGGGGTGAGATTCAAGTTTGTTCAAGCCATGTCCCTAGGTCCATATTTGGGCTCACTGTGGGAGCTTGAATTGTAACTTTGTTCGAAATGAGGAATTTTCTTAAAAAATCTTCTTCAGATCCAGCAGTCGGAATGGTTTGATATGTGGTGAGTAGCATCCTTGGGGCGGGGGGAGGGGGGATTCAAGTGTGTTAAAGCCAAGTCCATGGGTCCATATTTGGGCTCCCTGTGGGAGCCCAAATTATAACTTAGTCAATATGAGGAATTTTTCTTTAAAAATCTTCTTCAGATTCAGCAGTTGGAATGTTTTGATATTTGGCATGGAACAACCTTAGGGGGCTGAGATTCAAGTTTGTTCAAGCCAAGTCCCTTGGTTCATATTTGGGCTCACTATGGGAGCCTGAATGACAACTTAGTTCAAAATGAGGAATTTTCTTTACAAATCTTCAGATCCAGCAGATGAATTCTTTTGATATTTTTTATGCAGCATCCTTAGGGGGGTAAGATTCAAGTTTGTTCAAGCCATGTCCCTAGGTCCATATTTGGGCTGATTGTGGGAGCTCGAATTGTAACTTGGTTCAAAATGAGGAATTTTCTTTAAAAATCTTCTTCTTCAGATCCAGCAGTCGGAATGTTTTGATATTTGGTGTGCAGAATCCTTAGGGGTGTGAGATTCAGGTTTGTTAAAGCCAAGTCCCTGGGTTCATATATGGGCTCCCTGTGGGAGCCCGAATTATGACTTAGTTCAGTATGAGGAATATTCTTTAAAAATCTTTTTTTAGATCCACTGGTCAGAATATTTGGATATTTGGTTTCAGCTTTTCTTAGGAGGAGCATATGCAACTTGTGGAAATCAATTCTCTGGGTTGATATTTAGGCTACCATGTCAGGTGAGCGCCCTCAGGCCCCCTGGGGCCTCTTGTTTAAAATTCCTCTTAAAAATTGTTGTTCAATTCCTCTACGACACCTTCCGTAAAATGTTTCATCATGTTATCAGCTGTTGCATGTCCCATAAACTGGGATCCAAGATATCATGTTACAAAGTTATTGTCTTTCCAATACTGTACATGAATATTTTTCTGTTATGATGTAGCCTTTTTGTTTAACCCTTTACCCAATGCAGACGATATCACAATTTATTATTTTGAATATAATTTTTTTTAATTTTTCAAAACATTTCAACAAAACCATATCAGGTGACCCCTCGTTGGAATGAGCTCGACGAGGTATGATGTGTATCTAAAAAGAAACAGATTTTGGGGTAAGGCCACACATAGTAGATATTCTGTTTCTCAGGCCATTATTTGTGAAATTGCATGCGGGCGAGCAGTTTTTTATTTTATTTTTTATTTCAGTAATTATTTGTTTGCCATCAAAAGTTCATGTTCTTGGTTCAAGTTTTAGGTCTCATAATCTACAGAATAGCATGGGTGGTGGTTATTTCATCCCTTGAGTGCAAGAAGGCTTTGCAATGCTAAAGCATTGCAAAGCCTTCTTACACTCAAGGGACAAATTCATCAATTTTTTTTAACTTGGGTAAAATATCAGACATGAACCATTTAATTTTAATTTTTTTAAAGTTTAAATTGGTTATAAAAAGAGAGCATGTGGCAGCCAAAAGGACCATGTGGGAGGGCCTGAGAAACAGATTTTTACTTTTTTTAGGCCTAAAATTTAATTTCTTTTCTGCTTACCATACATGCACACATAGCACTGAATCACAAAAAAGTCAGGGGGTAATGCATATTTCATTCCAACGAGGGGTCACATGATATGGTTTTGTTGAAATCTTTTGAAAAATAATATTTTTTCAACTGCTGAAATTGCATATTACACGGGCGGATGCGGGCGATTCGTTAGGTAAAGGGTTAAACTTTCATCAAACTTTACAACAAAGTAGTTGTTTAACTTTATGTCCTGCTTCTGCATTTCCTTTATATATTCAGCAATGCCAAAAACACATAAATAGGCCATTTTCTTTTCTCCACATGAAAATCTTTCAGCGATTTTACTGTTTGGGAACATCAGTTTAAACAATTTATTGTTGTTTTCATTTGGTTTGTATGAGTTGTGTGTGATGATTGTTTGTATTGTCCATAAAATCTCAACTTTTTTTGTGTATTAGTTCTTTGAACGAAGTCTTGAACACCGCTGCCCAGTGACGTGTCACTGACATCATTGACACAGGCAGGGGTAGTGAATTAGCTGGTACAATTTCTATTGTGGCTGTTTTAACTTGAACTCTACCTATTAGGAAATCCAGATTTTTGTTGATTGTAGCTTGTAAAATAACCATCCACTGGTTGCAAACTGTCTGTTGATTTTTCATTTTTAATATGCTTTACACTTCGTGCATGTGACCTAATGCACTTTCGCCCATCTTCCCAGGTCTATTTTCTTCCGATAACATGTACAGTAAGTGCTATTTTTCTAATTATTCACTTCCTTTGACCACTTGTAATCATTCAACCATTTCGTATTAAAAATGCACCACCCCATTTTAAGAAAGAATACTCTCCTTCACGCTGGAAAAATATCCTTTGTTGACATCACAATCACCACAATAGACTTTTTCTTGTCAAAGCATATGGCTTTACGTTTGATTGTTTCCAGATAAATCTGCTTCGGCTGTTTACACTTTCTCCCCCACTGATTATAGAAGAATCTCTAGTAGTGACAGTAGATTACCGGCGGGAGAACAGTTTTTAAAATAACAGCAGTGTTTGTATCAAGTTGCACTGACTGAACTTATGAAATTTAATCGAAAACAACACAAAATTACACTTGATTTTTGCTTTATTAGATGCATTTAATGAATAAAACAAATATACCTACCAAAAAAACAGACGTCTTATACTGCCAGTATAATAGAATTCAAGGGCTTTTCAAGGCTCTTGGTCAATTTTTAGCGGCTTTTTTCACTTTTAGGGCCTTTTTAGGGTAGGGTTCAAAATTCAAGATTGTGCAAACCCTGTAGAATGCAATTAAATATAGTAGGGTGTGCCCTCTTATCATTAATGGATCTGAGTTAGGTTAGCCATTCCCATGAAAATTAGCCCCTCTGTCAATAAATCCATGATGCCACATTTTCAACAGTGAACCCTGATTATGTGGGCAAGCATTTTGATTCATTTCAATGTTGTAATAATATTGGTTAGTGGCTAAATTAACTTACAGGGTTGACCAGTAAAATGTTGAATCAGCAGCCTTGTGTGGATGCAAGTTGATAGAGAGTAATCAATTTGTTTTGAGCGTTACGGTAAATAATTCATCGAGAGACGGGACGTGAGTAAATCACGAGGGCATAGCCCAAGTGATTTACAAAACAGTCCTGTCTCGAGATGAATTATTTACCGTAAAGCTCAAAACAAATTGATTACTCTGTTTATTACATGACATTTGGAATAAAGAGGTCTTTTACTATAATAATTCAACCCAAACTATTGTCAGATATAATCCAATTTAGTGAAAACACGGAAACATTTCTAAAATTAGCAGGAAGGAAATACGAAATAGTCCTGTCTCGAGGCGAATTATATACCGTCACTTGCCATAAGAGTGGGTCACTCTCTTTAGTAAATGACATTTTAGATCAAAAAATGTCTTTCATTAAAAATAATTCAACACAAAATTTTCGCAAATGCAACTCTGAAATACTTCTGAAATTAGCGCGTATGAATACATCACTTTCTGTGTCAAATCTTTGATTGGAAATGGCCCAGTTTTATTTTTGTGACTTTTGTTCGATATTTTACTATTTTATGTGGCGTTCCATTCGCATTTGGGGAATGGCATTCAGCCATAAGATAAAACATTTCTATTTGGATTTTGTCACCTGTGCTAACGAACCTGTTCATAGAGGAAAGAAAGGATTTTTAAAAATATTCAGAAGGAAAATTCATTTTAATTAACTGATGTGGAACTGGAAAACAAAACATCAACAAATCGGTGGGGGCATGGCTTATATACGTCAATCGTTCCAAAGTTACTATTGAAGTGACATAATTCACTCGTGACATTACCACTTTTTAATCAACATTAAATTCAATATAAAACGAACTGAGGAATGTAATAAAAAATAATAATTAATCTTCCTACTCCACATATCATTTGTGGAACCATCACTCTGTATGATTGAAGTGATAAGAAAAATTCTATCCAATATGAGTTGAAAGGGAATGTTGAATACTTGTGAATAAATATGCATAAAGCTTTACAGCATCAAATCATTTATCAGAGATTCTATAGAAATTGAATGTGTGGTGATTAGGCCTAAAAAAGTTATTATCTGTTTCTCAAGCCCTCCCACGTGGTCATTTTGGCTGCTGCATACTCGCTTTTTATAACCATTTCAAACTTAAAAAAGTAAAAATTAAATGGTTTAGGCCTAAAAGTCAATCTGTCTGTTTCTCTGGCCCTTCTGTATGGTTCTTTTTGCTGCTTCATGCTCTCTTTTTATAACCAATGCAAACATAAAAAAATTAAAATCAAATGGTTTATGTCTGATATTTTATCCAAGTTAATAAAAATGATAAATTTGTCCCTTGAGTGCTACAAGGCTTTGCAATGCTTTTTGGCATTGCAAAGCCTTGTTGCACTCAAGGGACAAAATACACCACCATCCATGCCATTCTGTAGATTTTGAGGACTTAAAGCAAACCAAGAATATGAACTTTTGATGGCAAAGAAATAATTACAAAAATAAAAAACCACCCAACCACATGCTATTTTACAAAAATTGGCCATAGAAACAGAAGATCTACTTTGTGGGTCCTTATAGAAAAGATTCTTGTTTGTTGAAATTGCTCAGATTACAAAATTGGATTTAGTTATTTATATTTTATCTAAATTAGTGCTTGGAACTCTGTAATACTGCAAACGAGAGCTAAATATATAATAATCCCATGAAATAAAACTTCCAAGTAAAGTTTTAATTAATAGAATATTGCTGGCAGAAGAAATCTTCTTTCCCCAAAACACTTTTTCTGACAACTGTCCCCAGTCAAGTCAACTCCATTTTAGAGTTTTTGGGGGTCGCCAGGCATCACTAAATTTACCCTCTATGAACCTCAATCTGAATCAGGGTCTCAAAACTAAACAGAAAGTGGTACCCAGAGGATAAATTGGCCCACTGTATAGGATAGCATCATCAAATTCACCCTCTCGGGACCTCATTCCGCAAATGTCAGACTGCTTACAGTATGTGGAGAGTGTATTATCACTAAATCACCTGCAGAGTGGAGATTACACTTGAGCAATAATTGCAAGTTTGTTGCAAAGCATAACAAGCACAAGCAAAGTTCCAGCCAATACCTGGAGGTCCATTGGCTGAAAAATTGCCTGTGTTTTTTGTCCACATGTACAGAATTTGAAAATAATACTTTGGATGATAACTCCACTCCCCAGGTAATTTAGTTACAATCCACTCTCCACGTACTGTATTTTCAGGCCTGTTAGACGGTAATATGCAACTTAAATGTGTTTCTAGCCAGCAGCTGTTGACAGTTGGAACATATTCTTCTACATTGCACAGATTTTGATCAAGCCAGAGGGCAGTATTTCACTGTAGAACCTCTAAGCGATCTTTTTTATCATTCTAGTTTTATTTATTTATTGGTGTTTAAGGTCACATACTTATGCACAATGGCTAATCATGACCATGACAGTTTTACGGGTGGAGGAAGCTGGAGAGAACCACCGAGCATCGATGAGCAACTGTCATCTCCTCAACATTCTAACTCTTTTCAAGCTCTGCTCAAGCAGGGTAACAGCGGTTGAAGACATGTGCACCATCGACATGCAGTATGCCTTAGTACACGGCGTCATTGTGCCCCCATGTAGGCAACCGGGAAAAAGTACCTTGCCCAAGGACACAACGTGGATCGGCCAGGGTGGGGATCGAACTCGGGACCTCTAACATAGAAGTGCAACAGCCTACCACAGAACCACAGCGCACCTTTTATCATTCAAGCCTGCACAAGCTTCTCTCATTTCTTTCAGTAATCAACATCTTTAATAAATTGTTGAAACTGTTTTTATTCTTTTAAACTAGACTCTTCAAGTCTCAAACTCAACAGGTTGATTAATAAGATATTCACTTTTCTTTTATCATCATCCATTACTGTTCAAACCACTCCTGTCTTGGACATTTCTATTTTAAGTATTTCGTATTTTTATTTCATCTTTTTTACTTCATCTTACCTTCTACCATTTTCTTCCCTTGATATAGCCCTAGCTGCTGATATGGCATTATGCATCAGTAAATAAATAATAAATTTTATGAAAATTTTCTGAGAGTCAAAAGGCAGTCAAGTGTAAGTGCTGGCGAAAAATTTACGTCTGCAAAATGTAATGTAGGAATTCTCATATTACTGGTAAGTGTAAGTTTCTAAATATGCTGGTACACAAAATACATTTATAATTTTATGCAAATTTACTGTTGAAAATCCCATAGGCTCAAAAGGCACTCAATTGCAGGGCTCAAAATAAGCGGTGTCACGTCGCTTTTTGCTATGCAAAAAGCTACACAATGTTCAATTATGTATAGCATTTTGTAATACAAGATAATCAACTGCAGCCTGTTAGGCTGCAGTTGATTATCTTGTATCGCAAAATGTAAATGAAAATTTGCAAACAAATTTGAAAACTAGTTCACTTATGCTTTACTTTTGACTGTGAAACATTCCAGGCATAACTCAGGTTAACCCTCCATCAAACATCATTAGCAACTTCATATGTAAGATGAATTCTATTGGTTTAAATTCTTCCTGTTTTTACAATATTTTGCATAAAATGGAATTGACTCCATGACCTATTTGCAGTTAACAGGTCAAATTTGTACTGAAGGTATGGTAAATGGTTTTGTGTGTGGAAGTTATATTTAGTTAATAGGGTTATTCAGTTAAGAGATACCCAGTTAAGTGATCTCCCCCAATTCTGGAAATAAGCAATCTGTCATTTGCAGAATGAGGTCCCCAGAGGGGGAATTTGCTGATGCTATCCGATACAGTGGGTTAGAATCTGCCAATTTATCTTAGCGAAGCAAGACCATGGAGTACTGGTGAAGGAAGACCGGTTCCCGTTAGATCACCGAAGTTAAGCAACGTTGAGCCTAGTTAATCCTTGGATGGGTGACCATCTGTACCGAGGTGTAAAATAGGGGGATCTGTTGAGGTGCTTGCCTTGTGTGCCCATCTGTGTAGCACCGGCAGTATGCTCCATTTAGTTGAGAATGTCATAGAATGAACAAAGAGTGTGTACACCTGTGATACTGGGTAATAATGTAAGTCAGAGAGCACTGCGGTGGACTCTAGATGTTAACATTGCATTATTATTATACCCCCACTTTCGAAGAAAGGGGGGTATACTGGATTACATGTGTCTGTGCGTCCATCCATCTGTCCGTCCATCCTTCCGTCTGTGCGCCTGTGTGTGAGTCCGTCCGAGAATATTCATAACTTAAGTAAATTATTATTTTTTATAATGTTTGTTGGTCATAGGTATGCCCACACTAGTTATTTTTTTTTTATTATTATTTTTTTTTTTTTATTATTTTTTTTTTTTTATTACTTGTTCACTTAGAAATTGTGTCCGACCTAGCCAAATTTTGTCTGTTCAGCCTGTATCTCGGGTATTGAATGTTCTATTGCAATGAAATTTGCCATGAACACTGCTTATGGTATAGGCTTTAAGAAAAGGATTCAACGATATTTCTCACATTCTCCTTTTTAGAGTTATCCCCCTTTTTGACTTAGAAATTGTAGGAAATAGACATTATTTGTCTGTTCAGTCTGTATCTCAGGTATGGGTTATCGGATTTCAGTGAAATATGGCATGCAGTTTGCCTATGACAAAGGCTTCTGCCTCATTGCATAAAACTTCCAAACACCAAACAATTTACCATGCCTTTTGACTTAGAAATTTTTGGAAATTGTTGAAAACTACTGGATTGGGGTTATCGGATTTCAGTGAAATATGGCATGCAGTTTGCCTATGACAAAGGCTTCTGCCTCATTGCATAAAACTTCCAAACACCAAACAATTTACCATGCCTTTTGACTTAGAAATTTTTGGAAATTGTTGAAAACTTTCGAAGAAAATGGAAGGGGGGGGGGGTATAGTGGATTGTGTCCGTCCGTCCATCCATCCGTCAGTCCATATGAGAATATTCATAAATAATATTTATTGATCATAGGTATGCCCACACTAGGCGATACACCACGTGGGGGTATGCACCGGACGAAAGTCCAGCTCTTGTTATTATTATTATCCTCTTGGTATCTCTTTCTGTTTAGATCTGAGACCGTGTTTAAGACTGAGGCACACAGCCAGTATATTGAGTGATGCTATCCTGCTGTGTATGGGGTAGCATCACCAAGTTCACTCACTGGGGACCTCATTCTGCAGATAACAGTCTGCTGATTTCCAGGCTTGATCTTCGCTGTACCTAGAAGTTTCAATATACACTGGTACCAAAAGTACAATTTTGCTTCTATATGGAAATTTATTATTTAAAATCCCATGGGGTCAAAAGGTGCTGAAGTGTTGTCCAGACATGTTAACTCTCCCGGAATGCCCAGGAAAATCCCGGAATTTCAGTGTAGTTCCCGCCCCCCCCCAGACGGGAATCAGTTTTGGACCAAAAATCCCGGAAAACAACACTCAAATATTTCGTTCCCGTTGTAACTTATGAAAAACGTACAGAGTCAAATCACATGCATTTCAAACTCTGGTAAAAACTCACGAAGCAGTGAAATATGGATTTAAGTTAAATTTATTTAAGAAAAGGGTATTTTATGATATATATTTCAACTGTGTTCATGTTTATTTCTGGGTTTTTTTTTTGAGATTCGTGATCAATGTGTGAGTGTCGAAGTGAAAATAGGTGACTTACTTTCAAAAAATTGAAAACTCCACCTTCATTTAAATGCAGTTTTTGGAAATTAAAATATATGAAAAGGAATTAAATAATACATATTTATTTATTCCTTCATAGAATAGCTTTAATTCTCATCCCTTTTCCAAAATCAAAAGTAAACAACAACTATTTAGCACAGTTTAAAAGTAGGTTAAAGTCGCTTAGGATGCCAAAAAATTATGACTGCATATTTAAACACAATGGACTTATTTACTAAGACTACATTTATTCTGTTGTGCTGACTACAGAACTGTTAACTGTTGGCCATCTGCACCCAGAAAATTTCGAATGGAATTAAAAAAAAATGCTTCAATGATGAAAAGAAAAGTTTTGTGTAGAGCACAAACGTCCCACATGCATGAAGTTTGATAAAGATACTTTCTATGTACTAATGTTCTTGAAGTAACTGAACATTAGGACATCTTTTCCTGTTATCATTTCCAGACTTGGGAAATTATTAACTTAGTAGACTTTGATAAGAGCAAGCCACAGGTGGAGGTGCTCTGTGGGACAGTGTGGGTGGGTGGGTGGGGGGGGGGGGGGGGCCTCATGAAGAAGAGGATCCTGGGGGGGTGGGGGGTGAAATCAGCAGTTATTTTATGATTTTTTTAACATAGCATAAATGCATCAGCATAGTTGGCAACTAGTTCTGGATATAACCTGGTGTTAATAATGGTCCATGAGCTGAAAATTCACAAGTTTTTTCTTTTATTTTGTCTCCTTTTTCCTTGAAATGCATCCCATTTCCCTGAAAATCAATCTCAGGTTCCCTGAAAAATTATTCTGGAGGTTAACATGTCTGGTGTTGTCCCTGGCGAAAAATTTACTACAGAAATTCATGTAAGGTCAAAAGGTGCTGAAGTGGTGTCCATAACTACTAATAGCAATTGGGTGGGTATTTCCAACCACATAGCTTCTAATTTGACTGATATCCTTAAAAATTGTCACTAAAGTATTCCAGTTGTGAGCTGGTTAAGCAAGAAGTGAGAGAATATCAACATTAGTCAGGACGTGATCAGAATAGGGCTGTTACATCACCAGGAAGTGAAGCAATGCTTGTTTACTGTGGTAAACAGGCTCTGTTTTACTGGTAAAATAGGACCCAGACTCCAATGCTTGGGGCGGAAGTCCTCTAAAATGGCAACATGGGTATAAACGGTTGACTAAACTTGACTTTATCTCCATACTACAATCATGATTGGAATTGTGCAGAAATATATGGCCTTAAACTCTAATAAATAAATAAATGGGGCTGTCACGACCCTCAATTTTCATACTTAACTAATCGCCAGCATCAGTCAATGATTAGTTGATTAATACTCACTTCCCATAAATTCAATAAACAATATCTAATCACATATTTAAAACTGGCAATGTATAAATGTGTCCACTTTGGACTGCGAGATAAAATGGACACACCAAAATATCTCCAATTATTCTGAAGAATTTAAATAGAAGAACGTTTGTGAAAATGTTTTGTTTCGATAAAAAAAAAAATTCAGAAATTTCGAACATAAACCTCCCTCCAATCATACACAAGTTACAACTTAGTACATATACTACAAAAAGTGAACTGACCGTTATGATAACTTTCTCACTTTTGCACTTCGCTTTGTTCCAATGGGGTCATTTGAATGTATAAGCCCTAATATTCTATTTACTATGCAGTCTGCAATAACTGCCCAAACCCTGAATTATTCAAATGGTACACCGTTTAAATGATACTATTACTTTCCAAAGTGTGATTTACTGGGATTTCTGGGTTTGTTTATAAACGATAACTTCACAAGTGAATTATGCAATCAACAATTGTGTCATGTATCTGTGCGCGCAAACGAAGACTCTTTGCCATGGATGTAATGGGGACTTCATTGTTTTGTTTGTTTTGTTTTTGGTTTTTTTTTGGGGGGGGGGGGGGGGGGGTTAACCCTTTACCTAATATGAAAAGCAGACGACACTTGCAAAAAAAATTCTTGAATAGCTATTATTTTCATTTTTTTGTCTCAAAAATATAGGTTATGACCCCTAATTGGAACGAGCTCAATGAGCTCGTTCCAATGAGGGGTCATAACCTATGTTTTTGAGATAAAAAATGAAAAAATAATGAAAATTAATTGGCGATTTGTGTGAATAGCACTGCCGTTATGTTAGGTAAAGGGTTAAATAATATAATTATCATTAATAATGAAAAGTAATAAACAGAGTAATCGCTTGACTGGACTGGTTACGTGAAATAATTCATTCCAGGCGAGGGACTATATTGTAAAACACTTGTGCGCATTCGCGCACTCGTATTTGTACAACGTCCCTCACCTCTCATGAATTATTTCTCGTAACCTGTCCAGTCAAGCGATTACTCTGTTCAGTACTGATTAACAGAATACTGGTTGTACAAAACCTGTGCTCAGTTATTCAGTACTGGAATTTCAAATTAGAGTGTTACACTATTGTGTGGTAAACAAAGGCCATTGTATATTATAGACAAACTATGGTTAGACATTTCAAAGATTAATAATCTAACTCATTATACAGAGCAATTTCAACCCAACTTGGACGACTTTTAAAATGAATGACGGTCGACTAAAAATAAAATCCGTTGACTACTGCAATCGTCGATGGTCAGTCGACTAATTGAATAATCACAACAGCCCTAGATGAGAAGACAGCAATGAAGTAATATAATCACCCCCTACTCAGGATATTACTTTAACTCCCGGGGATTTTGGACAGTGTTGCTGATAAAAGGCCCAATGCAAATGAGGGGATTTTGGCATTGACAAAATCCTTTTTTAGCTCATCTTGACAAAGTCAAGCTGAGCTAATCTCATCGCTCTCTGTCCGTCGTCCGTCAACACCATGTTTGGGTCATCTCCTCCAAAGCCACTGGGCCAATCCAAGTGAAAGTTTGTGTGAGTGATGGTCCCGAAGGGGCATTTCATTTTTGTTCAACTCAACATGCCCAGCCCCATGGGGAGGGAGTGGAGGAAAATGCTCCAAAATATTTTTAAAATCCTCTCAAGAACCAGTGTGTACAATGACTTGATATTTGCTATGGAGCTTCCATATGAGGTGTAGAATCCAGTTTGTTCAAACAAAGTTCGTGAAGTAATATTTGGCTTTGTAATAGGAGGGGTAAGATTTTTGTTCCCACCCAAAATTTCTATTTTCTGAACCGATGGTCCGGTATGAACCAAATTTGTTTTGTGGTATTATTGGGTCATAAGTACTTGACCCATGCAAAAAAAAAAAATTCCCGCATCCCCATGGGAACCCTGGGAGCTAAAAATAGAAATATTTTCAAACACCCATATTTCCCAAACCACACGGAACAGAGAGCTGTTATTTGGTATGAAGTATCTTTAGGACCAGTAGAATTGAGTGGTAAAAAAAAATTGCCATTGGTTATGTTAGGGTGTTCTGTAATGGGCATCGAAATACATCATTGTTATGAGGGTCAGATTCAAGATTGTTCAAATCAAGTCCCTAGGTTAATAATAAGCCCAAATTTTATCTTTGTTCAGTATGGAGGGTAATTTAAAAAAATCGTCTTCTTCAGATCCACCAGTCAGAATGCTTTGATATTTGGTATGCAACATCTCTAAGGGGGTCAGATTCAAGTTTGTTCAAATCAGATCCCTAGGTATATATTTGGGCTCACTATGTTAGCCCAAATTTTTACTTAGTGCAATATGAGGAAATTTCTTTAAAAATCTTCTTCTTCAGATCCACCAGTCGGAATGCTTTCATATTTGGTATACAACATCTCTAGGGGGGTCAGATTCCAGGTTGTTCAATTCGAGTGCCTAGGTTAATATTTGGGCTCCATATGGGAACATGAAATTTAACTTAGTACAATATGAGGGAATTTCTTCAAAAATCTTCTTCTTCAGATCCACTCGTCAGAATGCTTTCACATTTGGTATACAACATCTCTAGGGGGGTCAGATTCAAGTTTGTTCAAATTGGATCCATAGGTTAATATTTGGGCTCACTATGGTAGCCCAAATTTTAACTTAGTGCAATTCGAAGAAATTTCTTTACAATTTCTCTTCTTCAGATCCAACAGTCAGAATGCTTTCATATTCTGTACACAACATCTCTAGGGAAGTCAGATTCAACTGTGTTCAAATCAAGAGCCTAGGTTAATATTTGGGCTCTCTATGGGAGCCAGAATTGGCCATTTTGCTGAAGAATTAAAAATTTTGTATTCAGTACCCTCTAGAGGTGTGTAACTAAGATTAATCGACATAGGTTGTATCAAGGGTCTTCATAGGGAAGCTCTACATTTTACTTTATGATCAACTGAAGAAAAGGCATGATGCCCAGATTATTTTTGTCACTCCTGAGGGACTCAAGGATTGACAGTATAGCCTATGGAGATGGCTTGCTTAATGTAGACTCATTCTTGGACTCTGTTTAAATTGTGTTCTTTTCAAGATGAGCGCTTCAGGCCCCCATGGAGCCTCTTGTTTTTTATCCCCATTACTTCTTTACCGACCGAAATCAAAAAAAAGAAAGTTTCCGAAATATTTCAACAAAAACCAATAATAATAAAAAATATACTGAAGAATGTATGTATGTTTGTTTATTGTTGCTTTTAGAGAATAAATTATAAATGTTTTTTGTGATCTGTAACTTTTGTCTTCTACCAAAGAATAATATTTGTATGTGTGTTGGTTTTTTTATGTTTTTAGTGTATATTTTATTAATCTGTTTCATGTAATTTGTAGCTTTTGTCTTGTTAACACTGTCAGTATTAAAGCTTGCTCTTTGCCTCTTGCAGTTGTCAAGATAGAGTATATAGGGCCCTGCAAATCACATATTTTCGATTTGAATCAAATCTCAAAATCGAATCAAGTTTATTATTAAAAAAAAGAATGGAATACATACATCTTGAAGTCCCTGCTGATTAAATATTCCAACCACATCATCAAGGCATGCCTTCGTCGATTTTTGTTCAAAAACAGAAATGGGTGTGAGAATTCTATACTGCACAATGTTTGGGGCTAGCAGCTGGCAACTGTTAGCTCATTGTTAATATTGCTGGAGAACTTTTAAATTTCCTTTCAGCAGTGGTAGTGACTAGTGAAACAGGAATTAGCATGGATGGTGGCATGGGTACAGATATTTTTATCATGTTAACGTAGCGGAAATTACACTCAGCCTTTATATTTTTATACTAACAACCAATGGCCCAGTCTTAGCTGGTGCAAACTGGATATTATCAAGGGCCAAAAACAATTTTGAACCCCCAATCCCCAAAATTTGTATACAATACCAAAAATTAAAAGTCCTATCTGGCCCTCCTTACTTATACCATCTGCGCATGCACAGCACTCAGGAAGAGACTGGAATTGGCGCTAACATCATTCTTTGTTTGGACCTGAAGTCAGTAACAATGATCTGACATCTGTGCTTTAAAATTTCCTTTTCTGAGTATGCCAGACACAAATCAATGAAAGAATTGGTGGATCCAAGGCTGTAAATGGATGATGGAAGTGAACAATGGAGGTTTCAAACTTTCAGGGCTGTAACTTTATAATAATTATAAAAATGATTTCATGTTTCCCATTTTCGGGACATACGCCTGACGTCATCATTCTTGCTAATGATTAATCCACTGTTTGGGAGCGCGGTGGCTCAGTGGTAGACTGTTGGACTTCTATGCTAGAGGTCCCGAGTTTGATCCCCATCCAGGATGACCCACGTTGTGTCCTTGGTCAAGGCACTTTATCCCGGTTGCCTCCATGGGGGCATGATGACGCCATGTACTAAGACGTACTGCACGATGATGGTGCACATGTCTTCAACCGCTGTAACCCTGCTTGAGTGGAGCTTGAACAGAGTTAGAATGTTGAGGAGCTGACAGATGTTCGTCGATGTTCGGCAGTTCTCTCCGGGTACTCCAGCTTCCTCCACCCATAAGACTGTCACGGTCACGATTAGCCATTGTGCATGAGTATGTGACCTTAAACACCAATAAATAACATGATAGGTAAACACCATGATATTTGATGAAGTGAAAGCTGTTCTGCTGTGACTACAGTCACAGTATAACAGCTTTCACATCATCAAACATTATGGGTGGGAGGAGTTAGCATGTTGATTGATTTGATGTCATCTTGATGGGACAGTTTGAGTGGCAACTTTTTTCTCTGACGTTCCAGCAATCCAGTTGTGTAGAGATAAGTGGGAAAGATAACAAATGCCTGGGGTGTAAGTCCTCTAAAATAGGCAACATGGAAACAAACAATTAGCTGCCCACCCAAAATTATTAAAACAGACCTCTGTCTTATTAAAGGCCCTCAACTTCATCTCATTCCATTTATAAGACCTTGGGCTGTTAATCATCTCTGCTGGCCCACTAATGAACCATAATGCTCTTGAAAATTGTGTTATTGTGATATTACATTAACAAAGTAAATTCCCTCAACCTAAATGTCATATAGCTATGGGCAGCTCTTGTCGGGAAGCTCCCTTCGTTTTAGCTCCAGAAGATCTTTAAAAATCCTTGCACAGTGGAGCTCACTTATTTGGATATCTCTTAACTGAATAACTTTGTTAAATGTGTATTATTTCCAAACACAAAACGATTTACTTTACCTTCACCTTAAACACCAATAAATAAATAAACGAATCTTGTTTAAATACCGGTAATAGAATAAATGCCCAGTTTACGACCAAAGTACGGAATAATTATCAACTTCCTGTTAATTGAATATTTTCCACTGGCAAAGTGACTATTTAATTAACAGGGTTCTACTGTGTTTTTCATCTCTAGCTTTTTGAAATCCATTTAAATATTTACAGAACAAGGTCTGGAAACTCTTCGTATCTGAAGTGTTTATCTGATCAGTAGAGATGGGCAATATACCAAAAACCGAACCAATACCGATATGATGGGGATACCCAAAAAACGAACCAAACCAATCATTGAATACCGAAACCATCTATATTTTCCAATTTTCCTACATTTGCAATTTATAAGGCCTTGTTGAGGCTTGATAGCAATTGAAGTATTCATCATCAGGAAAGAATTGACTGATTTTCTTGGGCCTTGGCAATTGTCCTGTTGCTTAGCAGTAATTTCTCGTCGAGTCTTGGATGCCTATCAAGGCAGCCAAGACTTCACAATAAATCACTGTCTAGGTGATTTATCTAGTGTTGGCAGGACCACGTAATGATGGTATGTTAATAGCGCATGCTCTGAGATTGCAAAAACCTGAAATGGGCCATTAACTGGCTTAGTGCTAGAAGCCACTATCAAGGCTTTCCAAAAAAATAAGTCAACAGAGCAAAAGCCAATATTTTCCTTTCTCATGTTTCATTTTCAGCCAGACGCAAAGGATATTTTGTATATATAAATTTGTGCTATTACAAACTACTGGAGAGTGCCTTTGGGCATGTTGGCACTCCAATAATTTGTAATAGAACAATTTTTTTTAGATAAATTCAGACCACCAAAAATAATCTAGCCCTCAACCAGTTAAAGGTTAAGGTTTGGAATAAGTCAAAAAATTACTGTTGATATGACTCGTGTTGGCAAAATAATGCCAATGTTGAGCTCTATTGGTAGTTGCATTTTTGTTGCTGTGGTAGAATGGTATAAAAACAATGTATTCTGTATTTTCCTGTGGTGATTTTCCTTTGGTTCTATTAACAAATCTCACTTAAGTCAGATACCAAATCCTGAACCAATACCTTGGTATACTCCTCTAAAAATACCAAAACCAATACCAAACTCAGTATTCCAATACAGCCTCTCTTTACTGATCAGAGTAATTTGCATTGAATCATTAAAGTGAATACAGTAGAACCTGTCTTGAGAGACCACCCTTTGGGCCACACAAAAGTGGTCTCTCAAGACAGGTGGTCTCTCATAACAGGTTTCAGGTTTCCTCAAGTCAGTGAATAACCAACCACAAAATTCAGAAATGGAGAAGAATAGATTTTTGTAATTACTTTGTAATTGTTCTTTTTTATGAAGTTTTTGTAACAAATTGAAATGGACTGTTATAAAAATTATAAAAATAAATTAGTGTTGAAAATCTTCAATGAAGATTTTCAACACTAATTTATTTTTATAATTTTTATAACAGTCCATTTCAATTTGTTACAAAAAGATTTTCAACACAAATTTATTTTTATTCCTATCTGTCACATTTCAGGTATGTATGAAATAATTGTTTATTCCGCAATAATCCTAATCTTTTCACAGGGGTCTTATAAAAACATCTCAATCTTTAATGAGTCAGCAATTGAAACCCAATTAAGAGCTTTTAATACTTTTAATTATGTTAGTATAACCACAATGGATTTTCCAATTCCAGAACAGGTAAACAGTTTTTGTCATGGTTTCAGTCTTCAAAGGGACGGTCTCTCAAGACAGGTCTATTATGGCATAAAAATACAAGTTGGTACCAGGTCACAGTGGTCTCTCAAGACAGGTGGTCTCTCAGGACAGGTGGTCTCCCATAGCAGGTCCATTATAGAGTAAAACCAATCGGTGCCAGGTAGGTGTGGTCTCTCAAGACAGGTGGTCTCTCAAGACAGTGGTCTCTCAAGACAGGTTTTACTGTATTCTGTATTTTCCTATGGTGATTTTCCTTTGGTTCTATTAGCAAATCTCAGTTAAGTCAGATACCAATTCCTGAACCAATACCATGGTATACTCTGCTAAAAATACCGGAACCAATACCAAACTGAAAATTCCAATACAGCCTATCTTTACTGATCCAAGTAATTTGCATTGAATCGTTAAAGTGAATACTGGACCCCACTGGTTCCAGTAGAATAACAATGGGGTGATGATATGCACTGGCACATTGAAAGTAGACATGATTCCAGAACAAAACTGAGCACAAACAATGTGATTCAACAGAGTTGGAAAGACTAAACAATTCCATTTCAAAGATAATATGAAGCACATTCACAGAATATGAAGTCTTTAATTTGTGGTACCAGCACCAAATATGGGCTTCGAACTCTCTACCAGTTAATCAGCTGGAACTACCATATTTACTCTATGTATTGGGACACTCTATGATTTGGGACACACATTTTTTCCAGAAAACTATATTTTTTTATGCTCCAAAGTTTGGGACATTCAGGAGATTTGTTTCCAGTTGGCCCGACGCTAGTAGCAGACGACACTCATAAAAAAATTCTTGAGTAGCTAAAAATTCGCATTTGTTGCTTCCAAAACATAGCTTATGATCCCTCATTGGAATGAGCGCAATACGCTCATTCCATTGAGGGATCATTGGCTATGTTTTGGAAGCAAAAAATGAAAATATAAAAAAAAATTGGACGGCGATTTTCGTATATAGTGATGGAAAACGAATCACACACAACTTTATTCAGCATCAAATCAAGACCAGGCTGTGTTCTTTCCCTATTTTCTAAGAATTGGGACATCTGTGAAAATAATTATTTTTAGCTGTCCCAATACATAGAGTAAATACGGTAAGTGCACTTTTTGTCAACAATTTTCATTGCACAAGGAGGGGAGATAGCTGTAAAAAGGAATCTATGTACCAGAAATTGCTAGCAAGCCTTGAATATTGTTATGTTTTGGGTATTTTTATATCTACAGGTTTTTGAATAATGATTTATATGTTTTTTTTTTAAATTTATTGTTTTGGTATATCATGATACATTTGTTATTTTATCTTTTTTGTTAGATCTTATCTCATTACCTCTTTGTAGAGTAATCCTACAGTCATGTTTTTCACATTCACTTCACATTATATATTGTGATATTGGCATAGCTTCTGTGCTTTTTTTTACTCTATTACAAATATATAAAATAAAAATATTATAGCTCACATATCAAACCTGAAGCATCCATTTATTTGTAGTAAAGAATGTACTAATTTGAAAAATGTTGTTTTGTTTCTTTTTTTAAATAAAAATATATCAGTTTTTCATCCCCTGATTTAAAACAGTGTTTGTTTACTGTAGTAGACAAGTTTTGATTTTAGTTGTGTAAGAAGAGCCAGTAACCAATGCTTGTGTTATAAGTTCTATAAAGGTAGAAGGATAAAACAAAATATAAACTTGATTTGTCCTGTAGTTACCATATAGATCTGGATGCTTAATGTAACCTCAAAAACACAGGTACACAGCACAAGCTGAGAAATTAAAAAAAAAATGATATCCGATAGTACTTTTGGATCAATGCTGTCATACCACCATATTGTCCAGGCACATTAGACATAAAAATGAGAAAGTAAGGAAAAAAATCGGAGAAAGCTGATTTTTTTATATGTTTCCGGGACACACATTGCGAATAAAGTGTGAAAAGTCCCCGCGAATCCGAGTTGAGCTTTTTTAGTTATAGCGTTTTTTTGATGAAAAAAAAAATTTTTAACAAAATTCGACCCAGCTCCATATTTCTCATTCTTATTCGCCTTAGTAGGGTGAGAATCATAAATATCGTGCTGAATTATATTGAGAATACATATCCCCAACAGAAAATGCCAACTTTGTACCAATCCTCACACTCAATGGTGAAATATTCACGAAAATGTACAAAATTACGGAAAAAAATTTATTGTTTTCATACACACAACGGTACACAACGTCCATTAAATCAAATCTACGACTACTTTGGGAGTTAAATTATATATCAAAAATTGCAGAAAAGCAATGGCTTTATAATGATATATAACAATAGTCATTTATTCCATAATGAACTGGTGAAACGTGTGAAATATTAACCATACCCCCTAAACTCAAATTCAAACGGCATCGACTTTTCTCATTCAAATACCGTATTATAGCATCATTGTTTCAATTTCCATGTTCGATTAAATCACATAATGTGGTGTTCGCCTACACTCAAGATGCATTGGCATGTAATGTGTGCATGCCCTTGATGTGTACTCATAAACATTCGTCAGATAAGTTGACAAAAGTTTTCGTTAGACTCGGCGGCTTCCATATGATTATGTCATATTTAGGGGCAGTTGGTTCGATCATGGCTGGTAGCGGCTTGGATGAACTTTGGGGGACTGTTTATGCTGGTGGGTCAATCCATCATTTGATCAGTGGTCATGCATATTCAAGAGCAGTTCGTGCCCATTTGCTAACACAAATTGCCATTACAAAACTTGTGTTTGAAGAAAGCCGAACACTAGATAACATAGACTGCACAGAAGTCAATGAAATATTCTGTGGACTTGCCAGAGGTGACTGTACAACAGCTGACGCTGTCAATCAAGAAAGTGTCAACCATCTACTGTCAAAATTACACGAACTGCTCC
Organism: Pictodentalium vernedei; assembly: GCA_031216915.1. Lineage (NCBI taxonomy): Eukaryota > Metazoa > Mollusca > Scaphopoda > Dentaliida > Dentaliidae > Pictodentalium > Pictodentalium vernedei. The sequence goes on from CM062295.1 coordinate 744,960,206, forward strand.
AGAATGCGTCCGTAGGACGCACAGGAAAGCTTTGGGTACAATACTACGAGCAAATAGGTCTTCTCCAGTTGTTCTTGAGAGCAGAGCGCACAGGCGACTGGGAACTCCACACATATTGTGTTCGCAATATGATTCCAGTATTTCACGGAGGTCACAGTGGTCATTTTGCATACGCAAAAAGTTCTCATCTCTATTTGCAGCAGATGAATGAGCTAACAGAAATAATGCAACAGGATGATTTGAAGTTGTTCACTGAGAAAGGTTACTTTACCATAAGGCGCTCAGATAAATTCTGGGATGGGATATATTCTGATCAGACCATAGAGCATTGTTTAATGAGAATGTTCAAGCTCCCTGGTGGTCTCACACATGGCAGGGGAATAACCGATAGCACTGTTGCGAAATGGGTACATGGACTACCTCTTTGCCTTCCGATATGTAATGCTCTCGAAAATTTTGTTCATGTTCACACTGGTCATGGCGAACAACATCGGGATCTCCGTCAAAGTTCACAATTGACTGATGCCAATGATATCACCAAATTATTGAACTGGCTCAGAGTGCATTCCCCCTTTCAGAATAGAGATCCACTACAATTAGTCTCTATAGCGACCGGGCTTGTGGCCGACGAAACTGTGAACTGTGACCAAGTTCGCAAAATTGGTGAATGTTGCGTATCGAATGTTGTAAGCAAAACGTTCAACAGCATCAAACTACGACGTGTTGACACTGTGAAGTCTTTCGCATCGATGGCAAATAGCATCAAAGTCCGTGGAAGTAAGGTAGTGATTGACTCCACAATTCTGTTCAACCGAATCACATGTGTTATTCAGTCACAAGCAGAGATGGAAGAGCATCTCAAATATGAACTCGCCCCGAAACCACCAGCAATGTTTGATTCTGCTGGAATGAGGAAGACACAGAAAAACACGCTCGGTAAGATCCTCAAAACATACGGTTCCGAGCATACTAAAATCGCAGAACATTCTCTGTTTGTTGTAGATGGTGGATTTTTATTGAGGGCAGTTGTATGGCCTAAACAGTCGTCATATAAGGACATATGTACATCATATTCCAGTTATCTAGTGAGACATTTTGGGGCGAACGTCGTGGTTGTTTTTTATGGTTATGCTTGTACAATGTCGACAAAGGGCATGGAGCAAGCCTGTAGATCTAAAGACAGGTATTCCATTGATATCAATATCTCACCCGAGTTACCAGCCACCACACCCCAATCCGATTTCCTTGCAAATGCCAAGAACAAAACCCAACTGATCGATCTTCTAATGCATGAGCTATCTGCTATCAATATTCAGTCCAAGCAGGCCGAGGCTGATGCTGATGTACTGATAGCCGAAACTGCACTTGACATCGCTCAAGATGACAACAATGTTGTCGTTGTGGGAACATACACAGACTTGTTAGTCATTCTTACCTCTCGAGTTCAACCGGGATGTAATATTCACATGATGTATTCCATTACCCCAAACTTACTAGTTTCAGTTAGTGAAATAGCAACCAAAATGGGTGACCATAGAAGCAACCTCCTTGTAGCACATTCTATAAGTGGTTGTGACACTACTTCTGCACTCTTTTGAGTTGGTAAGAAGAAAGTATTCAGTACAATTGTCTCCGATGTTACTAGCGACTCACAACAGTATGTCAACACAATTTTGGCGGATGACAGTACACCAAGTGCAGTAGCCGCTGCCGGGGAACAACTTCTCCTGATCTTATACGGGAGTAAAACTGTTTCCTCTCTCGACCAATATAGATATGTCACTTACAAGCGTTATGTAGCAAAATCTAAACTGAATAAACCCATCGACCTAGCCTCACTCCCACCAAGCAGCGATGCTGCACAACAACATGTCTACAGATGTTATCTCCAGATCCAACAATGGCTGGGCACTTCGCTTCCTCCGACGGATTGGGGGTGGTCGCTAGACAATGGACTTCTTGTACCGACTGCAGCCACAAAGCCATGTGCCCCCGATAACCTACTGAATCTGATCAGTTGTGGTTGCAAGAGTGCTTGTACAAAAAGGTGTGGGTGTAAGAAGGCAGGACTCTCTTGCTCAGGTTTGTGTAATTGCAGTTCGGATTCTTGTAACAACCACAGAAACACTGTCCTGTCGGAAATTTCTGAGTTCGATGAATAATATGTATATAGGTCATGTCATTTCTGTATATAGCGTTGATAATAGTCAATGTAACTTAATCCATGTTGATTGATTTGTACATTCTGTAAATATTATTTATTGATTTTTGTACACTCTGTAAATATTATTTATTGATCTCATGCTGCCAGACACAGATGTGTCTGTTCGGTCCCAAGCCCGAAAATAGTTGAGTTCTCATGCTGACGAATTTTATGCCAAAAGGGGAACTCGGCCAGAAGCAGAGGGGGTCTTCCATAATGTCTATTTTGTAAGCAATGATAAAAGTCTTCAAATGGTGGTGGATTTTTTATCGTCTGTCCAACTAACATCCCGTTCTGTACTACGACCCTTTGGGCAAATCCGTTAGGAAAATCGTCATTTTTTGCGTAAATCCGATACTTTTTTGTGAATTTTCAATAATTTTTCGCAGAAATTGTCACAGAATGCACATTTTCCTCTAGGTAAGTGTATATTAGACATTATGTAGCTCGAAATACGCGTAAACAAAAAATACAGTTGGATCAATTCGAGGTTACAAAGTTCGTGCGATTTTTTTTTATTTTTTTCAAACGCGTTTTCGAAAAAAGGCTGTAGAAAAAAAAGCTCAACTGGGATTTTAGGGGACTTTTGTCTGATCGTTCAGTGACATGTACTCAACATTCCCTGAAAAAATCAGCTTTCTCCGATTTTTTTCCCTAGTGAAACCTAATGTTCTTGGGCTAATAAAGGAATATAAATATTGCCAACTTGAAGGTACACATTGCGCTTTTCGAAAATAATAGCACTCATCTTCATTATATACCCCATCCCCAAATTTGATTCACTCAATGTATCCAGCAGTACCCGGTGTTAGTGGAAAGAGGAAAGAAGAAACTGTACATTGGTGTATTACATGCCCATTGGGTGTTTTTGAGCTGTTTGTAATAACTGGGAGAAGTCGCAGAAAAGGTCGAAAAACACTTAGTCGGACAACTTCATGTTCAGTGAAAAGTGGGTTACTAGTGACAAATCTCTGATTTATTATAAAAATTTGAGGTCCCATTGTCAATGGTGGGGAGATTCAACTATTAACTGTACACCTTTATCATTTTTAGCTCACCTGAGCGTAGCTCAAGGGGAGTTTTAAAAATCACTTTCTGTCCGTCGTCATCCATCCGGCATAAACTTTACATTATCGACTTCTCCTCACAAACTACTTGACCAAATTGAACCATAAACTGGTGTGCATGTTCCCTATCATATGTCAATTCAAGTTTGTTCAAATAAAGTTGTCACACCCACGGGGGCACCACAAGGGGCATAACTCTGACAGCACCCATAAAATACAAAAAAAATCTTCAGATCCAGTGGTCAGAATCTTTTCATATTTGGTATACAACATCTCTAGGGGGATCAGATATAAGTTTGTTCAAATTGAGTCGCTGGGTTGATATTTGGGCTCCCTATGGGATCCCGAATTTTAACTTAGTGCAATATGAGGAAATTTCTTTAAAAATCTTCTACTTCAGATCCAGGGATCAGAATCTTTTCATATTTGGTATACATCATCTCTAGGGGAGCCAGATCACGTTTGTTCAAATCGAGTCCCTGGGTTAATATTTGGGCTGCCTATTGGAGCCCAAATTTAACATTGTGCAATACGTGGAATATTCTTTAAAAATCTTCTTCAGATTCACCAGGTGAATCCTCTCATATTTGGTATACATCATCTCTACGGAGGCCAGATTCAAGTTTGTTCAAATCAAGTTCCTCAGTTAATATTTGGGCTCTCTATGGGAGCAAATATATCTTCTTCAGATTCACCAGGCAGAATTCTCTTATGTTTGGTATATATCATCTCTATGAGGGCCAGATTCAAGCTTGTTCAAACTGAGTTCCTCGTTTAATATTTGGGCTCCCTATGGGAGCCCAAATTTTAACTTGGTGCAATATGCAGAAATTTCTTTATAAATCTTCTTCAGATTCACCAGTCAGAATTCTCTCATATTTGGTATACATCATCTCTAGGGGGGCCAGATTCAAGTTTGTTCAAATCGAGTTCCTCGGTTAATATTTGGGCTCCCTATGGGAGCCCGAATTTTAACTTAGTGCAATATGAGGAAATTTCTTTTAAAATCGTCATCTTCAGATCCACCAATCAGAATCCTCTCATATTTAGTATACTTCATCTCTCGGAGGGCCAGATTCTAGTTTGTTCAAATCGAGTTCCTTGGTTAATATTTGGGCTCCCTATGGGAGCCCGAATTTTAACTTCGTGCAATATGAGGAAATTTCTTTAAAAATCTTCATCAGATCCACCAGTCAGAATTCACTCATATTTAGTACACTTCATCTCTATGGGGGGTCTGATTCAAGTTTGTTCAAATCAGGTCCCTGGGTTGAAAATTTTGGGTCTGGTTAGGATTTAGAAATTTTGGAGCAAAATTCTAAAAAAAAAAAAAAATTTTAGCCTGAAAATTTTGGGTCCAGTTCCGACTGAAATTTTGGACCAAAATTCGGAAATTTGGGGGGGTGCGGGTATTTTTTATGCATTTTGTTCAATTTTGAGACGAAAAAGAAAAAAAATTTTATAGTCTGAAAATTTTGGGTCCGGTTCGGACTTTGCAATTTTGGACCAAAATTCAGAAATATCTTTTTTGATCTTTTTATGCATTTTGTTCAGTTTTGAGATGAAAAAAAAAAGAAAAAAATTTATAGCCTGAAAATTTTGGGTCCAGTTGTGACTTGGAAATTTTGGACCAAAATTTGGAAACGTTTTTTCATTTTTATACGTTTTCTTCAATTTTGAGACAAAAAGAAATAAAAATTTTAGCCTGAAAATTTTGGGTCCAGTTCTTTTCAAAATCGAATTCCAAGATGAATTAGAGTGCTTTTATTCGAAAATGTTTTTACCTTATGTCCTCCTTTCCTTTCCTTATCGGTGTGTGGGGAGGGGGGGGGGGGGTGTAGATGTAACAAACTATTTGGCTGCAAAATATATTTTGAAAGATTTAGAGTGATTTTATGCAACAAAAAAAACACCCCTATGACCATCAACCCCACTCCCCACCCCCAAGGACCCCTATAATAATTTCATGACTTCATTCCTCTGAAATGTTGATGAGCCATGATCAGCAGAATGTGATCCAAAATACTTTTTTGAACAACTTGTTTAAGAAATCTTCAGATCGACCTATCAGAATCCTTTCATATTTGGTATACAACATCTCTTGGTGGGTCAGATTCAAGTTTGTTCAAATCAGGTCTCTTTTGTTAATATTTTGGCTCATTATTGGGGCCCAAAGTTTAGCTTAGTGCAATGTGAGGACATTTCTTTAAAAACCTTCTTCGGATCCACCCATCAGAATTCTTTCATATTTGGTATATAACATCTCAAAAGGGATCAGATTCAAGTTTGTTCATTTAGAGTTCCTGGCTTAATATTTGAGCTCTCTATGGGTGGGGGTGGCAGGGGCAGCATGTTAGGCTCAGGTTTGTTCAAATACATTCCTTCGAGTTTTTCCATAAAATTTCATGACTTTATTCCTTTGTAGTGTTGATGAACCATGTCTAACTGAATGTGACCCCCAAATACTAATTTGAACCGTTATGGCAAGTGAGCGATTAAGGCCCCATGGGGGCCTCTTGTTTAATCTTGGATCGACATTTATTCATTTCTGGTGATCACATTTACCATTTGTACATTTTTACCCTTCACTTGAAAAATCATCAAGCTGTCGGTGACCATCGAAATGACAAGATTATTACAAAACATCCCCATTCTCCCATTGGCTACTATCCATGCCGAGAAAATCATGAATGAAAAGAAGCCAGTGGGAGAATGGGGATATTTTTGTGCGAATCTTGTCGTTTCGATGGACACCGACAGCTTGATGAGTTTTCAAGTGAAAGGTAAAAAATATACAAACGGAAATGTGATCACCAGCAATGGATAAATGTTGATCCAAGATTAAAAATTGATAAAGGTATTCAGTTAAAAGTTGAATCCTCCCAAGACAATGGGAGCACGAAATTTTATAATAAATCGGAGAACTGTCGCTCGTAACCCACTTTCCACTGAACATCAAGTTGTCCGACTAAGTGTTTTTCAACCTTTTCTGTGACTTCTCCCAGTTATTATGAACAACCCAAGAACATCAGATAACATTTCTTATCAAGCTACCTTACAATTGTTTACTACAGGCTTGCACTACAGTGGAAGTCCCTAACTCGAAAAATATACAAGGGATTTGGGAATGAAAAGTTGTGCAAAAGCACCAAGAAAAAATAAGCCCAAACTTGGTCGAGTGCTACCGATCCACACCCAGTAGGGGACGCTCTTCTAGTACAGATCCATGGCTTCCGGTACCAGTGCGCAGGCAGTAACTAATGAATCATTCTTTTTTGGTCCATTTGCATTAAGAAACAGTGATAATTCAACTCGTTGATAATGGTTGCGTGTGACTGGAATTATGGATCTGAGGATCGTATAATAACAGGACTGTGTTTTATATATTCTCGTTATTATTTTTAACCACTTTTTCATTGTATTTTATATATTCTCCGTGTTCGCACGCGACTTTCGCGTACCAGATAAATTTATGTTATGTTTTGGATATTATTATTATTATTGGAGTTAGGTGTCAATGGGGGGCTGTATGGACCAGATTTCTCCTCTCTGTTGAGGGCAGAATTTCTCTTTTTTTGGGTCCCTGTCAGCCGTCTGGGTTCAGTTGTGTTCCCGCCGGTCCTTTATTTTCTGCCACCTTTCTCTCGTAGTTCTATTTTCTACATCTGTTGAGTTCACCTTTTCTTCTACCGCTCTCACCTCTGTTATGCCCAGGACTGTTCCTTGAGGGCAATACCTTTTGCCCAAGCATGTGGTGCATTCTCGTGGCCGTTCCTCCCGCACCCGCAGGGAGGGGGAATGCTGTCATTCGGGGCCTCCCGACACGACCACGCCCGGTGAGAGTTATACCTCCTCCGTGGGGTATGTGCAGTCTTCAACTGTGGTGGATACTACAGGAGCTGTTGAGTTGTCTGGTGAAGAGATGCCTGGTTCTGGGACTGGGGCCCCTCTCCAGTCGACATCTGATGCTGTCACTAGGGTTGTGACTCCTCCGTTGGAACCGAGCTCGGTTGCTCTCTCCACTTTTCGACCGGTTTCTACAGCTCCCGTCGTATCTGCTGTTCCGTCTGCTACGTCATCAGTCACCATTTCAGTCGGTCTCGGCTTATCCCTGCAGGGGTCTGCAGAGATGTCTGGTAGTGTGGACATGGGGTAGCGGCCTCAGCTTTCCTTGACTTCAACTCGGCGAAATCGGAAAGGGCTGTCAACCGAATCCTCTGCTGTGGTCTCTCAGCCGTCGAGCCCAGCAGTTTTCTCATTTAATTCGGATGTTCATGGTGGGGTCACCATGGACTCTGTTGCGTTTCCGTCCACGTGGCACTCTGGTCTCAATGCCAGTTTTGTGGGACAGACACTTTTTGTGCAGCCTGGACCTTCTGTCCCTCAGAGGTCCACGGGGACTCTCCTGAGTTCCCACACTGTAGATCTTCGGGGTATGTCTTACCCCTATGTGCATCTGCCTTCAGGTGTTAAGACTGCCACCCGTCGCCCCGCGTCGGGTGTATTTGAGGATCGTGACCCTTCGCTGGTTAAAAGGGTCAGAAGTGAAGCCACTTTGCCGGTTCGTTCCCACGTCGAACCGGCCAACACGCTTAGGGAGGCCCTCTCCTCTCTCACTCAGGTTCGTTCCAAGATCCTTCCCTTTGCCTCCAGCGAGGCTACTAGTGGTTTCCAGGCGCCGCCTCCCGGGATTGGAAGCAGGCCGCTTTCTGATCCTTTCAGGTGTGCCTACACCATGGGGGCATCGGCTGGTTTGCCATGATGGGCTATGTGTCTTCCGTCTCAGAGGATGGGTCAGACATACCTGACGTCGAAAGCCAACAGTCTTCTGACTTGGGGGCAGCTCTTGACTTTGTGTTTCAGTTCCTTCCAGATCTCAAACCGTCAGACCAGCCGACGGTGTCAGCCAGGCCGCGATCATCGGTTGCGCGCCTACAGCCTGTGGAGCAACCCACTACCTGGCGCCTTCGCCCGTGCCAGTTGGTACAGGTGGTTGAAGCGTTTACAGTTTTGGACTCAAAGCTGAGTTCCAATGCTTTGAGGACTTCGTTCTTCTTTGCCTCCATTGCGTTATCGTTCCTACGATTCCGCCAATCCGTCAGTCTGCCAGACTTTGATGGTCTTGGATCAAGACTCCACCCCCCTCGGGCTTTCCTAGCCCAAGTCGGCTGTTATTCCTATGGCGACTCTGGAGTCCCTGTTGGGCTTTCTCAGATCTCGTCGTCTCTGCTTTAGCTGCTTATCTGCCTCCAGATAAGTTTGACGACATACAGGCTGCTTTGCATGTGCTTTCCAAGGCGCTCATGCATCTTACTCACACGCATGCCTTCAACTCGGCTAACTTGAAATTAGTTCGCCGGGATGCAGTGTTGGACACAAGCCGTCCCCTTCCTAAGGGGCAGCATGCTGCTCTTCGATCTGCTTCTTTGGTGGGTCCGCGACTATTCCATGGTTCTGTGGCGACGGTCCGGGATGACGTCCTACGTCATTCCAAAGATCAGATGCTGCTTCGTCAGCTTGATCAGCCTTCTGTTGGAGGCAGGGGTCGTCCAAAGCCTAACAAGCACCCTTCTCTTTCCTCTGTGAAGCCAAGGGCTGATCCTCCTGCCACCGCTTCTACTTCTTACGGGGTAAGGGTCAGCGTCGGCAGGCTAGAGGGAGGACTCAGGATTCTTCATATGGTAGAGGAGGCAGTTTCTCCTCTCACGGGCCTCACCGGGGCTCGAAATGAAGGTCCTCACCTCGATTTATCCCAAGTTGGAGGAAGGATATCGGAGTTCGCAGACCATTGGGCCACAATCACATCCGATCCTTGGGTGTTGATGTTGTTCAGTCCGGGCTGTGGATATCTTTCCGGGGGCACCCACTCTGTCGAGAATGCCTCTTCCAACACAAGTTGATCACGAAGACAGACAATCTCCCGTCAAAGGGGGCGATCGCGGTCGTCAAGAACATTCATTCAGTGGGATTTTATTCCTGCCTGTTCTTGGTGCCGAAGAAGGACGGCCGACTCCGACCGATTATTCATCTGAATATCCTGAACCAGTCTATCATTGCTCCGAAGTTCAGCATGGAGACTTTCAGGTGGGTTCGCCGCTCCATTCACCAGGGAGATTTCGCTTCCAGCATCGACCTGCGAGATGCTTACTTTCACGTTCCAATTCATTGGACATCGCGAAAGAATCTAAGGTTCACTTTTCTGGGGCGAGTTTACCAGTTCAAGGCCATGCCCTTCCACCTCAACCTGGCTCCTTGGGCCTTCACCCGACTGATGTCGCATGTGATAGCCTTCCATCACACACAGTCCAGGGTGACTACTTCTTGGGCAAGTTTACCAGTTCAAGGTCATGCCCTTCAGACTCAACCTGGCCCCTTGGGTCTTCACCCGACTGATGTCGCATGTGATAGCCTTCCATCGCACACAGTCCAGGGTGACTACTTCGGCATATCTAGACGATATCCTCCAGAGGCATTCCAATGCTGCCTTTCTGGAGTCAGATGTCGACACACTGTTGAGCCTGCTCACGTCGCTAGTGTTCAGAGTCAACGAGGAGAAGTCAAACCCGGTCCCTTCTCAGTCGTTTTGTCTTCTGGGGATGGACTTCTGTACTCTGCTGAATATGGTGGCGATTCCCTGGGCAAGGGCTGTGATTCTCTCAGCTTTTTCCCTGACTCTGTCCCAGTCCACGTCCGTGACAGCTCGGAGTATTCGCCGGCAGCTCGGTCTCTGCAGTTCAGTGACTTTTCTCATCCCTCTAGGTCGGCTGCATGTCGGATCTCTCCAACACTTTCTGCTCAGTTGTTGGAGGCCGAATGTCGATCCTCTGGATCTGGTGCTTCAATTACCAGAGTCTCTTCATCGTCACCTTCTCCCCTGGACGTATGTTCAGTGGATTATGCAGGGAGTTCCGTTGGACTTACCCACGTCCGATCGTGTTCTGACGGCAGATGCCAGCGATCTCGGACGGGGTGCGACCTCGGATCCTCTAGGTCTTTCCCTTCACGGATCATGGGACCGGGATCAAGCAGCTCTTCACATCAACCAGAAAAAGCTTCTTGCTCTTCTGAGTTTCCGGCAGTGGATCCCCCACATTTCGAATCGCCAGGTCCTTCTGTTGACTGACAATTCGACAGTGGTTGCTTACATTCGGAACCAGGGCGGCACGCACTCGGTTCCCATGTAAGAATTGGCTCGGGATCTTCTACTGATCGTTCAATATGTCAACGCCGGAGTGGTGGTTCGTCACATTCCCGGTCGTCTGAACGTCCCAGCCAACTCTCTGTCCCGATGGGGCAGGGTCATTTCCACCGAGTGGATGCTCCACAGGGCGGTGTTCCAGTTGCTTTGCGATCTTTGGGGTCGTTCCCACATCGATCTCCTTGCGACTCGTTGGAGCCATCAGGTGGACACTTTCGTGTCCCCATGTCCAGATCTCTGGCTTTCGCCGTGGACGCTCTGTCGCTCGATTGGAACGGTCTTGTCGGCTACGCCTTCCCGCCGGTTCCGATTCGGCCTCAGGTTCTAAGCAAGATACGAACCTGTAGAATCATTCTGATCGCTCCCCTGTCGCCTCAACGGGTGTGGATCAATCAGCTCCGCTCTCTGTTGGCGGCGGTTCTGGCACGTCTCCCTCTACGTCGCGACCTTCTTTGCCAAGGTCATCCGAGGAGGTTTCACATCGACCCGACTTCATTGTGCTGTCACGCATATCTTTTGTCAGGTCCTGTCTCCTCCTTAGAGGCTTTTCGAGACAAGCAGTGGAGTGCATTTCTTCAAGGAGGCACTCCACTGGTTTAGCCTATGGTTACAATACAAAAAATGGAGACAAAAGCGCACTCTAGGATTTTACCTCAACATTTAATAGAGCATAACATGGAAGAGATCAGCTGATTGAGGCAATATTTATTGATTTTGAAACCCTCAATAAAAATGCCACAGTGTCTATTTTAGAAAAGACTGAAAATATTGGCACTGGCTGTCCTTTCAAAATTGTGAGAGTTGAAATATAAGGTGAGGGGGCAAGTAAAATATGCCTTTTCAATTGAGCATGAAACTGTACAGTAGTTGGGGAATCGCCAAATTTGAACACAGAAAACACACGGTGACATATATTTTTTTTTCCTGTTAATTTCTTTAATGAGATGATACACTAAGTGGATTCAGGACTGTTTTCTCCCAAATGCCCTTGATGAGCTTAGGAGACAGGAAATTGTTAACACTGTCGCTAATGCAAATCTTTTAGTGTATTGCACCCAATGCGGCTAAGTGGAAGGTCTTCTGTCGATGGTGTGCCGATCACTCTGTTGATTTTGCCAATCCTTCGATTTCACAGATTGTGGAGTTTCCTGGTATATCTGTTTGATTCTCGGGATCTCCAGCCTGTTACCATCAATGGGTACAGGTCCATGCTTTCGAAGACCTTTTCGTATGTGGGACAGCGTTGTATCTGCACTAATCCATACCTCTCCAAGCTTGTTCGGCACTTTTCTTTGAAAAGGCCTAGGACTTTGCAGCTTACCCTAATATGGAATCTTTCTTGATTGCGGCTTTGCTTGGGGGGTGGGGGCGGAGGGGTGCCGTTCGAACCTTTATCCCAGATGGATATGCGTTTTCTCACATACAAGACGGCTTTTCTTATGGCTTTTGCCTCAGCCAGACGGGTTAGTGAGCTTCACACTCTCTCGGTTGAGCCAGCCTTTTTTCAAGAGTTCTCCCAACAGTGTTACGTTTACCACTGATTGCTCCTTTCTGGCCAAGAATCAGATACCAGAAACGACTCCACCTCCTATCTGTATCAGGGCTCTTCCTTCTGTTGAGGGTAATCGCCCTTTGCTCTGCCCGGTTCGTGCCCTTCGCATTTATCTCAATCGGACGCAGTTCATTGGGAAAGGCAGGAAACGATTTTTTGTGTCTCTTATTCCTGGTCGACAGAAGATCTTCCTGAATCCATTTCTCGATGGATTTATCTTGCTATTCGTGCGGCTTACCCTCGTCTAGCGACTGACGATTGTATTACCAATCGTATTTCTGCCCACGAGGTGCGTTCATTGTCTACCTCTTGGGCTTATGCTAACTCACGTCAAGTTGTCGGATGTTATGCAGGCAGCCTACTGGAGAAATGCTTCTACTTTCTCCACCTTCTATCTGTGTCAGTTGAAGGAGCAGTCGGAGGACCTTTTTACTTTGGGCCCTCTTCTGCTTGGGCTGTTGTCTATCCTAGCCATTAGGCTTCTTACAAGGTCAGTTCCAGCTCTGTGCTGTTGCTGTCCTTTCTGTCTGTTCGTCGCACGGAACCGTACGCCTCATCTCTCATCTTTTACTAATGATTATGATGCTATGGTTTGATAGGCCTAGGGACCTCTTCCTCTGTCCACGGTCCCAGTGCAATTGGGTTATGTGGGGGTTGGTTATATGATTCCCTTCATCCTATTGTCTATTCAGCCTGTAGTAAACAATTGTAAGGTAGGTTGATAAGAAATTTAAATTTTATAGTAAATTTCCTTTCTTATTATACCTACCACAAATGTTTAGATGGAGGCCCTCTCGTCTTCTTATTCGAATAAGAATCCTTCCTCCCCGCTGATCACATAACTCCAATGTTGGCGGATTCAAAAGAATGATTCATTAGTTACTGCCTGTGCACTGGTAACGGAAGCCGCGGATCTGTACTAGGAGATGAGCGTCCCCCACTGGGTGTGTGCCGGTAGCACTCGACCCAGTTTTGGCTTATTTTTAGCTCAACTTTGACGAAGTCAAATTTGAGCTATTGTCATGGCCCGTCGTCCGTCTGTCCGTACGTCAACAATTGGCTATGGCTCGGGCTAGAGGTCGTATTTATGAACCGATCTTTACGAAACTTCTTGTGTACCTTTGTTATGACCCTGGGACGGGAATGAGTGTTTTTAGGTGTGGTCCGAAATTCAAGATGGCTGCCAGCGGCCATTTTGTACCGATGATGCAAAAATCAGTTTTTTGTACAGAACTTCTGTATGAAAGTTCTGATTTGAATAAAGTTTTGTATAAATGTTTAGTACCATGGGATACATCACATATAATACAGGTTTTTTTCTCGTGCGTAAATTATGTAAATTAGACTGACTTTGATTTATTTAGTGTTACTTTCAGAGCTGTAAGTGCCAAGCTGCTATGGCTCGGGCTAGAGGCCGTATTTATGAACCGATCTTTACGGAACTTCTTGGGTACCTTTGTTATGACTGTGGGACGAGAATGAGTGTTTTTGGGTGCGGTCCGAAATTCAAGATGGCTGCCAGCTGCCATTTTGTACCGACGATGCAGAAATCTGTTTTTTGTACAGAACTTCCATATGAAAGCTCTGATTTGAATAATTTTTTGTATGAATGTTTAGTACCATGGGATACATCACATATAATACGGGTTTTTTTCTCGTGCGTAAATTATGCAAATTAGACTAACTTTGATGTTTTTTGGTGTTACTTTCAGCACTGTAAGTGCAAATGCCAATACGGCTCGGGCTAGAGGCCGTATTTATGAACCGATCTTTACAAAACTTCTTGGGTACCTTTGTTATCACCGTGGGACGAGAACGAGTGTTTTGGGGTCCGGTCCGAAATTCAAGATGGCCGATGGCAGCCATTTTGTACGAAATTTGGTGCAATCAGATTTTTGCACAGAACTTCCATATGAAAGCGCTGATTTGAATAATTTTTTGTGTGAATGTTTAGTACCATGGGATACATCACATATAATACGGGTTTTTTTCTCGTGCAGAAATTATGCAAATTAGATGAACTTTGATTTTTTCAGTGCTGCTTACACACAGTAAGTACACATGTCAATATGGCTCGGGCTAGAGTCTGTATTTATGAACCGATCTTCACGAAATGTCTTGGGTACCTTTGTTATCACCTTGGGACAGGAACGAGTGTTTCTGGGTGCGGTCCAAAATTCAAGATGGCTGCCAGTGGCCATTTTGTATCGAAATTAGGTCTAATCAGTTTTTTGTACACAACTTCTATACGGCTCAGGCTAGATGCCGTATTTATGAACCGATCTTTACGAAACTTCTTGGGTACCTTTGTTATTACCGTGGGATGAGAACGAGTGTTTTGGGGTGTGGTCCGAAATTCAAGATGGCCACTAGCAGCCATTTTGTACCAAAATTAGTGCAATCAGTCTTTTGTACAGAACTTCTGTATGAAAGTTCTGATTTGAATAAATTTTTGTATGAATGTTTAGTAACATGGAATACATCACATATAGTACGGGTTTTTTTCTCGTGCAGAAATTATGCAAATTAGATGAACTTTGATTTATTCAGTGCTACTTATACTATGTAAGTGCACATGTCAATACGGCTCGGGCTAGAGGCTGTATTTATGAACCGATCTTCACAAAACTTCTTGGGTACCTTTGTTATCACCTTGGGACGAGAACGAGTGTTTCTGGGCGCGGTCCAAAATTCAAGATGGCTGCCAGTGGCCATTTTGTACCGAAATTATGTCCAATCAGTTTTTTGTCACAACTTCTACACAGCTCATATTTGTGAACTGATCTTCACGAAACTTCTTGGGTACCTTTGTTTTCACCTTGGGACAGGAATGAGTGTGTTTTGGGGTGCCTTTGTTATCACTGTGCTATGAGAACAAATATTTTGGGGTTCAGTCAGACCCACTCTGGGACTCAAAGATTTCTTTTCTAGTTTAGCATCTGACTGTCACCCACCTTTACAATACTTTACCTGTACATTTGTTACAGGCAACGCTCAGTATTTATGTACAGACCATTACAATACTTTATATGTACCTTTGTTATCAGGTCATTACCTAGATGTTTGTCATTGCTGTGTCACATACTATACATGTACATGTCTTTGTCTTGACAAGTTGAGCTACAGTGTCATTGACACTTTCATTTCTTGGTGCTTTTTCACCACTTTTCTTTCCCAAATCCCTTGGGAAAAATCAAAATAGAGAGCATATATTCCGAGCTAGGGACTTCCACTGTAGTAAACAATTGTGGTAGGTATAAGAAAGGAAATTTACTATAAAATTTTTTTTTTTTCCGATTTCTCCACTTGTGCCGACCACCTATGCCTTAGAACTGAGAAATATGATTCCTTCATACGAGTCAATTCAGTGAATACATATTTTATCCCTTTTGAAAACTTGACAACAAGAATACAAGATATTACTCGATAGTGATAGATTCCGTGAGAGGATATTTGAACAGAGAACTTGTAATCCATCATTCACCTCGCACCTCAGACTTCAAGTTCGAAGACGAATGACTACTGAAATGATCCGGTAATGGAACTACCAGTGGAGATCACCAAGGTGCTGTTTGGATTGAACGTTTCAAAAGCAATTACTTGGAGCTTCTATGAAAGCGATGGCAGCCGTCACCAAACAACGGTTAACATTGAAAGAAGACAAGTAGTATGTCTCACACATTTCACCCCTAGTTTAGGGGACCCAGGAAGTGACGTCGTGTCACGTGACTCAGTGGCGCCATGTTGTGTTGTCATGGTAACCCGTGTGAGTGGCCATCTTGTGACGTAATCTCCATAGAGATATGTGGTGTTAGTGCGCATGCGCAGCGCTTTGGAAGAAGGCTCAAACACCATCTTCCCGACGAACGACGATAGAAGAAGAGTGCTTGAAATAGCTCACCCTGACTTTCAGCTAGGTATGTTAACAAATGTGTCTTCGTTGACCTGTGTACATGGCAGTGGAGGGAAGCATGCCTGAATGGAATGATTCAGTATATATGCAGTAATCTAGTATCATGGAATCGGAAAGCACAGAGCTCTGTATGACTTTAATTCTAATGCGTACCCGTGGAAACCTCGGGAAGTGAAGCAGTGCTTTTTAGCTGTGGCAAACAAGCTCCGATTTACTGGTAAAATAGGACCCAGTCACCAATGCTTCGGGTGGAAGTCCTCTAAAATGGGCAACATGGATATAAACAATTGATTAAACATTACTTTATCTCCTTGTTGCAGACATGATTAGCCTTTGTGCAGACATATGTGACATTAAACACCAATAAATAAATAAATTCTAATGGGTGTTTTCTAGGGTACGTTTATTTGAAAAAATATCGACTCAGATTTTGCTTGTATGCATTCTAAAATCAATTTTTTGTGTTAAAAAATAACTCAAATCAACTGGGTTGAATGAATATGAACCCACTTTGGGTTCATATTCACTCGACCCAGTTGATTTGGGTTATTTTTGAACCCAACTGATTTTAGAGTGTGTGAAAGGGGCATGTAAAAAACATTATGCAAAGTATAAGACATCGTTAGCACTGCAAAATTACTTGAATCTCATTATCTGTAATTAATTAATTAATTAAAAATGAAAGAAAAAACGTTAATGCAGACGGCATTGCGAAGATATGAAAGGAGTTACTGGAAAATGATCGGAAATAAAGACAACAGCGTGACTAAATTTCTGTATAAATGTGGAACTAATTTTATATTTGCTGCTGTCCGAATGAATGACCACCACGAACAGCAACGATGCATTATTTTAGCAGTAATTGGACATCATTCAATCAACAACTTTCAAAATTGTGAGAGTTGAAAAATAAGGTGAGTAAAAGTAAAATGTACCTTTTGAATTGAGTACGAAACTGGACAGTAGTTGGGAAAACGCCAAATTTTAACACAAAAAACACACGGCAACTTATATATTTTTTTCCTGTGCATGTTTTAATGAGATGATATACTAAGTGGATAAGGGGCCGTTTTCCCCCCAAATGAGCTTGATGAGTTTTGGAGACAGGGAAATGTTAACACTGTCGCCAATGCAAATTATTTAGTGTATTGTAACCACTTGCAGTAATTTCAAATTTCAAAAGTCTTGATAATTTTTAAAATGATGAAAAAACCTACAGTACTTGTCCTGTTGTCTATTTCCCAATTTTTTTTTTTTTAATTTGAAGACATTTGGATGCCTTAGCCTCATACGCACACCATTTACCACTCCTAGTAGCGACTTTGTCCAAAACCATAGGACGTTTCGTCAAAATATCAACGAATGTTTCGTCGGGAAAATCGCACATTTCGTCCTAAACCAGCAGACTTTTGTCCAAGAAATCGAAACTTTCTTCCAGAAAATCGGACGTTTTGGCACACTGGACGTTTTGTCCATACCCATCTTCACCTTTTTTCTTTCTGAAAAAAATAAATAGTGCCAAAGAGTAGTTTCTTCACTCTATGATAGTGCCAAACATGGAAAACTGACATTGCTGTCTCGGAATTTTTCAATTTTTCGCGAATGATCGGCTAACGAGATCGCTGGGGGTGCTGCAAGTCGTTTTTTAGCTCACCTTGACGAAGTCAAGCTGCGCTTATCAAATCGCTCTCAGTTCGTCGTCCGTCAACACCATGTTTTGGGCTTCTCCTAAACTACTGGGCCAATTCAAGTGAAAGTCTGTGTGAGTAATGTTGCTGGGGGGGGGGGGGGGGGCTGCGTTTTTGTTCAACTCAACATGCTCAGCCCCATATGGAGGCGTGGGGGAAAATGCTCAAAACTTTATTTTTAAATCTTCTTCTCATGACCCAGTGGGTCCTACTATTTAACGAACACAAACGAACATAAACGAACAGAAGAGAAAATAATAGGAAATAGAAGTTAAAAATGGTTGAGGGTGCATATGCAGGTATATGTGGGTATATATTATTCGTTTGTAAAATTTTATTCTCTTCTGATGAGTATTTTGATGATTAATAAGGTTTATAAAATGTACGACGGCGCGAAATTCTTGTGTTCGTAAAGTAGTAGCCTGCTTGAAGCTGTCGACAAGATGCGACAAAGGTGTGAAATCAATTAGCTGTCTCTCTGAGGAAGAATGTCGCTGAGGAAAACAGCGAAATTTAGGTTTAAGAGGATGGCAAGCGCCTATTTTAATCGTGTATAAAATTGTATCCACGTCTGATGAGTATTTTAGTGATAAATAAAGATTATAGCCATTATTTGGATTGACAAACATGCATCAAACTCTCGCTTTGGATTCCGAGGACGCATCACGGCGAGTCGGGGACAAACCGTGATCTACCCTCAGAAAGCGGAGCAAGACTCGGATACATGTAGCATATTGTACACCCACATAATGATAATAATCTAAAGATCTTAAAATATCTTGGGGATAAGTCATTAAAACCCAGTTTAAGCTTTCCTGAACACTTTCCCCGAACAAGCTCACCCTCCACCAACGCAGGCTCCCACTAATTAGAGAGGACAACCAGGCGCGTAGCCAGGAAAAAGTTTCCGGGGGGGGGGGGGGTATAGCCATCAGATGCGCGAAAGGCGGGGGTGCTGGGGGGTCCTTCTCCAGGAATTTTTTTCGGGGGGGGGGGTTCTCCCCCCAGGAAAATTTTAAAATCTAAGTCTACTGGCGGAAAACATTTGGAAGGGGACACAGCTAGATTTTGGGGAGGGGGTAAGTGCCCCCCAACCCCATGTGGCTACGACATTGGGGACAACCCTACCCATACACTCCTAGAAACGCGACCCGAGAAAAAAATCCCCCCCCCCGCCCCACACTGACTCTCTCCAACGAGGGGGACACCCCGGGCTCTTTCCAGGAAGATGGTTCCATGATACAGTAACAGCTTCGCGGTGATGTCTTCTACATACACCCCATCCCGTTTTTTTTTTATTTAAATTAAAAAGAAAAATTAGCAATAAATTTTAAACTCCCCTCATCCTTTGCCCGGGCTTGGCACCGGTGGACTTAACAAAGTCAAATCAGGCGGATTTTGAGTTTTTATGTTTTCCAAACAATTATTATATTTCTTCTTTGGTAGATATATTCTGATTTTCTTTTCAATTCACTGCCTTACCATAATTATATTTGATGTGAAAGAATGAGTTTTCCAAAATAAATTTAGGAATTCTGTCTATAAGATGCGACACAGGTGTGAAATTAATCAGTTGTCAATCCGAGTTGGATTATCGCTAAAATAAAAAAAGGGGGGGGGGGGGGTGGAGATATAAGTTTAAAATGTTGGAGAGCGTAAATTTTAACCGTGTTATTTTTCTTATCTTTCTGGATTTCTGTTTTATCGTTGACAGTCAAGTCTTCTGATCTTTAACGGGGTTAAGTTGTTTTTGTAATAAGTGCAACTTGATTGTTTTTATAACAATAACTTTGGTCTTGAGAACAAAAACATATCAGCCTGTTTGAAGTACAGCTTGGTTATTTTCCGCGGCTTGTACTGTCAGTAGCCAAAGGCACTGCTATGTCAAAAATGACCAAAAAAGCCGAATGTTGTACGGCTGCGGTAAAAAAAGGGAAAAGTGTTCAGGAAAGCTTAAACTGGGTTTTAATGACTTATCCCCAAGATATTGTAAGATCTTTAGATTATTATCATTATGTGGGTGTACAATATGCTACATGTATCCGAGTCTTGCTCCGCTTTCTAAGGGTGGATCACGGTTTGTCCCCGACTCGCCGTGATGCGTCCTCGGAATCCAAAGCGAGAGTTTGATGCATGTTTGTCAATCCAAATAATGGCTATAATCTTTATTTATCACTAAAATACTCATCAGACGTGGATACAATTTTACACACGATTAAAATAGGCGCTTGCCATCCTCTTAAACCTAAATTTCGCTGTTTTCCTCAGCGACATTCTTCCCCAGAGAGACAGCTAATTGATTTCACACCTTTGTCGCATCTTGTCGACAGCTTCAAGCAGGCTACTACTTTACGAACACAAGAATTTCGCGCCGTCGTACATTTTATAAACCTTATTAATCATCAAAATACTCATCAGAAGAGAATAAAATTTTACAAACGAATAATATATACCCACATATACCTGCATATGCACCCTCAACCATTTTTAACTTGTATTTCCTATTATTTTCTCTTCTGTTCGTTTATGTTCGTTTGTGTTCGTTAAATAGTAGGACCGGACCCAGTAGGTACAATGACTTGATATTTGGTATGGAGCTTCCTTTTGAGGTATAGATTTAAGATTGTTTAAAAAAAGTTCGTGAAGCAATATTTGCCATTGTATTGGGAAGGGCAAGATTTTTAGCCCCGCCCAAAATTTCTATTTTCTGAACCGATGGTCCGATTTGAACCAGATTTGGTTTGTGATATTATTGCGTCATAAGTACTTGATTCATGCCAAAGAATTTCCCCTGTCCCCGTGGGAACCCCAGGAGCTAAAAATAGAAATATTTTCAAACTCCAATATTTCCTAAACCCCACGGAACAGAGAACTGTTATTTGGTATGAAGCATCCTCAGGACTCATAGAACTGAATGGTAAAAAAAGACATCGGTTGTGTCAGGGTGTTCTGTAGGGGGGTGGGGGGGGGGGGGCATCGAAAAAATGCTGAGTCAGCATATTTGCACAAATTAAAAAAAAAAAAAACAATTTCTCCAGAACCAATGATCAGAATCTTTTGATATTTGATATACAGCACCCATGGGAGGGGGGGGGGGGGGGACAGATGTAGGTTTGTTATAATGAAGCCACTTTGTTCTTATTTGGGCTCATACATGAGCCCGAATTATTAACTTAGGGCAATATGGGAAATAATCTTTCAAAATCTTTTCAAGACCTACCAGTTACAATGCTTTCATATTTGGTATATAACATCTCTAGTGGGGGGGGGGGGGGGGAGATTCAAGTTTGTTCAAATCGGGTCTCTGGGTTCATATTTGGGCTCTATTGTAGCCCAAAATTTCAACTTAGTGCATTATGATGAAATTTCATTTAAAATCTTCATCTTCAGATACACCAGTCAGACGCCTTTCATATTTGGTATACATCTCTAGGGAGGTCAGATTTAAGTTTGTTCAATTCGAGTACCTGAGTTGATATTTGGACTCCACACGGGAGCACGAATTTTAACTTAGTGCAATATGAGGAAATTTCTTTTAAAATCTTCTTCTTCAGATCCACCAATCAGAATATTTTCATATTTGGTATACAACATCTCGGGGGGGGGGGGGGGGGGTTCAGATTCGAGTTTGTTCAAATCGGGTCCCTGGGTTAATATTTGGGCTCCCTATGGAAGCCCGAATTTTAACTTTGTGCAATATGAGGGAATTTCTTTAAAAATCATCTTCTTCAGATTCATCAGTCAGAAGAAAAGGCATGATGCTTGGACTATTTTAGTCACTACTGAGGGGCTCAAGGATTAACAATGGATCCTATGGAGATTGATTGCTTAATGACAGTTCATTCTTGGCCTTGGTTTATATCAGGTTCTGTTCAAGGTTTCAAGTCCCGTGGGGGGCTCTTGTTTTCTTTAACCCTGTCAACACTGGCGTCCTGCGGGAAGGTATCATTTCAGTCAATACTGTCAACGGCGAAATGGGTGAAACCATCCTGGTTTGTTGGGAGGTTCAGTAATAATTTAATTCAACAGCTCAGTCGAGTTGTTGACTTCAATTATTACCGAGCCCCGCGTCAGTGTTTTGCTCTTTATATCGTCTGCTCGTCCACTACCATTTTTTCACGCAAAAAATTGTGCACACCGGGTTGAAAGGATTAAATCCAATAAATTCTCGTCTTCGAGTTAATTTATTTAATTGATGTGAACGCTTTGATACGGATGATATATGAATATATGGAACGTAAAGGCACTTATGCACAACGAAAATTGTGGTTTTGTCGAATGGTCAGCTTTTTTCAAATTCGCGGCTTATTGCCCCTGTATAAATGGAAAAAAAGAAGACATAAAGGACTCCGATACGAAAACATAAACGGAGCGCCAGAAACACTTCAGGGCACGGGGGGGGGGGGGGGGCAGACCCCGGGAAGAGGGCATTCACTTCCAATAGCAACCCCACCATGACATGCCGAAGCATGCATGTCTCGAAGGTCCGTGATGGGGGGGGGGGGGGGGGAGGTCACCTCCTCCCATACTCCCACATCGAATATTGAAAGCTCCCAGAACGGATGTAGGGTGTGTTACAACCGATAATGTTACAACGCCGCATAATGTTACACCAACGCATAATGTTACAAAAAATGTAGTAAACAACCGATAATGTTATAAACTCCTCATAATGTTATAACTTTTTTCAACCCGTTATGTTATAAAAATCGACGCATAATGTTATAACTTTTTTCAACCCGTTATGTTACAACAAATTAACTGATAATGTTATAACTTCAAATAAACATATCTTTGGTAATTTATACTGTCATGGCATCAGTTTCAGGTGGAGACCGTCGGTCTGAATTTGAGGGAACTCTTCAGTTCCCAGTGTAGAATTGGACCATTCTGACTTTAAATAATATAAAAATGAAAGCTGTGAAAATGAGCGCAATGAGTACCTCTTCATACGTCTCATACCCTCATTAAGGATACTATCCTACCTTTATTTGGGAGTGTTTTCGGGAGTGTTTGCGTCTGTTTTCTGAAGATTGTCGGGTTGTTTGGATTAATTCGATATCTATTGTCGGGTTGTTAGGGGTGAGACGGAGCACATGACCCCATAACAACATGCGCTGCGCACACGCACTCCTACCACCTATTATCATGATAATGACGCCACAACATGGCTACCCACGCGCACTATCATGACAACCCAACATGACCGCCCAGTCACGTGACATGACGTCACTTCCAGGGTCCTGCCTCGGGGTCCTACAAAATGGCACATTTCAACATACATAACTACTCAACACCATCACCAACACCGCCACAACACCAACATCAAAACAACTCCTCCTCCACAACCTCCTCTTTCTCCCTGTACTGCCTGTTCTAGTGATTCCGCCTTTTCCAGAACCTGTAATCCCAAATTCATCACTTCCACTTCTTCCAGCATCTCCACCATCTATTTTATCATACCGTCTAGCACTACGGAAGCGTTGAGACGCCAGTTGAGTATTATTTCTATCTTGCACGTGCAAGTTAGCTATATCTTGCACCTGCAAGTTACTATCTTGCACGTGCAGGTTAGCTATCTTGCGCGTGCAAGTTACTATTTTGCACGTGCAGGTTAGCTATCTTGCACCTGCAAGTTACTATCTTGCACGTGCAGGTTAGCTATCTTGCACGTGCAGAATAGCTATCTTGCACTTGCAAGTTAGCTATCTTGCGCGTGCAAGTTACTATCTTGCACGTGCAGGTTAGCTATCTTGCACCTGCAAGTTACTATCTTGCACGTGCAGGTTAGCTATCTTGCACGTGCAGAATAGCTATCTTGCACTTGCAAGTTAGCTATCTTGCGCGTGCAAGTTACTATCTTGCACGTGCAGGTTAGCTATCTTGCACCTGCAAGTTACTATCTTGCACGTGCTGGTTATCTATCTTGCACGTGCAGGATAGCTATCTTGCACCTGCAAGTTAGCTATATTGCACGTGCAGGTTAGCTATCTTGCACCTGCAGGTTACTATCTTGCAGGTGCAGGTTACCTATCTTGCACCTGCAAGTTAGTTATATTTGATGAGCATCATTATAGTAATATTTGAAGGCGAGTTCATCAAAAGTAGTATATAAGGATCCAACCTAGCCCCAATTTGCCGGACCTAGGTTCGGATTTGCCGGCCCCCCTCCCGGACCACGGAAATTCCTATCGCTGATACAACCACTATAGGCTCATTGGCCATGTTTAGCCGCCTGAATATGTACGTTTCGCATCGATTGCCTCGCAGGCTAAGTGTGGATGCTTTATGCTGGGGGTGTGAATGGGAAAAGTCAGGCATAAAGAGTGAAAGACGGTTAGAGTTGCAATGACGTCGGTGACGTCACGGTGAGCTCGCGATGCCAAGACGACGTTGACCGCAGTCGATGTCCGCAGAGGTGAGTGACTGGACATCCGTAGGATCTTTGAATAGCCGATGTCTCCCTATAGGTGGCCATGCCGTTGGGTAGACCCTGCTGGGCCGGGTCTCAATACCACTTAACAGGAACAGGGATGTCCCCTTTCAGGCTTTCGACCCTTCTTCTCCCTGGTCGCCTCTGTCCTACTCTGTCGGCTCGAAGGGCTCGAAACAAGGAGCCACTAGAGCAGCCACTCAAAAATTGACACCTCGAACGACTCATACAGATGGGTAACTGGGGAGCTGCTCCAGAAGCAGCTTTTCGAACGACTTCCTGAAATGAGCCTTCGAGAAGAAAATTAGTAATCAGGGGGTTAGTCCCAGCGACTCTTCGAACGATTCTTCTACATCTGGATTATAGTGATCACCAGCAATGACTGACCTGTCAGGCGACTGTTCGAACTTGTTGAGGTAGGGGTACTGGAAGAAGGGGAAGAGTGTCTGTGCCGCTCTTAATTGGAACGTTCGGTGTAGGGTCCCTGGTTCACTGGCGCAGGTCGTGGAGGCCTGGGCTCGTGGAATAAGGTCGACGTGTCTCTCATGTGATGAGGGTATTCGGTCGAGAAGTTAGGGTTAGGGAATCGTGGCGTGAAGGGCTTCTGGGAGAAGAGGAAGGGCGACTGTGTCGCTCTTGGTCAAGCGGCAGAGGTAAGGCCACAGTGTCAAATACGGGAATGTAAGCCAATGGGGCAAGTATGGAGAGCCGAGTCTCCTGAGATAGGGTGACTGTCAAACATGGGAATGTAAGCCACTGGGGCAAGTATGGGGAGCCGGGGCTTCTGAGATAGGGTGGCTGGGGTAGCTGTTGCAAGATAACTAATTTGCAAGTGCAAGATAACTAACCTGCACGTGCAAGATAGTAACTTGCAGGTGCAAGATAATGACTTTCACGTGCAAGATAGCAACTTGCAGATGGAATATAGCAACTTGCAGGTGCCAGTCACCCATCTCTTTGGACATCGACAGCGGTCAACGTCGTCATGTCATCGCGAGCTCACCATGACGTCACCGACGTCATTGCAATTCTAACCATTTTTACTCTTTATACCTGACGTTTCCCATTCACACCCCCAACATAAAGCATACACACCTAGCCTGCGATGCAAGCGATGCGAAACGTACATAGCCAGATGACAAGACATGGCCAGTGAGCCTATAGTGGTTGTGTCCGCGATAGAAATGTCCGTAGTCCTGGAGCGAGTCAGGCAAATTCGAACCTAGGTCAGGCAAATTGGGGCTAGGTTGGACCCTTATATACTAATTTTGATGAACTCGACTTCATATATGACTAAAATGATGTTCTCTAAATATAACTAACTAGTAGGGTTACCCTGCGTTGCACTGGAAAATTTAGGGGTCATATGAAAAGTAACCCCAAAAAACAAAAAATAGGGCCGCGTGTTTTTCGACCCAGCCCGCCTTACGGGCGGCACACTCGGGCGGGGCCTTCAGTCCCGTCACTTTTTAAACCCCCACCATTAGATTCTTAGTAAAATGTTACCCCTGGTAGACCCCTTTGAGGACCTATATCAGTGATATCCATCAATTTTGCCCCTCCCCACGCCACCCCCGCCACTTTTTTAAATACCACCATTAGATTCCTGATAAAAAGTTACCCCAAGTAGACCCCTTTGAAGACCCATATCGGTGAAAAAAAATTTGGTCTAACTTTTCGGTGCCCCCCTGCCTCCAATCCACCCCGCACACTTTTTTTAAACCTGACGAGGACCTCCGCCATAAAAAGTACCCCTAGCAGACCCAATTTGGGCACTCTGGAATACCCTATATCCATATTCATTTCTATAGCGGACAGACAGACAGACAGACAGACAGACAGACAGACAGACAGACAGACAGACAGACAGACAGACGCCAGCTACATTGTGAATTTTTTTGTGTCTGTTCATTGTGGGGTGAATGCCCCCACCCCATAATGGTTGGCAGACACCCCATAATGGCCTATCCGTACTTAAGAATCGACCCACAATGTGACCTAACAGGTTAAGTACAGACAACAGACACAAAAACAACAGACCACAGACACACCCCTTGTGGGTACATATTTTCTCTTCATTTTTAAACGACTCACAACGTCTTATTATGTGCATAGAACACAAGTGATTTGTGGGGTTAACCTCACAACGTCAAAAAACCTCGGAATGGTCGATTGTACTTAGAATAATAGACCCACAATGTATCTCTCGTAAGAGCAGACAGACAGACAGACAGACAGACAGACAGACAGACAGACAGACAGACAGACAGACAGACAGAAGATAGCTAACCTGTACGTGCAAGATAGCTAACCTGCATGTGCAAGATAGCTAACCTGCACGTGCAAGATAGTAACTTGCACGTGTAAGATAGCTAACATGCACGTGCAAGGTAGCTAACTTGCAGGTGCAAGATAGCTATCCTGCACGTGCAAGATAGCTAACCTGCCCGTGCAAGATAGCTAACTTGCAGGTGCAAGATAGCTATCCTGCACGTGTAAGATAGCTAACCTGCACGTGCAAGATAGTAACTTGCATGTGCAAGATAGCTAACCTGCGCGTGCAAGATAGCTAACCTGCATGTGCAAGATAGTAACTTGCAGGTGCAAGATAGCTAACCTGCACGTGCAAGATAGCTAACTTACAGGTGCAAGATAGCTATCTTGCACGTGCAAGATAGCTAACCTGCACGTGCAAGATAGCTAACCTGCACATGCAAGATAGAAACTTGCAGGTGCAAGATAGCTAATCTGCACGTGCAAGATAGCTAACCTGCACGTGCAAGATAGTAACTTGCAGGTGCAAGATAGCTAACCTGCACGTGCAAGATAGAAATAATACTCAACGGGCGCCTCAACGCTTCCGTATAGCACTACTCCCTTATAGCATTCTCAGATAGCCTTCTCTGCACAATCATCCTGATGTACTAATCCATGGCCTCCTCTCTTTCTCAGCCTAATCCCTGCCCACCCCTTTCAATCCCCCTAAACCCCATTCCTCTTCCTACCCAGTCTCGCATCTTATTCTTGTTCCGTGCGACACTACCAACCCGCCACATCCACCATATGTACCTCGCTCCATCCAACTTTTTGACCTCTTTTAACTCCACCTCATTTTTGTTCACTGTTAGTTGTTAAAATGTCAATTAATGAACAGTAAAATATTGATATGACTAAGAAATATGCGACAAATGAGTTTCAGATGCCCAAAACAAGCAGAAACAGAGGCATTTGCCCATCCCCAAAGGTGTCAGGGGACTATGGTACACTACATTTCTGGAAGCGGAGACTTCGCATGTTGGTAAACGTACCAACCAGATAAAATAGAACTCCTTCCCCACCACCCCCGCCTTCACCATGTTGGGCACTTGATGATTATGGTAATGACGTCACACGATTGAGTTACCAGGATAATCCGTGTCTACGTAACGTGACTAGGTCATTCTATGATAAATCCCCGGAAGTTGGGGGGGGGGGGGGGGTCTCCTCTCCTTAACCAGAGCAGAAACCTTTAGTATATATATTACATACCTTTATGCGGCAATAAATGGTAAGTGGTAAAGTCCATCTACAATAGCTGTAACTGGAATTAGTACACAGAAGTTATAACATTATCGGTTAATTTGTTGTAACATAACGGGTTGAAAAAAGTTATAACATTATGCGGAGTTTATAACATTATCGGTTGTTTACAACATTTTTTGTAACATTATGCGTTGGTGTAACATTATGCGGCGTTGTAACATTATCGGTTGTAACATGGTGTTTTTTAGCTTTACTTCGAGAATAAATGATTGAAAAAAATTGAGTGAGGAACCTGGGAAGGGCATTGTCTGCCCCCTTCGTCCGAAGGCAGGGAAGGCAGCCGCCACTATACCCCCGTGCTTCCGGCGTCCCTGAACACAAATGAGGTAAAGCCGTTAGACATCACAATTTAGCTTAGTACGAAGATTCTGAACAGGGAAGCGCGATGTGAAAGGACATGGAAACCGAGGAAGGAACAATACAAGAACAATAATTAAACTTCAGTAACTTAGAAACTCACAGATAAAGATTTAACCTATAGAGGGAGTTATAGCGTTAGACGTGAATGGTGATAATAAACTGATAAAAGGGGAGAGTCCGGGGCACAAATAAGAAAAAAGCAACGCGAAGCATTGCATATGCCCCTCCTGCAATACCATGGGTAGCATATGCAGTTCATTGGAATGGTGACATTTCTCAAGATGGCATAAACATCTGTCATTTTGAACAAACACACACACACTAACTTGGTTTTAATCTTGCCCTGCATACCCATTCAACATGAGCGTTATAAAGATTATTCAATTTTCTGTTGTCATTCAATAAAAAACATTCCCATTGACAAAAAAAACAACAATGCTAAAAAGTCATTGGGACAGTCTAACAAGAGGCATAACTGAGGATGGACAGAACCCGCAATATGAGGATATCCTTTCCCCCATACTAGTCTATCACCATTTATTTATTGGTGTTTAAGGTCACATTCTTCCGCACAATGGCTAATTATGACCACAACACGGATACAAGTTATAATGTAAAAGGTTAATTTTGTTATTTTTCTACGTCCTACAAGGGCCACAGCTCTGACAGGAATATAGTCCTCCACACGAAACCCGCGATATGTTGATTTCATGTCTCCCATGCTGGTCTATCGCCATAACAATGGACACCAAACTCCAACAACCGATGCCAGAGTTATAATGTTAAAGGTTAATTTAGTTATGTAAACCCCACGATTTGTGAATGTCATTCCCACCCCCAACCCGCATGCTGGTCTATTATAATACCAAAGAACATTAAAATCCGACAACCGATGCCAGAGTTATAATACATGTTTGTACGGACGGACAGATGTACGGGTCTTGGTCCTACAAGGGCCATAACTCTGGTATGAATGTATGGACAAAACCAGAGATTTGTGGATATCATTTTCCAATGCTGGTCTATCATTATACACTCTAAAAAACTCAGGTAGTCTGTGATACCAAATGTGGTACTCAACTTGTCCCGTGTGGGGTACCAAAATTATGGTACTCCGGGAAATCAAAACATTGTTGATACTCCAAAAAACACACTGTAATGGTACTTTGAGAAATCAAACTGTCTGGTACTTCGTTTTGGTTCTTTTGAAAACCAAAAGTTTGGTACTTTATTGTGGTTCTCCAGAGAACTTAACTCAAGTATCTATACTGTGGTGCTCCAAGACGCCGAACGTTTGGTACTTACTTAGCCCCAACCCCTTCCATGTACATAACATATACAGGGGGGGGGGGGGGGCTCAAATATTGCTCTACTGGGGGATTCAAAGAACCGGACCGAAGTAGGAAAAGCTGCAGAAGTACCAGCCTCCCTCACGGGCCAAGCACAAATCTGGTCGCTATGAA
The DNA here is from genome assembly GCA_031216915.1 of Pictodentalium vernedei. Taxonomy (NCBI): domain Eukaryota; kingdom Metazoa; phylum Mollusca; class Scaphopoda; order Dentaliida; family Dentaliidae; genus Pictodentalium; species Pictodentalium vernedei. The sequence continues at coordinate 744,989,665 of CM062295.1, forward strand.
ACAAATGAAAGAAAATTTGAGTTATGTAGTTCCTTAAATAACCTTCAACAGATATTAAAGTCATACACTGCAACTCACATAAATCAAATACAGTTTGCACCAAGTCATCCAACCCGCTTCCTGTATATGAGCCATTCGGTCACGTTTTCAAGGTCCCAGGCTTCGACCGAAACCGCCATTGTTGATACAGACGGCGCGCGCGCTTGGCGACCAAGTTGCTCACGTGGTGGATATGCGGGGGTTGTAACTCTCGTTTATCGATAGTTAGGTATTCCACAACCATCGATTGGTATTATACGCGCAAAATATAGGGGAGGCTATCCATATACAGTGTTTTAGGTATCTCATATATTGGTGGTATCCCGGAATACCAAAATGTATTGCTTTTTTAGAGTGTACCAAAGCACATCAAAATCCAATAACCGATGATAGAGTTATAATACAAACTGTTTGTACAGACGAAGACCTCAACTATTTATCAACCAACTCATAAGGAGGTCAGGGGCATAATAAGTAGCAGTTGAGGGTGGAGCGAACATACTAGAGGCCGCGGACGGCCACCCCATCGTCGAGCTGAGATCCTTTGGGGTGCATTTGAACTTTTGAAGACGTGGAACACGGTAAATAAAGAACTTGACATTTCCAACGAATATACAAGCAATCGTCTCAAATATTGGCCAACAAAAGAGGGATTGAGCATTATCCGAGTAATGCTACGGGGAGAAGGGACCTGCACCTTAGGGAAATTTGCCGGGACTGCAAACGTCTCCATTTCCAAGAATTCAGGGCTGTGCGAAATGAGCGAGATTAGCCTAACTAGCATTAGAAGATTGAGCGTCTCCACGGGGCCCTCAACTTCGTCTGTAAAAGACTGGCGGCTCTTGTTTAAACGAGCGACTTGGTGAGGGTCCTTGGCTAGGTCTGGACCCCCGAACCTTCAAATAAATAAATACATCTTCGGCCTTCCGCTGATTTGTTGCGGTCCTCTAACGAAGAGGCCTACATTAATCCAGTGCCCTGTGGGGTATCCCCCCTCCCCCCCACACACCCTCCTCCCCCCAAAAAATTTTTCATAATTCCCCCATTGGCGCCTTCTCGATCTCCCCAACAATAAAACTGACCCTTTTCCTCAAGTCATTCCTCATCCAATTATCCGTCATGTTTACATCCCATTTTTCCATTAGTTTCCCAAGGAGTCTTGTCTTACTAGGCAAATATTTGGGGCATTCTAAAATGAAATGTTCCGGGGTCTTCGTTACACCTAAGTTACACATTTGACACACTCATTCCTCGCCCCCCCCCCTCCTCAACTCCAGTGACTTGGATCTCACTTTGAACAATGACCCCTCAAACGATCCATCCAGGTACTCCTCAAAAGCTAGTGGATTCTTTTTATATAACCCGTCTAAAGGACTCTTGGTCCTAATTCCAGCTAGCCAGTTTCTATTACAATCCTCAGTTACCCTTTCCCTTATAAAACTCCTCTCCTGCTGCAGTCTCCCTTCTAGATCTTCAGTATCTATTGAGTAGCTCTATACATTAGCTCCCTCGCCTGCTTTATCCATCCTGCCTGATTGTTAATATACTAAGCACCAAGTACATCCAACTTCTTGTTTTACGTTTTAGTTGAAATATTTTAATGAAAAATGAATATATTTTTTATTTAATTATATCCTTAATGATTTAAGTACAGAAATTAAGATTTTATTTGTATTTGACATTATTTTTTAGCTTTTGAATACGATAACCATGGAAAATAGATATTATTGGTAAAAGAGGAAATTTTTCAATATGCCAAAAAGTTGACGAAGCGAACTGGTATGGCTTCAATATCGAGGATGAGACCCATTACTGCTAATTACAGATTGACAACGCCTTCTCATGCTCCCAATCAGGTTCCTGGTGGCCCTTTGTGGGATGTTGTTCCATTCTTGGACCAGCATGGCACCAAGCTCCTGGACACTTCTTGGCTGGACTGGACGGGTTGAAATTGCAAGCTGCAACTCATTCCAGACATGTTCGATTGGATTGAGGTCAGGGGATCTTGCTGGCCAGTCCATACGCTCAATCCCCTCCCTCTGTCGGTACTCCCCGACAGCATGGGCAAGATGAGGACGGGCATTATCGTCCATCAGAATGAATATATCACCCATTGCACCTGCATACAATCTGACGTGGACATCCAGGATTTCATCAATATACCGTTGTGCAGCCAATGTACCACGTTCAAGGATACAGAGCTCTGTATGTCCCCCAGACCATGATTGACCGTCCACCATAGCGGTCGTGCTCAGCAATGTTGGCTGCATGGAATTGCTCTCCTGGTCTTCTCCATAGCCTAGAACGCCTATGTGTATGGTCTAGGCAGTACCTTGACTGACTCATCTGTAAAAAGGACAGGTCGCCAATCTTCTATGGTCCATTCAACGTGGTCCATGGCCCATTTATATCGTGCCTGGCGGTAGTTCTGGGACAGCGGAATGCGAATACATGGTCTTCTCTGTCAGAGACCACCTTCGTGCAACCTTGCCCGGATAGCATGCGTCAAACATTTCCCCAGGATGCATTCTGAAGGTCACTGCGAAGCTGGATTGCTGTGACAAAGCGGTTCCTACGGGCCTGAATGATAAAAAAAAACAGTTTTCAGCTGCAGATGTTGCCCTGTCCTGCCACCACCATGCTGTCTTACTGTTGTGCCATACTACTGAAATCGTGCCCAGGCTATGTTGATCACAGTATGGTGCACACCAAGAGCTTCACCAACCAGACGATGGGTAGCCCCTTGCTCCACCATCCCTACAGCCCGCCTCATTTCTTCTTCAGACAAATGTCTTCTTACATTTGCATTTGCCATATTCAATCATTAAATCACAAGGGTTTGTGTTGAAATGAAGGTTGAATACCCTACACATGTCATGTACATGTAGACAGTCCACGAAAACATCATGAAAATCAAGGGGTACATGCTTTCCATTACTGTCACGAAAAGTCTGCCTGTCAAGAGAGCTAATGTAAACACTGGAGACCATCTCAATACATTCCTCAATCATATCCACCAAACATATCGCAAATAAGTCACAAGCAAATTTCACAATGTTGTGTCAAATATTTGGTGCTTAGCAAACTTTGAGTAGTATAGTTTCATGATACATGGTTAAACGTCGTTTTACACCATCTACTGTTTGGGATGGTTTACCAGGTAATTCAGGTAGCATAATTTTCCCATATCTATTCTATCTTTAACCTTCATCCACCCGAGTTCCTACCGTTGATCTCAAACTATCACTTTCCCCTTCTCACGCCGTCATTTATATAGACCTAAACACAAATCTAGATATTGTTTCTTGTCACCCTTTCAACAAATTTATAACAGCAATATTTTAATTTTTCTATGGTTTTCTATGGAAGCATATTACCACCACATAGAAAACAGTTGTTTTTAAAATACGAAATCATTTCTCATATACGGAATCTCTTTCGCACATACGAAAACACTTTGATATATTCGAAAACTTTTGTATACCGTATATCGAAAACGTTTTCGTATTTCCGAAAACGCTTTCGTGAAGAGTTTTCATATGCAACACGTAAGCGTTTTCATATAGCCTACACGAAAGAGGTTTTTTGTACTAAGTAGATCTTCTGTTTCTCGGGTAATTTTTTTGTGTTTTTTTATTTTGTTTTTGTCCCCCGACATTTTGTCGGAGGATTATTGTAATCAGCTGCTTCCGCCCGTGCGTCCGTCCGGAGTGATAACTATATAGTTTAGGTCGTCGAAACAAAAGCAAATTTGGTATATACGTCCCCTACCCCAATGAGATGGTGTATTTCGAATCTGGGTTCGATCCGATAATTTTTGTGGGAGTTATGCCCCTTTTCCTACCCTTTTCACAACTTTGGAAATTTGTTGTGCGAGTGATAACTTCAGTATGAGTTTTCGGATGAACACCAAATTTTGTAAATAAGTTTGTCTCACGAATATGCTGGGCAAGTTCGAATTTGGGTTCGATCCAATCAATTTTGGCTGAGTTAATGCCCTTTTCCATTTTTACGACTTCGAAAAATTTGTTGTCTGGATGATAACGTACGTTTGGGTGATCGAATCGAAACCAATTTTGGTTTATGAGTTTGTCTCAAGAGTACGCTAGTCAAGTTCGAATTTGGGTTTGGTCCGACTAATTTTGACTGAGTTATGGCACTTTTGCCATTTTTCGACTTTGAAAATTAGTTGTCAGGACGATACTTTAGTTTGGTTGACCTGATCAACACCGAATTTGTTTTATCAGTTTGTCTCGAGAATGCGCTGATCAAGTTCGAATTTGGTTTTGATCCGACCAATTTTGGCTGAGTTACGGCTCTTTTTCTATTTTTTTGACTTCGAAATATTTGTTGTCCGGATAATAACTTAAGTTTGGGTGATCGAATCGAAACCAATTTTGGTATATGAGTTTGTCTCAAGAATATGCTGGTCAAGTTCGAATTTGTGTTCGGTCCATCCAATTTGGGCTGAGTTATGTTCCTTTTTCCATTTATTTTTTTGACTTTGAAAATTAGTTGTCTGGACGATAACTTGAGTTTGCTTGATCTAATCGAAACCAAATTTGTTATATGAGTTTGTCTCAAGAATACGCTGGTAATTATAGTTCTAATTTGGGTTTGGTCTGACTAATTTTGGCTGAGCTATGGTCCTTATTCAGAATTCTCAACTTCGAAAATTTGTTGTCCTCATGATAACTTCAGTTTGGGTTATCTTATCGCAATCAAATTTGGTGTATGGGTTTATTCCCAGAATACTGTGGTCTAGTTCGAATTTGGGTTTGGTCCGACCAATTTTGGCAGAGTTATGGCCCTTTTTCTGATTTTTCAACTTTGAAAATTTGTTGTCCAGATGATAACTTCAGTTTGGGTTATCGAATCAAGGCCAAATCTGGTTTATATTTTCAGTTTGAAATTTTGTAGTCTTCAACATGTGCAATGCAAGAGCTTGCTGTCCTAGGCCAGAGCCCACGCCTTGCGGTGGCCTCGTTTATTTTTGTAATTATTTCTTTGCCATCAAAAGTTTATGTTCTTGGTTTGTTTTATGTTTTAGCCCTCATAATCTACAGAATATCATGGGTGGTGGTGTATTTCGTCCCTTGAGTGCACGAAGGCTTTGTAATGCAGCATTGCAAAGCCGCGTTGCACTCAAGGGACAAATTTATCAGTTTTAACTTGGGTAAAAAAATCTCAGACATAAACCATTTAAATTTTTTTTAAGTTTGCATGGGTTATAAAAGAGAGCATGCGGTAGCCAAAAAGACCATGCGGGAGGGCCTGAGAAACAGATTTTTATTTTTTTAGGCCTAAACGAAAACTTTTCCTACGTGCACATACGAAGCAAAACTTTTTCCGAGTGTCGAGTGGTGTTACTCTACCTCCAAAGTGCAGTTTTCCGATTGCGATCAAAGTGTGAATCATACCAATTCAACCTGTGTTGAGCCCCTCGATAATAATTCACATTTGCGGTGGTATGCGGCGTGTTTTCCATTTGCGTTGAACACTCATATTCAGCGATTCACCCATACAAATTATTTGGGGCATCTGGGGAAGGATATTGCAAAGAAATCTGATCAAGTATGTCGCTTGTCAAACCGTTCGCGCTTCTCGTCAACTGTTTGTTATCTTCCGGACGACGTAACTTGCATAAAATTTCCAAATCATCAGTTAAACTTTCCGCTTTGTATTCATCACGAGCAACCACCATGGACATAGGCGGTGTGTATCCTCCCATTGCAACCCCTTTTGACACAGAAGAGAATGTAGCGTGGGACAGATTGTCACAGAACATCGAAAAGTGGAATACAGTGCCGTTCAGAGGTGAGTTTTGTGGAATCGTGTCGGCTGATTCTGGGCGACATACCTGTGGACACTGTATTTTTAATTCTCCACAGATTTGGTACGGAGGAGTAAAAGGGTCATTGCATAAACAAAAAACATGTCCAGTGAATATCTCCAGTTGATACATCTCGGTCTCGACTTATATCTCGAGATCTCGTTCTAATACTCCTTCCTTCTCATGTACAAATCCATAGAGATCGGATAGAAGGTGTTCTATCCGATATCTACGTACAAATCCGCGGGTCCTACTAAACACCGAGGTATACCGTGATATACCGAGGTGAAGGAAAATAAGCGAGTTAGTGTCGATTAAAAGGTTTAAATACATGTGCAGACATATAATTTAGTCCTTTGACGCAATATATGTGATTTAACCGTTGATTTAACCGAGATATATAGACCGAGTTGTCGGCGAAAACTGCCCTCGGTATTTAAAAGGTGTCTACAATAAAATCAGATCACTGTAATATTTGATGAAAATCCGGACGGAATGGTTTCGCCTAAGGCGCGCAGGGACGGTTTGGGGCAAGCCCCTTTCGACGAGGCTTCCGATCCTTGACGATTTTAGTTGAGTTGGTGAAGGCAGCCCTTTTTGGTAGAAGGCCACAGCTGAGCTGTTGATCTGCCTGTTAGTTCACCTTCTCGTTTCCTATTTTGTTTTGAGTCGAAGAACAGGCTTACACACAGAGCCACACCCGGGGTGTTACTTTCCTGTCTTGTCCTCGTTTAAGGTCCTAGTTTTATGATCGGCCTATTTTAGATAATTGAGGTAGCGAAGAACAAGCTTACACACAGAGCACAAGGGGCCCTAGTCTTAACAGGCTCATGCGGGTATCACTGAGGTGGGACTTACAGGAATCTAGAACTAGTATCCACTGATGTATGTATGGTTTTAATATTTATTATCACCTCGGATTGTGTTTGGCGAAACGCTAGCTGAAAATAAAATATCGGAACCCCCGTTTAAAAAAAAAAGCTTGAACACAACTTTTTGCCGGTAAAAAGGACGGTAAGCGTATAAAAACTGTTTTACTAAATGTACCCCTGAAAGTGTGAAGTGACAATTTAATGAAGCGTGCGCAATATAAAACGAAGATTAAGTATTGTTTGTTTTATTGTAGACTATTTTCAAATTATAAATGGTTTCTCACCAAAAACTCTTTCTGTTAAATCCCCTCGTGGTGAACAGAAACATCTAAAATTATCTACACCTCCATCGAGCAAGTATGATAATATTCACCCCGTCGTGCACCTCAACGAAATCGTTGTTTTCCTTGCACAAAATGGCGTGTCGATCAGTGTCGAAGGAAAATGATCTATTTCGTCTTGTAAATAGTCTACAATAAAACAAACATTACTTAATCTTCCTTCTATATATTTATTATTGCGTAAGCTTCCTTATAAAATCACTTTTCACACATTCTGAGGTACATTTAGTACTTTAAAACGTAGTTTTTATACACTTACCGTCCTTTTTACCGGATACCGCCCTTTTTACCGGCAAAAAGTATTTCCCACGCTGTCGGACATTTCGTTGTTTTCTCTGACTTTAATTTCACGATCATTTAGGAAGGAGGAGAGTAGTCTAAGCAGTTTCATGGGGAGTTTCATTTTAGATAATTTGAGGCGCATTCCGTTGTGCCATACAGAGTCGAATGCTTTTTCGACGTCTTGCAGAACAGCCGCGCCTATTTGTTGATTGTCAATCGCTTGATGAAAATAAAACTCTCATCAGCTTTTATTCTGTTGTTGTTGTTGTTGTTGTTGTTGTTGTTGTTGTTGTTGTTGTTGTTGTTGTTGTTGTTGTTGTTGTTGTTGTTCATTGTTTTGCCAGTATTGGCCTTAAAACTCTCGTTAGCTTTTATTCGTTTTTTTTTTTTTGTTTTTTTTTTTTTTGTTCATTGTTTTGCCATTATTGGCTTTATATCGTTATTAGGCTTTGTTACGTACTGTACAGGCCCGTGACTAGCGAAACATATAGGGGTGTGTGTGTGTGGGGGGGGGGGGGGGGGGGTTGTATCATCATTCTGCCCTACTGTCAGCGCACATTGCCCTGTTTTTTATCACCTTTTCATGTGCTTTCAACAGTACATATCAAATGATATCAGGTGCCCTGTAGGGCAGGGCACTCCACACAGGAAAATAAATGAATATATTCTAAATAGAGTTGTTGAATTTCCAAGGACATCATGGCCTTCTTTTGCCTGGGCAGCATGGCATATGAACTGAGATGGACGTGAAAAAGACCATGCCATATCAGGTGCCCAGTGCGGCCTAGCTGCTCGGCTCTATTCTGTTAGGCAGGGCAACATTCTGGCAGCCGGGGCAGTAGTTGCGTGGGCCGCGGACCCTGATAACCGGGTAACCTGCTCTACTCGCTGCCCTGCAAACAGAAGATCGGAATGTTTTGGGGGTGCCCCCCCCCCCCCCCCCCCCCCCCAGGATTTACGCCCCTGGTAGCGAACCATGATAAGTATCGCTCGGCTGTGCTCGGTACACCCAAAGTTACAGCCTGTATTTAGTATGTGTATTTAAACAGTACATTTTTTAGCCATTTCGGCTCAGTGTCAACGGCTTTAATTTAGCCTTGGTTTTTTGTTAACACTTTTTGTTTTCGAAGTTTTCGCCCGCTTTACCTGACCAGATTATTTTTCAATTGCCTGTCATTTTATGTACAGTCAAACGTCCGTCAGTTGGAGTTTGATTTTTAGAATATCGGAAACGTAAGTCAGTAACCTTTTAATTCGTCGGTCCCGTTGGTCAACCGTACGTGAGTGCTGACCACGTCTCTTGTCTAACGGCAATTCTTTTTTTTTTGCATCGTTGGCAAGTGAAAAATCACCACTTCCGAAAATACAACTCCTTATGTCACGATATTGGTCCATAACAATTTTACCGTCATAACAAAGAAGACAACCGCCGACAGCCACAAAGAGAACAATTAACAAGTCACAATGTGATTAACATTTCACAATATCTCTTACTGCGGTGCAGCCGCTGTAAATACTAATTTCCAATCTTCCTACAGAACCTAATACCGAGGGGAAGCTTTTTCAGCGATTGCTATTACTTCAACGCTCATAATTCTCAATTAAGGCATTAAAACCATGCACATACTGCTTAAATCTATTTATATACTCATCACCCCCCCCCCCCCCCCATGCCCTTTTCACCCCATTCCAACCCTATTTTCATTCACACCTGTTAGTACTCAAACGATTAGTCGACTAGTCGATGTCGACTCTGGGCAAACCAGTTGTCGACTCTCAATTGTGCAGTCGACTAGTCGGAGGAGTTCAAGCTTTTAGGTAAATAGTATCCCTTCTGTGCCACTGCCAGACAGTTTGAACAGCAATATTGGGCAATCAATGTATACATATATTGCCATATAATAGTAGTGACAGTAGTTTGTTTTAACTGGTACTAGTAGAGTGCTGAATTAGTTTGGGCTATCATGATATGTTATTAATTTGCCTTGTTGCAATTTATGGGAGAGTGCCTGTAGGCACTCTCCCATAAATCGCAACAAGGCAAATTAAATAAGACTTTTTTATTTCACTCTCAGCATAATTAGAAGCACATTAGCAGAATAATGTTCCAGTAAGTTGCTGTATATGAATGCCCAAGTGAAGCCAGATTTTGACCTTCAGCACTCTACCGGAACACCAACACTGTTATAAGGAGACAGGTCATCACCAATGACTTGTCGAAGTCGACCTGACTTTTGGATATTGACTAGTCGACTTTGGAATTCACTAGTCGTTTGAGCACTAAGTCACCTGTATACCCGTGTTCAGTATGACCGGGAATCCGTACAGGAAAATTTTCGTTTGAAAAGCGCTGATCTCAAGTAATTATCTGGAGATCTCGTTTTCTTAAGTCGAGATGTCGACTTTTTTTTTTTAGAAAAAGCCGATATGTCGGCTTTTTTATCTCAAGATCTCCAGTTTTTAAAGTCAGGACCTTGACTTTTTTTATCACGAGATTTCGAGGGTTTTTTAAGTCGAGTTCTCCTCTTTTCTAAAAGTCGAAATGTCGACTTTTTTAAATTGTGTTTTTACCTGCGTCGCCAGCGGCAGAGCAGGTGTAGTAACCTCTCGACTCCGTCCGTCAGTCCGTCCGAAATACTTCTTCCGTCAAAGTTTTCATGGCTTCTATGAAAAGGAATGATTTTATATTTGGTCTGCTGCTGCTTCATAATGATGAGTTGTGTCGTGTATCTAATTTTCAGATCTGCCGTGCAGCCACTTCCTGTTTGCCGATACTTTGAAGTCTGTTCGTCTCTGTAATCAATTGCATGCAGCGATGCAGGTCCAGACCCGGTATTGGTCTTGGCTTGTTGTATACAAGTACTGTTATCTACCTGATATGTGTAAGAAATATGCGGAGTGTTTGGAGGATGGAAATCTGTGTTTTATGGCTTTTTCATCGGGTTTAGTTCAGTGTGAGTAGTTCAATGACGCTAAACCGCAGAGGTCGCCAAATTAATTAAATTTTGATGTTTGTGATATTTGGCGAATATGCAGTTCTGTCTTATCTTTGCATTTCCTCTCAGCAAAGTTGAGAGATTGTCGCAACTGTCAACGTTCGATTTAAAGTAATTTTTACAACGTCGAAGGCACAATTGTCTTCAACCACTGCTTACCCTTCCTGTCTGGAGTTGGCACGTTAGGGAGTCTGACAGTTGCTCGCTGTTGCTCAATTTCTTCTCATAACTGATGGCTTTCAGGAACACTGAATATTTCATCCAATTTCAACACAAAGTTCTAACCAACCTAGGAGGTATTTTAATAGGGAAAACTCTTTTCGTTTTTTAACACAATTTTAAATGTAATGCACACGCTAGTCATCCGATTACGACCTTTGCGGTGCAGTACCTCGTTTGTGGTTTCAAAAAGACGGAAACGGCTGAAGGGTGGTGTCATAAAATATGGTATAACTGCTATTAACTTGCGTATATCACTGAAAAAATGTAATCTGGCGATCTATGGAATATTATTGCATTCGTGTACAGAGTGTCGGCGTGTTTTATGAAGTAACTGAGCTGTGTTATTGAAAATACATTAGCGTTCATCCTTATTCTTTCGGAAATTTTCGACAAAATTTGTTCTCTCCGTGAATATCAAGGACACAGTAGGTCAAACCTTCGCTCCATTGTTGCTTCAGACTTTTGTCTTTGAGTTTAGGTCAGCTTTAGCTTTCATAAAAAGTCCCGCATTCGCCTTATTTGGCAGCTTCGACGAGAGGTGTTGAACTTTTAGAATACCTGATTTGCGGTGTTGTCCTTTTAATGAGTACCTTCATTTGCGGTTCACAGTACCTCATTTTGCGGTGTCAATCTTTCAAGATTACTAACGAAACATGACCCTGGCCCTTCAGTTTTATATGAACAGACGTCTTGAATTATTTCGACGTGCGTAGTATAAACACCCGCACTAATCAATCAAAACCAGTGATCTAATGAGTATTCTGTCAAGTTGAAAGGGTTTGTCAACTGTGCCTGGTGAGAGCTGGGGGGGGGGGGGGGGGGGAATAACCCGTGTTTCATTTATTGATTCTCCATGTGTTGATTGAAAACAGTGTTACCTTTAGGGGCTGGATGGACCGTTGTTTGGACCAAGTTTAGTACTCTTTTTTTGTAATAGTGATGCAGACAACATTGTGTGCTGCGAAATAATTTTAGTTTATGCAATCAAATTAATGAAAGGTCCGAGGAATTTGAAACAGTTGTGGCGTATTGAGTTGATAAGAGTGGTTTGTGAGCAGGATGTATTTTACACATTTTATATAAGGTGCTATATATAAGTAATGGAAGTAGTGGAAATCGGTTTACTCTGAGTCTGATATTCCGTTAATATATGGATGACATATACACAAATAATAAACGAAAATAAAGGTTATGATGCATTGAACACGAAAAATATATTCGTCCAACACACAACAGTGATAGCAGGCATCGGTGATTTCTGGAAGTCTGCGATCCTATTCGTACGAGAACTGACTATCAAATAAAATTTCGCGAGAACAACTCGTGGCCAAATATGCTTCCAATATTCAAGAACGAATCTGGGAAAATCGAAATACTTCAAAACACAGCGACAGAGCTGCTTTAAGATGAATGTCAAATCATTTGGTTTGTTGACATTCATCACAATGTGGAGGTTCAGGTCACTGGGACCAAAATACACCGATAAACAATATCGTTCAAAATGAAATAATGGGACTGATCGTCCTCGCCCTACCTACTGGAGATTGTACAGTTACCACATACAAAATACATCCGTTACCCATGGACAAGGTATTCAAAAAATGCAGGCAGTGTTGGCATTTTTGCAGACTAAGTTCTGTCGCTGCATTGTGGGTGCTTTGATTGCCTAGCGTTCGTTGTTCATGGATGTATGAAGCATATGTAGCCCCGAGATGTTCTCGTGAAATATTGTTTGGTTGTCGGTTTTCATACGAATACGATCGCAGACTTCCATGAACCACAGGTGCCCCCAATCCGCACTTGTGGGGTAAACGAATCAGTTTCCCGTGTTCTATCCACCATAACCTCCAATTTGATGTATATTTTTAATACAGATTTATATTTTGTAATTTATATATGGAATATCAGGCCTCGCAAATTCGGAGTAACCTGATTTCCATAACTGATATCGCACCTAAAATAAATCAGCGTAAAACCGTCGAGATGGGGGCGGTGTAGTAACACTGGAGTCCGGCGTTATGGGGGCCCGCTCACTTTCCATAATTGCTTTAGAGCAGGATTCCCTTACGGTCTTACCTGCGAGGACAGCGAGGCCTTCACTGCAAGTCAAATCCTACCTAAGAGAATCCTGGCTTTAGGTAATTAGTCGAAATGAGAAAAAAATTGGCGAGGCTCCTTTTATGCCGGGAAGTGTTTCCAAAACTAACACTATCTATGTGCATTCACAAAACCGAAATGTTTTGCTTACGCACTAAGTTACAAACTTTCACTTTCAGAAGCCTTTCATAGAATTTTAGTCGAACTTCGACTAAGATTCTAGGAAAGGCTTCGACAGTAACCGATATCCCAGGTTCTTCTCTCTGTTCCTTCATTACAACACCATTGCCGATTTTGGAAAATTCAAGGGTCAAAATGCTGTTTTTGATGCAAAGTGATATTTTTTTTTAACTGTTAAGGATGAAAATGTTAATATGTTTTCACTTGTTTGTTTGGGAAAATTGGCTTTTTTGAACGATAGTAGTGAGTAAATATTTGGTTACACACTGAATTAATTATAGTAATTGCTCCTGAAAATTTTCCTTAAGACATCAAGTCGAATTATTGATAATAATCGCCAGCGGCCATTTTGTACATGTAGGATGAATTACTACCAAATTGTGGGAAGGTAGATTTTCCACCCGACAATAGTGTTTTATTACAGGTGACCTTATATGGCATTATTTGTGATTTGTAGGGCTGATTGATTGAATAAATAAATAAATAAATACCCATTACCCTTTATTCCAAAACATTCTCTCTGAAATTTACTTTGAATATGTATGTTCAATTAAAACTTTAACCATCCAGAATTCACAATTTTGAGATGGCATCCTGTAAATATCTGTTTTGCAAATGACATTTTTCTTTCTTAATCGTTGCTATTTACAAATCATAGAAAAGCTTTCTGATAGAGTTTCTCGGTGATTTGTAAGTTACGATGATTATGTGATAAAACGTACCAGAATTTGAAAAATGTCTCTGTTTTGTAAGTGATCAATTATCAAAGGGCTTTTTCCAAAAAAAACAACAAAAAACAAGACTAGTACCAGTCTGAAACTTTTCAGTGGGCATGGTACATTTTCAAATTTTCGGCAAACAGGAACCGCCTGTGCGGCAGATCTGGAAATTGCTTCCACGGTACAACTCAAAATATCAAGCTCCAGACCAAATATAAAATCAATCCCTTTCATACAAGAAAGCCAAGGAAACTTCAACTGGAATTTTTATATTCAGTGGGTACAGTACAATTTCAAACAATTGGCAAGCAGGAAGTGGCCACACGGAAGATCTGAAAACTGCTTACACGTTACAATGAAACATTATCAAGCCCCAGGCCAAATATAAAATAATTCCCTTGTTACCAGCCAAGAAAAATTTGACTAGAAATTTCAACCCAAAGTATTTCGGATTGACTGACGGACTGACTGACGGATGGACAGATTTGAGCGCTTACTAGACCTGCTTGCCACTGGAGGTGCACGCGAAAAACCACAATTTGCGGTCTGGATAATCAACAAATGTGAATTGGCCCAACACATGATACTTGTTTTCGGAGCTTCAAAGACAATACAAGTATTTATTTATTTATTGATGTGTAAGGTCACATATTTATGCACACTGGCTAATCATGACCGTGACAGTTTTACGGGTGGAGGAAGCCGGAGTACCCGGAGAGAACCAACGAGCAACGACGAGCAGCTGCCAGCTCCCCAACATCGTAACTCCGCACTGCAGCACAGGCAGGGTTAGATTGGTTGAAGACATGCGTACCATCGACGTGCAGTACGCCTTAGTACACGGCGTCATCGTGCCCCCACACGGGCAATGGAGATGAAGTGTCTTGCCCAAGGACACAACGCGGTTGCCGCAGGTGGGATTCGAACCGAGGACCTCTCGGCTTGCAGCCTGCACCTCAACCTACTGAGCCACGGACTCGGCCACTTACGGAATGCCTTATATGTAAACAGGGGAAATCTGATGGAACATTTTGAAAGCTTGAGCAAAGGTATAGCTAGGAAGAAATTGATGGTAGTTTAGCCAATAGTACTGGTACAAAGCCGCAATGGAACAAGACTGTTGTAGAAGCTAATGATAGGACAGATAGACCATAGACCTGTAGTGGCATTGGAGCTTTGGCGACAAGATGGAAACGGAATCCCATTTGTGAAATCCCTTTTTTGGAATCCCATTTGTGGAATCCCTTTTTCGAAAACGCCTGTGGCTATGGAATCCCTTTTTTCTGAAATGAGTCGTCGAGTCGTTCGAGGAGTCACTCGATCGAGCAATTTCTCGTTGGCTCATTTGCTCGATGGGATTCGAGTCATTCGAGCAATAGTTGCGAGTCACTCGACATAAGACGGAATCCCACTTTTGGAACCCCTTTCTGGAATCCCATTTGTGGAATCCCTTTTTCGAAAACGCCTGTGGCTATGGAATCCTTTTTTTCCGAAATGAGTCATCGAGTCGTTCGAGGAGTCACTGGATCGAGCAATTGCTCGTTGGCTCATTTACTCGATGGGATTCGTGTCATTCGAGTAATAGTTGCGAGTCACTTGACATAAGACGGAATCCCACTTTTGGAATCCCATTTGTGGAATCCCTTTTTTGAAAACGCCTATGGCTATGGAATCCCTTTTTTCTGAAATGAGTCTAAGAGTCGTTCGAGGAGTCACTCGATCGAGCAAATGCTCGTTGGCTCATTTGCTCAATGGGATTCGAGTCGTTCGAGCAATGTGCCGAGTCACTCGATCGAGTAATTACTCTAAAGCTCATTTGCCCGATGGGATTCGAGTCATTCGAGCAATCGTTTATCAGTAACTGCTCGATTGCTTATTGGGTTTGGGAATGCTTTTGATATACACAAGGGAGATAACTGCATTATGGGAAATCAAGCACTGGTAATTATAAGACTTGGACGAGAGAACCAGAGATAGTTTGCACTGGATAGACTGTTAGCGATAGAGAAACATATGCAATAGGCATTAAAAATGGGATTCTGGGAAAATCAGGCCCTGTACTCCTATTCAATAGAACATACCCCCTGTACCCCTTGGTACTTTAGCATAACGTGTTATTTTTATATGCCCAAAATGGTCTTCACATGTCCGTTTGGGTGGTTTGGTGGAGATTTTGGTGTTTTGTAAGGGTGGTCGGGTCTATTTAGGTAATTAGGTATACTCTAGTTCAATCAAACACACCCCAGGGGACCCATTGGTACTATAGCACTACGTGCTAAGCCGATAAAATGGGGAATCCGTATCAAATAAAGTCAATTATGGTGATTTTGAGTGGATTTTGGTGATTTGGAGGGATTGTCGGGTTGTTTATGGTAATTAGATTTACTCTTCTACAATCGAACATACCCTCCGGACATACCCTGTCCTGTTGTAGGCCTTAGGTAACATAGCAATCACGTGCTACCATAGAAACCAAGATGGCGGCCTCCAGTATACAAAATGGACGACGGAAACACGTATCACCCTAACAACACGCGCTGCGCATGCGCATTAACACCACGTATCACTATGGGGATGACGTCACAACATGGCCGCTCACGCGGGTTACCATGACAATACAACATGACGCCACTGGGTCACGTGACTATGACGTCACATGAGATTCCCCCAATGAGATCCCCAAATAAGTCCTCAAACATACGAGACATACTACTGACATGCGCACCATCGACGTGCAGTACGCCTCAGTACACGGAGTCATCGTGACCCCATGTGGACAATCGGGGTTAAGAGCATTGCCCAAGGACACTACGTGGGAGTCCGAGTCGACTGCTCAGACGGTCACCCATCCGAGGATAAACCGGGCTCGACGTTGCTTAACTTCGGTGATCTGACGAGAACCGGTTACCACAACGCCACCGCGCCCCCTAGAAAACATACCTCGACATAATACAGGTGTACCCACCCGAGTACGAATAGCTGATAAAACCATATCCACATGAGCCTTGCACGTAGTGTAAACAAACCCTACGGCCTGTAGGCCTACCAACTTCTCTACACGCTGATAACAGCTGTTTGAACGACACACTCTACGTGAAAAGTTCACCGACAAGCTGATCTAATCATATCAGTTATATACGTAGCGTTGCCTCAAAGTCTACATAACCGGCACACAATTCGTAACACGCTGATACCAGTCGTGTACAAGGTCTTCTTAGAGACTGAATTGATTAGCAGAGAGCAAAAGCACAAAGCTATTTATTCTCTTCTAAAAACATAATGACTGAGTGAGTCTAATCCACGCTCTGTAGTACCACTCACTCACCCTCTGCAGTTTAAAATCGCACTTCAGTACAGATTCAACAAGCTGTTTGTCACGACAGACAACATAACAGTCGAAATATTTCTCAAGCGCGCTAAGTAAACAACCCGAACACGAATTCTTATGTATTTGTTTATTTGATAAGACCTTAAGGTCGAAACTACAGTTATACCAGTGTCTCTGCCGGGCAAATACAACGAGATTTTCCTTCCCCCACCATGTGGCTCTACATTCTAACTCACTGAAACAAATACAAAAGTCCGTCTCACCCAGTAATGGACAACAGTAGAAAGATGCCTCCTCCTGGACTCCTTCAGTCCAAATGTTCAAGGGGAGCTTGGTCAGAAACCATACGACTGACTACGAGATATGCAGCATATCCATGTTTTTCCAAGTGATTTCCATGAAAACAACTGAATGAGAAAATACAAAATATAGTAGTCGGTTAGCAAAACACAACTATATTTTCACAAGCCTATCTTGTTACAAATCCTGACAACGATAAAATGGCATGAATGATAGACTGGTATTTTGGAGAACCCTCTAAAATCAGTTTGGTTAAAAATCAACCCAGATCAACTGGGTTGGTTGAATATGAACCCAATTGGGTTCATATTCATTTAACCCTGATAATATGGGTAAATTTTTACCCCAACTAATTTTAGAGTGTGCAATCATTCAGTTTTTCAAGGTATATGTATGACATTTGTGTTCTTGGATTGGAGTCCTCCTGGAACTTTAGAATGAAAATTGCAATTTAGGAATTTGTCGAGTTTACTGATATCTTGAGTCGGCATTTATTGCACATTCTAATCCGTCTGTATACTCCAAAGTGTGCGTAAATTTTCGTCGGGCAAGCAAGGACGTCTGCCCAACTTGGTATTTCATAATTTCTTGCCGAACCTCTTCCCGACAAAACCCATCGGGAATTTTTTTTTTTTTTTTTTTGGGGGGGGTACCACCCCAGAATTTACGCCCCTGAACGTAGAGTCTAATGACCTGATGCTGGGGACAAAAACTAGCCTTTAGCAAAATAATTAGATGGATTAAAGTTCAAGAATTGTGGCCACACCCACAAATCCAAGCCGCCAAGCTCAGTAAACTTAGTGAGAGAGGCTGGGCAGCTGGAACAGTAGTGGGAACCTACTCTTGTATATCCTAATAAAGAGCTGTAATGGATGTAATTCATCCTGTCTTCCTGGGTCCCAGAATTCGGATGTATCTCCAAGACCAAAGGGTCGCGCGCTGTCCGAGTCACTTCATGTATACCTGCATGGCCCTCCACTATCGGCCATATTCTTGAATGTGCAGTGTGACTGATAGGTAGTCTACAGCGAACTCATTATCATCTTTTTCCCAAACCTGAATTGTGAGCTGGTCAACGGGGCGGAGTTTTTTTGTATTGCAGATGTGGGAAAGCAGTCGTCGTACTACTGCCGCACCGTTCACTTTCAACCAGCAGAGTCCCGAGTAGTGTACGTACTGGTTGCTCATTGAGAATATTGTCTGCCGTACTGCTCTCTGAGAGATGGACGAAGAACTCATGATTTTTTATAAGCCTCGTAAATTCGTTTGCCGGTATTCCACCCTTAGTAAACCCCGAAGCACGGCCCAGCACTTTCAATTTCACCGACACACTGCGCGTCATGATTCGCAGAGGGCCAGGTGGTTTATTAAGGCTCTGGGCTCATGCATGTTTGCATGCAATTCCAGCCCCCTTTTGCTGAAATGTGACCTTTACCGAATTCCATAATATATATTCTGAGACAATGAGAACAGTCGGGCAGCTGGGTACACCCCCTATGGGGACCCCCACCCCAAGGACCGAACGAGACTGGTTTTGTTATGTACCTGGACATCTCGAGAGGATATTTTCAGATGTTAACAAGAAATCATCCAAGCCGGATATGACGTAATCCAAGATGGCGCCCATGAGGGTGGGTCAATTTCGCGATTTTACACCGTCACTAATTTATCTCGATTGCGGAAAAATTATATGAGATAAGGAACGGGAATTAACTCATTCGTATTTCTGATATCATTCCCCGAATAATAATATCAATCAAGTAAGTGAAAATCCAAGATGGCCGCCAAAACATGCCTCAAAATAGACGGAAATCGAGTTTTTCGACATTTTTTTCGCAAAAAAACTTATATAATCATGATAAAAAATTAGAAACCTGTTAACTTTTAGATGTTAAATTGATCGCAAATTAATACCCAGCGTGAACATGCACCATCGAAAGCCGGTGTGGAAAACAAGGTGGCCGCCAGTGAGACCACCCGTTTTCAGTTATC
This sequence comes from Pictodentalium vernedei, assembly GCA_031216915.1. Classification (NCBI taxonomy): domain Eukaryota; kingdom Metazoa; phylum Mollusca; class Scaphopoda; order Dentaliida; family Dentaliidae; genus Pictodentalium; species Pictodentalium vernedei. The sequence goes on from CM062295.1 coordinate 745,008,866, forward strand.
CCGCTTATGTAATGGGCAAGTTTACACTATCTCAAGTTGTACGATGGTTGCAGAAAAAATGTTTGATACAGGGCACAGGAATCAAATGTATAGAATTTTGGACGCTTTTTCTGCGTATGATAAACCAATCAAGTAAGTGAATATCCAAGATGGACGCCAGAAAAATGCCTCGAAATTGAAGAGAATCAGTAGTAGATCATGTACCCAACTGGATGGACTTAGTGGTGGATCTAGGAAGTGACGTCATGTCACGTTACTCAGTTACGTCATGTTTGGTTGTCCTGGTAGTCCGCCTGAGTGGCCATCTTGTGACATCATCCGTGATACGTGGTCTTAGTGTGCATTCGCAGCATATGTTGTTAAGGTGACACATGTTTCAGTCGTCCATTTTTTACATCCTGTTTATATCGGGTTCTGTTCAAGGTGAGTGCTTCAGGCCTTGTGGTCCTCTTGTTTATTTTCCAAATGCAAGTTGTTAAACTGCTGGGGTATGGCAGATAATTGTTCTTAATGTTTTCCCCATTATTAACCATGTTAGAATGGGAGTGGGGTGGGTGAGGCTATATGAAGCATGAAAGCACTTGAGACAGTAGTTTTAAAAAAAGCAGCTTCTTTAATGTTCGATATATAACACTTTCGTAAGGATGGTTTACAAGTTTGCTAAAATCAAGCCCCTGGGGTTATATTTAGTGATACTATGGGGCCTTAGGTTGTAATGCCACATGTAATGGAGAAAACATTAAAAAATCTTCTTTGCCCAGAGGACTTTACCTGTTGATATACTGTAGGAATCATCTACAAATTTGTTCAAATCAACATCTTTATATCATAATTTGGGGGTGTCATGGGAGCCCTCTGGTTATAACACTTTGGTAAGAAAGGACACATGAAAAAAAACTTCTCCCAAACTTAGAGATGGGCAATATACAAAAAAAATGAACCAACCCGATATCTGAACAAAACCAATCATTGAATACCAAAACCGTCTGAATTTTCAAGTTTTCCCACGTTTACTATTTACAAGTCCATATTGAGGCTTGATAACAGTTGAAAGGTTCATTTTCATGAAAGAAGTGACTAATTTTCTTTTCAGTTTTGTTAACCCTCAATAGATTTGGCAACTGTCCTGAATTCCCACTAGACTATAACCTGTAGTCATGTCCAATTGCTTTAGGCAGCCAAGACCTGACTAGAAATTATTGACCAGGTGTTTTGTGTATTGTCAGCAGGACCTCCTAAAGATGGCATGGTCAGGGCACATGCTCTGAGATCACAAAGGCCTGAAGTAGGTCGTAAAAGAATGCCACTGTTGAGCTCATTGGCAGTGTCATTTATAGCGTTGTGGTAGATTGTTACTACAACTTACAGTAAAACCTGTTTTGAGGGACCACTGTCATGATAGACCACCTGTCTTGAGAGACCGCTATGACCTTGTACCATTTGGCTGTTTTACTCTGTTTAGGAACTGCCATGAGAGACCACCTGTTTTGAGAGACCACTTTTGCCTAGCAAAAAGCGTTGTTTCGCAAGACAGGTTCCACTGTATTCTGTTTTTCCTGATGTGAATTCTTTTTTAGTACTGTCAGCATATCTCAGTCAAGTCAGATACCATATACTGAACTGATTCTGAGGTATACCCCTCTCCCCTCCCATAAAAATACCGATAAGTCCCACTACTCCAACAGGACTTATATTTAATCTAAATTTGGGAAAATCCACTTGAATTCTAGCGACTATGGTTGCGAGAATCCATACTGGATATGAGTGTCCCAGGAGCCTATGAGGGCACCATGGTTGAACCCCTGTTGTATACTGATAACATTTGTTAATCCTTTACCCAACACAGTTTTTTTTTATTTTTAAAATTTACCAATAAAACCTCATTGAGCCAGTTCCAGTGATAGCCATATCTGTACAATTTTACTGACAAAGTGTCAAGATATTTCAGGTCATGTTGGCCTTGTATTGGTTAATTTGCTGCTGCTGTGTTAGGTAAAGAGTTAAATTGACTTAACTCTTTTCACGGGAATCCTAGCAGTGGTGCAGTGAGAATCTACATGGATTCTCGCTGATTTTGTTGCATGAACCCTTGCCCTAATTGATTTTTTTGGATTCTCATCTCCAAATGCCTCCATGCTTGACATTTAACATATTTATAGGGTCTATCTGCAAGTTAGTTCGATTCCAGTGGCTGGTGTAGTGTTTGGACATGGTCTTGGGGTAGGGCAGACAGACATTTTAACTCTGGGTAATTCGGGTAGCATTCACAAATGTTTTCTTAAAACCACTAGTCCAAATAATTTCACATTTAACATATCACATCTCTGCAATGACAATTCACAAGCATTTAGAAATTGAGCCACTTGGGACATTTGGAGAGAGTGCTAGCCCCTACCCCCTTCCACTCCATGAACATCCATTCTAGCTTGGATGGTTGGTAATAGGGAAACATTAATAAAAAGTATTTTCCTAAATTCTTTGACATTTCATGTTTGGTAAATAATTGCCAACTGATTATTTTGAAAAAATTCTTTGTGAAAAATCCACTAGTTTTTGTATTTTGTTTTTTTGCTTTTTTTTTAACCCTTTACCTAACATGAAAAGCAGTTGACACTTGCAAAAAAAATTCTTGAATAACTATTATTTTCATTTTTTGTCTTAAAAACATAGGTTGTGACCCCTCATTGGAACGAGCTCGACTAGCTCGTTCCAACGAGGGGTCATAACCTATGTTTTTGAGACAAAAAATGAAAATATTTTGAAAATTAATTGGCGATTTTTGAGAATAGCGCTGGCCGGTTTTGGCCGTTACGTTGGGTAAAGGGTTAAAGGACGTGAAAAATATCCTGTTTCTGATCTGAAAAATATATCTCATCACGCCTCAAAGAGGGTCATAAAATAGATTTTTGAGACAAGAAACGCACATAAAACCTGTATATTTACACATTTCGTCACATAGATCTGTTATAGATCTGACGAGAACCGGTTACTCTAAAGCTCATTTGCCCGATGGGATTCGAGTCATTCGAGCGATCGTTTATCAGTAACTGCTCGATTGCTTATTGGGTTTGGGAATGCTTTTGATATACTCAAGGGAGATAACTGCATTATGGGAAATCAAGCACTGGTAATTATAAGACTTGGACGAGAGAACCAGAGATAGTTTGGACTGGATAGACTGTTAGTGATAGAGAAACATATGCAATAGGCATTAAAAATGGGATTCTGGGAAAATCAGGCCCTGTACTCCTATTCAATAGAACATACCCCCTGTACCCCTTGGTACTTTAGCATAACGTGTTATTTTTATATGCCCAAAGTGGGCTTCACATATCCGTTTGGGTGGTTTGGTGGAGATTTTGGTGTTTTGTAAGGGTGGCCGGGTCTATTTGGGTAATTAGGTATACTCTAGTTCAATCAAACACACCCCAGGGGCCCCTTGGTACTATAGCACTACGTGCTAAGCCGATAAAATGGGGAATCCGTATCAAATAAAGTCAATTATGGTGATTTTGAGTGGATTTTGGTGATTTGGAGGGATTGTCGGGTTGTTTGTGGTAATTAGATTTACTCTTCTACAATCGAACATGCCCTCCGGACATACCCTGTCCTGTTGTAGGCCTTAGGTAACATAGCAATCACGTGCTACCATAGAAACCAAGATGGCGGCCTCCAGTATACAAAATGGACGACGGAAACACGTATCACCCTAACAACACGCGCTGCGCATGCGCATTAACACCACGTATCACTATGGGGATGACGTCACAACATGGCCGCTCACGCGAGTTACCATGACAATACAACATGGCGCCACTGGGTCACGTGACTATGACGTCACATGAGATTCCCCCAATGAGATCCCCAAATAGGTCCTCAAACGTACGAGACATACTACTGACATGCGCACCATCGACGTGCAGTGCGCCTCAGTGCACGGAGTCATCGTGACCCCATGTGGACAATCGGGGTTAAGAGCATTGCCCAAGGACACAACGTGGGAGTCCGAGTCGACTGCTCAGACGGTCACCCATCCGAGGATAAACCGGGCTCGACGTTGCTTAACTTCGGTGATCTGACGAGAACCGGTTACCACAACGCCACCGCGCCCCCTAGAAAACATACCTCGACATAATACAGGTGTACCCACCCGAGTACGAATAGCTGATAAAACCATATCCACATGAGCCTTGCACGTAGTGTAAACAAACCCTACGGCCTGTAGGCCTACCAACTTCTCTACACGCTGATAACAGCTGTTTGAACGACACACTCTACGTGAAAAGTTCACCGACAAGCTGATCTAATCATATCAGCTATATACGTAGCGTTGCCTCAAAGTCTACACAACCGGCACACAATCCGTAACACGCTGATACCAGTCGTGTACAAGGTCTTCTTAGAGACTGAATTGATTAGCAGAGAGCAAAAGCACAAGGCTATTTATTCTCTTCTAAAAACATAATGACTGAGTGAGTCTAATCCACGCTCTGTAGTACCACTCACTCACCCTCTGCAGTTTAAAATCGCACTTCAGTACAGCTTCAACAAGCTGTTTGTCACGACAGACAACATAACAGTCGAAATATTTCTCAAGCGCGCTAAGAATAAACAACCCGAACACGAATTCTTATGTATTTGTTTATTTGATAAGACCTTAAGGTCGAAACTACAGTTATACCAGTGTCTCTGCCGGGCAAATACAACGAGATTTTCCTTCCCCCACCATGGGGCTCTACATTCTAACTCACTGAAACAAATACACAAGTCCGTCTCGCCCAGTAATGGACAAAAGTAGAAAGATGCCTCCTCCTGGACTCCTTCAGTCCAAGTGTTCAAGGGGAGCTTGGTCAGAAACCATACGACTGACTACGAGATATGCAGCATATCCATGTTTTTCCAAGTGATTTCCATGAAAACAACTGATTGAGAAAATACAAAATATTGTAGTCGGTTAGCAAAACACAACTATATTTTCACAAGCCTATCTTGTTACAAATCCTGACAACGATAAAATGGCATGAATGATAGACTGGTATTTTGGAGAACCCTCTAAAATCAGTTTGGTTAAAAATCAACCCAGATCAACTGGGTTGGTTGAATATGAACCCAATTGGGTTCATATTCATTTAACCCAGATAATATGGGTAAATTTTTACCCCAACTAATTTTAGAGTGTGCAATCATTCAGTTTTTCAAGGTATATGTATGACATTTGTGTTCTTGGATTGGAGTCCTCCTGGAACTTTAGAATGAAAATTGCAATTTAGGAATTTGTCGAGTTTACTGATATCTTGAGTCGGCATTTATTGCACTTTCTAATCCGTCTGTATACTCCAAAGTGTGCGTAAATTTTCGTCGGGCAAGCAAGGACGTCTGCCCAACTTGGTATTTCATAATTTCTTGCCGAACCTCTTCCCGACGAAACCCATCGGGAATTTTTTTTTTTTGGGGGGGGGGGGGGGGGTACCACCCCAGAATTTACGCCCCTGAACGTAGAGTCTAATGACCTGATGCTGGGGACAAAAACTAGCCTTTAGCAATATAATTAGATGGATTAAAGTTCAAGAATTGTGGCCACACCCACAAATCCAAGCCGCCAAGCTCAGTAAACTTAGTGAGAGAGGCTGGGCAGCTGGAACAGCAGTGGGAACCTACTCTTGTATATCCCAATAAAGAGCTGTAATGGATGTAATTCATCCGGTCTTCCTGGGTCCCAGAATTCGGATGTATCTCCAAGACCAAAGGGTCGCGCGCTGACCGAGTCACTTCACGTATACTTGCATGGTCCTCCACTATCGGCCATATTCTTGAATGTGCAGTGTGACTGATAGGTAGTCTACAGCGAACTCATTATCATCTTTTTCCCAAACCTGAATTGTGAGCTGGTCAACGGGGCGGAGTTTTTTTGTATTGCAGATGTGGGAAAGCAGTCGTCGCACTACTGCCGCACCGTTCACTCTCAACCAGCAGAGTCCCGAGTAGTGTACGTACTGGTTGCTCATTGAGAATATTGTCTGCCGTACTGCTCTCTGAGAGATGGACGAAGAACTCATGATTTTTTATAAGCCTCGTAAATTCGTTTGCCGATATTCCACCCTTAGTAAACCCCAAGGCACGGCCCAGCGCTTTTAATTTCACCGACACACTGCGCGTCATGATTCGCAGACGGCCAGGTGGTTTATGAAGGCTCTGGGCTCATGCATGCTTGCATGCAATTCCAGCCTCCTTTTGCTGAAATGTGACCTTTACCGAATTCCATAATATATATTCTGAGACAATGAGAACAGTCGAGCAGCTGGATACACCTCCTATGCCCCCCCCCCCCCCCCCAAGGACCGAACGAGACTGGGTTTTTCATGCACCTGGACATCTCGAGAGGATATTTTCAGATGTTAACAAGAAATCATCCAAGCCGGATATGACGTAATCCAAGATAGCGCCCATGAGGGTGGGTCAGTTTCGCGATTTTACACCGTCACTAATTTATCTCGATTACGGAAAAATTATATGAGATAAGGAACGGGAATTAACTCATTCGTATTTCTGATACCATTCCCCGTATAATAATATCAATCAAGTAAGTGAAAATCCAAGATGGCCGCCAAAATATGTCTCAAAATAGACGGAAATCGAGTTTTTCGACACTTTTTTCGCAAAAAAACTAATCATGATAAAAAATTAGAAACCTGTTAACTTTTAGATGTTAAATTGATCGCAAATTAATACCCAGCGTGAACATGCACCATCGAAAGCTGGTGTGGAAAACAAGATGGCCGCCAGTGAGACCACCCGTTTTCAGTTATCCCGCTTATGTAATGGGCAAGTTTACACTATCTCAAGTTGTACGATGGTTGCAGAAAAAATGTTTGATACAGGGCACAGGAATCAACTGTATAGAATTTTGGACGCTTTTTCTGCGTATGATAAACCAATCAAGTAAGTGAATATCCAAGATGGACGCCAGAAAAATGCCTCGAAATTGAAGAGAATCAGTAGTAGATCATGTACCCAACCGGATGGACTTAGTGGTGGATCTAGGAAGTGACGTCATGTCACGTGACTCAGTTACGTCATGTTTGGTTGTCCTGGTAGCCCGCCTGAGTGGCCATCTTGTGACATCATCCGTGATACGTGGTCTTAGTGTGCATTTGCAGCATATGTTGTTAAGGTGACACATGTTTCAGTCGTCCATTTTTTACATCCTGTTTATAACGGGTTCTGTTCAAGGTGAGTGCTTCAGGCCTTGTGGTCCTCTTGTTTATTTTCCAAATGCAAGTTGTTAAACTGCTGGGGTATGGCAGATAATTGTTCTTAATGTTTTCCCCATTATTAACCATGTTAGAATGGGAGTGGGGTGGGTGAGGCTATATGAAGCATGAAAGCACTTGAGACAGTAGTTTTAAAAAAAAAAGCTGCTACTTTAATGTTCGATATATAACACTTTCGTAAGGATGGTTTACAAGTTTGCTAAAATCAAGCCCCTGGGGTTATATTTAGTGATACTATGGGGCCTTAGGTTGTAATGCCACATGTAATGGAGAAAACATTAAAAAATCTTCTTTCCCAGACAGGCTTGGCAATTTCAGGAGAGCGATTTTTTAGCTCTCCTTACTGCCCTCCTGAAAGAATTAAGGAGAGCGAAAAATTGCCCTCCTAAATATTTTGGTCTGGGATGATTGAGATTACATGTATTATGCTCACATTAAATTTTTGTTGTAAAGCAAAAATGTAATTTAACTTCGAAGTCACATAACATCACGTAATTTCATTTTGAAAGTGGTTTAGTGGTAAAAGGTAATGGCTGCAACCATACCCAAACACAGTTGCAATCATTTGAAGCAAAATGGGTCACAGCAATATTTTTTTTTCTGTCAGTTTCAAGTTCAACAACTGACATCACAGTTTGAGGGGTAATTATTCAAGGAATATTGACACTATAATATACTACCATTACTACTATCCTGTCACTTGAAGCACTTGCACCAGGATGTGACTGTAGATTCAAGCAGACCTGTTGTCCAAGAAAGTCCTACGCCTACCACTACCACCTTCAACCCCCCTTGGGGGGTTGAAGGTGGTAGTGGTAGGCGTATGACTTTCTTGGACAACAGGTCTGGGTACACACACAGGTCTTGTCAAGTGTGTGTTCGGTTGTTGAGTGAGACATCTAGATGTCTAAGAGATTTCGCTTTACCTTAGTAAAGTTAATAAAATCACTGATGTAGTCTGTTGGTTTCAGTTTCAATGAATTCGTTCAACTGGATACTTAAAATGCTGTGTAAAGCTAATTGCTCTCCTAAGCTGATTGAGGAGAGCGATTTTTTGCCCTCCTGCATTTTTCAGAATGCATGGCCTGCCCAGAGGACTTTACCTGTTGATATACTGTAGGGATCATCTACAAATTTGTTCAAATCAACATCTTTATATCATATTTTGGGGGTGTCATGGGAGCCCTCTGGTTATAACACTTTGGTAAGAAAGGACACATGAAAAAAACCTTCTCCCAAACTTAGAAATGGGCAATATACAAAAAAAATGAACCAACCTGATATCTGAACAAAAGCAATCATTGAATACCAAAACCGTCTGAATTTTCAAATTTTCCCACGTTTACTATTTACAAGTCCATGTTGAGGCTTGATAACAGTTGAAAGGTTCATTTTCATGAAAGAAGTGACTAATTTTCTTTTCAGTTTTGTTAACCCTCAATGGACTTGGCAACTGTCCTGAATTCCTACTAGACTACAACCTGCAGTCATGTCCAATTGCTTTAGGCAGCCAAGACCTGACTAGAAATTATTGACCAGGTGTTTTGTGTATTGTCAGCAGGACCTCCTAAAGATGGCATGGTCAGGACACATGCTCTGAGATCACAAAGACCTGAAATAGGTCGTAAAAGAAGGCCTCTGTTGAGCTCATTGGCAGTGTCATTTATAGCGTTGTGGTAGATTGTTACTACAACTTACAGTAAAACCTGTTTTGAGGGATCACTGTCATGATAGACCACCTGTCTTGAGAGACCGCTATGACCTTGTACCATTTGGCTGTTTTACTATGTTTTGGACCTGCCATGAGAGACCACTTGTTTTGAGAGACCACTTTTGCTTAGCAAAAAGGGTTGTCTCGCAAGGCAGGTTCCACTGTATTCTGTTTTTCCTGATGTGAATTCTTTTTTGGTACTATCAGCATATGTCAGTCAAGTCAGATAATAATAATAATAATAATAATAATAATAATAATAATAATTGATTTTGTAAAAGCGTAAAACCACGAAGAGTGCCCTAAAATGCTTCATAGAAATAAAATACACTTTTCTGAAAATAAAGAGTCACATGTTTCAGTTTCCTCTAGGGAGGTTCAGGAGAATGCTTCAGTAAATAGGAAAGTTTTAAGATTTCTTTTGAAGATGTTGATAGTTTCTGAATTTCTGACACTAATAGGCGACGCATTCCACAATCCTGGACCCACGATGGAGAACACACGATCATTAGCCAGATTAGATCTGCTAAAAGGTATGACCAGTTGAATTTGATCTTTAGATCTCAGACTGTGTGATGGAGTGTATACAGTGATGAGCTCTTGCAGGTAAACTGGAGCCAGTTTGTGGATACATTTGAATACTAAGATCAATATTTTGAAATTAATTCTCTGTTTAACTGGAAGCCAATGTAATTGTCTTAAAACAGGTGTTATGTGTTCAGAGCATTTGGTACCAGTAATTATCCTAGCAGCAATATTCTGAACTTTTTGAAGCTTCTGAATCAAATACTGCGTTAGCCCCACTAACACTGAATTACAATAGTCTAGTTGTGAGGTGATGAAGGAATGCACAAGTTTTTCAAGTACCATATACTGAACTACTGATTCTGAGGTATACCCCTCTCCCCTCCCATAAAAATACAGATAAGTCCCACTACTCCAACAGTACTTATATTTCATCTAAATTTGGGAAAATCCACTTGAATTCTAGCGACTATGGTTGCGAGAATCCATACTGGATATGAGTGTCCCAGGATCCTATGAGGGCACCATGGTTGAACCCCTGTTGTATACTGATAACATTTATTAATCCTTTACCTTACCCAACACAGTTTTTTTTTGTTTTTTTTTTAAATTTACCAATAAAACCTCATTGAGCCAGTTCCAGTGATAGCCATATCTGTACAATTTTATTGACAAAGTGTCAAGATATTTCAGGTCATGTTGGCCTTGTATTAGTTAATTTGCTACTGCTGTGTTAGGTAAAAAGTTAAATTGACTTAACTCTTTTCACGGGAATCCTGGCAGTAGTGCAGTGAGAATCTACATGGATTCTCGCTGATTTTGTTGCATGAACCTTTGCACAAATTGATTTTTTGGATTCTCATCTCCAAATGCCTCCATGCTTGACATTTAACATATTTATAGGGTCTATCTGCAAGTTAGTTCAATTCCAGTGGCTGGTGTAGTGTTTGGACGTGGTCTTGGGGTAGGGCAGACAGACCTTTTAACTCTGGGTGATTCGGGCAGCATTCACAAATGTTTTCTTAAAATCACTAGTCTAAATAATTTCACATTTAACATATCACATCTCTGCAATGACAATTCACAAGTATTTAGAAATTGAGCCACTTGGGACATTTGGAGAGAGTGCTAGCCCCTACCCCCTTCCACTCCATAAAAATCCATTCTAGCTTGGATGGTTGATAATAGGGAAACATTAATAAAAAATCTTTTCCTAAATTCTTTGACATCTTATGTTTGGTAAATAATTGCCAACTGATTATTTTGAAAAAATTCTTTGTGAAAAATCCACTAGTTTTTGTATGGTGAGTGCTTCAGGCCGATTTGAGCCTCTTGTGTTGATTGTAGTGTTGATTGTAGTGTTAAAACATATTATTGCTTTCCAAAGTGTGATTTACTGGGATTTCCGGGTTTGATTATAAACTATAACTTCACAAGTGAATTATGCAATCAACAATTGTGGCATGTGTCCATGTGCGCAAGCAAAGACGCTTTGCCGTGGGTGTAATGGAGACTTCATTGTTTTTTTTTTTTGCTTTTTTTTTTAACCCTTTACCTAACATGAAAAGCAGACGACACTTACAAAGAAAATTCTTGAATAACTGTTATTTTCATTTTTTGTCTTAAAACGTAGGTTGTGACCCCTCATTGGAACGAGCTTGACGAGCTCGTTCCAATGAGGGGTCATAACCTATGTTTTAGAGACAAAAAATAAAAAAATAACGAAAATTAATTGGCAAGTTTTGAGAATAGCGCTGGCCGTTTTTGGCCGTTAACGTTAGGTAAAGGGTTAAATAATATAATTATCGTTAATAATGAAAAGTAATAAACAGAGTAATTGCATGACTGAACTGGTTACGTTAAATAATTCATTTGAGGTGAGGGACTATATTGTAAAACACTCGTGCGCATTCGCGCACTCGTGCTTGTACAACGTCCCTCACCTCTCATGAATTATTTCACGTAACCAGTCCAGTCAAATGATTACTCTCTATATATTTCTTTATCTCCTGTAGGTTATGTGGTGCAAGGAAGCAATGGAGAATCTGCTTACCTCTCTGCAGAAGAACGGGTTGATATTGTAAAATATGTTGCCCAGAATGCCTCATCAGATAAACTGATCATAGCTGGTTCTGGCTGTGAATGTAAGTTGAATAAATGAAAAATACTCAATAGTAAGAAACAAAATACAGAGTGCTCAGTTGTTACAGCATTGGACTTTAAACTGATTCAATCCTGACCAGCAGTAAGGCCTAAGAAAGTTAAGAATTTGTTTCTCAGGCCCTACCTCATGGTCATTTTAGCTGCAGCATGCTCTCTGTTTATTATCAGCGCAAACTTAAAAAAATAAAAATTAAATGGTTTATGTCTCACATTTTACCAAAGTTAATAAAATTAAAAAAAATTTCTCTTGAGTGCAACAAGGCTTTGCAATGCTTTTGCATTGCAAAGCCTTCTTGCACTCAAGGGCGAAATACACCACCACTCATGCTATTTTGTAGGGTATGAGGTCTAAACATAAAACAAACCAAGAATATGAAATTTTAATGGCAAAGAAATAATTACAAAAAATGAAAAATGAAATAAAAAACTGCCCGCCTACATGCAGTTTTACAAAAATGGCCTGAGAAACAGGAGATCTACTTTGAGGGACCTAACTGTGTTGTGTCTTTGGGCAAGACATTTCACCCTAATTGCCCATTTGGAGACATAGTGGTTTTTTGTACCAAGGCATACTGTACATGTATAAAGGTGGTGTATTTGCCTTCAACTGCTGCTAACCACTGCATTAGTAAGTTGGAGAGTCTGATGGTTGCTTGCCTCTGCTTGGTGGTTCTCTCTCGGCACTCCAGTTTCCCCCACCCATAAAAGTGACTGACTCGAAAGTGCCATTCAACTCCAAGAAAGAAAGAAAGAAACAAACAAACATTTACAAAATACATTGGCAAATTCAGTCAGGGTGGATCCACTTCACACACCCGGAAAATATTCCTAATTTTCTGATAAATACATATATCTGAGTATCAAGGATTTGCGTTTGGTTTTGTTTTTGTTCAGTAAACGGATAATTATAAATCTCTTTACATTCATGGCATTTATTTTACTCCTTACAGGCCTTATTCTGTCTTCATCTCTTTTTACTGCACTAGAACAGGTCCTCAAAGGCAACCTCTAGGTAAACTCACTTATTACATTCAAAGTACATTGGTAGTTGTTTCTTGGCAAGTCGTGGCTGCCTGTCTAGGCAGCTAAGACTTGCCTAGAACCAACTGCAAAGCTACAGGATGCAAACATGTCCAAAAAGTCCCAACATCCTTCAAGGCCAGCTATGTCATGTACAAAGAATGGCCATACATGCAGAGAATGCCATATAGAAGAATGCCATGATGTGCCATGTATTGTCACAAAATACTCTAGTTTTCCAGGGTAATGAACTTGCACAGCATTCAAGCTTCCAGGAGACATTAGCAGCCGTGGGTTTCTTTACAGTTTGGGTTGGATTCCAATTCCAGCTAAATCACAATTCCTTGATTCACTCCTGTCAATTATGCTTATTTATACCATGCAGGGACCCACCTGGGCATGCGCCAGTGTGTATTTGGTTCTGAAACATCAGGACCTGGCTCTTAAATCTCAGAAATAGGCTTCTCAGTTGGCGCGTAACTTCTCGGATCATATTTTGATATTCTTTCGATGGATAATCGAGAGAGACACTCTTACATGTATTATATATATGATTATCATTTATCATTGTTGTAGAGTGCTTAAGTTAATATTTCAAGTCTTAATTACCAAGCATTAATCTTCACTGTGGTTTCTGATCAAGTCTTGGCTGCCTAAATAGGCAGCCAAGACTTGATCAGAAACCACAGTCAAGATTAATGTTTGCTATAGTGTACTAAATGAAAATGATGAGAGCTATTACATACTTGCAGTGTGTGTTACAAACAGCAGTGTGACTCCGTAAATTGAAATCTGGCGCATGAATTGAAAAAATAGGCTCGAGGCTAGAGTGTATTTTAAATAGTCCTGATCGGTCCCTGCCATGGTTACCAATTCTACTATATATAAAAAGCCTATGACATAAATTTTAGCTTTACACACCAACAATGGTGAACATGCCAGCAATGGGATTTCAATAGTTAAAATTTACTCCTACAGTGGAACTACATCCAAGTTGACCTTTGATGATCTCGCCTCGAATGCAAACTTGTCTGAATTTATCACTCGTCGCCTCGTGAAGAGTGAAATGAAACCAGTAATTATTTATTACATTTTTAAATAAATTTACCTCATAAGATACCAAAAATTAACAGACATACGTTGTCTCATGTTAAAAAAACATCCATAACTCAAAATAGTATGTTATTATATTATTAAAATGAAAAAGGCCTGGCAATTTGTGCATTTCATTTTGTATTTCATTTCTGCGATAAAATTAACAGCAGAAGTACCGCCCACCGGTGCTCATGTAAACAAAAACAGATTCACACATGTGAATATTGATCTATTTAACATTTAAACTCTTATTAATCTGACGATCATGGTATAAATAAATTTAATAAAATATACCCAAAGTAGCTTGGTGTACCAAAGTGGTGTTAACCGCATGACGAAGGCTCACGGTTAACACCACTCATGGTGAATATTTGGTACACCAAGCTGCTATGGGTATATTTTATATTTTTACTACTCACATTTTGCTAAGGATCACTCCTACCCATCTACATGTTTGATACCTAAGTGATCAAATGTGTTATCTTCAAGTTTTTGGGGGGTTTTTTAGCTCACCGAAGGGAGCTTAACTTATCACTTGCCGTCCGTCGTCGTGAACATTTTTCAAACGACTTCTCCTCTGAAACCACTGGTCCGATTTTCACGAAACTTCGTGTGAATGTTCATTACTATATGGCAATTCATGTTTGTTCAAATGAAATGGCCACGTCCCTTGGGGGCTCTGTATGAGGCATAACTCTGATAGCATCATATGAATTATAGAAAAATTATTAAAAAATCTTCTTCTCCAGAACCAGTGAGTAGAATCTTTTGTTACTTGGTATGCGGCATCTTGGTATGGGTCTGATTCAAGTTTGTTCAAATCGAGTCCCTCAACCAATATTGGGGCTCACTATCGGGGCGTGAATTTTTACTTAGTGCAATTTAAGAAAAATTCTTTAAAAATCTTCTTCTCCAGAACCAATGGGCAGAATCTTTTGATATTTGGTATGCAGCATCTTGGTATGGGTCTGATTCAAGTTTGTTCAACAAATCGAGTCCCTTGATCAATATTGGGGCTCCCTATAGGGGCATGAATTTTTCCTTAGTGCAATTTAAGGAAAAATCTTCTTCTCCAGAACAAGTAGGCAGAATCTTTTGATATTTGGTATACAGCATCTTGGTATGGGTCTGATTCAAATTTGTTCAAATGGAGTCCCTTGATCAATTTTGGGGCTCACTATGGGGACCTGAATTTTTACTTAGTGCAATTTAAGAAAAAAAATTTAAAAATCTTCTTCTCCAGAACCAATGGGCAGGATCTTTTGATATTTGGTATTCAGCATCTTGGTATGGGTCTGATTCACGTTTGTGCAAATTGAGTCCCTCGATCAATATTGGGGCTCACTAAAGGGGTGTGAATTTTTACTTAGTGCAATTGAAGAAAATTTCTTTAAAAATCTTCTTTTCCGGAACCGATGGGCAGAATCTTTTGATATTTGGTTACAGCATCTTGGTATGGGTCTGATTCAAGTTTGTTCAAATTAAATCCCCCGTTCAATATTAGGGATCACTATGGGGTGTGAATTTTTACTTAGTGCAATTTAAGAAAAAATCTTTAACAATCTTCTTCACCAGAACCAGTGGGCAGAATCTTCAGATATTTGGTACGCAGCAACTTGGTATGGGTTGGATTCACGTTTGTTCAAATTGAGTCTTTTGATCAATATTGGGGCTCACTATGGGGGCGTGAATTTTTACTTAGTACAGTTCAAGAGAAATTCTTTAAAAATCTTCTTCAGAACCATCATGCAGAATCTTTTGATATTTGATCAGCAGCATTGTCCCATTCAGTCCTGTTGGTGTTTTAGCTCCACAGAGAGTATAGATTTACTCTGTAGAACCTTAAGAATAGCTTTTTAAAATTTGTGTCTTAACAGTATGGAACATTCGGTGAGCGCCTAAGGCCTCTTGGGGCCTCTTGTTTCATTAGGGTTTAATGGTACTTTCAACAACTTGGATCATATCAATTCGGACAAATTTTATAAGTAGAGGGAGTTGGACTTCACAGAGCGAACTGTTAAACAATGGTGAGTAACTTTCAGGCTGTCTAATTTACCATCCTGACACAAACAATTAACACTGGTTGAAGGTAAGGCCAAAAAAATCAAAAATCTGTTTCTCAGGCCCTCCTGCATGGTCCTTTTGGCTGCTGCATGCTCTCTTTTTATAACCAATTTAAACTTAAAAAAATAAAAATTAAATGGTTTGTGTCTGATATTTTACCCAAGTTAAAAAAATTGATGAATTTGTCCCTTGAGTGCAATAAGGCTTTGCAATGCTTTAGCAATGCAAAGCCTTCTTGCACTCAAAGGATGAAGTACACCACCACCCATGCTATTCTGTAGATTATGAGGCCTAAAACTTGAACCAAGAACATGAACTTTTGATGGCAAAGAAGTAATTACTGAAATAAAAAATAAAATAAAAAACTGCTCGCCTGCATGTAATTTTACATATAATGGCCTGAGAAACAGAAGATCTACTTCGTGTGGCCTAAGTGTTACATTGACATGTTGTACATCTGTGGTCAGCGTGCTGCATGCCCACGATTCACTTGCTATCAATCAGTGATAATGCTACTTGTGCCAGGATGATACATTAGAAGGAGCAACAGTTACTCAACATTGCTGCAGGCTTACCTATGGTGCTCTGGATTTCTCTACCCAAAAATTTGTTCAACTTGATATGACCCAAACTGTTAAAAGTGCCATTGCTCCCCAATAAATAAACAAACAAATAATGCACACATTTTCCTTTCATGTACAAATTGTGTCAATGAATCAGGGGTGATCTGTAGCAGAATGTGAGTAGTATATATTTCTGTCATATCATCAAACAGTTATCATTTTTAGCTTAACTGACTGAAAGGCAGTGTGATCTTTTGTCATAACATGACTTCTATCATCCATCGTCGTCCATCTGTTAGCTTAAATTTCATATCAGTTCTTCAGAGACACTAGGACAAATACTACCAAAGAAATTATCTATAGTGGGTACCCTTCCAAGTTTGTTTAAAAACAAGTTGTTAACTGGTAGAGTGCTAGAAGCCCATATTTGGGCTTTATTCCAAAGTGTAGGTACAGTAGAACCTGTCTTGAGAGACCGCCCTTTGGGCCACTCAAAAGTGGTCTCTCAAGACAGGTGGTCTCTCAGAACAGGTTTCAGGTTTTCTCAAGTCAGTGAATAACGAACCACAAAATTCAGAAATGGAGAAGAATGGATTTTTGTAATTACTTTGTAGTTGTTCTTTTTTATGAAGTTTTTGTAACAAATTGAAATGGACTGTTATAAAAATTATAAAAATAAATTAGTGTTGAACATCTTGAAGATTTTCAACACTAATTTATTTTTATAATTTTTATAACAGTCCATTTCAATTTGTAACAAAAAGATTTTCAACACAAATTTATTTTTATTCCTATCTGTCACATTTCAGGTATGTATGAAATTCTTTATTCAGCAATAATGATAATCTTTTCACAGGGGTCTTATAAAAACATCTCAATCTGTAATGAGTTAGCAATTGAAACCCAATTAAGAGCTTTTAATACTTTTAATTATGTTAGTATAACCAGGTAAATAGTTTTTGTTATGGTTTCAGTCTTCAAAGGGGTGGTCTCTCAAGACAGGTCCATTATGGCATAAAAATACATGTTGGTACCAGGTCACAGTGGTCTCTCAAGACAGGTGGTCTCTCAAGACAGTGGTCTCTCAAGATAGGTTTTACTTTACAGGAAATGAAAGGTCTTGAATTCTGTGATACGTGATACGCTTCATATTATCCTTGAAGTGAAACTTCATTGTGTATGTACATGCATTTGCCATGTTACAATGTATGGGAGCACACTCCCATAAATTGTAACTAGGCAGACACATGTAAGCAAATTCTAACAACTAAAAATAATTGAGCACTCTACCAGTGTGGGGGTGGGGGGGGTGGGGGGGGATGCAGTGCCCAGAAAGGCGACAATACTTAAAAAAAAACATTTTATAAACTACCAGTCAGACAAAGTGAGATTTGGTATGCAACTTCTTCCTTTTAGTGATCAAAGTTCGTCTATGATTGAAAAAAGTATCTTGGGAAATATTCAGTCTCACGTCAGGAGGGACAAAACTTACACATTCTGACCCACGTCCAAATTTCTTATTTTTGAACCAGTTTATATCTAATTTGAAAAACATTGAACAAACTTCTCAAGAACTACTAGCTGCAATGATTTGATTTGGTATGCTGCCTCCTTTAATGGCGTAGATTTAGGTTTGTTCTAAAAATGTTTCTTGAGCAAAATTTGAGCTTGTCTTGGGAGCAGCAGAATTTATAGCCCCACCCCAAATTTCACTTTTGGAAACTAGTCAACCGATTTTAACCCAAGGAGTTGCTTCAGAGGGCTCAGTAGGCCCCTATTTAGTACTGTTGGTAATGGGTAAAACACTAAACAATTTTCTACGCATGAACTACTGGTGGCAGAAGGTTTTGCTGACAATCACTACATTTGAGCCATTTGATAAGTGTTAACCCTTTACCCAACGTAACGGCCAAAACCGGCCAGCGCTATTCTCAAAAATCGCCAATTAATTTTCACTATTTTTTTCATTTTTTGTCTCAAAAACATAGGTTATGACCCCTCGTTGGAACGAGCTCGTCGAGCTCGTTCCAACGAGGGGTCATAACCTATGTTTTTGAGACAAAAAATGAAAAAAATTAGTTATTCAAGAATTTTTTTTGCAAGTGTCGTCTGCTTTTCACGTTAGGTAAAGGGTTAATAGGAAAAAAGCAGTGTGGAGTTTTTATTGCATCATATCACAGACAGAATGAATGGAAAATTTGAGCTAATCTTGCATTTTTTCGAGAATTTAGAGAAAATGGTCATTTTTCTCTATATTTAGCCTGGCTTTGGCAGCAAGTATGTATTCCTTCAAATGGAATCACAAAAAGTTCAATTTCACATTGACAAACATGAGTATGCAATTTTCAGAAACTTTTGAAAGACAGTTTCCAAGATATAGAGACCACAAAATTGGATGGAAATTTTTGTTTCAAAATCTAGACAGCAAAGTTGTGATTCTATAGGATCACGGACTTACCAGAACTCAAAAATTAAATTAAAGGGTAAACCCCCCCCCCCCAAAATGTGTGATAAGGCCCTCCAAAGTAGATCTTCTGTTTGTCAGGCCATTTTTAGCTCAACTTTGGCGAAGCCAAATTTGAGCTTTTGCCATGGCCCATTGTCCGTCTGTCCGTACGTCAACAATAGTTTACGGCTCGGGCTAGAGGCCGTATTTATGAACCGATCTTTATGAAACTTCTTGGGTACCTTTGTTATGACCGTGGGACGAGAACGAGTGTTTTTGGGTGGGGTCCGAAATTCAAGATGGCTGCCAGCCGCCATTTTGTACCGACGATGCAGAAATCTGTTTTTTGTACAGAACTTCCATATGAAAGCTCTGATTTGAATAATTTTTTGTATGAATGTTTAGTAGCATTGGATACATCACATATAATACGGTTTTTTTCTCGTGCGTAAATTGTGCAAATTAGACTAATTTTGATGTTTTTTGGTGTTACTTTCAGCACTGTAAGTGCAAATGCCAATACGGCTCGGGCTAGAGGCCGTATTTATGAACCGATCTTTACGAAACTTCTTGGGTACCTTTGGTATCACCGTGGGACAAGAACGAGTGTTTTTGAGTCCGGTCCGAAATTCAAGATGGCCGATGGCAGCCATTTTGTACAAAATTAGGTGCAATCAGATTTTTGCACAGAACTTCCATATGAAAGCGCTGATTTGAATAATTTTTTGTGTGAATGTTCAGTACCATGGGATACATCACATATAATATGGGTTTTTTCTCGTGCAAAAATTATGCAAATTAGATGAACTTTGATTTTTTCAGTGCGACTTACACACAGTAAGTACACATGTCAATAAGGCTCAGACTAGAGTCTGTATTTATGAACTGATCTTCACGAAATGTCTTGGGTACCTTTGTTATCACCTTGGGACGAGAACGAGTGTTTCTGGGTGCGGTCTAAAATTCAAGATGGCTGCCAGTGGCCATTTTGTACAGAAATTAGGTCTAATCAGTTTTTTGTACACAACTTCTATACAGCTCAGACTAGAGGCCATATTTATGAACCAATCTTTATGAAACTTCTTGGGTACCTTTGTTATCACCGTGGAATGAGAGCGAGTGTTTTTGGGTGTGGTCCGAAAATTCAAGATGGCCACCAGCAGCCATTTTGTACCAAAATTAGTGCAATCAGTCTTTTGTACAGAACTTCTGTATGAAAGTTCTGATTTGAATAAATTTTTGTATGAATGTTTAGTAACATGGAATACATCACATATTGTAAGGATTTTTTTTTCGTGCAGAAATTATGCAAATTAGATGAACTTTGATTTATTCAGTGCTACTTACACAATGTAAGCACACATGTCAATACGGCTCAGGGTAGAGGCTGTATTTATGAACCGATCTTCACAAAACTTCTTGGGTACCTTTGTTATCACCTTGGGACGAGAATGAGTGTTTCTGGGTACGGTCCAAAATTCAAGATGGCTACCAGTGGCCATTTTGTACCAAAATTAGGTCCAATCAGTTTTTTGTCACAAGTTCTATACAGCTCGTATTTATGAACTGATCTTCACAAAACTTCTTGGGTACCTTTGTTTTCACCTTGGGACAGGAACGAGTGTGTTTTGGGGTGCCTTTGTTATCACTGTGCTATGAGAACAAATATTTTGGGGTTCAGTCAGACCCACTCTGGGACTCAAAGATTTTTTTCTAGTTTAGCATCTGACTGTCACCCACCTTTACAATACTGTACCTATACATTTGTTACAGGCAACGGTCAGCATTTATGTACAGACCATTACAATACTTTATATGTACCTTTGTTATCAGGTCATTACCTAGATGTTTGTCATTGCTATGTCACGTACTATACATGTACATGTCTTTGTCTCGACAAGTTGAGCTACAGTGTCATTGACACTTTCATTTTGTAAAATTGCATGTGGGCAGAGTTTTTTATTTTTGAAATTATTTCTTCATATTTTCTGTTTTACGTTTTAGGCCTCATAATCTAAAAAATAGCATGGGTGGTGGTTTATTTCATCCCTTGAGTGCAAGAAGGCTTTGTTGCATTCAAGGGACAAATTTATCAATTTTATTAACTTTGGTAAAATATCAAACATGAACCATTTAAATTGTATTTTATCAAGTTTGCATTGGTTATAAAAAGAGAGCATGTGGCAGCCAAAAGGACCATGTGGTGGGGGGGGGGGGAGGAGGCTGAGAAACAGATTTTTAACTTTTTTAGGCCTGACATGGTTTTACTCATGTACACACTGTATTGTTGGACTTTCTTACATTTAGTAATATATCATGTCATTAGAACATTCCTAGAAAGTAGAATGGATTTCATATAGAAATGATTAACCCTTTGTCTAACTTGACAAGAGGGAGTGCTTTGTTTTTCTCATTTAATATGAACTTCTTTCTTAACTATTTCAATATTTCAAAAGTAATTAAAAGTTTAATTGAGATAGGGGATTTTAAATTTTTAAATGTTTTTAAGCCACAAGATCTACTGTTGAGATGACAGAAAAGATGGCTGAAGTTGGGGCAAAGGCACTCTGGCCATAACACCTTGTCAACAAAAGTTTTATTGATTTAGCTGGATTTTAAATTTTTAAATGTTTTAAAGCCACAAGATCCACTATTGAGATGACAGAAAAGATGGCTAAAGTTGGAGCAAAAGCAGTTCTGGTCATAACACCTTGTTTTTACAAAGGAGGAATGACAAATGATGCACTTATACAACATTTTCACAAGGTTAGTGCAAGAGAGTCTATGCACTTGTGTTCTAAGTTTATTACTGTGGAATCCTTTCACCTGATTAACCTGTTAGCCAGTGAAAATAAATCAATTAACAGAAGTATTCAATTAACAAGGAGTTGGTCATTTTCACGTATTCCAGAGTTAAACTGAGCATTTATTCCATCATATCTTGTTTGACAGAGCTCACAGAGCTCTGTCAAACAAAATATAATAGATTAAATGCCTGTTTTGGATGCTTTAACTGGTAGAGTGCTAAGTTATTTTTGGTCACCATCATTTGTTTGTGTGTGTTTGCCTTGCAACAATTTATGGGAGAGTGCCAAGAGGCACTCTCCCATAAATTGTAACAAGGCAAACCCATATAGACTAAGTATTTTCACTTCTAAGATAATATGAAGCACATCCACAGAATATGACACCTTTGGGCCTGGGTACCTGCTCTTCATATTAAAGCCATGATAGTGGCTTCTAGCACTCTACCAGTTAAGGCTAATAGGTCTATAAACAATAGGAATTTGGTGATTGTCAAGGGAATTTCTTAACATACACAATTTTTATTCAATTAACAGGAGCTTACTCCATAACCTATATGCAATTACCAGGTCAAATTTGTACTGAAGGTATGATAAATGATTTTGTGTTTGGAAGTTATATTCAGTTAACAGTGCCATTCAATTAAGAGATTTCAAATTAAGTGGAATCCACTATAGTGTCAAATCAAATGTGTTGTTGATCCTCATCTAACATATCTGAACACTAGGTACATTACTAGTTGTTGTACAAATATCTTCAAACTGCAGTTCAAGACCACCAAAGAACTGAAACTAAACAAAGATTGTGTGTGTAGGGCTGATTAAGGGAGATTTTTTAGGCATTCCTAATCGGTCTAAAGATACTCCAGAAAGCCCCACAAAATAGATCTTCTGTTTCTCAGGCCATTTTTTGTAAAATTGCATGTGGGCATTTTTTATTTTATTTTTCTTTTGTAATTATATCTATGCCATCAAAAGTTCATGTTCTTGGTTTGTTTTGCGTGTTAGACCTCATCATCTACAGAATAGCATGGGTGGTGGTGTATTTCATCCCTTGAGTGCAAGAAGGCTTTGCAATGCTAAAGCATTGCAAAGCCTTGTTGCACCCAAGGGACAAATTTATCAATTTTATTAACTTAGGTAAAATATCAGACACAAACCATTTAATTTTATTTTTTAGTCCCCCATGGTTTTACTGTTTTGGGGACTATTGGATTGCACTCCATCTGTCCATCCGTCTGTCCATCTGTCTGTCTGTCTGTCTGTCTGTCCTCATTTATGTTTCCACCTGTATCTCATATATGCTTTGACGCTGTACTTTAATTTTATACCATTGGTTACACATAATAGGAGGATGATGCACGTCAAATATTTTTGAAAAAATAATTCAAGATGGCCATGAGATATTAGTTTTAAATTGTCAACATTTGTCAGACACCATAGGAGAATGATGCATGCCAAAATCTTTTGAAAAAAAAATTTCAAGATGGCTGAATGGCAGCCATTTTTTGTTGTTATTTTTTGCCATATTTGACGTTACCATCTGTATCTTAGACATAGTTTGAGCTATTACTTTCAGATTTCTAACATTCGTCAGAGATGCTAGCAGGATTTCTAACATTGGTCAGAGATGCTAGGAGGATGATGCACGTCACTAGGAGGACTTCTAACATTGGTCAGAGATGCTAGGAGGATGATGCACCTCACAAGGAGAATTTCTAACATTGGTCAGAGATGCTAGGAGGATGATGCATGTCACTAGGAGAATTTCTAACATTGGTCAGAGATGCTAGGAGGATGATGCATGTCAAAATTTTGTGGAAAAAAGATTTAGAATGGCCAAAGGACGACCATTTTCATTGATTTTTTTGTGTTCCTATTTTACGGTTACCACCTGTATCTAATAGATAGATGCTTCGAGACTGTACTTTCATATTTATACCATTGGTGACACATAATAGGAGGATGATGCATGTCAATAATTTTTGAATAAAAATGCAATATGGAATAATTACATTGTTGTTCCTGTTGTTAAATGGTAGGTGCCTGAAAACAGATACATGATGGGAAAGAGAGAACTTTAATTCCCACTTGCTGTTGAAATCTTTTATCCATTTCATAATGTGAAACTTATTTTTTAAATGCCCAACAGGCCTAAAAAATACTTTGCATCCTTTATAGAACAAACCATCCAACGTGGGGGACTAGAGTCTGATCGCTTGCACTTGTTTAAGTTTGCAATGGTTATAAAAAAAGAGCATGCGGCAGCCAAAAGGACCATGCAGAGGACCAAAGAAACAAGATTTGTAACTTTTTTACGCCTAATTTAATTTTCTTTAGTAATATCCGATATGCTTGCATTTGATTAGTCGAGGTGTGTTTTTCATAACTCGATGAATGATTTTCCTGTCTTTTGAATGTTTTTACTTTGTCACACCCATTTGTCAAATAAAAAAATGATGGCATTGCAATTAAACTGTAATTGCAGCAGGTGGGCTGTTAGATAGATAGTTGTCACATACGTTAGGCCTAAAAAAGTTTAATAATCTGTTTCTCAGACCCTTCCACATGGTCCTTTTGGCTGCCGCACACTCTCTTTTTATAACCAATGCAAACTTGAAAAAATAAAAATTAAATGTTTTATGTTTGATATTTTATCCAAGTTAATAAAAGGGATAAATCTATCCCTTGAGCACAACATGACTTTGCAATGCTTTAGAACAAACTGTAAATAAAAATTGTTTTGTTGCAATTTATTGGAGTGTGCCAGTAGGCACTCTCCAATAAATTGTAACAAAACATTTATGAATACTGTGTTGTTAACTAATGCTTCCCATGCAAGTAGCATGATATTTTTAAAAAAAATATTTGCATTATAAATGAGATTGGAAAAAAAATTTAGCACTCTACCAGTTTATTCCTCATCGAAAGATGTTGTGAAATTTGCTACTCATTTTGATAGCCAAAATTTATGTTTGGAACTGCCTATTCTATCAATATCAAACTATGTAATAAGGCATATCCCCATGTTTGGGTTTTCAGGACTTGACAAAGCACATGGTCATGTATTAGTGTTACAATAAAGCTCATGTTCAGTGCTGTTGATTAAGTTCATTATTGTTTCTTTGATCAATAGATATGTATTAATGTTATCTCATTGTTTTCTAAAATCTGTCGTATCTCCTTTGATGTGCATAAAATTTTGAGATGTCAGGCTCGGTGTCCCACAATATCTCCCCCCCCCCCCTGTGTATCTCCCCCACCCCTGGGGGAAGATACACTAGTGCATCTTCCCCCCTGGGGGAAGATACACTAGTGTATCTTCCTCCCCACCCTGGGTATCTTCCCCCCCTCCAATATTTTTTTAACATTGATAACATTAGGCATGACTATTGATGGTGTTTATTATTTTTTCTGACATTCCAGGTTTGACAGGTTTTTTGATGACAAAAATTCACTCAGACAAAAAATATTTTTCAATTCAGATCTTTATTGGCAGTAGACAAGCAAAAAATATGTACACATTTTGAAATTATAATAACATTCCATACCTTACAGTGGAAGGTTGATAATTACAGAACAGTTCACTCATTCACTCACCATTGTTATTTAGACGCCTTTCAGAGAAAGGTTTATATTATCAGAAAAGTGTCTATTAAAATATATTCATATATATGGAAGGCTAAGGGGGGGGGGGGAGGGGGGAATACACAGACCTGTGTATCCCCCCCACCACCCACATATTCACTCATCATTGTTATTTAGAAATTATAACATTACATGCCTTTCAGTGAAAGGTTTATATTATCAGAAAAGTGTCTTATCAAAATGAACATTGTGGGGAGCACTTTATGGAAGGCTATGGGGGGAGGTGGGGAAGATACATAGGCCTGTGTATCTTCCCCCCACCCAAATATTCACTCATCATTGTTATTTATAAATTATAATAACATTCCATGCCTTTCAGAGAAAGGTCCATAATATTGGAACAAGGTCTATCAAAATGAACATCATGGGGAACACTTTATGGAAGGCTGGGGGGGGGGGGGATACACAGGTCTGTGTTTCCCCCACCCCACCCCCACCCCACCCACATATTCACTCATCATTGTTATTTAGAAATTATAATAACATTGCATGCCTTTCAGTGAAAGGTTTATATTATCAGAAAAGTGTCTATCAAAATGAACATTTTGGGGAGCACTTTATGGAAGGCTATGGGGGGAGGTGGGGAAGATACATAGGCCTGTGTATCTTACCCCCACCCAAATATTCACTCATCATTGTTATTTATAAATTATAATAACATTCCACGCCTTTCAGAGAAAGGTCCATAATATTGGAACAAGGTCTATCAAAATGAACATCATGGGGAACACTTTATGGAAGGCTGGGGGGGGGGGGGGGGGGAGATACACAGGTCTGTGTTTCCCACCCACCCCCACCCCCACCCCACCCACATATTCACTCATCATTGTTATTTAGAAATTATAATAACATTGCATGCCTTTCAGTGAAAGGTTTATATTATCAGAAAAGTGTCTATCAAAATGAACATTTTGGGGAGCACTTTATGGAAGGCTATGGGGGGAGGTGGGGAAGATACATAGGCCTGTGTATCTTACCCCCACCCAAATATTCACTCATCATTGTTATTTATAAATTATAATAACATTCCACGCCTTTCAGAGAAAGGTCCATAATATTGGAACAAGGTCTATCAAAATGAACATCATGGGGAACACTTTATGGAAGGCTGGGGGGGGGGGGGAGATACACAGGTCTGTGTTTCCCACCCACCCCCACCCCCACCCCACCCACATATTCACTCATCATTGTTATTTAGAAATTATAATAACATTGCATGCCTTTCAGTGAAAGGTTTATATTATCAGAAAAGTGTCTATCAAAATGAACATTGTGCGGAGCACTTTATGGAAGGCTATGGGGGGAGGTGGGGAAGATACACAGGCCTGTATATCTTCCCGCACCCAAATATTCACTCATCATTGTTATTTATAAATTATAATAACACTCCACGCCTTTCAGAGAAAGGTCCATAATAATAATCACTTTATGGAAGGCTAGGGGGGGGGGGGGGGGGAGATACACAGGTCTGTGTATCTTCCCACCCACCCACATATTCACTCATCATTGTTATTTAGAAATTATAATAACATTGCATGCCTTTCAGTGAAAGGTTTATATTATCAGAAAAGTGTTTAGCAAAATGAACATCGTGGGGAGCACTTTATGGAAGGCTGGGGGGGGGGGGGGGGGGGGAGATACACAGGTCTTCCCCCCCACTCACATATTCACCTATCAATGTTATTATTTTGAAATTATAATAACATTCCATGCCTTTCAGGGTAAGGTCCATAATATCTGAACAAGATCTATCAAAATGAACATCATGGGGAGCACTTTATGGAAGGCTAAGGGGGGGGGGGGGGGGGATACACAGGCCTGTGTATCTTCCCCCACCCACATATTCACTCATCATTGTTATTTAGAAAATTATAATAACATTCCATGCCTTTCAGGGAAAGGTCCATAATATCTGAACAAGGTCTATCAAAATGAACATCATGGGGAGCACTTTATGGAAGGCTAAGGGGGGGGGGGGGAGATACACAGGCCTGTGTATCTTCCCCCACCCACATATTCACTCATCATTGTTATTTAGAAAATTATAATAACATTGCACGCCTTTCAATGAAAGGTTTATATTATCAGAAAAGTGTCTATCAGGGGGTGGGGGAGTGAGGAGGAGATACCCTATGAGTATCCACAATTCCCTATACAATACAGATTGCCAGCTTGAGAGTTGAGAAAAAAATTATGAGTGGAGGGGAAGATACACAGGCCTGTGAGTCTTATGAACAGGTAGATACCCAGTCCCATGAATCTTCCCAGGCCCCCATAGCACCACTCCACTTGACTTTCCCTTGTAATGCTTTATAACTCTAACTATTTTATTGTTTTTTTTACTCACAGGTGGGGGGGGAAGATACCCAGGGTGGGGGGGAAGATACCCTGTTACACCGGTACCAGTGTTCTTACTTTTCCACCACTTCACCCCACGAAGGGAGCATGGTAGCCCAGTGGTTATGGTATATGTCTTCTGACCAAAAAGTTCATGGTTTAGTCCCAGCCAGGGATAACTGAATTGTGTCCTTGGGCAAGGCACTTAATCCCAATTGCCCACGTGGAAGCATTGTGGTGCTCTGTACTAAGGCATATTGCACATCGGTGGTGTACTTGTCTTCAACTGATGCCAACCCTGCTTGTGTGGAGTTAGTTAGGGAATCTGACAGTTGCTTGCCATTGCTTAGTGTTTTTTTTTCAAGTACTCCGGCTTCCTGCACCTGTAAAACTGTCTGCCACAAGGTGACCCTGGCAGTCTCAAAAGCATCTTCAGACCCCAATTCATAAATTCAGTCTATGAAAATCTACTATTCACTTGTACGGTTAGTTTCATCCATTGTTTTCTTGGATTTTAATATTTCTATTTAGTAAGAGGTGCCTTAAATTGTAACCTCGAGTGTCTAACAATAGTTTGATGTTTAATTAAAATAATTATTGCAGGGCCAATTTCTTGTCAAGGTTTTTCTTTGTCAAAGCACTTTGATGATAACATAGTTTGCCCAACACTGGTTGTTCAGAATTGCAGCCCTGTGGGTTTGTGGTCCTCATCCTTCTGGGTATTGGTTAACTGTGTTATTTAGGCATGTGGTCACTCTTTCCCACCCACAGGAAAGCTGAAAAGAGTTCTATGGGTTTTCCTCCTTTTTTGTATAATCCATTTGTTTCAAGAACTTGAGGTGATGTTCATACTTTTGGGGTAAACCTGGAGCAGCAGTAGTGGGCATGGGCAAAATATTAAATATCTTTGCCATTCACTAGGGTTGAAATTGCTTTGCCAGTGACAAGCCTTACTCTCTCAATATCCTTGCTGGTTGCTAGAAATGATTTTATTCTCTCTGTGGTATCCCACTCAGCAGAGTGAATTGTCAGCACTGTTCTCACAAGGGAGTTTTCTTCTTCTATCTACAAGGAACATTGGCAGTAGATCACATATTACCCCGTATTTACTCTATGTATTGGGACACTCTATGATTTGGGACATACATTTTTTCCAGAAAACTATATTTTTTTTATGCTCCAAAGTTTGGGACATTCAGGAGATTTGTTTCCAGTTGACCCGTCGCTAGTAGCAGACGACACTCATAAAAAAAATTCTTGAGTAACTAAAAATTTTCATTTTTTGCTTCCAAAACATAGCTTATGATCCCTCATTGCACACATTCCAATGAGGGATAAGCTATGTTTTGGAAGCAAAAAATGAAAATATAAAAGAAATTGGACGGCGATTTTCGTATATAGTGATGGAAACCGAATCACACACAACTTTATTCAGCATCAAATCAAGACCAGGCTGTGTTCTTTCCCCATTTTCTAAGAATTGGGACACCTGTGAAATTAATTATTTTTAGCGGTCCCAATACATAGAGTAAATACGGTATTTTTATTAGTCTCAGAACTCTCTGGCTTCAACTGGGGAATGTCGGATAGGGTTGATGACTGAAAAGTTTTTCTAGATAGGAAAGTTGTCTCACAGAATGGGGCCACAATGTTTTCAATATCATTTGCAGGCCAGAATATTTCCTCCAACCCCACAACCTTGTCAAGCTACCTAACATGAAAAGCAGACGACACTTGCAAAAAAAATTCTTGAATAACTAATTTTTTTCATTTTCTGTCTCAAAAACATAGGTTATGACCCCTCGTTGGAACAAGTTCGATGAGCTCGTTCCAACGAGGGGTCATAACCTATGTTTTTGAGACAACAAAATCTATGTTTTTGAGACAAAAAATGAAAATATACAGTTAAAACTAGAAGTCCTGTCATGAATTGTGTACAAATAGCACGTCGATTAGCACGTCAATCAACACGTTATGACCATACTAAGGCTATCAAATTCTGTACATATGGCCTGTGTACCAGCAATGTTTCAGTCAATGGACCTCCGGGTAACCCGGAGGTCCATTGGCAGAAACATTGCCGGTGTTTGCTATGAATAACCAGAAGAACCTGTACCCGGAGGTCCATTGGCAGAAACATTGCCGGTGTTTGCTATGAATAACCAGAAGAACCTGTCATGCTTTGGATGCCATTCGATATGGCAATTGCGCGCAATTCCAACGCACAATTAAGCCTAGATAAGCGCACAGTTCGTGACAGGACTTCTAGTTTTAACTGTAATGAAAATTAATTGGCGATTTTTTAGAATAGCGCCGACCAGTTTTGGCCATTACGTTGGGTAAAGGGTTAATATAAAATGAGAAAAACTTTACAATAATAGTAAAAATATACATTAAAATAAATTCAGATGGGAGAAGATATCTGGGGAAGTGGAGAAGATATCTTAGGATATCTACCCTCCTCCCTGCTAGGAATATCCTGTGGGAAAATGTCCCTCTATACTGGCACAAACAGAGTTAGCAGTGACTGAAATTGGGTTTTTTCAGTTTGGCAAATTTATAAATTACACATGTAGATGTGATTCTTTATGTAAAAGGGTAATTCCTATTTTGCTCGCAAACAGTAAAGAAATGTTTCTTTCAATTCTTTTATTTGCAAATTGTTGTTTATATTTTTTATTTTCCTTCAGGTTGCAGATACAAGTCCTGTTCCTGTGATATTGTACAGTGTTCCAGCTAACACAGGTATAGATTTAGCTCCAGAGGTTGTCATCAAACTGTCCAGTCATCCGAACATAATTGGTTTGAAAGACAGTGGAGGAGATGTGAGTTTTATTTGCAGTATGCACATGAAAGCTCCTTTCTGAGTTCCCTGACCAAACTGAATGGTATGCACTGATATCAACAAAGTTAATTTCAAACTTTTAATATTCAGTGGAACCCTGTTAAATGGATAGCCACTTTAGCAGTGATAATTATTCTATTAACAGGCATGTTCACTTAAAAAGGGATTTAGTCACTTTCCTGCAATCCGGAGATGAACTGAGAATTTATTCTATTATATCTTGTTTGACAGAGCTCATGTAGCTCTGTCAAACAAGATATTATAGATTAGGCCTAAAAAAAAATAAAAATCTGTTTCTCAGGCCCTCCCGCATGGTCCTTTTGGCTGCCGCATGCTCTCTTTTTATAACCAATCCAAACTTAAAAAAATCAAAATCAAATGGTTTTTGTCTGATATTTTACCCATGTTAAACAAATTGTCCCTTGAGTGCAAGAAGGCTTTGCAATGCTTTAGCATTGCAAAGCCTTCTTGCACTCAAGGGATGTAATACAGCACTACCCATTCTATTCTGTAGGTTATGAGGCCTAAAACATAAAACAAACCAAGAACATGAACTTTTTAATGGTAAAGAAATAATTACAAAAATATAAAATAAAATAAAAAAACGCCCGCCCGCATGCAATTTTACAAAAAATGGCCTGAGAAACAGAAGATCTACTTTGTAAGGCCTTAAATGCCTCTATTATATGTACTGTGATCAAACAGATCAATAAAAATTGTGGTGGTGGTCAGTGCTTAAAATAACTTTTTTTCTTTGCGTAGCAAAATGCCATACATTTCCAAAAAATGAATAGCATTTTGTAAAAATTACATAGCTATTTTTGTATGTACAAGAGTTATGTTATGCTGTTTTGTATTGAATTCTTCTAAGTAGATAGAATACTTTCCATCCATTTCTGTGCATTTCCAAATGATATGCAACACATGAAACATTTACTATGTTTTTTTAAATTGAACTGCCTTTGAGGGTTGCAAGGACTTGGATATTTTCAAATGGCGTCTTGGTTGTTCAATAGAGTTCTCAAAATGGAAGTTGGGATTTTTAATTTGATGGGCTTGAAGGTATTTTTTATGGACATTTTATGCAAAATGTTGTAAAAACAGGAAGAATTTAAACCAATAGAATTCATCTTACATATGAAGTTGTTAATGATGCTTGATGGAGAGTTAATCTGAGTTATGCCTGGAATGTTCCACAATCAAAGTAAAGCATCAGTGAACTAGTTTTCAAATTTGTTTGCAAATTTTTATTTACATTTTGCGATACAAGATGATCAACTGCAGCCTAATAGGCTGCAGTTGATTATCTTGTATCGCAAAATGCTATACATAATTGAACATTGTGTAGCTTTTTGCAAGTTTTTCATAGCAAAAAGCGACGCGACACCACTTATTTTGAGCCCTGGTGGTGGTCAGAACATTTTCTCGACATATTACAAGACTTTTATTCTTAACTGCAGTTCACTCTATAATCTATATGCAATTGACATGTTAAATTTTCACTATTGGTTAGAGCTGTAGGTTAACCGAAACCGAACCGAGGTTTTCAGTTTTTTTTTAAACCGAAACCGTCGACATCCCGTAATCTAAGGTTTTTCGTTTTTTATTAAATACTCTCTTGCTGCAGAAATTCACAGAATGTAGCCATCCCAGAGTAGTGAGAGTACCCAGACACTGCCATCGGCAGTGTCTGGGTACTCTCTCTACTCTAGGAAGGCTACATTCTACGAATTTCTGACATTTCAGTTTAATTGTGTTTGCAGCTTTCCTCAAGTTGCGTGTAGGTGTCAGACCTCGAAAAATCGCCAAGCACAATAAAAGTTCTGTATATTTAGGTAATTATTATATTGGCCTTCCTGATTCTTCATGTATTATGGCTTATTTTGGGCATTCATTGAGTTTCACTCAATTTCACTGCCATTCAGTTATGACTCTGGACATAAGAATGAGTTTTATTGAATTTTATTTGGCCTCATGAACAAATCGAAAACCGACCGAGGTTTTATTCCACCTGAAAAACCAAAACCGACACCGAACAAGAAATTTAAAAACCTACAGCTCTACTATTGGTGGGGTGAGTGGTTTGGTGTTTGGAAATTATGTTCAATTAACAGGTTTATTTAATTAAGATATATACAATTATGTTCCAATAAGACTAAAATCCTTGCCCTTTGATTGGTCAAGAGCACGTTGAGTTGTTTTCATTGTTTATGGCGCCACTACCCAATTTTGCCATCTGACATCACCACACAAAATATCTGAAATGAGGTTGCCCATTTCACAATTATTCTGTCAACGGAGTGACTTGCAAACTGCCTCATTTTTGTAGATTTTTCACACGTGCAATAGTTGGTGTTCCAAATGAAATGTTGCTTAAATTACAAATCGGTTTACTATTTGAACTAAGACAGACTGACCTCAACCTTTATCTATTTATCCTATGCAAAGGATCTTATTCGAACATATACGTTATTGTGATGAATTGACAGTAACATGATCTGAGGTTTGCAGCTCAGAGCATATGTTCAACCTCGACGCTTCGCATCTCAGTTGAACATAAGTACCAAGCAACAAACCTCAAACCATGTTACCTTCAGTTCATTGCAATAACCAAAGCAAATGGAATTAGTATTAGGGCTGTCACAATTTTTCATTTTAGGAATCGATTAATTGTCGCAAATAATCGATTAATCGTACCTAGATGACCCTCACCCCCTCTCCCTCTCTTTGAAGTCGATAAAAATGAAGTTCAAGTAAGCTGACCTACCTCAAGTAAACAACAAAGACGATCAACTTTTAGGGACATTCAAAGCTTTGATGTTCTGAACTTTTGAACCGTCAGTGAATTAATCAAGACCGGTCGGCAGTTGCGAACTTCGCAACTGCCGACCGGTCTTGATTATTACACTGACGGTTCAAAAATTCAGAACATCAAAGCTTTGATGAATGTACATGGACGACAAATACTTCCAACGGCTTCTTGGGGTTTAACATCCATGTTCTTAACTCTTTGCCTTTAGAAACAATAGTTTTTTCATCCAAGTTTCTTTTAATTATTAAACATCTAAAATGGGATACAATTTACCGATTATTCGACAACGAAAAATAGTAATCGATTTCGCCGTGACCGATCAACAATCAATTAATCGATTAATCATGACAGCCCTAATTAGTATGTTGGGGAGTTCAACAGTAGCTCACCACTTGGTGGTTCTCTCCAGGTACTCCAGCTTCCTGCTTGCCACTGCTTGGTGGTTCTCTTTGGGTAATCCGGCTTCCTCCATTCATAAAACTGTCCAACATGATGTGACCCTGGCTTTCAAAAGCATCATTAAACCCTTTACCTAACATGAAAAGCAGACGACACTTGCAAAAAAAATTCTTGAATAATTAATTTTTTTTCATTTTTTGTCTCAAAAACATAGGTTATGACCCCTCGTTGGAACGAGCTCGACGGGCTCGTTCCAACGAGGGGTCATAACATATTTTTTGAGACAAAAAATGAAAAAAATAATGAAAATTAATTGGCGATTTTTGAGAATAGCGCTGGCCGGTTTTGGCCGTTACGTTGGGTAAAGGGTTAAACCCCAATAAATAAATAAATAAATCTGAGGATTTAAGGGTTAAATTTCAGAAATATGAGTGAGTACTGTCTACCAATCAGTTCAACCTCAGCAACCTCTAACCTTTAATTACACCCTGGCTCTTTTGTCTTTTTGGGGTGAGTAACCAACTTGAAATACCTAATAGGACAATGGAGTGTGATGTCCCTTGAATACCTCTCATGTACTCGGCATCATTTACCGCATGTTATCAGGTTGTTCAAATCAGGTGTGTAGCCAGGATATCAAAGTTAGTGGGGGCAAAGGTAATATCTAGGGGGGCTAGTTCAGCAACCTGAACATAGTGGCTATCTCCCTATGTAGGGGGTAGCCGCTACGGTCGGATTACTGAACTACTAGGGGGTATATAGAGTAGGATGCCCAGCATCATCCAAGCCACATAGTGCGAGATGGGGCGAGCACAAGATGGGGCAGCCCCTCTCACTGGAGAAAAAAAATTTGAAATTCAAGACAAAAAAAAGAAGCAATTTCCTTGACTCTGAGGCTGTGTCCATAAATTATAAGTTGTGAATGGCATCAATAATTAGGCCACATCACTGGGGTGATTTATGCCAATCAATGCTGTTAATCTCACCAAATTGGTAATGCAAGTTTCATATGTTGTGGGGTCCAGCAGTGGTGATAGCCAGTAGACTATCCATCCCACCCATAGTCAACCCCATGCTTGGAACTCCTCCTTCCCTCCAAAACACTCTATTTTTGCAGCCCCAAAGTACAGCTCATGACTCCATCCTTCTTTGTTTAGATAGATATACCTGTCAAGGAAAGTATTCTGTTCAGATATACCTCTTACAGGGAGTATACCATAAGAATATGTGAAGACAGAAGTAGAGTAGTTGGCTGATTATCAGCCATTCAGTCTTTGTGGCAAGATTTGTCTTTACAAACACTGCAGTGTGCAGTAACCTCATCTCAGGAAAGGTTCAATCGAGCTCCACCCATGTCATGAATGTAGGGTTGAGATCCAGTCACAGACCCAGCTCTGTCAACCTCATAGCAGTTTGACTGCTCAGATGCAACTGTTGCATAAAGAGAGATATACCAGGCAACAGTTTGTGTCTGTGCTGAATGAATTGGTTTCCACAGTGATGCCTATTTATACAAGGGCACAACCATTGTTATACCACCCTCAACATGACAGCCATTGATGACCTTATCAACAAATGCTTGAAGAAATGTTTACAGAAAAGCCCAAGCCTACCCCAGAATTCATCACTGACTGCCCAGGTTCTTCCTCCATGTGCAACTGCTAGCAGAATAATGGGTTGTGATTTTTTGCACAAAGATGAGTTTTGAACTGATGGCTCGACAACAGACTTCTCCACTTGGAGAGTAGAGGATGAAACCCCTTTGCCATTGACGACACAAAAATTGCTGACGGAATCAGAGCCAGGGCAGACCAGATGGCCCAGAATGGTGAATGGGTGAGAAAAATGCCTCCTTCAGCTTTCAGAATGCAAAAAAACATTCAAAAAGTAAAGTTCCTCTGAAATCGTGGTGTGAGAGACCGGATGGTCAAAGATAGGTTTGATGCAGTGAAGACTGAAAGAAGAAATGGCCAAGGGTCCATAACCATGGACTAGGACACCAAACCAGGAACCCTGGGGACAAGTGGGTCTAGATGAATGTAGAGCCATGCCAGCAAGGGATAGGTGTGTCGTTTCCATGCCTGGAGCTCTTCTGTGTTGTAAGCATTTGCCATTTGGTCCCCTAGCATGGGGTTGATCATGGGAAGGATTCAAAAGAAGGGGTAGCCACAGTGGGCCATAAACCAGGTCTACTGGTTATTTATGTGGCTGGTTCTGAACAGGGGATTAAAATGGAATGTATGCAGCATATCCCAAATGGATTTGTTTAACTGGCAGAGAGCTAAATTATTTTTGGTCCTTAAAATTTGTGCATCTGTGCCTTTTTACAATTTACTGGAGAGTGCCAGTTGGTCTCCCATAAATTGTCACAAGGCAAATCCCAACAGATAAAATAATATCACTTTAAAGATAATATAAAGCACATCCACAGAATATGAAGCCTTTAAATTGTAGTACCAGCATTTCAGAACAAAGCCTAAATATGGGTTTCCAGCACTCTACCAATTAAATGGTATTTGTTATTTTTAACCTCTGCACACTGATGTCAAAATTTTAAGCTGCGATTGTTTATCATAATACAACTTGGCATTCTCTCCATGGGAACCCTGGGAAGTGAAACAGTGCTTGTTCACTGTTGTAAAGAAGCTCTGTTTTACTGGTAAAATAAGACTCAGTCACCAATGCCTGGGGTGGTGCCCTCTAAAATGGGCAACATGGGTATAAATGCTTGGCTGGACTTGACTTTACCTTCATGTTGCGGTCACGATTAGCCATTGTATCTAACACCAATAAATAGATAAATAACTTGACCTTCGACTGATTTAATCTTTCGTTGAGCTCTGTCAAACAATACTGATTTGGTTACATGCCACGTTGCAATATGGGAAAATTTGTTTTTTGACATTTTGACAACAGTGTACACAGGGTTAATTATCGTATGAATAGAAAATTCAGTGCTAGAATATTAAATGTCTTTTGACTTTAGTGTTGTTAATCCTCTGCACTCTGATGTCAAAATGCCAAAGTCTTCAGCAGCAAATATTTCCCAGAATGCCGTTTCATATTTAACCAAATATATCTTGTTTGACAGAGCTCAGTGAGCTCTGTCAAACAAGATATAATTGGTTAAATTTGTAGTTAAACAAGAGAAAAACAGAGTGATTAGAGAAAATACAATTGTATTACCAGAGTGCTAGGGGTTAAATATCGTTTCTCCTTTTTGTTTCTAAGATATCAAAGTTGGCAAACTTGGTTTTCAAGACAAAGAATGAGGAATTCCAAATTTTAGCAGGATCAGCTGGATTTTTGTACCCTGCATACGCAATAGGTGAGATGATATCTATGATTCATAAATGAAGGTTCTCAAAAAATTAAATACTGTCTTGTGCCAATAGTACTCCCACCAGTTTAATATTCCATTTTATCTTACAACAAGAACGTATTTCCCACAATACAAGTAAAAACGTCTAGACAAAATACAAATCTGTATTGAGGGAAGCAACCACATGATCACTTTGTGAACGTTTTTTTCCTGCACTCATGAAAAGCTGGTTACATGTTGGGGCTACCATTTTGATAACAGTAATTAAATGATAAATAACTCAGAAACTCAGTGAAATAAATTAGATCAGTTCATTTTTAGCTTAACTTGACATAGTCAAGATAATTAGCTTAACTTGACATAGTCAAGATAAGCTATTGCCATCACGCGTGCGGAAGTCTGTTAGTCTGTTAGTCTGTGAGTCTGTGACGTCTGTTCACATTTCCTTTAGCATGGGCTACACCCCGCAGTTCTCGTCTGATCGTCACGAAATTTCATATGCAGGTTTGGGGGTCATGTCTAGATGAGAACGTCCCCTTTTGATCGCGATCGGGCAACCGGTATGGCTGCCCGAGCCCAAAACCATTAGCACAGTCTACAGGTCGTATTTATGAAGGGATTTCATTGTAACTTGGTAGGATGCCTCTGTATAGTGCCTAGACGAGAATGTCCCCTTTTGGGCATGATCTATCAACCGTGATGGCTGCCCAAGCCCGAAACCCAAAAACTTTTAGCACAGTCTGCAGGTCATGTTTAATGTGGAGGGATTTCATTGTATCTTGGTAGGATGACTCCTTATGATGTCTAGATGCGACTTTCCCCATTTGGGCATGATCTGCCAACCGTGATGACTGCCCGAGCCCAAAACCCGAAAACCTTTAGCGCAGTCTACAGGTCATATTTATTGAGGAATTTCATTGTAACTTGGTGGGTTGACTTCATACAATGTCTAGATGAGAAAGTCCCCCTTTGGACGTGATTGGGCAACTGTGACGGCTACAGGAGCCCGAAGCCCGAAAACCTTTAGCACAGTCTAGAGGTCATATTTATGAAATGATTTCATTGTAACTTGGCAAGATGACTCCAAATAATGTCTAGATGAGAACGTCCCATTTTGATCGCGATCATGCAGCCTTGATGGGTGCCCGAGCCCAAAAACCTTTAGCATAGGCAAAAGGTCATATTTATGGAAGGATTTCATTGTAACCTGTTAGGTTGACTCCATATAATGCCTAGATGATGACATCCCCTTTCGGTAGTGATTGGTCAGTTGTGATGGCTACAAGTGCCCGAAGCCCGAAAACCTTGAGCACAGTCTACAGGTCATATTTATGAAGGGATTTCATTGTAACTTCTTAGGATCACTCCAGATGATGCTCAGATGAGATTGTCCCCTATGGTTGTGATCATTCAACCATGATGGCTGCCCAAGCCCGAAGCCCGAAAACCTTTAGCACAGTCTACAGGTCATATTTATGAAGGGATTTCGTTGTAACTTGGTAGGTTAACTTCATATAATGTCTAGATGAGAACGTGCGATCATTCACCCATGATGGCTGCCCGAGCCCGAAGCCCGAAAACCTTTAGCACAGTCTACAGGTCATATTTATGAAGGGATTTCATTGTAACTTGGTAGGTTAACTTCATATAATGTCTAGGTGAGAACGTCCCCTTTTGGACATGATTGGGCAACTGTGACAGCTAAAGGTGCCCGAAGCCCGAAAACCTTTAGCACAGTCTACAGGTCATATTTATGAGGGGATTTCATTGTAACTTGGTAGGATGACTCCAAGTAATGTCTAGATGAGAACGTCCCCTTTTGATCGCGATCATTCAGCCTTGATGGGTGCCCGAGCCCAAAAACCTTTAGCATAGGTAAAAGGTCATATTTATGGAAAGATTTCATTGTAACCTATTAGGTTGACTCCATATAATGCCTAGATGATGACATCCCCTTTTGGTCGTAATTGGTCAGCTGTGTTGGCTACAAGTGCCCGAAGCCCAAAAACCTTGAGCACAGTCTACAGGCCATATTTATGAAGGGATTTCATTGTAACTTCATAGGATCATTCCAGATGATGCCCAGATGAGATTGTCCCCTTTGGTTGCGATTATTCAACCATGATGGCTGCCCGAACCCGAAGCCCGAAAACCTTAAGCACAGTCTACAAGTCATATTTGTGAAGGGATTTCATTGTAACTTGGTAGGTTGACTTCATATAATGCCTAGATGAGAACGTCCCCTTTTGGACATGTTTGGGCAACTTTGATGGCTAAAGGTGCCCGAAGCCCAAAAACCTTTAGCACTGTCTACAGGTCATATTTATGAAGGGATTTCATTGTAACTTGGTAGGTTGACTCCAAATAAGGTCAAGATGAGAACGTCCCATTTTGGCCGTGATCATTCAGCCTTGATGGGTGCCCGAGCCCAAAAACCTTTAGCATAGGCAAAAGTTTATATTTATAGAAGGATTTCATTGTAACATTGTTAGGTTGACTCCATATAATGCCTAGATGATGACATCCCCTTTTGGTCATGATTGGTCAACTGTGATGGCTACAGGTGCCCGAAGCCCGAAAACCTTGAACACAGTCTACAGGTCATATTTATGAAGGGATTTCATTGTAACTTCGCAGGATCACTCCAGATGATGCCCAGATGAGATTGTCCTCTTTGGTTGCGATCATTCAACCATGATGGCTGCCCGAGCCCGAAGCCCGAAAACCTTTAGCACAGTCTAAGGTCATATTTATGCAGGGATTTCATTGTAACTTGGTAGGTTGACTTCATATAATGTCTAGATGAGAACGTCCCCTTTTGGACACGAGTGGGCAACTGTGACGGCTTCAGGGGCCCAAAGCCCGAAAACCTTTAGAACAGTCTACAGGTCATAATTATGAAGGGATTTTATTGTAGCTTGGTAGGATGACTCCAAATAGTGTCCAGATGAGAACGTCCCCTTTTGGTCACGATCATTCAGCCTTGATGGCTGCCTGAAGCCCGAAAACCTTTAGCACAGTCTACAGGTCGTATTTATGGAGGGATTTCATTGTAACTTGGTAGGTTGACTTCATATAATGTCTAGATGAGAACGTCCCCTTTGGACGCAATTGGGAAACTGACGGCTACAGGGGCCCGAAGCCCGAAAACCTTTAGCACAGTCTACAGGCCATATTTATGAAGGGATTTTAATGTAACTTGATAGGATGACTCATTTTGGAATAATTTCATTGTAATTTTGTTGATATATGTTAACTGTGAGGGCCACATATATTAACTGTGAGGTCATATTAACCCACCCCTCAGATCTTTAGTACAGTGTACACCTCATATTATTTTTATCATAAACATAGCATACAG
Source organism: Pictodentalium vernedei (assembly GCA_031216915.1). NCBI lineage: Eukaryota > Metazoa > Mollusca > Scaphopoda > Dentaliida > Dentaliidae > Pictodentalium > Pictodentalium vernedei. Next base: position 745,049,252 of record CM062295.1, read on the forward strand.
GGAACAGAAATGAACATATTCCCAATTATCACAATTCTTGTCTTATTTCATAATCCTTTTATAAACATTGAACATTATCCTTTTCATCAAACACAACACACAAGTTAAGCTACAGTGTCATTGACACTTTCATTTAGCTCAACTTTGGCGAAGCCAAATTTGAGGTATTGCCATGGCCCGTCGTCCGTCTGTCCATCCATCGCGCCGTACACACGGCTCGGCCTAGAGGCCGTATTTATGAACCGATCTTTACGAAACTTCTTGGGTACCTTTGTTATCACTGTGAGATGAGAACAAGTGTTTTTGGGTCCGGTCCGAAATTTAAGACGGCCACTTGCAGCCATTTTGTACCAAAATTAGGTGCAATCAGATTTTTGCGCAGAACTTCCATATGAAAGCTCCGATTTGAATAATTTTTTTATATGAATGTATAGTACCATGGGATACATCACATATAATGCAGGTTTTTTTTCTTGTGCGTAAATTATGCAAATTAGACTAACTTTGATTTATTTAGTGTTACTTTCAGCACTGTAAGTGCAAATGCCAATACGGCTCGGGCTAGAGGCCGTATTTATGTACCGATCTTTACGAAACTTCTTGGGTACCTTTGTTATCACCGTGGGACAAAAACAAGTGTTTTTGGGTCCGGTCTGAAATTCAAGATGGCCGCTGGCGGCTATTTTGTACAAAATTAGGTGCAATCAGATTTTTGCGCAGAACTTCCATATGAAAGCGCAGATTTGAATAATTTTATGTGTGAATGTTTAGTACCATGGGATACATCACATATAATACAGGTTTTTTCCTCGTGCATAAATTATGCCAATTAGACTAACTTTGATCTATTTAATGTTACTTTCAGCACTGTAACTGCAAATGCCAATACGGCTCGGGCTAAAGGCCGTATTTATGAACCGATCTTTATGAAACTTCTTGGGCACCTTCGCTATCACCTTGGGATGAGAACGAGTTTTTTTGGGTGCAGTCCGAAATTCAAGATGGCTGCCGGCAGCCATTTTGTATCAAAATTGGTGCAATCAGTTTTTTGTACAGAACTTTTGTATGAAAGTTCTGATTTGAATAAATTTCTGTATGAATGTTTAGTAACATGGAATACATCACATATAATACAGGTTTTTATCTAATGCAAAAATTATGCAAATTAGATGAACTTTGATTTATTCAGTGCTACTTATAAACAGTAAGTGCACATGTCAATATGGCTCGGGCTAGAGTCTGTATTTATCAACCGATCTTCACGAAACTTCTTGGGTACCTGTGTTATCACCTTGGGACGAGAACGAGTGTTTCTGGGTGCGGTCCAAAATTCAAGATGGCTGCCAGTGGCCATTTTGTACCGAAATTAGGTCCAGTCAGTTTTTTTGTACACATTTATTACAGGCTACAGTCAGCATTTATGTACAGACCGTTACAATACTTTACATATACCTTTGTTATCTTGTCATTACCTAGATGTTTGTCATTGCTGTGTCACATACTATACATGTACATTACTTAAACAAGATGAGCTACAGTGTCATTGACACTTTCATTAGCTCAACTTTGGCAAAGCCAAATTTGAGGTATTGTCATGGCCCATCGTCCGTCTGTCGCGCTGTCAACCTGGTTCGGGCTAGAGGCCGTATTTATGAACCGGTCTTTATGAAACTTCTTGGGTACCTTTGTTATCACCGTGGGACGAGAACTAGTGTTTTGAGGTCCGGTACGAAATTCAAGATGGCCACTGGCAGCCATTTTGTACAAAATTAGGTGCAATCAGATTTTTGCGCAGAACTTCCATATGAAAGCTCTGATTTGAATAATGTTTTGTATGAATGTTTAGTACCATGGGATACATCACATATAATACAGGTTTTTTTCTCGTGCGTAAATTATGCAAATTAGATTAACTTTCATTTATTTAGTGTTACTTTCAGCACTGTAAGTGCAAATGTCAATACGGCTCGGACAAGAGGCCATATTTATGAACCGATCTTTACGAAATTTCTTGGGTACCTTTGTTATCACCGTGGGACAAGAAGAAGTGTTTTTGGGTCCGGTCTGAAATTCAAGATGGCCGCTGGCAGCCATTTTGTACAAAATTAGGTGCAATCAGATTTTTGTGCAGAACTTCCATATGAAAGCACTGATTTGAATAATTTTTTGTGTGAATGTTTAGTGCCATGGGATACATCACATATAATACGTTTTTTTTTTCATGTGCATAAATTATGCCAATTAGACTAACTTTGATCTATTTAATGTTACTTTCAGCACTGTAACTGCGAATGCCAATATGGCTCGGGCTAGAGGCCGTATTTATGAACCGAATAAATTTTTGTGTGAATGTTTAGTAACATGGAATACATCACATATAATACAGGTTTTTATCTCATGCAAAAATTATGCAAATTAGATGAACTTATTCAGTGCTACTTATACACAGTAAGTGCACATGTCAATACGGCTCGGGCTAGAGTCTGTATTTATCAACCGATCTTCACGAAACTTCTTGGGTACCTTTGTTATCACCTTGGGATGAGAACGAGTGTTTCTGGGTGTGGTCCAAAATTCAAGATGGCTGCCAGTGGCCATTTTGTACCGAAATTAGGTCCAATCAGTTTTTTTGTACACAACTTCTATACGGCTCAGGCTAGAGGCCGTATTTATGAACTGATCTTTACGAAACTTCTTGGGTACCTTTGTTATCACCGTGGGACAAGAACGAACGTTTTTGGGTGCAGTCCAAAATTCAAGATGGCCACCAGCAACCTTTTGTATCAAAATTAGTGCAATCAGTTTTTTGTGCAGAACTTCTGTATGAAAGTTCTGATTTGAATAAATTTTTGTTGGAATGTTTAGTAACATGGATTACATCACATACAATACAGGTTTTTTTCTCGTGCAGAAATTATGCAAATTAGATGAACTTTGATTTGTTCAGTGCTACTTATACACAGTAAGTGCACATGTCAATACAGCACAGGCTAGAGTCTGTATCTATGAACTGTTCTTCACGAAACTTCTTGGGGTACCTTTGTTATCACCTTGGGACAGAAACGAGTGTTTTGGGGTGCCTTTGTTATCACTGTGCTATGAGAACAAATATTTTTGGGTTCAGTCAGATCCACTCTGGGACTCAAAGATTTCTTTTCTAGTTTAGCATCTAACTGTCGTCCACCTTTACAATACTTTACCTACACATTTGTTACAGGCAACAGTCAGCATTTATGTACAGACCGTTACAATACTTTACATATACCTTTGTTATCTTGTCATTACCTAGATGTTTGTCATTGCTGTGTCACATACTATACATGTACATGTCTTAAACAAGATGAGCTACAGTGTCATTGACACTTTCATTAGCTCAACTTTGGCGAAGCCAAATTTGAGGTATTGTCATGGCCCATCGTCCGTCTGTCGCGCTGTCAACATGGCTCGGGCTAGAGGCCGTATTTATGAACCGGTCTTTACGAAACTTCTTGGGTACCTTTGTTATCACTGTGGGAAGAGAATGAGTGTTTTTGGGTCCGGTACAAAATTCAAGATGGCCACTGGCAGCCATTTTGTACAAAATTAGGTGCAATCAGATTTTTTGCGCAGAACTTCCATATGAAAGCTCTGATTTGAATAATTTTTTTATGAATGTTTAGTACCATGGGATATATCACATATAATACAGGTTTTTTCTCGTGCATAAATTATGCAAATTAGACTAACTTTCATTTATTTAGTGTTACTTTCAGCACTGTAAGTGCAAATGTCAATACGGCTCGGACAAGAGGCCATATTTATGAACCGATCTTTACGAAGCTTCTTGGGTACCTTTGTTATCACCGTGAGACAAGAACAAGTGTTTTGGGGTCCGGTCTGAAATTCAAGATGGCCGCTGGCAGCCATTTTGTACAAAATTAGGTGCAATCAGATTTTTGTGCAGAACTTCCATATGAAAGCACTGATTTGAATAATTTTTTGTGTGAATGTTTAGTACCATGGGATACATCACATATAATACGTTTTTTTTTTCTTGTGCATAAATTATGCCAATTAGACTAACTTTGATCTATTTAGTGTTACTTTCAGCACTGTAACTGCGAATGCCAATATGGCTCGGGCTAGAGGCCGTATTTATGAACCGAATAAATTTTTGTGTGAATGTTTACTAATAATGGGATGCATCACATATAATACTTATATCCTATTCTTTAGACCATTGCAGTCACCTTGTAATTGATTTACTATGGTTGACGTGGTCACAACAAAACTCCTTTTTCTCTTATTCATTATTGTTGACTTGGTCACAACAAATACTGATTCCTGTCATATTCATTAATGTTGACCTGGTCACAGCAAATACTAATTCCTGTCATTTTCAGAGTTGAGCTACAGTGTCATTGACACTTTCATTTACCATATCGTCACTATCTTCATTCATAAAAAAGCAATTCATATATGCCGAATGATTGTCAAAATATGTTCAAACAAGACAAAAACGGAAGAATGTTGTTAGATAAATTGGTTATTACCACCAAGTAGGTTTCCGAGATGGCGTATTGAAGTCGAGACTCGTTAACTGGTAGAGTGCTGGAAGCCCATATTTGGGCTTTATTCTGAAGTGTGAAGGCTCATATACAGTGGATGTGCTTCGTATTATCTTTGAAGTGATATTATTTAGTCTGTAAGGGTTTGCCTTGTTACAGTTTGTGGGAGAGTGCCCACAGGCACTCTCCCATAAATTGTAACAAGGCAAAGATATGTGTACAAGATTTGATGGTCAAAAATAATTTAGCACTCTACCAGTTAATATAGCCCCAGGGATGAGGTCTCAACTTTCAATACACCATCTCAGATACCCACATGGTGGTAATAACCCATATGTACAGTACAGGGGAGCCCATTTAATTAGATATCTCTTAACTGAATAATCCTGTTATTTGAATATAATTTCCCAACACAAAACTATTTACCATACCTCCAGTACAAATTTGACTTGTAAATTGAATGTAGGTTAAAGAGTAAACTCCTGTTAATTAAATAAAAAATCTTATAACCTGTCGAGAAATTACCCTGACTCTCCCCATTTCTCCTTTGTTTATAGACCTATTTGGCCTCAGTACATCCAATACAGGCATTTATTGCCATTTAATCTATTATATCTTGTTTGACAGAGCTCATGGAGCTCTGTCAAACAAGATATAATAGAATACATGCTAAGTTTTTCTCTAGAATACAGGAAAGTGACACTATCCCTGTTAATTGAATATTCCTGTTAATTGAATAATTTTCTTTGGCAAAGTGGCTATTCAATTAACAGGGGCCCACTGTTCTGACATGGATGTGTTGTCATGATATAGTACAGCTGCAGTGTACTGGTCGTAAACCATACGTGGGCAGTGATGTCCACTCATGCATTTACCAGGTGATAAAAATCATCAACAGCAAAAGAGTTGATTGGCAACCACCATTTCTTTTTTCAGTGTTTTCATTTTCGAATAAAACTAAGTTAAAGAGTCCAAATATTAACCCAGGGACTTTATTTTTACAAAATTGTTATCTCATTTGTTATTATGCCCCACCATTCTGGGAGGGGCATTAAGTGATGCCTTTGTTCGTCCATCTGTACATATGTATGTACGTCCATCCTAAATATGGTTTCCAGATGATAATTTTAGTATGACTGAACGAAATGAAACAAAATTTTATACATAGTTTTATAGCCACATAATACATGTTGGGATTGATAGTGGGCTTGGTCCGATATTTTTTATTGTACTGTATCCCGACATCACATCTGTGTAAGTACTCATGATGTGTATGAGTAGAAAACTACAAGTAAAAGAAGGTTAACTCATACACACCATGGGTCATAACACTTTCAATAATCTTGTGTGACCCTGACCTCTAACCAAAATGCTTACAATGTACACCACTTTCAGCTCCTCAAACAGTAGATTTTTGGGGGCAATTCATCACCGATGATCACTATTTACTACGCCTACACCATCACAAAATCAAATAATGTCTTAAATTCTCTGTTGGACAAGGATATTCAATGACCCAAAAGTACTACCTTTAATAGGAAATGAGACCTTACATTTGTGCATTGTCCTTGAGTTATTTCCCCTGAATTTGTGTAGAATTGTCAATTTTATTGTTTTGAGACACAAAATTTACCCTCGAGTTTTATATGTGGTGAGGTGGGGGAATTAGTGTCCTATGGTGGGCTGCCCTATTGGTAAGATTATGTGGTGGGTGAATTAGGGGATGAGCATCTATGGTGATGGGTCGTAGGAGCACAGCCATCCTTGGTGTTATTCTGGTTTTTATGCCCCCGATCTCTAATGAGAGGGGCCATCATGTTAACACCATGTCCATACATCTGTTGTCCATTCATCCATCCATCCATAAACGTTTTGTTTCCATATTAATTCCAATTCCAGACACTCAAACCTACCTTCCTTTTGACAGCAGCTGATACCCATGGACCCATGTGTTGCCGTGAGTCAGCACTCAAAGAGTTCAGTAGCACGTATGAAAAAAATACAAAACTGTTCAAATAGCATTTTGTTGTCCGTATAAAAACTGTGAACTGTTTTCATCCCATTGTGCCTACATTAACCACAGTCCAACTAGTTAACTCACCTTGCATATTTTTATACTGTACCAGTGACCCAGATTTAGCTGGTGCTAACTCTTAAATTCTAGGGCCAAACACAAATTTTGCCCCCCCCCCCCCCATCCCCAAAATTTGCATCAAAATCCAAAAATATATGTCCTATGTGGTCCTCCATACTTTTATCCACTGAGCATGCTCAGTGTCAAGGAAGTCTGAAATTTGAGCCAAATTCTCATTCTTTGTTTGGCCCTTCAATCAGTAACATCTCACTGATATCTGTGCTTATAATCTCAGTTAAAAATGATGCCAGACACAAAATCATGAAAGAAATGGTGGATCTAAGGATGAAATAAGAGGATGAGAGGAAGAAACAGTGGAAGGAAATTTTTATGCAAAATTATTTCATGTTCCCTAATTTCGGGGCATAGGCCTAATGTTTACATTCTTGTTATGAAATTTCCACAGTTTGTTCAGAGTTTCCTCTTTCCCATTCCCTTATACCCCCCCTTGCTATTCTCCCATGCTTTTGGCATAATTTTTGTAATTTTTTCACTGAAATTTCTTGCGAGTTTTGGCTTGGTAACAGAATGTTTATTCTGTTTTTCCCCATGGTTACGCCCTCACCCTAAGGTGGTTAGGCTTTTCGGTCATCCATCTACCATCCGATGTACTGCAGTTTCTTCTCAGGAAGCTTCTGTTTTACATCGGATAGTGTTAAAATTGGTTACTGATTTCGGCCATATTTTCAGTGCCTGGAGTCTTGTTTCCAGTTTTTATTCACTTTTGTTTATATTGACAACGGTTACTTCTGATAGTGATTCCTTGTCTTCTATTAGTTCTAATCATAGCCAGATACATTAATATTGTCCATAAGTGTAACATTAATTTTTAAACATGTTTTTAAAATTTTTGTCCACACTTAGGCTTTTTTGGGATTCATTTGGGCTCATCGTTCCCATTCGGAACTTGGGCTCATCTTGAAATTTTTTCGAAAAAATTTTTTTCTTTTGAATTAATTTTCGAAATGTTTGTAATGGATTATTATTATTATGTATCTTTGTTTTCAAGGGTTGGTGCGAGTACGATGACTGTTTAATATTTTTTCAAAATGAAAGAATATTGTTCAATTGTAAATCGAGGAAGTCTCCCTCTGATTCTCATGTTCATTGTATTTGTTGTAGTCTGTGTACTCGCACTAATTCTTGCTCAGTGTGTGCCAATTCAGATGACAAACGTTGGAGACGTGTGTCACGGTATATTGCTAGTGGTGAGAGGTCCATTCCGGTCCTCTCTCCACAGGGTCCATTCCGGTCCTCTCTCCACAGAGTCACTCTAGTTTTTTCAGTCTCTTTTTCAGAGGAACAAGAAGAGGGTGATGTTTCTGTGATGTCTTCAAAAGTGTGCTTGCGTCGTCACAATAATGAGCTAGCGGCTAAGTGCTCTTAGCAATGCGGCAAGTGCCTAAGAGGTCCCACTTAGGATCGACGGTCACTTGTCGCCCGCTAGCTCCCCCGGTGAAGCGATCATTCACGAAATGGTTGTGACGCCGGGTTCGTCCGTTGCGGTCCAGGAGAAGAGAAGGGGTGTTGCAAGCACTATAATCTCGGATCACGCACACCCGGCGACGATGGATCGGAGGATGGAACGGAGGAAGCCAGTCAGTCCGGTAGCTAGCTCGTCCAGGTCTGCCCGGGCCGCGAGCGAGAGAGGCTCCCTATCTCTTACAACAACATCTGGGCCCAGATGTTGTTGTATGTAACGTTCGTTAGTCGGAGCATACGTCCACTCCTCCTGCTCGGGACGCTCCGTCGCATAGACAGTCCGACGCGGCTTGTCTATTGGCTTCCTCATCCTCACGTCAGCACACACGACTGCACCTTGGCTATGTGACCGCAGATATCCAGCCTGCTTTGCCAACCAGGGAGTCCACATCGGGCAGGTCACGTCATCCGCTAGCCAAGGACACGAAGCCTTTCCAGTCGGGACGTTCGCATATGAGAAGTATGCAGGAATTAACGTCTCAGGAGCTTCCAGTGTCTAATTTACGTAAGACCACGGCTCCACAGGCCTCCGTGACGGACTTGCTATCACAGATAGCTCAATTCATCGCAGCATCCCAGCAGCCATCAGAAACTTTTTCAGTAAAGAAACTGTCTGAGGAAGCTGGGTCGGTTCGCTCCCCTGCAGAGTCAGAAAGGGACGACCGAGATTCTTATGTGGTCCAGGCGGATTGTAAAAGGGAATCAGCGCAGCTGAAATTTTCCCTTTCCGAACAATTTAAGGTGGCCATAGATTTCATCCGGCAACACCTTTTAGAAGTTGTTTCTCCGGACCAAAATGCTGCGTAATCTGATAAGAAACTGAAAGCGTCACTGGACACAGATTTATTCGGCTGGAATAGGGACATTGAGCCTGACTTTCCGACCCAGTCCAGAAATGTCATGGACATTTGTACATCTTAATGATGCTATATTCAAGCTAGCCTTTAAGACTGGCAAATCAGGTTTCTTAACGTTTCATGCTCTACAGCTGCCTTTCATCAATCATAGAAATAGATTTGAAAAGGCAGGACAGGGCGTGCCAAGAGTTCCTCTGCATTTAGACGACCAGGCAGACGACTTGGAATTGTCATTGCCAGTGTCTATGTTGATTTATCCAGTACGCTGGTGACAACTATCTTGTCTAACAGAAAAATTAGTTTAGACACATTATCTTACGCAGATCACCTTACCAGAGCGTTATCATTACGTCTCGAAGGAAAGAATCCCAGGATGTTCAAAACTTCCTTGAGAGTTTTTTCGAGGGCCATAGCATTTTCTACGTATAACTCCGCCCTTTCAGTGGCAATATGGAGTTAGTCAGACGTGATGCTGCCCTGGCTGCATCCACAAAGAGTGGATAGTAAGGTGAAAAACTCTCTTCCAGTCACTCCGGTGTCAGGAGAGCTTCTCTTCGACGGTAAGCTTTCTACAATCTATAATCAGATTACTAACAAAGCTTCGGATTCTCTGCTTTTAAATTTGCTTTGAAAAAGTCGGACTCCGCAGGGAGGAGTAAGACAGGCACTTCGGGGGCGAATATGTCCAAAGGAAGTTCCTATAGAGGATCTAAGAAAGCCTCTACGTCTTACTCCGGAGCCCGTCAGAGTAGCGACTCAGATAGGGGTTGAAATGCTGGCCGAGATAACCAGTCAGATGCCCCTAGGTCGACTGGGCGAGGTGCAGATTGTGGAGGATGTGGTTTCACCTCCCCCAACCCTCGCAGGGCCAGGAGGTGATGGTCTAAACCTCTATTGCATTCCAGTGGGCGGAAGGCTGTCGAGATTCTTAACCAATTGGTTGTCAATTACGGACGACCCATGGGTACAAGTGGTTATTTCTGAAGGTCTAAAACTGTCCTTCAAGGAAAACCTCCGTTAACTCGAAGTCCACTCTGGTCTCAGCGTCCATTAAACGTTCAGAAGAGAGATTCGCTTCTATCAGAAGTTCAATCTCATCTGGACAAGAACACTATAGACGTCGTAGATAACCAGGAATCTCCAGTTTTCTACAGTCACCTGTTCCTGGTTCCAAGGCCAGACGGCTCATTTCGTCCAGTTATAGATCTGAGCTGGATAAACAAGCTGATCGTGGCTCCAAAATTTTATATGGAGACCATCCGATCGGTCAGAGCGAGCATTTGAGTGAACGATTATGCTGCGAGCATAGATCTCAAAGATGTGTACTTTCACGTCATGGTACATCTGCCATTTAGAAAGTACCTTCACTTCGCTGTCCCAGGAGTTGTTTTCAGTTCCGAGCAATGATGCACTCGAATAATGATCTCGGTAATGACTCATTTCCGAGCTCATTCGTTTGTGGTAACGTCGGCCTACTTGGACGACATTCTTCAAAGTTACAGCAGCAAGTTAACGCTTCAGAACAATGTTCAGAGTTTGCTTCAATTGCTCCGATGTCTCAATTTCATAGTAAACGAAAAGAAGTCGGATCTAGTGCCGTCCAAGTCATTCACCCACGTGGGAATGAGCTTAGAGATGTACAACATTCTCATTCGTCTGCTGTTAACGAGAGTGTTATTAGTCAGTTGTTACGCTCACTTTTGTCTTCACTCAGATGTAGTAACAGCAAGAGAATTCATGAGACTGACAGGTTTGTGAGGAGTCGCTGCGGATCTTATTCCGATGGGGCAGCTACTCACTCGTCCACTCCAGATATTTTTTACTCAGAATTGGAGTGTGAAGACTCATTCGCTCGAAACGAACATCGTCTTGTCGAATCATGTGAAACATGAGATTCAGACTTGGGCAGATATTCAGTGGTTAACTCAAGGAGTACCACTGCAACTGCCGGATCCGATTTTTATGATATTGATGGATGCGAGTCAAACAGGTTGGGGCGCAACTTTGAGCCCATAAGATTCGAGGTGCCTGGGTCTTTGGGATCCGCAGTTCCTAAACAAGCACATAAACATCAAAAGATGATGAGCGCTACGTCAGTGGATGAACATCATTCAGAATTCGCATGTTCAATTTCTGTCCGACAATTCAACAGTAGTAGTGTATATTCGGAACCAGGGAGGCACTCATTCCATTCCGTTGTTCAATCTAATGGAAAGAATCCTTCTGTTTGGCCTAGAGCATGAAGTTCTTCTATCGGTCCGTCATATTCTGGGTCGTCTGAACGTTCTAGCAGACTCCCTTTCTTGGAAAGCTTGTATGTTGCCATCAGAATGGACTCTCAGCAAACGAGTATTCAATCAGATTTGCTACCTCTGGGATCGTCCTATGATAGACTTATTTGTGATGCATCTCAATAATCTGTTGCAGACATATGTGTCGTCATGCCCAGATCCTCGAGCATTTGCAGTAGACGCCCTCTCGATCTCTTGGGATGGAATGATAGGATACGCGTATCCTCCAGCTCCGTTGATTCAGCTGATATTGCTAAAATCAAGCAATCTCACTGCAAGATCCTATTGGTAGCATCTCTGTCACCCCAGAGACCATGGATAAATCTACTCAGGTGTCGGTTGTGGGACATTCCACGGAAGCTTCCTCCACGGGAGGACCTTCTTTCGCAGGGAAAATCATGCACACTGCATCACAACCCGCTAGGTCTCAACCTTCACGTATTTCCGTTGTGCAGTCCTTCTTGCACGGCAAGCATTTTACAGGACGAGCAGTGGAGGCAATTTCTAACTGTAGGAGGACCTCCTCTTAGCTAAATTATGCTGCTAAGTGGAAGGTTTTCTCTCGATGGTGTAGGGATCATTCTGTTGATTTTATGATCCCTCCATTCCAGACATTGCTAATTTTTTGGTCTACTTGTTTGACGGGATCAAACTGCAGCCAAATACTATTTAGGGTTATAAGTCTATGCTATCGAATACCTATCCTCATTATGATAGCTTACAGATTGGATCTAATGTCTCTTTATCTAAGTTAGCGTAAAACTTTTCGATAAATAGACCTAGAACCCTTAGGTTAATTCCTAAGTGGAATTTAGCTTGAGTTCTTCTGAAGCTAAAAGAAGCACCATTTGAACCTCTTGATACAGTGGACTTCAAATTCTTATCTTATAAGACAGCTTTTCTCTTAGCCTTCTCTTCTGCTAGAAGAGTTAGTGAGCTTCATGCACTATCTGTTGATGATTCTCACTATCGTAGTTTTGGTAATACTATTACATTGACTACTAATGTTGGATTTTTGGCTAACAATCAGGCTCCTAATAAGTACCCTGAACCTATTGTTTAGGCTCTTCCGTCTCCAGACGGTCATATGCCTTTGCTTTGTCCAGTCAGAGCTATGAATATTTACATCATAGATCTGAGTTTATCAGAAAGGAACGTAAGCATTTCTTTCTGTCTTTGCTGCCTAATAGAAAGGACATTACGGTCCATTCTATTGCAAGGTGGATTCAATTAACTATCTGTACTGCTTATGATAAATTATCTTCATTTCAGCAGTCTGTGCTTAAGATTTAGGCGCATGAAGTAATAGCGCTGTCTACATCTTGAGCTTATGCTAATAGTGTTGCTATTACCGATTTGATGAAGGCTGCATATTGGTCTCAGCCTTCCACGTTCACAAATTTTTATCTTAGAAATATTGAGTCCATTTTTGCCAACCTGCGTTGTTTAGGTCCATTATCTGTTGCTCAGAATGTCATCCACTAAACAGTTGCAGCTATAGTTATGCAGGCTTTCTGTTCCGGTAGTGACTCTGTCCTGTGGCCCTCTTCGTTCAGGGGTATTTGACTCAGAGCAAGGGGAGGGGGGGGGGGGGGGATGGTGTTCCCTTATATCACCTGCTTTATAGTGAAAAGCAAGGGAATACCTCCTCTGGAGTCAGTATTTCCGAGTCGGTGCCGGGATGGTTTTAAAGTGTAAAGCTAATGTCTATCTCATTTATGTAATATTTTTAAAGTGTAGCTCGGTGTGAAGCATTTGTATATGTCACGTGTCATACAAGCGTTAATATACAATCCTCAGACACTTTTAAATGAGTATAAAGAGTCTCATTCTCTGGACTATCTTTATTTATTGGCTTTTCTTTAAAAATATTAGTATAATGGGTTATACTGGATGTTAGTAGAGTTCATTGATGTTATTGTGCTCAATTACGGAATGGTATTGTGTCTTTCTTTTTTGGTATAAACAAGAAAAATACATGTAAAGCCTGTTCTCCTCTTCTCCCTGAGGGGATAATTCTGTTTCCATGTAATTGAGTCTATTAGGCCCTCCAGCCTTTTTTCTATTCAGCTAAGTCTGGGTCATTGGTACAGTATAAAAATGTTTAAAAATTTATAGTAATTTATATATTTTTTATACTTACCAATGACCCAGACGGGGATGGCCCTCCCATGAGTTGGGAACTCATACCTCCCTGCTGATTACATAACGCTTACCAGGCACTGGTGATAAGAATGAGGATTTGGCTCCAATTTCAGACTTCCTTGACACTGAGCATGCTCAGTGGATAAAAGTATGGAGGACCACATAGGACATATATTTTTTGGATTTTGATGCAAATTTTGGGGATTGGGGGGCAAAATTTGTGTTTGGCCCTAGAATTTAAGAGTTAGCACCAGCTAAGTCTGGGTCATTGGTAAGTATAAAAAATATATAAATTACTATAAATTTTTTAACTTTTGTAGGGGTGAGACCATGTGATTAGACAATTGCACAGCAGTTTGATGAACTGACCCACGGTGTTCACAACAAACAGCTGTTTGTAGATTGCTTTTCTTGAAATTAGAGTCTCCTAAACACAAATGAATAGTAAGGTGCCCCTAACCCCCAAGGGCAAGAGGGCAAACATTTTCTATTGACAACAGCGATGTTGTCAGTTGTTGAACTAAATTGTCAGGTGGCTTGTTTTTTGTAATAACACTGCGCTATAAGTCTTTATGTAGTGATTGTCATCCATTCTATTGTTTCTGTACATCAGGATCAGTCAATCTCCAGGTTGCATTTATGAAGGGATTTCATTGTAAATTGGTAGGATGACTCGGCATAATGTCTAGATGAGACTTTCAGATTTTGATCACGATCGGACAACCGTGACTGGCGGATGGCACTTGGTCTAGATTCCTTTAGCACTATTTACAGGTCGTTTTTATGAAGGGTTTTCATTGTAACTTGGTAGGATAACTTGGTTTGATATCTAGATGAGACTGTCCTATTCTGGACGCAATTGGTCAGCCTTCACTATAGGATGAGCATGTGATCTAGATTCCTTTAGCAAAGTCTACAAATCACATTTATTGAGGGATTTCATTGTAACTTGGGAGGATGACCCATTTTGGTATGATTTTACTGTAACATGGTAACTTTGGTTGACATTTGTTAACTGTGAGGGCCACATCAACCCAGACCTCAATTCTTTAGTACAGTCTACATCTCAAATTATTCTTGTTGAAAATATAGAATGTTGGTAACAGAACTTAACATATTCTCAATTATGACAGTTCTTGTTTTATTTCATAATCCTTTCATAAACTTTGAACATTATCCTTTTCATCAAACACTACACACAGTCAAGTTTAGCTGCAGTGTCATTGACACTTTCATTTCAAGTTTGCATTGGTTATAAAAAGAGAGCATGTGGCGCCAAAAAGACCATGCAGGAGGGTCTGAGAAACAGATTTTAAACTTTTTAGGCCTTACATCTTCCTAATATTCAGTTTACATGCAGCTCAGTCCTAGTTGATAGTTGATAACCCTTTACAAGAATGGGCTCTTTGAACTTGTACTATGCCATAAGTTATGTTCTGAAAAAGACTTGAATAGGATGACATAGAATCATGGTCCGATATTACATTATTTACTACACTTCTTCCTGTTAAGAGTCCATTTATACCCATGCCCACTCACCAACCTCAGACCACCTCCTCCCCTCCTCCTTACAACACACACAAAGTGCCATTTTCTCTATTTGTTCCAAGTTAGGTTGCCCTGGAGCCTCTCTAACCCATTACCCAACGAATCGCCCACATCTGCCCGCGTAATATGCAAATTCAGCAATTGAAAAAATATTATTTTTCAGAAAATTTAAACAAAACAATATCATGTGACCCCTTGTTGGAACGAGCTCGTCGAGCTCGTTCCAACAAGGGGTCACATGATATGGTTTTGTTGAAATTTTTTGAAAAATTTGAAAAAATGATATTTAAAATAATAAATTTTGATATCGTCTGCGTTGGGTAAAGGGTTAAACTGAAACTCTTGATCTGCCACAGCTATCAACCCAGTCTGTCAAAACAAACATCTTATTGTGAAGCTGCCCATTCACTTCCAATTTATTTATTTATTTATTTATTGGAGTTTAATGACACTTTTGCCAGCCAGGGTTATCTTGTGTCAGACAATTATATGGGTGGAGGAAGCCTGATTACCCAGAGATGACTATTGAGCAATGGCGAGCAACTCTCAGACTCCCCAACTCCCATCTATGTGCAGTATGCCTTAGCACATTGACCCCACATGGGCAATCTAGATGAAGTGTCTTGCATTCACGTCCAATAGGTGAGGGAATATCAGGGTTTTGGAATGAGAGACTAAAACCTGGTAATTTGCATACTTATTCTTGCAATGTAAAGGATGATTTGCATGCAGGAATTAAACAAGATCTTTTCTTTCACAGTACTTGGTCAGTCTTCTTCATGCAGCTGATTTTGATCAGACAGTGGATGTAGGAGAAAATGTACAGCTGTCAAGTTTGAATTACATGATCTTTGATGGTGGAAGTGGAGATACTGAGTCCAATGTTGACAAACAGTCTAATTTCACATCACATATTCCCATGCAAGACAATTTTCCCATAATCACACACCAGACTGTAACAAATGCTTTCATGTTGGCATCAGAAGTACTTGCATACAGGTTTGTTCAAACTAGAGGTGTCTGTCCCAATGGGACTGAGAATACCCCCCCCCCCCCCCCAATTCACCACATTCAAGCCAGAAAATAAACAGCCTGTCATCTGCAAAACGAGGTCCCCAGAGGGTGAATTTAGTGATGCTACCCTGCATAGCAGTGAACCACCACTAAATTTACCCTCTTTGAACCTCAATCTAAATCAGAGTCTCAATACTAAACAGAAAGAGTTACCCAGAGGATAAACTGTCCCACTCTGTGGGATAGCATCATCAAATTCACCCTCTGGGGACCTCATTCTGCTAATGTCAGCCTTCTTATTTTCAGGCCTGCCCACATTCCACATTATGTAAGATTTAAAGAATCATAGGTGCTCAGGTTCCCATGCTCGTTAATCTCTGTGCCGGGTTTTTAACCCTTTGAACTCTGGTGGTATCTTCCATGTCAGTTCAATGGCAGGAATTGGAAGAGTCCATATTCATTATTTGTGGATAGACTAATTAATATTTTTAGCATGCAGCCTTGGGGCTGTATGTTGGAAATATTGATTGATCAGGGAACCACCACTAAATTTACCCTCTTTGAACCTCAATCTAAATCAGAGTCTCAATACTAAACAGAAAGAGTTACCCAGAGGATAAACTGTCCCACTCTGTGGGATAGCATCATCAAATTCACCCTCTGGGGACCTCATTCTGCTAATGTCAGCCTTCTTATTTTCAGGCCTGCCCACATTCCACATTATGTAAGATTTAAAGAATCATAGGTGCTCAGGTTCCCATGCTCGTTAATCTCTGTGCCGGGTTTTTAACCCTTTGAACTCTGGTGGTATCTTCCATGTCAGTTCAATGGCAGGAATTGGAAGAGTCCATATTCATTATTTGTGGATAGACTAATTAATATTTTTAGCATGCAGCCTTGGGGCTGTATGTTGGAAATATTGATTGATCAGGGAACCACCACTAAATTTACCCTCTTTGAACCTCAATCTAAATCAGAGTCTCAATACTAAACAGAAAGAGTTACCCAGAGGATAAACTGTCCCACTCTGTGGGATAGCATCATCAAATTCACCCTCTGGGGACCTCATTCTGCTAATGTCAGCCTTCTTATTTTCAGGCCTGCCCACATTCCACATTATGTAAGATTTAAAGAATCATAGGTGCTCAGGTTCCCATGCTCGTTAATCTCTGTGCCGGGTTTTTAACCCTTTGAACTCTGGTGGTATCTTCCATGTCAGTTCAATGGCAGGAATTGGAAGAGTCCATATTCATTATTTGTGGATAGACTAATTAATATTTTTAGCATGCAGCCTTGGGGCTGTATGTTGGAAATATTGATTGATCAGGGAACCACCACTAAATTTACCCTCTTTGAACCTCAATCTAAATCAGAGTCTCAATACTAAACAGAAAGAGTTACCCAGAGGATAAACTGTCCCACTCTGTGGGATAGCATCATCAAATTCACCCTCTGGGGACCTCATTCTGCTAATGTCAGCCTTCTTATTTTCAGGCCTGCCCACATTCCACATTATGTAAGATTTAAAGAATCATAGGTGCTCAGGTTCCCATGCTCGTTAATCTCTGTGCCGGGTTTTTAACCCTTTGAACTCTGGTGGTATCTTCCATGTCAGTTCAATGGCAGGAATTGGAAGAGTCCATATTCATTATTTGTGGATAGACTAATTAATATTTTTAGCATGCAGCCTTGGGGCTGTATGTTGGAAATATTGATTGATCAGGGAACCACCACTAAATTTACCCTCTTTGAACCTCAATCTAAATCAGAGTCTCAATACTAAACAGAAAGAGTTACCCAGAGGATAAACTGTCCCACTCTGTGGGATAGCATCATCAAATTCACCCTCTGGGGACCTCATTCTGCTAATGTCAGCCTTCTTATTTTCAGGCCTGCCCACATTCCACATTATGTAAGATTTAAAGAATCATAGGTGCTCAGGTTCCCATGCTCGTTAATCTCTGTGCCGGGTTTTTAACCCTTTGAACTCTGGTGGTATCTTCCATGTCAGTTCAATGGCAGGAATTGGAAGAGTCCATATTCATTATTTGTGGATAGACTAATTAATATTTTTAGCATGCAGCCTTGGGGCTGTATGTTGGAAATATTGATTGATCTACCACACACATTCACTTAGCAGCAGACTACGTAATGAAATTATTACGTATCATATCCCTTGTCTGGAAAAATGGCCTATCGGGTTCAAAGGATTAATAACATGACCAAACAAATGACAGACAAATTGATGAAGGTTGCGCAAATATTTTGAGTCAAAAAGTGTAACAATTCTGCCATAATGAGTCTGACTCACCCAAAACTGCAAGTGTACAGGTTCCCATGCTATTTAATCTGTTCCAAGTTTAAAAAAATTTGACTGGAAAATGAATGAATACAAGCTCAGACAAAGTTGTGTCCATGGACAAAAAAGATTCTAAGTCAAAAATGGGCAATTACTCAGCAGTGACATGACTGATCAATCTCAAAATTACAGGTGCACAAGTTCCCCGTGGTAGTTAACTTATGTGGAAAATTTTTAAAAAACATTGACTCACAAATGACAGAGATCAGTTTTGTTCCCAGACAGTCCACAGTAAAAAAAAATGACTCATAAATAACCAAAATTGTGTCCTCTGATGGTTGGACAGACAGACAGATGGACAGATGGATGGATGGATGGATGGATGGATGGATGGATGGATGGATGGATGGATGGATGGACATCCAGATGGATGGATAGGTGGATGGATGGATGGGTGGATGGATAGAGTATACTCAAATCCCTAATGTCATGTTTATGGTGTTGGGGCTTGGGTGTTTCGTTTGGAGGGGGAGAGGGAGCAGACATTTCAACCCTGGGTAATGGGAGCAACATTAGAGAGCTTTTTTTTTTAAAAACTAACTGTCTAAATATTGTAACGTTATGTTTGACATGTCACATGTTTGTAACAAGAGGCCCCATGGAGCCTGAGGTGCTCATCTGAACAAAGTTTTTAAAGAACGATTTAATTATCATCTATGACCAGTTAACCCTTTACCTAACATGAAAAGCAGACAACACTTGCAAAAAAAATTCCTGAATAACTAATCTTTTTCATTTTTTGTCTCAAAAACATAGGTTATGACCCCTCGTTGGAACGAGCTCGTTCCAACGAGGGGTCATAACCTATGTTTTTGAGACAAAAAATGAAAATATAATGAAAATTTATTGGCGATTTTTGAGAATAGCGCTGGCCGGTTTTGGCCGTTACGTTGGGTAAAGGGTTAACACAACACAGGAATGAAGTTATTTAATTATTTATAACTTTGATGTCCATGCCAGATGATTTTTTTCTAGTATTGGGATGCTGCCACAGAAATAATGCCCAGACAGATTTTCAGTAATGGAAAACAAGGGAGTCCAATTTCCAAATATCAACCTGCATGTAGGGACTTGACTTGAATAAACTTGAAGGATGTTGTATATCAGATTCAAAAGATTCTGACTGGTGGTTCTTGAGAAAATGATTTTGTGAATATTACCAATTTTGCACTATGTTAAAATCCCTCCCCTCCCACATAGGGAACACAAATATCAACCCAGGGACTTTATTTGAACAAATTGAATCTTAACCCTCAAATGATGATGTATACCAAATATCAGAAGATTCCAATTGTATCTCAAAAAGCAGATTTTTAAAGATTATTCCTCATATTGGAATAGGGCGCCCAAATGTTAACCCAGCCACTTGATTTGAACAAACTTAGATTTGACCTCCCTAAGGATGCTGTACACATGTACCAAATATCAAAAGATTCTGACCGGTGGATCTAAAGCAGAAGATTTTTAAAGATTATTCCTCATATTGCAGTAAGTTAAAATTTGGCTTCCTTAGAGAGCCCAAATATTAACCCAGGCACTCAATTTGAGCAAACCTGCATCTGCCACCCCCCCCCCCCCTCCCCCGAGATGTTGTATACATATTATAGGATTCTGACAGGTGAATCGGAAGGAATTTTTTAAAGAAATCCGAAATCCCCTCATATTGCACTAAGTTGAAATTTGGATGCCCACAGGGAGCCCAGATAACTGATTTGAACAAACTTGAATCTTAAATCACCCACCCACCCACCCACCCCCCCCCCCCAACACTGCCACCCCTCTCCCTCACCAGAGATGCTGTATACCAAATATGAAAGAATTCTGACTGGCGAATCTGAATAAGATTTTTAAAGAAATTCCCTCATATTGCACTATAAGGAGCCCAAATATTAACCCAGACACTCAGTTTGAATAAATCTGAATCTGACCCCCCACCCCCACACACTCTAGAGATGTTGTACACTAAATATGAAAGCATTTTAACTTGTGGATCCCCCTCCCCTCGTGGGAACCCTGGGAAGTGAAGCAGTGCTTGTTTACTGTGGTAAACAAGCTCTGTTTCACTGGTAAAATAGGACCCAGTCACTAAGGCTTGGGGTGCGAGTCCTCTAAAATAGGCAACATGGGGTATAAACGATCAACTGACCTTGACTTTATCTCCATGTTGTGGTCATGATTAGCCATTGTGCAAAAGTATGTGACCTTAAACAACAATAAATAAATAAATAACTTTTAAAGAATATAGCAGGGAACCCAAATATTAACTCAGGGACCCGATTTGAACAAACTAGAATCTGACCCACCTAGAGATGTTGTATACCAAATATGAAAGCATTCTGACTGGTGAATCTGAAGATTTTTAAACATTATCCCCAATATTCCAAAAGAAGCCCAAATATTAATCAAGGGACTTGATTTGAACAATCTTGAATCTGACCCTCATAACAATGATGTATACTCAAATAATCCCTCTCATGGCAGCACATCCTACAGATGCTGGCATGAGAGGGGGATTATTTTCCGTTCCACCTGAAGGCTTATTCAGGTATTAAAAATGCGGATTCAAAGATGGTCAATGATGATTACTTGTCGCCCCTCAAACGGTACAACTAAAATATCAAAGTAAAAAGTTTCAGAAACTTGGCCGGGTTGTGGACAGCCGGAATGTACAAGTAGCAATGGTATGAAACAATTCCGAACCTAAGGTGGAAGGTACTTCTGCCTGAGAAATAGTATCGGGAATGGGCACTGGGAAGGTTAGTGGCGAGATATCTGCAGTGTACCCTAGGAGCAATGAATATGGAATGAGAACCATGAAGAAATAATAACACATAATATAACAGTCCTGAGAGTTTAATGAGGTCCAGACAATACAGCAAGGAGTTATAACCATGAAATGTAGTGCTTCAGTCTGTGGTCTTGAAACACATTACTTCAGTCTGGTGGCATGAAAGTTCCCTGACATTCCTTCATTGCAGATGAAACATGTTCTGTAACAAAATTTATAAAAAGTATTAGCTGACTGCCAATTTGCCATTTTGAGAATGTTCTGAAGGGAGATACCTTTATTGTGAAGAAAAGAGGTAGAAGCACTGCGAACTGAATGTGCTTTGAAAAGATTGGTATCTATCCCAGATTTATGTAGAATCTCCTTAAGCCATCTTGAAATAGTAGCAGTAGAAACCTCCGTTTTGTTTTAAAAGAAATAATTAAATTATCAGATTTCCTGATTTGTGCAGTCCTCCTGAGATATTCCTCTAAAAATGTAAAGACACAATTTTTGAACTTTTTAAAGCTGAAAAGTTCAATAGTATGAGAGAATTTACCCCTTCTAGAAGTTTATTGAGGCTGATGTGTGACCAGTATAGCTTTGTCCTTTTGAATAGCCATGAAATTCAAACTCAGAGATGCCAAAGTATGACACCTTTGGGAAGATAATAATGCAATTAAAACTGCAAGTTTCTTAATGAGTGTTTCCAGTGAAAGACTATCTGGTGAGTATAAGGTGGCCATGTGTACATCCCACGTTACAGGATAACTTGGAGTAGGAGGATTTGGGTTGTAGAGGTCTTTCATAAACCGAGAAAGAAGCGGAGTTTGCATAAAGTCTGAGATACCCAATGACAACATAGTCTGAACCAGCATAGATTTGTGGATATTAATGATGTTGTAAGATTTTTTCTTTTTGGCCAAGTGTGTCAGATAATTAATCACCAGAATTTCATTTGCTTGAAGGGAATTATAAGATTCTTTATCACACCACAAACACCAGGACTTCCATGCACACTGATACTGTTTGTTTGTGGAGTGTCTCCAAGAGTCATTGATGATTTTTGAAGCCCGTTTTGAAATGCCTGAAGCTTTGTGGTTTTGCCTGATACACGACAGGCAATTAAATTTAGCCTGGGAAGAAGAGGATGACCGTTGTTGGTGACACTGCAAGAGAGTAGAGTGTCCATGAGAGGAAGCCGAATTGGCCTGTCTATTAAGGACCTCAACAGAACTGGAAACCAGGTCTGACTGGGCCAGGGCGGTGTTATAAGTATGGCTTCGTTTACCTGGTTCTCAGCTATCTTTGTCAGTACTCTGTTCATGAGGGTGAAAGGAGGAAAAATGTAAGGTGAGTATTGAGACCAATGTAAGGAAAAAAGCATCAGTAGCACAGGAGTTACAATCTGGCCCCCAAGAACAGTAGTTATTGACCTGAAAATTCTGAGAAGAGGCAAACAGAGCAATGTCGGGTGAATACATATTTTGACATAATTTCAAGAAAACATTTCTATTCAACTTCCACTCAGAATTGACAATGTGCCATCTGGAAAGTGAATCAGCAACGATGTTGCAGGCGCCAGGGCCGTATCAAGTTTGAAGATGAATATGGCGCTTGAAACACCATTTCCAAATGACTTCAGCCTCCTTGAAGAGAGGGGTAACTCGTCCCCCCCCCATATGATTAATGTATCACACTGCCATGGTATTGTCTGACTGGATGCATATTGTACAATTGTTCAATTTTTGAGCCAAGAGAAAAAGTCCCTTTTTGATTGCCAGTAGCTCAAGATGATTAATGTGTAGCTCACTTTCCTCCCAGGTCCAGGTACCATTGACGGTGTTATCACCCTGTACTGCACCCCAGTCGAAGTATAAGGCATCTGTTTCAATATAAATAGAAGGAGCTGCCTCTCGGATAAGACGTCCATTATTTCCTCGAAGGTTAATAGTCCACCAACGTATGTCGGAGCTGACTTTGTCCGAAAGAATGAGTTTGGCATCAAAGGATCCCTTCCTTCGAAGCGCCAACATTTTGTCCTTTTCTGTGGATCGATAATAAAGAGGTGCCATTTTCACTGCGGGAAAGGAAGAGACATACAATCCACATTGTCTCACCAGGTCTCAAATGTGAATGCACCTTTTGAATAAGAGACTAGAGGACAACAGAAGTATCTTCCCAACTTTTTCTTTTGGAAGACTGATTTTAAATGTCTTGGAATTAAGCGTGAAGCCTAAATATTGAATTTCCTGTGTTGGAAGGAGGACTGATTTTTCCTGATTTACAGTAAACCCTAGTTCGGATAATAGTGAACACTGATTAGACACCTGTTTTCTGCAAATTGTCAAGGAAGGATTCCAAAGTAATGAATCATCAATAAAAACTGGTACAATGACAGCCGGCAAAAAGAAAAAAACAGGTTTAAGAAGTTTAGTAAAATCCCGCGGAGCCAATCCGAAAGCTAAACATTGAAACTCAAAGAACTTCCCTCACCAAGAAAACCTAAGATATTTCCGGTGTGAGCGATGAATGGGAATACTAAAATAAGCATCCTGCAGATCAACGGATGTAAAATAATCCCCAGAATGAACTAATTTTAAGACCGAATTAATTTGTTCCATTTTGAAAATGCTGGTACTCAATAAATTTATTGAGAGGCCGTAAATTGATAATAAGACGAATTTTGCCATTCTTTTTCAGTCTAGGAAAAATATTTCAAAGAAATTTGCCATGTTTGTGCATGCTAATAGGTCGGATAGCACCTTTGTGAATAAGTAACTTGATTTCATCATCAATCTTAGAAGATTCTTGCATGGAAAACCTAAGTTCTCTTGACGGAGAAACTTGTCGGGGTTGCCTCACAAATTTCAAGCGAAGACTCGATACTAAGTTCAAGACCCATTTATTGGAAGTAATAAGCCGCCACTTGTCAATGCAATGCTTAGGTCGGCCAGCAACAAAGTTAAATCCTACAGACATACTCACTTTTACTGACGAGGCATTCTTCTCTGGTGCCATCTTCCATAACCCCATTGACCCTGTGGTCGTCTGAAATTTCCTGGAGGTTGATAGTTCTGGGCTCTGCTTAGTCCCAGAAAAGGATTGGAAGACCATTGGAATTTTCGGTTCTTGTAATAGCCTCTACCGGCATAGCCACGTCCGAAGCGCTTAGCACTGCTGCCTTTAGAAAACTTTGCCACATCATTACATGATTTTAAATCATTGATCACGTTATCTCCAAATAACAAAGTCGTAATCGGCTGCTGAACTGAACATAAAGACCTGAACTGAGGTTGAAAAATCAGGTTTCATAATGTTTTTGCGACATTGAGAACTGTCAAAAAGAGTAGCTCCTGTGAGAGAAAACGCCATCAATGGCGAGTGTTTTAATCTCAGCTACGTTAGGAAAATAAATTGTCCTGAATCTGTTTTACTTTATCATTGTTCTGGGGTAAAAACTTATGCTGCATTGTGAGCAGCTTTTTTGATTTTTGCGGGTATGCTCCACCATACGAAAATATGGAACAGAAGAAATTGACACAAATTTTTGGAATTCCTGCCATTTTACATCCCTTGCTCGAGTTTTGGGGTCCAACTGACTTCAAAGTTTGCTATTTACCTGTGGTGGCAATAGCAATTTGGCATTTCCAGGAATGCGGTGTTTTTGAATCAAGTCGTCTGTAGATGTTTTTTGAAGTGGATGCCCTGTTTGCAAATTCAGCAATTTGGGGGTTAGCATCCTTTCCAAATATCAAATCATCCTTAAAAAATGGATGGTAAAATGAGTTCATCCACATCATAATCATCGGAAGACATTTCCCAGACAGACAGTGAAACATCGGATTCCAAGACTGAATCAGGGCGTTCATTGTTAGCATTAGGATCGACGCCATCAGTGGCTGCCTTTTGAGGCTTTGATGAACCACCGAGCCCAATATCTTCATCATCGGAACCAGAAGCGACGCTCTCTGAAATTGCCTGTTCAGAAGTACCTGGCCTTGCCAGTGTACGGGTTGCCTTAGATGTACCTGTCCTTGCCAGTGTACGAGTCTCATTAATACTGGAAACATCATGTTTGGCCTTCTTCGAAGTGCCATGTTTTGATTTTGATTTACGTTTGTTCGAAATAGTTGTTTTGACAGAATCAGTCATTTTTACTGAGGAACCTGTGTCCGGATCAGATTGCCTATCACGTTTTCGTGGCATAATAAAACTGACGGCCACCACCTCTATAAAGATTGAAATTAATAATATTGACTGTCCTAATAGCGAGCTCAAAGCGAAAAGATGACAATATTAGACCGACAGGGGATTATATAGCCTCAGGTAGGGCTGTCACGATTTTTTAATTTAGCAATCGATTAATCGTCGCAAATAATCAATGATAATCGATTGATCGTACCTAGATGACCCCCCACCTCCTTCTCTTTGAAGTCGATAAAAATGAAGTTGAAGTGAGTTGACCTACCTCAAGTAAACAACGAAGACGACCCTCTTTTAGTTACATTCAAAGCTTTGATGTTCTGAACTTTTGAACCGTCAGTGTTATAATCAAGACCGGTCGGCAGTTGCGAAGTTCGCAACTGCCGACCGGTCTTGATTATTACACTGACGGTTCAAAAGTTCAGAACATCAAAGCTTTGATGAATGTACCTGAAAGACAAATGCTTCCAATAGCTTCTTGGGGTTTAACATCGATGTTCTTAACTCTTTACCTTTAGAAACAATAGTTTTTTTCAACATATTTTCTTTTAATTATTACACGTCTAAAACGGGATATAATTTACCGATTATTCGACAACGAAAAATACTAATCGATTTCGCCGTGACCGATCAACAATCGATTAATCGATTAATCGTGACAGCCCTAGCCTCAGGTATGCAATTTTCACTCTTTGAAACGAGTCGGTCGATTTGTACGAGCAAAGCGAAATCGCATTTGTAATACCTGAATAAGCCTTCAGGTGGAACGGAAAATAATGAAGTTTATAAGGCCTAAAAAAATAAAAAATCTGTTTCTCAGGCCCTCCCGCATGGTCCTTTTGGCTGCCGCATGCTCTCTTTTTATAACCAATTTAAACTTTAAAAAAATAAAAATTAAATGGTTTATGCCTGATATTTTACCCAAGTTAAAAAAATTGATGAATTTGTCCCTTGAGTGCAAGAAGGCTTTGCAATGCTTTAGCATTGCAAAGTCTTCTTGCACTCAAGGGATGAAATACACCACCACCCATGCTATTCTGTAGATTATGAGGCCTAAAACTTGAACCAAGAACATGAACTTTTGATGGCAAAAAAGTAATTACTGAAATAAAAAATAAAATAAAAAACCGCTCGCCCGCATGCAATTTCACAAATAATGGCCTGAGAAACAGAAGATCTACTTTGTGTGGCCTAATGTATGCAGAACATTTGTGTACATTCATTCAAATGATTTTTTTATTTGTATATTTCTTTTCTTTTTTTCCTTGTGTGTGAAAAAAAAATTCTCAATTATTTTTTCATGCAGGTTGTGTTGGAGGAATTTGTGCATTAGGTAACATTTTGGGAGAAGAATTATGCAAACTAGAGACGTTGTTCAAAGCAGGCAAGCATGATGAGGCCAGGAATTTACAACAGAGATTAGTAGCACCAAATTTATGTGTAAGTTTCATTTTCACTTGTCCTGTTGGGACAAAATTTCAAAACTAGTTGGTATAGTTTTATCTCAGGGAACCCTGTTAATTGAATAGCCACTTTGCCTGGGAACATTTTTCAATTAACAGAAATATACAATTAACAGGATTGGGACATATTCGTATCTTCTTGTTATAAAACTGAGTATTTATTCTAATATATCTTGTTTGACAGAGCTCATTGAACTCTGTCAAACAAGATATAATAGATTAAATGCCTATATACTGTAGGATGTTTTGAGGCCAAAAATATTTCTATAAATGGAGGGAATTCAGTGGATGTCCGAGTAATTCTTTGACAAAATTACAAGATTTTTTATTCGATTAACTGGAGTTTACTACAGTAAAACCTGTCTTGAGAGACCACTGCCTTGAGAGACCACCTGTCTTGAGAGACCACATCTGCCAGGCACCGATTGGTTTTACTCTATAATAGACCTGCTATGGGAGACCACCTGTCTTGTGAGACCACCTGTCTTGAGAGACCACTGTGACCTTCGAATTGAATGGTTTCGCGACACTTCCCAAGGGAGTGTGATGGCTCTGTGGTTAGGGCTTTGGACTTTAAACCAAAAGGCCAGGGGTTTGATTCTGATCAGCGGTACAGTAAAACCTGTCTTGAGAGACCACTGTCTTGAGAGACCACCTGTCTTGAGAGACCACACCTACCAGGCACCGATTGGTTTTACTCTATAATGGACCTGCTATGGGAGACCACCTGTCTTGAGAGACCACCTGTCTTGAGAGACCACTGTGACCGGGTACCAACTTGTATTTTTATGCCATAATTGACCTGTCTTGAGAGACCGCCCCTTTGAAGACTGAAACCATGCCAAAAGCTTTTTACCTGTTCTGGAATTGGAAAATCCATTGTGGTTATACTAACATAATTAAAAGAATTAAAAGCTCTTAATTGGGTTTCAATTGCTAACTCATTAAAGATTGAGATGTTCTTATAAGACCCCTGTGAAAAGATTAGGATTATTGCTGAATAAACTATTTCATACATACCTGAAATGTGACAGGAATAAAAATAAATTTGTGTTGAAAATTTTTTTGTTACAAATTGAAATGGACTGTGATAAAAAATATAAAAATAAATTAGTGTTGAAAATCTTCAATGAAGATTTTCAACACTAATTTATTTTTATAATTTTTATAACAGTCCATTTCGATTTGTTACAAAAACTTCATACAAAAGAACAACTACAAAGTAATTACAAAAATCCATTCTTCTCCATTTCTGAATTTTGTGGTTGGTTATTCACTGACTTGAGAAAACCTGAAACCTGTTATGAGAGACCACCTGTCTTGAGAGACCACTTTTGTGTGGCCCAAAGGGTGGTCTCTCAAGACAGGTTCTACTGTACATTTATTTATTTATTGGCGGTTAATGACACTTTCAACAGTCAGGGTCACCTCATATTAAGCAGTGGAAGAAGCTGGAATACCTGGAAAGAATAATCATGCAATGTCGAGCAACTGTTAGACCCTCCAATGTACTAACTCCACACAAGCAGGGTTGGCATTGGTTAAAGACAAGTGCACCATCGACATGTAGTATACCTTAGAACACAGAGCCACTGTTCCTCCATGTGGGTAATTGAGATTAAGTGTCTTGCCTGAGGACACAATGCAGTTACCTCTTGTGGGGTCGAACTGTAGACCTATCAGTTTGAAGTCAAATGCTGGAACCACTGAGCCAACACATGCCCAGTTTACTACATAGCCCATATGTAATTCACAGGTCGAATTTGGATGGAAGGTATGGTAAACAGTTCGGTGTTTGTAAATTATGTGCAGTTAACAGGGCTATTCACTTAACCCTTTACCTAACGTAACGGCCCAAACCGGCCAGCGCTATTCTCAAAAATCGCCAATTAATTTTCATTATTTTTTTCATTTTTTGTCTCAAAAACATAGGTTATGACCCCTCGTTGGAACGAGCTCGATGAGCTCATTCCAACGAGGGGTCATAACCTATGTTTTTGAGACAAAAAATGAAAAAAATTAGTTATTCAAGAATTATTTTTGCAAGTGTCATCTGCTTTTCACATTAGGTAAAATGTTAACCCTTTATCTAACATCTCGACAAAAACCCTTTACCTAACATAGCCAAAAAAATGGCCAGGAAATAGACCAAAATCAGCCTACAACAGCCTAATATATCTTACAAATGTCTCAAACCATACAAATATGAATATCATTAGAACTGGCTTGTTGAGCCAGTTCTAATTATATCCACATGTATATGGTTTTATTATGCCCCCCCCCCCCCTACCCCCCTCAACCTCCATAGGAGGATTCAAGGGTATCTATTGGAGGCCATCCATCTGTCCATACAAGCATTTTGGATTGAAATTTCAAAGCCATTGGTCAGATTTGGATCTCCTTTGGTATCCTGATAGACCTGCATGGGGGAACAGATATGCATAAGGAATGGGTTCCATCCAATAATTTTTTTCAGAGTTATGTCCCCTTTTCACTCTTGACTTAGAAATTTTTTCTGTTTCACAAATACCTTTAAGGCTACTTCGAACATGCCAGGGGCAGTGGCCCACGCTTTTCATAGCCCTTGTTGAAAAAGTGTGAGAATTTTTTTCGAAAAATGTGAAATTTATTTTTAAAAAATGCTGTGTTAGGTAAAGGGTTAAAAGATATACATTTAATTGGGCTTCACTGTATTTCACATGTATTGACAAGAATGGTCCACAGCATTGTACATCACTGTCACACTCATCCATTCATTTGCAAGTGTTCTTACCTTAACCCTTGGTCCAAATGTTAACCCTTTACCTAACATGAAAAGCAGACGACATTTGCAAAAAAAATTCTTGAATAACTAATTTTTTTCATTTTTTGTCTCAAAAACATAGGTTATGACCCCTCGTTGGAACGAGCTCGACGAGCTCGTTCCAATGAGGGGTCATAACCTATGTTTTTGAGACAAAAAATGAAAAAATAATAAAAATTCATTGGCGATTTTTGAGAATCGCGCTGGCCGGTTTTGGCCGTTACGTTGGGTAAAGGGTTAAACACAAAAATCACCAACATATGATCCCTCAAAATGGAACAAACTTGATGAGCTCATTCCATTGAGGAGTGTTAAGATTTGTTTTGGAAACAAAAAAAATACAAATTTTAGGTAATTTTGACATATTGTAAGAGTTGTCCTTAAGTTGTGTTAGGCAAAGGGTTAATCAACATTTGGAATAGAATCCTGCATAACTTGAATGTCAGGTGCTTGCAGTAGAGATGTGCTGTATTTTGAGTCCAGTATCGGTTTTAGTATTTTTAAGGGAAGTATCTGACTTGACTGATATTTACTGAAAGTACCAAAGGGGAATTCACATCAGGAAAATACAGAATAAGTTGTTCTTGTATCATTCTACCACAGCTCCACAAATTCCACTGCCAATGAGCTCAACAGGGCATTCTTTTACGAACACAAATCATATCTGCAGAAATTTGGTGACTTTTTCTGAACTCACCTTAACCTTTGAAGGCCTATTTGAGGCGTTTGCAATCTTAGAGCATGTGCCCTGACCATGCCATCTTCAGGAGGTTCTGCTGACAATAAACAAATCACCTGGGCAGTGATTTCTAGTCAAATCTTGGCTGCCTGTTAAGCCAGTCAAGACTTGGCTAGAAATCACTGTTAACCCTTTACCCAACGAATCGCCCGCATCTGCCCGTGTAATATGCAAATTCAGCAGTTGAAAAAATATTATATTTCAAAAAGTTTCAACAAAACCATATCAAATGACGCCTTGTTGGAACGAGCTCGTCGAGCTCGTTCCAACGAGGGGTCACATGATATGGTTTTGTTGAAATTTTTTGAAACATTTAAAAAAATGATATTTAAAATAATAAATTTTGATATTGTCTGCGTTGGGTAAAGGGTTAAGCAGCTGGACATGTACAGGCTGTAGTCTAGTTAGAATTCAGGACAGTTGCCCAACCTCTGAAGGTTAACAACACTGAAAATAAAATCAACCATTTCTTTCGTGAAAATGAACCCTTCAACTGCTAGAAAGCCTCAACAAAGCCTTATCAATAGTGAATGTAGGAAAATTAAAAAATTCAAATGGTTCTGGTATTCAATGATTGGTTCAGTTCGTTTTTTATGTATCTCCATGATTATGGTATCAGTTTGGTTTTTCGGTATATTGCCCATCTCTAGTTTATAAACCTCTGTCAAATGATATACAATTAAGAAGGGATTCATACAATTTGTACCCATTCCCACACGTTCATACTCCAATAAAGATTATAAAAATTGCATTCAATTCTTATAATTACATTCCGTAACTGTTTAAACTGCTTTTTACCAAACAACAAAGCAGAGAGACGAAATAAAACATGTACGAACGAACGAGGCAAAAAACCACCCTCACACAAAAGACAAAGTGTACAACTCTGAGTTGAGCACCGGTTTTCGGCATTGACCCAAATTTGTCAAATTGCCATTTTTCGCAACGAAACTTGGAATATTCAAAACAATTTATTTAACATTTCATTAAACTATAATTTAGATCACTGCGAGAGGTGCTAAAAGTTATAAACCCGCCTAAACACCGCCCGAATTACATTCTGTCAACTGCTCTCTACCGTAAATGCGGGTCAAAGTTCGACCAAATGTATTCATTGGAAAATGAATTACATTTGGTCATGACGTTTTCATCCAGCTGACCAATGGGAATTGAGTATTTGGACCCAAAACGTATAACTACATTAACAATGTAATTATTGGATTATGATATGTTTGCATTAGTATGTCTGAAAATGACTGCTGATTGTTCATGAAATCAGCCTACAGAGTGAAAGGAATTGCTGCATCTACTTGGCACTATAGCATCAGGGGCATGACTTGGGGGAGGAGTCCACCATGGGAACCCCAGGAAGTGGAGCAGTGCCTGTTTACTGTGGTAAACACAGCTCTGTTTCACTTGTAAAATAGGACCCACTCACCAATGCTCTGGGTTTCATGGGCAAAAATGATTTACTAAACTTGGCTTTATTTCCATGTTGCAGTCATGATTAGCCATTATGACACATTTGACCTGAAAGATCAATAAATAAATGAATAGAGGAGGGCTGGTAGGGTGGGGTGATTCTCGTCAAACATTTTTCCTGGAAGGATAACTTGAGAAAATGTTTCAATAATAGAAAATCATGGATCATTGGCAGTAACAACTGTTAGCTATTCAGACTCAAAGTCAGGATGAGCTGTATTTGTCGTATTTCATCTGTCCGATCATAATGGTCCAAAACTGCTGGACTGATTCCAATGAAATTTCAAGTATGTGATCACTGGGATGGAAAATTTTAATTTTGTTGAAATCAGTCCCAATAGGGAGGGAGTGGAGAGGAAAATATCCCAATGTTCAAAAGATCTTCTCGTGTACCGATAGATGGGTCAAGATCATGACACACCCTTCAGTCATGAGCAATCATTGTGGGAAGTATGAACAAGATATGTCCATTGAATCATTTTCAATTCACCGTCCAAAGTTAAAAGGGACAGATGGTCTGTTATTTTAAGCTTGGAGTAATAACCTTAGATCAAGGTCATGACACTCTTGAGAAATGAACAAGCATTGTGCGAAGTATGACCAAGTTTTGTCTATTTCTTATGGACCAGCGAAGGTTAAATAACAGTCACCATGGATTGGTCGTAATTCACGTGAGGGCAGTGGTGTCCATGTATGTGTTTACTTGGTAATAAAAATCATCAACAAAATTTTAATTAATGAAGCACCGGGTTGTACCCAGTGCTTCATTAATTAAATTTTGATGATTATTTGTATAATTTGTGTTTGGAATCTAATCTTATTGCATCCATGGAAATATTGTCCACCTGTGGAAAGTGACCAGTCCATGGTGGCCTTAACTGTATATAGTATCACAATTTATACTTCAGGTCACAAGAAAATATGGAGTGCCTGGTTTGAAGAAGGCTATGGACTGGTTTGGTTATTATGGTGGTCCTACTAGATCACCTTTACAATCTTTGACAAAAAGTGAAGAAGATAATATGAAAGCAGTTTTTCAAGCCAGTGGTTTTGAATTCTGAAGATCATAAAAGATTAACTAGTTGAGTGATGGAGGCCCATTTTTTGAATTGTGGGTTCAACAGCTTAACCCTTTACCTAACGTAACGGCCAAAACCGGCTAGCACTATTCTCAAAAATTGCCAATTAATTTGCATTATTTTTTTATTTTTTGTCTCTAAAACATAGGTTATGACCCCTCATTGGAACGAGCTCATCGAGCTCGTTCCAATGAGGAGTCATAACCTATGTTTTTGAGACAAAAATGGAAATAATAGTTATTCAAGAATTTTTTTTGCAAGTGTCGTCTGCTTTTCATGTTAGGTAAAGGGTTAAAGACTCCATATTCTGTAGATGTGCTTCAATTAATTTTGATTTTATGTTATTTAGTCTAAGTGGATTTGCCCTGTTACAATTTATGGGAGAGTGCCTATGGGCACTCTCCCATAAATTGTAACAAGGCAATAACATGTGAACAAAATTTTGACAACCAAAAAAACTCAGCACTCTACCAGTTAAGTGATTTTACAATGGAAGTGGTCCCGTGATCTTACAACAAAATGATTATAAGTGATTTTACAATGGAAGTGGCCCTGTGATCTTACACCAAAAAAATTATCGAAGAGTATCTGTGATAACTATTCAGAGGTATATGGACAATATAAAGATTCAGAGAGATATGAACAATAATTGTTTATTCAGAGTTAAATAAAAAAAAAAAATAATTATCATCATATCATTGGTCGTTTTTCCATCAAACCAACAGAACTTTTCTGACAAATTCCACTTTGGGTAAGGCATAGTTTTACTTGTCTCCTTTAATCCTCTGCACACTGATATCAAAATACCAACATTTCAAGCAGTAAATGTTTCCCATAATTCAACTAGGAAGTTAACCAATTCTGTGTTGTTTGACAGAACTTAGTGAGCTCTGTCAAACAAGACTAAATTAGTTAAATTCCTAGATGCATCATTAAAAAAATTTGCAGGTTAGAATTTAGATTTTCTGACACCAGAGAGCAGAGGGGTATTTGTTTATTTTATTAGGGTTTAATGACACTTTTGACAGCCAGGGTCACCTCGTATCTGACAGTTTTACAGGTGGGGAAGCTGGAGTACCCAGAGAGAACCACTGAGCAATGGCGAGCAACTGCCAGATTCCCCAATGTACTAACTCCACACAAGCAAGGTTAGCATTAGTTGAAGACAGGTGCACCATCGACGTGCAGTACCCCTTAGTACACAGCACCACCATGCCCCCATGTGAGTAATCGTGATAAAGGACACAACACAGTTAACCCTGGCAGAGATCGAACCATGGATCTTTCAGTTTAAAGTCCAATACCCTTACCACTGAGCCACTGCGTTCCCTGTGCAGAGTGTTAAATACATTTGGTAAAGTTCTAGATTACTCCTGGTAGACAGAATTTAGTCATCAGGTAATGCTTTCATGCAGTTTATTTAACCATTTACCCAACCCAAATGATATCAAAATTTATTGCAAGCTGCAAGCCGAGGGGGTCCTCGGTTCGAATCCCACCTGCGGCAACCGCGTTGTGTCCTTGGGCAAGACACTTCACCCCCATTGCCCATGTGGGGGCACGGTGACGCTGTGTACTAAGGCGTACTGCACGTCGATGGTACCCCTGTCTTCAACCAATGCTAACCCTGCTTGTGTGGAGTTGGTATGTTGGGGAGCTGACAGTTGCTCGCCGTTGCTCGGTGGTTCTCTCCGGGTACTCCGGCTTCCTCCACCTGTAAAACTGTCACGGTCATGGTTAGCCATTGTGCAGAAATATGTGACCTTAAACACCAATAAATAAATCAATCAATCAAAATTTATTATTTTAATTATAGTTTTTTCAAATTTTTAAAAAAATTCAACAAAACCATATCAGGTGACTTCTTATTGGAATGAGCTCGTTCCACTGAGAAGTCACATGATATGGTTTTGTTGAAATTTTTTTGAAAATTCATTATTTTTCAACTGCCTAATTTGAAAATTTTGCTGTTGATATCCAACCGCACAATTTTCAAATTAGGCAGTTGAAAAATAATAAATACGAATATCTAATGGTACTTGCAGTAGGAACAAAACATTGCTGAAAATTTTTACTGGAAGCACTGAACACAAAACTTTTTACTTGAGGCACTGAAAACACGCAATTGACACAGTGTTGGTACAGTTAAAACTAGAAGTCTTGTCATGAAATGCGCGCAAATAGCACGTCGATCTGCACGTTAATATACGCGTTATAACCATAGCAAGGCAATCAAATTCTGTATATATGGCCTGTGCACAAGCAATGTTTCAGCCAATGGACCTCCGGGTAACCCGGAGGTCCATTGGCAGAAACATTGCCTGTGTTTGCTATGAGTAACCAGGAGAACCTGCTGTGCCTTGGATGCCATTCGATATGGCAATTACGCGCAATCCCTACGCGTAATTAAGCCTAGATAAGCGCACAGTTAGTGACAGGACTTCTAGTTTTAACTGTAACAATAGCCTGGCTCAGTAATTAAACACTTATCGAGACAAGAGAGGTCGACCATGTTTTTACAGGAGTTAAACTGACAAAGACTAATTTACTTGTATCTGAGTTTCTATTGGATGAAAGCGAGTAAACCGACTAATAAGTTTATGGCTTATTTTCACAACAATAGGTTCAATAACTTTGCAGACATGGATTAGTCTTCCGTTGAATTCATTCAAATCACTCATTTCCCCAGGGCAGTAAGTAATACTTAGATCTATAACTCCAAAAATATCTTTTTTATTGATGATATTCCTTGCATTTAATATGCGTTTCCCTATTTTTGTGCATTATAAATATTTTTATTTCAAGAAAACACGAATTTCAAATCATAATACTGGGCCCAAAAATTGTATACAGTATACAGGTATTCATTTTTGATGGACGGTTTTTAACCGGTGATGATTTCAATACTGCTACCTGTATACCGTAACACTGTGCAGCCCTAGGTTGGATACAGCCGATTCATTAGGTAAAAGGTTAAAAAGAATACCTTTTGACAGTATTTATTTATTAGCTCACCTGACTGCAAGTCAGTGGGAGCAATAGCCATCACTTGGCGTTCATCATCCGTCGGCCATTAACTTTTGCAAACTTTACTTCTTCTTCACAACCACTAGGCCAAATTCAAACATATATTGCACAGGCCATCTAAGGAGTATACCCTTTCTGTTTTGTTAAAATGAAGCAGCTGCCATCATAGTTTGAAATGTTTCTTATTCTTTAAAACTACTGTGCCCAATTTATTCATTTATGGCACAGACCATCTTTGGAGTAAACCTTTTCTCCTTTGTTCAAATGAAGCTGCTGCCATCTTCAGTCTGGTGGAATTTACTCTTTTGATTTTTTCACCCCCCAAATTACTATGTCTTGGGGTGGGGTTAATGCTCCATAATGCTCCATAAGCCTAAAATGCTTTTATAAGCCACTTGCAATAATGCTTAGATATCCTGTTTGGAACTTACTTTGGTGATGCAGATTCACTTTTTTCAAAGAAACCCAGTAAGTCAAAATTTGGGCTACACTCAAAATTTCTATTTTCAGATCCAATGGGTAGATGTGAACCAAATTTGTCAGGTAGTATATAACTGGGTCATAAGTATTTCATTTATGCTGGAATTTGTTTGTTTTTGTGTTGTTTTTTTTTTTTGGAGGGGGGAGGGGGGGTAGAGAGAACCACAGTGTTGAAAACAAACAAAAATCTTGTTCAATTGTTGTTTTTTAATACTTCACAAAACAGAGCTTGCTAGGAAGCTTTCCCAGGATCAGCAGAAATCATTGGCCAGTGGTTGTGTCATAGCAAATCAAACATTGCTCTTGCTGCCGATCACTTACTGATACACTTATCTCTTTTGACAACTTGAGCCAGCTGAGCATTTTAGGCTAACTTGAGCATCTGGTTTATTATTTCATTTATTTATTGGGGTTTAACAACACTTTTGACAGCCAGTTTCTCCTCGTGTCGGACAGTTATACGTGTGGCAGAAGCCAGAGAGAACCACCAAGAAATGGCAAGCAAATGTCAGACTCCCCAACATACATAGTAGGGTCAGCATTGCTTGAAGACAAATGCACCAACGATGTGCAGTACACCTTAGTACACAGCACCACGGTGCCCCCACATGGGTAATCAGGATTAAGTGCCTTGCCCAAGGACACAATGCAGTTGCCCCTTGTGGGGATCAAACCATGAACCTTTTGGTTTAAAGTTCAATGCCATAACCACTGAGCCAATGCACTCCCTGGCATTCTGCAATAAATTGAAACAAATTGATCAATATGAACCAACTATTTATTGTTTGATTTGAAGTGAATATATTGTCCAGAACAGAAATTCTCCTCCACTTATTATTCCCATACACATTAACCCTTTACCCAACGTAACGGCCAAAACCCAACAGTGATATTCTCAAAAATCGCCAATTAATTTTCATTTTATTTTCATTTTTTGTCTCAAAAACATAGGTTATGACCCCTCTTTGGAACGAGCTCGTCGAGCTCGTTCCAATGAGGGGTCATAACCAATGTTTTTGAGGCAAAAAATTAGTTATTCAAGAATTTTGTTTGCAAGTGTCGTCTGCTTTTCATGTTAGGTAAAGGGTTAATGTGCCGTTATACATTATTTGACTGATGGCAACTACCTGCATATTAATAACAGTTCAGTTGAGATGTTTGTTGGACTGCCTTCATCTGAATAATTTGTAGAGAAGTTCAATCTAAATGCCTGTGTTTTTGTTTCTCTGTTGGAGCAAAATCTGCAAGATGCATAATGGCAGATCTGTGGAGGAGGGCATGATGAAGAAAACAACCATATCTATTCCACCCCCTCCCCCCCACCCCCGATTCTCTAATGAGAGGGGACACTGTGTTGACATCATGTCCATCCATCCATCTGTAAATGTTTGGTTTTCGTCAATTTACTTAAAACGCCTTCACCAATCATTCTCATCTCTTGATGATGTGTAGAGGGTGGGTGTGTTTTTTTCAATAATTGTCTGGATTTGATATTCAATATGGCTACCATGGCAGCTATCTTGATTTTGCTTTCCATCAGTTGACTCAAGAATGCCTTGACATATCAGTCTCATCAGAGGTTGAGATTAGTTGGGTTACTTCTCTTGATGATGTGTTGAGGGTGGCTAGTGGAAAGTTCAGATCGATAATTGTCCCGATTCAACACTGCAGCCATCTTGAATTTGTTTTCCCATAACTATTCAGTCTTGTCTCTTAATGATGTACTGAGGATTGGGAGTGGAAGGTTCCTATTGATAATTGTCTGAATTCCATATTCAATATGGTTGCCATGGGAACCATATTGTTAAATTTATTAAATTGCAGCAGAACAATGAGTAATTTTTAAATCACCCTTTACCTAACGTAACGGCCAAAACTGGCCAGCGCTATTCTCAAAAATCGCCAATTAATTTTCATTATTTTTTTCATTTTTTGTCACAAAAATATAGGTTATGACCCCTCGTTGGAACGAGCTCGTCGAGCTCGTTCCAATGAGGGGTCATAACTTATGTTATTGAGACAAAAAATGAAAAAATTAGTTATTCAAGAATTATTTTTGCAAGTGTCGTCTGCTTTTCATGTTAGGTAAAGGGTTAACTGGTCATAGATGATAATGAAATCCTTCTTTAAAAACTTTGTCCAGATGAGCACCTCAGGCTCCATGGGGCCTCTTGTTACAAGTGTCGTCTGCTTTTCAGGTTAGGTAATGGGTTAACAGAGTTAGTCTCCATGTTTGTTTGTTCAAAATAGCAGTTCTTTATACCATTCTTGTTTTATATTGGTGTAACAGATTGAGAGAGAAGTGCAGGAGCCAGGACTTAAACCATTATCATCCTGCACACATTTTACCATAAGATTAAGAGATCTGGCCCATCCAGGCTTGGTGTACATGGCTTTTATACCTTGGCTGCTACATTACTCTCACATTCCTTAGAGCAGACACAACACCTGCAGAGCCTCATCACAGCATCCACAGTACCAAGAACTGCTGATGAATAGACGAACCATCACTGTAACATCTAGTTAGAAGTGCACAAATAAAAGAACTAGTGATTTAAGTGATCAAAAACTAAAGAAAAATGAAATAATTTAATCATTTGCCCTGCCACTGCGTTTGATTGGTTGAAAGCATACAGCGTGAAAGTTGTCAAAATCGTATAAACCAAATCACGTCATGATTTGGAATGTCGCTACACGTTCGCACATCTGACCCAACTTTGAAGACTATGGAAGCCCCGCCCACTCAATCCAATTGTCACCGTGAGGGCGTGACGGCAGACTGATAGATGGATAACAAGCTTGTAAACAAAGATCAATGATCGATTTTTCATCGCCTCCAGTGAGCGAGAATATAATGATAATTTCTCAGGAACAATTGAATTTAATAAAATATACCAAAGTGGGAGACGAATAAAAGATCATACACCCAAACATGATTTTGGGGGAACTTAAAAAAATGTTTTTAATGATATTGTTACGTGACTTGCTAAATATCTGTCGTCTGCGATCGAAAATCAAAACAACAAACAATTTGACAATGATTGACTTGACCTGTTTGTGGCACTCTTTCCTGAGTTTGACTGTTGTCCTTTGCGAAAATTATTGAAGTTTTTTGTTCACATACACATAGTTTTTATATTTTAATATTACAGCCGGATTAAATTATAAGAAATAACTGTTGTTTTCCTTCGGTTTATGCGATATAAACCGAAAATCTTCAGCACAAGCTTAATCATAACTCGCTACATGAAAAGTTTCGGTGTATATCGCATAAACCGAAGGAAAACAACAGTTATTTCTTAAATAACTACCACCCAACTAGCAATCTGCAACTGAAAATGTAGCAGTCATGGCCGATTGTGTATAAAAACCTTCACACATTTGTTGTGTTGTGCAAAAAGAGAGAGAACAAATTCACACGTAAGCTGTGACACATGGTAAAAATGAAACAAATTGAACATTAACAAGGGCAATAACTCTGACAAACATACTCTGAATACCACCTGCTTGAAATTGGTGCTAGACGTCAATGAGATAAACTTGCATTCCAAATATGATGTCATGTCACCAGGTATTTTAAAAGTTATTGGGAGCGCAGTGGATCAATGGTCACCAGGGGTAACTTAATCCTGATTGCCCATGTGGGGGGCACAGTGGTGCTGTGTACTAAGGTATACTGCATGTCGATGGCACACTTGTCTTCAACTAATACTAACCGTGATGTGTGGAGTTAGTATGTTGGGGAGTCTGAGAGATGGCCACCATTGCTCGGTGGTTCTCTCCGGGTACTCCAGCTTCGTCTACCCATAAAACTGTCTGACACAAGGTTACCATGGCTGTCAAAAGTGTCATTGAACTCTAATAAATAAATGAATAAGATAACTGGTTAAGTGCTATACGCCACTATCATGGTTCTACTGAAAAGTGCTGGAAGCCACTTTAGTGGCTTTATACTGAAAGCAGCAAAATCTTTGTATAAAATTGTTTTGTTACAATTAATTGGAGAGTGCCAATTGCCACTCTCCAATAAATGGTAACAAAACAAATATACATGAGTAAAGTTGCGCTATACTAAGGCTCCCCCTTGCTGGAAATAAATTACTCATGTTTCATATCACCTTTGAAGAATACACTTGGCACTCTAGCAGTTAATGAGTGTTGGGAATGTTGGTGAATAAAATATTAAAAACTTTCTTTGTTTTGCAACAAAGTAAAGAGGGTGCAAGAAGAGATTCTTATCTCTGTAGCGGTCGAGGTATAAAAAGGCCATTTATCAACCAGCCTTGTTGGGCCGGATCTCTTAGTCTTGTGGTAAATCGGTCGTTTTGTGTGCTAGAGGTCGACGGTTCGAACTCTGGCTCCCTCACTTATCTCTCCTCCTGTTACATTTGGGGACTCGACCAATCCTCAGCAGTTGGTGGCGTTGTGGATGCTGTGGTGAAGCATGGTGGATGTTTCGACCACTCTAAGGTGGAATCTGGGGTGAGATTCATGGTGGGTGAATCTCAAAAGAAGGGGAGAGTGGTGTAGCAGTTGAGGAATTAACCCTTTACCCAACGTAACGGCCAAAACCGGCCAGCGCTATTCTCAAAAATCGCCAATTAATTTTCAAAATATTTTCATTTTTTTGTCTCAAAAACATAGGTTATGACCCCTCGTTGGAACGAGCTCGTCGAGCTCGTTCCAACGAGGGGTCATAACCTATGTTTTTGAGACAAAAAATGAAAAAATTTAGTTATTCAAGAATTTTTTTTGCAAGTGTCGTCTGCTTTTCATGTTAGGTAAAGGGTTAAAAGGCCATTTACCAACCAATCTGGTTGATCCGGATCTCTTAGTCTCGTGGTAAATCGGTCGCTTTGTGTGCTAGAGGTTGACGATTCGAACCTCACCTCCCTCATTTATCTCTCCTCCTGTTACATCTCATTTTCACTTAATGCAGGAAAATAAAGTGAAGATGAGCTTGATTAAGAAAGTAGACTAACTGATGTCCTGGCAACTATGGTATGACCAGAAAGAGAGAGAATGAGTTCACACCTATGCTGGGACCTATGCTGGAACAGATTGTAAAAATGAAACAAATTCCAGGTTAAAAAGGGCTAGAACTCTTACAAACACTCTGAATAACACCTGCCTTGAACATGGGTAAAACATCAATGAGATAAACTTGAAAATTAAAAACAAGCTATTAATTGAAAATAGAATATGTTTTCATTTTGGTAATTCCCTTTAAAAGATGTCCACAATCCAGTACAAGTATTTCCATTAGATCCTTGAATCCTGCATTCTATGTAACATGTAATCAACTAACCCTGTGTATTTTAACAGTCTTAGTCAGTGTATATTTTCATGTAGTGTGTGATATGGCAGGTCATAGTTTTTTATAACCAGAAAGTGTGACTCTGCACAGGGTTAGACGCACTTTCAGGTTATAAAATGAGTAACTAACCCTGTGCACTGTACAGCCTTAGTGTAAATGTCACCTATATCTAGAGCTGTAGGTTAACCGAACCGAGGTTTTTATTTTTTTTTAAAAACCGAAACCAAAACCATCGACATCCCGTAATCTAAGGTTTTTCGTTTTTTTATTAAATACTCTCTTCCTGCAGAAATTCACTGAATGCAGCCATCCCAGGGTAATGAGAGTACCCAGACACTGCCAATGGCAGAGTCTGGGTACTCTCACTACTCTGGGAAGGCTACATTCTGTGAATTTCCGACATTTCAGTTTAGTTGTGTTTGCAGCTTTCCTCAAGTTGCGTGTAGGTGTCAGACCTCGAAAAATGGCCAAGAACAATAAAAGTTCTGTATATTTAGGTAATTATTATATTGGCCTTCCTGATTCTTCATGTATTATAGCTTATTTCAGGCATTCATTGAGTTTCACTCAATTTCACTGCCATTCAGTTATGACTCCGGACATAAGAATGAGTTCTGCATGCTCTGGAGAAGCAACTGCTATGCCAGAAAATTGGGTTGGCAGTCTGGTATTATCAGAACAGCTGCATAAACTACTCAATAACATGAGACGCTGTCAGCTTTAACAGTGATGTGGAGGTGGCAGGTGGGATTCATGCTCAGCAAAATCTGGGTTGGACAGTAAAAGCAAAAATCAACACATATCTACAGTGTCTGATAATATGAGGTGCAAAGAGTGATTGGAAGCTGCTATAATCAACACTCTGGGAAAAGCTGCTCTCTATTTCTATAAACTGACCTTAAAAACAGACCCTTTGAGGATCCTTTGTTACACACACAGTGAGTACTTCTTCCTATGAATTATGCTACAGCTATGCAATGTACTTTGTTTCACTGTCCACAACCTGACAGCTGTTAAGTATTGTAAATTTGGACATGTCTGCCCCTGCTCTAATGGAGCTTTTGTAACAACAACAACAACTTAAGGATGAACAGCAAACAGGTCAGTCAGTATGATATACATTAAAAGGAAGTTTGTCACATGTGACCATTGGGTTGGTGCAGGAACTGTCACCACAGGAACAGTGATGAGTAACACACCGTAAAAAGACGATAAAAACATTGACCTAAGGTGTCATTGCATGATAGGCAAAATAAGCACTGCAGTCATGTAAACTTTGAGATGCCCAGCCAGGGTTTATGCTTGCTGTTCCAGTCATTTTGACAGTGGCCACTCCAGCTGTTGTTGTTCCTTCTGGAGCCTGGATGGCAGGAACAACCACAAAAGCACAGGGTTGAATTCCATTAGTATTACATGCCATTATTAGCTTAGGCATTTGTGCTGTCCTACTGGACTGGAGCAATGAAGCAAAAGTGACTCCAGTTTTAACAGTATTCACTGGGACAGTCTTGTGGAGCAAACTACTTCTATATTGTTTAGCTCAACTTGACAAAGTCAAACTGAGCTATTGCCATCACTTCTCGTCCGTTGACATACGTACGTACGTCTGGGCGCATTTATGATCATCAGATCTCTTTGAAACTTGGTATGCTTGTTTGGGGTGATCTCTAGATGGAAGTTATCGATTTTCTTCCATTTCCGTCAAACAATGTTGCCGCTGGCAATGTTCTTAGAACTTAGTTTAGTCAGACCTCAATATTTCCCTTTGGCACACCCTGCAGGGCACATTTATTATCATATCGCTTTGAAACATGGTTTGCTTGTTAGGGGATAGCTCTAGCTGGGAGCTATCGATTTTCTTTCATTTCCGTCAATGACCTTTGATGAACTCGGTGCAGTTATCCATCAATATTTCCCTTTGGCACACCCTGCAGTGCATATTTTTGACCAGATCAATTTGAAACTTGGTATGCTTGTTTGGGGTGAGTTCTAGATGGGAGCTATCGATTTTCTTCCATTTC
Organism: Pictodentalium vernedei; assembly: GCA_031216915.1. Lineage (NCBI taxonomy): Eukaryota > Metazoa > Mollusca > Scaphopoda > Dentaliida > Dentaliidae > Pictodentalium > Pictodentalium vernedei. Next base: position 745,093,013 of record CM062295.1, read on the forward strand.
CATCAAAAAATGTTGCCACTGGCAATGACCTTTGAACTTAGTTTAGTCAGGCATCAATATATTCCCTTGGCATGCCCTACAGGGCACATTTATGATCAGAATGGTTTGAAACTTGGTATGTTTGTTTGGGGTTACCTCTGGATGGGAGCTATCGATTTTCTTCAATTTCTGTCAAAAAATGTTGCCACTGGCAATGACCTTCGATGAACTTCATGCAGTTATGCATCAATATTTCCCTTTGGTGCAGCCTGCAGTGCACATTTTTGACTGGATCGCATTGAAGCTTGGTGTGCTTGTTTGGGTGATCTCTAGATGGGAGCTATCGATTTTCTTCCATTTCTGTGAAAAATAGTTGCCATTGGCAATGACCTCTGATGAACTTAGTAAAGACTTAGTGCAGTTATGCATCAATATTTCCCTTTGACACACCCTGCAGGGTACATTTATGATTGGATTGCTTGGAAACTTTTTGTGCTTGTCTAGGGTGATATCTATATGGGAGTTATTGATTTCCTTCCATTTCTGTAAAAAAATTAGCCACTGGCAATGACCTGTGAACTTAGTTTTAGTCAGGCTTCAATATTTCCCTTTGGCACACCCTTCAGGGCACATTTATGATCGGATCACTTTGAAACTTGGTATGTATGTTTTGGATGACCTCTAGATGTGAGGTATTGATTTTTTTGTCATTTCCATAAAAAATTATTGTCGTTATCACCAGCCTTTGAACTTACTGCATTTGTACAGCAACTTATCCCTTTTGCACTCTCTGCAGAGTATATTTATGAATCTTCATAAAAAAGAGAGAAAAAAAACATTGCCACAAGCAATGATCTTCAAACTTAGTGCATTTGTGCATTAACATCTTCCTTTGGCGTGCCTCAGAGGGCACATTCATTATTAGGTTGTTTTGAAACTTTGTAGGCTTATGCAGGGTGACAAACTTAGGAGCTATCGATTTTCTTTTCATTTCCATCAAAAACTGTTGCTGTTAGCAACAATCTTTGAATTTATTGCATTTGTGCATCAACATTCTTCTTTGACATGGCCTACAGGCTACATTTATTATAAGATTTTTTTTGAAGTTGGTGTGCTCGTTAGGCAAGACCTTTAGATAAGACCTATTGATTAGCATTCATTTCTGTGAAAAAAGTTGCCATTTACAATATCCTATGACCTTACTGCATTTGTATATCAACATTATTCCTTTAGCCAGTCTTACAGTTTACATTTAAAAATGCATGGATTACTCTGACGTTGGACACACAATGCTCTTATGTTGAAATTTCACCAAATAACATTGGTACCAATGATCTTCACTTTTGCCATTTCACTTATAACTTACCAAGTTCAAGTTTGTCAAGTTGAGCTACAGTGTCACTGCCACATTCATTTGGATATTGGTTTGGAACTTGGTATACACAATCAACATAAAGGTGGGTGACATAAATTTGAGGTAGTTTGGTTTTACCACTACCCAGTTGTTACCTTTGAATTTTACAGTGAGTGAAAGTATTGTGAAGGAAACCACTCTAACATTTTGAACAAGATATTGGTTTGAAACTTGGTACACCTGATTACCAGATGGGCATAAAATAAATTTACTGCAGCTCAATCGAGGCATCAAGAGTTATTGAACTAGATCAAAATCGATTGATAAATCTTGTGGAGTGAACTACTTCAACATTTTTTAAGATATTGGTTTGAAAGATACGATCGACATCAAGTGCCACATATATTGGTGAAGGCTCCATTTAATTTCTAAGTGAAATAAATATATTCATATCTTAAAACATTAAGGGCATTGAGATTTTTATACATTTTTGCTGTACTTTTGACAGACAACATCCTGTGACTTTACCATTGTTTCTAGACAAATCTTGGCTGCCTATATACATGTTTTGTTGTTGAAAATTATTAGTCAGCATATTAGGTATTTATTAGGATATAACGTTAACAGCCAAGGTCATATCATGTCGGTGACAGTTTTATGGGTGGGGGAAGCCAGAGTACTCGGAGAGAACCACCGAGCAGCTGCCTGCTCCCCAACATCGTAACTCCACACTGCAGCACAGACAGGGTTAGATTGGTTGAAGACATGCGCACCACCAACGTGCAGTACACCTTAGTGCATGCCAGAGTCTGAATCGATCACTCAGATGGTCACCCATCCAAGGACTAAATGGGCTCGACGTTGCTTAACTTCAGTGATCTGACGAGAACCAGTTACCGCAATGATACTGCATCACCAGAGAATATTAGGTACTTAAGGAGTTAAATATACACACTTCTACTGAATCAAGTGTATGTAGGGGTCTTATTCACCCCAAGGTGATTGTTCTAGTTATAAAATGACATGGTTTTTCTAAAAAGACTGCAAATGAACTATACTACTCAAAGTTTGCTAAGCACCAAATATTTGACACATCATTGTGAAATTTGCTTGTGACATATTTGCGACATTTTTGGTGGATATGATTGAGGAATGTATTGAGATGGTCCCCAGTGTTTACATTAGCTCTCTTGACAGGCAGACTTTTTGTGACAGTCGTGGAAAGCATGTACCCCTTGATTTTCATTATGGTTTTCGTGTACTGTCTACATGTACATGACATGTGTAGGGTATTCAGTCTTCATTTCAACACAAACCCTTGTGATTTAATGATTGAATATGGCAAATGAAAATGTAAGAAGACATTTGTCTGAAGCAGAAATGTGGCGGCTGTAGGGATGGTGGAGCAAGGGGAGACCCATCGTCATGTTGGTGAAGCCCTTGGTGTGCGCCACACAGTGATCACCAGAGCCTGGGCAAGATTTCAGCAGTATGGCACACCAGTAAGACGGCATGGTGGTGGCAGAGACAAGGCAACATCTGCAGCTGAAGACCGATTTTTGATCATTCAGGCCCGTAGGAACCACTTTGCCACAGTAACCCAGCTTCGCAGTGATCTTCAGAATGCATCCGGGGCAAACGTTTCGATGCAGACTATCCGGGCAAGGTTGCACGAAGGTGGTCTCCGATCGAGAAGACCATGTATTTGCATTCTGCTGTCCCAGAACCATCCGTCAGGCACGATATGAATGGGCCATGGACCTTGTTGGATGAACCAGAGAAGATTGGCGGCCTGTCCTTTTTACTGATGAGTCAAGTACTGCCAAGACCACACAGATAGGCATTCTAGGGTATGGAGAAGACCAGGAGAGCGATTCCATGCAGCCAACATTACTGAGCATGACCGCTATGGTGGAGGGTCAATCATGGTCTGGGGCGGCATCAGCAGGGATGGACGTACAGAGCTCTGTGTCCTTGAACATGCAAAACGGTATATTGATGAGATCCTGGATGTCCATGTCAGATTGTATGCAGGTGCAGTGGATGATAGATTCATTCTGATGGATGATAATGCCTGTCCTCATGTTGCCCATGCTGTCAGGGAGTACCGACAGAGGGAGGGGATTGAGCGTATGGACTGGCCAGCAAGATCCCCTGACGTCAATCCAATCAAACATATCTGGAATGAGTTGCAGCTTGCAATTTCAGCCCATCCAGTCCAGCCAAGAAGTGCCCAGGAGCTTGGTGCCATCCTGGTCCAAGAATGGAACAACATCCCACAAAGGACCACCAGGAACCTGATTGGGAGCATGAGAAGGCGTTGTCAAGCTGTAATTAACAGTAATGGGTCTCATACTCGATATTGAAACCATAAAAACCTAAAAAATAATGTCAAACACAAATAAAATCTTAATTTCTGTACTTAAATAATTCAAGATATAATTAAATAAAAAGTACATGTGTATATACACTTTTCATAACAATATTTCAACTAAAACGTGAAACAGGTAGTTGGATGTAATTGGTGCTTAGCAAACTTTGAGTAGTATATTTTCCAGATATCATTCAAGATGAAAACGAGTTAGAGGTGGAAACTGTAGTAGCTAATTGATTGTATTTACAGAACATGTGAGCAATTTAATCACGTTCAGAGACCTTGAAATTGATATTAAAAGTTCCAGAAAGCTAATTGATTCTACTTAATCCTTTACCCAACGAATCGGCCACATCCGCCCGGGTAATATGCAAATTCAGCAGCTGAAAAAATACAATTTCTCAAAATATTTCAGCAAAACCATATCATATGACCCCTCATTGGAACAAGCTCAGCGAACTTATTCCAATGAGGGGTCACATGATATGGTTTTGTTGAAATTTTTGGAAATTTTTTTAAAAATGATATTTAAAATAATAAATTTTGATATCGTCTGCGTTGGGTAAAGGGTTAAAGAACGTGGGCAATTTAATCACATTCAGATGCTTGAAATTTTTTTTAAAAGTTTAAACACATGGAGTTTTCAATATTCATATGGAAAAATATATCTATTATTTCTTTGCATACATTAGGTCCCACAAAGAATATCTTCTGTTTCTCAGGCCATTTTTTAGCTTAACTTGACAAAGTCAAGATAAGCTATTGCCATCATGCGTGTGGAAGTCTGTGAGTCTGATCACATTTTCTTTAGTGCATGCTACAGCCTGTAGTTTTTGTCCGATCATATCAAGAAATTTCATATCTAGATGAGAACGTCCCATTTTGGTCACGATCGGTCAACCATGATGGGCTGCACAGGCCCCAAAACCTTTAGCACATTCTACAGGTTGTATTTATGAAGAGATTTCATTGTAACTTGGTAGGATGACTATGTCTAGATGAGAACGTCCCATTTTGGCCATGATTGGTCAACCATGATGGCCGCATAGGCATATGACATAGATTTGGTTAGCTCAGTCTACAGTTCATATTTATGAAGCTATTTCATTGTCATTTGGTAGGATATCTCAGTATGATGTCTAGATGAGACTCTCCTATTTTGGTCATGATCGGTCAGCTGTTATCGCCGCTTGGGCATGTGACCTAGATTCTTTTAGCACTGTCTACAGATTGTTTTTTATGAAGGGCTTTCATTGTAACTTGGTAAGATAACTCAGTATGATATCTAGATGAGATTGTCCTATTTTGGTCACAATCGGTCAACCATGACTGCCAGACTGGCACATATGAGTGTGACCTAGATTCCTTTTGCAAAGTCTATGAGTCATATTTATGAAGGACTTTCATTGTAACTTTGTAGGACCTTTTGGAATGATTTAACATTTACTTGGTACCTTGGTTGACATACATTAACTGTGAGGGCCATATCAACTCAGGCCCCAATTCTTTAGTACATGTACAGTCTACATCTCAATTGAGAACATAGCATGTAGGGTAAAGAACTTAACATATTCTCAATTATCACAATTCTTGTCCTATTTCATAATCTTTTCATAAACAGTGAACATTATTCTTTTCATCAAACACTACACACAGTCAAGTTAAGTTGCAGTGTCACTGACACTTTCATTGTAAAACTGCATGTGGACAGATGATTTTTTTATTTTTTATTTTTGTAATTATTTCTTTGCCATCAAAAGTTATTGTTCTTGGTTTAATTTATGTTTTAGGACTCATAATAGAATAGGCCTACAGAATAGCATGGGTGGTGGTGTATTTTGTCCCTTGGTTTAAACAATATTTATTTCGAGAATATAATAATAGAAATTGATACATACATTGATGTGGATTCGGCAGGAAGCTGTAAGCTTATACAAGGCCGTTTCCACCAAAACAAGATTACATGTAGTTACCAATGACAATAGCAGGTATATGGATGACTTTATGTCCTTAGTTGAACAGTATTTGCATACATAACACAGGCGTCAGTAGTCGAGCTCATACATCGTTGTCCGTGGGTCCCCGCCCCGTACTCCAGGCCAACACCTTACCCCACACAGATATAGTACGAGTATTGCACAAGAGACGTCTTTAACCCCTAAACATTTATTTTCCGTTTCAAAAACACAGCTCTTCGGCCCCCAATGGAGCGGGCTCAATAAGCTCACTCCAGTGGAGGGTCGCGAGCCACGTTTGTGAGTCCAAAATTGTAAAGGAAGTAAAGTTTGGTTACGTGGAGTATTTGTTAATAGGACCACCCAATCTTGGCCATCGCGTGAGGCAGGGGCAGGGACCACCGGAAGACGATGTGTTAGAATATTGAGACTACAGGCTAGTCAGCTTGAATACATGGTGCATTTACTACACAGGAATAACATAAGTAACGTCTTTCGAATCGTTTCGCAGAAGATTATATGTACAAACCGTGAATACAGTCCGAGTGGCGCTGAGCTGCAATGAGAGTTGAGTGGTGGTGAGGTCTATAATCGTTCCGTTCAGCTAGTTTGGTAACCATATTCATAACAATTTTAATATTTTGACCGGTTTAATACGATGATACAATCGCTTACTTGATAATATAAAATCGTGTACCACTTCAAAGATAAGACGGTTGTCTTCATTGTTCAAGAATTTCGAACCAAAAAGAAGTGTAGATACGTCCGCCCCAAAAGGAAGTAGGTTAATTGTATAATTACGAGCGTCTGTGAAAATAGGACAATGCAAGAGAAAGTGATCAGTAGTCTCTCGCTCGCCACACTGGCATGTGGGGTTTGGTAATAAATGATTATCATATAAGTGTGAATTGAGGTTACTACACCCCAGTCGTAGCCTACAATGATATATTTGGGCTGTGCGAGATTTCGCATTACCATAGAACTTTGGAGGTCGTTGATTACCATCGTTTAGGAAAGTTTTAAAATTAATCAATGACGAGTTCTCACGAACAGGCAGGGGCAGGTTATTCCATTGGTCGGTAACGCTGGGGATGAATGAAGACTTGTACAGTTCGGTCCGACTGTAGGGAACACGATGGTTTTGACTTGATCGGAGGCTGAGTAGTGGATTGGTCAAAGAGACAAGTGGAGGGACTTTACTGGAGATGTGTGGAGGTACCATGCGATGGTGCATTTTAAAGAACTGAATCAACTTGTGTTTGCGACGTCTTTCTTGTAATGGGTCCCATCTTGTTTCTAAATAAAGTGAGGCCTTACTAGCACTAACAGTTGCCCCCGTAATAATCCTTGCCGCTGCAATCTGTATTTTTTCCAGTTCCGTCACTTGGGTTACAGAACAATTGTCCCAAACAGTATCCGCATATTCAAGAAGAGGCCTAATAAAAGCAAAATATATTTTTTCTAAGACACTACGATCTAAATTAAATTTGTGCCTCCTCAGTAAGTCTAAGCGAGACCAGGCTTTAGAGCAGATATGGTCGATATGATCGTTCCATGTGCAGCTACTGTTCAGTATGACCCCTAAGTGTTTGTGAGTAGAGACTTCAGATATCTGAGTACCGCCTAAGAATAAGGCTGGATGGTAGATGGGGTTGCTTTTGCGCGATATTAGCATACTTTCAGTTTTGTTCGGATTGAACTCCACCAACCATGTTTTAGCCCAATGTTCAATTGTGGCCAGATCATGATTGATTACATTCGAGGCTTGTTCGGGGTTCTCTATAATGAGATATAGGGATGTGTCATCTGCGAAGAGGCGAATACTGCTCAGTAGATCTCTGGTAATATCGTTTATGTATATAAGGAACAATAAAGGCCCGAGAAGTGATCCTTGTGGGACACCGGCATTAATGGTTCTCCATGCGGATGTCTCTGACGATATCACAACTCGCTGTAACCTATTTGCAAGGTAAGATTTTAAAAACAGCAGAAGTTCACCGGAAACGCCAATACTCTCTAGCTTGTAGATAAGACCAGCATGCCATACTTTGTCAAAAGCCTTACTAACATCACAAAAGACAACCCTGACTTCTTTACCTTCATCAAGGGCTCGACAGAATTCATCATATGTCAGTCAGTTGGAGGACGGTTGAGTCACCGGGTGTAAAACCGGACTGAAATTGACTGAGAACGTTATTGTCAATTAGGAACTCCCACAAACGCTTAAACACACATTTTTCAAAAATTTTACCAACACAACTAATCAGGGATATTGGGAGATAATTAGTAACAGAGTTGGAGGGCTGTTTTTTCAATATTGGGGAGAGGTTTGCTTTTTTCCACAGTGACGGAAAGTACGAATTATTCATTAGGATATTAAATAAAATCGAGAGTGGTTCGCATAGGGAAGACTTACATTCACTGAGGAGATGCGGGCTTATTAGATCTGGACCAGATGCTTTGGACACTTTTATCGACTTCATTGCAGAATATACTTCACTGCAATGTAGAGTAATACAATCGATACTTATGGAAACTCGAGGTGGTGCGTTTGGCAGAGAAGCATTCGAATCATCAACTGTTGAGACTGAGCTGAAATATTCATTGAGCACTTCAGCTTTTTCAACACTTGAAGAGTAAATTTTGTTAGAATGGATGAGAGTAGGAATTCCCGCTGAAGTGCTGCTGCCGATGAATGATTTCAGGGTCTTCCACCAACGTGATGATGGTGTTTCGCTGCTCCTCAGTGTTGATTGGACTTTTGGACAAATATGACGCCTTGGCCTTCCTAATGGCCGATACAACTTCGCATTGCAAAGCCTTGTTGCACTCAAGGGACAAATTTATCAATTTTAATAACTTTGGTAAAATATCAGAGATAAACCATTTAATTATTATTTTTTTAAGTTTGCATTGATTATAAAAAGAGAGCATGCGGCAGCCAAAAGGACCGTGCCAGAGGGCCTGAGAAACAGATTTTTTTAAACTTTTTTAGGCCTTACCTTTCTAACATATTGGATAACTGGATATAGAAATAAATTTCAAAATACAAGCCATTTTAAGCTATGACAGTTTATTTTAAAATACTGAACAACTAACAACTGTATAATTTTAAACTTTCAATTTTCATCACATAATTTAACAACTAGGAAAATTTGACAAAAAGTACATGTAACATATATAAATGTCAACAGTTGAAAGTAAATAAATGTATACTTATGTTTGAAATTTCCCTGAACACACAAAATGCTAGGGTAGAAGATGCAGAATGATCCCAGGAGTAGACTTCCAGTTTTATGGGAGAGCTATGCCGGGTGATAAAAGTCTTTACACACTAGATTTGATGTAAGCATTGCAATAAAATAATGAATAATGACTTAACTCTTACTAGCTGCAAAAATACTGAGAAATTGCTGAAACGGAAAATGCGATATGTATTTCTTTGACTGACACGATGTATACAAAAATAATTTAAAAATCGTATTTCTCTGTCGGCAGGCTTTCCGCTTGGAAAAAAATGTTGAGGCCGGTAATGGGGAATCCAAGGATCCGACGGGGCGACTATGGTCACCCCGTCGAATCCTTAGGTTCACCATTACCGGCCTCATGATCTCAACTGTCTGAAATGCACATCTGAGATGCCCAAGTGGAGGAGCTATGCCTTGTGCATGTTAAAATGGCTGACCTCAGAGTGTACACAAAACTTACTAATGTGGGCCAATGGAACCCAACCCAAATCGTGCTCGTATGCCATCTAACCTATCACCAGATCCTGTCGTTCCATAGTCAAGGTTATTGCAACTTGTTAAAAAAATTGAATCTGGTTGATTTTTTGCAGTTCTTTTTTCCCTATAATTCTCTACCTTTGGTGCGAGCCTTAAGGGTGTCTGTGATGAGAGCCCTACGAGGACTTTTTGGGTGGGGGAAAGTCAACGAGGGGATTAGGGCCGTTGATGGGATCCCATGTCTGTATAGTGGAAACCCTGCTGTCAGTCGATTGAACTTGGTAGCTGATTGAACTTGAAGCATTATCATTCAATCAGTTGTTGTTTTAAATATCATTTGGGCAAAATTTTCAGTAAAAAAAATTACAAATGCCACAAAAGCAGCAAATATATCATTAACACCAGGGGGCATATAATAAAAAAAAAAATATGGTTTTCATTTGAATACCTGAATCATCTCATTCGTGACTGGAAAAAATAACAAATTTTCACTTGTGGCTTTCAGCTGCTTGTGAAAATTCTGAATTTCTTTCCAGTCACTCATGAGATAATTCAGATATTCCAACGAAAACCATACGTATCCTCTATTTCTTCTCATTTGAGAGTTATGATGCAATCTTGTTGCTCTGATTTTTTATTTGTTACAGAACAAGACATTAGGCACCTGACCTGTCCAATATCAGGTATGGAGAATATAATCAATGAATTTAATTTTGATGTAATGATTCATTGCGTCAAAATGATTTCAGTGATTTTATATTCCAGTATGCACATCAATCTCAGTGTAGTTAGTATTTGTGTTTGTTATACAGCGCAGCCCACATTATTGATCTCACATCATGTTGAAATTGTATAATGGGATGAAAATGTAATATTCTTACTTTAAAACAACTCTTTGGAACCCTCACATCACATTACGTGTGTAAATGCCTTAACCCTTTACCCAATGTAACGGCCAAAACCAGCCAGCGCTATTCTAAAAAATCACCAATTAATTTTCATTATATTTTCATCTTTTGTCTGGAAAACATGGGTTATGACCCCTCTTTGGAACGAGCTCATCGAGCTCGTTCCAATGAGGGGTCATAACCTATGTTTTTGAGACAAAAAATTAAAAAAATTAGTTATTCACAAATTTTTTTTTTAAGTGTCGTCTGCTTTTCATGTTAGGTGAAAGGTTAAACCAAGATGTTTACCAAGAGTCCATTTTAGAATTTTCTTAAACAAAACTGTAGACATTTTAACAAGTTTAGCTTCAGATAGTACTGTGCTGTCAGATGATCATGCTGGTTGCATGTCTCTCAAAACACAGTTATGTGTTTCTCAATAAATATTCTGTAAATATACTTAAAAGCCTGTTTGCATTGGAAATCTGTCTCTTATTTATTTATTTATTTGTTGGTGTTTAAGGTCATATATTTCTGCACAATGGCTAACCATGATCGTGACAGTTTTACGGGTGGAGGAAGCCAGAGTACCCGGAGAGAACCACCGAGCAATGGCGAGCAACTGTCAGCTCCCCAACATACCAACTCCACACAAGCAGGGTTAGCATTGGCTGAAGACAGGTGTACCATCGACGTGCAGTACGCCTTAGTACACAGCATCACCGTGCCCCCACGTGGGCAATGGGGGGTGAAAGTGTCTTGCCCAAGGACACAATGCGGTTGCCGCAGGTGGGGTTCGAACCGAGGACCTCTTGGCTTGCAGCCTGCACCTCTACCAACTGAGCCACCACGCCCCCATCTGTCTCTTAAGGAAAGACTACTGAGACCCTTTACTGCAAAACACTTCGGAATTTTACTGAAACTTTTAGCCTTCAAGTTTTAGCCTAAGTTACCATTCTGTAAAAGCCCCTAATCTTCACTCAGTTTTGGTAATGTCCCCTCAGTTTTAAATTATTTGATTTTCAGTCTAATACCACCCTCCCTGCCCCCCCCCCCCCCCCAACACACAAAAGGTAATGATAATTATCTATTGACTAAAGTGAATTTTTTGATTTGATTGGTTGATAGATACGTGGTATGAGACCATATTCATTGAAACCCACGATACGTCCGACCAGCCACTGACAAATTTCCCATACCCAGTGGAAGCCTCGTTCCGAAATCTACAAATTGTCCATACCCCGTAGAAGACGCGGCATTCCAGTTTTACAGTGTACATGTATTATATTTTAATTTTTTATCTCCAAACTATAGCTCATGACCCCTTATTGGAATGAGCTTGTTGAGTACCGTCCAATGTGGGGTTCATAAGCTATGTTTTTGAGACAAAAAAGAAATTCAATAATTTTTTATACTAGTCATATCGGCATATTTTCACAAAAACTCTTTTGCACAAAAATTCCACAGAAACCTGTATGGCTCAACAATGGAAGATAAAAGATCTCATGCTGTGTGTGTTCACACATGAAATAGATTGCACTTCTAAAGCGGAAAGTCAATAGATAAATTTGTTACCCTGTGTCTGATCACATGGTACGAGTTTTTACCTACCCAAAGCCAGCCGTATCCCATGAGGCCTTCGGCCTCATGGGATACGGCTGGCTTCGGGTAGGTAAAAACCCGTACCACGTGATCAGACACGGGGTAACTAATAATGTTTTTGAAGAAAAACAGCTGAGTTGACAGAATATTGATATATACTAATAAATTTGCATATCCCAGACTATTTCTACTTCGATTATTAACCAATGCTAACACTGCTTGTGTGGAGTTAGTATGTTGTGGAGCTGACAGTTGCTTGCCATTGCTCAGTGGTTCTCTTCAGGACTCTGGCTTTCGCCACTCGTAAAACTGTCCTGGTCATGATTAGCCATTGTGCAGAAATATGTGACCTTAAACACCAATAAATAATAATAATAATAATTCTACTTTGATGAAATTGAGACTGCTTTTCATCACAATTGCAAGTAGAGTTTAAATACTACTGGCAGGTTTTGGTCATCACGTTGAGTGAAGAGTTGATTTAGATGAGATTTACACTAAGGCTTTAAAGTGCACAGGGTTAGTTACTCAGTTAAATGAATTTGTTTTATAACCAGAAAGTAAATATATAATGCACAGTCACACTTTCTGGTTATAAAAAATATGTAACGGCCATATCACACACTACATGAAAATATACGCTGACTAAGGCTGTAAAAATGCACTGGGTTAGTTGGTTTCATTTTGTTACATAGGCTGCAGGATTCAAGGAACTAATGCAAGTACTAATTGTGAAAAAAAAATTTTAAAGTGAATTTTAAAAATGAAACCATTCTATTTTCAATTTTTAGTCCTTTGTGAACTGAACACTCTGGACAAAAATACCATTAGTTCATTTTTGTTTACATTTCAGGCATTGCATTCAATTTTTAACTCTTAACCTGCTGAGCATTTTAAAGATACTTTTCATCAAATCTAGTCATGGCTGCTGTCAAGCAGCCATGACTAGATTTGATGAAACATTCGTCTAAATTTAAATCAAGAAATCATTGGTGAAAAAAAACATTCAATTTACAAGGTAGAAATTGGATTAAATGTGCCCAACGTATACATATTTAAATGTCAAGAGAAATCCTGTCTTCGGCAAAAATATCTGCCAGCAGCATGCAAGGAGTTAAATATCCATAATAAACAAATATCTGGGTTGTCATATTCCATCTTATTGATAAGACCAGATCTGGTCCCATCAACTCAACAGAATGCAACCATCAGATCAATTGACCCTGGTCATAATCTTTATAAACAGTGTGGTTATATCATTTTTAAATTTTTTTGCTGCCTTTTTCAATAAGGAACTTGTAATGATAAGGAGGTTGAAAGTGACTGACAGCAACTTCATGGATTGCCCAGAAACTGTACAAGACATCTTTAAAAACACACTATTTCCAATCCCAAATGATGAAAATTTGGTACCTGATGAATTTATTTGTTCATTACCTGCGACGCCAGCAGCAGAGCAGGTCTAGTAACCGCTCGGTACCATCTGTCCATCAGTCCGTCCGTCTGTCAGTCCGTCCGAAACACTTCTTCCGTCAAAGTTTTCTTGGCTTCTATGAAAGGGAATGATTTTATATTTGGTCTGCTGCTTCATAATGATGAGTTGTATCATGTATGTAATTTTCAGAACTGCCGTGCAGCCACTTCCTGTTTGCCGATACTTTGAAGTCTGTTTATCTCTGTAATCAATTGCATGCAGTGACGCAGGTCCAGACCTGGTATTGGTCTTGGCTTGTTTATTTATTTACTTGTGTTCAATGCTGCATTACTATCTAAAGCAATACCATAGTGATAAAAAATTATGTATGGTAAAAAGATTATGTTATGAAGAAAAATATTTGATTGAAATCATGAAACAATTAGACTATGACAGTGAAATAGGTAATGGTGACAGTATTGAGTAGTGATACAAATATCTTAATTAAGGCCCCACAAAGTAAATCTTGTTTCTCAGGCCATTTTTTGTAAAATTGTACGTGGATGGGGTTTTTTTTATTCTATTTTTTATTTTTGTAATTATTTCTTTGCCATCAAAAGTTCATGTTCTTGGTTTGTTTTATGTTTTAGGCCTCATAATCTACAAAATAGTATGGGTGGTGGTGTATTTCGTCCCTTGAGTGCAAGAAGGCTTTGCAATGCTTAAGCATTGCCAGGCCTTATTGTACTCAAGGGACAAATTTACCAATTTTTTTTAACTTGGGTAAAATATCAGACATAAACCATTTAATTTTTATTTTTAAAGTTTGCATTGGTTATAAAAAGAGAGCATATGGCAGTCCAAAGGACCATGCAGGAGGGCCTGATAAACAGATTTTTTTTACTTTTTAGGCCTATTACTATGTTAACCTATTGATCAGGGACTTGTGTTGGAAGAGGCACTCTCGACTGAGTGGAATGCCTCAACCTGGGATGAATCAAGGTGACTACTACCAACGCCTACCCTTACCCTGTGAGTAAGTAGAAGTGGCGGCATTAGGATCAGCCCTTGGCTTCACAGAGGAAGCAGAAGGGTACTTGTTAGGCTTTGGACGGCCCCTGCCTCCAACAGAAGGCTGATTAAGCTGACGAAAAATAGTTGCAGACCCGCCGATAGAGGCAGATCAAAAAGCAGCATGCTGCCCCTCAAGAATGGAACGGCATGTGTCCAGCACAGCGTCCCTGCGAGCTAATTCCAAATTAGCCGTGTTACAGGCATGCGTGTGAGAAGATGCATGAGCACCTTGTACAGCACACACAAAAAAGCCTGTACATCGTCAATCTTATCTGGGAGCAGATAAGCAGCAAAGCTGAGATGATGTGATCGAAGAGAGAAAACATTCCAGAATCTCCCTCGTTAAGCCCAACACGGACTCCAGAGTCTCCATATGAAAAATGGCCGGCTTGGGAGTTGGAGTCCTGATCCAAGACCGTCAAAGTCTAGCAGTCTGACAGATTGGTGGAATCGTAGGAACTATAACGCACCGGAGGCAAAAAAGAGTCAACCCTGATGAAGAACGATGTCTTCATAGCCTTGGAACTCAGCTTAGAGTCCAAAGCTGTAAACGCTTCAACCACCTGTACCAACAGGCACGGTCGAAGGCACCCAGAAGCAGGTTGTTCCACAGACTGTAGGCGCGTGACCAATGATCGCGGTCGGGCTGACACTGTCGGCTGGTTTGACAGTTTGAGATCTGGAAGGAACCCAAACACAAAATCAAGAGCTGCCCCCAAGCCAGAAGACTGTTGGCTCTCGACGTCAGGTATGTCAGACTCATCCCCTGAGTCGGAAGACACACAGCCCATCATGGGCAAACCAGCTGACACCTCCCATGATGTAGACACACCAGGGGGATCAGAAAATGGCCTGTTTCCAATCCTGGGAGGCGGCGCCACAGAAGGCATCCGGAAAACACTCGTAGCCTTGCTGGAAGCAACGGAAAAGGCTCTTGGACAGAACCTAAGTGAGCAAGGAGAGGGACTCCCTAAGCTCACTGACTGTGTCGGCCAGTTCGGCGTGGGAATGAACTGACAAAGTGGCTTCACTCCTGACCCATTTAACCAGTGAAGGGTCACGATCCTCAACTACATCCGAAGCGGGCCGATGGGCTGCAGCAGAAACATCTGTAGGCAGATGTGTATTGGGGTATGACATATCTCGAGGATCTACAGAGCGGAAACTCAGGAGAGTGCGGGACAGAAGGTCCAGGCTGCACAAAAAGCGTTGGTCTCACAAAACTGGCCATGGGATAGAGTGCGTGGATGGAAATGCCACGGAGCTCATGGTGAACCCACCGTGAACATCCGAATCCAATGAGAAAAACTGCGGTACTCGATGGCTGAGAGACCACAGTAGAGGGTTCGGCCGGCAGCCCCAAGTTGAAGTCAGGGAAGGCTGAGGCCGATACCCCACATCTACACTACCAGACACCTCTGCAGACCCCTGCAGGGATAAAACTGCTGTGCTCGACAGCTGAGAGGACACAGCAGGGGATTCGGTCAGCAACCACTTCCGACATCGCCGAGTTGAAGTCAGGGAAAGCTGAGGCCGATACCCCACATCCACACTACAGACATCGCTGCAGACCCCTGCAGGGATAAGCCGAGGCCGGCTGAAACAGTGACCGATGACGTTGTAGACAGTACAGCAGTAGCAGCAGATACGACGGGAGCTGTTGAAACTGGTGGAAAAGGGGAGAGAGCACCGAGCTCGGCATCCAAAGGAGGAGTCACAATCCTAGTGACAGCCTCAGATGTCGACTGGAGAGGGACCATAGTCCTGGAACCAGGCATCTCTTCACCAGACAACTCAACAGCTCCCACAGTATCCACCATGGTTAAAAAACTGCACATCCCCCATGGAGGGGGTATTACTCTCAGCAGACATGATCGTGTCGGGAGGCCCTGAGAAGACAGCGTTCCCTCCCCTCCCCCCACAGGAGCAGGAGGAACTACACCCCCCCACCCCCCAGAGGGGGTATAACTCACCAGACATGGTCGCATTGGAAGGCCCCCAAATGACAGCATTCCCCCCCCCAATGACAGCATCCCCCCACGGGTGCGGGAGGAATGTCCACAAGAATGCACCAAAGCGAGGGCAAAACACATTGCCCTAAACGAACCTTACTGAACATAACAGAGGTGAGAGCAGTAGAAGAAAAAGGTAAACTCAACAGATATAGACAGAAGAACACCTCCAACTACGAGAGAAAGGTGGCAGAAAAGGTACCGGCGGGAACACAACTGAACCCAGACGGCAGACAGGGACCTAAAAAACAGAAATTCTGCCCTCAACAGAGTGGAGAAATCCTGTCCATACAGTCCCCCATTGACACCTAACTCCAATAATAATAAAATTTATCAACCAAAAAATTTTATGTACGAACCATACGGTACGAAAAAGTCGTGCGTGACACGTCAAATATATAAAATACAATGAAATATGGTTGAAAATAATAACGAGAATATATAAAACACAGTTATTATATGATCCTCAGCTCCATAATTCCAGTCACAGGAAACCATTATCGACGAGTTGAATTATCACTGTTTCGTAATACAAATGGCCGCACATCAGCCTTCGACTGCGGACGAAAAAAGAATGATTCATTGATGACTGCCTTGCGCACTGGTTTCTGGAAGTCATGGAATTGTACTAAGAGAAGAGCATCCCCTACAGGGTGTGCGCCAATGGCACTCGACCCAGTTTTGGCTTATTTTTTCATGGTGCTTTTGCACCACTTATCTTTCCCAACTGTCCTGGGAAAGATGAAATAGAGAGTATATTTTCCGAGTTAGGGTCTTCCACTGTAGTGCAAGACTGTAGTAAACAATTGTAAGGTAGGTTGATAAGAAATATACAAAGATAGCATACATTATGGTCTAGCCCAGTCACCAGAAAGCACTTTCTATGGTGGATGCTACTCACAATTGTGAAGAAATTTTTTCAAGTTATCCTTTTAAATGGCCGCTCTCCATTTTAATTCACAGGTTAGTCAGACATGCTGACCTGTGTTTATAGTTAGGTCCCCTGATATGCCAAATCTACTTTTCAACAATGTTAAAACCAGGCATCATGCAAAATCACCCGTAGCATATATAGTTTTTTTGCCAGTGAAGGTGCAAACCCAAAATTTTCCAACAGACACTGACAGACTGAAAAAAAATTATCAACACATTTTAGATTCAGCAACCAAGTTCTACCTTTTGACATCCAAAATGTTTTGATATAAAAACTTCAGTCTAAAAACATGTTTTAGACAAAGTATCAATAATTTTCCTTTCATTTTCCAACATTTTACCAACAAAAAGCCTCAAAATTTTCTTGACAAGTCAAAACTTTTCTAATCAGATTTTTTTAATTGGGGGTGAAGCATCACCAGCTCAGCATTCCGTATACCTACACCAAAGAAAAGTGCTCAGGATTTGTTATTTGAAATCATCTCTCTTCCCATAATGTCATGCAAACCACAACTGTAAAAATGACAAAAGTTCAAAACATTGTTCAGTTCATAATTCATAAATCCATAGACAACAGTGCAAAACCTGGACAATGATAAATACAATTAGTGGGTTCATTATCAGTATATCAAAATACCACTCAGCACTTCAACAGCTTATGTTCTTTGAGTCTGTAATTACATTAAGGCAAGTCTTGGCCACCTTTTTAGGTAGCCAAGACTTGTCTGGAAGAAAATGCCAGTGTACATAGGTTGTACCGTGCAAGTTTACCCAAAGTCAGCATGTTGAGGCACCTGGAACCAAAACTAAAAAACGTTTGCAATTGTATTTTCTAGAATTGTATTTTATACCTATTAACTAGTAGAGTGCTAAATTATTTTTGACCATCAAAATTTGTTCACATATCTTTGCCTTGTTACAATTTATGGGAGAGTGCCTGTAGGCACTCCCCCATAAATTGTGACAAGGCAAATCTACACAGACTAAATAATTTCACTTTGAAGATAATATGAAACATATCCACTGAGTATGAGGCCCTTATATTACAGTTCCTGCACATCAGAGTAAAGCCCAAATATAGGCTTCCAGCACTCTACCAGTTAATATAATTGATTAAAATTAATCATTAGCATTTCAAAAGACATAGAAATTTGCCAACTGGCAAATTGCCAGATCTTTGAAAATGCTAATGGTTGATTCTAACCGATTTAAAGTCATAACTAGAGAATACAATTGTAAAAGTTTTAAAGTATTAACCCCTGTTCTAAGGTAGCAAAACTGACCAAAGGCAGAAGAACATCTTCAATGGCTAAGCTTCATAATCTATTCTAGAATGGGGACATCTTGGCATGTTGTTGATGTTAATGATGCAATGATAATTTGGCTTCATAATCTATTCTAGAATGGGGACATCTTGGCATGTTGTTGATGTTAATGATGTGATGCTAATTTGGCTTCATAATCTATTCTATAATCTGGACATCTTGGCATGTTGTTGATGTTAATGATGCAATGCTAATTTGAGAGTACTTTCCAGTGTTAAAATTGCATGTGAATACAAAAGTGCATCCCATCTAGCAGGCTTTTCAATTTCACCAAACTTTTACCAGTAACCAGTGTCCCAAGATTACAGAAATGTTCGCAATTTAGAGAGCATAACACAAAGTATATTTTTGGGGTTTTTTTGCTTTCTTGTCCAGTTTAGTTCATATGATTTAACCCACAAAGGCATGGAAGTGAGTGTGTACTTTTACTACTCAATGACAGTCCAAATCCCATGGCTTTACATTTGTTTCTATATAGGCAGTCGATACTTGCCTAGAAACAATTGCCAAGGCACTTATAATTTAACTTATAGTGTACTCAGTGATACTCAAACATTGCATTCTGGGATGGTTAAATGCTTCTAAGTGACTTGTCAAGTCAGCGGTGCCCCCAAATTAAACCAATCTAAAAGCTTGCATCTAGTATGTAAATGCCTATAAACAGTTCACTGTGACCTATTCTAGAATTGGAACATGTTTGTTTATCTTCCCTTTTGCTGATGAAATGATGTTATGTGATATACTTTTTGTAAAGGACTCTGAAGCATTGTGATATACTTTTTGTAAAGGACTCTGGAGCATAACAGCACATCAGCTTTATGGAAACAACACCAGGAATGATATGCTATCTTCTACACCAATCAAATCAGTCTTCGCCCGAATACAGTTGACCAGGGAAATATAAATATAGCAATATTATATAAAGAAAATGTGTCGACATGATTGCATAAAGACCTATATGTAATAAAAATGAACGCAAATCCAAATGACAGAATGGTCTGAACTGTCCTTTATTTAACATAATGTTAATAACCAGCCATACCATTCAAATTTTATTTTTTGCCTGAAAAACATACTTACGAAACCCTCCGCTAGAATGATCGAATCAAGCTCAATACAGAGGTCATAAGTTTCTGAGACAAAAAATTATTCTAGAAATTTTCGTGTCATCTGCTATTTGTGATTGATAAAGGGTTAAATTGACAACTACACGTATTTACTCTATGTACTGGGACACTCTATGATTTGGGACACACATTTTTTCCAGAAAACTATATTTTTTTTATGCTCCAAAGTTTGGGACATTCAGGAGATCTGTTTCCAGTTGACCCGTTGCTAGTAGCAGACGACACTCATAAAAAAAATTCTTGAGTAACTAAAAATTTTCATTTTTTGCTTCCAAAACATAGCTTATGATCCCTCATTGGAACGTGCGCAATGCGCACGTTCCAATGAGAGATCATAAGCTATGTTTTGGAAGCAAAAAATGAAAATATAAAAGAAATTGGACAGCGATTTTCATATATAGTGATGGAAAACGAATCACACACAACTTTATTCAGCATCAAATCAAGACCAGGCTGTGTTCTTTCCCCATTTTCTAAGAATTGGACACCTGTAAAAATAATTATTTTTAGTTGTCCCAATTCATAGAGTAAATACAGTATCATTTTTTCTACTATTCTCATTTTACACTCTTTACTCTTCATACTGCAAGACTGCTCAATTTTATTATAGTAATCAAAATTTTTGGAGCAAATGGCTGTCATTGTTCTCTGAAATATTATAACAAAACATTGACATGAACAAAAGATTGGTCGCCAATATGCACCATATCAGAGAGTGCCAATAGGCACCCCAGACATTGTAATAAGGCAATGCATACAAACTAAATAATTTCATTATTCAGAACAAAGTTACTCAATTAGAAATTCAGAACAAAGTTACTCAATTAGAATTCATAAATTTTTGGCCCCATGACCTTTATGAAATCGAAGAAAGTTTTAAAGGTTACTACTATGTAAAATCCATCTTTCCACTTTTTCCCTTGAACTTGAAACTAAATTTTATTACATGCCTGTTCTATGAAATCCCCGTCTACAGCACAGCAACACTAAGCCTCGCATTGACATACTATTTTTAAATAGAAGCGAAATGTCAGTGGAATTTTCTACAAACCATGCAATGCAATTACAATTTAAATCGCTAGAGATAGTTGAAAATCATCTGCTGTGTTCTATGTGCCTTTAGGCACATAGAGCACATTGGAACTCATGAGACGAAATAGTAACACGGGTTCTTCTGTTCTTCTCGCAAATTTGATTGGCGATAAAATGTATTCTTTTTGTTGATAGTTGTCAAATGAATTGCTGAGTATCCTTCTAGTAATGTTTTTAAGATGTGAAGACATATAATAAACACAGAATGACACATGCGTGTGAATGGGTTAATCGATATGGCACTTGCATCATCACGGAAGGATAAAACTCGAAGCCTGTGGACTCTCATTTTATCTTCCCATGCTGGCACTTTTGCCATATCGATTAACCCATTCACATGCGTGTGTTGTTCTGTGTATTTATTCCACTTATTAAAGGCTATGGGGCCGAAAATAATTAAGTGACTTTATTCCGAATAATTCAACAACTCCCCTTCAGAGGACTTTCAATATGAAGATAAATAAATAATTTCACTTCAAAAATAATATGAAGCACATCCACAGAACACGAAGCCTTCAAGTTGCAGCACCTGCATTTCAGAATAAAGCCCAAATATGGGCATCCAGCACTCTACCAGTTAATGTTGGTGAATGAAGCCCATTTTAGAGGACTTCCACCCCATGTCCAAATAAATTTGTATGAGAAAGTGAAACAGTTATGTATGTGGTATTCACTTCCTGCTGTTACTATTGTAAATATCTTTGTTGTCTGAGCTGCTGGAGCAGTGATGTCATATTGGTAGATGAAACTTATGCAAAGAATATGAAGCCTTTAGGCCACACAAAGTAGATCTTCTGTTTCTCAGGCCATTATTTGTGAAATTGCATGCAGGCAAGCATTTTTTTATTTTATTTTTTATTTCAGTAATTACTTTTTTGCCATCAAAAGTTCATGTTCTTGGTTCATGTTTTAGGCCTCATAATCTACAGAATAGCATGAGTGGTGGTGTATTTCATCCCTTGAGTGCAAGAAGGCTTTGCAATGCTAAAGCATTGCAAAGCCTTCTTGCACTCCAGGGAAAAATTCATCAATTTATTTAACTTGGGTAAAATATCAGACATAAACCATTTAATTTTTATTTTTTTTAAGTTTAAATTGGTTATAAAAAGAGAGCATGCGGCAGCCAAAAGGACCATGCAGGAGGGCCTGATAAACAGATTTTTTATTTTTTAGGCCTTATTACTCCTCTTTACAATTTTCAACAGAGCCCTTATAGTGGCTTTTAACACTGAAACAGTAGAGCAGTCAAGTGACATCCTTGTCTTGTGATACAGTGTTGCCTGCTGGCTGTTTAGTGGTCACATCAGTTATGCTGAGGTGGCTCGCAAGTGTTACTACTCCAGCAGTCTTTGTATGTAAGCAATTAACTGGTAGAGTGCTGGAAATCTATATTTGGACTTTACTCTAAAGTTCAGCTACCTCAACTCAAAGGCTTCGTATTCTGTGGATGTGCTTCATATTATCTTTGAAGTGAAAAAATATTTAGCCTGTAGGGATTTGCCTTGTTGTCATTTATGGGAGAGTGACTATTGGCACACTCTCAAAAATTGTAACAAGGCAAAGACAAGTGAATAATTTTGGCAACCAAAAATAATTTAGCACTCTACAAGTTAAAACAGTTATGTGGCATCCAATTGCTGAGATAGTATTCTAAATATATTTATTACTATATATTCATTGGTGTTTAAGGTTACTTTCACCATCTGTTGTGATCTCATGGCCACAACACGGAGATGATGTTAAGTATAGGCCAACCATTTATACCTGTGCTTCCCACTTTAGAGGACTTCCACCACATCTAGATATGTTTGTATGAGAAGGTGAAACAGTTATGTGGTATTCACTTCTTGCTGTTACTATTGTAAATGTCTTTGTTGTCTGATCTGCAGGACCAGTGATGTAAGATCCACTTCCTTTTGATAGCACTTTAAGACTTTAAAGTAGTACCTTTCTATCCAACAATGCTGTCAGAGACACTTCCCTGTAAGAAAAAAAATTAGTTTACTTAAGAAATAACTGTTGTTTTCCTTCGGTTTATGTGATATAAATCAAACATTTTCAGCACAAGCTTAATCATAACTCGCTATGCGAGTTATGATTAAGCTTGTGCTGAAAATTTTCGGTTTATATCACATAAACCGAAGGAAAACAACAGTTATTTCTTATAATTTAATCCGGCTGTGATATTAAAGTATAAAAACTATGTGTATGTGAATGTAAAACTTTTTTAATTTTCGCAAAAGACAACAAACTCAGGAAAGTGTGTCACAAACAGGTCACGTCAATCATTGTCAAATTGTTTGTTGTTTTGATTTTCGATCGCAGACGACAGATATTTAGCAAGTCACATAACAATAGCATTAAAAATATTTTTTTCAAGTTCCCCCAAACTCATGTTTGGGTGTAGGATCTGTTTATTCGTCTCCCACTTTGGTATATTTTATTAAATTCAATTGTTCCCGAGAAATTATCATTATATTCTCGCTGAATGGAGGCGATGAAAACTCGATCATTGATCTTTGTTTACAAGCTTGTTATCCATCTATCAGTCTGCCGTCACGCCCTCATGGTGACAATTTGAGTTGAGTGGGCAGGGCTTCCAGAGTCTTCAAAGTTGGATCGGATGTGTGCGAACGTGTATACATTCCAAATCATTACGTGATTTGGTTTATACGATTCTGACAACTTTCACGCTGTATGCTTTCAACCAATCAAATGCAGAGGCGGGGCAAATGATTAAATTATTAACTCCTGCTTCAAGAATATTTTTTACATAATCATATTTGATATGAAGAGATTTCACTTATGAAAAGGTACCTTGCTACACCAATATATTGTTAATCATGGTGTTTTGGGACAATATCTTGTTTACCATAGTAGTCTGGCCACCAGGGCACTGAACCTCAAAGTGGCATCCCAAGTTTTTCTCGATGGAATGTGTAAGAGTAACATCTCCTGACTATGAAAAAGTTTACTGGACGTCTGGACGCCTTGAGCAATTTGAAAAATCCCTGTTCAAGGTGACATTGTCATTTCACAGACTGCAATGTTTGGCTGTGGCTAATACAACATTCTGGGTGCATACCAGAGGTTGCATCTGAGCCTATATACATTTTTAAGGCATGTTTTGGGTGTTTGGTTATACTGTTCATCAGTGCTATTCATAGCTGATGTATCTGCCAAACTTGTTTGCTCATTGCAACACCCTAGTGTCAGGGCTCAAAATAAGCGGTGTTGCATCGCTTTTTGCTATGCAAAACTTGCAAAACTTGCAAAAAGCTACACAATGTTCAATTATGTATAGCATTTTGAGATACAAGATAATCAACTGCAGCCTATTAGGCTGCAGTTGATTATCTTGTATCGCAAAATGTAAATGAAAATTTGCAAACAAATTTGAAAACTAGTTCACTGATGCTTTACTTCTGATTGTGAAACATTCCAGGCATAACTCAGATTAACTCTCCATCAAGCATCATTAGCAACTTCATATGTAAGATGAATTCTATTGGTTTAAATTCTTCCTGTTTTTACAACATTTTGCATAAAATGTCCATTAATAATAACTTCAAAAAAAATCCCAACTTCCATTTTGAGAACTCTGTTAACAACCATGACGTCATTTGAAAATATCCAAGTCCATGCAACCCTTAAAGGCAGTTCAGTTAAAAAAAAACCATAGTAAATGTTTCATGTGTTGCAGATCATTTGGAAATTATTCTATCTACTTAGAAGAATTCAATACAAAACAGCATAACATAACTCCGGTATACAAAAAATAGCTATGTAATTTTTACAAAATGCTATTCATTTTTTGGAAATGTATAGCATTTTGCTACGCATAGAAAAAAAGTTATTTTGAGCATTGCCTAGTGTGGTGTTGTAAGAGCAGAATGTGACAAAGAATTTGGAGTAACAGGATAATCTTTTTGCGAGAGAAAAAGGCAACAGGCATTCCGTGCGTTTCGGCGAGGAAAGGACTAAAATGTCATTGCCACACTTCTCAGCAAGCTCAGCAATAAAAACTTGACAGGAATTACAAGTACCCCCACACTCACAATACAAGTTGAACAAGTTGACCGAATTCCAAGTAAGGGATTGGCCATCTCTCATGAAAGCAACTGCTGATTTCAAAAGCTTCAGCATCGGGATTTGAATCTGTTGTGGTAGTGTCAGTGAACTGCTTTGCCGCGGGTGCTACAGATCTTGGACTCATAAATGTAACTCTACAGATCAAATGGTAAGGAGTGTCTGCCACATGCAAATCACTCATAGCACCTAGAATCCATAACCTAACCTCTTCCCCCATTGATCTTTTTGCTGCTCATCAACCCAGAGTATCTTATCCTTTTGTGATGAACTATTGCTGTTCCAGGATTCACTACTTGCTGGAAAATGTAAGCCTCTATCCACCTTACCAGGTTTTAGGGTCTTTTGTCACATCACAACTGCAACCACAAAATAGACAGTGTCGTTTAAAAGCAAACACAATTTGTGAGCAATTTAATGGCCTATTGAACCAATCCAAATAACTTGTGTTTTCACAAAATTTACTAAGGAAACATGGTGACTCAGTGCACGTGGTTACGGCATTGGTCTTCAAACTAAAAGGTCAATGGTTCGATTTCCACCAGGAGTAATTGCATTGTGCCCTTGGAAAGGTACTTAAACCAACTGCCCACGTGGGTGCATGGTGGCATTGTGTAGTGCACCTGTCTTCAACGAATGCTAACCATGCATGTGTGGAGTTTGTATGTTGGGGAGTCTGACAGTAGATCGCCCTGTTTGGTGGTTTTCTCCTGGCTCCCTCCCCTCATAAACCTGTCCAACACAAGGTGGCCCTGGCTGTTGAAAGTATCATTAAACCCCAATAAATAAATAAATAAATAAATAAATAAATAAATAAATAAATAAATAAATAAATCAAAAATCAAAATTTTTTTGCACACCACATATAGATGAGAATACTCTTACGTTTCCAAGGCATATTTTCAATTCTTTTCAAACAATGATGTGTAATAACTGATTGAAAATTTGACATGTTAAAAACAATCGTTGAATGACTAATGAATCTCGGAAGAGTAAACTTTTTCATTTCTGATACATTTCAAACTGTTTTCAGGGATTAAAGAAAAAACCCACAAAAAAGCCTCCCATCCTCATCAAAAATTCAGGAACACTAAAAACAAGAATTTTATTTCACTGGTAGAGTGCTGGAAGCCCATATATGGGCTTTATTAATTACCACAAGCTGTGGCTATAACATCTACACTCTTTTGGAGGAGCTGCCCCACTGACTTCAACAGGAATCAGATCTTATTTAATATGACACATTGCTCAGTTACATTTGAGTGGATAACGCCATTTGGCACTATCCAATTAAATGTAACAGAGCAATATATGCTGATATGAAATTTGTGGTCAAGAAAAATGTGGCACTCTGCCAGTTAACCCTTTACCCAACGCAGACGATATCAAAATTTATTATTTTAAATACCATTTTTTCAAATTTTTAAAAAAATTTCAAGAAAACCATATCATGTGACCCCTCATTGGAACGAGCTCGACGAGCTCGTTTCAACAAGGCATCACATGATATAGTTTTGTTGAAATTGTTTGAAAAATCATATTTTTTCAACTGATGAATTTGCATATTACGCGGGCGGATGCGGGCGATTCGTTGGGTAAAGGGTTAATAGACAAAAAAACTCCTGATGATTTCTATTCTGTTATATGAAGTGTTTGTAAAAAGTAGAACAAAACTTACTGGAAATGAGTAGATGAATATTAAAACTAACAGTACAAGAAACGATAGTACCAGGATGCTGATAAAATACCACTTGTATCTTCGCCAAATAATGTGTTTCAACGATTTCCATGGTGATGTAAACCATAGAAAAGAAGTAGCTGGCCGTCTGAAAAAGAAACCATCAATTTCCAATAAGACTAAAATCCTCACCCTCTGATTGGATGAGTGTTTATATAGATTTTGCTATGTTTACAGCTCCAATAGCATATGTTACTGTCTGACATCACCACATAAAATATTTGAAACCAGGTTGCCTGTTTCGTGATTATTCCATCAATGGAGTGACTTGCCAACAGCTTCTTTTTTGTAGATTTTTCACATATGCAGCAAACAATGTAGTGAATGAAATGTTTAAATTACAAATCGGTTTATGATTTGAACTAAGATGGAACGACCTTGCCCTTTATCTGATTTGTTGATTATTTGTCCAGTGATATTGTGGGGTACACAAGAGGTTTAATTACGAAACTTGTGATCATTAAAAGTTGCTTTGTACATTTCTTGATGTGGTTTTGGGGCTATGGGTAGGGTCTTATAGGAACATGTATGTTATTGCGATGAAATGATGGTAACGTGGTCTGAGGTTTGCAGCTCAGAGCATATATTCAACTGCACCACTTCAAATCACGGTTGAATATAAGCTCTGAGCCACAAACCTCTGGCCATGTTACCATCAATGTTACCATAAGTGTGTATGTTCAACCTCAATGCTTTGCATCTTGGTTGAACATAAGTTCTGAGCCACAAACCTTAGACCATGTTACCATCAATTCATTACAATAACTTTTAATATTAGCATCATTATTGTGGGGGCGCGGTGGCTCAGTAGGTAGAGGTGCAGGCTGCAAGCCGAGAGGTCCTCCATTTGAATCCCACCTGCGGCAACTGCTTTGTATCCTTGGACATGACACTTCACCCCCATTGCCCACATGGGGGCACAGTGATGCTGTGTACTAAGGCATATGTCAGTGGTGCACCTGTCTTCAACCAATGCTAACCCTGCATGTGTGGAGTTAGTATGTTGGGGAGCTGGCAGTTGCTCGCTGTTGCTCCCTGGTTCTCTCTAGGTACTCCTGCTTCCTTCACCCATAAAACTGTTGTGGTCATGACTAGCCATTATGCAGAAATATGTAACCTTAAAACACCAATAAATAAGAGGATCATTACTGTAACTCACTTTCACAGTTCTGTTATTTTTTTCACACTCATTATAAGAATAATGGATCATGAGTAATGTTTTTTGAAAAAAACATTTTTCACTTGTAGTTTTAAAAATGTTTGTTGGGAAGATAGCACTGTGAATCTATCAGTCAACACCAAACTGAATTTGTGTAGTTTTGATTGAGATATGATGCAAGTCCTTATTCTTACATGTATATGCAGGAAACATAAGATTTGAATGTAGATCTACATAAAATGATTTGAAATTTATTTATAGGGATTTAATGACACTTTCAACAGCCAAGGTCACCTTGAGGCAGACTGCTTTTAGTGTGGCGGAAGCCAGAATACCCAGAGAGAACCACTGAACAATGACAAGCAACTGTCAGACTCCCCAATGTACTAATTCCACACAAGCAGGGCTAGCATTGATTGAAGACAAGTGCACCATCAACGTGCAGTACACCTTAGTACACAGTGCTCATGCAGGCCATCAGGATGAAGTGCCTTGCCCAAGGACACAACACGGTTACCTCTGGTGGGGATCAAACCATGGACCTTTCGGTTTGAGGTCCAATTCCGTAACCAATGACCCACTGCACACACTTGATCAACTCTCAACACACTGATATCCTCTTGACGTATCATTAATACCTGATACACTTCATATCGTTAATCTCAGGAATGCTCCCATTCTGATAATCTGCTTTAACCCTTAAGGGCCTGGAGGTTTTTACATGTTTTTGCTACTCTTTTGACAGTCTGCATCCTGTGACTTTGCTGCTATTTTTTGGCAAGTCTGGGTTGCCCATATAGGCAGCCAAGACTTGCCTAAAAGCAACTTCCAAGGTGCTCAGCATGTAACTTGTGAGTTAATCCAAAGACTGCATGTAGGGGCACCTGTTCTGTTGCAAAACATGTGATCAAAGTCGGAATTAAGCCCTTAAGGGTTAACTGACATTCAAACAAAGGCAATTGGCTCCAAGATATCAAGCCTCTTTACAGTAGGTGTGATCTAACAAGTTTATGCTTTGTGTGAGTTCTACATTAATATGGTCTTAATGTTAAAAGTATGGTTTAGTCTCGCATTTCAAAATAGATAAGGTCTTGTCTTGTATTCCATTACTTGGTAAGCCTAGTGACCTACAGTTAAAACTAGAAGTCTTGCCATGAAATGCGCACAAATAGCACGTCGATCTGCGTGTTAATCTACACGTTATGACCATAGTAAGGCTATCAAAATCTGTACATATGGCCTGTACACAAGCATGTTTCAGCCAATGGACCTCCGGGAAACCCGGAGGTCCACTGTCAGAAACATTGCTTGTGTTTGCTCTGCGTAACCAGGAGAACCTGCCGTGCTATGGATGCCATTCGATATGGCAGTTGCACGCAATTCATACGTGAAATTAAGCCTAGATAAGCGCACATTTTGTGACAGGACTTTTAGTTTTAACTAGATTTCAAAATTTGGAGGCGCCTGAATAGGTTCTGGGGGTGTCCACTTTGTGGAAAGTATCCACTTGATGACTATCCATAATGGTCATGTAACATAGAGAATGTAGGGGATTTTATGTTCAATAAGATAATAAATAGCATCCTGCCCAAATAAACTGGTCACATCTTGAAGTTTCAAAGCCAGATTGCCAGCCAATATTGCAACCTTATGTGTGAAAATGTGAAAGTCTTTTAATATATTCTTCCTATAACTGGGAGGAATTGATACAGTGGAACCCACTTAATTCAATATCTCTTAACTGAATAACCCTGTTAATTTAATATAATTTCCCAACACAAAACCATTTACCATACCTCCAGTACAAATTTGACCTGTTAATTGAATATAGATTATAGAGTAAACTCCTGTTAATTGAATAAAAAATCTTGAAACCTGTCAAGAAATTACCCTGACTCTCCCCAGTTTTCCTTTGTTTATAAACCTATTTGGCCTCAATAATCCAATACATGCATTTAATGTATTATATCTTGTTTGACAGAGCTCATGGAGCTCTGTCAAACAAGATATAATAGAATAAATGCTAAGTTTATCTCCAGAATACAGGAAAGTGACACAAGTCCTGTTAATTGAATACTCCTGTTAATAGAATAGTTTTCATTAAGTGGCTATTCAGTTAACAGGGTTCCACTGTACTTTGTTGACTTTTGTAGGAATTCAGTAGATGGCAAATAATTTTATTTTTATCAACATTATCACCATGATATTAGAACTCATGTCAATTTCTAGCAGGAATTTACAAGAAAAAAAAACCATGAAGGGGTGGGGGTACTCTTCTGGAAACTACAGATTTCCTGGAAGCTTTTTTTCCAATTTGGAGATGTATGACACTTATTTTCGCAGACATATTTATTTTTCATCAAATGGTAATTACTATACAATGTACTCAGAAAATCAGATAAAAAATATTATTTATAGACCTTTGCTGGCTACATTTGTGTGAAAAATGACCATACTATTATCAAATGTCACCAGAATATTATTGCCCTTCGCTTACATGGATATTTGGAAAAAAAACATTTTCAGGCTTTTGTCCACAATATTGGCAGCCATCTTTGTTTTGAAAACTTCAAAATGGGATAAATTTATTTGAACAACATGTTATCTATAGCTTTTGGACTCAAAATGACAATGACACAGAAATAACCTTTATATGAAAAATATCTAAGTTACACTTAAATCACCTACATTTTATATTTTGGGCGACCACTGGATGCCATTTGGGAAATTTTCCAAACATTCAGTTTTCTTCATGTTAACATCTAAAATAGGTTTCAAAAGAATTAAAATTTGTTTGTTTTAATCATGGGGTGGGGGTGTTGAGTTGAGGGATAGTAGTCCTTGTTTGTGTGTTTTATTTTATTGGGGTGTAATGTCACTTTCAACAGTCAGGGTCACAGTTTGTGAGACAGTTTTTTGAGAGGTGGAAGCCACAGCACACAGAGAGCATTACAATGAGACTGGTGGCAATCAACTGTCAGACGCTCCAACTTACTAACCCTGCACAAGCAGAGCTACAAGCAGTTGAAGACAAGTCCAACATCGATATACAGCACATCTTAGTACTAGAGCTGTAGGTTAATCGAAACTGAACCGAGGTTTTTAGTTTTTAAAACCGAAACCGAACCCGTCGACATCCCGTAATCTAAGGTTTTTCGTTTTTTTATTAAATACTCTCTTGCTGCAGAAATTCACAGAATGTAGCTATCCCAGAGTAGTGAGAGTACCCAGACACTGCCAATGGCAGTGTCTGGGTACTCTCACTACTCTGAGAAGGCTACATTCTGTGAATTTCCGACATTTCAGTTTAGTTGTGTTTGCAGCTTTCCTCAAGTTGCGTGTAGGTGTCAGACCTCGAAAAATGGCCAAGCACAATAAAAGTTCTGTATATTCAGGTAATTATTATATTGGCCTTCCTGATTCTTCATGTATTATAGCTTATTTCAGGCATTCATTGAGTTTCACTCAATTTCACTGCCATTCAGTTATGACTCCGGACATAAGAATGAGTTTTATTGAATTTTATTTGGCCTCATGAACAAACCGAAAACCGAACCGAACCGAGGTTTTATTCCACCTGAAAAACCAAAACCGAACAAGAAATTTTAAAACCTACAGCTCTACTTAGTACACAGCACCACCAATCCCCCTCCGCTGGTCAGAATCGAACATTGGCCTTTTGGTTTAAAGTCCAAAGCTCTAACCACTGAGCCATCACACTCCCTTGGGAAGTAGTCTTAGTTCCCAGAGTACAAAGTGGTGACAAAAATGCTACTACAGTAGAACCTGTCTTGAGAGACTGCCCTTTGGGCCACACAAAAGTGGTCTCTCAAGACAGGTGGTCTCTCATAACAGGTTTCAGGTTTTCTCAAGTCAGTGAATAACCAACCACAAAATTCAGAAATGGAGAAGAATGGATTTTTGTAATTACTTTGTAGTTGTTCTTTTGTATGAAGTTTTGGTAACAAATTGAAATGGACTGTTATAAAAATTATAAAAATAAATTAGTGTTGAAAATCTTCATTGAAGATTTTCAACACTAATTTATTTTTATAATTTTTATAACAGTCCATTTCAATTTGTTACAAAAAGATTTTCAACACAAATTTATTGTATGTATGAAATTGTTTATTCAGCAATAATCCTAATCTTTTCACATGGGTCTTATAAAAACATCTCAATCTTTAATGAGTTAGCAATTGAAACCCAATTAAGAGCTTTTAATACTTTTAATTACGTTAGTATAACCACAATGGATTTTCCAATTCCAGAACAGGTAAAAAGCTTTTGTCATGGTTTCAGTCTTCAATGGGGCGGTTTCTCAAGACAGGTCCATTATGGCATAAAAATACAAGTTGGTACCAGGTCAAACCCCTGCAACGCACTCTCGACGAGCTTGAAGAATGGTGTGCCAAATGGAGAATTAAGCTAAATGCCAATAAAACCCAACGAATCACCTTTACTCGCAAGAAAACTAAACGGGATTTTGACCTAAAACTTATGGATAACACCCTCTCAGAATGCAAAGAAGCGAAATTCCTGGGCATCACCATTGATCAGAAACTGTCCTTCAACAAACATACCGACGACATGGCGAAAAAAGCTACTAAACGAATTAACTTACTGAAAATGCTCAAGGGAACTTCATGGGGGGCCAACCAGTCCACCCTACTCAAACTATACAAATCCTTTGTGCGCCCAGTACTCGAATACGGTGCAATCATACTAACTGATCTCAACCAAACTAATATGGGAAAACTCCAGAGGGTCCAAAATCACGCGCTTAGAGTTGCCCTCCGCGCCCCATGGGACACACCCATAAAAACACTCCACGACAGGGCCGATATCCCCACCATTAAAGACCGCCTAGCCACCCTGGCCACGAAAAATCATGACCGGTTAGCCGACAGCGAACTAATCTCCGAACTTGGAACCATTTGCAAAAGCCCAAAAATTGCAATCAAAACTAAGACCGCTCGAATAAAAACTAGGGAATGACAAGGTGAACTGCGATCCCCGGCGCCCCCGAATACCCCTAAACTAAATTAAAATAAATAAGTCCGCAACCAGCGAAGGGTACAACAGGAAAGAAACACCCTCGGGTGTGGTCTAGTGTGCTAGACCTGTTGCCCTCCCGCTGACAGCCTCGGAAGCTCAACCCGCATTAAACGATCGCGATTCCCGGCACCCTCAACTTCAAATAAACTTAAACTAACCTAAATAAGGCCACTTCCAGCTAAGGACACAACAGGAAAGAAACACCCTCGGGTGTGGTCTAGTGTGCTAGACCTGTTACCGTCCCGCTGCAAACTAGGAAGTTCAGCCCACTTAAAACGCTCGCGATCCCCTGCACCTTAAAACTAAATAATAAATAGGGAACGATTGGGGCCCCAAGCACGAGAGTATGTTACTGCTCTTACGAATGTAAAGATTCATGCATTTCATACTCTCCCCCATAGCGACAAGCACACACACAGCACAATTCCACACGAGAGTATGTTACTGCTCTTACGAATGTAAAGATTCGTGCATTCCATACTCTCCACACACACACAACAGATACCACAAGGACACACAACTAAAGAGGTGCTACTTTTATCTTTACAGTTTACATATTCTAATGAAAACTAATTCTACCTTCTTCTTTTAAGCAGGTACACAGAAGATGTTTTTTTGACCAGCACCCCAATAACCGCTACAGACAGTCTAACCGTTATGGAAACAGTCACCCCCACGGTTCCTAAACATCCTCCGCTCCATCCCTAAACCACTTTAAGGGAGGCGAGCGTTGGTCCTGCGTCCCGCCTCTGCCCCTTTTTGTAAGCGCAATGCGCATCTTTTGTCCCAACCCAATAGGATTACAATGCAGGCCTGCCCCCGAACCAGGGAAGTTCGGGTCTTCTTCTTGGAGGTCCCCGAAAGGGGTCGTTGTTGTTTTCCTCCAAAGAGTCCAACTATAACAGAGACAGCCTGAGGCAGAATATATTTGCCAGTGATAGCCATCACTCACTATCATCCTCGAAGCGGCAGACTATACTTGCCCGAAAATCCAGATCGACTGCACCCTCGGGGAGAGGTAGTACCTTTGTGAGAGGACCCAACCTCCCACACTGGTCCTCATTCGAGGGTTCTATCGACATCCGCCAATGATACTACCCATCCACAACTGGACACTACGGGAGACACCTGCCGAGTACCGGATCCTTTTCCTCCTTCAACATGCCTTGACATGTGAGAGCCATCATATACAGTCACAGAGGGTCAAAAGGGGCTTGTCCCCCATACCGTCCCTGCGCGCCTTCGGCACGCGAAATCATCATTTCGGGAAGGTCACAGTGGTCTCTCAAGACAGGTGGTCTCACATAGCAGGTCCATTATAGAGTAAAACCAATCGGTGCCTGGTAGGTGTGGTCTCTCAAGACAGGTGGTCTCTCAAGACAGTGGTCTCTCAAGACAGGTTTTACTGTACCACTGATCAGAATCAAACCCCTGGCCTTTTGGTTTAAAGTCCAAAGCCCTAACCACAGAGCCATCACACTCCCTTGGGAAGTGTCCTAGTTTCTAGACTGCAAGTAGAGACAGAAATACTTCCATCTTTATTATATAACATCTTGAAACCAGCCCGTGGGGGTTTTCTATTTAACCCCCTGCACTCTGATGTCGAGAATACTCGACACCTCCCCAACTCTAAGCCCCACCACACCTCCCTGTCATCCATGGTTATCCCCCCTGTGTTGTCAGAAATTCAGCAATTTAGATTTTGGTTGACAGAGCTCAATTGGAGCTCTGTCAACCAAAATCTAAATTGCTGAATTTCTGACAACACAGGGGGGATAACCATGGATGACAAATCAGGCGTTTCGTCATCAGAGTGCAGGGGGTTAAGGATGTCATGGGATCCTGAGATTTTAACACTGTAGGAAATGAGGAAAACATTGAACAATTTTTTTTTCTCAGAAACTACCATACTGACCCATTTATAAGCCTGGGGAGTGAGTGAGTAAAAGGGGGCAAACGTATATGGGTGGGCTTATTTTCGAGAGGTCAAGCTTGCAGGAGAATTTAAATGCAAAGTTAGGTGACTTAGTCAATCCAAAATCAAAGATGCATTAACCCCTTAACTATTGAATTGGCTGCATGTGCCTGTGCAGTTTACAAATTGAACAGTTAAAAAAAAAATGTAAAACAATTTCAACAAAAACACATCATGTGACCCCCTCATTAGAACAAGATCACAGAGCTCGTTCCAATGAGGGGTCTCATGATATGCTTTGCTACAAAATTTTGAAACATTTGAAAAAGAAATTATAAAAATAATAAATTTTAATATCATGTGAATTGGGTAAGGGGGTTCTTTATCATTGTAACAACATGTACCAGCATGGCTGTCATCGTTGTCATCACAAAGTCAGGTACTGGGCTTATTTACAAGAAGGGGACTCTGAAACTTAAATGATAAAAGTTTGTAGGACGTTTTTTTTTATTATGGGTTCATACAGGGGTCAGTATGGTACATGTTTACCATGTAACATCTTTGTAAGGATAATTTACAAGTTTTTTGATATCAGTCTCATGGGTTAAATTTTACGAGTGTCCTGGGATTCTCAGAATAAGAGTGAGGATACTGGAAAAATGAACAGAAAAGTCTTTTTTCCCAAACAACTGCCCACAAATCATCGATACTTTACATATCAGAACTTTGTAAAGATGATTTACAAGTTTGTTCAATACGTGCTGGTGAGACCATTCATAGAGGTGTTATGGTGTCCCAAAATGTAACATTGTTGGTAATGGTCTAATTGCTTCCATATTTGATATGTAACATCCTTGTATAGATTATTGACAGCTTTGTTTGAATGAAGTCCTAAGAGTAAAATTTAGGGTTGTCATTGGGTTACTTAGGTTTAAATACAAAAATTATTAAGTTTCAGTGATAATATTTTGGGCTCTTATGGGACCAATATCTTAAAATTTTATCATTGGGGAAACACTGAAAAAGATCACTGTTTCACCAGCCACTGGCTCAAATACTTCTGGAGTTTTACTTTGAAAATTTGATTGTTCCATTGTGTCTTGGCTGTCAGTGGTCATGTATATTTGTGTTATTTCCCATTTCTTTTGATCATTTAGATTTCTTCTGATGTCGGAATATCAAAATTTAAGAAGAAACTTTTTCCCATACTGCAACTAGATATTTAACCAATTTACCGTATTTACTCTATGTATTGGGACACTCTATGATTTGGGACACACATTTTTTCCAGAAATCTTTTTTTTTAATGCTCCAAAGTTTGGGACATTCAGAAGATTTGTTTCCAGTTGGCCCGTCGCTAGTAGCAGACGACACACATAAAACAAATTCTTGAGTAACTAAAAATTTTCATTTTTTGCTTCCAAAACATAGCTTATGATCCCTCATTGGAACGTGCGCAATGCGCGCGTTCCAATGAGGGATCATAAGCTATGTTTTGGAAGCAAAAAATGAAAATATAAAAGAAATTGGACGGCGATTTTCGTATATAGTGATGGAAATCACACACAACTTTATTCAGCATCAAATCAAGACCAGGCTGTGTTCTTTCCCCATTTTCTAAGAATTGGGACACCTGTGAAAATAATTATTTTTAGCTGTCCCAACACATAGAGTAAATACGGTAATCATATTTGACAGAGCTTCCTTGTTGCATTAAGAGAAAAGCTGGCCATTTGAAATTTTGGCTTTTGACAACAGTGTACAGATGGTTAATGTAATCTTCTTATCCATTACTTAGTTTGGTTTTATTATAGAACCTGTTAATGCTTGGGTTTGCCACTCAGGTGAGAATCTCAGACCTTATGGGTACATGCCACTATACTGGTTCCAGTACCTAATATTTTGATACAAGATATGAAACATTTTACCTAACGTTAAGCCATATCTGACTAGTGTTAGTCACAACAAGATGGAGGGTGTCCATCCCCATTAGCTCACCAACGCATGGCATGCAATAAACCTAGGCTTATTACAAACCTGCGGTGAAGGGTTAATGTTGACTTATATTGATGCATTTTACACATATATGAAATATAAAAGCTACAGCATACCAGTGGTAGCCCCCACTCATGTACATGTATAGCATAACAGGTCAGAATTTTTCTAAGTCTACACTTACAAAAAAGTCTAACATTGCATTAAAAAAGTCCAAAATCTTAAAAAAATATCAGGCTAAGGGTTAATGGCATCTTATATTGATGCATTTAACACATATATGAAATATAAAAAGCCACAGCATACTGGTGATAGCCTCCACTCATGTCTAGCAAAACAGGTCAGAAGTGCATACTTACAAAAAAATCTAACATTGCAAAAACACTAAAAATATCACTGGGTAAGGGTCTGTGGGTAATTGTAAGCCATAGAAACAGTATGGGGTGCATAGTAACAGGTGAGGAAGTCAAAGTGGACTTTTACAATAACTTTAACATAAGTGTTGACATCAATGCCGACATGTCTCTGGTCATGACATAAGCTCACACAACTTTGTTGGTGAGCTAAAAAATCACCAGTTAAATTGTATTATTTATTTGATTTTTTGCCTTTCAAGCATAATCTTGTTGAGTTTGTTCCAAATAGAGATCAATAACAATGTTTTGGAGATGAAAACTTGGGAGCACAGTGGCTCATTGCTTAGAGATTTGGGCTTCAAACCAAAAGGTCAACAGTTCCATTTTGACCATCTATAACTGCATTGTGTCCTTGGGCAAGACAATTAATTCCAATTTCCAATGTGTGTGTGTGTGGGTGGGGGGGGGCTGTAGGTTTTTAAATTTCTTGTTCGGTTTCGGTTTTTCAGGTGGAATAAAACCTCGGTTCGGTTCGGTTTTCGGTTTGTTCATGAGGCCAAATAAAATTCAATAAAACTCATTCTTATGTCTGGAGTCATAACTGAATGGCAGTGAAATTGAGTGAAACTCAATGAATGCCCGAAATAAGCTATAATACATGAAGAATCAGGAAGGCCAATATAATAATTACCGAAATATACAGAACTTTTATTGTGCTTGGCCATTTTTCGAGGTCTGATACCTACACGCAACTTGAGGAAAGCTGCAAACACAACTAAACTGAAATGTTGGAAATTCACAGAATGTAGCCTTCCCAGAGTAGTGAGAGTACCCAGACACTGCCACTGGCAGGGGGGTGGGCATGGTGGTGCTGTGTTCTTAGGCATACTCCTTGTCAATTGTGTACTGGCCTTCGACATTGTTTTATTTTTTTTATCAACTTTTTGTTTGAAACATAGCTTATAACCCCCTCACTGAAAAAATGTTTGTTGAGCTTGTACCACATAGGGGTCATAAATCACCTTCTGGAAGCGAAAAATCAGAATTCCAGGACCAGGGACCAGCCTAGGGGGGGATTTTAGGGAGACTTCAAGTCTCCCTCCAGAAAAAATAGGGAGACTGCAGAGTCATGTAGGGAGACTTCATAGGCAAGTGGGGAAAATTAAGAATATTCATGTACCACCCCCGCCGCCCCTTCATATTTTCAATTTATGGTCCTCCATTAACGTACAAATAATCCAGGTCCAGTTGTCTATGATGCATCTGTGCCAGGTTAAAAAATCACAATGTAATTATTGACTGAAAATCCCCCACTGCTACCTTCTCCTTCATGACCCCTCACCTCTTCTTCGTGCCAATCCCCCATCACCCTCCTGTGGTTGCCTTTCAACAAAGTCTACTAAGCTAATAATTTCCCAAGTCTGAAAGTGTGAACAGGACCAGATGTAAGAAGGTTGCTTGGGAGGTACTTTATTAGTTAATAAACAAAATACATTCTGGGGTCGAGTAATTTGTAAAAGAAATGTCATTCCGCATCATTTTTATGGCATTCTGGTGTCATTCCGCGTCATTTCATGTCATTCCGATGTTTAGGAGGACCCTTTTTCAAGATCGTCCACATGCACACTTGTGTCCTGTACAAAGCTTTTCTTGACATCACTAAAGCTTTTTTTCATGTGTTTCAATTCCATTCGTGTTTTTCTGGGAATAGACAGCCCAACAGTTAACAGTCGTCCGCAAATTGAAATGAAAATAATGTGTTATAAAATACGTCCGTTGTGTATACATTTTCGGCATCCTAAGCGACGTAACCTACTTTCAAACTGGGTTGTTTTGTTGAGTCGCGTAAGTCACCTATTTTCGTTTCGACACTTGAAGCTCCCACTGGAACGCAACAAAATAGAAATAAAAAAATCCGCCAAAAGCGACAATGGACAATTGCTTGTCGTGTGATTTCAAATAAATGGACGTTTATTTGACGAATTAAAATGCCCATTTATCACGCTCGAGCACATTCAATTTTTGAAAATACTTGTTTTCATGTAAATCTCACATCACTCAGTTCAGCCTTTTCTCATTTTGGCCAATTTTTAGAGGGCGACTTGTAATCGCCCCGACTATTTTTCTAGGCGACTTTGGGCTTAGAAGGGCGACTTAATCGCCCTAGTCGCCCTCACGGCTGGTCCCCGTCCAGGACTTTTCTTGCAAGTGTCATCTGTTAGTTATGTTATGTAAAGAGTTGCAGTGAAAAGAAGTCTGAAATTAAACTTTTACTTCCACCCAACTTTTATGCTTGTCGGTTAGTGATGAAAAACTAAAACTTCAGATACAGTAACTTACTTTGGTTCCTCTAATGTTGGGTTCGTGTTTGGTTCATCTCGTGCTTTACCAGCTGGTCTCAACTCAGCCTCCTCTTTTGTAACAAGTTCCATCTCCAATTCTAGTTTTCCCTGCATTTTTTATAAATATGTGACATAAATACTTGAACCTGTAGAGGTTAATTTTAGAAGCCAGAGTTTATTCATATGGATTTGTTTTGTTATAATTTATTGGAGAATGCCAAAGGACACACTCCAATCAATTTTAACAACACAAATCCATATAAACAAAAATGTATTGGTCCTGACTGAATCGGTACATTCACTGGCAATGAACCTTTTAGTTGTGGGACTTGCATTTTCCAGTCAATACAAGCTTCTGACACCCTGCCAGTTAATACCGTATTTACTCTATGTATTGGGACAGCTAAAAATAATTATTTTCACAGGTGTCCCAATTCTTAGAAAATGGGGAAAGAACATAGCCTGGTCTTGATTTGATGCTGAATAAAGTTGTGTGTGATTCGTTTTCCATCACTATATATGAAAATTGCCATCCAATTTCTTTTATATTTTCATTTTTTGCTTCCAAAACATAGCTTATGATCCCTCATTGGAACACGCGCATTGCGCACATTCCAATGAGGGATCATAAGCTATGTTTTGGAAGCAAAAAATGAAAATTTTTAGTTACTCAAGAATTTTTTTTATGAGTGTCGTCTGTTACTAGCGACGGGTCAACTGGAAACTAATTTCCTGAATGTTCCAAACTTTGGAGCATAAAGAAAATATAGTTTTCTGGAAAAAATGTGTGTCCAGACATGTTAACTCTCCCGGAATGCCCGGGATTCTCCCGGAATTAGCTATCCCCTCCCGCCCTCCCACCCGGGAGTCAATTTGGACCAAAAATCTCCCAGAAAGTCGACATACCAGACAAAAACTGAATCCACCAGCTTTTGTTTACAAATACAAAAGCATGTGCTCTACTCTCAATGGCAAGGTCATTAAGTTTGTGTGAAACGTCACCACTTACGTAAGAACTGATGACCAATTCTCATTTCTGTCAATGGCCGTGTTGTGATTATTGCAACATGTTTGACAGGCGGATTAAATGAATTTGAGATGCAGGATAATTGCTGAAATTGATTATATATTAAAGGCACATTTTTGCTTGTATACAGGTAGCAGTCAAATCGAAAAATAAATTCCATACGTATAAAATCTTGTCCAATCGAAAAATGTGCAAAAATACGCACAAATTTATTGTGCATTTTGGATTTCACTTTCAGATAATTATAGCCAATTTTGGAGACAAACGGCTCAAACATATGAGTTGCTGTAATTTTCAATATATTGGGAAAAATTTCCGATTCCCAATTTTATAAAGCAGGCTGTGAAAAAAATTATGTTTTTGGTGAAAAAAATCTCTAAAAAGTTGGTAATTTGTGGCACTTGCACGTTTTTTCATTCGTAGTGATAAATGGACAACAAAATATCCCCGAGATGTTTCGTCCTGGGCTGGCTGTGGCATAATTTTCACGTTTCACTGAAAAATGATCACCCCATTCCAAATCCCCTTCGTAAATGACCAACTACTTCCAGTGAGTAACCGGTGTGGTTAGGTGGGGCGCTGGGCTTTGGAAGATCGAATTACCACAACAACTGGGCTCTGGGGTGTGCCTAAACACCACAGATCGTCGCAGGTTACCGCAGGTCGCCGCAAGTACCCGTAATTACCCAAATGGATCCAAAACTTTCAACACAGTACCATAACTGATATAGTGCTGAAAAGGTCGAAAATATCTCCAAACATTTTGTACATAAAACCATTGAAATATGGATGTCACTGGAACAAGCTCAGATATTGGCACATGACCACATCCATATTTCTGATTTCTGTTTTTCTCTATATTTCTATGGTCTGGCTTTTGAAAGGACAAATTGTTCAAATAAAACACATTAGGGTGGAATGTTTAATGTATGTGTGTGTGTGTGTGGGGGGGGGGGGGGGGGGGGGGGGGGGGGGGGGGGGTAACATGGAAATTATTGATGTGCTGCCCACGTACAAAAATCTCACTGACAAGCATCCGAGTCTCACTGGGAGCTCATCAAAATCTCACTGACAGTCACCTCCAGAGGTTAACAGGTCTGGGTCACTCACCACCAGTTAGTAGAACGTTGACGTATGTTCCTTTGATGTATTGTTGTTGGGCTGTTTCCTGTTATGTGTGTGTGTGTGAGGGGGGGGGGGGGGTATTTGGTATTAATTTATATTTAAAATTGATCGATCCACACATGGTTTCTACGCGCAAAAAAAAATCTCCCTGAAAATCATGTCA
Source organism: Pictodentalium vernedei (assembly GCA_031216915.1). Taxonomy (NCBI): domain Eukaryota; kingdom Metazoa; phylum Mollusca; class Scaphopoda; order Dentaliida; family Dentaliidae; genus Pictodentalium; species Pictodentalium vernedei. The sequence continues at coordinate 745,134,833 of CM062295.1, forward strand.
TCTCCCTGAAAATTTTCTTCAATTTCCCTGAAAAAAATTTGGGAGGTTAACATGTCTGTGTGTGTCCCAAATCATAGAGTGTCCCAATACATAGAGTAAATATGGTACAAGCTATTAATAATATAACAATAATATGAGTTTGGAGGACGTTATGGTTTATTAATGGCCTGAGAGGAATGAATAACAGCCCAAGGGTTTATTACCGGCCAAGACTAAGTCAAGGACCATTAATAAACCAGAGAACTGTTATTCAGTTCTCAAGGGCCATTAATAAACCAGGATGCCTGACAGAATCATGTTGTTACTCTTATTATCATGACCAAAAATGGGTGGCAGGGTGTTAATGAATTTTGTTTTCATGAATCCCGCTGCTTGTTTCTGGTTGCAAGACATCATGAATTAGTTTTACCATCCCGCTAAACTCCATTAACATTCTAGAAAATGCCCGCTAAAAGTGTTAATAATTGAAAATAAAATATGTTTTCATTTTTGGAATTCACTTTAACTCTTTACCTAACAAATTGGAAGCATCTGCCCATGTAATTTTCAAATTAAGCAATTTAAAAAAAAATATATTTCTCAAAAAGTCTCAACAAAACCACATCGTGTGACCCCCCTCATTGGAATGAGCTCAAGGAGCTTATTCCAATGAGGGTTCACATGATATGGCTTTGTTGAATTTTGTTTTTAATTTTAAAAAACAATAATTAAAATAATAATTTTTTGATATCTTGTGCATTGGGTAAAGGGTTAAAAAAAATTCCACAATATGGTAGCCTATCAACTAATCCTGTGTAATGTTTATAGTTAGTCAGTGTATGTTAGCTTACCAACTAACTCTGTGCAGGGGGAATGATGGCTCAGTAGGTAGAGGTGCAGGCTGCAAGCCGAGATGTCCTCAGTTTGAATCCCACCTGCGGCAACCACATTGTGTCCTTGGGCAAGACACTTCACCCCCATTGCCCATGTGTGGGCACGGTGGCATTGTGTACTAAGTCATACTGCACATCTATGGTGCACCTGTCTTCAACCAACACTAACCTTGCTTGTGTGGAGTTGGTATGTTGGGGAGCTGCCAGTTGCACGCTGTTGCTCGATGGTTCTCTCTGGCACTTCGCAGGGTTAGTCACACTTTCTGGTTATAAAACATTTTCATTATTAACCGAGTATACTAACAATGTGTACTATACAGCCTTAGTGTAAATTTCAACATAAGCAACTCTTTACCCAACGTAATTGCCAAAACCAGCCAGTAATATTTTCAAAATGCATTTAAACCCAGGTTATGACCCCTCATTAAATTTAATTGTGAAAAGGTCTATTTTTTAGAAAATTTCAAAAATGAAAACATATTCTATTTTCAATTAATAGCTTGTTGTAAGCCAATGTGTTAAAAAACACTAGTTTTCAGTCCCCTGCGACTCATGCTTTTATATTATTTTTTCAGAAAATTTCAAATACTATAGATAACTCTGTCTCACCTATACTCAATAACAGGAAAACCAACTCCTTATGGTGACAGCGAACTGACATGCATGAGCCAGAAGTCTATTTTATTTACATACCGCATTTACTCTATGTATTAGGACAGCTAAAAATAATTATTTTCACAGGTGTCCCAATTCTTAGAAAATGGGTAAAGAACACAGCCTGGTCTTGATTTGATGCTGAATAAAGTTGTGTGTGATTTGTTTTCCATCACTGTATACGAAAATCGCCATCCAATTTCTTTTATATTTTCATTTTTTGCTTCCAAAACATAGCTTATGATCCCTCATTGGAATGCGTGCATTGCGCACGTTCCATTGAGGGATCATAAGCTATGTTTTGGAAGCAAAAAATGAAAATTTTTTAGTTACTCAAGAATTTTTTTTATGAGTGTCGTCTGCTACTAGCGACGGGTCAACTGGAAACAAATCTCCTGAATGTCCCAAACTTTGGAGCATAAAAAAAATATAGATTTCTGGAAAAAAATGTGTGTCCCAAATCATAGAGTGTCCCAATACATAGAGTAAATACGGGTAACACCAACTTAAAAGAACATTTCCATATCTCATTACACAAGCAAAACGGACATGAGCTTTTCTTTTTTTTTGCAACAGAAAATGTATAAAGGACCAAGATCATCACCGATGACATAGCCACATGTAAAAACCAGAGTAATACTCCGGAAACCTGTGACTGTTGGTAATGCTAGTGCCACCTCTGATCCAGATGTTGGACCTACATCTGCTCCGAACAAAACCTGCAATACAATTGCGTAAATTCCCTGGTATAGAAAGGTACAGGTACCAACATACCCCCCCCCCCCCTAAAAAAAAAAACCCAAAACATATGATTATTAGAAACAAAACTGAACTGTTTCTTTATAAAAGATATACGGTAGTCTTAATAGACCCCCCACCCCCCTCCCCATACAAGATCACTCACCCCTCTGCACACAAGAAAAAGATGACTGCTCTGCATGGAAGAATCGCTAGAACTACCCAAGCAATAACTTCTAATATAAGAACACGTAATACCCAAACAATACACTGATTACTCGCTCTTGAAAAAATACTCATTTTATAAATCGCCTTTGAAAAATAATTTACCACTTTACCAGTTAGGTTACTATATTTTAGAATAAAGCCCAAATATAAGCTTCCAGCACCCTACCATTTAATGTTTTGTGTGTATAATTCCTGAGGCAGATTTTGCAGTTTTAGTGGCATCACCAATCATGAGAATCATGCATGGACAAAAACTGTAAGATCTGTGCCAAAATGGAAAAAAACGAAACATTTTAAGAGGACACAAATTCACCGTTACTACCCCTCAAAAGGAAACACCTCATGTAGACAAGAAAATGTGGTCTCCTTGATCACTTGCAAACAATGCCACTTGCAATACGTAGGGGAAACGAAGATAATTCAGAGTATGGATGACTGAGCATCTATCAGTGGCATAGATAAAGGGGGGGGGCGGGGGGCGGAGGCCCCCCACCAGAACTTTTGTCGGAAATTTTTTGGGACCATTTTTAGGCGAATTTATGCCTAATAACATTAAAATGCTGGCTTTGGGGATAAAAACATGCCATTTTGGGTAAATTTTGTGTTAAAAAGACCAATTTTCAGTACATTTGCAGTAAACAACAGATTCTTTCTGTTTGTTTGGGTTTTTGTTGTTGTTACACTGTTGGAAAATTTTCAGTCTGTTGGAAAATTTTGGGCTTGCCCCTCCGTCAGCGAAAAGCTATCTATACCACTGGCATCTATATGATATGAGAAAACAGCTTGACAAACTTGTCTCCAATCACTAACTCCACGAACCATACCATGGAAGATTTATCTGTCCGAATCATTCAAAAACTCTCGGGTGACCCAATGAATGAAAAAAATCAGCAGATGAGAAAGCAGAGAGAGAAACATTGGATTTACACTTTAAGTAGCCTACATCCACTCAGCATCAATATTTTCGACTAGGGTGACCCGTTTATTTGTCTTTGTTTGCCAAATCAAGTTTTATTCAAATCACATCACCTAGGATTTTGTAGTTTTCCACACAGTGGTACTTGGACTGAGCAAAAAACTCTCTCAGCAAACATGACTGAAATGATCCACCATATGAGGTCCCCAGAGGGTGAATTTAGTGATGCTACCCTGCAATGCAGGGTAGCGTCACTAAATTTACGCATATGGAAGTTTTTTGCTTTTTTGTCAGCTTCATTAGCATATCTTCAAAACTTTCACACTTTATTTTTTCTTTTGTACAAGAAATCAAATTTCCAGATCTCAGTTCATACAGTAGAACCTGTCTTGAGAGACCGCCCTTTGGGCCAAACAAAAGTCTCTCAAGTCAGGTGGTCTCTCATAACAGGTTTCAGGTTTTCTCAAGTCAGTGAATAACCAACCACAAAATTCAGAAATGGAGAAGAATGGTTTTTGTAATTACTTTGTAGTTGTTCTTTGTTATGAAGTTTTTGTAACAAATTGAAATGGACTGACTGTTATCAAAATTATAGAAATATATTAGTGTTGAAAATCTTCATTGAAGATTTTCAACACTAATTTATTTTTATAACAGTCCATTTCAATTTGTTACAAAAAGATTTTCAAAACAAATTTATTTTTATTCCTGTCGCATTTCAGGTTTGTATGAAATTGTTTATTCAGCAATAATCCTAATCTTTTCACAGGGGTCTTATAAAAACGTCTCAATCCTTAATGAGTTAGCAATTGAAACCCAATTAAGAGCTTTTAATACTTTTAATTATGTTAGTATAACCACAATGGATTTTCCAATTCCAGAAAAGGTAAAAAGTTTTTGTCATGGTTTCAGTCTTCAAAGGGGCGGTCTCTCAAGACAGGTCTATTATGGCATAAAAATACAAGTTGGTTTTACTCTATAATGGACCTGCTATGGGAGACCACCTGTCTTGAGAGACCACCTGTCTTGAGAGACCACTGTGACCTGGTACCAACTTGTATTTTTATTCCATAATGGACCTGTCTTGAGAGACCACCCCTTTGAAGACTGAAACCACGACAAAAACTTTTTACCTGTTCTGGAATTGGAAAACACATTGTGGTTATACTAACATAATTAAAAGTATTAAAACCTCTTAATTGGGTTTCAATTGCTAACTCATTAAAGATTGAGATGTTTTTATAAGACCCCTGTGAAAAGATTAGGATTATTGCTGAATAAACAATTTCATACATACCTGAAATGTGACAGATAGGAATAAAAATAAATTTGTGTTGAAAATCTTTTTGTAACAAATTGAAATGGACTGTTATAAAAATTATAAAAAACTAGACTTCATGATTCTGGAGAATCATGGCTTTTCCCGATGAGATTCCATGATTTTTCATGACCCCTCAGTGTCTGATGAATTGTTTTTAACTGCCTCACTGAAGTTCCTTCATTGATGTTATGAGAAAGGTGAGTATAGTAGTCTCAAATGATTCAGTTTGATAAAAAAAAAATTGTTTAGGTAAAAACCATCATTAACGGTGGAGAGGGTTAATATCAATATCGTCGTCCAACAAGTTAATGACCGACAAAAGGAGTTATGTTTGTTTGACACATACCCTTTGAGTGCTCTGTCTATTTGAAAATGGTCCGTTTTATCTCAAATGTATCCAAAATATTGATGTCTGGCAGCTTGTTAAGGGTTAACAAGTGCTAACAGGAATATTTATTCATGCAACTTGTAATTTCACACCAAAAACTGTGAATGGCCATTTTTACTTAAAAATCTATCAGATGTTTTCAGAGAAATCCAGGGAGAACATGAATTTTAAGCTGTTGATGGGTATAATCGTTTATCCAGCCCAAAATGGGTTAAGGGTTGTTTTTTTAATACGCTTATTACTTATAAAAATAATTCTCAGTGAATTGTACTTCCACTTATGTTGATTTCTCCTCTTAACTTTAGGTGCTGCGGGTATGCAAACACAGCCCACTTTTTCAACATTTTGATGTTTGAGAACCAGCATAGGGTTAACAAATGCTTACTGGAATATTTTGTACATGCAACTTGTAATTCACACTAAGATCTGAGAATGGCCATTTTTTCTTGACAATCTACGTGATGTTTTTAGAGAAATCCTCAGATAACATGAATTTTTAACCTTTTGAGGGGTCTCAACCTGTAACCAGTTCTAAACGGGTTAATGCTTGATTTTATGAATACCTTCATTACTTACAAAAATGATCCTCGGTGAATCCCACTTCCAATGAAGGTGGCTATGTTCATCTCGCAGGTACACATTGGGTGTAATGGGTGGTCAAGTACAGCCCATTTTCTCAAAATTTGCTGCCTCTGGAGGGTTAACAAACGCTTACCGGAATCTTTTGTTCATGCAACTTGGAATGTCACTCCAAGACCTGCAGATGGTCAATTTCTCTTGAATACTTACTAGATTTTTTGGAGAAATCCACAGAAAATGGGAATTTTAAGCTTTTAAGGGGTACATCTGCTTAACCGGGCGAAAATGGGTTAAGACCTCAATTTTTGAATACCCTTACTACTTACTAAAAATTTTCCCTATCAGTTTTGCATCCAGTGAAAGAAGTTATGTTTCTCTGCAGCATTCCCATTTGATGTTGTTGATGTCCAAAAACAGACTATTTTTTTCGAAATTTTGACATTTAGCAGCCCATGGAGGGTTAACAAATGCTTATCTGAATATTTTATCCATGCAACTGGTAATGTGACTCTAAGACCTATCAACGGCCATTTTCTCTTGAAACCCTATGAGACGTTTGTAAAGAAATTCAGGGAAAAGATGATCTTTTAAGCTTTTGATGGGTATTGCTATTAACCATCCCAAAAGGGGTTAATGGTTGGTTTTTTGAATACCCTTATTACTAACAAATTTGGTCCTCGGTGAATTCCACTTCCAACAAAGGAGATTATGTGTAACTCTCGGGCATACATTGCGTGCTGTGTGTGTCCGAAAACAGCCCATTTCAACAAAATTATGATGCTTGGCATTCTGTAGAGGGTTAATAAATGCTCAGCGGAATATTTTGTCCATGCAACTTGTAATGTCACACAAAGACCTGCAAGTAGTCAATTTTTCTTGAAAACCTATGGAATGTATTTAGAGAAATCCACAGAAAATGGGAATTTTTAGATTTTAAGGGGTCTCTCTCTTTAGCCTGCCCAAAATGGGTTAAGACTTCGTTTTGTGAATACCCTTACTACTTACAAAAATGTTTCCGTATAGATTGTGCACTCGATAAAAGAAAACACTTTTCTTTGTGGCATACCCGTTGGGTGCTGTTGGCGTCCAAAAACAGCCCATTTTATCACAATTTTGACTTTTGGCAGCCCGTGGAGGGTTAACAAATGCTCACCGCAGTATTTTGTCCATACAACTTCTATTGTCACATCAAGGCCTGGGAGTGACAATCTTGTCTTGAAAATCTACAAGACTCTTTAGAGAAATCCACGGAAAACCTGATTTTTTTAGCTTTATGGGGTATTGCTGTTTAACCAGCCCAAAACGGGTTAACGCTTGTTTTTTTTAACACCCTTATTACTTACAAAAGTTATCTCCGGTGAATTCCACTTCCAACAAAGGAAGTTATGTTTATCTCTCGTGTATCGTTTGGGTGCTCTGGGGGCCTGGAACCGGCCCATTTCATCAAAATTTCGATGTTTGGCAACCTGTGGAGGGTTACCATATGCATCGCCTGATATGTCATGTGTATCAAAGGTCGTGGCACAGACAGGTCTAGCAATAATGAAGGTTTAAAAAAAATCTACAAGACGTGTTTCAAGAAAGTGCTGATAAACCCCAATTTTGACAGTTTTTTGCAAATTCTGACGAATTAAGGGTTAAATCGAAAATTCTGCTTTGGTACATTTTTAGATTTTGTGCCCCTCTATGCGTGTGCAAAATTTTATATATAGGATTTCAAATTAAATCAACACAAAGACAATTGAGGACTTTTGAATTTCTTGCATTAAGCTGATATGAACTATTTTTAAAATGAACTCAAGAGCTCAACAATATATCATACACAAAGTATACAGTAGAACCTGTCTTGAGAGACCATCCTTTGGGCCATACAAAAGTGGTCTCTCAAGACAGGTGGTTTCTCATAACAGGTTTCGGGTTTTCTCAAGTCAGTGAATAACCAACCACAAAATTCAGAAATGGAGAAGAATGGATTTTTGTAATTACTTTGTAGTTGTTCTTTTTTATGAAGTTTTTGTAACAAATTGAAATGGACTGTTATAAAAATTATAAAAATAAATTAGTGTTGAAAATCTTCATTGAAGATTTTCAACACTAATTTATTTTTATAATTTTATAACAGTCCATTTCAATTTGTTACAAAAAGATTTTCAACACAAATTTATTTTTATTCCTATCTGTCACATTTCGGGTATGTATGAAATTGTTTATTCAGCAATAACCCTAATCTTTTCACAGGGGTCTTATAAAAACATCTCAATCTGTAATGAGTTAGCAATTGAAACCCAATTAAGAGGTTTTAATACTTTTAATTATGTTAGTATAACTACAATGGATTTTCCAATTCCAGAACAGGTGGAAAGTTTTTTGTCGTGGTTTCAGTCTTCAAAGGGGCGGTCTCTCAAGACAGGTCCATTATGGCATAAAAATACAAGTTGGTACCAGGTCACAGTGGTCTCTCAAGACAGGTGGTCTCTCAAGACAGGTGGTCTCCCATAGCAGGTCCATTATAGAGTAAAACCAATCAGTGCCTGGTAGATGTGGTCTCTCAAGACAGGTGGTCTCTCAAGACAGTGGTCTCTCAAGACAGGTTTTACGGTACCTACTGTTTTTGACTGTGTACCCAAATTATTTCATGAGTGAATATGAGGAAATATAAGTTTTCATGAGCAGAGCAGCTGAAAGCGGAAGTGAAAACTTATTTTTATGTAGTTACAAATGGGTACTTCTGATATCAAATCAAAAACAGTTGACTTATTCTTTTTTTTCATATGTGTTGCAACATTTTAACTTGCAATTAAAATGCCCAAACACTGTTCGAAAACTCACTGTGATATTGATCTGAACTTACTGCTTGATATGTGTCACTTCCAGATATTCTCTTTTATTACCCTTTTAAAATTATCCAAGCTTCCTGATTCATCAGTAACCAATGCATCCAGTATGATACATTTAACTCGAACTGGATGTACGAAGTTCAACGGGTTGTATGAGAATATCATGTGACAGCTAAAAGGGGGTGTACAGACATTCTATGGTACACTTTGCTGATTTCCCTTTCACCCATCACCTCAAACATTTTCATCAGTAATAATAAACATTCAGACTCACAAACAAAATGAAAACATGTGTACATACCCCCAATGTCTGATTTTACTATCAGGAAGAGGGATTCTGTTGTGGTGTTTCTATACTACAGATCTGTTGTGGTTTCGAGAAACATGCAACCTATCTCGTTATATGAAATGTCTCTTCAGTGAAACTTATTAAAGCACTTGTTCCAGTTTGAATGTACAATTCTCCAAAACACACAATGCACCACCACTATATAAAATTTATTTATTTAGGCCTAAAAAAATAAATAATCTGTTTCTCAGGCCCTCCCGTATGGTCCTTTTGGCTGCCGCATGCTCTCTTTTTATAACCAATTTAAACTTTAATAAAATAAAAATTAAATGGTTTATGTCTGATATTTTACCAAAGTTAAAAAAATTGATGAATTTATCCCTTGAGTGCAAGAAGGCTTTGCAATGCTTTAGCATTGCAAAGTCTTCTTGCACTCAAGGGATGAAATACACCACCACCCATGCTATTCTGTAGATTATGAGGCCTAAAACTTGAACCAAGAGCATGAACTTTTGATGGCAAAAAAGTAATTACAGAAATAAAAAATAAAATAAAAAAACGCTCGCCCGCATGCAATTTCACAAATAATGGCCTGAGAAACAGATGATCTATTTTGTGTGGCCTTATTTATTTATTTATTTATTTATTTATTTATTTATTTATTGTTTAACAACACTTTTGACAACCAGGTTCACCTCATATCGGACAGTTTTATGGGTGGAGGAAGACTGAGTACCTGGAGAGAACCACCAAGTAATGGCAAGCAACTGTCAGACTCCCCAACGTACCAACTCCACACAAGCAGGGTTAGCATTGGTTTAAGACAAGTCCACCTTTGACGTGCAGTTCTCCTTAGTACACAGCGCCACTGTGCTCCCACGGGATTAAGTGCCTTGCCCAAGGACACAACATAGTTACCCCTGGCGGGGATTGAACAGTGGACCTTTTGGTTTGAAATTCAATGCCGTAACCACTGAGCCACCACTCTCCCCCACTCTATCAAATAACACTTATAAAGTCAACTTGTTTCCTACAATAATAACAACACATCATTTCCCTATGTCCTTGAATTGAAGTCTCCCAAATGTTTGAGATGAATCAAAGGAAATAACTCCAAATCATTCTTGTTCAATAATAAAGAAAGATATGTTTCTTTCAGTTTCTCCAATAATTACTTTTATCAAAGTTTTCATCATTGGAATACCGTATAATAAAACAAAACTTGACACACTGAAGGGGCAGGGTAATAAATTTCATCACACAGTGTTTCAGCAGGGTGTACGGGACTGTACTACTCTTCTGAGATTCATATTTCCTGAGGCTGAACTGAGACTGGTATTTCCTTCAGCTTTCAGCCTCAAGAAATACAGATGTCAAAAGGTAGTAGTTCAGTACACCCTGTTGAAACACTGTGTAACTAATAATATCTATCATGATGATATAATTAAACTTTTTTTCGGTTCATGCGTTTTCAGATAAAACGATTGGCTCACACAATTCTGTTTTTTCTTTTCATAACTCAATGAACTGAAAAAAACACAATTAGGTCCGCCCCCAGCCACGCCCCTAAAATACCAGTCTTCGCAGTTGCAACATGGTGTCAAATCAATAGAAGTTAGAACACTGGCACGTTCCGAATGTGAAAAAGAAAAATAAATTTATATTACTAATTTATCACCATGAAAATATTTAAATGACCGTGGTGGGTCAATTTTTCTTTTTCTTCACAACTGTATTTATTTGACATTTCAATTTTTACGCACACTGGGTGATTGTCCGCGTTCATCGTTTTACCCAAATCGATTGTAAACAATGGCTGGTCACGATGAATACGGCAATTTTAACATTGCTAATTCAACTAATTTCATGTCATCTGGCTTTATATCTAACTCCACTTTTACAAACTGTGTTTTTCAGTTCTCGGGAAATGGTCAAAACCCAAAATACAATGTAATACTGATGGCCTACTTCCACCTACCACGAAACGTAACTTTTACGTGAAATGAACAGTTGAATGAAATTTGAGGGAGGCGTGGCTTATGACGTTTTCTTTGCATTACGTAGTTCATTGGTCAATAAAAAATTTAATGACATAAGTGCATTTGACTTGGAAAGTGTGTCAATTGCTACCTGCATTTCAATAATATGTGCCCCCTTTTATGCCATAAAAATAATATGTCTACCAGTTTTAGTTTTTAAGTCTTTGTTCGCTGAAGTAGAGGATGACTAACACTATTTATTTATTTGGGTCGCGAACATTTAATTATAAGGAATTATCATTTCTTTTTGTCTATTTCTTGAGTTATGAACCCCCAAAAAACAAAGTCCAAACATCGCGTAAATGGGCACCCATTTACACGATGTTTGGACTTTGTTTTTTGGGGCTCATAACTCAAGAAATAGACAAAAAGAAACGATCATTCCTTAATTATATTGAAAAAATAATTGTTAAGACATTTTCCACTATCTTATAAGGTAGCATGTAATAAAGTTTTACAAATGTATTAGAAAAGGAGAAGATATTTCAAAGTTTCTCCAAGACTGCTCAATAGTTACTCTCACTCACTTTAAACACAGGCTTTACATGTATTATGATGTAGTAATAGTATTTATATCACACAGTGGAACCCTGTTAATTGAATAGCAACTTTGCCAGTGAAAATTATTCAATTAATGGAGTATTCAATTAACAGGGATTTTGTTACTTTCCTATATTCTGGAGATAAACTTAGCATTTATTCTATTATATCTTGTTTGACAGACCTCATAGAGCTCTGTCTGTATTGGAAGTACTGAGGCCAATTAAATGCCTGTATTGGAAGTACTGAGGCCAATTAAGTCTATAAACAAAGGAAAACTGGGGAGAGTCAGGGTAATTTCTCGATAGGTTACAAGATTTTTTATTCAATTAACAGGAGTTGTCTCTATAACCTGTATTCAATTAACAGGTCAAATTTGTACTGGAGGTATGGTAAATGGTTTTGTGTTGGGAAATTATATTCAATTAACAGGGTTATTTAGTTAAGAGATATTCAATTAAGTGGGCTCCACTGTATTTGTAAATTTCTAATTTTACCATGGTTTTTATAACAAAAGTAAAGATGGGTTTGGAGAACTGATAAATATTTAAAAGCTGAAATCATTTGAAATGATCTTTTGAAGTTTTTCTGTTCTTCAGGCATACTGAATGTGCTGTTCTAAAGATGAAAGAATGCATGTTTGTTCTTGCAAAGGTAGAGAACATGGAAGTTTTTGAAGTCATGATGCTTTAAAATGAATATGTAACTTACAGTCAATTTCCGCTCTCCTTCCTCATCACTGTAACATGGCCAGAATCCTCTAATTCTTTTTTGTTCAAACAAAGAAAACAAGCGGCATTTTCCTGATCCGATATCTGGCAATAAATCTAAAGTACACTTGTTTGAAGTCTTTGAAGGTTTTGGCATAGCATTGAGGTTGAAATCTACTGTGCCTAAAAAAATAACCAAAATTTTCCTTCCCATAATAAAGTGTTATTATACTTCAGTCAAGAAGATGTTGAATGGAGAAATCCAAGTAATATATTATCAGTGGACTTCCAAAATGTTGTATTTCCCAATTTGGCATTAAATACTTTTTGACAAATTCAGAATCTATGGGCCCAATGATTGCATAAGATGTACATGAACAGAAGAAATTTTTAATGGGAAATGTGTTTCATGTATAACTCCTTACATCATGATGGCAGATATTCCTGCCCAGGACAAGATTTCTCTTGTCACTGAAATAAGTATAAATTGGGCCCATTTAATCAAATTTTCCCCTTGTAAATGGCATGTATTTTTCATCAATGATTTCTTGAGGTAAATTTAGGTGAATTTTTCATCAAATCTAGTCATGGCTGCTTCATAGCAGCCATGACTAGATTTGATGAAAAATAGTGGGTTAAGAGCTCATCCATGAATATCATATCTTCAAAGCATTTTTAAAAAACTCAGGAGTGCTGATTCTAAAATGTTGCATCTCAAAAAGCAATCAGATTATTCCTGATACAGTAGAACCTGTCTTGAGAGACCGCCCTTTGGGCCACACAAAAGTGGTCTCTCAAGACAGGTGGTCTCTCATAACAGGTTTCAGGTTTTCTCAAGTCAGTGAATAGCCAACCACAAAATTCAGAAATGGAGAAGAATGGATTCTTGTAATTACTTTGTAGTTGTTCTTTTTTATGAAGTTTTTGTAACAAATTGAAATGGACTGTTATAAAAATTATAAAAATAAATTAGTGTTGAAAATCTTCATTTTCACAGGGGTCTAATAAAAACATCTCAAATCTTTAATGAGTTAGCAATTGAAACCCAATTAAGAGCTTTTAATACTTTTAATTATGTTAGTATAACCACAATGGATTTTCCAATTCCAGAACAGGTAAAAAGTTTTTGTCGTGGTTTCAGTCTTCAAAGGGGCAGTCTCTCAAGACAGGTCCATTATGGCATAAAAATACAAGTCGGTACCAGGTCACAGTGGTCTCTCAAGACAGGTGGTCTCTCAAGACAGGTGGTCTCCCATAGCAGGTCCATTGTAGAGTAAAACCAATCGGTGCCTGGAAGATGTGGTCTCTCAAGACAGGTGGTCTCTCAAGACAGTGGTCTCTCAAGACAGGTTTTACTGTATTACTACTTCCACTTTTTGTGAGACTAGAACGTGAAGAACTTTTGGGCAAGAGATTCGTGAACATACTTAAAGAATAAAACAGGATATTTGAAATACCAAAAAACAGAATTTCGTTCAGTATATTGATAGAGTAAATCAGAATCTTTGAGATACCACAACAAATGTTTGGTTTACCAACCAGTCTTACTAGATTTAGCAGGTAATCCAGCCCTAAATAATAATAGTTTGACCACTTCAAAGGGACAAATATCCAAACAATTTCAACAAGCAGTTATACAGCACACCAAGTCATCTCTTGAGTTCCAATGTGTTCTATGTGCCTACTGGCACATAGAACACATTGGAACTCAGGGGACGAAGTGTTGGGAGAAGAGGGGTGCCACCTTACATTCATTTTCTAATGCTGCTTTACTAATCATAACAAGCGCCTCTAAAGAGCTTGGAATCACTCACCTGGAAGAAATACATATCCTGCAATTATTCTAATCAGAATCAAAGAATGTAGTTGGCTGCCATGCTCCTTCATCTGAGTGAAACAGAATGATGATTGTTTTCAGAGGACTTTGCATGCATTATTTGTGCCAAGTTTGGTTCACATTGGCCAAGTAGTTTCAGATAAGAAGCTGAAAACTTGATTTCCTATAGGATTTCCATAGTAAATATTAGCAGCAATTCCATCCAAGTTGCAGCCAATCCACATTAAATGAGAATGATTGGTAGATGGTGTCCCAGTCATCAATCATGTTAAGTTTCAAAACATTTGGTCTTGTAGTTTCAGAGAAGAATATTTTTGAAAATTGACCAATCAGAATCAAAGAATGCCTCTGGCAGCCATGTTTTTCAACCAAAGGGAACAAAATGAGGATTGTTTGTAGAGGACCTCCCATAAACTATTCCTGCCAAGTTTGGTTCACATCGTCTCAGTATTTCGAGAGAAGAAAATGAAAATGTGATTTCCCATAGGGTCTCCATGGTAAGTATGAGTCGCAATTGCGACCATGTTTGCAACCCGATCAACATTAAACGAGGACTGTTAGTAGAGGGTGTCCCAGTCATCATGCATGTGAAGTTTCAAAACATTTGGCCACGCATTTTCAGAGGAGCAGATTTTTGAAAATTCACCAATCTGAATCAAAGAATGCCTCTGGTGGCCATGTTTTTCATCTGACGGGAACAAATTGAGGGTCGTTTGTAGAGGACCTCCCATAGACCATTCCTCCAAGTTTGGTTCACATACTCAGCAGTTGCAGGGAAGAAGATGAAAATCTGAAAAGGTTATGGACGACGACCAATGCCAAGTCATGGCAATAGTGCATGTGGCCCTTTGAGCACACCTAGTTCTAAAACAATCCTATGAGAAATGCATCCTGAATGCCATGTCAAAGGAGTTTTTGATGGAAATGAAAAGAAAATCAATAGCTCCTATCTAGGTCACCCTGAATAAGCAAGCCAAGCTTCAAAACAACCTGATAATGAATGCACCTTCTGTGGCGTGCCAAAGGAAAATGTTAATGTACTAAATTTGAAGGTCATTGCTAGTGGAAATTTTTTTTTTCCTCTTTTTTTTGATGGAAATTCATAAATATTCCTTGCAGGGAGTAAAAAAGGGATAAGTTGCTGCACAAATGCACTAAGTTCAAAGAATGGTGCTAACGACAACGTTTTTGATGGAAATGACAGAAAATCAATAGCTTCCATCTAGAGTTCACCCCAAACACGCATATCAAGTTTCAAAGCAATGCATTCATAAATGTGCCCTGTAGGGCATGCCAAAGGAATATATTGATGCACAAATGCACTAAGTTCAAAGGCCATTGCTAATGACAACGTTTTTGGACAGAAATGGAAGAAAATGGATGGCTCCCATCAAGAGGTCATCCAAACAAGCATAACTAGTTTCAAAGTGATCTGATCATAAATGTGCCCCATAGGGCATGCCAAAGGAATGTATTGTTACATAACAAAACTAAGTTCAAAGGTCATTGCCAACAACAATGTTCTGAATCGGAAATGGAAGAAAATCTATAGCTCCCATCTACAGGTCACCCCAAACAAGCATACCAGGTTTCAAAGCAATCCAATCATAAAGCTGCCTTGTAGGGTGTGCCAAAGAGAAATATTGATGCATAATTGCACTAAGTTCAAAGGTAGTTGCCAACAGCAATATTTTTTTTATGGAAGAAAATCACTAGTGCCCATCTAGAGGTTAACCCAAACAAGCATACCAAGTTTCAAAGTGATCTGGTCATAAATGTGACCTGTGCAGTGTACCAAAGAAAATTGTGGATGTAGGTATGTATGTAAGTATGCTGATGGACTAGAAGTGATGGCAACAGCTCAGCTTGACTTTGTCAAGTTGAGCTAAAAATTAACATTTTCAGATGTTCAGGTAAAAATATTGGAATTGTTGTTTGTTTGCTATAACAGGCAAAGGTTAACAAAAATGAATGCTTCTTTTGTTGATGAAATCTTTCATACCACTTGTTAACCCCAAATGTACACAGATGTAAAAAAATACCCAAATTTCAAGTCACAGTTCTTCCTTCATTATGCATCTAGAAACTTAACCAATTCACTCCTGTTTGACAGAGGTCATTTAAGAAATAACTGTTGTTTTCCTTCTGTTTATGCAATATAAACCAAAAATTTTCAGCACAAGCGTCATAACTTGCATAGCGAGTTATGATTAAGCTTGTGCTGAAAATTTTCAGTTTATATCGCATAAACCAAAGGAAAACAACAGTTATTTCTTATAATTTAAACCGGCTGTAATATTAAAATATAAAAACTATGTGTACATGAACGAAAAACTTTTAATTTTCGCAAATGACAACAGTCAAACTCAGGAAAGTGTGCCACAAACAGGTCACGTCAATCAATGTCAAATTGTTTGTTGTTTTGATTTTCGATTGCAGACGACAGATATTTAGCAAGTCATGTAACAATATCATTAAAAACATTTTTTTTAAGTTCCCCTAAAATCATGTTTGGATGTATGATCTTTTATTCGTCTCCCACTTCGGTATATTTTATTAAATTCAATTGTTCCCGAGAAATTATCATTATATTCTTCGCTGACTGGAGGCGATGAAAAATCGATCATTGATCTTTGTTTACAAACTTGTTATCTATCTATCAGTCTGCCATCACGCTCTCATGGTGACAATTGGATTGAGTGGGCAGGGCTTCCAGAGTCTTTAAAGTTGGATCGGATGTACAAACGTGTAGACATTCCAAATCATTACGTGATTTGGTTTATACAATTTTGACTTTCACGCTGTATGATTTCAACCAATCAAATGCAGAGGCGGGGCAAATGATTAAATTATTGAGCTCTGCCATGCAAGAATGAACTGATTAAATTCCTAGTTGCCTTGTGAGAAGAATTTGCATTGGAATTTTTATATTTTGACATCAGCTCATTGAGCTCTGTCAAACAAGACTGAAATGATTCAGTTTCTAGTTGCATTATTGTAAAATCTGCCTTGAAAATTTTGATATTTTGACATTAGTGTACAGATGAGAAATAATAAATAATATTGAGCTCTGCAAAGTGGCAATGAAACTTGGAAAACATGAGGTAATTCCAATTAAAAATAGCCAAAACAACAATATTTTATTACCTAAGAAATCATCTGCAGAAAATTTGTCGTTGTCCCATATTTGCATCGTAAGTGCAGGTACCACTCTCTGTTCTGTTTCATCTAAGCTCCAGAAATGTTCCTTTGAATAGAAATTTAAAACAGAGAAGCAATTATCCAATAAGAAACTTTTCAGAGCAAGAAGCAATATTCCAGGAATCTTTGAATGAGTGGCATAGTTAAGGGGTGGGTTGTGGGGTGGGTATTCACCCAATGCAAGTTTCACACAACAAAGAGCCCCAAAATGGTCTCCAATATAGGGGCTACACATGCTACTACTGCCTCACTCTTGGAGCACAAATTGACCAAGATTTTCTGGAGGGGGGGGGGGGAGGGGAGGCTTGTCCTAATCATTGACCAGAGGGTCCTAGTTTGGATGGGGGGATTTGGGGGGGGGGGCCAAAACAATAGCATTTCAAGTTTCATCCCCCCACCCATGCCCCCCCTCCCCCCAACTGGTTTGGGCACCCCTATTATACTATTCTGGCTACACGCCTGCTTTGAAGTTGGTGTATTATACAGAACCGCCCACTTAATTGGGTATCAGTTAATCCAATGACCTTCTTAATTACATATGCCTTTGAAACACAAAATAATTTACCATATCTTCAGAACACATTTTAAAAAAAAATATTTTTTTTAAATATTTCACTAAAACCATATCATGTGACCTCTTATTGAAACAAGCTTGTTGAGCACGATCTGATGAGAGGTCACATGATATGATTTTAATGAAATGTTTCGAAAAATTAAAAAAAAAAATTAATTAAAATAACAAAGTTTGATATTGTGTGCATTGGGTTCAGGGTTAATTGCATGTAGGTTATAGAGTAAGAGTTGTATAGAAAACAGAATCTTGCAAGAAATCTTGTAATCTGCCAAAGAATGACTTTGACTTACATCCACTAAACTTTCCATGTTTATGGTCTCAGTGCATCTAAAAGGGGCATTTAATCTATTATTTCCAAACTCAACAGGACTGCCAAAGAGTTTGGTGTGGATGTACTTAGAAGGGAACTTGAGTTTGTGGATTATGGGTCCAAGTGAAAACAGCCAGCCTGCACTCAAACAAAAGTCAGCATGGAAGATTCTGGGTGAGTGTTTGTGTTGGAAGCAACAAATGATAGCAAACTTTTAAGCGTTGTTCAAAAGACAGTTAAAGAGCTTCTCTCTTTGTAAGAATATGAAGCCTTGTTGACAATAAGTGTACCATCCTGACATGGCTTGTGTGTTGCACTAGGATATCTTGTAAAGGATTCCAGGTATCAAAATACTGAACAAGGTTTTACAGGCTAACAGGTTTATGGAGTACAATCTCATCCAGATAAAGGGCCATTGTGAGAGCAGTTACCGTATTTACTCTATATATTGGGACACTCTATAATTTGGGACACACATTTTTTCCAGAAAAATATTTTTTTTTTTATGCTCCAATGTTTGGGACACTCAGGAGACCTGTTTCCAGTTGTCCCAGTCACCTGAAAATGGTGCAAAATGCTCAATATTAAAACTAAGTTTGTGTTCAATTTTCCTTTTTAAACAGTAAAAAATTGATAATACATACTGATTTGTGTTGTTTTTATTTAAATCTGTTCCTAAGTTTTAATATTTACAGTCCAGACTGACATGAAGAAGACTATTTAATATTACATTGTGACAGTCTTCACCCCTTTACTGAATGCTAGTGGCAGATGACACTCATAAAAAGAATTCTTGTGTAACTAAAAATTTTCATTTTTTGCTTCCAAAACATAGCTTATGACCCCTCATTAGAGCGAGCGCAATGCGCTCGTTCCAATGAGGGGCATAAGCTATATTTTGGAAGCAAAAAATGAAAATCTAAAAAAAAATTGGATGGCGATTTTCGTATATAGTGATGGAAAATGAATCACACACAAGTTGATTCAGCATCAAATCAAGACCAGGTTGTGTTTTTTCCCCATTTTCTAAGATGTGGGACATCTGTGAAAATATTTATTTTCAGCTGTCCCAATACATAGAGTAAATACGGTAACTTAAAACGAAAGGAAAATAGGAGAGTCTGAGGAGAGGGAATGCACTGAAGATTGGTCTACACCATAAATTCACTGAGCAACTATCATTTACTTTATGAAGTCAGGTTGTCTCAAAATCCTGGAGCAAAAAAGCAGCCTTTCTTGTTTAAAAGTTCAATATATCATACATTGAACCAAGCCAATCTCTAAAGTAATGAATCAAAACTTCTTAAAAGATTAGAATAAATACAAGAGCCAATGATTAAAATACTGCAAGGGATCTTTTCACAAAAGAGAGATGAAGTTTACTGAAAAATCTTACCTTCTTTTTAACAACCATTACTTGCTCAGCTGGCATATAATCAAAAGGAAAAACAAATCTCCAGTTGAAATTACCTTCACCATCTAATGATCTAAAAGTAAAGACATACTGTCATTATTTTTTAATAATTGCTCAGTCGTTCACTAAAAAAAGCATATCCACTGAATAATCATAGAAAAATAGAGGATATCTAGTTTTAGTGAATATCGGGAATTATCTCATTCGTGTGGACCTGAAAGTATTATTTTTCACGAGTGAAAAATAATACTTTCAGGTCCACACGAATGAGATAATTCCCGATATTCACTAAAATAGTGTTGATTTTCTTTTTATTGTATGCTATGTGACATTTTACTGAACATTATTCAGCCCAATTTCACTGCAAGCACGTAGGTTTCAAAACAATAACAAAGATCAGTTGATCGTTCATTCAAGGCAACGTTCAAGGCGATGTTATGCGCCAAAGCATAAGGTCATTTAGGAAACTACTGAAAAAATTCATCGTGTAGACCTGAAAATATTATTTTTCACTCACGCAAGCGCTGGTGAAAAATAAAACTATCAGGTCCACACTCACAAGATAATTCCCGATACTGACTAAAATAGAGTACATTTTCTTTTTATTATATGCTTTGAGACATTTTATTGCACAATATTCAGCCCAATTGGACCCCAAATGTATATGTTTCAAAAGAATAACAAAGATGAGCTGATCGTTCCTTCAAGGTGACGTCATGCGCCAAAGCGTGACGTCATTTAGGAAGCCACTGAGAGATATTTCTCAACATCCATTGAGTTGATAGATATCGAGAAATATCTTTTAGATAATTTACGATAGTTCACAGGCTAGCATATAATAAAAAGCAATTCACATTCTGCCATAAAAAGTTCATTTTCTTAACCCTTTACCTAACGTAACGGCCAAAACCGGCCAGCGCTATTCTCAAAAATCGCCAATTAATTTTCATTATTTTTTCATTTTTTTGTCTCAAAAACATAGGTTATGACCCCTCGTTGGAACGAGCTCGGCGAGCTCGTTCCAACGAGGGGTCATAACCTATGTTTTTGAGACAAAAAATGAAAAAAAATAGTTATTCAAGAATTATTCAAGAATTATTTTTGCAAGTGTCGTCTGCTTTTCAGGTTAGGTAAAGGGTTAAGTGGGAAAGGAAGGAAAATAAAATTTCACATAATGTTAATTTCTTAGTCATTTTTACTGTAGTGCAGAAAGTCATCTGTGAGGCTTTGCAGCCTCACATAGATTGTCAATCTGGATCAAATTGTTTTCCACATTACTTTACTCCCTGAATTTCAATATACCTATTCCATCAATATTACAGATTAGTCACTCACTCTCGGATAAATCTTCTTCTCAAGACCTCTGCAAGATGAGTTCTTGATAATTGTCACCTGGTCAGAAATTGAATGGTGTGATCATTGCCAAAAAGCTTTTGACATGGTTTCAAGGGAATCCTCGAAACTTCATTTGGATAACTGAACTCAGAATGAGTCCATTACTTTAATCCAGAGATAAACTCCCAGTCAAAATAACCTGGTTCACCTCCATCAAAGAAATTCAAGATGGTGGCACCTGTTGGCAAGATGAGGGCTTGGGTGTTCTGGAACAGCAAGTGTAATCATAATTGGCTATCTGCATAAAGGTCACATGATAAATTGATGATATTATGCCACAGAATTACACCACTTTGGAGACATGGTCAATGAAAAATGGCATCGAAAACGGTGATCAGGGGTTCTTCTGCTTCAGGACAATGCCAAACCTCACAAATGGTAGTGCATACAGAAGCAGAATGTGGCTTTGAAATATACCCTCATGACATTCCTGATCTTGTCCTTTCTGACATCTGTCTTTTAAAAAAATTCAAATCACAGCTGCAAAGGAGAGGTTTTTGTTTCTGATGCCACCGGTCGACATGGTCGATGGAAAGAAGTGATGTTACTGCATCATGTCTCTTGATATGGCACAGTTCTCTGCACTCTCGTTTTATAAGTGCCAAATGAACAGACCTACTGATTCTACTCTAGAACCTAACACTGTCCATTATTGGGGAGGCAATGTGCCCTTTTACAGGCAAAAAACAACCTATGAACCTGCATAGTATTGATTGCTTGCAGCCAGCTAAATCAAAGCTTTAAAAATTACAAACATGGGAAGCTGATTGATCCCTCATTATGACCACATCCAATCACAAAACAAGAGATTGGACTATGGCTCAAACCAATGAAATATATATAGTTATTCATTTTCGATACAGAACTGACCAGAAAACATAAACTTCTCTGTGAACTGTAAATAATGATAGAATAATTAATAATTCATTACTATCTTTTTAAACCGTTACACTGATAATAAAGTCATTGGTGATGTGGAAGCCTTCTTCAGGGTCAAAATAAAGACTTCCACAGGCAGGGAATTACTTTGCAGGAGCATCGTTGGAATATATATATAAATATATATATGTGTGTATATATAGCTGGAATATATGTGTTGAAGTTCTGGGAGATTATATTGAAAAGTAATGTGGAAAACATTTTATTCCAGGAGGGCTATCTTAATGTGAGGCTACAAACTTTTTTGATCTACCCTCCTACCATTTTGGCATCTGAACACAGCATCCAAAACTATCCCAAGTATGTCTCTCAAAAGTTCTACAATGCATAAAAAAAACATAGTTCCCATGTTGTGGCCATCAGAATTTTTTTTTCAGAATTATTTCCCTTTCTCAATTTGGAATTTGGAAGAAACACAGGTGCCTCAATTTCACTAATAAAACAAAAATAAATAGAACAAAAGCATTCAAATAATATTGTTTTGCTACAATTCATTGAAGAGTACCAACAGGCACTTTCCAATACATTGTAACGAATCAGTTGTTTATGAAATTGTTTTTGCTAAACCAGGGCTGCCCTTACTGGTAGCAATGCCATCTTAAAAAAAAATACAGTAAAACCTGTCTTGAAAGACCACTGTCTTGAGAGACCACCTGTCTTGAGAGACCACATCTGCCAGGCACTGATTGGTTTTACTCTATAATGGACCTGCTATGGGAGACCATCTGTCTTGAGAGACCATCTGTCTTGAGAGACCACCTGTCTTGAGAGACCACTGTAACCGAATGAATGAATGGTTTCGCGTGCCAAAGGCACGCAGGGACAGAATTGGGGAACATGCCCCTTTCGACTCTCGTTGACTGTATAGTTTTGTCATGTCAGGGCGTGGCAGAGGAGGGAAAGAGTAAAGGTGTTCAGCGGCGTCTGTGTCTCCTGCGGTTTTTCTTGGTGGGAGGAGGATGTGTTGGAGAGATAGATGTTGGCATTGTTGAATCTGGAGGATTAGTAGGTTCCTTGGTAGTGAATGGCCTGGTCCTAGCTGCTGTTTCTTCTTGAGGTTTCCTATAGTTTTTTAAATTTATTGTGAGGATTGTCCTGATTGAGTTTGCTGGAAATTGTTTGGATACATAGAAGCTGTAGTTTTCTTGGACTGTGGCTCGGGTGTTATCGTCCTCGATCTCCTCATCAAGGAATGCCTTATGAGTAATAATTGTATCAACTATGAATAAGATCTGTGAATCATACCAAGTTATATGGACTATATAAGGGCTGTATAACAACATCCAAATTTTGCTCTCTGTGACCTTGATGATATGACCTGATCAATGCTGTGACACACTTTGAGTTGTGAGCAATAATTGCACCAAGTGGGAACAAGATCTGCTTATTAGATCAAACTATATGGACCGGACAAACAAAATGTTAACGACGGGCGATGGACGGATGGACAACAGACAACTTAGCAGTAGAAAAGCCCCACTGATGTTCTGTCAGGTGGAGCTTATGATCAGTGGTTAAAAAATTATGGCCCAGACTAAGTGTCACCTTATCATAGGGTTTGTGACCCTGACCTTGAGGGACACATACAATACTATAATTCGCGACACACTGTCTTTGGATATTACATATTGTCATGAAGTTTATTTAAAAAATATTCAGTGGTTAAGAAATTATGGCCCAGACAAACAAATGTCAAAGTTTTTCTAAGTGTCACCTTATCATAGGACCTGTGACCTTGACCTTGAGGTGCATATAGCATATTATAATTTGCTACACACTGTCTTTTGATATCACATATTGTTATAAAGTTTCATTAAAAAATATTTAATGGTTAAAAAATTACAGCCCAGATACATGTAAACAAAATGTGGATGACTGATGGATGGATGGATGGATGGATGGAGAGATGAACGGACAGACAGACAGATGGACACTCCTTCAAATCAGGTTTATGTGGCTAAAATATTTTAAACTATTTGAGGAATTTAAAATGCATAGACAACCACTAAAAACTCTTCTTAAGTCTAATTTCTGGGTTATAGCAAACCCTAACCCTTTCAGCTTACTGAACCTAACCCTAACCCTAACATAAAATTCCTGAAAATACAATAACCAATTTTTGTCACTTTTTAGCCACATAAAAAACATTTTAGCTACATAACTCACTTTTTTAGACACATAAACACCATTTGTTAGTTCAACTTTATGTGGCTAGTCACATAAATCAGACTAGACACATAACAATGCTGTGTACCAACAACTAGGCACATAAACCTGATTTGTTTGCATGGATGGACAGAAGGATGGACGAATGGAAGGACAACTTAGCATCAGAAAAGCTCTGCTGACATTTTGTGAGCTGGAGCTAAAAACAATATATGTGTACAATGTAACCAGTACAATGGACAAAGACAGAGATTGTAAGGATAGGATTTGACAGTAAGCTTAGGTGCTTTTGATAGTCGTCTCCCTTATAATTGATGGATTTATATCAATTGGAGGCTAGAGTCAGTTTTGACATTGTAAGAGACTCTTTGAACAAAAATATAGATAAAGATAATATATATAATATTAATTATATAATATATATAGGCAGTAGGGTCATAGAACGCAACTATAGCTTGTCGTAGAGTGAGGAGGCTGTGTGAAAATAACTGTTTCTGTGTACATTCTGCTTGGCACATTTGTAGAGATCAAACTAGGTGGAAGTAGGCAAATGTGTGCGTGAATATGTATGTGTGGGGGTGGGGGGGAGTCAGTTAAATCCCCTTTGTATGAAATTGGACAGAAACAGCATAAAAAGCAAACCAAGCTATTTGTTATACCCTTCAATTTGGCAGCATGCCTCTCAAAATTCGGGGACATTAGTTATCATTGTGAGTTGAGTGGAATTTAAATGCCATAAAAACACAGAACGCCACACATATGTGAATGGGTTATTCAATGTGGCATGAGTGCCAGTGCGGAAGGATAAAACAAGAGGCCATATGCCTTGCATTTTATCCTTATGCGATGGCACAAGTGATGATTAGCCCATTCACAAACGTGTGTCATTCTGTGATTATCACATGCCTTCATGTCTATAAAAGCAATTATTCGAAGGACAATTCATTTGACAACTCATCCCCTGAGTTCTAATGTGTTCTATGTGCCAGTAGGTACATAGAACACATTGAGACTCAGTGGATGAACTATCAACAAAAAGAACCCATTTTATCATCAACCACATTTTTTAGGGAAACCCTTGTTACTATTTACAGCTATCATTAGCAATTCAAATTGTAATTGCAGTGCATGATTTGTAGACAATTCCAGTGAAATTCTGCTTCTATTTGAAAATAGTCTGTCAATGATTTCCATTCAGCACATGTTTGCGGAACAGATTTTCATTTTCCGCATGGTTTAGTGTTTCCGTAGATGGGGATTTCATAGAACAGGCATGTAATAAAAACAAGTCCATTTCAAAAAGATTTGTGAAATAATTTTCAAAAACTCATTGGTATGTTCTTCAGTAAGTTCTGTTGGACAGACGCTCAACTCTGAATCTAAACATTTCATGCATAAAATTTGAAATACAGTAGAATCCTCTTAATTGAATATCCATTTTGCCAGTGAAAATTATTCAATTAACAGGAGTATACAATTAACGGGGATTTGGTCAGTTTCCTGTGTTCTGGACGTAAACTGAGCATTTATTCTATTATATCTTGTTTGACAGAGCTCATAGAGCTCTGTCAAACAAGATATAATAGAATAAATGCCTGTATTGGATGTAGTGAGGCCAAAAAGGTTGATAAATAAGGGGAATTTGGCACGTGTCACAGTAATTTTTTCGACATATTACAAAAATTTATATACAATTAACAGGAGTTTAATCTACAACCCATATGCAATAAACAGAGCAAATTTGTACTGAAGGTATGGTAAATGGTTTTGTGTTTGAAAATTATATTCAATTAACAGGGATATACAATTAAGAGATATCTATTTAAGTGGGCTCCACTGTACAAGCAAGGATTATGAACTTGTGTGCCAGCAATTTATGAAGTCAAACTTTAAGAGACTTTACTACATTTTGAAATTCATTCATATCTCAAAAATGAAAGATCCAAAATTTTATTAGTAATCAAAGAAAGTTGTGGGGTTCAGACCAGTGATCTCTATACCACGGGATTGCTGGAACACTCATTGATCGCATATAGAAAAGTGTTTCAACAGCTGCCATCTTAGGAGCAGGGCTCCAACATGAGGTGACACTGGCTGTTGTAAGTATCATTAAACCTCAATAAATAAATAAATAAATAAATAAATAAATAAATAAATAAATAAATAAATAAATAAATAGTTAGCAGGGAGGAAGTTACAATAAATAAATGGCTTTTTGATACTTTGATATCTGTGAAAAATGAATATGTTGATGGTGTGCTCATTTTTTGAGGGCAATGTAAATTGAAAATTTACAACATATTTTAGTTATAATTGACAAACAAAACAAGTGCATCAAAGCAGTCCTGAGATACAGGTGGTAACAGGACAGATGGGCAGACAGACTGACAGACAGACAGACTGACAGATAGACAGAGTACAATCCATAAGTCCCATCACAGTAATCTGTGGGGGACTAACAATTGCCATGATTGGAAAGTTGATATCATGTAACTAGATTTCATGCAAGGTAAACATCATGACATTTGATGAAGTGAAAGCTGTTTCACTGTGACTACAGTCACAGTGTAACTGCTTTCACATCATCAAACATCATTGATAGAAGGAATTATTGTATTGATTGATTTGACGCCATGATGTTTCAGCAATCCAGTTATATTGAGCTCAGTAGTTTGGATTGAACAAACCTGTAATGAATGTCGGTCTCTTGCGATTCTTCATAACCAGCCATCCATCCCTTTACATAAATATCACTCATCGGTTCACCAGTTATTGATTCGTCTTCCAAAATAACATCTACGGTGTTATGTACAACAATTCTCAGAACATACCTGCAATTACAAACATTGAAGAACATGAACTTTAACTAATGAGGTCAACCAAAGCCAAATTCTTTCAACATGAGCAACAACTGCCATAGCTGCATATATCAGTATTTTAACTGTTTGTGTGCTAGAAGCAACTATCAGTGCTCTAATGAAAGTGCTGAAGGCCACTATAGTGGCTTTTCATTGTACACATTAGCTTGTTGTTTACTCAGCAGTAGAAAAAAATTGTTTACACAAGGCCACACAAAGTAGATCTTCTGTTTCTCGGGCCATTATTTGTGAAATTCCATGCGGGCGAGCATTTTTTTATTTTATTTTTTATTTCAGTAATTACTTCTTAACCATCAAAAGTTCATGTTCTTGGTTCAAGTTTTAGGCCTCATAATCTACAGAATAGCATGGGTGGTGTGTATTTCATCCCTTGAGTGCAAGAAGGCTTTGCAATGCTAAAGCATTGCAAAGCCTTTTTGCACTCAAGGAACAAATTCATTAATTGTTTTAACTTGGGTAAAATATCAGACATAAACCATTTAATTTTAATTTTTTTAAAGTTTAAATTGGTTATAAAAAGAGAGCATGCAGCAGCCAAAAGGACCATGCGGGAGGGCCTGAGAAACAGATTTTTTTATTTTTTTAGGCCTAAAATTGTTTTATTACCATTTTTAGTAATAAAACAATTTTTTATGAAGAACATCTTGCTAAACTAAGGCTCCCCTTGCTGATAGCATGGTATCTTTGACAAAAATACTTGTGCTGCCAATCACCTTTGAAAAATAACATAGCACTGTACCAGTTAATATCGATGACACGATAATGCAACTAATCTGCCCCTTAACTCTCAAGACGCTAAGGATAAAAATACTCAACATTTTCAGAAGCAAAAATTTTCTTAAATTTGCAGGAATTTATGATCAACAATATCTTGTTTTGCCCTTTGTGAACTCGGTCACACAAGATATAACTGGGTAAATTTTCAGTGAACCATATAAAAAATAGTATTGTCAAAATGATTTCTATTAAATTATCACCAGCCGCTAGAGGTTCACAAATATTTAGGCCTTACAGCAAAGATTTCCATAAATCTCATCTTCCATTTCTATGTAATGAACATTGCTCAATCCCTACTGGGTGCTGTAACTGCAGGAATTTTATGATTGTTGAGATTTGTTGAGAAAATGTTTTATGGGACAATTACACAACAATAAAATAATCATGGTTGATATTGGCTGTGATATGTGAGTGTTGAGTTTCTTGAACTCTTTACCAGATGTTGCAGCCAAAAAAGAGCCGCATTGTATTTTGATAATTGTTCCTATTCTCTTCTTCAAATACATAGTTTATTATGACCTTCTCACTGGACTGAAATCAATCATTTCATTCCAATGAGTGGTCACAAACTTCTTTTTGGAAGGATAAATTTAATATTTTATTGATTTTTTGAGCATTATTTTCTTGAATTCTTGCAGGTAAACAGCTAAGTATAGGTAATATTCCAGATAGAGTTGCACACAGCAAAATGGGTGTCGTCCCACCTAGCCAACCTTTTTAATTTCATTAGTAGCGTCTGGCCAACCTTTTAATGATCAGGAGTAGCGTCTAGCCAACCTTTTTTTTCACACTTGCTTAATCCTTGTTATAGTCTGTAGCATATAAATTGTCATTTTTTTTTTTGCAAAATAAAAATCATTTTTGCAAATTAAAATATTGTTGTTTTTTGTCAGTCGGTTGAATTGAGAAAACAATTAATTAGTTTGTTACTATATATTATCATCATCTTTGATGTCTTAATTTTTAAAATATTTTGCAGTTATGTTGTTTTTTCTAATTTGTTATATGTTATCATTGTTTTTGATGTCTTGTTTTGCAAAAATAAAATATTCTGCCGCTGTCTTGTTTACACGGTGTTTGATATTTCTTAGATTCACTAATTGTGCCTTTGAAGTGAACAACAGTCACGGTGTTTGTCTCATCTCTTATTTTATGTTTTCAAAACACAGTCCCATATTATATATATATGGATCTTCTCAGCATGAATTGTCAGTAATCATGTTATCATTGTTTTTGATGTCTTGTTTTGCAAAAATAAAATATTCTGCCGCTGTCTTGTTTACACGGTGTTTGATATTTCTTAGATTCACTAGTGATGAATGGACAAAAACTTTTGCTGGAGAACGGTTTCTATTGCGTGACATAGTAGATGAACAGAACCGACGAATCTTAGTTTTTAGCACTGACGACAATTTGCGACGATTGTGCAATTCTGACATTATTTTTGCAGATGGAACATTCTATTCGTGTCCCGAGTTGTTTTATCAGCTGTATTGTATTCATGGAATGGTTGACCGTAAAGTTTTCCCCTTGGTGTTCGCGCTTCTGCCAAATAAAACTCAATCAACTTACTCAATATTTTTCAACATTCTGAAGGATGAGATTCTTCAACAAAACTTAACGTTTGCACCAGATACATTCATGATAGACTTCGAGACGGCGGTGATGAACGTTTTGGAGTGCGTGTTTACTTCCGTGGTGGTTAAAGGTTGTTTTTTCCACTTTACACAGTGTATCTGGAGGAAGACTCAATCCGTTGGTTTAGTGAGACATTACAATCAAGATGATGACATCAAACTTCTTGTCCGGAGGGCTGCTGTTCTTCCACTCATTCCCGTCCAACATGTTGAAGATTTCTGGCTAAATGCTTTAGAATCAGCCGAGGACATTTCCGTGGATGTCACCGCATTTACTGACTATGTTACCGAACAATGGGTAGAGGGTGTTCCCATCAGCAAATGGAACCATCACAACAATGACGGCGCAAGAACAACCAACAATGCGGAAGGTTGGCACAGCAAAATAAAAAAAATGTGCAGAGCTGCTCACCCAAACATATACTCTTTCCTTGTGTTGCTAAAGAAATTGCAGGCAACCAACGAAGCAAAAATGATTCAACTTGAATCCGGAGGTCTCGCACCAAAAAGACGAAAGTGTTACAGAACGATAGACAATCATTTGAAAACACTGAAGAACAGACTCAATAGTGGCAATCTGGACGTTTTTGAATTTGGTGACGAAGCAAGTAAATTACTAAAATTGAAATAATGTGAAGGTACTTATAGATTTTATTATAAAGTTGAGATGTATTTTGATATGATGTTGTTTGATTATGTAGGTAAGACGATACAGACTATAGCCTAATCCTCTACTGCAAAAGTTGCGTTCAGCCAACCTAACACCTTTCTGTAATTCACACCTATTAACTGGTATTTTAGGAAGGTTGGCTGAGTGGGAATAAACCGCAAAATGTTGTATGTATTGTTTGGTTGTTTATTGGAGTTTAATAACACTTACTAACTCCTCACAAGCAGAGGCAAGTACACTGCTATCGTGTCCCCACATGGGCAATTAGAATTGAGTGTCTTGCCCAAGGCCACAACACAGTTACCACTGGCCATGATCGAACCATCAAACTTTTGGTTCAAAGTCCAATATTCTTAACCAATGAGCAGGCCTGAAAATAAGCCGTCTGACATTTGCAGAATGAGTTCCCCAGAAGGTAAATTTGATGATGCTCCTATACAGTGGGCCAATTTATCCTCTGGGTACCTCTTTCTGTTTAGTTTTGAGACCCTGATTCAGATTGAGGTTCACAGAGGATAAATGTAGTGATGCTACTCTGCTCTGAAGGGTAGCATCACTAAATTCACCCTCTGGGGACCTCATTTTGCAGATGACAGTCTGCTTATTTTCTGGCTTGCCAATGAGCAAACTGCATGTGATGATGTTGTGTATATTGACAGATGTGAAAATGTGAATTACAATAAATGGGGCAATATTTCTTCCAAAACAGTCATAAGGCCCCATAAGTAGATCTTCTGTCTCTCAAGCTATTTGTTGTAAAATTGCATGGTTGGGCTTTTTTTTATTTTATTTTTTATTTTTGTAATTGTTTCTTTGCCACCAAAAGTTCATGTTCTTGGTTTGTTTTATTTTTGAGGCCTTAAAGTCTACAGAAAAGTATGGGTGGTGGTGTATTTCATCTCTTGAGTGCAAGAAGGCTTTGCAACGCAAAAGCATTGCAAAGCCTTGTTGCACTCGAGAGGCACATTTATCAATTTTATTAACTTGGGTAAAATATCAGACAAAACCCATTTAATTTTAATTTTTTTAAGTTATCATTGGTTATAAAAAGAGGGCATGTGGCAGCCAAAATGACCATGTGGGAGGGCCTGAGAAACAGATTTTTAACTTTTTAGGACTAACTCATAGAGTCCTTGAAGTCACTAGCATGACTTTACTGAAATGAGCAGAAATCCAACTTAGTGGCTTTACACTGTACACATTAGAATATTTTCTTGCTGGGTTTTAGAAAGAAATGTTTACATAAAATTAATAATTTCCAATAAAAGTAACAAAACAATTATTTAATAAAAGCCTTGCTACTAAGGCTCCTGGTACCTTGGTAAAAAAAAAAAAAAATTCATGTCACAAATCCATTTTTTAAATAATTCAGTACATTATCAGTTAACCCTTTACCTAACAAATTGGGCGCATCCATGCATGTAATATACAAATTAAGCAGTTGAAAAAAAAATTTTGTTAAAAAAATTTGAACAAAACCTTATCATGCGACCACTTCCTCAATGGAATGAGCTCATCAAGCTTGGTCCAATGAGGGGTCACATGATATGGTTTTGCCTAAACAGGCAGCCAATATTTCACTAGAAACCACTGCCAAGGTACTGTAACTTGCATTAGCAAGATGACCAAATGCTTGTATGTTGAAACAAGTAGTTAGACAAGAAACTAATCAACACTGGAACATGGCATTTAAGGTTGAAACCCTAGTAAATATACACCTCAACTGTTAAAAGATCTATACACCTGGAACTTAATTAAGCACCCTCTGAAATGTTTCATGACAGTGAAGCTGCTGTTACTGATTATTATGTTTTAATGATTGCTATGTCTTGCAGTACATTTCATCTAGTGAAACATGATGTTTTGGGTTGATAGCGTACCCCAAACACATCCACCCGTCCATGTGAAGCAGGAATGTCACAAAAAACACTATCATCCACATGCAATATCTGGGTATAAAACAAAAATATTTGTCAAATCTTTTATCAAAAAATGTTGACATGGCAAGAAGGAGACTGTCAGAGGCACCAAGATGGTAAATTGTTGGCATGCATGCAACAGGTATGTCATTCAAAGCTATCGGAAGGGAACTTGGCTATAGTCATTCTGTCATCAGGAGACTTGTCCCAAAACATCAACAAACCAACGATGTTAAGGACTGACCAAGGTCTGGACAACCTCAAAAGACCTCTCCTCAGGAAGATCGGAGTCTGGCATGCCTTGTTAGGTGGTGTGAACCCTTTGCTTCAAGTGGGGATTTGAAACGCCTTTGGTTCCCCAACAGGCATTTGTGCAACAGAACTCTCTGAAACCATCTCAAAGTACTGGGTATGTGGACCAGAAGGGTCATCAAGCATCCAGCTCTGTCCGATCAGCATCAAAGACAACATTTAAAGTCATGTATGGCATGACAACATTGGAATGTCAGGATGTGGAGGAGAGTCCAGTGGTCAGACAAGAGTAGATTCCTGCTTCGTGTCACACATGGTCACATGAGAGTGTGGAGGCATAGAAATACTGCGTGCATGCCCAGGAACATCAGACCTACTGTTCCTTATGGTGGAGGATCAGTAATGATCGGAGGATGCCTCTCTCATGATTGTAAACTTGATATGGTGACTGTACATGGGAATCTCAGTGGTCATTACCGGTAGTACATCCGGGACATTCTCAATCTGGCTGTCGTGCCTCTTTTTGGCAACCACCCATTGGCTACTCACCTTGTATTCATGGACGACAATGCAAGGCCACATCGTTCCCATGCTGTGTGAGCATTCCTTCAGAACATCGCTATTACAACACTGCCTTGGCCTGCAATGAGCCCTGATTTGAATTGCTTAGAACACATCTGGGACTGTCTACAGAATTTGGCAGATTTGGAAGCTGCATTGCATGAGGAGTGACGGCAGTTGCCTCTGGACAATATCAGAATATTTATTTATTTATTGATGTTTAAGGTCACATATTTATGCACAATGGCTAATCGTGACCGTGACAGTTTTACGGGTGGAGGAAGCCGGAGTACCCGGAGAGAATCACCGAGCATCGACGAGCAGCTGTCAGCTCTCCAACATCGTAACTCTGAACTCTGCACCACAGCACAGGCAGGGTTAGATTGGTTGAAGACATGTGCACCATCGAAGTGCAGTACGCCTCAGTACACAGCGTCATCGTGCCCCCATGTAGGCAATCGGGGTGAAGTGTCTTGCCCAAGGACACAACGCGGTTGCCGCAGGTGGGATTCGAACCGAGGACCTCTCGGCTTGCAGCCTGCACCTCTACCAACTGAGCCACCACGCCCCCACACAATATCAGAAGGCTCACTGGTAGCATTAGGAGGAGGGCTCAGGCTGTCATCTGGGTACATGGTGGGTACACTCGCTACTGACATCAGACTCTGCTATTGTGTTCAGGAGATCACAAGTTACATTTTTTGTCAGTAATTACCAGCATTGTTTCATCATGGCCCATTCCAGCACCATACTTGTCGAGAGAACATTTTCTATCAAAACATTAGTGACAGATATGTGTAATTAGCACCATTAAAATACTTCATATATTCATCATTGTGTTGTCTTTCATTTGTCAACTGACCATTCTTTCCACAAGCAATCACTTTTGGCCATCTGAAAGATAGCACGAAAGTAATGACAGTTTCTAATAACACCACTACGATAATACAGGGGGTGCTTAATTAAGTTCCAGGTGTGTATATAATTATGAGATTTGTGTGTTACTATGGACTATGTACTTGTTGCACGAACAAGGGAATAACAGAAAGCAGGATGCTTGTGTGCAGAGATGCAACAAAACATGTCAACAAAACAATGCAACTACTTCCAATTTCCCAGAAATCCCTATAATTAATTGAAACATATTCACTCATCTAATGTGACATTAGATTATTTTACTGACTGGGTATAAAGTACTGTAAAATCCAGTTACTCTGTTTATTGGGGTTTCACGACACCTTCAACAATTAGGGTCATAACAAGTCCGAATAAATTACATTGTAACTCTTAGAGCCTTCCTAACCATGTTTAACCAATTCAATCTGTCCAACAAGATTGAATTGGTTAAATTCCTTGTTGAATTATGGAAAAAAATGCTACTTGAAACAGCTTGAAAATTCATAATCGTGACATCAGTGTCAAGACTCAGGTTTCCCACTGACATCAGAAAATCAAATTTAAGCACTTTTCCAGAGCTCTGACCATGATTTTCAAGGACTGTTATAATTTTGATAAGATAAGATTTATTAAGCAAATACACCAGAACAAAGGCAGATTGCTTTGTACATACAAAATCAACATAAATAGAAGCATAAAACAATACTAATTCCAAATGAGAAACATAAATATCAAGGCTTGTAGTGGTTGTAATATAATATTATTAATGTCACCTCTTGGTATCAGACTGACAGAACTTGTTTTCATTGTTTTAAGAATTGCTGGATCATATTACAGATGATACTGCATAGCTGTAGCACATTGTTTCTCATCAGGAATATGACTGAGTTTACATTGTACTGTAAAAAAATACTAGTACAGTAAAACCTGTCTTGAGAGACCACCTGTCTTGTGAGACCACATCTGCCAGGCACCGATTGGTTTTACTCTATAACGGACCTGCTATGGGATACCACCTGTCTTGAGAGACCACCTGTCTTGAGAGACCACCTGTCTTGAGAGACCACTGTGACCTGGTACCAACTTGTATTTTTATGCCACAATAGACCTGTCTTGAGAGACCGCCCCTTTGAAGACTGAAACCACGACAAAAACTTTTTACCTGTTCTGGAATTGGAAAATCCATTGTGGTTATACTAACATACTTAAAAGTATTAAAAGCTCTTAATTGGGTTTCAATTGCTAACTCATTAAAGACTGAGATGTTTTTATAAGACCCCTGTGAAAAGATTAGGATTATTGCTGAATAAACAATTTCATACATACCTGAAATGTGACAGATTGGAATAAAAATAAATTTGTGTTGAAAATCTTTTTGTAACAAATTGAAATGGACTGTTATAAAAATTATAAAAATAAATTTGTGTTGAAAATCTTTTTGTAACAAATTGAAATGGACTGTTATAAAAATTATAAAAATAAATTTGTGTTGAAAATCTTTTTGTAACAAATTAAAGTGGACTGTTATAAATATTATAAAAATAAATTGGTGTTGAAAATCTTCGATGAAGATTTTCAACACTAATATATTTTTATAATTTTGATAAAAGTCCATTTCAATTTGTTACAAAAACTTCATAAAAAGGAACAACTACAAAGTAATTACAAAAATCCATTCTTCTCCATTTCTGAATTTTGTGGTTGGTTATTCACTGACTTGAGAAAACCTGAAACCTGTTATGAGAGACCACCTGTCTTGAGAGACCACTTTTGTTTGACCCAAAGGGCGGTCTCTCAAGACAGGTTCTACTGTATTGTCAAAGTATTACAATACTTTGACAATACTAGTATATTTTTATTTTACAAAGTGTTATAATATTATTATATGAACTTACAACACCACACCAACACAAAGAATTTCAGTCTCCAGGACCTGATCAATGGAAAACCCAACTAGCTAGATATATATCATTCCTTGGGTTCAAAAAGGTGCCATCTGCAATGCTTTAGGGTGACCCCACCAAAGTTTGGGGGTAAAATATATTGTAAAATAGATTGTAAAATGTTCATGCTAAAAATATTAATAAACTGACTTCTATTTCAACTAGAACTTATTAAAGTTCATCAGCTTTTTATAAGAGTTATTTGTTTTTCCTCTCTGGCTTTCCAGAGGGGTGTAGAATTAGTTCACAAGGGTGCTTAGGGTTCACATAAGCCGATTGTTGCATATGTCTTACTGTTAAGTTTGAAACAGGGCATAAATGTTCATTATTAACTGAGTAACTCACCTCTGTGCACTGTGCAGGCTTTGTAAATGTCATCTATAGCAACTCTTTACCCAACTTAATGGCCCAAACCAGCCCATAATATTCTCAAAAGAAGGTATTTAAACTCAGCTTATGACCTCACATAGGAATGGATGGTGGAGAGGTTTTTTTTAGTGCATTCCAAAAATGAAAACATATTCTATTTTCAATTACTAGCTTGTTCTCAGTATCTTTTGCTATTATTGGTACTCGTCACACGGGTAATTGAATGTTCTAACTCCCACTTTTGCTTTCTGAGGAAAACAGACTCTGAACTTGGGATAAGATTTATACACATTTGTCACTTTATTATGGGTATGTTTCAGTGATTTTTAAGTTGGCAGAGAAAAAATCTTAAAAATCACCAAGTTTTTTGGCTTTTCATCCATAAGTGACTCAGAAAAATGGGAAAGTTTGTTTGGAGAGACAACATTTCTATGAAAAATCACCCATTTTTTGTTCAGTGCTTAAATGAAACAAGAGGAATACCGGGTCTGGACCTGCATCGCTGCATGCAATTGAATCGGCAAACAGGAAGTGGCTGCACAGCAGATCTGAAAATTGCATACATGATACAACTGATCATTATCAGGCTCCAGATGAAATATAAAATCAATCCCTTGCATAGAAGCCAAGAAAAGTTTGACGAAAAATTTCAATGTTCAGTGGGTACAGTAAAATTTCAAAGTATCGACAAACAGGAAGTGGCTGCACGGCAGATCTAAAAATTGCTTACATGATACAACTCATCATTATGAAGCATCAGACTGAATATAAAATCATTCCCTTGCATAGAAGCCGAGAAAACCTTGACGAAAAATTTCAATGTTCAGTGGGTACTGTAAAATTTCAAAGTATCGACAAACAGGAAGTGGCTGCACGGCAGATCTAAAAATTGCTTACACGATACAACTCATCATTATGAAGCAGCAGACCAAATATAAAATCATTCCCTTTCATAGAAGCCAAGAAAACTTTGACGGAATAAGTGTTTCGGACGGATGGACGGATGGACGGACTGACAGACGGACGGACTGACGGACAGAGTCGAGTGGTTACTAGACCTGCTCTGCCACTGGCGACGCAGGTAAAAACATCATAATAGATGATTGACTGGAATAATTTAATATAAAGTGCTGATTTTGCCATCATGTCTGAATAAACATTTGTACAGAATCGAAATAGCTGTCATATAATGTTTATCAGGCCAATAATCAAACACTGTAATTTTTCGGACTCCCAAGCTCCATCCACCTTTGCTTATAATGCAAGACATTCAAATACAACAATTAAGCACACAGACTAAGCTGGCCACATGCACTAAGCAGCAAACTCAATTGGTTGAAAATTGAGATACAGTCGAGCCCACTTAATTGGATATCTCTTAATTGTATATCCCTGTTAATTGAATATAATTTTCAAACACAAAACCATTTATCATACCTTCAGTACAAATTTGATCTGTTAATTGCATGTGGGTTGTAGAGTAAACTCCTGTTAGTTGTATATAAATTTTTGTGATATGTCGAAAAAATTACTGTGACATGCACCAAATTCCCCTTATTTATCAACCTTTTCGGCCTCACTACATCCAATACAGGCATTTATTTTATTATATCTTGTTTGACAGAGCTCTATGAGCTCTGTCAAACAAGATATAATAGAATAAATGCTCAGTTTACCTCCAGAACACACGAAACTGACCAAATCCCAGTTAATTCTATACTCCTGTTAATTGAATAATTTTCACTGACAAAATGGATATTCAATTAAGAGGATTCTACTGTAGTACAGTTCAGCATTAAAATATGAAGCATTTTGGAAATTTGTTTTTTTTCACCAGCGATTTGTGTGGATGTGTCATGAGAAGCAATACAATGATACAATTTTCTTTGCCTTGTGAAATCCAACAATAGCGATATCTCATTTTGGCACCAAAATGGACATAGCACCTTTCAACACTCAGGCAGTGACTCGAGTGCTGATTCTAACTATCAAATCTGACAATGACATAACTCAGTTTTATCTTGATCCAACTTGTTACATAAGATCACAAATAGTATTAGGTTGATCCACATCAAAGTATTTTCTTCTGTGGGATTGATTCAAATTGAGACATGAGTTAGTCCAGTTTGGAAACCTAAAAGTGATCTCATTTGTCAATACAGTGGAACCCTGTTAATTGAATAGCCAAATTGCCAATGGAAATTATTCAATTAACAGGAGTATTCAATTAACAGGGATTGCATCACTTTCCTGTATTCTAGAGATAAACTTAGCATTTATTCTATTACATCTTATTTGACAGAGCTCCATGAGCTCTGTCAAACAAGATATAATAGATTAAATGCCTGTATTGGATGTACTAAGGCCAAATAGGTCTATAACCAAAGGAAAATTGGGGAGAGTCAGGGTAATTTCTCGACATGTTACAAGATGTTTTATTCAATTAACAGGAGTTTACTCTATAACATATATTCAATAAACAGGTCAAATTTGTACTTGAGGTATGGTAAATGGTTTTGTGTTGGGAAATTATATTCAATTAACAGAGATATACAACTAAGAGATATCCAATTAAGGCCTAAAAAAATAAAAAATCTATTTCTCAGGCCCTCCCGCATGGTCCTTTTGGCTGCCGCATGTTCTCTTTTTATAACCAATTTGAAATTAAAAAAAATAAAAATTAAATGGCATATGTCTGATATTTTATCCAAGTTAAAAAAATTTATGAATTTGTCCCTTGAGTGCAAGAAGGCTTTGCAATGCTTTAGCATTGCAAAGCCTTCTTGCACTCAAGGGATGAAATACACTACCACCCATGCTATCCTGCAGATTATGAGGCCTAAAACTTGAACCAAGAACATGAACTTTTGGTGGCAAAGAAGTAATTATTGAAATAAAAAATAAAATAAAAAAACGCTCGCCCGCATGCAATTTCACAAATAATGGCATGAGAAACAGAAGACCTACTTTGTGTGGCCTAAGTGGGCTCCACTGTATATGAAGATGAATTAAAACTA
This sequence comes from Pictodentalium vernedei, assembly GCA_031216915.1. Lineage (NCBI taxonomy): Eukaryota > Metazoa > Mollusca > Scaphopoda > Dentaliida > Dentaliidae > Pictodentalium > Pictodentalium vernedei. Next base: position 745,173,701 of record CM062295.1, read on the forward strand.
AAACTTACCCTTTACCTTTTCTTGGTTCGATGTTAAATGGTGGGCCAGGTGGACCCAATGAGGTAGGAAATATATCTATCCACATCTGCAATCTACCCTATAAGAAGAGAGAAAATTGTCTTCTGTTCACCACAAATCTTACATAATACCATCAAGGTTAATAACCCTTTACCCAACGTAATGGCCAAAACCCGCCAGCGCTATTCTCAAAAACAGCCAATTAATTTTCATTATTTTTTCATTTTTTGTCTCAAAAACATAGGTTATGACCCCTCATTGGAACGATCTCGTCGAGCTCGTTCCAACGAGGGGTCATAACCTATGTTTTTGAGATAAAAAATGAAAAAAATCAGTTATTCAAGAATTTATTTTGCAAGTGTCGTCTGCTTTCCATGTTACGTAAAGGGTTAACAAAAAGAATTTCTAATGAGTCATGATTTCATATAAATTTAGTTCACTAAAACTGACCTCAGCTGATGTTTACTGAGACTTAGATCGATTTTAGTGAATGAGGTTAAAACATTTTATGACATTCGTCAGTTCGTTTTGCATTGAATTTAATGTTGATTAAAAAGTGGTAATGTCACAAGTGAATTATGTCACTTCAATAGTAACTTTGGAACGACTGACGTATATTAGCCACGCCCCCACCGTGGATTTGTTGATGTTTTGTTTTCCAGTTCCACATCAGTTAATTAAAATGAATTTTCCTTCTGAATATTTTTAAAAATCCTTTCTTTCCTCTATGAACAGGTTCATTAGCACAGTTGACAAAATCCAAATAGAAATGTTTTATCTTATGGCTGAATGCCATTCCCCAAATGCGACTGGAACGCCACATAAAATAGTAAAATATCGAACGAAAGTCACAAAAATAAAACTGGGCCATTTCCAATCGAAGATTTGACACAGAAAGTGATGTATTCATACGCGCTAATTTCAGAAGTATTTCAGAGTTGCATTTGCGAATATTTTGTGTTGAATTATTTTTAATGAAAGACATTTTGGTCTAAAATGTCATTTACTAAAGAGAGTGACCCATTCTTACGGCAAGTTGAGGTATATAATTCGCCTCGAGACAGGACTATTTCGTATTTCCTTCCTGCTAATTTTAGAAATGTTTCCGTGTTTACACTAAATTGGATTATATCTGACAATAGTTTTGAGTTGAATTATTATAGTACAAGATCTCTTTATTTCAAATGTCATGTAATAAACAGAGTAACCAATTTGTTTTGAGCGTTACGGTAAATAATTCATCTCAAGACAGGACTGTTTCGTAAATCACTCGGGCTATGCCCTCGTGATTTACGCACGTCCCGTCTCTCGATGAATTATTTACAGTAACACTCAAAACAAATTGATTACTCTCTGTCTATGTCAAATCTGGCCGAATTTGAGATTCTTTTCATCACAAAATGTGTAATTTAATATTTTATGTAATGTAATGACTAAACTGGTCAGCTATTCACAAAAATCATCAAACAAATTTTATTAGTTTTTCAACTTTTGCCTCAAAAACATAGCTTACCGTACTGACTCATGTTGAAGCCCAGGGGGTGCTTGCAGTGGAATAAATGTAAACTGGGGGGTGGGCTTAGGCACGGGGGAGACAGCTTGCACGTATCGGTCAACGGGTGTCGGGCCGGGAATTTTCAGAGTCAGATGAAGCCACTGCGATGGGCACATGCACTTACAATGTCTCAGTTAAAAAAAATGGTACTCGCCTTCCTACAGATGTTTGCTTAAGTTTTCAATGTATATGTTTTTTTTTCAGCTTTTGAACTTCAATCATCAGTTTAATAAAATTAAATAAAATGAAAATCCATGTGTTGTTGTGATTTTTACAGGTGATTCTTGAAACCGGAAGCAACTAGAAAAACTCCAAACCACCTGTTCAAAAACACACTATAATTATAGTCTGTTTCTGTTAGATGGGTATATCCCATCATTGGATTAAGCTCATTGAGTTCATTCCAATGAGGGGGTCACAAGCTATGTTTCCAAGGCCAAAATTAAAATTTTTAGTTATTGAGATGTCTTTTTGCAATTATCGATTGCTATTTGTTGCTATTTGTATTAGGTAAACAGTTAATGAAATATAAGAGAAGATTAAATAACCCTTTACCCAACGCATACGATTTCAAAATTCATTATTTTAAATATCATTTTTTTAATTTTTTTAAAGAAATTTCAACAAAACCATATCATGTGACCCCTCTTTGGAATGAGCTCAACGAGCTCGTTCCAAAGAGGGGTCACATGATATGGTTTTGGTAAAATTTGTCGAAAAAAAAAAATTTTTTCAGCAGCTGTATTTGCATATTACACGGGCGGATACGGGCAATTCGTTGGGTAAAGGGTTAAATTCTACTTCCAAAATTGACTCACTTACAATGTTATGACATCAACATTGACTTTTGACATCATTCCTGTATTTGACATGTTGTTTACATAATGAGCTATTTGGTTGTGATTATGTGATAAAAAAAAATCAGATCCAAAAATACAGCTATAGCAGAAGCCGCAATGCTAATTGAAACTCTCTTGTAAACTTACTCAAAGATTTTCAGTACACCTACAAATTGTTTGATGCAATTGGTCTTTTAGAAATATTTAACATACAACAGGATACTGAATAAAAGCTTCAGGGTTATCATCGATTATTGTATAACACATGCCCCAAGGATGATGACGATAGGGGAAAAAGAAAACATTTGGTCTTGAGTACATAAAGATTTAGTAGTCTTTATACCTCTTGTCCTTGAATCATTGTTCATCGGAACATACAATAATAAGATAAATCCCTATAATGTTGGAATTATCTACTGTCTTAACACTGCGCCTGGAGCAGACATGAACTTCTTCATGAATGAAATGGCTGTAATTCTGGACAAACTAAGCACAAATTACATAAAGGCATTCTTAACTGGCAGAGTGCTGAGTTTTTTTGGTTGTTAAAATTTTGTTCACATGTTATTGCCTTGTTACAATTTATGGGAGAGTGCCTGCCTATGGGCACTCTCCCATAAATTGTAACAGGGCATATCCACTTAGACTAAATAATATAAAATCAAAATTAATTGAAGCACATCTACAGAATATGAAGTCTTTAAGCTGTTGTACCCACAATTCAGGATCAAGCCCAAAAATGGGCTTCCAGCACTCAACCAGTTAATGGTCAACTTCAATATTGATCTTTTAAAATACAGAGTACATGAAAGACTAAGAATTTGTATTTGATCCTCCAAAGGCTGTTGTATTTCAAAATATCCAAAGATTATGACTTGTGATTCTGGAGAGAAAGATTTTCTTAACTACTTAAAATATGCTAACCCAGCATTTTTTTAATCCTCCCATAGAGTACCCTATGACTCAACTTATTGCAATTGATTTTGCCCTTTAGATTCTACTTGTCCTAAGGATACTTTATACCAGATAACAGTTCTCTATTCCAAATGGTTTGGGAAATATGGACATTTTTGTTTTAGCTCCTGCTGGGAAATCTGTTTTTTATTTGCATTTTCTTTTTTACCTACTCACAATTGTTTACAATTGGCTGAATAAACAATAGGAGGAGGTGAATCACATAACCAATACCAACAAGAGCAGCAGAAAGAAAAGCAAGGAGGGCAGAGAATAATAGCAAAACCTGTAATGAAGATAGAGAGAAGGCACCTGAAAAGAACAAGGCCGAGCGAAGCACAAACCCGATAAAAACAAAGCTTAACGAGGGTGAACAACAGCCTGAGCAGCAACGAGAGGGCCTAAAGAATAAAGGTCCTCAGATTGCTGCTGTAGGTAGCAGAGATAAAAGGAAGAGAAGGTAGAAGCATTCCTCCAGTAAGCTGCATGCATAACATCCCGGAGTGAAACAGAGTTGGCGAACGCCCAGGATATAGAAATGGCACGACCCTCATGAGCATTAAACTGGTTCAAAACAGGATCCGAAGCAGACAAGCGGGAATAAGCCAGCTTGATTGCAAGACAGATCCACCTGGAAATAGAATGGGAAGAGATAGACTGCCTCTTAGGAATGAGAGACAGAAAGAATCTCTTCCGACCCCCTCCTAATGAACTGAGTGCAATTAATGTAAGTCTTGATCGCACGAACAGAACAAAGAAGAGGCCTCTGGCCGACATCGACAGCAGGGAGAGCCCAAATGCAGATGGGAGGAGGTACCGAATCAGGAAGTTGATTCTTGGCCAGAAAAGCGCAATCAGTAGTGAAGGTGACACTGTTAGCCTCATTTCTGAAGAATGGAGAATCAACAGATAGTGCATGAAGCTCACTGACACGTCGAGCAGAAGCAAATGCTAGAAGCGCTTAACTGGTAGAGTGCTGAATTATTTTTGGTCATCAAAATTTGTTCACATATGTTTGCCTTGTTACAATTTATGGGAGAGTGCCAATAGTAACAATTGTAACAAGGCAAATCCTAACAGACTAAATAATTTCACTTCAAAGGTGGTATGAACAACATCCACAAAGTATGAAGCCTTTAAGAGCTGGCACTGACACTTCAGGGTAAAGCCCAAATATGGGCTTCCAGCACTCTACCAGTTAAGGAAAGCCGTCTTATAGTTGAGAAAACGCATATCGGTCTCAGATAAAGGCTTGAATGGTGCCCCCTCCAAACAGTGCAACACCCATGCCAAGTTACACTTGGGTGTAAGACACAAAACTTGAGGCCTCTTCAAAGAAAAGTGCCGAATGAGTTTGGAGAGAAAAAGATTACGAAGGGAAATTAGAAGCCAATATTTAGGCTTTCTTCTGAAGTGCAGGTACTGCAACTTAAAGGCTTCAAATTCAGTGGCTGTGCTTTATATTACCTTCGAAGTGATATTATTTAGTCTGTTAATTACGATTTGCATTGTTACAATTTATAGGAGAGTGCCAACACTCTCCTATAAATTGTAACAATGCAAAGACAGGTGAACAAATTTTATTGGCCAAAAATAATTTAGAACTCTACCAGTTAAATATATCTTTGGGTAAAGTGCCTTACATAGATGCATTAATATAATTTTGGTTTATTTGTTTTCTAGATTTTGTGATTGGGTGCTGCTGAAGCTTATTTGCACAAATTTCAATTTAAACATCAAATTTAATGAATAATTTTAAACAAATATATTCAAATGTTACTCTAATCACATTATGTGAGTTTAACTGATGGCAATTACTTTCTTTGCTTTAGGTGGTCCTTTCTTTTTTGGACAGATTTGGGGTAACATAGTCATTAAAACAAGTTTTAAATATAATTTAAAGACTCAAATGCTTGTAAAGAGGGGCACGGTTGCATTGCTGTAACCAGTTCTCGTCAGATCACCGAAGTTAAGCAACTTCGAGCTCAGTTAATCCTTGGATGGGTGACCATCTGAGAGATCAATTCAGACTCCCACATTGTGTCCTTGGGCAAGGCAGTTAACCCTGCTGTCCACATGGGGGCACGATGATGCCATGTACTAAGTCGTACTGCACGTCGATGGTATGCATGTCTTCAACCAATCTAACCCTGCCTGTGCTGCAGTGTGGAGTTCTGATGTTGGGGAGCTGGCAGCTGCTCATTGTTGCTTGGTGGTTCTCTCCAGGTACTCTGGCTTCCTCCACCCGTAAAACTGTCACTGACATGATATGACCTTGGATGATAAAGTGTCATTAAACTCTAATAAATAAATAAATAAATAAATAAATAATGCTGCTAAAGATTGGTGGCATATAATAAATATACATTATTACCATTATGTTTTGGTACAAAATGTTGTATCAGAGTCAAGCGCTTGTTTTTAGGGCTGCACGGTATATCGATAAACCGATATATACCGGTATTCAAACCAATATCGATTGAATACCGGTGTAATTACAAAAATATTGGTTTATCATCATCATTTATTTACCCAGATGTCTTTAGTTTTTTAACTGTAGCCCCGAATAAATAATATTATCCCTTCATCCAAGGAATCGACTGCTTGTGCCCTCATAATATACAAATTCAGCAGTTGAAAAAATAATTTTAAAAAAGTTCAACAAAACTATATCATGTGACCCCTCATTGGAACGAGCTCATTGAGTTCGTTCCAATGAGGGGGTCACATGATATAGTTTTGTTGAAATCTTTGGGGAAAATCTCATAAACTAATTTTGAAAATAATAAATTTTGATATCGTCTGCCCTGGGTAAAGGTTTTTCGAACCGCATCATCAAGGCATGCTAATTCATTCCGACTGTGATGCCTGGAGTGTCGATTGTGGTACTTGTGTTCATGTATCTGAACAGTTTTCAATATACCGGTATACCGCGATATTTTTTTGAATACCGATACCGGCATTCAGTTTTGAATATCATGCAGCCCTACTTGTTTTTAAGGCCATATCTCGACGAGTCAAGATATAGCCTTATAGCCTTAAAAATAAGAGCGAGACTCTGATACAACATTCTGTACATAAACATAATGGTGATGATTGATTTATCTTACAATTCTGAACTGTAATAACTTGATTAGCATGTTACCTAGTGAATCAGTAGCATCCTCTCACATAATTTACAAATTGGGCAGTTAAAAAAATCATTATTTTGAAAAAAAATTCAACAAAACAAGCTCATTAGAATGAGGGGATCACATGATATGGTTTTATTGAATTTTTTTGAAAATATTTTTGATAGAAAATAATTAAAATACCAAATTGTGATATCGTGTTGTGCATAAAGGTTATCTGGTATTTTAATTTCAGATTTCACTTTCAGACTCATAAAAATGCTTGTTGATTCGGTTGAAAATGTATGCATCTGCCTTGAACTTTTGTGATCTTTGGAGAGACTTATTGAGCAGGTGTTCAACATTTTGAAAAGACTGTGCACTTCAACACTATAACTGCATGTTGTTTCACTTAGAATGCTTCCAGTGATTCAGATACAGATGCATAAAAGAAATTTAAAAACAAATTAAAAGAATTTAATAATTATATTTTTGAGAAGTTTTTTTTCACTTTTCATGTATAGAACAGTAGAAGGTCCCTCGTAAATGCATTTCGAAAATAGTACAGTAAAACCTGTCTTCAGAGACCACTGTCTTGAGAGACCACCTGTCTTGAGAGACCACATCTACCAGGCACCGATTGGTTTTACTCTATAATGGACCTGGTATGGGAGACCACCTGTCTTGAGAGACCACCTGTCTTGAGAGACCACTGTAACCTGGTACCAACTTGTATTTTTATGCCATAATATACCTGTCTTGAGAGACCGCCCCTTTGAAGACTGAAATCATGACAAAACTTTTTACCTGTTCTGGAATTGGAAAATCCATTGTGGTTATACTAACATAATTAAAAGCTCTTAATTGGGTTTCAATTGCTAACTTATTAAAGATTGAGATGTTTTTATAAGACCCCTGTGAAAAGATTAGGATTATTGCTGAATAAACAATTTCATACATACCTGAAATGTGACAGATAGGAATAAAAATAAATTTGTGTTGAAAATCTTTTTGTAACAAATTGAAATGGACTGTTATAAAAATTATAAAAATAAATTAGTGTTGAAAATCTTCAATGAAGATTTTCAACACTAATTTATTTTTATAATTTTTATAACAGTCCATTTCAATTTGTTACAAAAACTTCATAAAAAGAACAACTACAGAGTAATTACAAAAATCCATTCTTCTCTATTTCTGAATTTTATGGTTGGTTATTCGAATATAGGACAAAACCCCCTCGGACAAAACACCCTCGAACAAAACCCCCTCAGGACAAAACACCCTCGGACAAAACCCCCTCACTTTTACTGACAAAATGGACAAAACCCCCTCACTTGAGAAAAAAATGATGATGAAAAAAATTAGGTGATAAATGTTGAAGTGAATAAATAAAAAGAATATTTAAACAAATATAGAGTTTTATTAAATTTGTATGCAGGTAATTGTAATTAATATTTAATGACATATATATATATAATACTGACAACATGTAACAGCTAGCGATCTTTTTCACACAGAACTATAGAACATACAAATATTATATTAATTAGGATCATCTTGCCTTACAAATTACAACATCTATAAAGTAATTATCCAATGATAATAAATCTAATTGACACTTACAAAAATTCAATGTGGTTCAAGTCGCGTTTTTGAGATACCCTGGATCATGTAATAAATAGAATCTACAACGGATCCCTATTTTGTAGCTCTATTTACAAAACTCGTCCAGTAAATTAGGTCTTGGCCTCGCTAAAGCTCGGCCAATACCTAATTTACTGAACTCGTTTTGTAAATAGAGCTATAAAATGGGAACCCGTTGTAGATCCTCTATTTATTACACAAATCTAACCTGTGATATGGATACCATGTAATGTTTTTACCGTGTTGACGGACGGACGTATAGGTGAAGCACTATATTTTTAAACTGTTTCATATATATGAGTGAAGTTTCTAAAACCGAATACAATAACCAACATATTTCAAGAAGTCTGCCACATTGAGTTTACCCTCACGCCTATCCTCACACAGTTTTACAAGTTTCTTCTGAAGTTTAACTGTGTGTTTTCTTTGACGTTTTGATGGAGGTTCACCTCGTTCATGTCTAAGGAGAGTTGTAGAGACCAATACCTGGTCTTTCTTGAGACTGTCTATTACTCTCCAGACTGTTGGATGTGCATGGCCTACAAGTTTCATAAACCCATTATTCCAACCTTCACAAATGTTATTTGTGCGAGCATTACCACAAACTGTTATGTCATGCACATTCCAAACTGGAGGTGGAAACGTAGGCGGTAAGCGCCTGACTTTAATTGGGGCAAGTGTTCCATCAGGTCGAGATGGTGGTTTGATAGTTCTATAAGACCCAGTCACATATGTATTGTTAAAATAGGCCAAGAGAGGTTCTAGTCCATCAGGGGTGACATCTCGCAGATGTGACATGCCTTCATGAATGTCATCTACTGGCAGAAAGGCTAGACTGTCCAACATTCCACAAAAATGCTTAACATTATCATCCTCCCTGTAACAGGTTACCAAACCCAAACTCTGAATTTTGCGCCACGTACTTTGAGTCAAATGATAAAAACATCCATGTATAACAAGTTGTGGACCAAATATTTCTGTCGCTGCCTTCATTGCAGCTATTTCAAAGTCCATTGTAATGGTCGTTGGGTCTACTTGGAATCCTAAAGTTTCACAATAGTCCTGAATTGCCCCAAACAGTTCTTCATATGTAGATTGTTTTTTGTCCACCAACAGAGCATACACACAAGCCACTGAACTTTCACCAAGGAAAGAGTTTTGGTGCCACATTAAAAGTTCCATCCATAAACCAAGATGAGGAATTAGCGAGATGTCTTAACCCTTCATTGGTAGCAAACACCAACATACGGTTCGTACTGTCAACACCATTATCATATATTAGAAAAGAGTCTCCATCTGATGATAATGCCCACTCTCCCTCAACTATCAACTCTGATAAAGTCTTTGGGCTCTGTGGCAAATATTTAGCTCGTTCACGACGGAGAGAACGCTTCACGGAGTTGATATCCCCAATGGCAGCTCGTACGGAAACGGGAGCTGTTGCAATAGTGTCTGTCAGGAGCTGGCTGTTTGTACCTCTTGAACCTGGAGCCCGCTCTTTCATCTCTGCACGTAGTTTTGTTGCCTCAACGCCGCCGTTTTTAGGATCATGCGAATGTTCAGTGGAACTAAAAACAGAGTTCATTTCAACATTTGTAGTAACAGCTGCCTTACACAAAAATGCTGATCTGTTTGAGCACTCCCATCGGATTTTATTTTGACGTGTGTATTTCTTAGTATACATGTAGCCATCAAGCACAAGTTTCAGACCACCTTTGTGGTTTTTGATAATCTCCATAATATAGCACTAATTGACAATATTTTGAATACTGAGAAAGCATCACAAAACTGGCAAAACTAGCATATTTATAACATTATGACAGAGAATGTTGTTCTAAAACTTTGTCATGCCAGTGTAATAAAACAACATAAATGGTTATTGAAGTCAGCAAAATTAAAAAATTTAAAGTGCAGATAGCTTGCAAAATGGTATTACTAAAACAACAAAGCTATACCTCAAAGAAGTAATGGAACAGAAGACACAAGCTAGTATCCCAGCAATTTGGAGATTTGTTGTTATAACAACAACAACAGCCATCTGTACTTTTAATGGTTAAGTACAGATGACTTGCAAAATGGTGTTACTGAAACACAAGACACAAGTTAGTATATATATAATGTCTGAGGGGGTTTTGTCCTGAGGGTTTTTTTCCCTGAGGGGTTTTTGTCCTACGATGCAAAAAATGAGGGGGTTTTGTCTGATGGGGTTTTGTCCTGAGGGGGTTTTGTCCTGTTACCGGTTATTCACTGACTCGAGAAAACCTGAAACCTGTTATGAGAGACCACCTGTCTTGAGAGACCACTTTTGTGTGGCCCAAAGGGCGGTCTCTCAAGACAGGTTCTACTGTAATGTAAACAAATCATAATCAAACATGTGATTGTATTTTGCAGTTGCAAGATACAGCTTTTGTTTCAGAGGACCTCTACTATATGCTGTATTTGGGCAATTATGGGCCCAATACATTCTTATTGTAATATGAATTTAGTTTATTACCTCCTGCTTTAGTGAGTGTGATTAACCCTTTACCCAACGAATCGCCCGCATCCCCCGTGTAATATGCAAATTCAGCAGTTGAAAAAATATTATTTTTCAAACAATTTCAACAAAACCATATCATGTGACCCCTTGTTGGAACGAGCTCATTGAGCTCGTTCCAACGAGGGGTCACATGATATGGTTTTGTTGAAATTTTTTGAAAAATTTAAAAAAATTATATTTAAAATAATAAATTTTGATATTGTCTGCGTTGGGTAAAGGGTTAACTTGTGGTTAAAGGATTTGCTTGAGGGAATGAATGGATAGTATACATATTTATAATCGGAAGTTCATACCTGTTCAATTCCTGGCTGCAGTGGATTGTACAAAGGTCTGGTTTCGACATGTTCTTTCACTATTGGAAGTTTATTCAACACATGCAGTGCAAGTCTCTCTGCCGCTGGTCCCAAATTTGCATCAGTTGGTTTGTTTTTTTCTAAAATTGAAATTTAATGAGTCAAAGTGAAACTTTAACACTTAGGGCCTGGACAAATTATTTGAATACCCACTAGACCACCAGCTGCACATTGCCAGTAGCTAAGCAGTGACTTCTAATCAAGTCTTGGCTCCCATTTAGGCAGCCAAGACTTGACTAGAAAGCACTGCCAAGGTAATATGTCTATTTTCAGCAGGATCTCCTCCTGACTGCATGTTAAGGGTACCTGTTCTGAGGTTGGAAAAGTGCTTTAACTGATAGAGTGTTGGAAGCCCATATTTGGGCTTTATTCTGAAGAGCAGATTCCACAACTTAATAGTTTCTTATTTTCTGGATATGCTCATATTATTTTTTAAGTGAAATTATTTGGCCTGCATGGATTTACCTTGTTAGAATTTATGGGGGAGTGCTATAGGCACTCTCCTATGAAATGAAACAAGGCAAAGTCACATGAACAAATTCTGACAAATGAAAATAATTTAGCACTCTATCAGTTAAGGGTTAAGTGTCCAACTCCCCCAAAAAAGCATACAGACAGGTTGAGAAGTCACACCTACTGGAATTTCATAACATGACACTGAAGCAAAACATAATGTCAAATTGATATGCTGCTAAGCCAGTTAAGTGGCATACTAACTCCAACCATATCAATTCATACCATAACATTAATATATCACAAATGTGTAGTACCAATAAAATATTAACCCTTTTACCTAACAAATGAGATGCAGGCACCTGCGTAATTTACAAATTAAGCAGTTCAAAAAAGGTTATTTTTTAAGGCCTCAAAAAGTTAAAAATCTGTTTTTCAGGCCCCCCCTGTATGGTCATTTTGGCTGCCGCATGCTCTCTTTTTATAACCAATGCAAACTTAAAAAAATAAAAAATTAAATGGTTTATGTCCAATATCAGGGGTCAGCCTGGCAGCTGATTTTAGGGAGAAGTGTCTTCTCCCCCAGAGACTTTAAGGAGAAGTCAGGGGCCAGGAGGGAGAAGTCAGTGTACATGAGGGAGAAGTTAGAAAAAAACATAAAACATATATGACATCGTGTCAAAATAAATGTACCTAGAGGACACAAGAATAGCTAACATGACAAATTGTGGAGAAAAAAATCCAAACCCCCTCCCCCCACAGATAAACTGTGTCTTTCATGGTTTCTGAATGCCCTAACTCTTTCTCTACCAGTGATGACTATGGTTACCATGCAGTTGATTTTGTATTTGCCTCAATGCAGTGGATTTTGAATTTAGGATTACCCATTGTGCGAGTGTTCTTCTCTTTTAGAGAAGGTATATTCTTTTTTAAAAAAAATATTTAAAGTATTTAAAATAAATTTCAAGTTCGCATAAGAAGCTGGGTCATTCATGGTTTCTGAATGCCCTAATTGAATTGAAAAGCGTAGTTGAAAAAAGTTTTCGATAACCTTCGTTATTTAAGCATTATTAACAATTTGAGTTAATTTATTTTCAAAGGTAAATGACAAAATATTACAGTTGTCTCCCTTCCCTTCTGTCACTGTGCAGAAAAATCCCCCACCTCATCCAAGTCATCTGAAGGATGTGATGGATGAGGGGATTCTTTGAATACAAGCCTGTAGGCTTGAGGATGTAACACTGGCATATTATTTTGCACGGGATTACCGTTCCAGCTCACTTCAAAACACTATAAAGTTTGAAGGTCACACACAAACACTATAAATACTCAGCTCAGGTGGAAAGTGTTGTCTCTTCAAAGAATAGTCATATTTAATGATAAAAAACCCTACCATAAATGAGGTGGGGAACACTGGAAAACAAATGTGTAGTACAGTGTATTGTTGACCCAATGAGGGTGGGTGTTACATCCTCAAGCCTACAGGCTTGTATTCAAAGAATCCCCTCATCCATCACATCCTTCAGATGACTTGGATGAGGTGGGGAATTCTTTTCCATAAAGCCTTCTGGCTTCTCGGATGTAACACTGGCATGATTTCAAATCTTTTATCATTAAATATGAGTACATGAAGCCCCATAGCGACACAGGTATGATCAATGTAGTGTGTATGTCACATATTGCGTAGTCACTGAATGTCGCGTGTAGAGAAGTAATCAGAGTGAAACAAAACACCTGAGAGAGTAACAACAACAAAAAATACACATAAATCCATTTCTCTATTGACATTTTTCTACAAAAACACTAATGAAAAAGATTCTATATCATTACAGGCATTCTTCGCTGAATCCAAGCTGTTTGAAGGCTGTACTTCAACAGACATGTGAATGGATGATATCAAGTCACGTCAAGAGGGTGTGTGAAAACTGTTCATCCGTGTCTTCAAGGTTCCTGCAATAAAAACCATGGAAAGTTTTTGCAGATTGCCAATTTGCAGCCTTTAGAATCTGACTCAGTGGGAGACCTTTCCGAACAGCTGCTGAAGTTGCAGCACCTCTCACAGAATGAGTCTTAAATGAACTGTTAATACCTGCTTTATGTATACATTCACAAACCCATCTAGCAAATGTAGATGTAGATATTGATTTCTTGGTTTTGAAAGAAATAAATAGTTTATCAGATTTTCGTATGTTTTTTGTCTTTTTCAAGTATGTTTCCAAAGTGTGTACCACACAAAGCCGATCATCAGTATATTTGAAAAGATGAATGCTATAAGAAATATGTCCTGGTCGGGATGTCTTTTGCAGAGTGGAAGTCACAAAAACTAATGCCATTGACAGTCCTTTGCATGTAACTTAGATCTAACGAGGTAAATGTTTGTGCTCTTTGGGGTGAGACAAGTGCCATGAGAGATGCTAGTTTTTTGGTCAAAACATCAAGAGACAAAGTGCTGAGAGGATATAAGGTTTTTAAATAGTTTAAGGCCACTGAAACATCCCAAATGTAGTTATATCTCGGCACCGGTGGTTTGTGATTAAAGAACCCTTTCATAAATCTGGTAAGGAGTGGTGTGGATGAAAACTCAGATCTACCAAGTGCAATCATGGTTTGGATTAACATGGACTTATGTGTATTCACTACACTGTATGACTTGTGTCTTCCCAAAACAGAAAGATAATTTAGAACCTGAACTTCAGTGGGTTGAACATAACTAACTTTTTGGGTATCACATCACAAACACCACTTGCACCAGGCATACCCATATTGTTTTGTAGTCGACTGCCGCCAGGAGGAAAGGATGATGTCTGAAGTTACCTTCGAAATGCCTTTTGCTTTAAAGTGTTTCTAGATATAGTACAAGCGATCAGCCTCAATTCTGGTAACAATGGATGTAGCTTGCCTGTAAGGTGATTTTTCAGAAGTTTCTTGGTCTGTGGAAGTTTTACTGGTCGACTGGCCATCAAATGTAACAGTCTTGGGAACCACAACTGAGTTGTCCACCAGGGAAGAACGATTAATGCCTGATTGACCTTGTCTTCCTCTGTCTTTGCAAGAACTGTGGCAATAAGATTGAAAGGAGGAAAAAGAAATGGTAAATGATCAGTCCAAGAAATGGAAAATGCATCTGTTGCAAATGCATTGCAATCACTGTACCAGCTACAATACATGGGTAGTTGGCAGTTTCTCCGTGAAGCAAACAAATCTATTGTGGGCTTGAAGAAAATTCTACAAAGAGAACTGAAAAATATTTTTGGGTGTAATTTCCATTCAGATGAACTATGTCCTTCCCTGGATAAAGAGTCTGCCAGTAAATTGTATTTCCCAGGGATATGAACTGCTGAGATATGAATGTTTCAAGTTGAACACCACAGCCAAATACTTTTAAAGACATTGAAGAGATTGTTTCTCCTGCCACTTACTTTATTAAGATAAGACATTGCAGTGGTGTTATCAGTTCTAACACAAATATGGCAACTGCGTAAATTATTGGCCAGGGTAAGCAATGACTGCTTGATGGCCAGAAGTTCTAGAACACTGATGTGAAGTTTCCGCTGTGTTAGATTCCATTGACCATTAGCCCACTGACTGTCAAAAATGCCACCCCATCCAGTAGAGGAGGAATCAGTACTAAATGTGTGATCAGGTGAGGATACCCGAAGTGGCAGTAAACGAACATTACCAATCCACCATGAAATTTCAATGTTGCTGTTTCTTGACAGCCGAATACTATGAGAATATGACTTGTATTTCTTCAAACCATTGGTTTTATCCCTTTCAAGTGATTTGTACTACAAAGGACCTATATGTATTACCAAAAAAGCAGCGGTATAGAGTCCAATGAGTCTCACTACCATTCGAATAGTAGGGTTCTGTGCAGCCAAAACTGCCTTTGACATTGACACAATAGTGTTAATTCTCTCTAAGGGGAGATGGATGGTGAAAGTTCCTGAATTGATGATATGGCGAAGATATGTAATTTCCCTTGTGGGACGTAAAACTGATTTTTCGAAATTAAGTTCAAAACCTAACCTATTGAAAAGATCTGACATAGTGTGTGTGTGTCTTCACGGGCACCTTTCTCTGATTGGTTGATAGTGAGTGAATCATCAATATAGTATGTACAACAAATTCCTCTACTATGCAGATAGGAGAAAATTGGTTTCATGACCTTGGTGTTCAAGTGGGACATTGAGACCAAGCCAAATGGTAAGCAGGTGAATTTATAGAGAATTCCCCTCCAAGAAAATTTTAAATATTTCTGGTCATGAGCACAGATTTGAATGCTGAAATAAGCATCCTTAACGTCAATAGATGTGAAAAAATCATTAACTTTGATCAGTTGTAAGACAGATCGTAATGTATCCATTTGAAAATGGGAATAGGCAACGTATTTGTTCAGTGTTTTCAAATTAATCATGGGCCTCATTTTCCCATTTTCTTTTCCCGCAAGAAAATATTGGAAAGGAATTGACCTGGTCCGTGATTACAAACCAGAATAGCCCCTTTATCAATCAGTTCTTGTACTTCAAAATCCACAAGTTGTGATTCCTCGGATGAAAAATGCAGAGGAGAAGGTGGCCGACGTTGAATGGGTGAAGACACAAACTCTATTTCATATCCTTTCACAGCTTGTAAAATAAATCTATCATGAGTCAGTTTCTCCCATTCAGAGAGAAAATGTTGAGTTCTGCCACCAGGTTTTAACATACTTACATTTACTTCCTGTCCTGTTGGTATGCAAACTTGTGGTTGCCTCTGTATGGTCTCCTGTAGTTTGATGACCTTTCTAACCATCCCTGTCGGCCCTAGTTGTATTGATTTGACGACCGAGGATGTTGATTGTAATAAGGGCACCTGCCTAAAAAAGGACCAGAACCTCTATTTTTGAAGCCCCTACCTCCATTTTGAAAGGTTACCCTGGTGACCTCTCCTGCTTTTTTAATCTCCTTGGAGACATTCATTATCACCGAATAAATTGAGAGTAATTGGTCTGTCAGGTGCACACAAAGCCTTGAATGGATTGCAAAAATTTGGTTTTATTAACAGTCGTCGTTTAACAGACACATCGTGAATGGCTGAACCCATCAGGGTAATTCCATCAGTCAAGTTTAGTTTAAACAATATTTATTGAAAAAGATAAGTTAACTGTATACATGAAAACAAGTATAAACATATTGAATGTTTTGTACATAAAATTCAGTGAATACATTTAACACCTGAAATGTCAAACTAACTTGTTGTAGTAGGGGATTCGGAAGAAAGCTGAATGCTTATGTAAACTGTCTCCCAAGTCTGCAAGGTTACACAATTTCAATTAGACAGATAGAACGGGTGGGTCTGTTTCGATATTGTTTAAACGAGAAAAAAATGAAGAAAGTAGATCGAGAGGAACAGTGATGAACAGTGAAGGAGAAGGATGACAATTGAAAAGGGCCAACTTGAATGCAAAAGACATCAACATTGATCGACAACAGTTAGGGAACTGACTCACTTGGAAATCGCAGCCTAACGCTAATATAAGACGAGGGTATTCTAATGGACAACGGATGGGGGGGGGTGCATTTTTCATTTCAGTAAGGGACACGACTCCGGAGGACCGCCACCAGCACCATGCACCGCCGGGAAACGAACAGTGTCTTGCAAGTGGAAGACGCATTATTCATTCGTTAGCATGCAATGTCTTGTTCAATAATGTACGAACCACCTCTCGTCACCCGCGGCACAGAGCGCGGCAACATTAACCCGGAACCCGGAACCCTACCCCCCCTGACTTATTTTTTGTTTTTTTAGTTTTCCAATAGTGTGTTTTATTTCCTATAAATTGTCAACCATTTTTAAGAGTGGTGTCATAGCATGAGCCATAATTTTTGGGGTATCTTGCAGCTGACAATCACGTGTCCTGGTGTGACCATCCAGCCGTTGCCAGAATTCAGAATTAAATTTGGGTGCTGATATCAGCTTACAGTTTGTTTCTCAGGCCCTCCCACATGGTCCTTTTGGCTACCGCATGCTCTCTTTTTATAACCAATTTAAATTTTAAAAAAAATAAAAATTAAATGGTTTATGTCTGATATTTTACCCAAGTTAAAAAAATTGATGAATTTGTCCCTTGAGTGCAAGAAGGCTTTGCAATGCTTTAGCATTGCAAAGCCTTCTTGCACTCAAGGGATGAAATACACCATCACCCATGCTATTCTGTCGATTGAGGCCTAAAACTTGAACCAAGAACATGAACTTTTGGTGGCAAAAAAGTAATTACTGAAATAAAAAATAAAATAAAAAACCACTCACCCGCATGCAATTTCACAAATAATGGCCTGAGAAACAGAAGATCTAGTTTGTGTGGCCTTAATTTTAATAAATTCTAACTGACACAATGCATGTCTTGAGTGATTAGTTGTTTTTGATGGCACTTTGTCTTAAATAGCCACTTTGAGCTGGTTGCTACCAGTTGGGGTGAATTGTGTGAATGACTACGCCATTACAACTCTTTTGACAAATATAAAATTAGGCTACTTTAGGCTATTTTTAGAACCGTATGGTGGATTTTAACAGCAGTCATGTTTACTTAATGAATGTGGAAATGTTTAAAAAAATAAAATAAAACACAAGAAAATGCATAAAATTGCCAGGTCTCCCAAGGAAGTTCTGCAGGGCGACTTTCGCCCCCAATGTAAGCCAAGGCAACTTGAGGAATGACAAGGCGACTTTTTTGCCCTAGTCACCCACTCGGCTGACCCCTGTCCGATATTTTAGTTTTACCCAAGTTAATTAACTTGACAAATTTGTCCCTTGAGTGCAACAAAGCCTTCTTGCACTCAAGGGACAAAATACACTACCACCCATGCTATTCTGTACATTATGAGGCCTAAAACATAAAGCAAACCAAGAACATGAACCTGTGATGACAAAGAAATAATTACAAAAATAAAAAATAAAATAAATAAATGCCTGCCCACATGTAATTTTACCAAAAATGGCCTGAGAAACAGAAGATCTACTTTGTGGGGCCTAAAACACTTCAACAGAACAATATGATGTGGCCCCCTTTTTGGAATGAGCTTGTTCCAATCAGGGATCACACAATATGGTTTTGTAAAAAAAAAATTAAAATTTGAAAAAAAAAAATTCAAATAACAAATTTTTATACCATGTGTATTGGGTACTGTAGAACCTGTCTTTAGAGACTGCCCTTTGGGCCACACAAAAGTGGTCTCTCAAGACAGGTGGTCTATCATAATAGGTTTCAGGTTTTCTCAAGTCAGTGAATAACCAATCACAAAATTCAGAAATGGAGAAGAATGGATTTTTGTAATTACTTTGCAGTTGTTCTTTTGTATGAAGTTTTTGTAACAAATTGAAATGGACTGTTATAAAAATTATAAAAATAAATTACTGTTGAAAATCTTCATTGAAGATTTTCAACACTAATTTATTTTTATAATTTTTATAACAGTCCATTTCAATTTGTAACAAATAGATTTTCAGCACAAATTTATTTTTATTCCTATCTGTCACATTTCAGGTATGTTTGAAATAGTTTATTCAGCAATAATCCTAATCTTTTCAAAGGGGTCTTATAAGAACATCTCAATCTTCAATGAGTTAGCAATTGAAACCCAATTAAGAGCTTTTAATACTTTTAATTATGTTAGTGTACCACAATGGATTTTCCAATTCCAGAACAGGTAAAAAGCTTTTGTCATGGTTTCAGTCTTCAAAAGGGCGGTCTCTCAAGACAGGTCCACATTCATTGGCACCTCTGAACTCAGAGTGCGAGCATCCTAATCAACACCTTCATTATGGAAACACTGGAACTACCAGCGCGACTGAAGAGAACAATAGCAACTCTGGGCATCTCTTGCCCCGTCACCTGGACTGTCCAGGAGACAGGCAAGAGAGTCCATCAGAACTTGGAGTTTGATATTGAAGAGCACAACACCACCACACCTTCTTCGGGGAGAGGTAGCACCTTTGATGAGAGGATCCCCTCTCACACTGGTCCTCACCCGAGTAGGTCAGGAGGCCCTGAAAAGAAGAACAAAAGAAGAAAGAAGAGCCCGTCCACCAAGCGGAGGGATGCCCGCCGCATGGAGACTTTTCTGGAGAAGAAGAGAGAGAAGGGTGAGGAAAGGGAAGAGCAGGAGACAGCCACCATTTCCGCTCCCACTCCCACAGAGGCACCCATCCTGCCTCCAGCCCCACAGCTGGAGACGCCGGATGTGGAAACCTCAGTGGAGACTGAGATGGAAATGGAAGCAGCCTTCTCGCCTCTTCCTGACCCCCACTCGCCTCTTCCTTCTAATCCAGAATGCCAGGACGCGGACGACAGGATAAAGAACATCTTACGGGAAAACAAGATACAAGGGGACCTTCACAGACAACAGATGGACAGGCAATATGAATTATTTATGCAAAAAGTCAAAGAAACCAAAAAACTAATAGACGCCAGAAATCTACAACAACAAAAGACTCAGCAATCACCCACAACCACTCCAGACTCGGCCAGGACCAGACCCTACAAAACTCAGCAACCACCATCAGGCAGCCCACCAACAACACCAACTACCACTGTCTCTCCTTCCAAACCTCCACCTCTAAAAAAGAAGCTGAAAAGACACAAGCGCCACTAACAACCCGCAACTTCTCCTCCTTTACCACGGTCTGACACTTTCAAATTCTACAGCTAATGAGGGTCGAAAGGGGCTTGCTCCCCATATCGTCCCTGCGCGCCTTCGGCGTGCAAAACCATTTGATTTGATTGTCAGGTCCATTATGGCATAAAAATACAAGTTGGTACCAGGTCACAGTGGTCTCTCAAGACAGGTGCTCTCACAAGACAGGTGGTCTCCCATAGCAGGTCCATTATAGAGTAAAATCAATCGATGCCTGGCAGATGTGGTCTCTCAAGACAGGTAGTCTCTCAAGACAGTGGTCTCTCAAGACAGGTTTTACTGTAACAGGTTAATTACAGAAGATTGCAGCACTTTACTTTGTATACTACTACATATTTTATTTCATACCATGATGGTTGTGTGTATTCAATGTTTCCCGAAAACAATACAGACATTGAGAAATGTAATAGATACACCAGTGCATTAAATCTGGTCTACATGTAAGAACGTCATCCAAGAATGCAATTGATCATTACACATCTGACTGACCTTATAACTTGAATGAAATTCTTGGACTTAAAACAATGGCAAGCATGAAAGGAAATTTTTCTTCAACCCTTTACATAAAACTTAAGGAAGATGACACTTGTAAACAAAATTCTTGAATAACTCATTTTTTTAAAAAATTTTGCATCAAAAACATAGCTTATGACCCCTCACTGGAATGCACTCAATGAGCACTTTTCAATGAGGGGTCATAAAATAGGTTTTGGAGACAAAAAAATGAAAACTGCATGGGGAACGTTTTGAATAGCGCTGGACGGTTTTGGCCCTAACTTTGGGTAAGGGGTTAAAAATATTGGTAACTTAATTCAAGTTTAATCATGGTATGAATACAGAATACAATTCACGTGGAGTATGGGACAGGAATCAAGTACAGGATCAAAGTACAGTGAAGTACAGGAAAAACTCCAACTCAAGTCACCACCCTCATTGTTGGCACCCTCCAATCAATTGCAACAAAGCAATTCTGTATAAACAATTTTTTTTCTACAGCTGAGAAACAACAACCTAATGCATACAGTGTAAAGCCACTAAAGTGACACTTGACACTTTTCAGTACAGATATGATAGTGGCTTCCAGCACTCAACCAGTTAGCTGGTTGAGTTCCGAAAGCCCAAATTTGGGCTTTACTGTGAAGTGTGGGAATCGGCCACATCCGCCCGCGTAATATGTAAATTCAGCAGCAGAAAAAATACTATTTTTCAAAAAATTTCAACAAAACCATATCATGTGACCCCTCTTTGGAATGAGCTTGTTCCAATGAGGGGTCACATGATATGGTTTTGTTGAAATTTTTTGAAAAATTAAAAAAAAATGATATTTAAAAAAATATATTTTGATATTGTCTACATTGGGTAAAGGGTTAAAGGCTTCATATTTTATGGATGTAATTCATATCATCTTTGAAGGAAAATTATTTTGTCTGTAAGGATTTGGCTTGCTGCAATTAATCTGAGAGTGTCCATAGGCACTCTCCCATAAATTGTAACAAGGCAAAGCAATGTGAACAAATTTTGCTGACCAAAAATAATTTAGCACTCTACCAGTTAATAAGAACAAAAAATTGGATCACCAATGAAATAACTGATGAAATTATTTTAATGTGGAGTTATTGATTATTTTTTGTCAAAATGTTATTTGGTGAGTATTTGTTGGTTATAGTTTGTCGTATTATAAAAAAAAAAAAAAAGATACTCATTGATAATTCCATATGAAAACATTTAAGTATGGTCTTTATCTGTTGATTACCTGAACCTCAAGAATAATATTAGTTAGACATGTATATTGCAGAGTGTATGAAAATTTGCACTGATCTGAAAACTGATACACCCTGAGGTGCAACGGAAGAGTGGGTTTAGATTTCACATTATCTTTCACATAATGAGTAAAGTGATTCCAATATACACTGAAAAGTTCAGATTTTTTTTATTGTTGCATGAAATCACGTTAAGCTGCTTTTCCAAGATGATTTGGATATATAGAGAGTAATCGCTTGACTGGACTGGTTACGTGAAATAATTCATGAGAGGTGAGGGACGTTGTACAAACATGAGTGTTTTACAATAGTCCCTTGCCTCGAATGAATTATTTCATGTAACCAGTCCACGCAAGCGATTACTCTGTTTATTACTTTTCATTATTATCGATAATTATATTTAACCCTTTACCTAACGTAACAACCAAAACCGACCAGCACTATTCTCAAAAATCGCCAATTAATTTTCATTATTTTTTGTCTCTAAAACATAGGTTATGACCCCTCATTGGAATGAGCTCATCCAGCTCGTTCCAATGAGGGGTCATAACCTATGTTTTTGAGACAAAAAATGAAAATAATAGTTATTCAAGAATTTTTTTGCAAGTGTCATCTGCTTTTCATGTTAGGTAAAGGGTTAAAAAAACAAAAAAACAATGAAGTCCCTATTACACCGACGACAAAGAATCTTCATTTGCACGCACGGATACATGACCCAACTGTTGATTGCATAAATCACTTGTTAAGTTATCATTTGTAATCAAACCGGGAAATCCCAGTAAATCGCACTTTGGAAAGTAATAAAAAGCAAATAATCATGAACATAACTTTGTAGTTCGAAAAGCTACTGATCATAGTGCATAGTAAAGTGAAAAACACTGCTTGAGAATATGGGTGATGGCATTATAAATCTGTTACAGTAAAACCTGTCTTGAGAGACCACTGTCTTGAAAGACCACCTGTCTTGAGAGACCACATCTGTCAGGCACCGTTTGGTTTTACTCTATAATGGACCTGCTATGGGAGACCAGCTGTCTTGAGAGACCAGCTGTCTTGAGAGACCACTGTGACCTAGTACCAACTTGTATTTTTATGCCATAATAGACCTGTCTTGAGAGACCGCCCCTTTGAAGACTGAAACCATGACAAAAACTTCTTACCTTTTCTGGAATTGGAAAATCCATTGTGTTGTACTAACACAATTAAAAGTATTAAAACCTCTTAATTGGGTTTCAATTGCTAACTCATTAAAGATTGAAATGTTTTTATAAGACCCCTGTGAAAAGATAATACATACCTGAAATGTGATAGGAATAAAAATAAATTTGTGTTGAAAATCTTTTTGTAACAAATTGAAATGGACTGTTATAAAAATTATAAAAATAAATTAGTGTTGAAAATCTTCAATGAAGATTTTCAACACTAATTTATTTTTATAATTTTTATAACAGTCCATTTCAATTTGTTACAAAAACTTCATAAAAAAGAACAACTACAAAGTAATTACAAAAATCCATTCTTCCCCATTTCTGAATTCTTGAGAAAACCTGAAACCTGTTATGAGAGACCACCTGTCTTGAGAGACCACTTTTGTGTGGCCCAAAGGGTGGTCTCTCAAGACAGGTTCTACTGTATCCACAAATTTCACAAACAAACTAACAAAGTTTATACAGTCATGTCCTCTCCACTTACCCTTTTACCCAATACAGACGATATAAAAATTTATTAATTTAAAAATAATTTTTTAAAATTTTCAACAAAACCATGTCATGTGACCCCCTCATTGGAATGAGCTTCATGAGTCATTCCAATGAGAAGTCACATGATATGGTTTTGCTGAAATATTTTGAAAATTCTTCCTTTTTTCTGCTGAATTTGTAAATTATGCAGGCAAATACGGCCGATTTGTTAGGTGAAAGATTAATTTGGTGGATGCATGGTTGCTCAGTGGTTACAGCATTGGATTTAAAACCAAAAGTCCGATGGTTTGATCCTGCCAGTGGTAAATGTGTTATGTACTTGGACAAGACTCTTAATCCAGATGGCCCATGTAGGGACACGGTGACGTTGTGTACTGAGGCGTACTGCACATCAATGGTGTTCTTGCCTTTGCTTGGGCAGAGTTAGTAAGTTGGAGATTGACAGTTGCTTGCCATAGCTCAGTGGTTTCTATGGGTACTCCAGCTTCCTCCACCCATAAAACTGCCCGACATGATATGTGATCCTTCTTCATGTTTATATATATACATGTATAGATCTATTTGGATTCTTTACATCCAATAACCTCATTGAATCAATTACAGTTAAAACTAGAAGTCCTGTCATGAATTGTGCGCTTATCTAGGATTAAATGCACGTAGGAATTGTGCGCAATTGCCATGTCGAATGGCATCCAAAGCACGGCAGGTTCTCCTGGTTACTCAGAGCAAACACAGGCAATGTTTCTGCCAATGGACCTCCGGGTTACCCGGAGGTCCATTGGTTGACACATTGCTTGTGCACAGGGCATATGTACAGAATTTGATAGCCTTACTATGGTCATAACGCATAAATTAACTCGCAGACCGACGTGCTATTTGTGTGCATTTCATGACAGGACTTCTAGTTTTAACTGTATATACTGTTTTCTGGAGGTCATTGACCTCTTTCAAACAAGATATAATAGAATAAATGCTCAGTTTATCACCAGAATACAGGAGAATGGCCATAAACCTTGTCAATCAAACACTTCTGTTAACTGAATAATTTTCACTGGCAATTGGTTATTCAATTAATTATGGTCATCTGTATCCTGTGTTCATGCTGGCCCAAAACTTTTTGTTTGGTTCCTAAGTGGAATGTTTTTTGGTGCCAAGTGAATTTTCTTGGTGCCAAATGAAAGATTTCAGTTCCAAATGGAATCTGATTGTAAATGAAAAATTAACCATGTATCCTCCTTTGAGTATTTATATATTTATTTATTGATGTTTAAGGTCACATATTTATGCACAATGGCTAATCATGACCGTGACAGTTTTACGGGTGGAGGAAGCCGGAGTACCTGGAGAGAACCACCGAGCAACGACGAGCAGCTGCCAGCTCCCCAACATCGTAACTCCACACTGCAGCACAGGCCGGGTTAGATTGGTTGAAGACATGTGTACCATCGACGTGAAGTACACCTTAGTACACGGCGTCATCGTTCCCCCACGCGGGCAATGGAGATGAAGTGTCTTGCCCAAGGACACAACGCGGTTGCCGCAGGTGGGATTCGAACCGAGGACCTCTTGGCTTGCAGCCTGCACCTCTACCTACTGAGCCACCGCGCTCCCCCTCCTCCTTTGAGTACAACAAGGTGCCATCCTGCAATGGTTTATTGCACATAGCACCATGTTGTACTCTAAGTACAATATTTTAATTAAGTATTATTACCTAGCTCTTTTAAGTATTTTAATTGCAAAAAAAATTATGGTATAAATAAATAAATAAATAATTTTATATAGATCTACATTCAAATCTTATGTTTCCTGCAAATAAGGACTTGCATCATATCTCAATCAAAACTACACAATTCAACTTCAAGCTAAAATGTTTTTTTTTTTAAAAAAACATTACTCATTATTCATTATTATTACAATGAGTTAGGAAAAATAACAGAACTGTGAAAGTGAGTTACAGTAATGATCCTAATATTATAAGTTATATGGTGTGTAGCTGGCTGATACCTTTCAATACAAGGCGATGAGAGTTCATATCAGATGAGGCTTTGCCTCACCTGATATGAACTCTCAGAGCCTTGTATTGAAATACATCAGCCAGCTACACGCCATGTAACATATTTATTATGTTGAAAGTCCATGTAAATCAAGGGATTAATAAATTTTCATGAGAAACAAAGAACGACCGGACATTTATTTTTTAGAAACCACCAGCACTGTGCAGAATCATCAACAGTAACTGGCATCAGTATGTCTCCATGGTGACATTAAACAATCTTCGCTGTTCGAAGTGTGATATCTGTTTACAAACTAAAACGTATCACTACAAGCATATCTGAAATACCCTTACATACATTTACTGTCAATGCCTCCTAAAAAGGGTAAACAAAGCACTTTTAAATTTTCAAAAAATCACTTTTAATCTGTTGAGTGAACTGTAAAGAAAATGTTTGCTTCAGCATAAAAAATTGATACACTTGTATAGTCCATATACAGTTAAAACCAGAAGTCCTGTCATGAAATGCGCACAAATTGGCTGAAACATTTCCTGTGTTTGCTATGAGTAACCAGGAGAACCCGCCATGCTTTGGATGCCATTTGATATGGCAATTGCGCGCATTTCCTACGCACAATTAAGCCTAGAAAAGCGCACAGTTCGTGACAGGACTTCTAGTTTTAACTGTAGTACAGAGTTGTAAAAACACCAAAAAACTTTTGGGGCTACAAATAATATTTTCTGCCCAGTTTTTAAATATTTAATGTTTTAAATCGATAAATGCGGTACCTTGGAAATATTTTGGTACTGAAATTCTCTTATGTTGTTTTAATTCAAAGTTTGAAAATTCGAAGCGAGTGGAAATGCATCAATTTGATCAAAATAATAATGGCTGCTACTAACCTGATATCAAATAATATCAGGTGAGTTGCCTGATACAGTGGAAGCCTTAGATAGTATTCCAGCATTCTGACTGGACAAACTAACTTTGAGGCATAATAATATAATTTATTGTGATGAACTCACAGTAACATGGTATGGGGTTTGTGGCTCATTGCTTGTGTTTAACTGAGGTTATTAGTTAGCCTTGTGTTTTCCAGAATTTACACCGGTTTGGGAACTCATACACCCTGAGGCGAAGCCGAAGGGTGTATGAGTTCCCAAACCGGTGTAAATTCCCATACACCCTGGAATACAAAAGGATAACGGATTTATTTCCAAGAATTTTGGTGTACTTAATACTTTAACCTACTTTGTGGCCAAAAACTGACAGAAAATTTGTACTTTGCAAGTTTCTTAAATAAAACCAGACAAATATGGATGTCATTGGAACTGGCTCAATGAGCCAGTTCCAATGACATCCATATCTGTAATATTTTATTGCACATATTTGTAGTCTACCGTCAAATTGCACTTGCGCGTTTTCGAGGTCTTCCTTACTCTCCCCATTCATTCATTATTTGGACCATAGGCAGTGGTACCTATGAACAATAATATCCAGTCTACTCCATTTCTGTGTAGTGATTTCTGTGTAGTCTTTTTCACTTCCTGGGGGCAACAGGAAGACAGCCAATGTGGCTATGTTGTCTCCCAACAATTTACCATTGTATTCTATTTATGCAAAACTCTTTGTACAAACTAACTTGTAAATTTGGTATTTTGTTGAATAAACTTCATTTCATTTCATTTCATTTCATAAATATTAAATTTCCTGTATTTTTATTTTTGTTCTAACACAACTGAGCAGAAGGAATAAATTAATAATTAAAAATGGGTACTTTTGTAGCCATACAGCTTGCTCTTGCTCTTGTATATTCTCTTGTATATTCTTGTTTTTACACCGTGGTTAAATACGGTGTAAAAAAAGCCACTGTAGATTGCAAGTTACACCGTACCTTTCAGCCAATCAAAATGCAGTATTTTGTTTCATTTGGAAATAATATTATTTACCCACTGTTTATTCACTTCAAATAATAAACTAGCAGCAAATAAAATATTTATTGTCTTCCAAAAGGTTACAAAAAAGATTAAGCAAGATAAAAAAGATTAAGTAACAAAGAAATGTCTTGGTAAGAAGCAGATTAAATGGATATAATGTTAATTCATTTGGCTTATAACAAAGAGCAAAGATCATACCCATTGCCTATGGATTACTTGACAGATGTAAATTCTGTCTCGCCTATGTCATCAGACAGTGATTTTATTGAAAGTGATGCACTGTAATAATAGACCACAAAGCCTTTGAGACTAACCAAAAGTATATTTTTCGTGTCACATTTTGGTGCCAAATGCTGAATTTTGGTGCCAAACAATTTTTTTTTAGTTTCAGTGCAGTTGGCACCATTGGCATCTGACAACGTGAACTCTTGACTGTATCACTTTTACATAAAACTTCCATATTCTATAATGTAGAGTATTTTCTTTTGTTTAAATTGTTTAGAGATGCCAATACAGCCTCGAATTATGTCAAAATGTTAAAAATAAGTAACATTTTTATCTGGTTTACATCAACTGATATGTCACTTTCTGCACAGGGATTTCAGTTCTGGAACAAATTTTCAATGTCTTTTTCCATCCTTGCCCAGTAAGAACTCAAACAAACTCTCTGTTTTGTTTCCACAATACCCATGTAGTCATCACTCATATGCAAACATCATGATTGTATAATATAAATTTTGGGGCATAACAGCTCTTTCATCATGACCTACCGTATTTACTCTATGTATTGGGACAGCTAAAAATAATTGTTTTCACAGGTGTCCCAATTCTTAGAAAATGGGGAAAGAACACAGCCTGGTCTTGATTTGATGCTGAATAAAGTTGTGTGTGATTCGTTTTCCATCATTATATATGAAAATCGCCGACCAATTTTTTTTTTATATTTTCATTTTTTGCTTCCAAAACATAGCTTATGATCCCTCATTGGAACGAGCGCAATATGCTCGTTCCAATGAGGGATCATAAGCTATGTTTTGGAAGCAAAAAATGAAAATTTTTAGTTAAGAATTTTTTTTTTATGAGTGTCGTCTGCTACTAGCGACGGGCCAACTGGAAACAAATCTCCTGAATGTCCCAAACTTTGGAGCATAAAAAAAATATAGTTTTCTGGAAAAAATGTGTGTCCCAAATCATAGAGTGTCCCAATACACAGAGTAAATACGGTATACAACTATCATTGAATATGAAAAATTCTTTCTTCAATTTGTAATATGGAATAATCTCCGAAGAAAGTTTTCTTTTATTTGGCTAATAAGTTTGGAAATACTTCGTGACTTTGAACAGAATAGGATCATGACCAACTTCAGGCCACAACAATCTGGATGAAATGGATGGTGGCTCAGTGAGGAGATAGTTTCCTCATCCTGAATGCTGCAGGTAAAAATAGTTCATATGTAGTATTTGCATTTTGAAGATGCAAAAGAGAATCAGCAACTGGAAATACTTCATGACTTTGAACAGAATAGGATCATGACCAACTTCAGGCCACAACAATCTGGATGAAATGGATGGTGGCTCAGTGAGGAGATAGTTTCCTCATCCTGAATGCTGCAGGTAAAAATAGTTCATATGTAGTATTTGCATTTTGAAGATGCAAAAGAGAATCAGCAACTGGAAATACTTCATGACTTTGAACAGAATAGGATCATGACCAACTTCAGGCCACAACAATCTGGATGAAATGGATGGTGGCTCAGTGAGGAGATAGTTTCCTCATCCTGAATGCTGCAGGTAAAAATAGTTCATATGTAGAATTTGGATTTTGAAGATGCAAAAGAGAATCAGCAACTGGAAATACTTCATGACTTTGAACAGAATAGGATCATGACCAACTTCAGGCCACAACAATCTGGATGAAATGGATGGTGGCTCAGTGAGGAGATAGTTTCCTCATCCTGAATGCTGCAGGTAAAAATAGTTCATATGTAGTATTTGCATTTTGAAGATGCAAAAGAGAATCAGCAACTGGAAATACTTCATGACTTTGAACAGAATAGGATCATGACCAACTTCAGGCCACAACAATCTGGATGAAATGGATGGTGGCTCAGTGAGGAGATAGTTTCCTCATCCTGAATGCTGCAGGTAAAAATAGTTCATATGTAGTATTTGCATTTTGAAGATGCAAAAGAGAATCAGCAACTGGAAATACTTCATGACTTTGAACAGAATAGGATCATGACCAACTTCAGGCCACAACAATCTGGATGAAATGGATGGTGGCTCAGTGAGGAGATAGTTTCCTCATCCTGAATGCTGCAGGTAAAAATAGTTCATATGTAGTATTTGCATTTTGAAGATGCAAAAGAGAATCAGCAACTGGAAATACTTCATGACTTTGAACAGAATAGGATCATGACCAACTTCAGGCCACAACAATCTGGATGAAATGGATGGTGGCTCAGTGAGGAGATAGTTTCCTCATCCTGAATGCTGCAGGTAAAAATAGTTCATATGTAGTATTTGCATTTTGAAGATGCAAAAGAGAATCAGCAACTGGAAATACTTCATGACTTTGAACAGAATAGGATCATGACCAACTTCAGGCCACAACAATCTGGATGAAATGGATGGTGGCTCAGTGAGGAGATAGTTTCCTCATCCTGAATGCTGCAGGTAAAAATAGTTCATATGTAGTATTTGCATTTTGAAGATGCAAAAGAGAATCAGCAACTGCATCAAGTGATCTTTTCCTGTATTCCAATTGGAAATTGTAATGTGACCAATACACATCAATAACCTGTATACACAGAGGATATTTTCAATTACAGCGTCCTAAACCCAGTTTACAAAGCCCATGAGAGGTTCATAAACAATTTTTAGAAGTAAAAATTATGAAAATAATTAAACTTAACTGGTTGAGTGCTAAAAGCCACTATCATGGTCCTACTGAAAAGTGCTGGAAGCCACTTTAGTGGCTTTATACTGTTCGCAACAAATTGTTCTTTTGGCGGCTGTAGAAGAAAAATCTTTGTATAAAAGTGTTAATGAACACTCTCCAATAAATTGTAATAAAACAATTATTTATAAGTAAAGTTGCACTATATTAAGGTTCCCCTTGCTTAAAAACTCATTGGTCACAGACTAACCAATGGTCAGACTGACTGACCAACATGTGGAAAGACAGTATTCACAGTTGACCTGTTGGAACTGCCAGGATACCGGGCATTGGGACAACAGTTTGGCCCTGGCTTCTGGCATAAGTTTGAATATATTGTGATTCACTGCAAAGATCATGACTTGTCTGAGGATTGTCTCCATGAGAAATATGTGATGATATGCGATTATTTGTACAATCCTGGCAGAAATGAAGCTTGCTAAACTCCTGCTGAAAACAGGCCAATCCACTGCATATAGAGTGTTTAGCCAAGTTGTTTCGTTTACAAAACAACAAGCATGTGGGACACAATCTTTCCTATCAAGACTGCTTGAAAAGCATCTTGCTGTTATGCTTGCATAGCAATCTTGGGCTGTATCACCCACACGTGTTTTAGACTTTGTCTGTCGAAAAGTAGGATACATACGTTCATTGGAATAGCTTAACCCTTAAGGGCCTGGAGGTTTTTATAAATATTTCACTACACTCTGACACTCTACATCCTGTTGCTTTGTAGTTGCTTTAGCCAAGTCTTGGCTGCCTATATAGGCAGCCAAGACTTGCCAAAAAACAAAAGCCAAAAAATTTAGAATTTAACTTGTGAATTAACCCTGAGACAGCATGTTGGGCCACTTGTGTTGCAGTAAAAGTGATCGAAGTCGGAATTAGGCCCTTTACTGGTAGAGTGTTAAATTATTTTTACTCATCAAAACTTGTCAACCCTTTACTGGTAGACTGTTAACCCTTTACCTAACCTGAAAAGCAGACGACACTTGCAAAAATAATTCTTGAATAATTAATTTTTTTCATTTTTTGTCTCAAAAACATAGGTTATTACCCCTCGTTGGAACGAGCTCAACGAGCTCGTTCCAACGAGGGGTCATAACCTATGTTTTTGAGACAAAAAATGAAAAAAATAATGAAAATTAATTGGCGATTTTTGAGAATAGCGCTGGCCGGTTTTGGCCATTACGTTAGGTAAAGGGTTAAATTATTTTTACTCTTCAAAACTTGTTAACCCTTTATCTAACATGAAAGGCAGACGACACTAGCAAATAAAATTCTTCAATAACTAATTTTTTTTCATTTTTTGCATCAAAAAATAGCTTTTGACCCTCATTGGAATGAGCTCATTCCAATGAGAGGTCATAAGCTATGATTTTGAGACAAAAAGTGAAAAAAATAATGAAATTTGGATGGTAATTTTTGTGAATAGCACTGGTCGGTTTTGGCCAAAACCAAGCAGGCTGAATAATTACACTTCAAGGATGATATAAAGTGCATTCACAGAATAAAAAGCCTTTAAGTGGTGGTACAGTAGAATCCTCTTAATTGAATATCCATTTTGCCAGTGAAAATTATTCAATTAACAGGAGTATACAATTAACAGGGATTTGGTCAGTTTCCTGTGTCCTGGAGGTAAACTGAGCATTTATTTTATTATATCTTGTTTGACAGAGCTCATAGAGCTCTGTCAAACAAGATATAATAGAATAAATGTCTGTATTGGATGTATGTGGCCAAAAAGGTTGATAAATAAGGGGAATTTGGTGCGTATCACAGCAATTTTTTCGACATATAAAAATTTATATACAATTAACAGGAGGTTACTCTACAACCCATATGCAATTAACAGATCAAACTTGTATTGAAGGTATGGTAAATGGTTTTGTGTTTGAAAATTATATTCAATTAACAGGGTTATACAATTAAAAGATATCCAGTTAAGTGGGCTCCACTACGTACCTGTACTTCAGAATAAAGCCCAAATATGGGCTTCCAGCACTCTACCATTTAAGGGTTAAGAACTGAGAACAGTGGGACCAACAAGGCTCCTCTTGCTAGTACCACAGTACCCTTAAACAAATTACTCATGTTTCATATCAAATTTGAAAAAAATACTCAGCACTCCACCAGTTAATAATTGACAAATATAAAGGGTTAACACAATATTCAAATTTCCAAAATATGTGTATAGCTATCTGGATCCCAGTCCAAAACATCTTAGTTTAAACTCACCAAAGTCCTCTAAACAGAACAATTTATTATCTACTTTGACACTGTTACTACCAAAGAACATTGGTCCAGTGAGATGCTGAGTATGGCAATATTCCTGTAAGAGTTCTGTTGGCTTCCTGCTGTCTCTCCATTCATTTATTCCAGCTCTAAAAATGTAAACTTAATTTTAATTGCGGTCCTATCTACCCAGTATAATGTAGATCATGCCTGGAGTCTCTTCAATTAAACTAATGTGTACCATTGACATGCAGTATGTCTCAGTACACAGTGCCATTGTGCACCAATGTGGGCAATTGGCACTTAACCCTTTACCCAATGAATCGCCCACATCCGCCCGCGTAATATGCAAATTCAGCAGTTGAAAAAATATTATTTTTTAACAAATTTCAACAAAACCATATCATGTGACCCCTTGTTGGAACGAGCTCATCGAGCTTGTTCCAACGAGGGGTCACATGATATGGTTTTGTTGAAACTGTTTGTAAAAATAGAAAAAATGATATTTAAAATAATAAATTTTGATATCGTCTGCATTGGGTAAAGGGTTAATCCTGATTGCCCACGTGAGGGCACAGTGGCGCTGTGTAATAAGATGTATTGAACGTCGATGGTGCACTTGTCTTCAACAGACGCTAACCTTGCTTGTGTGGAGTTGGTACATTGGGGAGTTCTCTCTGGCTTTCTCCACCTGTAAAACTGTCCGACATGAGGTGACCCTAGATGTTGAAAGTGTCACTAAACCACAATATGTAAATAAATAAATTAAACTAATAAAATATTTGTATATGACACACTATGCGAGTCTTTTCCAACAGTGTGTGGCATAATATAGCATTTCCCAAGCAATAGTAAAGCCACACAACAATAGTGGTTTCTCACCAGTATAGATCTTTTCATTGAAGTAGCTTGGGCAGGGTCAATTATGTATGTTATTGCCTTAGTTTCAGAATACATACATTCTGTCATCTCTTTCAGTCTTACTCTCTGCACGCATTTTTCCCACAGTGCAACTAGAAATTGAGCTACATGTAATTCAAGCTTGTATGAGCTCTGTCATACAAGACTGAATTGGTTAAATTTCTAGTTGTATAATAGGATAAAATTTGCTGCTGGACATTTTGGCATTTTAACATCAGTGAACAGATGTTAAAACAGAGCATTTTATTGTGAAAAATTACATGTTGCTATTACACAGCAATTTGAGATCCTTGTTAAAAAACAAAATGATTGTCCAGAAGTTGAACTGAATGAACAGAATCAAATTCACATTACAAGTTATTGTGATGAATTGACATTGATTCCTGGTAAACATAAGCTCCAAGCCACAAACCTCAGACCATGCTAACGTCCATTCATCATAATAATATATGTGTTCCTATAAGACACTATCCATAGCCCAAAACTCACATTGTGAAATGAAGAGGACAACTTTTAACGATAACAAGTTTAGTAAATAAACATCGTGTGTACCCCACGATGTCACTGGACAAATAATCAATAAATAATAAATGTCAAGATCACTCCATCTTATTTAAAACCGTAAAATGATTTGTAATTTAACAAGGCTTAATAAGGCTTTTAGTCTTATTGGAACATAACTTTTCTTTAGTGTCCTGTATTGCATATAAATGGAGCTCTGCTTAGGAGTTAGGCACAGAATGCATAAGGCCTCATAAAGTAGATTTTATCAGGCCATTTTTTGTAAAATTGCATACAGGTGGGCGACTTTTTATTTTATTTTTTATTTTTTGTAATTATTTCTTTGCCATCAAAAGTTCATGTTCTTGGTTGTTTTATGTCATAGGCCTCATAATCTACAGTCCAGAACAGCATGGGGGGTGGTGTTTTTCATCCCTTGAGTGCAAGAAGGCTTTGCAATGCTAAAGCATTGCAAAGCCTTCTTGCACTCAAGAGACAAATTTATCAGTTTTATTAACTTGGGTATAATATCAGACATAAACCATTTAATTTTTTATTTTTTGAAGTTTGCATTGGTTATAAAAAGAGAGTATGTGGTAGCCAAAAGGACCATGTGTGGGGGCCTGAGAAAGAGATTTTTAACTTTTTTAGGCCTAATGGTTTTCATTTTTAAAATAAATTTATAAAATCCAACTTACATACAATATGATTTAGGAGTGCCACAACAAGCCTTAAACTTTGTTAGATACCGATTCTCCAGGTCAACTGTTGTTTGTCCTATTACATCATCACTACTCACAAAATCATAATCCTTTATTTTTATTGTCAGATCTTTGTATATGGGCATCACAGATTTTATCTCAAACATCCTGAAAAAAGAGTTTCATCTATCAGTAACAATGCAAGTAAAACATAAATTGTCATAAGGACGATGGCTAAATGATGGCTAAGACTTAAACTTCCCTTCATTACATTTACCAATGTCAACAAATTTTTATGAATATGAACAGTATTTGTCAACAGTGTGCCTGCATTGTGGTAGGGGTGGGGGAGGTGTGTATATGGTGGTATGTTAACCCTTTATCCAGCTTAATGATCAAAACCATCCGGCGCTATTCAGAAAACCCACCATTAAATTTTAATTATTTATTCATTTTTTGTCTGAAAAACATAGCTTATGACAAACTCATTCAACTTGTTCCAATGAGGGGTCATAACCTATGTTTTTGATGCAAAAAATGAAAAAAAATGTAGTTATTCAAGAATTTTATTTGCAAGTGTCATCTGACTTTTGTACTAGGTGAAGGGCTAAATAGACATTGTGAGTACCAAGACAATAATGCTTGGGTTCTCATAAAGAAAATAACTGATTATGGTTTGTTTACCTTGTTCATGGGAACTTGCTTGTCAGTAAGGACAAAAGAACTGAGCGACCCCCAAGAGGCCTGAAGGTGCTCACCTGAGGATCCTGTCTGTTGGTTATTATGCATTTTTAACTTTAGCCCACCTGTGGCAACCACATTGTGTCCTTGGGCAAGACACTTCACCCCCATTGCACATGTAGGCACAGTGGCACTGTGTACCTAAGGCATACTGCACGTTGATTGTGCCCTGTCTTCAACCAATGCTAACCCTGCTTGTGTGGAGTTGGTATGTTGGGGAGCTGACAGTTGCTCGCTGTTGCTTGGTGGTTCTCTCCGGGTACTCTGACTGCCTCCACTCATAAAACTGTCATGGTCATGATTAGCTAATGTGCAGAAATATGTGACCTTAAACACCAATAAATAAATAAATTTAATTTTAAAGTTTTTAAACTTAGTTTGCACTATTTGACCCCTACCCCTGTGTCCATTGTTGATCAGGTCCAAATTTTCAGGATATGATTGAGAGTCACTATTCAGAAGCCATTAGAGTTTACTGGGAGACCAAAATGTAACAAGAGGGCTGCTAATGCCCCAACACTCACCTACATTCCACTTTGATACAGTTACCTTGACAAACTCCAAGATAGCCATATCAAGCAAATTCTACATTACTTGCAAAATAAAAAAGGATATTAGGTCACATTCAGCATGTTAATCTAATCTAGCTAGGGTCTGTTGGGTGAACCTTCTTTTTTGTGTAAAATCAACTCAAACCCCTTCAAAACACATTTTGAAGCAAAGAGAAAAAAATATCTCAGCACACCCTCTCCCTCCCCCACCCCCTCACCCTCATAAAATCACTCAAAACTCTTGAAATCTTTCTTCTCAAGCAAAAAATATAATTAAACTAAAAACTAATTCAATCTTGGCAGAAAATTTTTAAAAAAAAATTGAAGAGAAAATACATGCCTAGTATGAAGGCTAAAAGAATTGAGCATGGCCCTAAACAACATTTGAAAAAAATAAATCCTTTGCAATAAGAGGACAAGTGGAGCTACAATGCTGACCTAAATTCAAATTCTGGTATCTGAAAATTATTAACATTTACCCTAAAAAATATTTCCAGCCAAATATACACAAATCAAGGGTTAAACAGTGTTGTGATAGTCGTAAGCAATACATAACTGCTATATAAAAGATTTGCTGTCATGGGATTCAAGGTAACTGAGCCCAACATAAACTGTTACAAAATTACAACAGATGACCTAAACAGAAATTCTTACATACAGAAACTAAGTCATTTTGGCAGAAAAATATTTTTTAAAAATTAACAAAAAACATCTATACCTAAGGCCTGAAAAAGTTAAAAATCTGTTTCCCAGGCTCTCCCATGTGGTACTTTTGGCTGCCTCATGCTCTCTATTTATAACCAATGCAAACTTTTAAAAAATAAAAATTAAATGGTTTATGTCTGATATTTTACCCAAGTTAATCAAATTGATAAATTATGTCCCTGGAGAACAAGGCTTTGCAATGCTTTAGCATTGCAAAGATGTCTTGCACCCAAGGGACAAAATACACCACCACCCATGCTATTCTGTAGACTACGAGGCCTAAAACATAAAACAAACAAAAAACATGAACTTTCAATGGCAAAGAAATAATTACAAAAATAAAATAAAAAAACACCCACCCACATACAATTTTACACTTAGATGTGAGTCTTCCATGGAAGACGTGTGTCGCCTGGCGTTTCAGACAGAATTCTAAGTGGAAAAGGGGCATAACTCTGGAAAAAATACAGCGGATCAAAAAATAAAATAGGAGGTGCACAATGCCATTATGTGATAAAGAATCACTGAAAGTTTCATCAAAATCCATTTATAGGTTAAAGAGGAGTGGCGGATAAGAGAAAGTGTGACGCGGACGATGCAGACGACGCGGATGACGCAAGACGACAAAAGTAATCCCTATATGTCGCTCCCCACTTCGTGGGGCGGCAACACAAAAAAAATGTCCTGACAAACAGAAGATCTACTTTGTGGGCCTAAAGTATGAAAGTTAAAAGAAGTGATCATAGTGCAAAACAATATCCACAAACATTAACTGCCTTACAATGGAAGGAACTGAAGCAACAATGCTAACCAAACCACAAATTCCAACAACTGAAAATGACTACATGTATAAGATTTACCTTGAAAAAATATTCTCAGTCAAATATACACAGTAAAGGGTTAAACAATGTTGGGATTGGTCATAATTGTAAGAGCTAAATTATTTTTGACCATCAAAATTTATTCACATGTCTTTGCCTTGTTACAATTTATGGGAGAGTGACTTTGGGCACTCTCCCATAAATTGTAACAAGGCAAATGCTTACTGAATAAATGATATTACTTCAAGATAATATGAAGCACAGCCACTGAATATGAAACCGTTAAGATGTGGTACCTGCACTTCAGAATAAAGCCCAAATATGGGCTTCCGGCACTCAACCAATTAAGCAATACATAACTGGAATCTAAAGGTTTTGCGGCTTTGGGATTCAAAGGAACTGAGCTGAACATAAACTGTTACAAAATGTACAAGAGCTGAGTTAAACAGAATTCTTATAAATAAAAACTAAGTCATTTTTGGCAGCAAAATGTTACAAAAAACATCCATATATAGACTATGTAGGTTCACAGAGGTAATCAAGGCCCAAAACAACATCTAAAACCATTGATTGATCTGCAATGAAAGGACTTGAAGCGACAATGCTGAACTAAACACTAATTCTGACATCTGAAAATGACTCAAATTTACACCCCCACCCACTTCCACCCCCAAAAAGTTAATTTCTCAGCAAAATGGCAGTATAATTGTTAAACAGTGTTGTGATAGTGCTAAACAATGCATATCTGCAATATAAAAGCTTTGCAGACATGGTATTCAAAGTAACTAAACTAAACAATATAAGCTCTTACAAATTGGACACTGACACTTATGTACACAGGATCAAAGCATGAGCTCACCCTACTTCATAGTAGGTGAGCTAAAAGTC
The DNA here is from genome assembly GCA_031216915.1 of Pictodentalium vernedei. NCBI lineage: Eukaryota > Metazoa > Mollusca > Scaphopoda > Dentaliida > Dentaliidae > Pictodentalium > Pictodentalium vernedei. The sequence continues at coordinate 745,212,237 of CM062295.1, forward strand.
TCCACGGGGTCCTGTTTTAAACTTACTTCATAGTAGGTGAGCTAAAAGCCTCCCCAGGGTTCTGTTTTAAACTTACTTCATAGTAGGTGAGCTAAAAGCCTCCCCAGGGTCCTGTTTTCAACTTACTTCATAGTAGGTGAGCTAAAAGTCTACACAGGGTCCTGTTTTAAACTTACTTCATAGTAGGTGAGCTAAAAGCCTCCCCAGGGTCCTGTTTTCAACTTACTTCATAGTAGGTGAGCTAAAAGTCTCCACAGGGTCCTGTTTTAAACTTACTTCATAGTAGGTGAGCTAAAAGTCTCCACAGGGTCCTGTTTTAAACTTACTTCATAGTAGGTGAGCTAAAAGCCTCCCCAGGGTCCTGTTTTAAACTTACTTCCTAGTAGGTGAGCTAAAAGTCTCCACAGGGTCCTTTTTTAAACTTACTTCCTAGTAGGTGAGCTAAAAGTCTCCACAGGGTCCTTTTTTAAACTTACTTCATAGTAGGTGAGCTAAAAGTCTCCACATGGTCCTTTTTTAAACTTACTTCCTAGTAGGTGAGCTAAAAGTCTCTCCAGGGTCCTGTTTTAAACTTACTTCCTAGTAGGTGAGCTAAAAGCCTCCCCAGGGTTCTGTTTTAAACTTACTTCATAGTAGGTGAGCTAAAAGCCTCCCCAGGGTCCTGTTTTCAACTTACTTCATAGTAGGTGAGCTAAAAGTCTACACAGGGTCCTGTTTTAAACTTACTTCATAGTAGGTGAGCTAAAAGCCTCCCCAGGGTCCTGTTTTCAACTTACTTCATAGTAGGTGAGCTAAAAGTCTCCACAGGGTCCTGTTTTAAACTTACTTCATAGTAGGTGAGCTAAAAGCCTCCCCAGGGTCCTGTTTTCAACTTACTTCATAGTAGGTGAGCTAAAAGTCTCCACAGGGTCCTGTTTTAAACTTACTTCATAGTAGGTGAGCTAAAAGCCTCCCCAGGGTCCTGTTTTAAACTTACTTCCTAGTAGGTGAGCTAAAAGTCTCCACAGGGTCCTTTTTTAAACTTACTTCATAGTAGGTGAGCTAAAAGTCTCCACAGGGTCCTTTTTTAAACTTACTTCCTAGTAGGTGAGCTAAAAGTCTCTCCAGGGTCCTGTTTTAAACTTACTTCCTAGTAGGTGAGCTAAAAGCCTCCCCAGGGTCCTGTTTTAAACTTACTTCATAGTAGGTGAGCTAAAAGCCTCCCCAGGGTCCTGTTTTAAACTTACTTCCTAGTAGGTGAGCTAAAAGTCTCCACAGGGTCCTTTTTTAAACTTACTTCATAGTAGGTGAGCTAAAAGTCTCCACAGGGTCCTGTTTTAAACTTACTTCATAGTAGGTGAGCTAAAAGTCTCCACAGGGTCCTGTTTTAAACTTACTTCATAGTAGGTGAGCTAAAAGCCTCCCCAGGGTCCTGTTTTAAACTTACTTCATAATAGGTGAGCTAAAAGTCTCCACAGGGTCCTGTTTTAAACTTACTTCATAGTAGGTGAGCTAAAAGTCTCCACAGGGTCCTTTTTTAAACTTACTTCATAGTAGGTGAGCTAAAAGCCTCCCCATGGTCCTGTTTTAAACTTACTTCCTAGTAGGTGAGCTAAAAGCCTCCCCAGGGTTCTGTTTTAAACTTACTTCATAGTAGGTGAGCTAAAAGCCTCCCCAGGGTCCTGTTTTAAACTTACTTCCTAGTAGGTGAGCTAAAAGTCTCCACAGGGTCCTTTTTTAAACTTACTTCATAGTAGGTGAGCTAAAAGTCTCCACAGGGTCCTGTTTTAAACTTACTTCATAGTAGGTGAGCTAAAAGTCTACACAGGGTCCTGTTTTAAACTTACTTCATAGTAGGTGAGCTAAAAGTCTCCACAGGGTCCTGTTTTAAACTTACTTCATAGTAGGTGAGCTAAAAGTCTACACAGGGTCCTGTTTTAAACTTACTTCATAGTAGGTGAGCTAAAAGTCTCCACAGGGTCCCGTTTTAAACTTACTTCATAGTAGGTGAGCTAAAAGCCTCCACAGGGTCCTGTTTTAAACTTACTTCATAGTAGGTGAGCTAAAAGTCTCTCCAGGGTCCTGTTTTAAACTTACTTCCTAGTAGGTGAGCTAAAAGTCTCTCCAGGGTCCTGTTTTAAACTTACTTCATAGTAGGTGAGCTAAAAGCCTCCCCAGGGTTCTGTTTTAAACTTACTTCATAGTAGGTGAGCTAAAAGTCTCTCCAGGGTCCTGTTTTAAACTTACTTCATAATAGGTGAGCTAAAAGTCTCCACAGGGTCCTGTTTTAAACTTACTTCATAGTAGGTGAGCTAAAAGTCTCTACAGGGTCCTGTTTTAAACTTACTTTATAGTAGGTGAGCTAAAAGTCTCCAAGGGGTCCTGTTTTAAACTTACTTTATAGTAGGTGAGCTAAAAGTCTCCACAGGGTCCTGTTTTAAACTTACTTCATAGTAGGTGAGCTAAAAGTCTCCACAGGGTCCTGTTTTAAACTTACTTCATAGTAGGTGAGCTAAAAGTCTCCACAGGGTCCTGTTTTAAACTTACTTCATAGTAGGTGAGCTAAAAGTCTACACAGGGTCCTGTTTTAAACTTACTTCATAATAGGTGAGCTAAAAGTCTCCCCAGGGTCCTGTTTTAAACTTACTTCATAGTAGGTGAGCTAAAAGTCTCCACAGGGTCCTGTTTTAAACTTACTTTATAGTAGGTGAGCTAAAAGTCTCCACGGGGTCCTGTTTTAAACTTACTTCATAGTAGGTAAGCTAAAAGTCTCCACGGGGTCCTGTTTTAAACTTACTTCATAGTAGGTGAGCTAAAAGTCTCCACAGGGTCCTGTTTTAAACTTACTTTATAGTAGGTGAGCTAAAAGTCTCCACAGGGTCCAGTTTTAAACTTCCAACATCTTGACGTCTCCACAAATCAACCAAGGGGAATAGCTTGAACAAATTACCATCTTGGGTTCATACTGACTCTAAATACAGTTGAACCCTGTTAATTGAATAGTCACTTTGCCAATGTAAATTATTCAATTAACAGGAGTATTCAGTTAACAGGGATTGTATCACTTTCCTGTATTCTAGAGATAAACTTGGCATTTATTCTATTATATCTTGTTTGACAGAGCTCCATGAGCTCTGTTAAACAAGATATAATAGATTAAATGCCTGTATTGGATGTGCTTATGCCAAATAGGTCTATAAACAAAGGAAAACTGAGTAGAGTCACGGTAATTTCTTGACAGGTTACTAGATTTTTTATTCAATTAACAGGAGTTTAATCTACAACCTATATTCAATTAACAGGTCAAATTTGTACTGGAGGTATGGTGAATGATTTGTGTTGGGAAATTATATTCAATTAACAGGGTTATTCAGTTAAGAGATATCCAGTTAGGTGGGCTCCACTGTACCAAATATCAAAAGATTGTGACAGTCAAATTTTTTCAAGATTTAATTGTTTCAGTTCTTTCTTTTTTTTTTTGCACTCTTTGACCCTTTCAACTGTGGTTCCTATAGCCATATCTAATTTTCAGAAAATGATCTTTTCTCATATTAACTAAAAGTATCTTTTGGGCTTTGCAAAAACTATTATAGTTTTGGCTGAAAGCCCAAAACAAATTGTGAAAATCGTAATATGATTCAGTGCTAAAGTGGGTTGGGGTGGGGTGTATATGTGTTGGTGGGGGGGGGGGGGGGGGTGGGCAGGGCAACAGGGGGGCCCAAAAAGAGGCTCATAGAGCAACTAACAGTATATTGTTGCCTATTTGATTCAACTTCTATCAAGGATGCTTCACACACCAAATAACAAATATAAATATTTGACCCTGTAGTTTGGGAAGTATAGGTATTTAACTGGCAGAGTGCTGGAAGCACATATTTGGGCTTTATTCTGCAGTGACACAATTTAAAGGCTTCATATTTTGTGGATGTTGTTCATATCACCTTTGAAGTGAAATTATTTTGTCTGTTAAGATTTGTCTTGCAACAATTTATGGGAGAGTGCTTATTAGCACTCTCCCATAAATTGTAGAAAGGCAAAGATATGTGAACAAATTTTTGATGATTTTTGCCTGTGCAAGTCCCCCCCCCCACCCCCCCCCAAAAAAAAAAAAAAAAACAAAACAAAACAAAACAAAACAAAAAAAAACAAAACACTGCATACAAAATTTGGTTCAAATCGTCCATCGTCCAAGCACTTGTACAAATAGAAATTGTGGAGAGGTTATAAAATAATGGCCCTGAAGGGATACACCAAAAATTGATGCAGGAACTTCATTTCAACAAATCTGAATTTATACCTAATAACATATCAGATATCCATGCTTGGTTTGGGAGATGATTTTTAGAATGTTTTTTTTCCATTATGAACAGTCTTAAAGGACGGGATCCCCATAACCCCACTCCCCCCCCCCCCTCCCGCCATAACACCCCTAAATATGACCACAGGGTCCACTGTCTTTCCACTGCCCACAGTGTTATTTATAACTTGGGGGGATAACACTCCTAAATATGACTTTGTGGGCTTGATTATAAATCTATTGGTGTTTAAGGTCATTTGAGCATCTATGGCTATATCAAGACTGCGACATTGATATGAAGTCAAGTTTGGCCAGTTATTTAAACCCATGCTGCTCACTTTAGAGGACTTCTACCACATGCATTGGTTCCAGGTCCTAATTTACCAGTAAAGCAGAACTCATTTACTGCAAGAAACAAGCACTGCTCCACTTCCCAGGGTTCACATTGGGTATGGGCTTGATTTGACTAAACACAAGATTAATCCATACAAATGTGTTTTATGTTAAATATTAAAGCCTTTGGAGTTGTGGTTTGGGATGAAAAAAAATTAAAATGGGTTCTCATTTCATTATAATCAAAATAACCCAAAGTATGACCCCAGGATCACGACTTGAACAAACCTGTGAATCATCCATACAAGTATGTTATATGCCATATTTGAAAGCTTTTGGAGCAGTGGTATTAACTCTTCTACTGTCACGCCCACTTTAGTCATATAGAGGAGGACCTCTATGTATACCTGTATGTGAGGAAGTTTAATAAAATTTATGACATACTTGAAACTCTATCATCTGATTAATTGTTGGAAAGGGCTCTCTGAGCTCTTTCCAACAAGTAATTACAGTAGAACCTGTCTTGAGAGACCGCCCTTTGGGCCACACAAAAGTGGTCTCTCAAGACAGGTGGTCTCTCATAACAGGTTTCAGGTTTTCTCAAGTCAGTGAATAACCAACCATAAAATTCAGAAATAGAGACGAATGGATTTTTGTAATTACTCTGTAGTTGTTCTTTTTATGAAGTTTTTGTAACAAATTGAAATGGACTGTTATAAAAATTATAAAAATAAATTAGTGTTGAAAATCTTCATTGAAGATTTTCAACACTAATTTATTTTTATAATTTTTATAACAGTCCATTTCAATTTGTTACAAAAAGATTTTCAACACAAATTTATTTTTATTCCTATTTGTCACATTTCAGTTATGTATGAAATTGTTTATTCAGCAATAATCCTAATCTTTTCACAGGGGTCTTATAAAAACATCTCAATCTTTAATAAGTTAGCAATTGAAACCCAATTAAGAGCTTTTAATTATGTTAGTATAACCACAATGGATTTTCCAATTCCAGAACAGGTAAAAAGTTTTGTCATGATTTCAGTCTTCAAAGGGGCGGTCTCTCAAGACAGGTATATTATGGCATAAAAATGCCGCTCAGGATCACCGATCCAATGTCGAGTTGTGACAACAGTTCCTCGCACCAAGGCCAACACACCTATGAAGTTTCATGACTCTAGGTTGAACCACTATCAAGTTATCATCCGGAAACCAATTGTTGCGATATACTATGTTCAAGGTCACTGTGACCTTGACCTTTGACCTGGTGAGTCCAAGATCAATAGGATTCTTCCTCGCACCAAGGCCAACACACCTATGAAGTTTCATGACTCTAGGTTGAACCACTATCAAGTTATCATCCGGAAACCAATTGTTGCGATATACTATGTTAAAGGTCACTGTGACCTTGACCTTTGATCTGGTGAGTCCAAGATCAATAGAGTTCTTCCTCGCACCAAGGCCAACCCACCTATGAAGTTTCATGAATGTAGGTTGAACTACTATCAAGTTATCATCCGGAAAGGAATTGTTGCGATTTACTATGTTCAAGGTCACGTTGACCTTGACCTTTGACGTAGCGAGTCCAAAATCAATAGGGTTCTTCCCCTCACCAAGGCCAATCTACCTATGAAGTTTCATGAATGTGAGTTGAACCATTTTCAAGTTATCATCCGGAAACCAATTGTTTAAGATTTACTATGTTCAAGGTCACTGTGACTTTGACCTTCGAAGTAGCATGTGTAACATCAATAGGGTTCTTCCTCCCACCAAGACCAACATACGTATGAAGTTTAATGAATGTGAGTTCAACCACTATCAAGTTATCATCCGGAAACCAATTGTTTACGAAAGCCCACCCACCCGCCCACCCGCCCGCCCGGCCGCCCGCCCGCCCACCCGCCCGCCCGCCCGCCAGACATTCACCAAACTATAAGTCGAGTTTGACTTCGTCACAACTCGACTAAAAATACAAGATGGTACCAGGTTACAGTGGTCTCTCAAGACAGGTGGTCTCTCAAGACAGGTGGTCTCCCATAGCAGGTCCATTATAGAGTAAAACCAATCGGTTCCTGGTAGATGTGGTCTCTCAAGACAGGTGGTCTCTCAAGACAGTGGTCTCTCAAGACAGGTTTTACTGTAGATGGTAGGTTTGATCTGCACATACCAGAACATACCAAAACATACAGATAATGATCATAAAATACATGACTGTAGTCGCTTTCAGCAGCGAAAGTGTTAAATAAGATTTTGTAATGTTTTCTCATTATGCGCAGTATTAAAATGGAATGCCCCATGTCACCCCATTTGAACAAACTGGGCAATTTTTACACCAATGTCTTTCATCAAATATGGTTGTATTTGGGACAGCAGTTTGGGAGAAGAAGATTTTCAAAATAATTTTCCATCACCTCAGTGTTAACATTTGGGGACCTCATAGCACTCCCAAATATAATCCCATTGACTTGGTTTGAATAAACCTGAGAATAATCCTTACAAATATGTTATTATGTCAAATATAACTTTGGGTGCAGTGGTTTGGGAGAAGATTTAAAAATTGTTTTCTCCACTATCCACAGTGTTAAAATCTAGGGGTACAGTAACCCTCCTAAATATGATCCCATGGTTTTGAGTTGAACAAACTGATAAATCTTCATTACAAAGGTGTTATATTTCACAAATAAAGGCATCTGGCCCAGTGGTTTGTGAGCAGAAGATTCTTTAATGTCTCTCCCATCACCATCCACGATAAAACTTAGGAGGGGGCCATGTATTTAATCTTATTTGTTTTACAAGGATTGGCAAACAAATTAAGCAACTTATATTAACGCCTCTCCTTGGCCCAATAGTGCAGGTGTGTGGGATGACCTTCATAGCAGCAACTTCATGGCCTCACTCTTCTTGAATACTACAAAGGGAGACAGAGTGTGTCTCTCTCTGCACAGAGGACAGCCATTCTATGTCCCCACCCAATAGGATGGTACACTGTGACAGCATCAACCCCACAACTGATGCTGATAGAGAGTGTTCGGACACCAGAAGAACTTTTCCCGACGGGGATCGATCCCGGGACCTCTGGCATGAGGGACCAGTGAACTTATCCATTTGGCCACCACTCTCTGAGTGGTGGCCAAAGGAATAAGTGGCACTGGTCTCTCATGCCACCCCTGAATCTGACCCCATGAGCTTGATTTGAACAAACTTTTGATTCATCCATATAAGGACGTTATATGTCAAATATGAAAGCTTTTGGAGCAGTTGTTTTGGAGAAGAAAATGTTTGGAATGTTTTCCCCCATTACCTGTAGTATTAACCCTTAGTTCCTCAGATTAATTTTAGGCCAATAACTACTGTATATACAATTTACATGTACACAGCTGCAGGTAACCTAACAGTTTCTACATTATTGTTGACTGACTGTACAGGCAGCCAACAATGATGTAAAAACACTGTCAAGATAAACCCACCCTACCAGTAGAGTTATCAAGGAAGAATACACTTGAGACAACATTTCAGAGCAATATAAAAGGGGTGTATGAGGCCTTCAAGGTTAAATTGGTTGAGGTACATATGGGGCCCCCAATAAAACGGATCAGGATTTTTATTATTCATCAAATATGCGCTCCTCCTAAGGATTTTTCATACCAAAAATGAGTTGCTCATGCTGTGTTGGTTTGGAAATAAAAACTGTTTGAGTTATCAAGGAAGAATACACTTGAGAAAACATTTCAGAGCAATATAAAATGGGTGTATGGGGGCTTCAAGGTTAAATTGGTTGAGGTACATATGGGGCCCCCAATAAAACGGATCAGGATTTTTATTATTCATCAAATATGTGCTCCTCCTAAGGATTTTTCATACCAAAAATGAGTTGCTCATGCTGTGTTGGTTTGGAAATAAAAGCTGTTTGAAATTTTGTTACATTTTTAGCCTGCAAAGATTCCCACAGAGAACCTGAGTAATTTATAGTAAATAATCCTACCAACTTCCATTTTGTCAGGGATGCCAGAACTATCAGTATACCCCATGACTGTCCCTCCTAATGTTTTTATGGCACCTAATGAGATACTTAAACTGAGCAGATGCTCATACTCGAACTAGAAGCCATGCAAGACATTGGGAAGATATGGCTGTAGTGCATCCAAATTAACATGTACAGTTTTCTGTTCCTGCCATGCTACAATTGAATGCTGCAATGAGCAAATAGGCACAGCATTAGAAACAAATAGTATATAAAGTGTAGGTTGATATCCCAAATTACTTGCTCCAGGCTGTTCCAGTACACTGAGATTTAGGCTTGTTTTACCATAAACTCGACTGAGAAATACAGTAAAACCTGTCTTGAGAGACCACAGTCTTGAGAGACCACATCTTCCAGGCACCGATTGGTTTTACTCTATAATGGACCTGCTATGGGAGACCACCTGTCTTGAGAGACCACCTGTCTTGGGAGACCACTGTGACCTGGTACCAACTTGTATTTTATGCCATAATGGACCTGTCTTGAGAGACCGCCCCTTTGAAGACTGAAACCACAACAAAAAACTTTCCACCTGTTCTGGAATTGGAAAATCCATTGTAGTTATACTAACATAATTAAAAGTATTAAAAGTTCTTAATTGGGTTTCAATTGCTAACTCACGAATCCGTGAATAAAATGGTTTAAAGTGCCGAAGGCGCGCAGGGACGGTATGGGGAACAAGCCCCTTTCGACCCTCATTGGCTGTAAATGATTAATTTCCACATGTCTACTCGTGTTGAAGGAGGAACAGGTTCAGGTACTCGGCAGGTGTCACCGGTTGCAGAGTGATGGTCTCTTTGACTGATGTCGGTTGAACCCTCGGGTGAGGACCAGTGTGAAAGGTTGGGTCCTCTCACAAAGGTACTACCTCTCTCCGAGGGTGCAGTTGATCTGGATTTTCAGGCAAGTATAGTCTGCCACTTCGGAGATGATATTGAGTGATGGCCATCACTGGCAAGTATAATCTGCCTCAGGCTGTCTCTGACCCGAACTTCCCTGGTTTGGGGGCAGGCCTGCATTGTAATCCTAATGGGTTGGGACAAAAAGATGCGCAATGCGCTTACAAAAAGAGGCCGAGGCAGGACGCAGGACCAACGCTCGCCTCCCTTAAAGTGGTTGACCACTTTTAGGGATGGAATGGAGGATGTACAGGAACCATGGGGGTTACCGTTTCTGTAACGGTTGGACTGTCCATAGCGGGTATTGGGGTGCTGGTCAAAAAGAGCATCTTCTGTGTACCTGCTTAAAAGAAGGCAGAATTAGTTTTCATTAGGATATGTAGAAATAAAAAGATAAAAGTAGCACATTATGTTTTAATTGTGATCACAGTTAAGCTGTTAATCTGCCTGTTAGATCACCTTCTTAGGGTGATAGTGAGTTTGTAGCGGGAGGGTAACAGGTTTAGACACTAAACCACACCCGAGGGTGTTTCTGTTATGCCCTTCGCTGGTTTTGACCATATTTTGATTAGTTTGAGCTTATTTTGGATCCCGATTAAACACTGCAAATCCCACCTCCAGCCGGGGAGACCCAGCCCACACAAAATGCTCTCGCTTGGTATCGCGAGCATCCAGTGCGGGCCGAGCCCCCCCCCCCCCCGGCCGGAAATGAGATCTACAGTATCCAATCTTGATGTAATTTTAATAAGTCGGTGAAGGCAGCCCTTTCTGGTAGAAGGCCACAGTTAAGCTGTTTTTCTGCCTGTTTATTCACCTTCTCGTTCCCTATTTATTTAGTTCTATAACAATATTTAATCCTGATGTAATTTTACTTGAGTCGGTGAAGGCAGCCCTTTCTGGTAGAAGGCCACAGTTAAGCTGTTTTTCTGCCTGTTAGTTCACCTTCTCGTTCCCTAGTTTTGTTTTTTTTTCGAGTGGTCTTAGTTTTGATTGCAATTTTTGGGCTTTTGTCGGCTTTCGCAAATGGCTCCAAGTTCGGAGATTAGTTCGCTGTTGGCTAACCGGTCATGATTTTTCGTGGCCAGGGTGGCTAGGCGGTCTGTAATGGTGGGGATATCGGCCCTGTCGTGGAGTGTTTTGATGGGTGTGTCCCATGGGGCGCAGAGGGCAACTCTAAGTGCGTGATTTTGGACCTTCTGGAGTTTTCCCATATTAGTTTGATTGAGGTCAGTTAGTATGATTGCACCGTATTCGAGTACTGGGCGCACAAAGGCTTTGTATAATCTGAGTAGGGTGGACTGGTTGGCTCCCCATGAAGTTCCCTTAAGCATTTTCAGTAAGTTAATGTGTTTGGTGGTTTTTTTCGCCATGTCGTCGGTGTGTTTGTTAAAGGACAATTTTTGATCAATGGTGATGCCCAGGAATTTCACCTCTTTGCATTCTGGGAGGGTGTTATCCATAAGTTTTAGGTCAAAATCACATTTATTTTTCTTGCGAGTAAAGGTGATTCATTGGGTTTTATTGGCGTTTAGCTTAATTCTCCATTTGGCACACCATTGTTCTAGGTCATCGAGAGTGCGTTGCAGGGGATTTTGGAGTTGTTTGGCCATATTGTTAGAGTCCCAGAGGCCCTTATCATCTGCGAATTGGGAGACTTGAACAAGATCCTCGGAGAAGTTAAGGTCATTTACATAGAAGATGTGAAGGAGGGGGCTTAGGACGGATCCTTGGGGGGGTGCCTGCTTCAAGGGGGACTCTGTCAGACATTTCATTGTTCACTCTGACTTTAATTTTACGATCATTTAAGAAAGAGGATAGTAATCTGAGCAATTTCTTGGGGAGTTTCATTTTTGATAATTTGTAGCGCATTCCATTGTGCCAAACGGAATCAAATGCTTTTTTGCCGTCTAACAGGACTGCCGTGCCTATTTGCTGATTGTTGATAGTGGTTTTCATTTGGGTGACTAGTCGGTAGACATGTTCGATGCCTTCTTTACAGTTTCTATAGGCTCTTTGCCATTTATTGAAAAAATCGTTGTCTTCAAGGTGCCCCCTGAACCGATTGGTAAGGATTCATTCAAATGTCTTACCAATGCAGCTGAGTAGGCTGATTGGGCGGTAGCTGGCTGAATCAGAGGGGTCCTTGTCCGGTTTTGGTATCATGACACCGATGGCTTTTTTTCCAACATTTGGGAAAGTAGCTATGGGTGAGGCATACGTTGAACAGTTTGTTTAGTTTTTCGATTAGGGAGTATGGGCTTTGTTTTAGAATTTTGTAGCTTACTTTGTCTTCGCCGGGCGAGGAAGAATTTTTGCAATTTTTTATGATGTTGATGATTTCGTCATTAGTGATGGGGGTAATGAGGTCATCGTCATCCCCGTCTTCTGGCTCGTTATCGTATTTGGGGTCACGGTAGATATCAGGGTGTTCATTGATGAAGTCATCAATGGCGTTTATGACAGCGTCATCGTTGCCCGCACCTTGATGCAGGTGATGCATTTTTCTTAGGAGGTCGGCAAAGGTGTCGGCCTTGTCTTTGTTGGTGCGCGTGAAGGAACCGTCTTCCTTCTTAAGAGCTTTGTCTGCGGCTTTGCGGCTTTTGTTTTTTTGCCCAGTTAGGGTTTTGAAAGAGTCCCAGAATTTTTTGGCATCCTGGACTCCGTTTAGATCGGCTGTTGCTTTTCCCAGTTTGCTTGTTTTTCAGCTTGGAGGGCTTTCTTGACCTCGCCATGAAGGCGGTTGTATGTTTTTTTTGAGGTCAGTTTTCTTACCGGGGTCAGTTTCGGTTTTAAGAGCGCAAAGAGCTTTCCGTTTAGTTTTGATTAGTGAGAATGTGTCGCCCGAGATAGTATTTCTCCAGGGGCGTACTTCTTTTGGGCATGTTTCGTTTAGGGTTGAGTTAATGATTTTCTCTATGCCCTCGCATTGGGTTTCGAGTTCCGCTGCATTGGATGGGGGGGGGGGGGGGGGGGGGGGGGGTGTTTGTGAGTTTGACATCGATGATGTCATGATAGAGGTTCCAATTAATTTTTCTAAAATTTCTGCGAAGAGTGGGGGGTACCTGAGTGGGCCATTTCCTAGCTGCAGTGAGGCATGGACTGGGAGGTGATCGCTGCCTAAGTCATCATCACCGACCCAGTGGTCATCGATGTGATTTATCAGGGAGTCACTGGCGATAATTAGATCGAGGATCTCGGATGAAAATAATGGGTTATTACTGATATAAGTTGCAGAGCTGTCATTCATAACCACATGAAAGTTATGCATTTTTGTGATTTCAAGGAGGGCTTCACCGTTAGGGGTGGTTTTGTTACAGCCAAAGTACAAGTGTTTGGCTCTGAAGTCGCCGAGGAAAATGCAGTGTTTGTATTTCCTCGTAAAGAATTCAAAGACAGTGTCAGAAACAATTTTGCTTGGGTCGTTATAATAACAAACAATCGTGATGTTTTGTTTTTTATTGTTTTAGTTTTGATGTTCTGCTTTATTAGAAGAGTGAGGCCACCACCTTTGGTGATTTGTCGGTCTCTTCTAATAGTGCTGAACACGCTAACTGAAAAATTTTTGCTGGGTTGAAGCCAATTTTCGCAGATGCAGATAATGTCTGTATCTTCGAAGTATCGGCTCATTTGAAGTTTTTTGTTATTAACGCTTCTAGCGTTCCACACGGCTATTTGTAGCTTATTCATGACGGGGGTTGGAAGTTAGTAGCGGTGCTTTAGATATAGGTTTAGACAGGTGCTTTAGTCTGAGCTGATAGCGGCTTTGATTAGTGATTCCGAAATATGCGTCTTGAAAAGTCGGGATGCCGATCGGCTGACATCCTGGCAGATGTCAGACAGATTGGTTTTAGCGTGTTTGCTTAATACTGAATAAAGGGATCCGGGGATAAGGGAGCAGATGGTATGAGGAGATGACGCATTGTCGGGCTTGATGAGATTTAGGTTTTTCAGCTTGATGGCGGTTTTAACTTTTTTAAAATGGGGACACCCCCGGTAGCTGCTGGGATGACTTCCTTTACAGTTGGGGCAAGAGGGGGATTTTAACCTGCATGACTTGGTGAGATGTGATTCTCCGCAATTCATGCAGGTTAGATTCCGTCTGCATTTGTTGGCGATATGCCCGAACTTTTGGCATTTGTGGCACTGTATGGGCGTTGGTGAGGTATTGTATTCCTCCCCAGCGTGCCACCTGCCATTGATGTGGATCCCATCTTTGATTATTTTTACTTTAGTTTTCTTGTTGGGGCAGGTGACTTTTATTTTCCATGTGACCTTGCCCGTGGCTTTGGAGTGGAATCTCTCCCACTTGCAGTTATTTAGGATAAGGTTTTGTTACCCCTGCCCTCCCTAATGCCGTTGGTTTTGTTTTTATTATTATTATTATTATTATTATTATTGGGGAGACTGCCTGGATTTTGCCCCCCTTTCTGGTTTTGGCTGCTAGGTTGATTTTGGGTGTTGGGTGTCAAGTTTTTACCCTTCTTCCTAGAGACGACAGTCGACCAGGGTGTCTCCATGAGTGGAAGAGGCCCTGACAGATTTGTTTGAGGCTCATCATTAGTTTCTGGATGAGAGAGTGGTTTGGGTGAGGGGGTGGGTGGAGGGCAGTTCCTCACTTTCTTGATGCTAACTCATTACAGATTGAGATGTTTTTATAAGACCCCTGTGAAAAGATTAGGGTTATTGCTGAATAAACAATTTCATACATACCTGAAATGTGACAGATAGGAATAAAAATAAATTTGTGTTGAAAATCTTTTTGTAACAAATTGAAATGGGCTGTTATAAAAATTATAAAAATAAATTTATTTTTATAATTTTTATAACAGCCCATTTCAATTTGTTACAAAAACTTCATAAAAAGGAGCAACTACAAAGTAATTACAAAAATCCATTCTTCTCCATTACTGAATTTTGTGGTTGGTTATTCACTGACTTGAGAAAACCTGAAACCTGTTATGAGAGACCACCTGTCTTGAGAGACCACTTTTGTGTGGCCCAAAGGGTGGTCTCTCAAGACAGGTTCTACTGTATCCACTATTTTTACAATTTAGCCAAGCTGATAGCCATCTTGGCAACCCTTCTGAGTATAATTTGAGACCACTCATTGTCTGTGTGAGATGAACCAGGAATTTCACTTCAGAGTGCAAGTGATAGAACAGCCACACACAGACTGCTTTCAAGTTCACAATGATTTTATCTAATGTATATCTGGTATATCTGAAAACCTCCATCATAGGTTATAAATTTCCTTCCAAACCAATTTTTCGATTGGCTTTCCACTTATTTGTTTGCAATAGCTATGTATACCCTCTGAAATGTTAATTTTTGCTTCAAAGTTATTCCTAAGAAGACTTATCAATCCATCATTTTCTGGGGCCATAACTCAGTTTCCTAAGACTGTTCAAGACACATCCAATTGATCTTTCATCAGGATATCCTTCATCAAGAAACCATCAGGAAAAAAAACTTTAGATGCTAAAACATGCATTAGTGCCTTAGTGACCAGATTGATAGCCTACATTTACCCAACAATAATATATGAAAATATGTCAAATAATGGACAAAACTGAATAGTGTTTTTTTTTCTGTAAAGGATTCTCTTTGGACTCAACAAACAGTTGTTTCATGAATTCATAATTCCATGTGAATACCTTTGGGGAAAATACCTGGACAGACACATGATACATTATAAGTTATTGCAATGAATTGGTGGTAACAGGGTCTGAGATTTGTGGCTCGGAGTTTATGTTCAGAGGATCAAGGTTGAGCAAAAGCTCTGAGTCGCAAACCTCAGAGCATGTTACCATCAATTCATCACAATTATGTGTATCTTCCTATAAGCTTAGACCCTACCCATAGCAAAAAACCATATTGTGAAATGAACTAGGCAACTTTTAACAATAACAAGTTTAGTAAATAAACCTCTTGTGTACCTCACACCTTCACTGGACAAATAATCAATATATCAGATAAAGTTCGAGATCATTCCATCTTACTTCAAATTGTAAACTGGTTTGTAATTTAACTCTTCCAACACTGGAGGCCATTTTTCCAGTCCAGGAACATGACACGTCATAATTTCATTAAGTAGGATGGCTGCAAAGTGGACGTGTGTGGTAGAACAATTAATATTTTCAACGTGCAGCCTTCAGGCTGCACATTGAAAATATTAATTGCTCTACCCCCAAATAATGGATATGGACTTTTCCCATGTCTGCCATTTAACTGTCATGGAAGATACCACCAGTGTTGAAAGGGTTAAACAACACTTCATTTGGAACATCATCTGCGGCACGTGAAAAATCTAGAAAAAATGATGTGGTTTGCAAGTCTTTCTGCTGATGAAATAATTATGAAATGGGCTACATCATTTCAAATATTTCATTTTGTGACATCAGACGGTAAAATATGCTGCTGGAGATGTAAACACATAATAAACTATGCGAGCTCTTATCCATTCAGAGGGTGAGGATTTACGTCTTACTGGAACATTGAATGATGTCGCCATAATTTAGCCATTCATATTGGTAAACTTTACCAATGAACTAGATAAATGAAAGTGTCAATGACACTGTAGCTTAACTTGTGTGTTGTGTTTGATGAAAAGGATAATGTTCAATGTTTATGAACGGATTATGAAATAAGACAAGAATTGTGACAATTGGGAATATGTTCATTTCTGTTCCCTGTATGCTATGTTTTTGATAAAAATAATATGAGGTGTACACTGTACTAAAGAGCTGAGGGATGGGTTAATATGACCTCACAGTTAATGCATGTGGCCCTCACAGTTAACATATATCAACGAAAGTTAACAAGTTACAGTGAAATTATTCCAAAACGAGTCATCCTATCAAGTTATATTGAAATCCTTTCATAAATATGGCCTGTAGACTGTGCTAAAGGTTTTCGGGCTTTGGGCCCCTGTAGCTGTCATTTCCCCAATTGCGTCCAAAGGGGACGTTCTCATCTAGACATTATATGAAGTCAACCTACCAAGTTACAATGAAATCCTTTTATAAATATGACCTGTAGACTGTGCTAAAGGTTTTTGGGCTTTGGGTTCTGGCAGCCATCATGGTTGAATGATCGCAACCAAAAGGGGACATTCTCATCTGGGCATCATCTGGAGTGATCCTACAAAGGTACAATGAAATCCCTTCATAAATATGACCTGTAGACTGTGCTCAAGGTTTTCGGGCTTCGGGCCCCTGAAGCTGTCACAGTTGACCAATCACGACCAAAAGGGGATGTCATCATCTAGGCATTATATGGAGTCAAACAGGATACAATGAAATCCTTCCTGAAATATGACCTATAAACTATGCTAAAGGTTTTGGGGTTTTGGGCTCGGGTGGCCATCAAGGCTGAATGATCGTGACCAAAAGGGGACGTTCTCATCTAGACATTATTTGGAGTCATCCTACCAAGGTACAATGAAATCCCTTCATAAATATCACCTGTAGACTGTGCTAAAGGTTTTTGGGCTTCAGGCCCCTGTAGCCGTCACAGTTGCCTGAGGGTGTCCAAAAGGGGACGTTCACATCTAGACATTATATGAAGTCAACCTACCAAGTTACAATGAAATCCCTTCATAAATATGAACTGAAGACTGTGCTAAAGGTTTTCGGGCTTTGGGCTTGGGCAGCCATCATGGTTGAATGATCGCAACCAAAAGGGGACATTCTCATCTGAGCATCATCTGGAGTGATCCTACGTAGTTACAATGAAATCTCTTTACAAATATGACCGGTAGACTGTGCTCAAGATTTTTGGGCTTCGGGCACCTGTAGCCATCACAGTTGCCCAATCATGTCCAAAAGAGGACTTTCTCATCCAGACATTATATGAAGTCAACCCACCAAGTTACAATGAAATTCCTCAATAAATATGGCCTGTAGACTGTGCTAAAGGTTTTCGGGTTTTGGGCTCGGGCAGTCATCATGGTTGGCAGATCATGCCCAAATAGGGAAATTCTCATCTAGACATCATAAGGAGTCATCCTGAAATCCCTCCATATTAAACATGACCTGCAGACTGTGCTAAAAGTTTTGGGGTTTCGGGCTTGGGCAGCCATCACGGTTGACAGATCATGCCCAAAAGGGGACATTCTCATCTAGGCATTATACAGAGGCATCCTACCAAGTTACAATGAAATCCTTTCATAAATACGACCTGTAGACTGTGCTAATGGTTTTCATGTTTTGGGCAGCCATACCTGTTGACTGATCGCGACCAAAAGGGGATGTACTCATCTAGACATGACCCCAAACCTGCATATGAAATTTCGTGATGATCAGACAAGAAGTGCGGGGTGTAGCCCATGCTAAAGGAAAATGTGAACAGACTCACAGACTCACAGAATAACAGACTCACAGACTAACAGACTTCTGCACGTGTGACGGTAATAGCTTATCTTGACTTTGTCAAGTTAAGCTAAAAAGGTAACATCCACAATACTTACTTTCCAAAAACAGGGTTTGTAGTGTTAGGAATGTAGTCACTTCTGTTATTAACTTTCTTCTTTCCCAACTTTATTTCAACATATGGATCAGCCTGTCAAAAATTAAAATACGTTTATCTCAACTGTGCAGTACGTGGAGAGTAACATATCAATAAAACACCTGCTGAGTGGAGTTTCTAACCAGGACATGAAATAATCTAAGATTGCCCTTAACTGATGGAGTTCTGGAAGCTCATATTTGGGCTTTATTCTGAAGTGCAGGTACCATGGATTAAGGGCTTCCTATTATATGGAGGTGCTTATTATCTTTTAAGTGAAATTATGGATTTGCCATATCACAATTTATGGGAGAGTGCCTATAGGTACTCTCCCATAAATTGTTACAAGGCCGAGGTATGCGAAGAAAGTTTTATGACCAAAAATAATGTGACATTCTACCAGTTAACTCTCAAGTCCCCATACAGCCACAATCCCTTTTGCATTGCTCTGAAAACATTGTCCCAAGCGTATTCTTCCTTGAGAACTCTACTTGTAGAATGAATTTATCTTGACAGTTTTTTTACATTACAGTAAAACCTGTCTTGAGAGACCACTGTCTTGAGAGACCACCTGTCTTGAGAGACCACATCCACCAGGCACCGATTGGTTTTACTCTATAATGGACCTGCTATGGGAGACCACCTGTCTTGAGAGACTACCTGTCTTGAGAGACCACTGTGACCTGGTACCAACTTGTATTTTTATGCCATAATGGACCTGTCTTGAGAGACCGCCCCTTTGAAGACTGAAACCATGACAAAAACTTTTTAAAATTTTTTGGAATTAGAAAATCCATTGTGGTTATACTAACATAATTAAAAGTATTAAAAGCTCTTAATTGGGTTTCAATTGCTAACTCATTAAAGATTGAGATGTTTTTATAAGACCCCTGTGAAAAGATTAGGATTATTGCTGAATAAACAATTATTTCATACATACCTGAAATGTGACAGATACGAATAAAAATAAATTTGTGTTGAAAATCTTTTTGTAACAAATTGAAATGGACTGTTACAAAAATTAAAAAAATAAATTAGTGTTGAAAATCTTCAATGAAGATTTTCAACACTAATTTATTTTTACAATTTTTATAACAGTCCATTTCAATTTGATACAAAAACTTCATAAAAAAGAACAACTATAAAGTAATTACAAAAATCTATTCTTCTCCATTTCTGAATTTTGTGGTTGGTTATTCACTGACTTGAGAAAACCTGAAACCTGTTATGAGAGACCACCTGTCTTGAGAGACCACTTTTGTGTGGCCCAAAGTGCGGTCTCTCAAGACAGGTTCTACTGTATTGGTTCTTGATGGAATGTCAGACAAATGTCAGAATTGAAAATGATCTGCATTTTCTTTGGATTAGGCCTTATACCAAATTATTATATTCTTTATAAATAACCACATTTCTATTGGCTGGATCTTATACATGTGACTGGTACTCAGAAATCCATGTACACTGGTTTTCCAGTGAATATCAACTTTCTAAATATAGCTTTTGGAAATCCCCTCTCTAGTTCTATTTCAAAGTCTATTTCAAGCAAGAAGCTTGTTGACATACTGTGATACATTGTTTATTTTAATGTTATTCTATTATAACTATTTTATTGTTAAATAAAAGTATTTCTGGTTGATATAATTGAACTTTTAATTGACAAATAGAAGATTGTCTTCTTGAGGATGGTGTATATAATTAAACAGTTATGGATTTTTGCAGTGGTAAATATGATGTGATATGAACCTAAAAAACTTATATTGACTCCGGCTAATGCCTTGGTCAATATAAGTTTTTTAGGTTCATATCACATCATATTCACCACCACAAAAGTACATAATTGTATAGATTGGCTTACTTGAATATTGGTAAAGTTAATATTTCTTCAGAGAACCTAAAGTCTTGAAAATTCTAAGTCAATACAGCACATTAAGTATTTGAAAGAATGTTGGACAAACATCAGAATAAAACTGATTTGTATTTTCTGTGAATTGGATGAGTTGAGAACAACTGAAGTTATCAACCAGAAACCACCAATTTTTGAAATTCAATAAAGGACAATAACTATTTAATGGATGGCAGATAAAAATTTCAGAATAGATAATGAACTGTATTTTTTTGCAGATGAAAATGAAAACCAAATAAGGATTAGCTGTGTTGAATACAACTGAAGTTACAACCAGAAAGTAAAAATCCGGGAAATTTCAACAAAAACAAACATGAGCAGCATTTCTGTGAATGAAGCCAAACACCAAAAATGGATTAGATATTGTATCAATAAACACAATCTTCTCCCCCAAAATGGAATACAAATAGAAGTTCAGTTTTCTTTATTTTTCTTCTGTTTATTGTTCTTTAAATGAATTGGCCATGTCCACCAACATAGAATGCAAATTCAGCAGTTGAAAAAATATTATTTTTCAAAATATTTAAACAAATCATATCATTGAGCTCATTCCAATGAGGGATCACATGATATGGCTTTGTTGAAATGTTTTTTAAAAATTGAAAAAATAATAAAATTTTGATATCGTTGTGTTGGGTAAAGGGTAAAGGTAATACAGTTAAACCTGTCTTGAGAGACCACATCTGTCAGGCATCGATTGGTTTTACTCTATAATGGACCTGCTATGGGAGACCACCTGTCTTGAGAGACCACCTGTCTTGAGAGACCACAGCTACCAGGCACCGATTGGTTTTACTCTATAATGGACCTGCTATGGGAGACCACCTGTCTTGAGAGACCACCGTCTTGAGAGACCACCTGTCTTGAGAGACCACATCTACCAGGCACCGATTGGTTTTACTCTATAATGGACCTGCTATGGGAGACCACCTGTCTTGAGAGACCGCTGTCTTGAGAGACCACCTGTCTTGAGAGACCACATCTGTCAGGCACCGATTGGTTTTACTCTATAATGGACCTGCTATGGGAGACCACCTGTCTTGAGAGACCACCGTCTTGAGAGACCACCTGTCTTGAGAGACCACATCTGTCAGGCACCGATTGGTTTTACTCTATAATGGACCTGCTATGGGAGACCACCTGTCTTGAGAGACCACCGTCTTGAGAGACCACCTGTCTTGAGAGACCACATCTACCAGGCACCGATTGGTTTTACTCCATAATGGACCTGCTATGGGAGACCACCTGTCTTGAGAGACCGCTGTCTTGAGAGACCACCTGTCTTGAAAGACCACATCTGTCAGGCACCGATTGGTTTTACTCTATAATGGACCTGCTATGGGAGACCACCTGTCTTGAGAGACCACCGTCTTGAGAGACCACCTGTCTTGAGAGACCACATCTGTCAGGCACCGATTGGTTTTACTCTATAATGGACCTGCTATGGGAGACCACCTGTCTTGAGAGACCACCGTCTTGAGAGACCACCTGTCTTGAGAGACCACATCTACCAGGCACCGATTGGTTTTACTCTATAATGGACTTGCTATGGGAGACCACCTGTCTTGAGAGACCACTGTCTTGAGAGACCACCTGTCTTGAGAGACCACATCTGTCAGGCACCGATTGGTTTTACTCTATAATGGACCTGCTATGGGAGACCACCTGTCTTGAGAGACCACTGTCTTGAGAGACCACCTGTCTTGAGAGACCACATCTACCAGGCACCGATTGGTTTTACTCTATAATGGACCTGCTATGGGAGACCACCTGTCTTGAGAGACCACTGTCTTGAGAGACCACCTGTCTTGAGAGACCACATCTGTCAGGCACCGATTGGTTTTACTCTATAATGGACCTGCTATGGGAGACCACCTGTCTTGGGAGACCACCTGTCTTGAGAGACCACATCTACCAGGCACCGATTGGTTTTACTCTATAATGGACCTGCTATGGGAGACCACCTGTCTTGAGAGACCACTGTCTTGAGAGACCACCTGTCTTGAGAGACCACATCTACCAGGCACCGATTGGTTTTACTCTATAATGGACCTGCTATGGGAGACCACCTGTCTTGAGAGACCACTGTCTTGAGAGACCACCTGTCTTGAGAGAGCACATCTGTCAGGCACCGATTGGTTTTACTCTATAATGGACCTGCTATGGGAGACCACCTGTCTTGAGAGACCACTGTCTTGAGAGACCACCTGTCTTGAGAGACCACATCTACCAGGCACCGATTGGTTTTACTCTATAATGGACCTGCTATGGGAGACCACCTGTCTTGAGAGACCACTGTCTTGAGAGACCACCTGTCTTGAGAGACCACATCTACCAGGCACTGATTGGTTTTACTCTATAATGGACCTGCTATGGGAGACCACCTGTCTTGAGAGACCACTGTCTTGAGAGACCACTGTCTTGAGAGACCACAACTGTCAGGCACCGATTGGTTTTACTCTATAATGGACCTGCTATGGGAGACCACCTGTCTTGAGAGACCACTGTCTTGAGAGACCACCTGTCTTGAGAGACCACATCTGTCAGGCACCAATTGGTTTTACTCTATAATGGACCTGCTATGGGAGACCACCTGTCTTGAGAGACCACTGTCTTGAGAGACCAATGTCTTGAGAGACCACATCTACCAGGCACCGATTGGTTTTACTCTATAATGGACCTGCTATGGAAGACCACCTGTCTTGAGAGACCACTGTCTTGAGAGACCACTGTCTTGAGAGACCACATCTGTCAGGCACCGATTGGTTTCACTCTATAATGGACCTGCTATGGGAGACCACCTGTCTTGAGAGACCACTGTCTTGAGAGACCACCTGTCTTGAGAGACCACATCTACCAGGCACCGATTGGTTTTACTCTATAATGGACCTGCTATGGGAGACCACCTGTCTTGAGAGACCACTGTCTTGAGAGACCACCTGTCTTGAGAGACCACATCTGTCAGGCACTGATTGGTTTTACTCTATAATGGACATGCTATGGGAGACCACCTGTCTTGAGAGACCACTGTCTTGAGAGACCACCTGTCTTGAGAAACCACATCTGTCAGGCACCGAATGGTTTTACTCTATAATGGACCTGCTATGAGAGACCACCTGTCTTGAGAGACCACTGTCTTGAGAGACCACCTATCTTGAGAGACCACATCTGTCAGGCACTGATTGGTTTTACTCTATAATGGACCTGCTATGGGAGACCACCTGTCTTGAGAGACCACTGTCTTGAGAGACCACTGTCTTGAGAGACCACTGTCTTGAGAGACCACATCTGTCAGGCACCGATTGGTTTTACTCTATAATGGACCTGCTATGGGAGACCAACTGTCTTGAGAGACCACTGTCTTGAGAGACCACCTGTCTTGAGAGACCACATCTGTCAGGCACTGATTGGTTTTACTCTATAATGGACCTGCTATGGGAGACCACCTGTCTTGAGAGACCACTGTCTTGAGAGACCACCTGTCTTGAGAAACCACATCTGTCAGGCACCGAATGGTTTTACTCTATAATGGACCTGCTATGAGAGACCACCTGTCTTGAGAGACCACTGTCTTGAGAGACCACCTATCTTGAGAGACCACATCTGTCAGGCACTGATTGGTTTTACTCTATAATGGACCTGCTATGGGAGACCACCTGTCTTGAGAGACCACTGTCTTGAGAGACCACTGTCTTGAGAGACCACTGTCTTGAGAGACCACATCTGTCAGGCACCGATTGGTTTTACTCTATAATGGACCTGCTATGGGAGACCACCTGTCTTGAGAGACCACTGTCTTGAGAGACCACCTGTCTTGAGAGACCACATTTACCAGGCACCGAATGGTTTTACTCTATAATGGACCTGCTATGGGAGACCACCTGTCTTGAGAGACCACTGTCTTGAGAGACCACTGTCTTGAGAGACCACATCTGTCAGGCACTGATTGGTTTTACTCTATAATGGACCTGCTATGGGAGACCACCTGTCTTGAGAGACCACTGTCTTGAGAGACCATTGTCTTGAGAGACCACATCTGTCAGGCACCGATTGGTTTTACTCTATAATGGACCTGCTATGGGAGACCACCTGTCTTGAGAGACCACTGTCTTGAGAGACCACTGTCTTGAGAGACCACATCTGTCAGGCACCGATTGGTTTTACTCTATAATGGACCTGCTATGGGAGACCACCTGTCTTGAGAGACCACTGTCTTGAGAGACCACTGTCTTGAGAGACCACATCTGTCAGGCTCCGATTGGTTTTACTCTATAATGGACCTGCTATGGGAGACCACCTGTCTTGAGAGACTGCTGTCTTGAGAGACCACCTGTCTTGAGAGACCACATCTGTCAGGCACCGATTGGTTTTACTCTATAATGGACCTGCTATGGGAGACCACCTGTCTTGAGAGACCACTGTCTTGAGAGACCACCTGTCTTGAGAGAACACATCTGTCAGGCACCGATTGGTTTTACTCTATAATGGACCTGCTATGGGAAACCACCTGTCTTGAGAGACCACTGTCTTGAGAGACCACCTGTCTTGAGAGACCACATCTGCCAGGCACCAATTGGTTTTACTCTATAATGGACCTGCTATGGGAGACCACCTGTCTTGAGAGACCACCTGTCTTGAGAGACCACTGTAACCTGGTACCAACTTGTCTTTTTATGCCATAATTGACCTGTCTTGAGAGACCGCCCCTTTGAAGACTGAAACCATGACAAAAACTTTTTACCTGTTCTGGAATTGGAAAATCCATCGTGGATATACTGACAAAATTAAAAGTATTAAAAGCTCTTAATTGTGTTTCAATTGTTATTCAGTTACATAACTCATTAAAGATTAAGATGTTTTGTGAAAAGATTAGGATTATTGCTGAATAAACAATTTCATACATACCTGAAATGTGATAGGAATAAAAATAAATTTGTGTTGAAAATCTTTTTGTAACAAATTGAAATAGACTGTTATAAAAATTATAAAAATAAATTAGTGTTGAAAATCTTCAATGAAGATTTTCAACACTAATTTAGTTTTATAATTTTTATAACAGTCCATTTCAATTTGTTACAAAAACTTCATAAAAAAGAACAACTACAAAGTAATTACAAAAATCCATTCTTCTCTATTTCTGAATTTTGTGGTTGGTTATTCACTGACTTGAGAAAACCTGAAGCCTGTTATGAGAGACCACCTGTCTTGAGAGACCACTTTTGTGTGGCCCAAAGGGCGGTCTCTCAAGACAGGTTCTACTATATTCAGTATCTATTGATAAATCAAAACCACAACACGGGTATAAAGTTAAGTTTAGCCATTGTTTATCATCATGTTTTCCAACCTTGGCATCATCTACGATAGATCCACCACAAGAATCAATGATACTATTAGTTACCCTGTGTCTGATCACGTGGTATGGGTTTTTACCTACCCGAAGCCAGCGTATCCCATGAGGCCAAAGGCCTCATGGGATCGGCTGGCTTCGGGTAGGTAAAAACCCGTACCACGTGATCAGACAGGGGGTAACAAATTTATCTATTGACTTTCCGTTTTAGAAGTACAATCTATTTCATGTGTGAACACACACAGCATGAGATCTTTTATCTTCCATTGTTGAGCCATACAGGTTTCTGTGGAATTTTTGTGCAAAAGAGTTTTTGTGAAAATATGCCGATATGACTAGTATAAAAAAATTATTGAATTTCTTTTTTTCTTTTTTGTCTCAAAAACATAGCTTATGAACCCCACATTGGAGGGTACTCGACAAGCTCATTCCAATAAGGGGTCATGAGCTATATTTTGGAGATAAAAAATTAAAATATAATACATGTACACTGTAAAACTGCACTGACGCGTCTTCTACGGGGTATGGACAATTTGTAGATTTCGGAACGAGGCTTCCACTGGGTATGGGAAATTTGTCAGTGGCTGGGCGAACGTATCGTGGGTTTCAATGAATATGGTCTCATACCACGTATCTATCAACCAATCAAATCAAAAAATTCACTTTAGTCAATAGATAAATGCTTTTACATAGTAAAAGGTTTGCACCAAAATTCAGACAGTTGTCCCCAGATCCAGAAATGTTGAACTCTATCAGTCCACTGTTCCCTATGGTAGCCAAAGGTTGATGTTCTATCCACTGACCATGTTCTACAGTAGTCTGTGTCGGTGGTATTAAAAACAAGTCTAGTCCACATTTTACACACTCACAAGATGTTTCGTAAAAGACATTATGCACCTAGAGTGTATTGCATCTCTGCCATTCGCCTTCATTTTTTTGATTTGCTGGCACTGCATGGTGCTGGCCTTTGTGTACCTCTCCAACTCGGCAGCTTTGAACCACCCACCACTGTGCTCAAAGCACTGATGCCTGCTTGTTTAAGTCTCTAGAGAGCTGCCTGTTTCACATTTTTACCTTTGATGACATATCCAGAAATTGCTGCTCCACTTCTCTGAGTTCACATGAGGATGAAATAAAGTGTAAAGTAGGGCTGTCGCGATTATTCGATTAGTCGACTAACCGTCGACTATTGAAGTAGTCGACGTTTTTTATTTTTAGTCGATCGTCGTTCATTTTCAAGGTGGTACACATCTACTACACGTCGGGGCTAAATTGCATTGTTTTGTGAGGTGAATGATCAATGAAGGTGAATAACTTTAAATATCTAACCATAGTTAACATTCATATCCGGAAGACTGTATGACTGTCACTGACTGTGTAAGAAAGAACACTCACAGTTACTCGGGAAGAATAGATTCTTCTGAATTTCTCCAGTCTTGTACACACGAATGCACCCATTGGAAACCCCAAAGAGCGGAAGTGACAAAAGTATGACGAAAGTCAGAACGTCAGATCACTTCTCAAAGTTCGGAACTTCAGACTAAGATCCAATTTTAACAACTGACGAGGGAATGCATAGATCCCAATGTTCAAAATTTCGAGAAACTTATTGCAGAAAGGAAACATATGCAGGAATGTTCTTTGGTAAATTCATTTTAATTCATCGGCTTCAATCTAGTTCAAACTTGGACCCGCAGTCAGTAATATTATTTTTGGGGTTGGTATGTCCTACAGGACGTACCAACCCCAAAAATTATATTACGGACTGTGGGTCCAAGATTGGACTACATGTAGCTTCAGTCGGGACCGATTTGTTGTTCCCACAACCCCACTTCGTCTGAACACACTGGTGCCATTGTCATTTTCAGAGTTTTACGAACAGAAGAATGATTTGCTAAAAAATCATGGGAAGCGACTATTAATCGACTAACTGTTGATTACTGATCACGATTAGTCGATTACAAAAAATGATAGTTGCGACAGCCCTAGTGTAAAGCCATCAAAAAGTGCAAACATTTTCCAACTGAAAATGTATTTAGCCCCATCATATACCATAATTCCAAAAGGAAGTACAATCAGATATAGATATGGAGAACTGATCTGATTGAATGTGAGGCTTTCGTGGTCAGGATAGATTCTGCTTCACATATCAAAATATTCTGACAGAATATTTTATATATATAAGTTTCTCAGTCTTAACCCTGTATGATGCTCGCCAAAACAAGGGGCTGAAACAGTTCGACGAAAAAGACAAAGAGAGTCTCAAACCCACAATGCCTTCTCACAAGGTCATAATGAAGTCAACGCAGAAGTTTTGAAGAAAAATGGCATTATTA
This sequence comes from Pictodentalium vernedei, assembly GCA_031216915.1. Classification (NCBI taxonomy): domain Eukaryota; kingdom Metazoa; phylum Mollusca; class Scaphopoda; order Dentaliida; family Dentaliidae; genus Pictodentalium; species Pictodentalium vernedei. Next base: position 745,239,860 of record CM062295.1, read on the forward strand.
GGCTACACAAAGTAGATCTTCTGTTTCTCAGGCCATTATTTGTAAAATTGCATGCAGGCGAGCGGTTTTTTATTTTATTTTTTATTTCAGTAATTACTTCTTTGCCATCAAAAGTTCATGTTCTTGGTTCAAGTTTAAGGCCTCATAATCTACAGAATAGCAAGGGTGGTGGTGTATTTCATCCCTTGAGTGCAAGAAGGCTTTGCAATGCTAAAGCATTGCAAAGCCTTCTTGCACTCAAGGGTCAAATTCATAAAAAATTTTAACTTGGGTAAAATATCAGATATAAACCATTTAATTTTTATTTTTTTAAGTTTAAATTGGTTATAAAACGAGAGCATGCGGCAGCCAAAAGGACCATGCGGGAGGGCCTGAGAAACAGATTTTTTATTTTTTAGGCCTTATATATGAACAATAGTGAAAACTTGTTACTATAGGCTAGTATCCAGTTTAAACATTTGAACCTGAGAGGCCACTTTTCCAGTCCGGGAACATGATACATCATAATTTCATTAGAAAGGCTGGCTGCTAAGTGAATGTGTGGGGTGGATCAATCAATATATTCACTGTGCAGTGCCAAGGCTGAAAATATTAAAATAAAATATAACTCTTCCCAATGTTGCCATTGAACTGACTTTGAATATACCATGAGAGTTCAAAGTGTTAATAATTTACACAGAATGACTGAAATTGGAGCCTTCATCAAATGCTCAAATGCCATGTTTTCTAAGTACTCTGCCTTTGTAGAAGATTTTTTGTCTAACAAAATGTTGTCAAGATCTTTGAAGCTTTTTCTCTTAAACATTCTGTCCCCAACAATTTTTTCATTTTGCTTGTATACAAATCTAGAAAATGCAAAATGTGAAAATCTGGAAAATGCAGACAGGTGACATAGTCCTAACAACTACCCTTAACCTCTGATAAAGTAAGTGTTGGGAGCACGGTAGCTCAGTAGGTAGAGGTGCAGGCTGCAAGCCGAGAGGTCCTCGGTTCGTATCCCACCTGCGGCAACCGCGTTGTGTCCTTGGGCAAGACACTTCATCTCCAATGCCCGCATGGGGGAACGATGACGCCGTGTACTAAGGCGTACTGCACGTCGATGGTACGCATGTCTTCAACCAATCTAACCCTGCCTGTGCTGCAGTGCGGAGTTACGATGTTGGGGAGCTGGCAGCTGCTCGTCGTTGCTCGGTGGTTCTCTCCGGGTACTCCGGCTTCCTCCACCCGTAAAACTGTCACGGTCATGATTAGCCATTGTGCATAAATATGTGACCTTAAACATAAATAAATAAATAAATAAATAAATAAATAAATAAATAAAGTAAGTGTTGGACTATAACAATTTTCCAATTCATTCATACCAACTGAGTCAGACTTCAGCATGCATAAATAAATTGAGGTAAAGAACTATGAGAAAAACGATCTCCAATCTTTATCACTTTGTAACCTGGAGAAGGTCTCACCTACCACAACCTTCTTCCACTCTAAAACTATTTTATGATACATCTTAATACCCACCTTCCCCATCTCATGAACAAGTATGAGCAATTTATCCCTCATGACAGTCTTCCTCCATCTTTCCTTCACACTCAAATCACTTTTAGCTGATTTACTTTATCAACAAACTTCTGTCTTTCAGAAAAATACATTTCAGTATTCCAGAAGAAAATGTTCTCAGTGGAGATTCCTCATACCCCACGTAAAAATAAATCTTAAGAACATAAAGCATTACACTTGAGCCTTGTTGATTGAATAGCCTCTTTGTCAGTGAAAATGATTCAATTACAGGAGTATCAAATAAGGATTTGGCCACTTACCTATATTCTGGAGATAAACTAAACTCAGATTTATTCTATTATATCCTGTTTGACAGAGCTCATGGAGCTCTGTCAAACAAGATATAATAGATTAAATACCTGTATTGGATTCATGGAAGCCATATATAAACAAGTTGAATTTGGTGATTGTCAAGGTAATTTCTTAACATATTAACACTTTGCACTCTTTTGTCAAAATGGCAAAGTTTTCAGCAGCAAATATTTTCCATAATGCAGTTTAATATTTAACCAAATATACCTTGTTTGACAGAGCTCAGTGAGCTCTGTCAAACAAGATGTAATTAGTTAAATTCATAGTTAAACAAGACAAAAACAGAGTGATTGGAGAAAATTCTGTTGCACTTCCAGTGTTCTAGGGGTTAAAAGACTTTGGATTCAGTTAACAGTTAACAGGTGTTTACACTATTCAATTAACAGGTCAAATTTGTGCTGAAGGTATGGTAAATGGTTTTGCATTTGGAAATTATATTCAGTTAACAGGGTTATTCATTTAAGAGATATTCAATTAAATGGGCTCCACTGTTTAAGAAACTACAGTGCTCTTGGTGGGGGGGGTGCGGTGGGTCAGTAGGTAGAGGTGCAGGCTGCAAGCCGAGAGGTCCTCGGTTCGAATCCCACCTGTGGCAACCGCGTTGTGTCCTTGGGCAAGACCCTTCATCTCCATTGCCCGCGTGGGGGCACGATGACGACGTGTACTAAGGCGTACTGCTCGTCGATGGTACGCATGTCTTCAACCAATCTAACCCTGTCTGTGCTGCAGTGCGGAGTTACGATGTTGGGGAGCTGGCAGCTGCTCGTCGTTGCTCGGCGGTTCTCTCCGGGTACTCTGGCTTCCTCCACCCATAAAACTGTCATGGTCATGATTAGCCTGTGTGCATAAATATGTGACCTTAACCCTTAAGTCCTCAGATTAATTTTAAAGTATTTATGGCCTTTTTCTGCTTACATAGTTATTGATGACTTGGCAGTGGTTCTACATCACTGCTGGCTGCCTATACAGGCAGCCAGCAGTGATGTAGAACCACTGCCAGAGAAAATTCAGTCTACACACAAGAGTAATAAAAAAGATTACACAAGGGAGCACCTGCTTCAATGCAATATAAAAGTGGCGGTTTGGGGCTATATGGGGCTTAAGGGTTAAACATCAATAAATAAATAAGTGCTCTTGGTTTTATACTTACCAATCCATTTGGATCATTGGGCTGTAGTTCTATTCCACGAATAACATACACTCTTATTATACATTCTTCTGGATCTGGTGTTGGAAGGTTTGTGAGCACCCGTTTTGGCATTGGCTCACTTGGATCAGGTGGGAGAGTGTACACTTTGAAAGTACCCTGAAAATGAATGTTAAATGTAAAGTTAAAACTAGAAGTCCTGTCACGAATAGTGCGCTTATCTAGGCTTAATTGCGCGTTGGAATTGCGAACAATTGCCATATCAAATGGCATCCAAAGCACAGCAGGTTCTCTTGGTCACTCATAGCAAACACATGCAAAGTTTCTGCCAATGGACCTCCGGGTTACCCGGAGGTCCATTGGCTGAAACATTGCTTGTGCACAGGCCATATGTGCAGAATTTGATAGCTTTACTTGGGCCATAACGCGTACATTAACGCGCATATCAACGTGCTATTTGTGCGCATTTCATGACGGGACTTTTAGTTTTAACTGTAAAGTTCCATAAATGAGTTCAAACTTTGTATTCTTCAATTTAACAAAAAGAGACACAATCTATCAAAAAAAAATTTAGTGCAAGAACCATAAACAAGGGCGTTACAAAGATAACCGACTATGGAGAGTGTGAACTTGATTACTTAGCTCAAGTCCCAACCGACTAATATTCTAACTACATCATCATACCTTGACAATGCTGTTGGAATATTAGTCAGTTGGGATTATAGTTGAAAAACTCAAGACTTCCTGCAAATGTATTAGTGAATAAATAAAGTAGGCATGTAATAGTGGTGATTCAATTCTTACCTATAATTACTGGAAGAGTGCTAAATTATTTTTGGTCATCCAAATTTGTCCGCATCTCTTTGCCTTGTTACAACTTATGGGAGAGTACCTAGTCACACTCTCCCATAAATTGAGTACCTAGTCACACTCTCCCATAAATTGTAACAAGGCAAATCCTCACAGACTTAATAATTTCAATTCAAAAATAATATGAAGCACATCTACATAATATGAAGCCATTAAGTTGTGACACCTGCACTTCAGTATAAAGCCCAAATATGGGCTTCCAGCACTCTACAAGTAACCATGTACCATACCATTATTCCAAATTGGTCACCAACAGCTCATATCAGGTCCAAGAGGCCTCTATTTACATGATCGACTATGTGTGTGACACAAGTCCAAGTATCAAATCTAATCTTCTTAGAAAGTACATGATTATCATACTGATCTGGGAATAAGCCCAGAGTGGAGTAAAACAGAGCAAAGGTTTATGGGTGGGCTTATTTTCAAGAGATCAAGCCTGCAGCAGAATTTGGATGCAAAGTTAATACAAAGTTAGGTGACTCAGTCAATCCCGTAACAAAAATACATTAACCCATCACCTCTGAATCGACTGCACGCACCCGCATGATTTATAAATAGAACAGTTGAAAAAAAAAATGTAAACAAATTTCAACAAAACCATATCATGTGACCCCTTCATTGGAACAAGCTCATTGAGCTCATTCCAAGGAGGGGTCACATGATATGGTTTTGTTGAAATTCTTTGAAACATTTGAAAATGAAGTGATTACAATAACAAATTTTGATATCATGTGCATTGGGTAAGAGGTTCTTTTTTGTTGCAACAGCATGGCTGTCATGAATGTTGTCATTACAAAGACAGGAACTGGGCTTATTTACAAGGAGGAGACTTACGGGCCTATACCCAGGTAAGTATGGTATTAGCAAGAGAGAAGTGATATCTTAGACACCAATCCTGATGAAAATGTCCTGACTGGAAAAATTATTGGGGGCTGGGTCCCCCCCCCCCTCCCCCCCAGTTGTCACTGCTCTGGCCATAAAAATAACTTGGCAACCTTTATTGTTTGAACATAAACTAATAGATTGGCCATTTGGTAAACTGAATTAACCCTTTACCCAACGCAGACGATATCAAATTTTTCAAAAAATTTCAACAAAACCATATCATATCAATGAGCTCGTTCCAACGAGGGGTCACATGATATGGTTTTGTTGAAATTTTTTTAATATAATATTTTTTCAACTACTGAATTTGCATATTATGCGGGCGGATGCGGCCGATTCGTTGGGTAAAGGGTTAAACCTGAGTGACCTATTATGATATACCTGTAACAAATTATCAAGTGGAAGTTAACACATTATTGTTTTTAACTTTACCTTGTAATATTACTAACCCTGCTTGTGCAGAGTTAGTACATTGGGGAGTCCAACAGTTGTTTTCCACTGCTCAGTTGTTCTCTCTGGGTACTCTAGCTTCCTCCACTTGCAAAACTGGCCAATATGAGGTGACCTGGCTCTTGAAAGTGTCATTAAACCCTAATACATAAATATGTTGTGGTATGGGTTTAAGAATGCTTATTCCCTATGTGGTAGGGTCATAAAAGGAAGTGGTGACAGGAGATGAGATATACATAAAATCAATCTTCCAAGTGGTGATTCTTGAAATAAATAAGCACTGGCAAATATCTCAGAGGTCCCACAAGGAAACTGCAACATTACAAATACTTTGTATGAACAAGAAATTACCAATTTCCACAAATACAGAGTAATGAAGCTGAAGGGGTGAAAATGATTGAAATGCCTGATTTGTAGGAACTTGAGTCCAACAAAATTAAAGCTGACCCAATACAGATATTATATACCAAATGTTAAAAGATTTTGACGGGTGAATCTGAATAAGAAGATTTTTAAAGAATATTATACTGCACAAATTAAAGCAGGGAGATTAAATATGAAACAGGGACCTGATTGAATCTGACCCCCATAAGGATACTGTATAATAAATATCAAAAGATTCTCACTGGCGGATCTGAAGACGACTTTTGAAGAATATTTGTCATATTGCAACAAACTAAAATCTGGGCACCCACATATAAATCCAGGGGGTTTATTCCCGTTTCGCCGATGAGGTTAAATAAACAAACCAAAACTAATCGCCGGTGGAGGTGTGAACAAGTTGTTAATCCCACTGATTGATATTAACTCTTCTTCACCGGCTGAGTTCATGGTCCCAAAGTGATTAACAATCAGTTAACATTGATCAACTGTAAACAACTAAACAACTTCAAACATCTCAATAGTATATAATATGACCCTTCATGCTGTACATCAACAACATTTCCTTCAATTCATCATGGCAAGTGAACAAGTAAATGTTTCTTTCATCCCTAATAAGAGAGGTGGTAGACACTTAGTTTATGGTGGTTATAAATTTCGTGTGAAGTCTCAGAATCAACCAAATATACATTGGAACTGCGTTAAAAAAGATTCTTTAGGATGTCGGTCAACTATCAACACGAAAAACGATTTTATCAGTTCGCCGATGGGGCAGCATAATCATCCACCAGATATGGAGCAGATTGTAGCCGATGCTTTCCTAGCAGATTTAAAGAAAACCGTTCGACACGACAGCAAATCAGTGAGCGCACTTTACCAAGAGGAGCTTGGTTCTCTCAGATCGGATACCGACCCACTCATCATTGCTAAAGTTCCTACATTCTATAGCATCAAATCAGCATTATACAGGTCTCGTGCAAAAACCATACCGGCTCTTCCGAAAACTCGCTCAGCAATCAGCTTACCTGATAGTTACATGGAAACAACTGCAGGAGATCAGTTTTTACTGTCAGATCCAAGCGACGTCAACTGCCTCATTTTCAGCACAGCTTCAAACTTACACCTCCTCGACGAAGCGACTTCGTTTTTCTGTGATGGGACATTTGAGAAATCACCGAAACTCTTTTATCAGCTGTATACCATCCATGCTTTCGTCAACAATAAGATGTTGCCATTAGTCTATGGCTTGCTGCCTAATAAAACCAAGTCAACTTATATAAAATTCTTCAGCACCATACGCCAGAAGGCTTCATCTTTAGACATTCACCTACAACCAGCAACAATCTTTACTGATTTCGAAACTGCTACACAAAATGCTTTACGACAAGTTTTCTCTTCTGCGACCATCAAAGGCTGTCACTTCCACTACGCCCAAGCAGTGTACAAGTATGCAACAGAAAAGTGCAGCCTCAGAGACGATTACAAGCAAGATGACAACATTCATGCGGTCGTTCGACGTGCTATTGGCCTTCCATTTGTACCACCACATATGGTCAGCGACGTATGGCTTCTTGTATTAGAGGCATGGGAAGAAGCGTTGGAGGAGAGAGACGTCGACCCAAGAGTTACCAAGTTCACAGACTACGTCACGACGAACTGGGTTGAGAGTAGCAACCTCAATGTGTGGAACCATCACGAGACTGTCGGCCCTCGCACCACAAATCATGTAGAAGGATGGCACAGCAAGTTGAAGAAGGCAATTGCCGGAACCCATCCTAACTTGTTCTTCTTAGTTGATTTCATTAAGAAAGAACAAGCATTCACAGAATCAACAATTCTGCAGTTGAGACATGGTGGGAAGGTGGCCCCACGAAGAAAAAAGTATCGTGCCATCGACAATGCTTTATCTTATTATAAAAGACTCTTTAGGGAAGGTCAGATTGACGCACTGTCATTTTTAGACAGAGTCAGTCGAAATTCGGGTTTTTAAAAAATGTGCTTTATGCCTTTAAATGTTCATATTATTATATTATACTTGCTCGTTTATTGTTATTTTTAGACAGAGTCAGTCGAAATTCGGGTTTTTAAAAAATGTGCTTTATGCCTTTAAATGTTCATATTATTATATTATACTTGCTCGTTTATTGTTATTTTTAGACAGAGTCAGTCGAAATTCGGGTTTTTAAAAAATATGCTTTATGCCTTTAAATGTTCATATTATTATATTATACTTGCTCGTTTATTGCGTTGATAAATCAATAAAAAAATTACATTACATTCAGTCGAAATTCGGGTTTTTAAAAAATGTGCTTTATGTATTTAAATGTTCATATTATTATATTATGCTTGCTCGTTTATTGCGTTGATAAATCAATAAAAAAATTACATTACATTCAGTCGAAATTCGGGTTTTTAAAAAATGTGCTTTATGTCTTTAAATGTTCATATTATTATATTATACTTGCTCGTTTATTGCGTTGATAAATCAATAAAAAAATTACATTACATTCAATCAATTCGTCGTTACTTGTGAGTTTCCCTGTGGTACATGGGTTAAATTGATAAAAATTATCTCCCAACATCCAAATTAACAAATTATCGCGGCACTTCTTTGATCTGCGGATTACTGACACCTACCCCATTAGAATCACATCGGCGAAACGGGAAGACCCCATCCAGGGACTTAATTTGCACAAATTTGAAGTGACTCCCCCAGACTGATGCTGTATACCAAATATCAAAAGATTTTGACTGGTTGATCTAAAGAAGAAGACTTTTAAAGAATACTCCCAATATTGCACCAACTTCAAACAGCTAGCAGAGAGCTTAAATATTAATGCAGGGACTTGATTGGAACAAAATTGAATTTGACACCCATAAAGATGCTGCATACCAAATATCTTAAGATTCTGAGTGGTAGATCAGAAGAAGATTTTTGAAGAATAATCTTCATATTGCATAAAGTTGAAATTTTGCCCCCACAGGCAGTCCAAATATGGACCCAGGGAGTTGATCTGAACAAACTTTAATCTCGCCCCAAAAAGATGTTGTATACCAACTGTCAAAAGATTCTGACTGGTGAATCTCAAGAAGAAGATTCTTAAAGAATGTTCCTCATACATGTACTGCACTAAATTCAAATTCAGACATCTGTATGGATTCTGAATTTGAATTAGGTACTTGATTTGAACAAACTTGAATCTGATCCCACCAAGGATGTTATATATAAAATATCGATAAATTCAGATTGTAGGATAAAATACCCTCGGACAAAATACCCTTAGGACATAATACCCTAAAAAAAATACCCTTAGGACATAATACCCTCAATGGGTAGGACAAAATACCCTCGGACAAAATACCCTCATATTTGTTTCATGTTCTGTGCTATCTGCCATTTATATTGTGCTTCATATTCAATTGCCATCTGCCATTGGTATTGTGCTTCATATCTATTTAGTTTAACCCTTTACCTAACCTGAAAAGCAGACGACACTTGCAAAAATAATTCTTGAATAACTAATTTTTTGTCTCAAAAACATAGGTTATGACCCCTCGTTGGAACGAGCTCGACGAGCTCGTTCCAACGAGGGGTCATAACCTATGTTTTTGAGACAAAAAATGAAAAAGCAGTGAAAATTAACTGGCGATTTTTGAGAATAGTGCTGGCCGGTTTTGGCAGTTACGTTAGGTAAGCGGTTAATAAAAAAAATTAAAAATATTGGTACTTGTTATTTCAAACAAAACACCGGCTAGTGCCTTAGATGCAATTACCCCCCCCCCCCCCCCCCCCCCCCCCCCCCAACACCAAAAATCCAACTTTATATACATTTGGTCTGAGGGTATTTTGTCCGAGGGTATTTTGTCCTACCCATTGAGGGTATTATGTCCTAAGGGTATTTTTTTTAGGGTATTATGTCCTAAGGGTATTTTGTCCGAGGGTATTTTGTCCGGATACCTAAATTCAGAGTTGTGGGTCTGGAGAGGAGGATGTTTTTTCTGACTCATCATCTTTTTGATCCCCCCTCCCTCCCCCCCCCCCCCTCCATGTTACCTTATGAAATAGTCAATTACAATTTTTGGCCTAATTGATTCTACTGGTCCTATGGATGCTGCATACCAAACAACATTTCTCTGTTCTTTGTGGATTTGGAAAAGGAAGGCAAGGAAAAAGACAAAACATTCATAGAAAAGGAAAAATATTCATCAAGTGGGTTACAGTAGAACCTGTCTTGAGAGACCGCCCTTTGGGCCACACAAAAGCGGTCTCTCAAGACAGGTGGTCTCTCATAACAGGTTTCAGGTTTTCTCAAGTCAGTGAATAACCAACCACAAAATTCAGAAATGGAGAAGAATGGATTTTTGTAATTACTTTGTAGTTGTTCTTTTTTATGAAGTTTTTGTAACAAATTGAAGTGGACTGTTATAAAAATTATAAAAATAAATTAGTGTTGAAAATCTTCATTGAAGATTTTCAACACTAATTTATTTTTATAATTTTTATAACAGTCCATTTCAATTTGTTACAAAAAGATTTTCAACACAAATTTATTTTTATTACTATCTGTCACATTTCAGGTATGTATGAAATTGTTTATTCAGCAATAATCCTAATCTTTTCACAGGGGTCTTATAAAAACATCTCAATCTGTAATGAGTTAGCAATTGAAACCCAATTAAGAGCTTTTAATACTTTTAATTATGTTAGTATAACCACAATGGATTTTCCAATTCCAGAACAGGTAAAAAGTTTTTGTCATGGTTTCTGTCTTCAAACGGGCAGTCTCTCAAGACAGGTCTATTATGGCATAAAAATACAAGTTGGTACCAGGTCACAGTGGTCTCTCAAGACAGGTGGTCTCCCATAGCAGGTCCATTACAGAGTAAAACCAATCGGTGCCTGGCAGATGTGGTCTCTCAAGACAGGTGGTCTCTCAAGACAGTGGTCTCTCAAGACAGGTTTTACTGTATGAACAATTAATTTCAACCAACTGTATGCAAACAAGTCAGGAATGTGTGAGGAGAATTGAATCATTTTTGTATAAATATAAGAAACAATAGGCTTTAACTGGTAGATTGCTGGAAGCCAATTTTGGGCTTTGTTTTTAAGTGCAGGTACTGCAACTTAAAGGCTTCATATTCAACGGATGTGCTTCATATTATCATTGAAGTGAAATTATTACATCTGTATGGCACTCTCTCATAAATTGTAACAAGACAAAGACATATGTAAAAATTTTCATGACCAAAAATTATTTAGCACTCCATCAGTTAATAAATGCAACTTCTCACAAAAGGAACCTCCAAGAATAACTAGCTTTCGATTTGGTAAGCACTGTCCAGGAGAATTTTTGTGCTAAAGCCAATGTAACAATTCTCTCCAGGAGCTTTCTAAACAGCATTATTTTAGGGTGTACAAGACACTTCATATTTAGAAAAAGATATTCATAATGTATACCACACAAGAGTTGAGAATGGGAATGCAAAATTCTCAAAAAACAGTTTCCAACTTTCAAGGGATGCTCAGTTTAATTGCCATCACGAAATGTATCACAGATCAGGAAGAATTAATAAATAAACACCAAGGGCAACTTGTGTGAAGTCACTCTCTATTTGTCTTAGATGTCCAGGAGGTCTAATAATGAAGGCAAATGAATACTTAGGCATCTATATCTTCTAAGGCAAGTAGTAGGCAAACAAAATGATCCTTTGCCCATTTTGTGCATGCATCAGTATCGCCTCGGGCATATCAGATAACTTTACAGAGTAAAATGTTGACATTTACAGTTGTGTGCACAGTTGTGTTAATTCTTCCAAAGAGAGGTCACATGATATGGTTTTGTTGAAATTTTTCGAAAAATAATATTTTTTCAGCTGCTGAATTTGCATATTATGCAGGCGGATGCGGGCAATTCGTTGGGTAAAGGGTTAACCCTTTACCCAACGTAACGGCCAAAACCGGCCAGCGCTATTCTCAAAAATCGCCAATTAATTTTCATTATTTTTTTCATTTTTTGTCTCAAAAACATAGGTTATGACCCCTCGTTGGAACGAGCTCGTCGAGCTCGTTCCAACGAGGGGTCATAACCTATGTTTTTGAGACAAAAAATGAAAAAAATTAGTTATTCAAGAATTATTTTTGCAAGTGTCGTCTGCTTTTCAGGTTAGGTAAAGGGTTAACCTGCTTTGTATTTTTTAAATATTTTTCATCAAATCTAGTTATGGCTGCTTTGAAGCCACCATGACCAGATTTGTTGAAAAATTAATGAAAATTTGACTCAAGAAATCACAGGTCCAAAAGTCAATACAATTTTTAGGGGAAGTTTTTCTAAAATGTTATTTTAGTGGCAATAGATTTCATGTCCTGGGGGAATATCTGCCAGCAGTATGCAAATAGTTAACCCTTTACCTAACATAATGGTAAAACCGGCCAGTGGTATTCACAAAAATCACCATTCAATTTTCATTACTTTTTCATTTTTTATCTTAAAAACATAGCTTAAGGCACCTCATTGGAACGAGCTCATTGAGTCATTCCAATGAGGGGTCATAAGCTATGTTTTTGAAGCAAAAAATGAAAAAAAATTGTTATTTAAAAATTTTGTTTGCAAGTCACATCTGCCTTTCATGTTAGTTTAAACAATATTTATTCCTGAAAAAATATGATGCATACATATAATAAACTACAACATGATTGTCATACAGTGTGCACAATACAATGGTAATTATGGTATGCATTAACGTAAAGAGTCAAGAACGAGATTTGTTGAAAGGATTCAGCAGTAAGCTTATAGCTTGTATGAGCTGTCTCCTTTCATGTTAGGTAAAGGGTTAAATATTTATGCAGCAGGATAGCAGGCAACACTTGTAGAGAAAAATATTGCAGAACTAAATAAAAAATGGCCCCTTTTCACCACTAAGACAAAGCTTATGACCACTCATTAGAATTAGTTCAAGGAACTCATTCCCACAATGGGTAATAAGCTTTGTTTTTGAGACAAAAAATGAAATAATAATAAAAGATGGATTGCAATTTTTGTGAATAATGCTGACGGGTTGTGTCAGTTATGTTGAGTAAAATATTAATACAAGTAGTCTTTTGTATTAGTTTTAGTACAGTAAAACCTGTCTTGAGAAACCACTGTCTTGAGAGACCATCTGTCTTGAGAGACCACTGTGACCTCGAATGAACGAAATGATTTTTGCGTGCCAAAGGCGCGCAGGGACGGTATGGGGAGCAAGCCCCTTTCGACCCTCGGTAACAGTATGTTAGATTTTTTGTATGTTTGGGCGTGGCAAGGGAGGAGAAAGTTCAGGTACTCAGTTGTGCCTGTGCCGTTTCTGTTTCTTTTTCTTAGCTGGTGGTGGCTGATCTTGCTGTCTTTAGTCAAAGCCATTTGTGGAAGTAGGGATTGCGCACCTTGGCTGCTTCCAAGTGCTCAGGTTCGTTTATGAGAAAGTCATAAGCTCCATCCGCCCATCCTTCCTGAGTTCTTAGGTATTCCCAGAAGTCATCTGTGGTGCCGTCAAAATCCAACTTGAGCTCGCTGAAGCGCTCAATGGCTCGTTCATCCAGGCTTTCAATATACATCCCTAAGGACATGTCTGCTGCCTTCACAGTTTCGTACTCAGAGTCCGAGGTCGAACTGGAATTGTGGTCCGGTTGGATAGGGTTGGTTGGAGATCCAGGTACAGTTTGGATAACTTCCATCACCTCCTCCTCCATCTCCTGCTTCTTCTCTCCCTCCGACCTCTTTGGTGTAGAGGTACGGTTTGGCATTGGTGATGCAGGTTTGGGAGGTGAGTCGACAGTCGTTACCCTCTCCGTCTCCTGTTCCTCGGTAGCAACCTTTTTCCGCTCGATCCATGCCTCCATTCGTCTGGCATTCCAGCGTTTGGTTGCTGGTGACTTCTTCTTCATCTTTGGCTTCTTTGCTTCCACGGGTGTCGAGGTGGTAGTCTCCTTTCCCTTCCTCTGAGGTGGACCAGAGCGGGTTGGCCCGCGAAAGGTGCTACCACTCCCAGAGGTGGGCTTTGTCTCGTACTTAATAGTAAGCTGGACGCTGTCACTCTCAACTTGGACATTCCAGTTGAGAAGTGAGCTGGCATCCAGCACCAGCAAGGTGTTTTGGATTTTTTCAGGCAGGAAATCCATGTCTAATTGGTAGTTCGCACTCTGAAGTCAGAGGTGTGTTTTGATGTGATGAGGACCGTTGCTGTGGAAAAGTATTGGGAAACTGAATGATACAAGAACAACTTATTCTGTATTTTCCTGATGTGAATTCCCCTTTGGTACTACAGTAAAACCTGTCTTGAGAGACCACTGTCTTGAGAGACCACCTGTCTTGAGAGACCACATCTGCCAGGCACCGATTGGTTTTACTCTATAATGGACCTGCTATGGGAGACCACCTGTCTTGAGAGATCACCTGTCTTGAGAGACCACTGTGACCTGGTACCAACTTGTATTTTTATGCCATAATGGACCTGTCTTGAGAGACCGCCCCTTTGAAGACTGAAATCATGCCAAAAACTTTTTACCTGTTCTGGAATGGGAAAATCCATTGTGGTTATACTAACATAATTAAAAGTATTAAAAGCTCTTAATTGGGTTTCAATTGCTATTCAGTTACATAACTCATTAAAGATTGAGATGTTTTTATAAGACCCCTGTGAAAAGATTAGGATTATTGTTGAATAAACAATTCCACACATACCTGAAATGTGAGATAGGAATAAAAATAAATTTGTGTTGAAAATCTTTTTGTAACAAACTGAAATGGACTGTTATAAAAATTATAAAAATAAATTAGTGTTGAAAATCTTCAATGAAGATTTTCAACACTAATTTATTTTTATAATTTTTATAACAGTCCATTTCAATTTGTTACAAAAACTTCATAAAAAAGAACAACTACAAAGTAATTACAAAAATTCATTCTTCTCCATTTCTGAATTTTGTGGTTGGTTATTCACTGACTTGAGAAAACCTGAAACCTGTTATGAGAGACCACCTGTCTTGAGAGACCACTTTTGTGTGGCCCAAAGGGCAGTCTCTCAAGACAGGTTCTACTGTAATATTGTATATGTCCGTGTATAAGTCGCACTTTTTTACCTGAAATGTTATGTCAAAATTGGGGGTGCGTCTTATACATGGGTACGACTTGTTTCAGAGAATTTTCAGGGGACTGACTTCTTCAGACAAATGTTGTTCCTACTGTTTGTCAATTGAAAAAAGACAGAACAATCGTGTGGTTTTGACTGAGTGCAGATTCACCAAAATTATTTTAATTTTATTTCAGTTTAAATTCTTCAGAAAATAAATTGTCAATAAAATATTATGTGTGTTTTCTGTTACTTTTATCCATAAATAATAATAAAGAAGTATTCTATTTAGTCTTTGTTGTTCAATTGGCCCATGTGTTTACATCAGTGCGTGTGCCGGAAATCTGCAGGTTTGTGGGGCCAATATGGATGAAACCATAAAAAATACAAAATCATCAAAATAACAACAAAAAAATAAAATAATAACACATTAATTGTATGCCAGCAATACCTGGAGAGAAGTATTTATTTATTCCATGAACCCCAATTCACTGATGTGTAATGTCCGGTTATAAACTACGCACACGAGCACCAGGTAAAGTTAGTTTCAATAGCACCAACAATGCTTAAGTGGGACAACAATTTGAAAACAATTTGTGCTGTAACCTGCACATTTGTTGTATTTTTATTGGTTTTTCCGGAACGTTCCGGAAAAAACAACTTAATCACAACAACTGCGCAGGTTACGGTGCAAATGGTGCTCTGATTCTGAAACTATGAAGTTTCAGTCACAAATGAGCG
Source organism: Pictodentalium vernedei (assembly GCA_031216915.1). Classification (NCBI taxonomy): domain Eukaryota; kingdom Metazoa; phylum Mollusca; class Scaphopoda; order Dentaliida; family Dentaliidae; genus Pictodentalium; species Pictodentalium vernedei. The sequence goes on from CM062295.1 coordinate 745,255,308, forward strand.
TTGGATTTTCTTGACAGGGATGAAGACATTGGGGTGATAAACGAACAACGAAAAACAAATAAATATGAGTATTTTTTAAATCTTTAATAATAATTTTCCTTTATTCTTTTATCTTATTCACCACATGGTAACTCGTGAAAACTTACCTATTTCTGTTGCATCCCAAACTGCCCCAAATTGGCAAAAAGTAACTTGCAACTGATTCTTTTTGACTGCATATATTTAAAAATGTGGGTGCGACCTATACATGGGCTTTAGGCAAAAGGGAGGAATTCCAAGTGTGAGTTTGGGGTGCGACTTATACATGGGGGCAACTTATACACGGTAAGTGAAATTTGTTATAAACTATTTAGCTCACCTTAAATTGACCAACTGGTGTGTCATCATCATCATAATCATCTTTTCCTCTATCTAACTCAAATGTGAAACAAAAGTCCTTAAACTCTCCAAATCCTTCAACATTCTCAAGGGGTATATCATAGATCTGCAATAATTACCATTTGTTTAACATTATCTGTATTGATCAAAAATCATCCTTCTGAGTTTGAATATACATCACAGAGGTCAATGTTGCTCTCAACAAACAAAAAGACTCAGTACCAATATATTTTCATTATTTTATTGACAATGGATAACAGATCAGTGATTGGATCTAATTAAGAATTTTGTCAAAAACTTTGGGAGAATTGTCTGTGAGCACTAACCGTTGCATTTCATATAAAAAAAATGATAGGTGACAGAAAAGAATATGATAATGAGTAAAATCCATATTGTCTAAACCTCTTGCATGAATGGCAGCAGATACTTTAAAAAGAAAAAGTCTAAAAGTGTCTGATAAAGCTTTCTATTGATCATTAGAAGAAAGCCTGAAAATAAGCAATCTGTCATTTTCAGATGGAGGTCCCAGAGGTGAATTTGCTGATACTATACAGCACAGTGGGCTAGAATCCCCAAATATATCATCTAGGTTCCTCTTTCTGTTTTGGCCTGAGACCTTGATTCAGACTGAGGTTCACTGATGGTAAATTTAGTGATGCTACCCTGCTGTGCAGGGTAGCATCCCCAAATTCATCCTCTGGGGACCTCATTGTGCAGATGACACTCTGCTTACTTCCAGGCTTGGTTAGAAGCACCTTTCTTTCAATTAATTTCAAGTAGTCGATACAGATACAGTCAATACTTCTATTACATGTCTATTACTTTTCCTCCAGATCCATATTTACAAATCTGTATGGAACATATGTTCCATAAGGATTTCCATTCATGGACTGTTTTTCCACCTGATGTCATGAATCTTTTGAAAGAACTAATCTTTACCCATTCTCATAATGGTCAATCGAAAGGTCACATTCTGACCCAGATCAATTTGGAAGTTGCAGTGATGAGATAAACCGAATGTAAATTGGAAAAATAACAAAGAGTTTTAAAGTTTGAAATCTTCTGTATTATGTTTTAATTTTTAAATTAATCGATTCTATGTTATAGAGGCATGTAATAAACATAAAATGCAATGTGTGAATGCGTTCGTCAATATAGCACTCATGTCATTGCAAAAGGATAGAACTCAAGGCTGCACCTCTCATTCTATCCTTCCATGCTAGCACTTGTGCAATATTGATGAATGCATTCACAGATCGTAATATTCTGTTTAGATGTAGCAGTCGAGGTATAAAGGCCATTTACCAACCAGCCTGGTTGGTCTGGATCTCTTAGTCTTGTTGTAAATCATCACTTTGTGTGCTAGAGGTCAACAGTTCAAGCCTTGGCTCCTGCACTTCTCTCTTGATCTGTTACATTGGTGGGTAGAGCAGCCCTCAGCATTATGTGGCATTGTGAGTAGTGTGGCGAAGTGTGGTGAATGTTTCAACTGCTCTGAGGTGGAATCTGGGTGTGATGCACTGGGGTTGAATGACAAACAAATGTGAGAGTAGTGCAGTGGTCAAGGTGCAAAGGCCATTTACCAACCAGCCTATTTGGTCTGGTTCTCTTAGTCTCACGGTAAACTGGTCGCTTTGTGTGCTAGTGGTTGATGGTTCGAGCCTCGGCTCCTTCACTTCTTTCTTGTTCTGTTACATATATATGTTAAATTCTTGGTATTGCATCCTGATCTATCCAACTTTTTATTTAACCATTACTGGAGCAGATTTTCTACTTTTCTGGAGACAAAATAAGTACCAGGTAGTCTCTGTAGGAATGGCAGGTGTGCTGAACAACAGAATGCACAGCTGGATGCATCCACATGGTTGTACTTAGCAAGGGCAGACTGGACCAAAAAAAAGTTGCTGGGAAATATACCAAGGGGACCCATACCCAGAAAAACTGTTGATATTTCGAACTGAAGGAATGCTGCTTGCTTGCATATAAGCGATCAATGGCAGTCCACATAGAGGGCATTTCGATGGCATTTTTGTATCATCTTTGTTGCATATTTGGCAAGAATGGTTGCACCAAAGAGGGCACCTGACTGATTGTGCCAATCATATACTACTCAAAGTTTGCTAAGTACCAAGTATATCCAACTACCTGTTTTACGTTTTAGTTGAAATATTGTTATGCAAAGTGTATATGTTTTATATTTAATTATATCTTTAATGATTTAAGTACAGAAATGGACATTTTGTTTATGTTTGACATTATTTTTTAGCTTTTGAATATGATAACCATGGAAAATGGATATTATTGGTAAAAGAGGAAATTTTTCAATTTGCCAAAAAGTTGACGGAGCGAACTGATATGGGTTCAATATCGAGTATGAGACCCATTATTGTTAATTACAGCTTGACAATGCCTTCTCATGCTCCTAATCAGGTTCCAGATGGTCCTTTGTGGGATGTTGTTCCATTCTTGGACCAGCATGGCACCAAACTCCTGGACACTTCTTGGTTGGACTGGACAGACTGAAATTGCAAGCTGCAACTCATTCCAGACATGTTCGATTGGACTGAGGTCAGGGGATCTTGCTGGCCAGTCCATACCCTCAATCTCCTCCCTCTGTCGGTAGTCCCGGACAGCATGGGCAACATGAGGATGGGCATTATCGTCCATCAGAATGAATCTATCACCCACTGTACCTGCATATAATCTGACGTGGGCATCCAGGATCTTATCAATATACCGCTGTGTAGTCAATATACCATGGTCAAGGACACAAGAGCTATGTACGTCCATCCCAGCTGATGCAGCCACAGACCATTATTGACCCACCACCATAGCAGTCATGTCGGCAATGTTGGCTGCACAGAATCACTCTCCTGGTCTTCTCCATACCCTAGAATGCCTATCTGTGTTGTCTAGGCAGTACCTTGACTCATCTGTAAAAAGGACAGGTCGTCAATCTTCTCTGGTCCATCCAACGTGATCCATGGCCCATTCGTATCTTGCCTGGAGGTGGTTCTGGGACAGCTGAATGTGAATACATTGTCTTCTCGATCAGAGGCTGCCTTCATGCAACCTTGCCCGGATAGTCTACATCGAAACATATACCCCGGATGCATTCTGAAGGTCACTGCAAAGCTGGGTTGCAGTGTCAAAGCAGTTCCTACTGGCCTGAATGATCAAAAAATGGTCTTCAGCTGCAGATGTTGCCCTGTCTCTGCCACCACCATGTCATCTGACTGGTGTGCCATACTGCTGAAATCTTGCCCAGACTCTGGTGATCACCGTATAGTGCACACCAAGAGCTATACCAACTTGACGATGGGTAGCTCCTTGACCACCATCCCTACAACCCACCACATTTCTGCTTCAGACAAATGTCTTCTTACATTTGCATTCGCCATATTCAATCATTAAATCACAAGGGTTTGTGTTGAAATGAAGACTGAATACCCTACACATCTCATGAACATGTAAACAGTATGCGAAAACATCATGGAAGTTAAAAAATTTATAGTAATTTATATATTTTTTATACTTACCAATGACCCAGACTTAGCTGGTGCTAACTCTAACAAAACCAGGGCCAAACACAAATTTTGCCCCCCAATCCCCAAAATTTGCATCCAAAACAAAAAGAAATCATGTCCTAAAGGACCTCCATACTACGCCTCTACTGCGCATGCGCAGTGACGCAGACGTCCCGAAATTGGCGCCAATTATCATTCTCACTGGCAGTGCCTGGTCAGCGCTATGTACTCAGCGGGGAGGCAAGAGTTCCCAACTCCAGGGAGGGCCATCCCCGTCTGGGTCATTGGTAAGTATAAAAAATATATAAATTACTATAAATTTTTTAACATTTTTATACTGTACCAATGACCCAGACTTAGCTGAATAGTAAACAGGCTGGAGGGCCTAGGACATAGAGGAAAATCCAATAAGCTCAAGTATATAGTAAAGAGGTAACCCCTTAAGGAGAAAAGGAGTATTAGGCTTTACATGTATCTTTCTTATTTAATATTAAATTAGAAAGATACACTACCCTTAATAATTGAGCACAATAACATTCATGTTCTCTATTAACATCCAGTATAACCCTTATACTAATTATTTTTAAAGCAAGCCAATAAATAAAGTAGTCCAGAGAATTGAGACTCTTTATAGTCATTTAAAAGTGTCCGAGTATTGTATATTAAAGCCTGTTTGACACTTGATATATACAAATGCTTCACACCGAGCTACACTTTAAAAATAAGACATGAATGAAATTTAACATTAATATTACACTTTAAAACCATCCCAGAAGCGACTCAGAAATACTGACTTGGAGGAGGCATTCCCTTGCTTTTCACTATAAAGCAGGTGACCTAAGGGAACACCCCCCCCCCCCCTTCCCCTTGCCCTGGGTCAAATAGCCCAGAACGAAGAGGGCAGCCGGACGGAGTCACTGCCGGAACAGAAAGCCTGCATAACTATAGTTGCAACTGTTTAGTGGACGACATTCTGAGCAACAGATAACGGACCTAAACAATGCAGGTCTCCAGAAATGGACTCAATATTTCTGAGATAAAAATTCGTAAATGTGGATGGCTGAGACCAATAAGCAGCCTTCATTAAATCTGTAATAGCAACACTATTAGCATAAGCCCAGGAAGTAGAAAGAGCTCTTACTTCATGAGCAGAAATCTTAAGCACAGACTGCTGAGAAGAAGATAAATCTTCATAAGCAGTACGGATAGTTAACTGAATCCATCTAGCAATAGAATGGACAGAAATGTCCTTTCTATTAGGCATCAAAGACAGAAAGAAACGTTTCCGTCCCTTTCTGATAAACTGAGATCTCTGTTTATAGATACGTAATGCTCTAACAGGACAGAGTAAAGGCCTACGCCCGTCTGAAGACGGAAGAGCCTTAATAACAATAGGTTCCGGATATTTATTTGGAGCCTGATTCTTAGCTAAAAAACCCACATTAGTAGTGAAGGTGATAGTGTTCCCAACACTACGATAATGAGAATCATCCACCGATAGTGCATGAAGCTCACTGACTCTTCTAGCAGAAGAGAAAGCTAAGAGAAAAGCTGTCTTATAAGATAAGAATTTGAAATCTACTGTCCCAAGAGGTTCAAATGGCTTTTCCTTCAATTTAAGAAGAACCCAAGCTAAATTCCACTTACGAATTAATCTAAGAGTTCTGGGTCTATTTATCGAAAAGTTTCTAACCAACTTCGATAAAGAGACATTAGATCCAATTTGTAAACTATCATGATGTGCATAGGTATCAGATAACATAGATCTATAACCCTTTATAGTAACAGGCTGCAGTTTGATTTCGTCAAACAAGTATACTAGAAAGTTTGCAATGTCTGGTATAGAGGGATCGAATATATCTACAGAATGATCCCTACACCAACGACGAAAAACCTTCCACTTAGCCGCATAGTTTAGTGAAGAGGAGGTCCTCCTACAGTTAGAAATCGCGTCCACTGCTCGTCCTGTAAAGTGCTTGCCATGCAAGAAGGACCGCACAACGGAAAAACGTGAAGGTTGAGACCTTGCGGGTTGTGATGGAGTTGGCGCGATTTCCCCTGCGAAAGAAGATCCTCCCGTGGAGGAAGCTTCCGCGGTAGGTCCCACAACAGACACCTGAGTAGATTTATCCACGGTCTCTGTGGCGACAGAGATGCTACCAACAGAATCTTGCATTGAGATTGTTTTATCTTTAGCAATACTTGTTGAATTAACGGCGCTGGAGGATACGCATATCCTATCATTCCGTCCCAAGGGATCGACAGAGCGTCTACTGCAAATGCTCTTGGATCCGGACACGGAGACACATACGTCTGCAACTGATTGTTGAGATGTGTCGCAAATAAGTCTATCATTGGCCGTTCCCATTGGTAGCAAATCTGATTGAATACTTGTTTGTTGAGAGTCCACTCCGACGGCAACAAGCGACCCTTTCGTGAAAGGGAGTCTGCTAGCACATTCAGACGACCCGGTATGTGACGGACCGAAAGAAGAACGTGATGTTCTAGTGCAAACAGAAGGATTCTTTCCGTTAGATTGAACAACGGAACTGAATGAGTGCCTCCCTGATTCCGTATATACGCCACTACTGTCGTATTGTCGGATAGGAATTGGACATGAGCATCGTGAATAATGTCCATCCAGTGACGTAACGCAAGCCAAATTGACATCATTTCCTTGATGTTTATGTGCTTGCACAGGAATTGCGGATCCCAAAGACCCTGGCATCTCGAATCCGTTGGGATTAATGATGCACCCCAACCTGTTTGACTGGCATCCGTCATAACTGTAAAACTCGGATCCGGCAACTGCAGCGGAACTCCTTGAGTTAACCACTGAATGTTTGCCCAAGTCTGAATCTCTTGTTTCACTTGATCTGACAAGAGAACGTCTACATCGAGCGAATGAATTTTCACACTCCAATTCTGAGTCAGGAAAATTTGAAGAGGACGTGTGCGTAACCGCCCCATCGGAATAAGATCTGCAGCGGCTCCGCACAGACCTATCAGTCTCATAAATTCTCTCGCCGTGACTTTGTCTGCGTGCAGACAATAGCGAGCGTAACAACTGACTAATTTCGCTCTGGTTAACGGCAGACGAACGAGATTGTTGTGCGTCTCGAAGCTCATTCCTAGATGAGTGAATGACTTGGACGGCACCAGATCCGACTTCTCCTCGTTTACTATAAAACCGAGACGTCGGAGCAATAGAAGAAGATTCTGAACATCGTTCTGAAGCGTTAACTCGTTGCCGTACCTCTGAAGAATGTCGTCCAGGTAGGCCGACGTTACCGCAGACGAATGAGCTCGGAAGTAGATCATTACCCGAGTGAAAGCCCAGGGTGCTAGATTCAATCCGAAGCACATCGCCCGGAATTGATACACCACTCCTAGGACTGCGAAGCGTAGATACTTTCGGAATGTCGGATGTACCATGACGTGAAAGTACGCATCTTTGAGATCTATGCTCGTTGCATAATCGTTCACCCGAATACTCGCTCTGACCGATCGAATCGTCTCCATATAAAACTTCGGAGCGACGATCAGCTTGTTTATCCAGCTCAAATCTATGACTGGACGGAACGAGCCGTCTGGTTTCGGAACCAGAAACAGATGGCTGTAGAATCCCGGAGATTCCTGGTTTTCTACGACCTCTACCGCGTTCTTCATTAAAAGAGACTGCACCTCTGATAACAGGGCGTCTCTTTTCTGCGGATTTGACGGAAGATGAGTCCACTTTGGACTTCGAGTTAATGGAGGCTTTCGTTTGAAGGATATCTTTAGACCTTCCGAAGTCACTCCTCTCACCCAAGGGTCGTCCGTAATCGACGCCCATTCTTGTGAAAAGCTCGACAACCTTCCGCCAACCGGAGCGCGATAGAGGTTTAAGCCATCACCTCCTGGACCTGCGAGGCCTGCGGTAGGAGAAACCACGTCTTCCACGACCCGCACCTCGCCTCATCAACCTCGGGGTGTCCGACCGATTGTCCCGGCCTGAAGGACGTCCCGAACGAGAGTCGCTATCCTGACGGTCTCTCGAATAAGACCAAGAGGACGCACCGGAACCTCTATAGGAACCTCTCTTGGGCGCATTAGACCCAGAAGTGCCTGTCTTATTCGTGTCTGCTGTATCCGACTTCTTAGGAGCAGATTTGAACAACAGAGAATCCTTAGCTTTCTTTGTAATTTTATCATAAATAGCGGAAAGCTTGCCGTCAAAGAGAAGTTCTCCTGAGACCGAAGCGACTCTAAGAGAGTTCTTCACCTTAGAATCCACTAGTGTGGATGTAGCTAGGGCTGCGTCACGTCTAACCAACTCCAGATTTGCCACTGAAAGGGCGGAGTTACACGTGGAATAAGCTACTGCCCTTGAAAGAAGTCTTAAAGAGGATTGTATATCCTGAAACTCTTTCCCCTGAAGGCGCAGTGATAACGCCTTAGTAAGGTGATCTGCGTAAGATAAGGCATCTAAATTGGCTCTGTTAGACGCAATAGCTGTTTCCAACACCGCGGTTGGAATAGAAGCTGACGACGGTAATGATAGCTCTAAGTCTTCCGCCTCGTCGTCCATACGCAGAGGAACTCTCGGTATACCCTGTCCTGCCGTATCGAATTTATTCCTTGCATTAATGAAAGGCAGGTTGAGAGTATTAGCGGACAAGAAACCTGCTTTCCCCGTCCTGGAAGCAAGTTTAAATATAGCGTCGTTCAATAATTCAAATGTTCTTGCAACATTATTGGACTGCGACGGAAACTCGGGAGCGATGTCCCTGAACCACTCAAAAAATTCAGAGTCCAATGACGCTATAATTCTCTTGTCCGGAAGCGCAGCAGTCTGGCCCGACGGAACAACTTGAGGGAGAAAGTGCCGGATGAAGTCCACGGCAGCTTTATGTTGTTCCGAAAGGGATAGCTCCAAGTCATCCGTATCCCTTTCACCATCCGGTCGGACCTCATGATGTTCCCGGTCGTCCGCCCCCGATGCTTCGGCGGAGCGTACCGACCCATTGCCGTTGGATAATTCTCGATCCGACACTGTCTCTGTCGGCTGCTGGGATGCTGCGATAAGCTGTGCTATCTGCACAAGAATGTCCGGCGTCGAGACCTGCGGAGGCGCAGTCTTTCGCTGCTTCGCCGAGGGCAGCTCCGCATCAGATGGCTCCCGCATACTTTTCCTATGCGAACGTCCGGAGTCCATCGGTCTCGAATCCCTGGCTGCCGGATGGTGTGACCTGGTCGCCGAAGAATCCTTGATCGGCGAAGCTGGTAATATATCGGCGGTCACGCAGCCAAGGTGCGGTCGTGTGCGCTGACGAGAAGAGGAAGCCTTAACAGTCTCTGCGGACTGCTTATACAACGGAGCGTCCCGAGCGACGGACGTATGCTCCGCTAAAGACACATTTTGTACCACAACATCTGGTCCCAGATGTTGTTGTACGAGAGAGGGGCCTCTCTCGCTCGCGGCCCGGCTGGACCTGGACGAGCTAGGAACCGGACTCAAAGGCTTCCTCCGTTCTCGCTTACTATCCGCCGTCACTGGGTGTGCATCTATTATGTTTATAGTGCTCGCATCACCCAAAATTTCCTCTTGGACCGCATCGGACGAACCCGGCTGCCAAACCATTCGGTGAATGGACGCTACACCCGGGCGAGCTAGCGGACGACATTTGTCTAATCTCCATGAGCACTTTTGCCGCTAGCTCTGAATTCATTTGTGACGACGGACGCACACTTGAAGAAGATAACATGGAAACATCACCCTGTTCTGGTTCCTCTGAAATAGAAACTGAGAGAGTAGAGTGACCTTGTGGAGAAAGAGCCGGCATCGCTCTTTCTCCAGAAACAACATATCGTGACACACGTTTCCAATGTTTCTCATCCCAATGTTCACATATAGGACAGGGATTAATGCGAGAACACTGACTACAATTAATACAATGATCATGAAAGTCAGAGAAGATTTCTTCCTATTACAATTTGAACAACGTCCCTTCATTGTGAAAGAACAACAATAAGTCCTAGTTACTCGCAAAAACCCCTGACACAAAGATACATAACAACATGATCCATTAATAAATGAAAAAACAATTGCAAAACAAAATAATTTTGAAAAAATATTTTTGCAGCGAAGCCCAAGTTGCTGAAAAGTAACGTTGAGCCCCGATGGATCCGATGGCAAAGTGTGGTCAAAAATTTTAAATTTATATTAAATAATTAATGAGACACTTACGGATAATATAAATGTATCTTATAGTGAGATAAACTACAGCAAAGGCAAACAGCCCCCCTCAAAAAAGGCTGTTGCCAATGAAAACAAACAGTGTAAAAACACCAGAAAACATGACTCCAGGCACTGAAAAAACTGGCCCGGAATCAGTCATCAATTACACTCTATCTGATGCAAAACAGAGGCTCCCAGGGGAGAATCTGCAGAACATCAGATGGAAGATGCAGAACACAAACGTTATACACCCCTGGGTGAAAACGTAACTATGGGGAAAATAACAGAAAACATTCTGTAACCAAGCAACTCTCCCAGGAAATTTTAGAAATGAAATTTCTAAAAAATATGCCAAAAGCATGGGAGAATTGCAAGGGGGGACTTTAGAAGGCTAGGGGAGAGGAAACACTGAATAAGCAGTGCAACAATTAGCAAGAATGACAACAAGAGGCCCATGCCTCGAAAATAGGCAACTTAACATAATTTCATCAAAAAATTTTAAGTACAGCCCTGATTATTTTTTGTCACTTCTTTTTCCTCTCCTCCTTCTATCCTCCTTAGAATCACATTTTCTCCAAAAATTACGTGTCTGGCATCCTTTAAACTGAGATTTACAAGCACAAAGATCAGTGAGATGTTGACTGATGAAGGGCCAAACAGAGAATGATAATTGGCGCCAATTTCGGGACGTCTGCGTCACTGCGCATGCGCAGTAGAGGCGTAGTATGGAGGTCCTTTAGGACATGATTTCTTTTTGTTTTGGATGCAAATTTTGGGGATTGGGGGGCAAAATTTGTGTTTGGCCCTGGTTTTGTTAGAGTTAGCACCAGCTAAGTCTGGGTCATTGGTACAGTATAAAAATATTAAGGAGTACATACTTTCCATGACTGTCATGAAAAGTCTGCCTGTCAAGAGAGCTAATGTAAACACTGGGGACCATCTCAATACATTCTTCAATCATATCCACCAAAAATATCGCAAATGTGTCACAAGAAAATTTCACAATGATGTGTCAAATATGTGGTGCTTAGCAAACTTTGAGTAGTATAGTTTGTCCCAATGGAAGAGAATGTTGATTTTTCAAACCGAAAGAATGCAGTTTCCATGTGTCTGGCCATCAATGGCAGACTAGATGCCTGATATATCGAACTGCACCTCTATGTGGACTGCCAATGGCAGTCAACATAGAGGGCATTTTGATAAACCAAAAGTCTCTGCAATCAGATCCACATTGCCTTTTTGGTAATTTTCACAAATTTCATTCACCAACAGGTATTGTGCTGCATCAATTTTGGGGGCCATGGGGAAAATTTCCCAGTGGACCATACGGCCAGTCCGCCTCTGCTATTTAATTACATCTTCAATTTTCCTGTCAACTGGTAAATTTCTCTTTGCATAAAACATTATGCATACTGGGTTGAAATATTGAAATGAAATAATTTCAATGGAACTGGGAAATAAAACTAGACATCTCAACACTAGGACTATCACAGAAGGTGATTAATACCTCAACTTCTAGCTTTTCAGAATGCACCTCTGAATGCACCGTTTGGCAATATGTGGACATTCTCTTGTTTGTGTTTGAGACATTTAATCAAAGTCAGTTTGGAAATGTAGGAGGAATTGTGCAACAAAAAATTCCATACAGCAATCTATATTAAATCTAAGTCCAAGGGGATATAAGTTGGTGAAAATTGTCGCAGCTTGAAAATTATGTCCACTCACAAATTATTTTTGCATCAAAAACATAGCTTATGACCCCTCACTGGAATGGGCTCATTCCAATGAGGGGTCATATGCTATGTTTTGAGTGATGAAAACTGAATGGTGATTTTTGTGAATAGCACTAGCAGGTTTTGGCCATTACATTAGGTAAAAGGTTGAAACTATTGTATACCAAACATTTTTGAATATGGACTTATCCGCTTGTTACTGGTAATGTTTAAAATCATTGCATATTGAAAATTGTTGAATATGAGAATGCCCACTTGTCACTGGTAATGTTTAAAAAGTTTCATCGAATAGGTTCATAAAAGGAGGACTTAAATACACAAGAATCAGACAACATGTGTACAAATAGATGGATACTAATACTAAAGAACATAATAACAGGGTGATTACAATTTTGCCCCCCCCCCCCCCCACTTCTACATAAGAAATTAAAAACTATATCAACAGGCTACAGTTAAAACTAGAAGTCCTGTCCTGAAATGCGCACAAATAGCACGTCGATTTGCGCGTTAATCTGCGCGTTATGACGATGGTAAGGCTATCAAATTCTGCACATACGGCCTGTGCACAAGCAAAGTTTCAGCCAATGGACCTCCGGGTAACCCGGAGGTCCATTGGCAGAAACATTGCTTGTGTTTGCTATGGGTAACAAGGAGAACCTGTCATGCTTTGGGTGCCATTCGATGTGGCAATTGTGCGCAATTCCTACGTGCAATTAAGCCTAGATAAGCAAACAGTTCGTGACAGCACTTCTAGTTTTAACTGTATTTCCAAGATGATTCCAACATAAACTTGGAAAGGAACCTTGTCACCCCTAATTAGGGCCCTCTGTTATTTCTGTGTGGTAGGTGTGAAAAAGAAATGAATTTATAAGAAAGGTTTTATTTCTTTTCCAATAATGTACATTGAAACAAACAAGCTGAATAGACAAAGAGAGGTGCTGTGTTTATCAATATTTACATCCTACAATTATTTAAGAATTTCATTGGTGTTAATGACACAAGCAAGCTGCATTTAAACTTTTCAGTCAGCCCTAAACTGTATGAGACTGAGAGTAATCTGCCCTTTGTTCATTAATCTTTCAAATGTCAGCAGACAATGGCTGCTCCATGTTAACTGGTACAGTGCAGAATTATTTTTCAAAGGTGATTTGTAGCATGACTATTTTTTTTTAAATTCTATTGCTACCAGCAAGGGAAGCCCTGGTTTAGCAAAATTTTGTTCATAAATTATTCATTTGTTACCATTTATTGGAGAGTGCATGTTGGAACTCTCCAATAAATGGAAACAAAACAATATATATACACATTTTTGTTCTACTGCAGAGCAAACAACAGTACTGTATTAAGCCACATTAGTGGCTTTCATCACTTCTCAATAGAGCCATGATAGTGGCGTCTAACACTCTTCCAGTTAAACAAATCAGAATTCTATCATTTATTACTGATTACGGTTGTTAGTTCAGGGTTTGAAAAAATTAGTCAGTAAAATATATTCAAAACACAATTTGTTTGTGACCTACTCTATTATATAAATGAAGAGTGTGTGATTCAGTCACTTGGTCCAGCTAGAAATCCAAGCTTTGATTATCTCAGTGGCATGCAATACAACTAGAAATTTTCCATCACTATATATTAAGAATACCTGTATTTTATCCATTCCTTTTTCGAGGTATTTTCTACATTTATCATTTTCTCCAGTGGATGCATAATATTTAGACCACCAGTCAATTTCATCTGCAATAATGGTCTCCTGAAAATATGGTTCAAGAAGGAAGTGAGATTATTGCAAATTGATTTAAATCTACACTATAATTTGAATTATTCTTTTTGTCATGAATGAGTGACATGTCCCATTTCCTCAGCCTCTATGAGCCCGATTGAGTTCAAACTCAACATGTGTATGTATTTCTATCCGATGTAATTGAATCGAAATGTTTGGCGGCAATTATTTTGCGTTATTTAACAAAAATTGGCAATTGTGTCACAATATGAGGGTATTTACTCAAGGTAAAACAGTTTATGAATTCAGAGTGTAGAGTTCTATGGTATAAGGAAGGTACCGTATTTACTCTATGTATTGGGACAGCTAAAAATAATTATTTTCACAGGTGTCCCAATTCTTAGAAAATGGGGAAAGAACACAGCCTGGTCTTGATTTGATGCTGAATAAAGTTGTGTGTGATTCGTTTTCCATCACTATATACGAAAATCGCCGTCTAATTTTTTTTTATATTTTCATTTTTTGCTTCCAAAACATAGCTTATGATCCCTCATTGGAACGGGCGCATTGCACTCGTTCCAATGAGGGATCATAAGCTATGTTTTGGAAGCAAAAAATGAAAATTTTTAGTTACTCAAGAATTTTTTTTATGAGTGTCGTCTGCTACTAGTGACGGGCCAACTGGAAACAAATCTCCTGAATGTCCCAAACTTTGGAGCATAAACAAAACATAGTTTTCTGGAAAAAATGTGTGTCCCAAATCATAGAGTGTCCCAATACATAGAGTAAATACGGTACTTGAAAACTGAATTGTCCCATTATTCGCTTGATTAGATTTAAGAAATATTCATCCAGGAAATGCCACCTATCAAAAATCAAACCACTTGTATTCATAATTCACTCAAATGAGAAAAGACCATAAAAATATAAAAAGAAATATGCATAGTTCAGTTCAAAAGAAGAGAAGAAATATATGTATTTCATTTAAAAAATCATTTGAATGCCAAGGCCATTTGGATTGGGTAAGAATATCTTGAATTGTGCCTAGATTTTCTTTCCTTAACCCCCTTCACTCTGATGTCAAAATACCAAAATTTCAGGAAGCTGTTTTTTCCCATAATGCATCTACAAATTTAACCAATTCAATCTCGTTTGACAGAGCTCAATGAGCTCTGTCAAACAAGATTGAATTGGTTAAATTTCTAGTTGCATTATGGGAATTATTTCTGCCTGAAATTTAGATATTTTGACATCATTGTGCAGGGGGTTAACTGGTAGAATGCTAAACTATTTTGAGTCATCCAAATTTGTTCACAAATCTTTGCCTTATTACAATTTATGGGAGAGTGCTCACAGGCCTATAGGCACTCTCCCATAAACTGTAACAAGGAACATCCATACAGACCAAATAATTTAGATTCAAAGATAATATGAAGGACACCCACAGAGTTTGAAGCGTCTGAGTTGCAGTGCCTGCACTTCAGAGTAAAGCTCAAATATGAGCATCCAGCACTCAACCAGTTAACTGGTAGAGTGCTACATTTTTCTTGACCACAGATTTCATTTCATCATATATTGCTCTGTTTCATTTTATTGGATAGTGCCAAAAGGCACTATCCAATCAAATGTGACTGAGCAATATGTCAATAACAATATCTGCTTCTTTCGAGGGTCAGTATGACAGAGAGAAGGTATTACAGTCACAACCTATGGTATTTCATAAAGCCAAAATTTGGGCTTCCAGCACTCTACCAGTTAAGGAAAACAAGTGTTTGACCACCGAGGTGGTATTAGTCCCCTACGGCGCTTTTGTGACATAAGGTGTTTTTGTCACATAAGATATGACCACAGTCAGCAGTAGAAAGAAAGAAAGAAAGAAAGAAAAAAAAGAAAGAAAGAAAGAAAGAAAGAAAGAAAGAAAGACAGACAGACAGACATACAGACAGACAGACAGACAGACAGACAGACAGACAGACAGACAGACCTTAGATTTTGAAAAAAAAATACTGAGTGTGCATAATCCCCTCACAGCCCTTTATCCATGTACCATATATGAAAGGTGTAGCTTGAACCATGTTGGTGGGAGGGGTGGTAACATAAAATAGAGAAAAAAGCTTAAAAAACACAAAAATGGCTGCCATGGCGCCATCTTGAATTTTGAAAAAAATTATTGAACGTGCATCATCCCATCACAACCCTCTATCCATGTGCCAAATATGAAAAGTGTAGCTTGAACCATGTTGGAGTGAGGGATGGTAACATAAAATAGAGAAAACAGCTTAAAAAACACAACAAAAATGGCTGCCATACCGCCATCTTGGATTTTGAAAAAAAAATATTGAACGTGCATCATCCCCTCCCAACCCTCTATCCATGTGACAAATATGCAAAGTGTAGCTTGAACCATGTTGGAGGGAAGGGTAGTAGCATGAAAATAGAGAAGAAAGCTTAAAAAACACAACAAAAATGGCCGCTATTCCGCCATCTTGGATTTTGAGCGTGCATCATCTCTTCAGAACCATTTATCCATGTATCAAATATGAAAGGTGCAGCTTAAAGCATGTTGGATGGAGAGGTGGTAACATAAACACAGACAGGCGGACAGATGGATGGACAGATGGGCAGACAGATGGACAGACAGATGGACAGATGGACGAAGTGCAATCCTATAGTCCCCTTACAGTTCTCTTAGGGGACTAATTAAGCTTCTATGTGACATATTGTAGAAAAGGGCTCTCTCCAAATCCTTTACAACAGTGTGACATAAAACTGACTTTCACCAGCAAAAACCCAAACTCAAAAGCTATTTACAACAGTGAATTAAGCTGTTGCTTTTTCATTATGCTTTAAATAAAATCGAGAATGAACCAACTTACAATTACTGAAATCAGAAAGGTCATTTAAACTTGACCATGCTTCCCAGGATTGTACTGACTGTGTGCCTTGTCAGACCTACACCCTGATGTCCTCCGATTATCGGGTTTAAACATCGGATTGCTACTTTCCCCTGCTAGATAAACCTCCATGGGCTTTCTACACATATGTTCCACACACATCTTAAGTGGAGTAGACTGAGGATGCACAAATGAGCAGTTTCTAAAATTTACTGCCCCTAATTTGCATAAATGCACCAAAATATGAAAATCAAAAATCATTAACATTTTTTATTTCTTCGTAACATTGTAATAAACAAAATAAATTGGTCCAATAGCTTTCTACAAATATGTTCCACACACATCTTAACCCTTTACCCAACGAATCGCCCGCATCCGCCTGCGTAATATGCAAATTCAGCAGTTGAAAAAATATTATTTTTTTAAAAATTTCGACAAAACTATATCATGTGACCCCTCGTTGGAACGAGCTCATCGAGCTCGTTCCAACGAGGAGTCACATGATATGGTTTTGTTGAAATTGTTTGAAAAATTTTAAAAAATGATATTTAAAATAATAAATTTGAATATCGTCTGCATTGGGTAAAGGGTTAAGTGGAGTAGAGGATGCACAAATGAGCAGTTTCTAAAATTTACTGCCCATAATTTGCATAAATGAAGAAAAATATTTAAAAATCCATCAGAAATCATTAACATTTTTTCTTCTTCATAACATTCCAATAAAGAAAATAAGTTGGTCAGGGCTAGAGCATACAATAACAGCCTTTGCAAGTGACAATTTAGTTGTTGAGCAATTTAATGAGACTAGTTGGGCACAGAAAGGCAGAGTTCGAGAGATGAAATAGGAGAAGCCTAGATAAAAGAACTTCTATGTTCTCCCACTTTTCAATACAACAGAGACACAATGAAGAGTACAGCCTGGAAAGACATCCAAAAGTACCAAAAAATGTTAATTCAATTTACAGAGGGTGAATGTTTATAAAATGTATCCAAATTATACTTATTTCAGTGGCAAGAGAAATCCAGTCCTTGGCAGAAATATCCACCAACAGCATACAATGAGTTAAAAGTTCCTTCAAAGACGTGATATGTCTTAAATGCAACATACATTAAAGGAAAGCTAGAATAAGGATATATATACTTAACCCTTTACCTAACATGAAAAGCAGACGACACTTGCAAAAAAAATTCTTGAATAACTATTTTTTTTCATTTTTTGTCTCAAAAACATAGGTTATGACCCCTCGTTGGAACGAGCTCGACGAGCTCGTTCCAACGAGGGGTCATAACCTATGTTTTTGAGACAAAAAATGAAAATATTTTGAAAATTAATTGGCGATTTTTGAGAATAGCGCTGGCCGGTTTTGGCCGTTACGTTGGGTAAAGGGTTAATAGAGTTTCCACTTCATTGTTAGTGACTTGACTAGTTCAGGGGCCTTTGCTTATTGTCTCTTGATGAGCTTCATATTCAATAAAAACAAAAGTGTTTTTCTTTTGAATATGTCTTGTTACAATTCACTAGAGAGTGTCATTGGACACTACTCAACAAACTGTAATAAAACAAATACATGTAAACAACTTTTCACAACAAAAATGAACTAAAACTCCACAGGGCCTAAAATTCATGAGAGAATCCAAATTGGTGTTTGCAAGGAAAACAATGAGAATCAACTTGATTCTTGCAAAATGTTAATCTGATTTTTGTCACAGTTTCTAAAAGTGTCCTTAATTGGGTGAGCGCTAGAAGCCACTATCAGGGCTCTACTGAAAAGTGCTGAAAGCCACTATTGTGGCTTTACAGTTTGCACTAATCTGTTGTTGGCTCAGCAGTAGAAGAAAAATATTAATATAAAATTCTTTTGTTACAATTTGTTGGAGAGTGCAAATTGGCACTCTCCAATAAATTGCAACAAAACAATCATTTAGAGGCGGTAACTTGCTAAACTAAGGCTCCTTTTGCTGGTAGCGTGATACCTTCAGGAAAAAAACACTCGCATTACAAATGACCATTAACCCTTTACCCAACGCAGACGATATCAAAATTTATTATTTTAAATATAATTTTTTTTAATTTTTCAAAAAATTTCAACAAAACCATATCATGTGACCCCTCATTGGAACGAGCTCAATGAGCTCGTTCCAATGAGGGGTCACATGATGAGGTTTTGTTGAAAGATTTTGAAAAATTTAATTTTTTCAACTGCTCAATTTGCATATTACGCGGTGGATGCGGGCGATTCGTTGGGTAAAGGGTTAAGAGTCATTGAGCACTCTATTAGTTAAAGGCCTGGGGGATTATACTTATTCTTTGCTCCCTCATAATAAAGTTACACTTTAACTTATATATGACTATACAGGCAACCAAGACTTCAGTAAAAACCACTGCCAAGGTATTTTAAAATCAGCAAAACCACCAGAAAGCCCTACACTGGAACATGTGTTCAAATATATACATCTAAGCCACGAAACTAACCAAAATTGGGAACTAGGTGAATCAAGGGTAAATTCTAGTACATGTGTTCAAATGTACATGTAAGCTAAGAAATCCCCCAAATTAGGAACTCCCCCCCCCCCCCCCCCCCCCCCCCCCCCGGGTAAATTCTTGTAGGGTATAGGATATAAATATAAGGGGGGGGGGGGGGGGGGGGTATTATGGATATATGTATATACTACACAAGGGTATACCAGTACCCTCCAATTTTGAATTATTTAAGAAGAACTAAAAATAGATTCTTGCAGCGGGAGTTTGCAAGTATCAAAACTGATTACTCACCTGTTAAACACATATGTTATTATATATGCTACAATGTGGGAGATGGTTCCAATAGTGTATTGTATATAATGTTAATTATAAAAGCTTGTATGCCAAATGTTGTATTATCTTTAACATGTCAGCATTTCATCAGAAAAAGTATATTTACTATATCAGTGTTGGTATTATTTCAACACTTAACATTATGGTTAAGTGACAAACATGGCTGAAGAAGTGATCTGTGTTTGGAAATGTATGGACACGTATTAACCCTTTACCAACATAACAGCCAAAACCGGCCAGTGCTATTCTCAAAAATTGCCTGTTAATTTTCATATTTTTTTCATGTTTTGTCTTCAAAACATAGGTTATGACTCCTCATTGGAACAAGCTTTATTGATATCATTCCAATGAGGGGTCATAACCTATGTTTTGGAGACAAAAAATGAAAAAAATTAGTTATTCAAGAATTTTCTTTGAAAGTGTTGTCTCCTTTTCATGTTAGGTAAAGGGTTAAGAAACTGAATTTATTTTACTTTCAAGTAATAAGTCATGTGACATCTATAGTAATAAAATAATATTAATATGTAAGAAATAATGAGAAATGAAAATTTAAAACTCATAAAAATCTGGGGGGTTTTATTTGCATCAAATTTTCCCAACACAGGGTTAATAATTATCCTAATGTTCCCAAAAAGTATGGTTGAAGATTCCCTAGAAATAAAAACAACTCCCTGTAAAAATATGGCTGCCATTTTTGTTTTTAAGCCAGTTTATAAAAGTAGTCATTTTTGTCATTTTTCCAATTGTAGACATTTGTCAGAATTTTTGTAACTCCATTGTTATTATCTCGTTAGTATTTATTTATTTATTGGTGTTTAAGGTCACATACTTATGCACAATGGTTAATCGTGACTGTGATAATTTTACGGGTGGAGGAAGCTAGAGAACCCAGAGAGATCCACCAAGCATCGACGAGCAACTGTCAGCTCATCAACATTCTAACTCGGTTCAAGCTCCACTCAAGCAGGGTTACAGCGGTTGAAGACATGTGCACCATCGACGTGCAGTATGCCTTAGTAAATGGCATCATAGTACCCCCATGTAGGCAACCGGGATAAAGTGCCTTGCCCAAGGACACAATGCAGGTCAACCCGGACGGGGATCTATATCACTTTAGTACTGGTCTAAACTATTATTATAGGTTCACTGATCTAAACTTCTGACTTATGGGTAGACTGGTGCAACATGTTATAAACAGCACCTCAAGATTGTTGATTCCAGTTATTATTCACCAAAAATCCAGGAACAGCCAATATTTATATTTAACCAATATGAGTTGTTACATAATGTCTGATTTGTAAGCAAATGGTTGTGTTCAAGATGACAGTGAGTATTCTGATGTAGCAATACTAAGTTGTAACACCATCAGACTCAGCTTGAACAGTTGTGACATTGACAATGGCCAAAGCACATCAAACGAGCAGACTGAATAAAATAACAGGACTTGCATGCACGCCCTGCAATCATTTGATGTTTGACAATTAGCTGAGAATACTGTCATTTGTCCTAGAACAAATACAAAAAACGGAACAAAGGCTTAAAAATATGAACAAAAAATTTAGAAATTATATTTATTTATTTATTTATTTATTTATTTATTTATTTATTTATGGGAGTTTAATGACACTTTCAACAGCCAGGGTCACCTCATGTCAGACAGTTTTACAGCAGGAGGAAACTGGAGTACCTGCAGAGAACCACTCAGCAATGGCAAGCAATTGTCAGACTTTCCAACTTAATAACTCCACACAAGCAGGGTTAGCAATGGTTGAAGACAGGTGCATCATCGACGTGCAATATGCTCCAGTACACAGTGCCACTAAGCGGGCAATCAGGATTAAGTGCCATGCCCAAGGACACAGTGCAGTTACCCCTGGTGGGGATCAAACTATGGACCTCTCGGTTTGAAGTTCAGTGCCATAACCACTGAGCCACCATGCTCCCTAGAAGTTACATTACAAACAAAAATGATATGGAACTTTGTATAAACATTTATAGGTATGGATTTTTTGTCCATTTTTCTTCAGTGGGGATGTTTTGTCCTCAGGACTTTTGTCCACCCTGTAAACAGTTACAACAGAGCACAAATATAGGAATTCAGAGAATATTTCTTGAAACTGGAAAATTATTGAAATGAATCAAGAAAAGAAAAGAAAAAATTCAAACCTTTTTTTCACGCTTTGGAGACCGTACGCTGCCAACCAATCCATGACCAGAGAGACCAAATTTGGGAAAACGACGTTTCTTATGTTTTTTAGGTTTTAAAAGCTTTGAAAAGAAAATACAAAAAATCAAATACATGAGGAAATGAACAATAATTACAAATCATGTAAGCACTTGCAATTTTATCAAATGAAAAAAAGCAATATACTGTAAAACTTGTAAATAAGAAAACAATTTGCCTGAAAAATTAAACAATTATTTCTGGAATGCTTTGAAAAGAGAAGTTTTGATATCTCCTAATTGTCCAAAATAGGTTTTGTATTTGAATCCCTACCAATCAAATTGCTTAAATAGCTCCTAAATTAGGCACTAAAATTTCCATGAATATTAAATATTTCACCCCCCCCCCCCCCACCACCCTCCAAAAAAAACCCAACAAAAAACTTAGCACATTCAAAAGACATTGTCAAATAAAATCAATAGATGTCTGATAAGGCCTGTGCCACTTATATCAAATAAAATCAATAGATGGCTGATAAGGCCTGTGCCACTTATATCAAATAAAATCAATAGATGGCTGATAATAAGGCCTGTGCCACTTATTTTTATGAAATTCAAGGACTTTTTCAGGCAGCCAAGACTTGCCGAAAAACAACTACCAAGATGCTTCAAATGTAACTTGTGAGTTAACCCAAAGACTGCATGTAGGGGCACCTGTTCTGTTGCAAAAATTGTGATCAAAGTCAGAATTAGGCCCTTGAGGGTTAATGATCTCCAATATAATTGTCTACTACAAAGTGTAGTTTTAAATTTATATCTCAGGGGGAGCAGGAAGTCAGCCCACCGGCCTATGCTGCTCTCTATCAATGTACCATTTAAGTTTTGTATCCGTAAAGTTTTGTATTTATACTAGTTTACTGGTGCATTATTAACCCTTTACCCAACGTAACGGCCAAAACCATCCTGCACGATTCTCAAAAATCGCCAATTAATTTAAATTTTTTTTTCATTTTTTGTCTCAAAAACATAGGTTATGACCCCTCGTTGGAATGAGCTCATCGAGCTCGTTCCAATGAAGGGTCATAACCTATGTTTTTGAGACAAAAAATGAAAAAAATTAGTTATTCAAGAATTGTTTTTGCAAGTGTCGTCTGCTTTTCATGTAAAGGGTTAATTAAAATTTAGAACGTAGAAAATTTAAATAATTGCAACTAACCTTTGTGTTATCATCTACTGGCATATCTATTATATGATCTTCTGGCATTGTACCTGAAAACATTTTTATGATTCTTTATTACTAAAAGTCACTCACCAAACTTGAATATGTTCAGCTGTTGATTCTTTCAAGCTGGTATGAGTAAATTTGAACACAAGTTAATTGGTAGAGTGTTAAGTTTTTTTGGTTGTCAAAATTTTGTTCACATATCATTGCCTTGCCCATAGGCACTCTCCCATAAATTGTAACAGGGCAAATCCACCCAGACTAAATAATATCAAATCAAAAATTAATTGAAGCACGTCCACAGACAATGAAGCCTATTAGCTGTGGTATCCACACCTCAGAATAAAGCCCAAAAAATGTGCTTCCAGCACTCAACCAGTTAAATAAGAGGCCTGCATTGCAAAGCGCTGCGAATGCCCCAACTGCAAAAAAAAATTTCTAAGTGAAAAGAGTTAAAAAGGGCTATAACTATGGAAAAAATGTGTTGAAGATACTCACGCTATACAAGAATTTTTCTCCCATGATGCTCTATCACAACACCAAACATCATTAAAATTGGAGCAGCAGGGCTGAGATACATGGGAAAATGTTGGTATGGATGGACAGATGAACAGAAGGATGGACAAATGGATGGACAAATGAATGAATGGATGAACGGACAGGCAGAGGTCTCCACTAGATACCCCTTTGACTTTTCAAGTTGGGGGTATAACAAGGCAGTCTATGAGCAAACTAATCAGTGAAGATGGTCAGTAATAATAGCCCAAAAGGGCTATAGGATTGAATATTGCTAATCCCTTCTACAAATCCAGAAATGACTCGGCCATTGGCAGTTGAGAGCAGGATATCGGTTGATACCATTCGGTAGATCAGGATGGAAATGGTTAAAGGACAAATTCCTGTTTTGGTCAATTTTAATATTTAAGAGTAAATCCGAAATGCAGACTGGCCTATGGTCAATACAGAAGGTTGCCAATCAAATGTCCACTGATAAGGGGTGGGGGGAGGGAGGGGAGGGGGAGGTGGGGGAGGGGGAGTATTAATTTATTTATTTATATATTTATTGATGTTCAAGGTCACATACTTCCGCAAAACGACAAATCGTCAAGTCCAGCCAATCGTTTATACCCATGTTGCCCATTTTAAGGAACCTCCACCCCAGGCATTGGTGGCTGGGTCCTATTTTACCAGTAAAAAAAATGTATTTACCACAGTGATAAGGACTGCTTCACATCCTGGGAGTCCCAAGGGGAAATGAAGTATTAAAACCACTGAAAATTTTCTTAATCAATAAAGGGAAATAAATCTTTATATGTAAACAATTATTATTTTCATCATCTGTATGCATGTTGCACATCTTCAGTATGTGTGAAACAATGCCCTAATATTTCAGATCTCTAACTTGCAAACTGTAGCGGGAGTCGAGAACACCATAAAGGGTTGATAATGGGTAATAACACTATCAAATGTTTTACCATCATCTATATACATCTCGAACATCTTAACTAATAGAGTGCCAAAAGCTACTATCAGGGTTCTACTGTAAAGTGCTCAAAGCCTCTTTTATAATATTAGAACGTTTCTTTTCATGTTCTATCGGTCGATAGTACCTGAGTTTGTGTGATTTCTGAAATAAAACCTTCAGCAGCGAAGTTGCTGAAGGTTTTATTTCAGAAATCACACAAACTCAGGTACTATCGACCGATAGAACATGAAAAGAAACGTTCTAATTATTTTATTATGCTGAACAAAAAATAACTTTCATTGTTAAGCGTTAACTGCAAAATGTCATCAATCTTGTAACAACAATGTAGTCGAATCCAAAAACATGACGTCATTTCGAACGAATGACGTCTCTTCGAAAATGACTTGTCACAAGTGCCGTCGCTTTGGGAGTTTCTATATCACCAAATGCCAGTGTTTACAACTGCATCAGGCTGTTCATGTTATAATTCATTGTTAATGCTTATGTGATAAGTGGTATAAATTAATGGAATATAAATTCATGTTTCTTTGACGACGATAGTTGTTAGAATTAATCGGAGTGAAACAATTTATTTTGAACTTGAGGGCTCAGGCGGAGGTTCAGTGAGGTCGAGGAGTACTAAACTTGTGGAAATATAATTGATTGAAGTCATAACTCATATTCAGGATTCACTGAAGTGGTGAATAACACGTGAGTTTTTAATATTTCTGATTCTTTTGAATTCATTGTTTGCAGTTAAAATTAAAAACACACCCACTGAAGATGATATATTTGTTGGTAAGTTTGTGTCTTTCAGTGACGAAAAAAGTTAATCAGACACAGCGCCAGCATGCGTAATCGACGCTGATCAATGGTAGTGGAGCTTAAATTTTCTTTGTTCTCTTGTCTCCAGGGAAGAAAGTTCCAATAGTACCCATGTTTTGCCCCAAAACTCCAGTACTATGACTTTTAGAAGGTATCAAATTAAACAATCACGGCTGATGTTACAAACGTGAGGCATAATAAAGTGACTTTACACTGTATGCATTAGCTTGTTGTTTGTACAATAGTGGATAAAGAAATTTTAATATAATTTGTTTGTTACAATTTATTAGAGAGTGCCAACAGGCATTCTCCAATAAATAGTAACAAAGCAATTATTGATGAATGGAATCTTGCTAAACTAAGGCTCCCCTTGCCGGCAGCATTGTATCTTTGAAAAAATTGTTGCAAATCACCTTTGAAAAATAATTTAGCACTCTACCAGTTAAATATGTGAATGACAGAGTCCAAAAGTTTCACCTCTCAACATTCAAGCTGTAGGATGATTTGATTACACCATAAAGGTACTCAGATGTTCAAAACATTGAACATTTTCAAAGATGATACAGAGCAACAAATCAGTCAAAAATTATTTTGTTTGGTCATCTATATATGCTATGCTGAACATTTTCTATATGTGGGTAACAAGGTTCAACAGATTCAAATTCATACGTTCAAAAACTATGGGTTGAGTTTATTAACCTTTAAAGGCCTATTTTAGACTTTGACGAGCTCAGAATAGGTGCCCTTAACATGCCATCATGAGTATGTCCTGCTGACAATAAACAAATTACATAGGAAATGGTTTCTAGTCAAGTCTTGGCTGCGCAGCCAAGACTTGACTAGAAATCATTGTTAAGTCACTGGACGTGTACAGGCTGTTGTCAAGTATGAATTCTGGACAATTGTCCAGGCCCTCAAGGGTAGTAAACCATAAAGGTACCCAAAATTTGAAAAATTGGAATTTTTTTTTCAAGTCGATAAAAGACAATAAATCTGTGAAAAATTACTTGTTTCTGTCTTCTGCATGCATGCTGCACATCTTCAATGTAACCATACCCTAAAGTTTTTAATTCTGTACATAAGAAACAGTAGCAGGAGTTGAATGCACCATGATGGCATTCAAACTGCCTATCTATTCAAAATTTTCTAATGTCAACAAAGGGCAATAACTCCATCAGAAATGATTTTTTCTGTCATCTGCAAACATGTTGCACATCTACAATATGTGGGTATCAATCTGCAACTCTCTACATTAAAAACTGTAGGAGGGGTTGATTATGCCAAAATTGTGCAAAAAATCTGGACACTTGGACAAAAGGATGGAACTCATTTCTATAGTACTTCTCCTCCAGAACATTGGGGATAAAAATAACTCTAGAAGTGCCCTGGCAGTGGTTTCAAGTCAGTTCTGACATAATAGAGCAGCTGAGAGACAACTGGGAACCAAAGCAAATCCATTGGCAGCAATATTTGTTACGGTGCAGCAGCCAATATTGTGCTTTTAAGGCCCAACAAAATGTCTACTTGCAAAAAGGACAAATCTACCTTGCACTATATGTAGAAATTTCACCTTTGCAAGCAAAAATTTACAATCTTGAAGTATTTATGATCAGACTATTAGCAGTGTTTTAAATGACAAAATGAC
This sequence comes from Pictodentalium vernedei, assembly GCA_031216915.1. NCBI lineage: Eukaryota > Metazoa > Mollusca > Scaphopoda > Dentaliida > Dentaliidae > Pictodentalium > Pictodentalium vernedei. The sequence continues at coordinate 745,281,915 of CM062295.1, forward strand.
ATAAATAAATCTGCATTTCCTAATGAAAGTATATAAAAATTAATATCCTAAATTCTATTGACGAATCAGTTTTATGGGCATCAAAATCAATTTTAGCTACAATTGCAAGTACAGTATGTGGAGAGTGGATTGTAACTAAATCACCCATGGAGTGGAGTTATCACCCAAGCTATAACTTTAGAATTTTGTACATATCGACAAAAAACACAAGCAATGATTCAGCCAATGGACCTCTGGGTTTAACCCGGAGGTCCATTGGCTGAAACTTTGCTGGTGCTGGTTATGCTTTGCAACAAATTTGCAATTACTGCTCGGGTGGAATCTACACTCTGTGGGTGATTTAGTGATAATACACTATCCACGTACTGTATATGCAGGTCTGTCTTACTTTCATGGCAACAAGAGAGATAAAGTATCAAACTGTGCAAAATATTTTAATTCTACATCAGACAGGAAGGTGGATACAGTGGAACCCTGTTAATTGAATAGACACTTCGCCAATGAAAATTATTCAATTAACAGGAGTTTTCAATTAACAGGGATAGTGTCACTTTCCTGTACTCTAGAGATTAACTCAGCATTTATTCTAATATATCTAGTTTGAAGAGCCCCATGGGCTCTGTCAAACAAGTTAGAATAGATTAAATACCTGTATTGGACATACTGAGGCCAAATAGGTCTATAAACACAGGAAAACTGGGGAGAGTCAGGGTAATTTCTCGACAGGTTATAAGATTTTTTATTCAATTAACAGGAGTTTACTCTATAACCTATATTCAATTGACAGGTCAAATTTGTACTGGAGGTATGGTAAATGGTTTTGTGTTGGGAAATTATATTCAATTAACAGGGGTTATTCAGTTAAGAGATATCCAATTAAGTGGGCTCCACTGGTAGTAGGTAACCTTGAATGAATGAGCATCTATTTCAACACCTATGAATTGATTTTTTTTATTTTCTTATTTTTTTATTTTTTTTTTTTTGGGGGGGGGGGGGGGGGGGGGGTGCAGTGGCGTCGCGGTAACTGGTTCTCGTCAGTTCACCGAAGTTAAGCAACGTCGAGTGCGGTTAGTACTTGGATTGGTGACCATTTCAGCGACTGATTTGTGCTCCCGCGTTGTGTCCCTTGGGCAAGGCACTTAACCCTGTTTGCCTACATGGGGGCACGATGACGCTGTGTACTAAGACGTACTGCAAGTTGATGGTGCGCATGTCTTCAACCAATCTAACCCTGCCTGTGCCACGGAGCAGGTTTCAGAGTTATGATGTTGGAGAGCTGACAGCTGCTCGTCGTTGCTCGGTGGTTCTCTCCGGGTACTCTGGCTTCCTCCACCTGTAAAACTGTCACCGACATGATATGACCCTGGCTCTTAATGTGTCGTTTAAACCCTAATAAAAAAATTTAAAAAATTGATTTTTTTATTTTATTTATCATTTGACTGGGGAGAGTGCTGAATTATTTTTGGTCATCAAAATATCTTTGCCTTGTTACAATTTATGGTAGAGTGCCAATAGGCTTGTAACAAGTCAAATCCTAACAGAATAAATTTATTTATTTATTTATTTATTTATTGGTGTTTAAGGTCACATATTTTTGAACAATGGCTAAGCATGACCACAACATGAGTATCAACTCAAGACCTGGGGTGAGCGTTAATAAGCCATGTTGCCCATTTTAGAGAGGGTTTCCACCTCCCAAGCACTGGTGACTGGGTCCTATTTTACCAGTAAAACTGAGCCTGTTTACTGCAGTGAACAGGCACTGATTCATTTCCTGGGGTTCCCGCAGGGGAAACAGAATAAATAATTTCACTTCAAAGGTGATATGTAGAACATCCACAGAATATGAAGCCTTTAAGTTGTGGTACCGACGCTTCAGAATAAAGTGGTTAAGCCTAAATATGAGCTTCCAGCACTCTACCAGTTAATTACTATTATCAAAATCGGTGGCCCTGACATGTGTAACAACTCTGTCAATTGTACGCATGAATGGGGGTTGCTATCCTCAATACAGATTTGTATTTTGTCTAGACGTTTTTACATGCATTGAGGGAAATACTTTCTTGTTGTAAGTTAAAACTACGTATACCTCAGTTTACTTCTGGTATGTTATCGCTTTATCATCTTTTACCACTTTGCTTTAACTGGTAGAGTGCTGAATTTTTTTGGGCTTCAAAATTTGTTCACATATATTTGCCTTGTTACAATTTATGGGAGAGTGCCAATAGGCACTCTCCCATAAATTGTAACAATGCAAATCCTAACAGTCTAAATAATTTCACTTCAAAGGTGATATGAACAACATCCACAGAATATGAAGCCTTTAAGTTGTGGTACCGACACTTCAGAATAAAGCCCAAATATGGGCTTCCAGCACTCTACCAGTTAAACTGTATGCATTATCTTGTTGCTTGCTGAGCAGCAGAAAAAAATATTTTTATACAAAATTGTTTTTTTACAATTTATTGGAGAGCATAATCTCCAATAAATTATGACAAAACAATTATTAATGAACAAACTCTTGTTAACAAAGGCTACTCTTGATAGTAGCTTGGTATCGTTGAAAATATATCATGTTTCAAATCAACTTTGAACAAGAGGAATGCAAAACGTGGCATATGTCCCCAACATAATGCCATAGCAGCCATATTGGATTGGCTATCTGGACCAAAAGCGAGAGAAAGCATTGTCTAGTCATCCACAAGTAACCCATAAAATTATGATTTGAGAAAAGATGGATGGATGGATGGATGGATGGATGGATGGATGGATGGATGGATGGATGGATGGATGGATGGATGGATGGATGGATGGATGGATGGATGGATGGAAACATAATGCCACCAAGAGGGACAGGGACATAAAAATAATTTAGCATACAAACAGTTTATGGTTGGGAAGAGTGTCAGATCATGTGGATGTGTTTTATTAGGCTTTTCCCTCTGGAAAAGACTCTTATTATTCTACGGATTATTTTTTGTTGGTTTTTTTTTTGGGGGGGGGGGGGGGGGAGGGGGGGGGTAGGCTTTTCTCTCTGGAAAAGACTCTTGTTATTCTACGGATTATTATTTTTATTTTTTTTATTTTTTTTTCCACACATTTTGTCCGCACGATTCAGAAGCCATTTTCAAACCGATTTTCACAAAATTTTGTACACTCATAGAGGGGCACAAAATCTAAAAACGTACACGAGCGGAATTTTAGATTTAACCTTTATTTCGTCAGAATTGGCAAAAAACTGTCAAAATTGGGGTTTATAGGCACTTTCTCAAAACACGTCTTGTAGATTTTTTTTAAAACATTCATCATTGCTAGACCTGCCTTTGACACGACCATTGATACACAAGAGATATTGGGCGATGCATATGGTAACTCTCCACCGGCTGTCAAACATCGAAATTTTGATGAAATGGGCTTTTTCGAGCCCCACAGCCCCCAAACGGTAAACGAAAGATAAACATAACTTCCTTAATTGGAAGTGAAATTTACCGAGCATAATTTTTGTAAGTAATAAGGGTGTTCAAAAAACCATGCGTTAACCCGTTTTGGGCTGGTTAAACAGCAATACCCCCAAAAGCTAAAAAAAATCATGTTTTCCATGGATTTCTCTAAACGAATCTTGTAGATTTTCAAGAAAAATTGGCCACGTGTAGGACTTGGTGTGACAATAGAAGTTACATGGACAAAATATTCAGGTGAGCATTTGATAACCCTCCACTGGCTGCTAAAAGTCAAAATTGTGATAAAATGGGCTGTTTTTGGACAGCAACATCACCCAATGGGTATGCCACAAAGAAAAGTGCCTTCTTTTATCGAGTGCACAACTTATACGGAAACATTTTTGTAAGTAGTAAGGGTATTCAAAAGTCGGAGTCTTAACCATGGACAAAATATTCCAGTAAGTGTTTATTATCCCTCTACAGACTGCCAAGCATCGTAATTTTGTTGAAAGGGGCTGTATTCGGATATGCACAGCACCCAAGGTACACCCGAGAAATAAACATAGTCTCCTTTGTTGGAAGTGGAAATTACCAAGGACCATTTTTGTAAGTAATAAGGGTATTCAAAAAAGCAAGCGTTAACCCCTTTTGTGGTGGTTAATAGTGATACCCATCAATAGCTTAAACAATTCATGTTTTCCCTGGATTTCTTTACAAACATCTTGTTGGGTTTGCAAGAGAAATATAAATTTTATAGTAAATTTCCTTTCTTATTATACCTACCACAATTGTTTACTACAGACTTGCACTACAGTGGAAGAACCTAACTCGGATAAAATACTCTCTATTATAATCTTTCCCAAGAGATTTGGGAAAGAAAAGTGGTGTAAAAACACCACAAAAAAATAAGTCAAAACTGGGTCGAGCACCATCGGCGCACACCTAGTAAGGGACGCTCTTCTCTTAGTACAATTCCACGACTTCCGTTAACCAGTGCGTAAGCAGTCATCAAAACTATTCTTCTGAGTCCGCCAACACAGGAGGTATGTGGTCAGCGGGGAGGAAGGATTCTTACCCGATTAAGAAGACGGGAGAGCCTCCATGTAAAGAATTGCAGTAGGTATAATAAGAAAGGAAATTTACTATAAAATTTATATTTCTTACCAACCTACCTTACAACTGTTTACTACAGGCTGAATAAACAATAGGATGGAGGGAATCACATAACCAACCCACACATAACTCCATTGCACTGGAACCGTGGACAGAGGAAGAGATCCCTAGGCTTATCAAACCATAGCATCACAAACATTAGTAAAAGACAATGAAAGATGAGGCGTATGGTGAAGTGCGATGCACAGACAGAAAGGGCAGTAACAGCACGGAGCTGGAACTGATCTTGTAAAACCTGAATGGCTGGGATAGACAACAGCCTGAGCCAAAGAAAGAGGGCCCATGGGACAAAGGTCCTCTGTCGGCTCCTGCAACTGTCGCAGATAAATGGAGAAGGTAGCATTTCTCCAGTAGGCTGCCAGTATAACATCTGACAAAAGGAAAGAGTTAGTAAAAGCCCTGAGAGGAAGACAATGCACGCACCTCATGGCAGAAAAAACAATTGGTAACACAATCACCAGTAGCTAGACGAGCAGAAGCTGCACGAATAGCAAGACAAATCCATCAAGAAATGGATGCAGGAGAGATCTGGAATGTGAGAAAACGCATATCCATCCAGGATAAAGGCGCAAACACCACCCCCCTACCCCCCCCCCCCCCCCCCAAGCAGAGCAGTGCCCAAGAAAGTGTCCATCTTGGACTAAACTGCAAAGTCCTAGGCCCTTTCAAGGAAAAGAGCTGAACAAGCTTGGAGAGGCAAGGATGAGTGTCGAAACAATGCGGTACCACATATGAAAAAGGTCTCCGATGCATGGACGTATACCCATTGCTGGAGGCCCCCAGAAACAAACATATACCAGAAACTCCGCAATCGGTGTGATCGAAGAGGTGACAGAAGCAACAGAGTGATTGCGCACCATCGACAGAAGAACCTTCGACTGAGCCACAGAGGCTAAAACAGTGGAGTGAGTGCCTCCTTGAAGAAGAAAAGCAACTCCACTACTTGTCTCTAAAAACCACTATGGAGGAGACAGGACTCGATAAAAGACATGCGCGAAGGCACAATGAAGTCAGGTCAACTTGAAACCTCCTCGGGCAACTTTGGCAAAGAAAGTCGCGACATAGAGGGAGACATGCTGGAACCGCCGCTAACAGAGAGCTGAGCAGATTGATCCACACCCACCGAGGTGACAGGGGTGTGATCGAAAGGATTCAATGACTGCAGGTTCATATCTGGGCTAGAACCTGAGGCGGAATCGGAACTGGCAGGAAAGCGTAGCCGACAAGACCGTCCCAAAGGAGGGCCAGAGTGTACACGGCAAAAGCCAGAGCACCTGCAGACAGAGACACGAAAGTGTCCATCTGATGGTTCCAACAAGTCGCAAAGAGATCGATGGAACACCGCCATGTGGAGCATCCACTCGATGGAAAAGAACCTGCCCCGTCGGGACAGGGAGTCGGCTAGGATGTTCAGACGACCAGGAATGTGACGAACAACCACCCCAGTGTTGACATCCTGAGCGAGCAGTAGAAGATCCCGAGCCAATTCGTACATTGGAACCGAGTGCGTGTCACCCTGGTTCCGAATGTAAGTAATCACTGTCGAATTGTCGGGCAACAGAAGGACCTGATGATTCGACAGGTGAGGGATCCACTGCCTGAAACTCAGAAGAAGAGCAAGAAGCTCCTTCTGGTTGATGTGTAGAGATGCCCGATCCTGGTCCCACATACCATGAAGGGAAAGACCTAGAGGATCCAACGTCGCACCCCATCAGAGATCGTGGCATCTGCTGTCAGAATGCGACCGGATGTGGGTAAGTCCAACGGAACACCCTGCATGATCCACTGAACATTCGTCCAGTGGAGAAGGTGAGGGTGAAGAGATTCTGGAAACTGAAGCACCAGATCCAGAGAATCGACACTCAGCCTCCAACGACTGAGCAGAAAGTGTTGGAGAGGTCTGACATGCAGCCGACCTAGAGGAATGAGATCCGTCACCGAACCGCAGAGACCGAGCAGCCGGAGAATACCCCGTGCTGTTGCGGATGTGGCCTGGGACAGAGTCAGAGCAAAAGCTGAGAGAATCACAGCCCTGGCCTGGGGAACCGCCACCATATTGAACTGAGTGCGGAAGGCCATCCCCAGATGACAAAACAACTGAGAAGGGACCATATCCGACTTCTCCTCGTTGACTTCTGAATCCTAGCGATGTGAGCAAGCTCAACAGAGTGTCGACATCCAACTCCAGTAAGGCAGCATTGGAATGCCTCTGGAAGATATCGTCTAGATATGCCGAAGTAGTCACCCTGGACTGTGTGCGATGGAAAGCTATCACATGCGACATCAGTCGGGTGAAGGCCCAAGGAGTCAGGTTGAGGCCGAAAGGCATGACCTTCAACTGGTAAACTTGCCCCAGAAAAGCGAACCTGAGATACTTCTGCGACACCCGTTGAATTGGAACGCGAAAGTAAGCGTCTCGCAGGTTGATGCTGGAAGCAAAATCTCCCTGGTGAATGGAACGGCATACTGACCTGAAAGTCTCCATGCTGAACTTGGGAGCAATGATAGACTGGTTCAGGATACTCAGATCAATAACTGGTTGGAGTCGGCCATCCTTCTTCAGCACCAAGAACAGGTGGGAATAAAACCCCACTGATTGAATGTTCTTGATGACCTCGATCGCCCCCTTGGCCAGGAGATTGTCTATCTCCATGGACAAAAGCCCCCAACGGAAAACGTCTGAAAGAACTGTGGTTGGAAGAGTCACTCTGGACAGAGTGGGGCACCTTCGGAAGGATATTCGCAGCCCGGACCGAACAACATCTAACACCCAAGGATCGGATGTGATGGTGGCTCAACGGTCTGCAAACTCTGCTATCCTTCCTCAACTTGGGACGAATCGAGGTGAGGACCTTCATTTCGAGCCCCGATGAGGCCCGTGAGAGGAGAAACCACCTCCTCTACTGAATGAAGAATCCTGAGACTTCCCTCTAGCCTGCTAACGCTTACCCTTACCCCGTGAGTAAGAAGTAGAAGTGGTGGCAGAAGGATCAGCCCTTTGCTTTGAAGAGGAAGCAGAAGGGTACTTGTTAGGCTTTGAATGGTCCCTGCCTCCCCTAGAAGGCTGATCAAGCTGACGAAGCAGCAGCTGATCTTTGGAATGACGTAGGACGTCATCCCGGACCATCAACACGGAACCCATGGAACAGTAGCGGACCTGCCAAAGAAGCAGATCGAAGAGCAGCGCGCTGCCCATCAGGAAGGGATCGACCTGTGTCCAGCACAGATTTCCTTCAAACTAGTTCCAAAATAGACGTGTCACAGGCATGCATGTGAGTAAGATGCATGAGTGCCTTGGACAGCACACGCAAAGGAGCCTGTACACCGTCAAACCTATCTGGAGGCAGATAGGCAGCTAAGGCAGAGACGACTTGAACAGAGAGAAAAAGCATACCCAGCATTTCTCTCGATAAGCCCAACATGGACTCCAGAGTCGTCGTAGGAATGACGGCAGACTTGGGCTTGGAAAGCCCGAGGGAATTGGAGTCCTGATCCAAAACTGTCAAAGTCTAGTAGACTGACGGATTGGCGAAATCGTAGTAACGACAATGCACCGGAGGCCAAAAGGTGTCAACCCTGGTGAAGAATGGAGCCTTTATAGCCTTGGAACTCAGCTTAGAGTCCAAGGCTGAAAATGCTTCAACCACCTGTACTGACTGGCCCAGAAGCAGGTTGCTCCACAGGCTGTAGGCACGCGAATGATCGCGGCCTGGCTGACACTGTTGGCTGGTTTGATGGTTTGAGATCCGGAAGGAACCCAAACACCAAGTCAAGAGCCGCCCCCATTTCAGAAGACTGCTGGCTCTCGACATCAAGGATGTCTGACTCCTCCCCAGAGTCGGAAGACAGATAGCCCATCGTGGGCAAACCAGCCGATGCCTCCCATGGTGTAGACACACCAGGGGATCAGAAAGCGGCCTGTTTCCAATCCCGGGAGGCGGCGCCATATGGGGTGCCTGGAAACCACTCGCTGCCATGCTGGAAGCAATGGGAAGGCTCTTGGACAGAACCTGAGTGAGTAAGGAGAGGGCCTCCCTAAGCTCACAGCCCGTACCGGCCGGTTCGACATGGGGATGATCCAGCAAAGTGGCTTCACACCTGACCCTCTTAACCAGTGAAGGGTCACGATCCTCCAATACACCCGAAGCAGGGCGACGGGCGGCAGCCGAAACATCTGAGGGCAGACGTTTATAGGGGTACGACACACCCCGAGGATCAACATAGCGACACCCACCGTGGGTGCGGAAGGAGCTGCACATCCCCAAAAGACCCCAAAACGACAGCGTTCTCCACTCCCCGCAGGTGTGGGAGGAGCTGCACATCCCCCACAGAGGGGGTATAACTCACACCAGACATGGTCGAGTCGGGAGGCCCTGAAAAGACAGCATTCCTTTCCCCCTCCCCCCTCCCCCATGGGTGTGGGAGGAGCTGCACATCCCCCATGGAGGGGGTATAACTCACACCAGACGTGGTCGAGTCGGGAGGCCCTGAAACGACAGCATTTCACGCCCAACGTGGGTGTGGGAGGAACAGCCACGAGAACGCACCAAAGGCGAGGGCAAAAGGAATTGCCCTAAAGGAACCGAACTGGAAATAACAGAGGTGAGAGCAGTAGAAGAAAAAGGTGAACTCAACAGATACAGAAAGTAGAAGGACACCCTCAACTATGAGAGAAGGTGGCCGAAAAAAAACAGTGGGTACACGACAGAACCCAGATGGCTGACAGGGACCAAAAAAACAGAAATTCAGCCCTCAACAGAGTGAAGAAATCCTGTCCAGACAGTCCCTCATTGACACCTAACTCCAATAACAATTTAAATTTATCAACCAAAAAATTTCATTGTCGAACTGCGTTGACACGATGTCGAAAAAACATTCGCAAAAATGGAATATATAAATAATATACAATGAGAATGAGGTTGAAAATATTAACGAGAATATATAAAACACAGTCCTGTTATAATACGATCTTCAGATCCATAATCCAGTCATAGGAAAACCATTATCGAAAAGTTGAATTATCACTGTATCATAACGCAAAGATTGCAACACGTCAACCACGTTGCACGGACAAAAGAAGAATGGTTTTGATGGCTGCTTGCGCATTGGTTAACGGAAGTCATGGAATTGTACTAAGAGAAGAGCGTCCCTTACTGGGTGTGCGCCGATGGCGCTCGACCCAGTTTTGGCTTATTTTTTCGTGGTGTTTTTACACCACTTTTCTTTCCCAAATCTCTTGGGAAAGATTAAAATAGAGAGTATTTTATCCGAGTTAGGTTCTTCCACTGTAGTGCAAGCCTGTAGTAAACAATTGTAAGGTAGGTTGATAAGAAAATGGCCATTGATAGGTCTTGGTGTCACATTTCCAGTTGCATGGATAAATTATTCCGGTAAGCATTTGTAACCCTCCATGGGCTGCTAAATGTCACAATTTTGAAAAAAATAGTCTGTTTTTGGACACCAACAACATAAACTGGGAATGCCACAGAGAAACATAACTTCTTTTACTAGACCCAAAACTGATAAAGAAACATTTTTGTAAGTAGTAAGGGTATTCAAAAATCAAGGTCTTAATCCATTTTGACTGGTTAAGGAGATATAACCCTTAAAAGCTTAAAATTCCAGTTTTCTGTGGATGTCTCCAAAAATATTTTCAAGAAAAGCTGACCATTCGAAGGTTTTGGAGTGACATTACAAGTTGCATGGACAAAATATTTTGGTAAGCATTTGTTAACCCTCTAGAAGCTGTCAAGCATAGACATTTTGAGAAAATGGGCTGTTCTTCAGCACCCATAACACCCAATGTATACCTGCGAGATAAACATAACCTCCTTTATTGTAAGTGGAATTCACCGAGGATAATTTTTGTATGAAGGTATTCATGAAATCAAGCATTAACCCATTTAGGATGGTTACAGAGCAATACCCCTCAAAAGGTTAAAAATTCATGTTATCCGAGGATTTCTCTAAAAACATCTTGCAGATTTTTAAGAAAAAATGGCCATTCTCAGATCTTAGTGTGACATTACAAGTTGCATGTACAAAATATTCCAGTAAGCATTTGTTAACCCTATGCAGGTTCTCAAACATCAAAATGTTGATAAAATGGGCTGTGTTTGCATACCCACACTACCCAAAGTTAAGAGGAGAGATCAACATAAGTGGAAGTAGAATTCACTGAGAATTATTTTTGGAAGTAATAAGAGTATTCAAAAAACAACACTTAACCCGTTTTGGGCTGGATAAACAATGATATCCATCAAAAGCTTAAAATTTGGTGGTATCCCTGCGCCACCCGCTCTCGTCCAGTAATCGTTAACCCATTCAAACATAAGTGTAGTTCTGTATATTTCTCATTACATCAGTAAAGGAACTTCAGTGAGACAGTTATAAACAATTCATCAGACACTCTGGGGTCATGAAAAATCATGGGATCTCATCTGGAAAAGCCATGATTCTCCAGAATCATAAAGTCTAGTTATATGCTAACTTACAAGGTAATGGGAAATATATAACAAATATTTTCAGATACAGTTGACTCCTATTAATTGAATAGTCATTTTACCAGGAGAAATATAAACAGGAGAATTCTGTTAACAGGGATTTGGTTATTACCGTATTTATTCTATGTATTGGGACAGCTAAAAATAATTATTTTCACAGATGTCCCAATTCTTAGAAAATGGGGAAAGAACACAGCCTGGTCTTGATTTGATGCTGAATAAAGTTGTGTGTGATTCGTTTTCCATCACTGTATATGAAAATCGCCGTCCAATTTTTTTTTATGTTTTCATTTTTTGCTTCCAAAACATAGCTTATGATCCCTCATTGGAACGAGCGCATTGCGCTCGATCCAATGAGGGATCATAAGCTATGTTTTGGAAGCAAAATATGAAAATTTTTAATTACTCAAGAATTTTTTTTATGAGTGTCGTCTGCTCCTAGCGACGGGCCAACTGGAAATAAATCTCCTGAATGTCCCAAACTTTGGAGCATAAAAAAAAATATAGTTTTCTGGAAAAAATGTGTGACCCAAATCATAGGGTGTCCCAATACATAGAGTAAATACGGTATTTTGAAGTCTGGAGATGAATGGAGCATTTAATCTATTGCATCTTGTTTGACAGAGGTCCTGGTTAAAATTATTGCAGATTAAAAATTCTGGAAAATACACATGTTCACTTGTTAGTGATCAGGTTTGAAAGGTTTCATCAAAATTAGTTCATAAATGTACAAGGAGTTGCATATACAAATCTATAATAAATTATCTGAGTTCAAGGGGAGACAACTTGGTTGAAATCATTGCAGGTTAAAAATTTGGGACTATGCACATGTCCACTTGTTGGTGTTCATGTTTGAAGAGTTTCACTGAAGGATGCTCTTCGGGCAAGGTTGTACCAGTTGTTGCTAACGTACTTGGTATATCTGTCTCATCAAAGTCATTGTCTCCTGGAGGTAGTGCCTCACATCTGAAGGGTTCTAAGCTCTTCAGACAATGAATTCCCACTGTTGGTTTTCTTCCAAATGGTCTGTGATCTCGAATCTTGATATTCATTGGTGGCATGTATAGCTCTTCTTTTGGCAACATCTACCAAAAAAATACAAAAACACCAATAACTTGTAGATGTATTACATAGCGAGTAATCAATTTGTTTTGAGCGTTACGGTAAATAATTCATCGAGAGACGGGACGTGAGTAAATCACGAGGGTGTAGCCCGAGTGATTTACGAAACCGTCCCGTCTCGAGATTAATTATTTACCGTAATGCTCAAAACAAATTGATTACTCTGTTTATTACATGACATTTGAAATAAAGAGGTCTTTTACTATAATAATTCAACCCAAACTATTGTCAGATATAATCCAATTTAGTGGAAACATTTCTAAAATTAGCAGGAAGGAAATACGAAATAGTCCTGTTTTGAGGCGAATTATGTACCATAACTTGCCGTAAGAATGGGTCACTGTCTTTAGTAAATGACATTTTAGACCAAAATGTCTTTCATTAAAAATAATTCAACACAAAATATTTGCAAATGCAACTCTGAAATACTTCTGAAATTGGCGCGTATGAATACATCACTTTCTGTGTCAAATCTTCGATTGGAAATGGCCCAGTTTTATTTTTGTGACTTTCGTTCTATACTTTACTATTTTATGTGGCGTTCCAGTCGCATTTGGGGAATGGCATTCAGCCATAAGATAAAACATTTCTATCTGGATTTTGTCAACTGTGCTAACGAACCTGTTCATAGAGGAAAGAAAGGATTATTAAAAATATTCAGAAGGAAAATTCATTTTAATTAACTGATGTGGAAATGGAAAACAAAACATCAACAAATCCACGGTGGGGGGGGCGTGGCTTATATATGTCAGTTGTTCCAAAGTTACTATTGAAGTGACATAATTCACTCGTGACATTACCACTTTTTAATCAACATTAAATTCAATGCAAAACGAACTGAGGAATGTAATAATTGTTTTTACTTTATTCATATAGTCATTGCAAATTTAACCAATGAGAAGAGTTCCACATTACGTGTACACTCCATATGAAAAAATTATCCAAAAATCGACTGAGTGTGTTATGTGTAATTACATAATGTCAGACGTCCAGTCACTAATCAGTGTTGATTGGACTGTATTGGGAAAAGATTCGCCAATTAACATATTAATTTCTGTTCACTAAATCTTTTTTTGTACCTGATACATTTCGTTTGGGAATTTTGTATATCAAATAAAATCTTTAAAGGTGAAAATCGGTTTGGTAAATCCTGTTATTTTGTGTGATAAATTTGGCCCAAATAATGAGAATTTCGCCGATCACGTGCAACAGTGTGGCTCTTCCGTCAATTGGATCTACATTGCATGTTTTTTCCCGCAAAATGGACGATTAATTTTTTTAATGAATAATACATTCTCATTTTAGTTCATCTAAACTATTTCGGTAAAAAGGTCATGCTACAATAAAAATTAAATCACCGGGTTTTAACTTTGAAATGTTCGGGCATTCAGCACAGTATAGAATCCATAATCCCATGTCGGAGAAGCTATTGCTGCAGCGAAACACCAGGATGTATCGCCAAGACTGTCACATTGTTGTTTCAAAACACTGTACTCCCAGAACACATTTTATTCACTTAAAAAATACAGATGAAATGTTACGAGAATGAATGAAGACAAGATCATTTCGACGCAGACAATCTGACCTCCAATTATACAGGGGGAGGGAGGGGGGGGGATCCAAATCATATATCAGCAAAAATTTTATTTTAATATGAAAACAAATAAAAAATCTCACGAATTAATGAACAGATTTTTTCAATTCCTATATTAAACCGCAATGCAGAGTTCTGGAAATGAAAGATATGGCATTTGTATCTGAATATTTTATTAAATGTAGGTTTTAGAAATTTTCTGACTGAACAATATAATTGCTAATCAGGGACAGTCTGTGAAAGATTTTTCTCGCGAAACTTTAATTGGTTATGTAATCCTTCTCACGTGACCGCACTAAAACAGCTTTTCATACCCGGTTGTTTCTACACAAACGATGGGGTATTAACAAGTGCGGTTTTGTATGCAAGGGTTAAATTACAATTTTCAATACAAAGCAGCCATGATTCAATGTCCATTTGAAAAAAAAAACAAACAAAAATAGTGTCCACACTGAAATAAACTGCAAAAAATTGCCATCAGAGATATTTTGGAAAAATACATCCAAGATGTCCCTTTTCTTAAACAGGCTTTTTAAAACTATATTACACACAAATATAGTTTTGAGAAATAATGAATGAATAATGAGTGATTTCTTAACTTCTCAGGAGGGAATAAAAATCCAGATGAGTATAATTTTATGACATATTATAAGTTATTCTGTTTGTTTACAGGGGACATGGTCTCACATTCCCTGCATGAAATTTATATTCAATCGAGGCAATAGCCAAGGTTGAATATATGTTTCATGCAGGGAACGTGAGACCATGTCCCCTGTCAACAAACAGAATAACGTATATGTCCCGTTCTTCGCTTCATTCGCATCATTTTAAAATTTGTTGTTGTACAGCGAATATTAGAAAGCAGACGTTGTTTCGGTAAGGTGTTAACCTTTATCATAACAGACTGTAGTGATTTCCCTTTATTCAATGTTTACGTACGCAATCAACGGAGCGAGATGCTCTCGATTCATTTCAGTTTATGTTACAGTAAATTAATGAAAAGAGACCTTATAATCTAATCGGTTTCATAAATAATTACCCATGTTTACATAACTAATCTTTTTGTACGTAATAATGGTACTTTTGTGTGTATTTTCTTTCAGTTAAATGTATTTGTCTCAGTTGATTTCAAGTGAAAAAACACATTGCGATGAACCATTGCTCATGGCAACGAGATGCTTTCCTTGACAGTGGACATAAGAATCGCTGACAGTAGACATATGCGCGTGCCCGTGGACATAAAATAAAATCAACAAGGCATTGACCAATCACTGCAAGGTATTGCAGTTGGTATCAAGACATAGAATAAACAACACTTACTTGAAATACAGGCTACTTTTGACTGATCAGGTAAGTTTCAACAACTTTACTTTTTGAGGCAATGCAAAATAAATTACCGTATTTACTCTATGTATTGGGACAGCTAAAAATAATTATTTTCACAGGTGTCCCAATTCTTAGAAAAATGGGGAAAGAACACGGCCTGGTCTTGATTTGATGCTGAATAAAGTTGTGTGTGATTCGTTTTCCATCACTATATACGAAAATTGCCGTCCAATTTTTTTTTATATTTTCATTTTTGCTTCCAAAACATAGCTTATGATCCCTCATTGGAACGGGCGCATTGCGCTCGTTCCAATGAGGGATCATAAGCTATGTTTTGGAAGCAAAAAATGAAAATTTTTAGTTACTCAAGAATTTTTTTATGAGTGTCGTCTGCTACTAGCGATGGGCCAACTGGAAACAAATCTCCTGAATGTCCCAAACTTTGGAGCATAAACAAAATATAGTTTTCTGGAAAAAATGTGTGTCCCAAATCATAGAGTGTCCCAATACATAGAGTAAATACGGTAATTGATTTTCAGGCTCTTTTTCAAACCAATGAGGAAGAGAGGGTTTTATTTTTTCTTTTTTCTTGCATATAGTGAGCATGGATTGAAAGGCTTTCCACTGTCTTTTCACACAAAGTATATAATTATATAAATAATCTCATTTAGGCCTAAAAAAATACAAAATCTGTTTCTCAGGCCCTCCCACATGGTCCTTTTGGCTGCTGCATGCTCTCTTTTTATAACCAATTTAAACTTAAAAAAAATAAAAATTAAATGGTTTATGTCTGATATTTTACACAAGTTAAAAAAATTGATGAATTTGTCCCTTGAGTGCAAGAAGGCTTTGCAATGCTTTAGCATTGCAAAGTCTTCTTGCACTCAAGGGATGAAATACACCACCACCCATGCTATTCTGTAGATTATGAGATCTAAAACTTGAACCAAGAATATGAACTTTTGATGGCAAAGAAGAAATTACTGAAATAAAAAATAAAATAAAAAACCGCTCGCCCACATGTAATTTTACAAATAATGGCCTGAGAAACAGAAGGTCTACTTTGTGTGGCCTTATTTATATAATTATATATTTTGTGTGAATGTTATGTTCTTCAGAATTCAGTTGCATTTATTAATCAAAAAATGTAAACAGGTTCGAGTCTCCCAATATTGTAGTAATAAAGGAAGACACTGCAAGGCAACAAATACATCCAATGAGGGGTTTCATTTTCAGTAAGGGATCACCTGAGAATCAAAACAATTTTTTTCTTAGGCTACGAACAAAAAAAACACCAATAAAAAACACACATATTTATGCATTTACCACATCAAAGAATAATACTGGATCATGAAAATTTGGATTTTTTTCTGTATTTGTTATCACATTAGACTCAACAATATTTCCACCACATTCCAACTCAACACTTGGTGAAGTGACAGAAGAGAGTTTGTATTTCTTCATATTTCTCACTCCCCAACAAAGAACCTGAAATATAGAAACAAGAGTCAGCATTTATCAAAAAGCTCAAAATGATCTTCAAACAGAGAAGATAAATAATCTTGTGTTAACCCTTAAGGGCCTAATTCTGACTTTGATCACATCTTTTGTAACAGAACAGGTAACAGAACAAGTGCCCCAACATGCAGTCTTTGGGTTAACTCACAAATTACATTCTCAGCAATTTGGTAGTTGTTTTAGGCATGTCTTGGCTACCTAAATAGGCAGCCAAGACTTGCCAAAAAAACAGCAGCAAAGTCACGGGAAGTAGACTGTCAAGGTGTAGGAAAAATTTGTAAAAATCTCTAGGCTCTTAAGGGTTAAGCAGTTTATTCATTTATTTATTGGTGTTTAAGGTCACTTCCAGCTGCTGTGGATATATCAGGACTGCAAACCAAACACGACTTAGAGCTTTCCAATCATATATGCATTATCTGGTAGAGTGCTGAATTATTTTTGGCCATCAAAATTTGTTCACATGTCTTTGGCTTGTTACAATTTATGGGAGAATGCCTACAGGCACTCTCCCATAAATTGTAACAAGACAAGTCCCTACAGACTAAATAATATTACTTCAAAGATAATACGAAGCACATCCCTTGAGTATGAAGCCTTCAAGTTGCAGGACCTTCACTTCAGAGTAAAGCCCAAATATGGGCTTCCAGCACTCTACCAGTTAAAGAACTTCCACCACAGGAGAACATTGCCAGGTCCTATTTTGTAAATAGAGCAGAACATGTTTATCACAGTAAACATGCAGAGCTCCACTCTTGGGTAGGTGGGGGGGGGTTAAGGAAGAGACTTGATTTGAACAAACTTTTCAAAAGATATCTCATATGCATATGATTTGAGAGAGGAACACTTTCCATTTTAACCTTGGTGTTAAAATCTGGGAGCATTATGACACCTCTTAACCCTTTACCTAACATGAAAAGCAGACGACACTTGCAAAAAAAATTCTTGAATAACTAATTTTTTTCATTTTTTGTCTCAAAAACATAGGTTATGACCCCTCGTTGGAACGAGCTCGACGAGCTCATTCCAACGAGGGGTCATAACCTATGTTTTTGAGACAAAAAATTAAAATATTTTGAAAATTAATTGGCGATTTTTGAGAATAGCGCTGGCCGGTTTTGGCCGTTACGTTGGGTAAAGGGTTAATATGACTCCTAGAGCCTGTTTCGAACAAATTGGAAATCATCTTTATAAAGATGTTACATACTGAATGTGGAAGCAGTTCAAATCGAGATTTGACAGAAGTATTTTTTCCAATGTATTTGACATTACCAACAATGCTGAATCCAGGTGTCTCAGCAAACTCTTAAATATCTTCCCCATTCCTTGATCCGAACAAACTTGTAAATGATCCAAGCAAAGAATGTTGTATATCAAGCATGGAGATATAATTCAGGAGAAAAAGATTTTTCAAAATCTTTCCATCACTAATTTTCCTATTATCAACAAAATTGGAATGTCCCACTCACATGAACATTTAATGAAATCAGGCCAGTCTTAATTTGAAAACAGACCGGAATTAAAATACATGTTCATATGAGTAAGAGCAGTCCTCAAAATTAGCCATGGCAATTGCAGGTCTTGGCAGTCTGTCATGTTTGTTACCATGGCATTGCAGGAATCTTGGACCCAGAGTGGTGGTTGTAGACTTCTTGTCTGAATTGCTCACCCAAAAGCATCAAGCTGAAATTTGATCCCATAATGCAATTGCAAATATTCCCAATTAAATATTGTAGGGCAGTGCTTAATTACTTCTGTCAAACAAGACTGAATTAGTTAAATTCCTAGTTGCATTATAGGAAAACTTTGCAAATCTAAATTTTGATATTTTGACATTGGTATGCAGTGGGCATTGACAACAGTTCTTAGTATTTACTCATTGTAAAGCAAACAGCCCCAAGTAAAAGCATAATAGTTGTGGAAACCTAAATAAACATCTTTGCCAACAAAGTTAAAGCATATGTTATGAAAAAAAATTGCACTTTTTACATTTCATTGGTTTCAACCCCTTTTGCATCATAGTAAACTATGAGAAGGAATTATTAAGATACCACATACCCAGATATCTTACCATACACTGATTTTCTAGATCAGAGGAAACTAGTAAACTTTAACAAGTAATCACAGCTCAAGGACCACTTGGGTAGTTTACCCATTAATCAAAAAAATCCCAAAATCCTTGTTTGATCCTCAATATTCAACTGTTATAGCAAGTTAGTATATGTACAGATATCATACCAAGTTATTCTATCAAGTTACAATGAAATCCCTTCATAACAACAACCTGTATACAGTTCTAAAGAAATCTAGGTCACGTGCCCAAGCGGCGGTAGCAACTCACCAATTGTGACCAAAATAGGACAGACTCATCTAGACATCATACAGTAAAACCTGTCGAGAGACAACTGTCTTGAGAGATCACCTGTCTTGAGAGACCACATCTACCAGGCACCGATTGGTTTTACTCTATAATGGACCTGCTATGGGAGACCACCTGTCTTGAGAGACCACCTGTCTTGAGAGACCACTGTGACCTAGTACCAACTTGTATTTTTATGCCATAATAGACCTGTCTTGAGTGACTGCCCCTTTGAAGACTGAGACCATGACAAAAACTTTCTATCTGATCTGGAATTGGAAAATCCATTGTGGTTATACTAACATAATTAAAAGTATTAAAAGCTCTTAATTGGGTTTCAATTGCTAACTCATTATAGATTGAGAGGTTTTTAAAATACCCCTGTGAAAAGATTAGGATTATTGCTGAATAAAGAATTTCATACATACCTGAAATGTGACAGATAGGAATAAAAATAAATTTGTGTTGAAAATCTTTTTGTAACAAATTGAAATGGACTGTTATAAAAATTCTAAAATAAATTAGTGTTGAAAATCTTCAATGAAGATTTTCAACACTAATTTATTTTTATAATTTTTATAACAGTCCATTTCAATTTGTTACAAAAACTTAAAAAAAAAAACTACAAAGTAATTACAAAAATCCATTCTTCTCCATTTCTGAATTTTGAGGTTAGTTATTCACTGACGTGAGAAAACCTGTAACCTGTTATGAGAGACCACCTGTCTTGAGAGACCACTTTTGTGTGGCCCAAAGGGTGGTCTCTCAAGACAGGTTCTACTGTACCGAGTTATCCTAGCAATTTACAATGAAATCACTTCATAAATATAAACTGTACTCTGTGCTAAACAAATCTAGTCACGTGCCTATACAGTCATTATGGTTGACTGATCAAGGCCAAAACAGGACATTTTCATCAAGACATTATACCAAGCCATCCTACCAATCTGTAATCTACGCTAAAGGAATCTAGGTAACATGACCCTGCAGCCGTCATGGTTGACAGAATCTTACCAAAATAGAATGTTCTCATCTTGGTATTATACAGAGTCATCCTACCAAGTTACAATGAATACGACCTGTAGACTGTGCTAAAGGTTTTCTGGCCTGCGTGGCCATCACAGCTGACCGATCATGACGTTCTCATCTAGACATGACCTCGACCTGCAAATTTTGTGATGACTGGGCAAGAACTACAGGGTATAGCCTGTGCTAAAGAAAATGTGGACAGACTCACAAACTCCCAGACTAACAGACTCACAGACTTCCACACACGTGATGGCAATAGCTTATCTTGTCTTTGTCAAGTTCAGCTAAAAATGAGGGTACAAGACCGAAAACCCACATTTTCTTTGCACATGTTTCATTTTCAGTCAAATGTAAATAATAGTTTGTTTATATAAATTTGTTTTGTTACAAATTATTGAAGAGTGCCTGTGCACACTCTCCTATAATTTGTTACAAAACAATTTTGATGAACAAATTCAAACCACCAAAAATAATATAGCCCACAACCAGTTCACCCTTTACCCAACATAATAATCAAAACCGGTCAGCACTATTCATAAAAATCACCATTCAATTTTCATTATTTTTCATTTTTTTGTCTCTACCACATAGCTTATGACCCCTCATTGGAACAAGCTTGTTGAGCTCATTCCAATCAGGGGTCAGAAGCTATGCTTTTGACACAAATTTTTTTTAAATTAGTTATTCAAGAAGTTTGTTTGCAAGTTTTGTCTGCCTTTCGTGTCAGGTAAAGAAAGGGTTCAGCAACAGTAAAGTTTACCTCCCATTGAGGACAACATAAAATGTTGACAGCCATGAGCATAAATTAGCAATATTATATGTACATGATAAAATCTGAATGTAATTTAACCCTTGATACTTTTGTACATCTTATGACGTACGAAATCAAACAGTGTGTTGATACTTTGTGGTCATTTGTTTTGTTATTATTTTTTGATTTTTTAAAGTTTTAACCTCAATTCCTATTTTCTCCCGAATAGTGCTCAGTGACAAGCATTAAGCCAAATGTTATGGCAGCTTAAAATACTAATATAATCCTGATATCAAGACTTCTTAACTGGTTGAGTGCTAGAAGCCACTATCAAGGCTTTAAAAAAATGAGGATACCAGAGCAAAAGCCAACACTTCCTTGCTTATATTTCACATTCAGTCAAACACAAATAATATTTTGTTTATATAAATTTGTTATATTACATATTATTGGAAAGTTTTGAATAACAAAATTCAGACCACCAAAAATAATCTAGCCCTCAACCAGTTAATCACTAATGTGAAAAATATCTTGTTATTTGTACTTTTCGACATTTGACATCACATTTTGAAAAACATTGAAGAAACTGAATTCCCAGTAACTTTTGAATATCAGGATAATTAAAGTCTCAAAGAGTTAATCCATATAATGCATGAATTCATTAGTTTTAATGAATGAACATGCATTGTTCTGTGGATATATGATACACTGATAGCTTTGATTCTCTGGTACAACGTTTTCTTACTTTAAAAATTATATTCCCATATCATAAGGCCTAAAAAAATAAAAAATCTGTTTCTCAGGCCCTCCTGCATGGTCCTTTTGGCTGCCGCATGCTCTCTTTTTATAACCAATTTAAACTTAAAAAAAATAAAAATTAAATGGTTTATGTCTGATATTTTATCCAAGTTAAAAAAATTGATGAATTTGTCCCTTGAGTGCAAGAAGGCTTTGCAATGCTTTAGCATTGCAAAGCCTTCTTGCACTCAAGGGATGAAATACACCACCACCCATGCTATTCTGTAGATTATGAGGCCTAATACTTGAACCAAGAACATGAACTTTTGATGGCAAAGAAGAAATTACTGAAATAAAAAATAAAATAAAAAAACACTCGCTTGCATGCAATTTCACAAATAATGGCCTGAGAAACAGAAGATCTACTTTGTGTGGCCTAACACAACATTATTTGTTACCAAGAGCCTTGAGTATACCTCAGTTAGGTAACAGAGTACTTTTATACTGGACAGGAGAATCAGCGTGCAACAGACACAGTAGCAACTGGTAGAGTGTTAAATTATTTTTGGCCGTTAAAATTTGTTCACATGTCCTTGCTCGTTCCAATTTATGGGAGACTGCCTATGCCATAAATTGTAACAAGGCAAACTC
Source organism: Pictodentalium vernedei (assembly GCA_031216915.1). NCBI lineage: Eukaryota > Metazoa > Mollusca > Scaphopoda > Dentaliida > Dentaliidae > Pictodentalium > Pictodentalium vernedei. Next base: position 745,304,116 of record CM062295.1, read on the forward strand.
ACATGGATTAACCCTTTACCCAATGGAGACGATATCAAAATTTATTATTTTAAATATCATTTTTTAAAATTTAAAAAAAAAATTCAACAAAACCGTATCACGTGACCCCTCGTTGGAACGAGCTTGATGAGCTCGTTCCAAAGAGGGGTCACATGATATGGTTTTGTTGAACTTTTTTGAAAAAATAGTATTTTTTCAGCTGCTGAATTTGCATATTACGCGGGCAGATGTGGCCAATTCATTGGGTAAAGGATTAAATAATTTTACTTCAAAGATAATATGAAGCACATCCACAGAATATGAAGCCTTTAAGTTGGGGTACATGCAATTCAGAATAAAACCTAAAAAGGGGCTTCCAGCACTCCACCAGTTAACATTTTATGCAACTCACGCAACCTAAAACATTTGTTGTTATTTTTCTTCAACTTTTAAAAAAAATTTCAACAAAACCTATATCATATCACCCCTCATTAAAATGAGCTCAATGAGCTGATGTAACTGATGGGTCACATGATATGGGTTTTATTGAAATTTAAAAAAAAAAATTGTTTTTCAACAGCACAGTTCGTAAATTATGCAAGTAGATTTGCCAGGTGAAGGGTAAGCAAAAGTTCTATAATTTACTCAGTACTTTACGAACCATAAGGTTCCATTGATGAAAACTACTTTCTTACAGTTTATTATAGATGACCTATTTGCATTCCACAATAACTTGAATATTTTTTTTTTATGAACGCAATGAAATTGAGGTAGCATAATGTATAAATAGGATTCTATATTGGTGCACAAGCATCTTTTGTGTCTCAAGCATGATCACAAAGGCTGAAGACCTGAGTGTAGGTAGGGGAGATCCTCCTTCCATTGTTCATTGACTAAGGGAAGGGATGTTCTGCCCAACTGAGGAGTTGGAAAACACACTCAATGAAAAGCAATGAGCTAATGTTCAGGGCATGGTGATGGGAGTCAGACTGGGAGGAGGTGATGGTCCCTGGGGCATCTGCAGAAATTTTTTTAAAAAGACACTGAATGTAGACATGTTAACTCTCCTGGCATGTCAGTGTTCATGCTGGCATGAGCCAAATGTTCCAAATGCACACTTTTTTATTTTTTTTTTGTTTAAAGCTGGCACATAAATGTCAGCATTTGGCATAAAAATTTGGCACATAAATTTAAAATCATAACCTAACATATTCTTAATTTTTGCCAAAACCGGGTATATAATATAACATTTTCTCCTAGTAAAGTGAACAAATAATAAAATAAATAAATTAATATGAATGCCCACATAACTAATTACAAAAAAGTAATCTTGTTTAACCCTTTACCTAACGAATCGGTCACATCCGTCCGCGTAATATGCAAATTTAGCAGCTGAAAAAATATTATTTTTCAAAAAGTTTCAACATAACCATATCATGTGACCCCTCTTTGGAACAAGCTCATTGAGGTCGTTCCAATGAGGGGGTCATATGATATGGTTTGGTTGAATTTTTTTTTAAATTTAAAAAAATTATATTTAAAATAATAAATTTTGATATCGTCTGTGTTGGGTAAAGGGTTAATTGTGTACACAATGATCAGTCACTTTCCAATTGTCCTTACCGGTGACCTCGGCTTAAGAAGTCATGTATTGAGTAAAACAACACATATGTTTCTTAACCAGCGAACAACAGACCAGATTACCAATAATCTTTAATTGTTGGTGGTACTTTCCCCATTGACCAAAATCAAAGATTAACACAGTAATAAAATGACAAGGTTTCAATCCACTTGTCAATCTGTTAACGCAATAGATCGTCGAGGTGCGAATTTCTATATAAAACTAAAACAATGATATTTTATTATTTTATGTTCTGTTTTATGTTATAGTCGATTTTATGCTTTGATCTTTCTTAAATAAAATATGAAAAAAAGAATGTTTTTTCAGTTCTCACATAAAAATAAGCATGGCACAAAAAATTCTCATTTGGCACAAAACATATTCAGCTTTGGCACATTAAAATACTGATCCGGTGTGAACACTGTGGCATGTGCGAGAAAATTCAGTAAATTCAGCAGAGTTCCCGGACTCCCAGAAGGGAATGGCTTTTGGGCAAAAATCCCGGAAAATAGTACAGTAAAAAAAAAATTTCTATTTCAAGACATTCAGTCTTAAATCATAGGCCTTCAAAGCTCAGATTATAATGACTGAAACAAAAAATATGCATACAAGTGAATTATATTTAATAAATGAGTCTTTTATTATAAATATTCCACTTCTATTGGTTTTATTCAATTCAATTTAGCTGTGGCGGTCAATTTATGAGTGCTGAAAAGAAATTAAGTGACTTATGCACATCACTTATTGACAACCACCTTCATATAAACAATGCTTCCTTATGAATAAAATGTACGAAAAAGAATATTAAAGAATATATATTTCTTTATTTAGTTCAAATATCCACTCATTTTTTATTCAATTATCCACATGATTTGTGGTCCACTTTGGCAAATCAGAAGAAAATTTGAAAATGGGTTGTTTGCTCCCAGAATTTCACCTTGCTTCCATGATATGCTGAAGAGTTACGGTTGAAAATCAATACACAACAGACGTATTTTTTAAAAGTCAATAATACTGATTTTTGTTCTGTTTTACGAGTCATAGTTGAGGCATCTATTCCTGGAAAGTTCCAACTGGTATTTACACAGGTAATAACAGAATTATTAATTACATGTACTGAAGATGAGAAAAAATCTCGACCCACAAAGGCTGAAATGTCCCATGACAGAAATTGGTGCATGTAAAGAAACACCATATCTAAAAAAGGGAAAGTTGGATTAAGTTGCGTGCATCATGAAAAATGGAATTACACTTTATTGCCCATTCCAGAAGGAAATTATATGCTTAATGCACTTTGGTCAATGTCAATTGTCATCACAGGTGGTGGTGGTGGTGGTGGTGGTAGTGTCGTGGTAGGAGAAGGGGCTTGAAGAAAAGAGGGAGGTGTGAGGATATTCATACCAATGATTTTTAAACATGGCATAAAGGTCATGAGCAAATTTTTAGTCTATGAAACACCAGGATTGTTTGCACGCCTACTGTCTGTGGAAATTCATCCAGTTCCCCTAAAAATCTACCTCAAGTTCCCTGAAAAGTATTTTCGGAGGTTAACATGTCCATTAAATGTGAAATGTTATTTGTAATTAGATCAGTTACCACTATGTGCAGATGACTTTTTGAGGGCCCACAATAAATACGCAGGTTTTTCAGGGTTTCACATATTTATTTGAAACAGACTCAGGAATCAACGAGCCACAAAACAAATTTACAGTTAATAAATGGTGCAAGTTTTATGCTGTAAAAAATATGTGATGGTAATATTTAGATAACTATTAAGTGTGTATATGGGATATTTTGCAAGGTAATCAAGGCATCCTCTATATGTGCACTATATCAACAATGTTTGTCTTTAACCCCTAAGTCCTCAGATTAATGTTTTTCTTAATAACTACTGTATATACATGTACACAACAGCAGGTGACTTAACCCTTTACCTAACCTGAAAAGCAGACGACACTTGCAAAAATAATTCTTGAATAACTAATTTTTGCATTTTTTGTCTCCAAAACATAGGTTATGACCCCTCGTTGGAACGAGCTCAACGAGCTCGTTCCAACGAGGGGTCATAACCTATGTTTTGGAGACAAAAAATGAAAAAAATAATGAAAATTAAGTGGCGATTTTTTAGAACAGCGCTGGCCGGTTTTGGCTGTTACGTTGGGTAAAGGGTTAATAGAGTTTCCACTTCATTGTTGGCTGCCTAAACAGGCAGCCAATAATGATGTGAAAATGCTGTCAAGATATATGCATCCTATCAGTCAAGTTGTCAAGGAAGAAAACACTTTGAACAACTTTTTCAGAGCAATATAAAAGGGGCAGTTTGTGACTGATCTCACTCTCAGCCTCAGAAGGTGAGCAGATTAACAGCTTAACTGTGGCCTTCTACCAGAAAGGGCTGCCTTCACCGACTCAGCTAAAGATTAGATCATAAATTAAACAAAATGTGCTATTTTTATCTTTTCATATTTTACATATTCTAATGAAAACTAATTCTGCCTTCTTCTTTTAAGCAGGTGCACAGAAGAAACTTTTTGACCAGCACCCCAATAACCGCTATGGACACTATAACCGTTATGGAAACAGTAACCCCCATGGTTCCTGAACATCCTCCACTCCATCCCTAAAAGTGGTCGATCACTTTAAGGGAGGGAAAAGTTGGTCCTGCGTTCCACCTCTGCCCCTTTTTGTAAGTGCATTGCGCATCTTTTGTCCCAACCCAATAGGATTACAATGCAGGCCTGCCCCCGAACCAGGGAAGTTCAGGTCTTCTTTCTGGTGGTCCCCGAAAGGGGTCGTTGTTGTTTTCTTTCAAAGAGTCCAACCAAACAGAGACAGCCTGAGGCAGATTATACTTGCCAGTGGCCATCACTCAAAATCATCCTCGAAGTGGCAGACTTTACTTGCCTGAAAACCTATTTACTTGCCTGAAAACCTAGAACCACTGCACCCTCGGGAGAGGTAGTACCTTTGTGAGAGGACCCAACCTCCCACACTGGTCCTCACCCAAGGGTTCAACCGAGATATGTCAACGAAGCCATCACGCCGCAACTGGAGACACCTGCCGAGTACCTGAACCTTTTGCCCCTTCAACACGCCCATGTGAAAACTACCCATATACAGTCACTGAGGGTCGAAAGGGGCTTGTTCCCCAAAACCGCCCCTGCGTGCCTTTGGCACGCGAAACCATTCCGTCCTGATTGTGGATTTAAAGGTCAAAAAAGTGGTAACAAAAGGAAACAAAGTTTAATTCACCTCTACTGCAGTTCTCTGCATAATTGGTCGAATTCCATTGGGGACGATATACAGATTTCCTCTTTTAGGTGGAAAGAAAGGCAAGTCTTTTCCATCATACTACAAAATAAAACAATAATTTAAAAAGTAAATTTCATTCATTCTTTGGTGTAAAAAACTCTTCACTGTCAACCCATATTTTTGTTTTATTAATTTTTGTTTAGTTAATATGCTTTTGGTGAGCTTCACAGCATAGAAATGTAGCCAATATTCAGGGTTATATACAGATCTGTCTATTGCTGAAGAGACAAAATCATATTTTCACTGACTGATTTGCTACAGCCATTCATGCCCTATACAACACTGTTGTGAGGATTTGAAAGTGACAATATTTGTATATTATTAGCACTGAATATTCTAGCAGCATTAAAAGTGATAATAAATATATTTTAGTTGCATTGGTTGTAGAAATGAAAGTAACTTTATACAGTAAAAACTGTCTTGAGAGACCACTGTTTTGAGAGACCACCTGTCTTGAGACACCACATCTGCCAGGCACTGATTGGTTTTACTCTATAATGGACCTGCTATGGAAGACCACCTGTCTTGAGAGACCACCTGTCTTGAGAGACCACTGTAACCTTGTATTTTTATGCCATAATTGACCTGTCTTGAGAGACCGCCCCTTTGAAGACTGAAACCATGACAAAAACTTCTTACCTTTTCTGGAACTGGAAAATCCATTGTGTTATGCTAACACAATTAAAAGTATTAAAACCTCTAAATTGGGTTTCAATTGCTAACTCATTAAAGATTGAGATGTTTTTATAAGACCCCTGTGAAAAGATTAGGATTATTGCTGAATAAACAATTTCATACATACCTGAAATGTGACAGATAGGAATAAAAATAAATTTGTGTTGAAAATCTTTTTGTAACAAATTGAAATGGACTGTTATAAAAAATATAAAAATAAATTAGTGTTGAAAATCTTCAATGAAGATTTTCAACACTAATTTATTTTTATAATTTTTATAACAGTCCATTTCAATTTGTTACAAAAACTTCATAAAAAAGAACAACTACAAAGTAATTACAAAAATCCATTCTTCTCTATTTCTGAATTTTGTGGTTGGTTATTCACTGACTTGAGAAAACCTGAAACCTGTTATGAGAGACCACCTGTCTTGAGAGACCACTTTTGGGTGGCCCAAAGGGCGGCCTCTCAGGACAGGTTTTACTGTACATATTTTACTGGCAGTGGATGTGGAGTTGAAAGTAATTATATATATATTTTTATTTTGATTAGCATTGTTTGTGTAATTGATTATGATGATATATATTTTTTATTGCCATTGCTTGTTAGAGCTGTAGGTTAACTGAAACCGAACCAAGGTTTTTATTTTTTTTTAAAAATCGAAACCGAAACCGTCGACATTCCGTAATCTAAGGTTTTTCGTTTTTTATTAAATACTCTGTTGCTGCAGAAATTCACAGAATGTAGCCATCTCAGAGTAGTGAGAGTACCCAGACACTGCCAGTGGCAGTGTCTGGGTATTCTCACTACTCTGGGAAGGCTACATGCTGTGGATTTCCGACATTTCAGTTTAGTTGTGTTTGCAGCTTTCCTCAAGTTGCGTGTAGGTGTCAGACCTCGATAAATGGCCAAGCACAATAAAAGTTCTGTATATTTAGGTAATTATTATGTTGGCCTTCCTGATTCTTCATGTATTATAGCTTATTTCGGGCATTCATTGAGTTTCACTCAATTTCACTGCAATTCAGTTATGACTCTGGACATAAGAATGAGTTTTATTGAATTTTATTTGGCCTCATGAACAAACTGAAAACCGAACCGAACTGAGATTTCATTCCACCTGAAAACCAAAACCGAAACTGAACAAGAAATTTTAAAACCTACAGCTCTATTGCTTGTAGAGTCAATAATGATAATGTGTATATTTTATTGGCATTGGTTGTGTTGTTGATGGTAATAGTGTTCATATTTTATTGGCATTGGTTGTGGACTTGATGGTGGTAATGCTGATATTTTATTGGCATTGATTGTGGACTTGATGGTGGTAATGTTTATATTTTATTGGCATTGATTGTGGACTTCATGGTGGTAATGTTTATATTTTACTGGCATTGGTTGTGGACTTGATGGTGGTAATGTTTATATTTTATTGGCATTGATTGTGGACTTGATGGTGATAATGTTTATATTTTACTGGCATTGGTTGTGGACTTGATGGTGATAATGTTTATATTTTACTGGCATTGGTTGTGGGGTTGACAATGATGTTGTTTATATTTTATTGGCATAGATTGTGGAGTTGATGGTGATAATGTTTATATTTTACTGGCATTGGTTGTGGACTTGATGGTGATAATGTTTATATTTCACTGGCATTGGTTGTGGGGTTGACGATGATATTGTTTATATTTTATTGGCATTGATTGTGGAGTTGATGGTGATAATGTTTATATTTCATTTGGATTTGGTTGTAGAGTCGATAGTGATGATGTTTATATTTTATTGGCACTGGTTGTGGAGTTGATGCTGACAATATACCAGTATATGTTATTGGTTGTGGGGATGATGATAATGTTTAAACATATTTTATTTGTCGAAAAAAAAAAGTACAAAAAGGATTGGAGAACAAGTGCTTGCCACTTAGTAACACTGATGATAATGTTCATATTTTATTGGCATTGATTGTGGACTTGATGGTGATAATGTTTATATTTTACTGGCATTGGTTGTGGACTTGATGGTGGTAATGTTTATATTTTACTGGCATTGGTTGTTGACTTGATGGTGATAATGTTTATATTTTACTGGAATTGGTTGTGGACTTGATGGTGGTAATGTTTGTATTTCATTGGCATTGATTGTGGACTTGATGGTGATAAAGTTTATATTTTATTGGCATTGGTTGTAGAGTCGATAGTGATAATGTTTATATTTCATTTGGCATTGGTTGTAGAGTCAATAGTGATGATGTTTATATTTTACTGGCATTGGTTGTGGGGTTGACGATGATATTGTTTATCTTTTATTGGCATTGGTTGTGGAATTGATGGTGGTAATGTTTATATTTTACTGGCATTGGTTATGGGGTTGACGATGATATTGTTTATATTTTATTGGCATTGATTGTGGAGTTGATGGTGATAATGTTTATATTTCATTTGGCATTGGTTGTAGAGTCAATAGTGATGATGTTTATATTTTACTGGCATTGGTTGTGGGGTTGATGATGATAATGTTTATATTTTATTGGCATTGATTGTGGAGTTGATGGTGATAATATATATTTTATTAGCATTGGTTGTGGGGGTGGGGGGGGGTGGTGATTTATTTATTTATTTATTTATTTATTTATTTATTTATTTATTTATTTATTTTTTTATTTATTTTTTTTTTTTATTTATTTATTTAGTCCAGCCAATTGTTTATACCCATGTTGCCCATTTTAGAGGACTTCCACCCCAGGCATTGGTAACCAGATCCTGTTTTACCAGTAAAACAGAGCTTATCTACCACAGTAAACAAGCTCTGCTTCACTTCCCGGGGTTCCATGGGGGAGACGATGGTGATAATAAATATTTTATTAGCATTGATTGTGATAATATATAAATTTATCAGCATTGGTTGTGGGGGTCGATGGTGATAATGTTTATATTTTATTGGCATTGATTGGGGGCACGGTGGCTCAGTAGGTAGAGGTGCAGACTGCAAGCCGAGAGGTCCTTGGTTCGAATCCCACCTGCGGCAATCGCGTTGTGTCCTTGGGCAAGTCACTTCACCCCCATTGCCCATGTGGGGGCACGGTGATGCTGTGTGCTAAGGCGTACTGCACGTCAATGGTGCACCTGTCTTCAACCAATGCTAACCCTGCTTGTGTGGAGTTAGTATGTTGGGGAGCTGACAGTTGCTCGCCATTGCTCAGTGGTTCTCTCCTGGTACTCCGGCTTCCTCCACCCGTAAAACTGTTGAGGTCATGATTAGCCATTGTGCATAAATATGTGACCTTAAACACCAATAAATAAATAAATAAATATGTAGATTTGATGGTGATAATATATATATTTATCAGCACTGGTTGTGGGGGGTCGATGGTGATAATGTTTATATTTTATTGGCAATGATTGTGGATTTGATGGTGATAATATATACAAATTATCACCACTGTGTGTGTCTCCGGGAATTCAGATCAAGTCGAGTTGTAGGAACAGAACAGTATTTCGACGAGCCTGTTAGGGCAAGTCAAAATGCGATTCTGTGCCTACAACGAGACTTGAATTTCCGGAGACACACACAGTGGTGATGATAAATTTATCTCACAATATTGACCACAAAATGTGTTATAAAACTATTTTAAGAGGAACTTTTTCATTTGCCTTATCGATGGAAAGACGCAAATTAAAAAATAGAATAGCGTTCATTGAGATCTCCAGATTGAGGTCAGTGATGACGTTACACTTCAGAGAAAATTACGTCACTGGGATTCACTTTACTGAATACTGTCTTGCGAAGTGGAGCAACTGTGTTTTGTCAACATGAATTTTGTTGTTACTTTGCAATAATTACTGGTAAATTAAATATCCCTCTTGGTGTAAAGGTTTATTATATTTTAAAATATGCCATTCATTGTTTACTGAGGTGGAGTTTTCCACATTTCATAACGAAAGCTAATCCTTTAACTTCAAGAGAGAAGCCTTGACTCGAGCATTCAGGAAAATCCCAATAATAAGCTACAAATCAGCCCAAGATGCCGAAAAGTGCGCATAATTTAACTATTCGTTGAGTTAACTTCCCCAGTGACATTCCAGCATGCCGTGCATAATAAATACGTTACAGGGCATTTAGTTGGCAGATACATTGTCATACACGGCTCAGAGAAAACAATATTAGGTTTGGCCTCGCCTCACCTAATATTGTTTTCTCTGAAGGGAAAAATGTGAAGCGATCGAAAAATGATATTAATGCTGTTGTTTTGGCAACAGCAGAATCATACGCTTGTATCAGGGGCCCTTGATATGGATTCGGAACAAGGGCCCAGATATATTAAACTTTAATTGCGTAACAGTACAAAAATTCCCCCAATTGTGAGATAAATATATTTATTGTCATTGGTTGTGGGGGTCAATGGTGATAATGTTTATATTTTATTGGCATTGATTGTGGATTTGATGGTGATATTATATATATATTTATTGGCATTGGTTATGGGGGTCAATGGTGATAATGTTTATATTTTATTGGCATTGATTGTGAATTTGATGGTGATAATATATATATATTTATCGACATTGGTTGTGGGGGTCAATGGTGATAATGTTTATATTTTACTGGCATTGATTGTAGATTTGATGGTGATAATATATATATTTATCGACATTGGTTGTGGGGGTCGATGGTGATAATGTTTATATTTTATTGGCATTGATTGTGGATTTGATGGTGATAAAATATATATTTATCGGCATTGGTTGTGGGGGGTCGATGGTGATAATGTTTATATTTTATTGGCATTGATTGTGGATTTGATGGTGATAATATATATTTTATTGTCATTGGTTGTGGGGGTCGATGGTGATGTTTATATTTTATTGGCATTTATTGTGGAGTTGAAAAAAATTATACATATACATTATTGACATTTGTTGTACAGTTGATAGGTATTATATATTTTATTGGCATTGACTATGGACAGATCTAGCAATTGAAGATTCTGACTGTTCACATTAAAATGGTAGCCTAAAGTTGAAGGTTACTATTTGGAAGGGCCATGCAAAGATAATTTGGGACATTCAGATACCAGACAGAATTAATGATCTTCTTTAAATCTGAACCCTGATGCAAGAGCTTTCTATCTGTAACTATTTCATGAGCAATGTTTGACACAGAAAACACAGAAATGTCCATAATAAAATAATGATCTAAAGTAAAAAGAAACTTTGTTGACTTCCTTTTCTAATTTTGTCAAGGCAAAGCTATTTGCTAACCAATCAAACAATGCTGATGGGTAAAGTTAACAATGAAACTGAAACTCTACGAGGATCTGTTATTTCACGGCTAAGAAAAATTGTCCCTATATCCCTATAAATTCTGTCTTTTGATTGGTCAGAATGCATTGGACAAATAGCCATGGCAAAGGGTGCACCAAACATACCATATATAAACGTATATGAGAGCATGCAACATCCAGTGTATAAGTGCAGGCGAAACATTGGGAATATATGGTTTAAACGAAAGCTTTCTGTTTTTCTCACCTGGAAATAAAAATCGAACCAAAAACCCCCAAAATAGTCACAAATATCATCAGATTTCCGACAATTCAATCATAAAAATAAAAGAGCAAATAATTCGTCCCCTGTGTACCAATGTGTTCTATGTGCCAGCAGGCACATAGAACACATTGGAACTCAGGAGACGATATGTCAACAAAATACTGCTTACTTGTTTCCTTAATGACCCAAGGGATGTAACTCTATCTGTTGTCTTCTGTGATTATAAAAACAAAAAAATTATCATGAATTTGGTCCAAGTGATTGTGGAGCTGAGAAATGTGTCCACAAATTTATTTCCACTATGTTTGTATTCTGTATCAAACGGGACAAAAACATTATCTCCGCCAACATGTATGGTATATGGAGATTTAATACCTGGATGTCTCATTTAAACACCTCGCCTGCGGCTTGGTGTTTAAAAAACCAACATCCATGTATTAAATCTCCATATATCATACATGTTGGCTGAGATAACTTATATTAAATTAAATCCATGTTCTTACTTAATTTAAGAAGGTTAAATGTTCTCAAAGGGGCTTATTGAAATACATGTATTGTGAGTGTTGTATATTACAGTCGTTTGGTTAGGTGATATAAATAAGGTGAAAGCAGAACAACAATTTACAGATGTCAGCTCTAAGAGCATGAGAGGGCCTTAAGACTCCAGAGATTCCATATATAGCTTGTGTAAGTTTAGCCTAACTGGTTTCATTCTACTTTGAACTTTGTCTGAGGCATAAGACTGCTGGGTGACTCTTCTTTTATACTGGTTCCATAGACAGACTGGTGGTCACACCTATTGGCAGTCACATTGAATCTTTCTGATTCTGTGATTGGCTCATTTTTGGCATTCACAATGCTAAATAGTTTTTGGTGGTCGCATCTATCATGGATTTTGGCAGTCAAAAACACAGTCAAGGAGGGTGACTGATGTTTTGGAAGTCAGAGAATGAGGTGGATTGTGCTGCTGTATGGTATCAGGGATGTTTAGCCGTCACAATCTTAATCCAGTATGACTGATACTTTTATACAATAAACTTAATAAGGTTGTTTTCTGACTATGTTTTGTATATAATTTCAGGAAATGCTCATTCGGAAAATTTATTGCAAAGGACACATCAGTAAGAAAACATGTAGTGTTGTTAGAAAGAGATTAAACAAGCTGGATGTAGGTTAACCCTTTACCCAATGCAGACGATATCAAAATTTATTATTTTAAATCTCATTGTTTAAACATTTCAAAAAATTTCAACAAAACATTATCATGTGACCCCTCACTGGAACGTACTTGATGAGCTTGTTCCAAAGAGGGGTCACATCATATGGTTTTGTTGAAATTGTTTGAAAAAAAATAGTATTTTTTCAGCTGCTGAATTTGCATACTATGAGGGTGGATGTGACCAATTTGTTGGGTAAAGGGTTAATTGATGAAAAGTGAACTAGTTGTTCATTTACCAATGTTTACTTGGGATGAAAAAAAACATGTGAAATTTGAGTTTCACTTTATTTTTAGTTAATACTTCCCATTGTGAGGGAATGCTCCTATCACTGGTGATATAAAGTAACCACCACATATCTGAAGACTTTGCCAGGTGCTGAATAGTGTTTCAGTGTCTCTAGAGATGGGATGTTATGGTGCAGTGATCCAATGTCCACTTTCACAAAAAAGAGAGTCTACTTTTGGAGATTCTCCAATGCACATCTGGAGGCCGATATCATTATCTGATGCAGTATCTGTTGGGTTAAGAACTGATGTGAGGTTTAATGTCATGTGATTTGTGGTGTTGAATGTTAAGCTCCTGGAAGAATTCCTGTAAGAACATTAGCAATTCTATGTTTTTAGTGGAGTTCCCTGAGTGTATCCCCAAGTCTATCTCTTGCATAGCAGTGTTGAGTAGGTCTTGAGATATCTCCACCTTCTCACTAACATTTGTCCCTCTGACTGACATTTGATGACATTTCCTGTTTTTATTGCACATCCATTCAACTTTAAACCCTTGTATTTAATGGAATAGCCGCTGTGACATAAATGATTCTGTATTCAATGGGTGATGTACAAGCCAGAACTTTTTTCCCAGTACCGTTCATACTATCTCCTTTCCCATCGAGTCATTAGTTACGCTTCAAAAAGTTTCCACATTTCGTTATACAATTATCAACAGTCTGTCGCATAGTGTGAAAATGAAAACGTCCAAAGCAAAATAAAGTCGGTTCACAAAAAATTGGTTAACCAAAAATGAGATAATATTTTTTAAAAATCCCAATCATTTCCAACCAGAACATTAACCCAGTCTGTGTCCATCTTGTTTTGTGGATCCTTTATATCTAAATTGGTCAACTTTATTTCGATAAATCTTCGTACATCTTGACATGCTTCGAACTTCTTTTAAAAATGTTTTTCCCAGCTGTTTTGCAAATCTGCACAAATTTGTACTTATATTTTTACTAACAGTAATAGCCACCAAATGGTTAGGCATGAATGGGCACCAGCCGAAGAGAAACAGTGATATGAATTTCAACAAACACTGGTTCTGAAAAGGTTGTTTTGATTTTTTGTCGATCCACTTGATTAGTACAGCTTCAGTCAAAACAAACAGACTCTTCTCCTTTGGGCTTAAACATCAGAATTAAAATTTGTTTATTTAACTGAATTTTAATGCATGGGTTGTGTAATAAACACAGAACGCAATGTGTGTTTGAATCAGTGGGTGTTTTACATAACTCATTGGAATGGCGTAATCATATTTCACTCGAGCTTATGGCTCTCGCAAAATATGACTACGCCATTCCAACTCTTTATGTAAAACACCCACTGATTCAAACACACATCGCATTCTGTCTATAAATGTTTATTTAGGTATTACAGTAAAACATGTCTTGAGAGACCACTGTCTTGAGAGACCACCTGTCTTGAGAGACCACATCTGCCAGACACCGATTGGTTTTACTCTATAATGGACCTGCTATGGGAGACCACCTGTCTTGAGGGACCACCTGTCTTGAGAGACCACTGTAACCTGGTACCAACTTGTATTTTTATGCCATAATTGACCTGTCTTGAGAGACCGCCCCTTTGAAGACTGAAACCATGACACAAACTTCTTACCTTTTCTGGAATTGGAAAATCCATTGTGTTATACTAACACAATTAAAAGTATTAAAACCTCTTAATTGGGTTTCAATTGCTAACTCATTAAAGATTGAGATGTTTTTATAAGACCCCTGTGAAAAGATTACGATTATTGCTGAATGAACAATTTCATACATACCTGAAATGTGACAGACAGGAATAAAAATAAATTTGTGTTGAAAATCTTTTTGTAACAAATTGAAATGGACTGTTATAAAAATTATAAAAATAAATTAGTGTTGAAAATCTTCAATGAAGATTTTCAACACTAATTTATTTTTATAACAGTCCATTTCAATTTGTTACAAAAACTTCATAAAAAAGAACAACTACAAAGTAATTACAAAAATCCATTCTTCTCTATTTCTGAATTTTGTGGTTCGTTATTCACTGACTTGAGAAAACCTGAAACCTGTTATGAGAGACCACCTGTCTTGAGAGACCACTTTTGTGTGGCCCAAAGGCCGGTCTCTCAAGACAGGTTCTACTGTGTTTATGTTTGAAGGACTAATTGCATTCTTGGCAAGAGTATGTACCAACTGCCTGTACATATGGATCACAGAACCTTTGTAGACAATTCACAGGACAATTTAATGAAACAATAACTTCAATGGTTGAACATCTAACACAAGTTCTCAACCCAACAGATACTCCATCATATAATGAGGTCAGCCTAAGAAAAAACAGAAGATGGCCAAAGTTATATTCCTATTAATAGGTCTTTACCCACCACAAGATAAAATGATAATATTCAATCTTTCTTTTGATCTAAATAACTTGATATTTTGATATTTCATCTCATAGCCTCTCACTGGACTATGCATTGTTTGTAAGCAGAAACCTAACTCCACAAATAAAGCATGTGAATGGGGAAATACCCTTGTAAATGCTTTGCACTGGCTGATGAAGTACATTTGCTAGTGGGACATACCAAGAAAAGCTCAAAAGCTGCCAGGAGTTCTCCACCTTGCTGTCTGCCTCTCATTATTTTATACCACTGTAATATTGGTGTTCGAGAATCACCTGAATTCAGCTTCACCATAGCCTGTGCTTTAATTCTGCCTAGAAACTCAGGTTTACCCTGAAGTTAGAGGTGAAAAAGAATAAAAACTTCACCATGTGATTACTGCTTTATCAACCATATGGAACATAATACCTGTACATAAAATACACAAAACTAACTCAACATTAAAATTATGTAGTTGGTGATGTAACAAACTTAAAAGAAAACTTCAAAAAAGATAATACAAGCAGTTAGAGGTTTATGCATAAACGACTGCTAAACAGAAAACAATTAAATCTAAATTAAAGAGAAAATAATTTAGTTAGAAACTATTACAACTTAAAAAAAAATTAGGGAGTATGAGCATAACTACAGTACGTGGAGAGTGTATTATCACTGAATCAGCCACAGAGTGGAGATTTCACCCAAGCAATAATTGCAAATTTGTTGCAAAGCTTAACAAGCACAAGCAAAGTTTCAGCCTACGGACCTCCGGGTTAAACCCGGAGGTCCATTGGCTAAAACATTGCTTCTGTTTGTAGTAGATATATACAAAAATTGAAAGTTACAGTTTGGGTGATAACTCCACTCCCCAAGTGATTTAGTTACAATCCACTCTCCACATACTGTACTTGCAAGTAATCATGTATGAGATTCCATCAATGAGTTCATAAACTTAAAAATTGTGTACAAAAGAATTTCACACTGAACTCAATAAAAAAAATACTTTTAAGAGGAGATAATTTAGTTAATGATATTTTCAACTTAAATATCTGAGAATATGTGCTTGTTTTCTTGTGGGTAATCATCGAGGTAAACAATTAATCAAAACTGATTCATTCCCTAGGGGGTTATGTGCATACAAGAATTTCTATAGAAATCAATAAAATGAAATCCATGTTCAAGGGAAGATAGTTTGGTTAACCATTTACCTAACAAATTGACCACATCTGCCTGCATAATTTACAAATTAAACAGTTGAAAAAAATATATTTTACAAAAAATTAAAAAAGACATCATATGATGCCTCATTTGAACAAACTCATTGAGGTTGTTCCTGTGAAGGGTCACATGAATGGATTTTGTTTACATTTTGTGAAAAAATTAAAACAAACAATAATTAAAATAATAATTTTTTATATTATATGTATTGGGTGAAGGGTTAAAAAAAAGTCACAAATTTATTCATTTATTGGTGTTTAAGATCTCATATTTCTACACAATGGCTAATCATGACCACTATTGTTTTACAGATGGAGGAAACCAGAGTACCCAGAGAGAACCACCGAGCAACGGTGAGAAACTGTCAGCTCCCCAACATACTAACACCACACAAGCAGGGTTAGCATTGGTTGAAGACAAGTGCACCATCGATGTGCAATATGTCTTAATACACAATGCTACTGTGCTCCAATGTGGGCAATGGCAGTGAAGTGTCTTGTCCAAGGACACAACTTGGTTGCCGCAGGTGGGTTTTGAAACAAGGACCTCTCAGCATGCAGCATGCTCCCCCTATCTGCTGAGCCACTGTGCACCCATCACAAATTGAAAACTTGAAAGTATGTACATGGCTACCTGCTAGTGCTTATGTGTGAAAAGTTTCATCAAAATCAGTTTATAAACCTATGAAGGTGTAAAGGAGATAATTCTGTTAAAACTGTTGCAGCTTGGAAATTGGAGAGAATGCATATATCTACCATATTTACTCTATGTATTGGGACAGCTAAAAATAATTATTTTCACAGGTGTCCCAATTCTTAGAAAATGAGGAAAGAACACAGCCTGGTCTTGATTTGATGCTGAATAAAGTTGTGTGTGATTCGTTTTCCATCACTATATACGAAAATCGCCGTCCAATTTCTTTTATATTTTCATTTTTTGCTTCCAAAACATAGCTTATGATCCCTCATTGGAACGAGTGCATTGCGCTTGTTCCAATGGGGGATCATAAGCTATGTGTTTTGAAGCAAAAAATGAAAATTTTTAGTTACTCAAGAATTTTTTTTATGAGTATCGTCTGCTACTAGCGACGGGTCAACTGAAAACAAATCTGAATGTCCCAAACTTTGGAGCATAAAAAAAATATAGTTTTCTGGAAAAAATGTGTGTCCCAAATCATAGAGTGTCCCAATACATAGAGTAAATACGGTATTTCCTAATGATCATATGTAGGAAGTTTCATCAAATTCATTTCATAAACCTTGGTGGGCTGCACACACAAGAATTTTTAATAGAAATCTAAGTTCAAAATATAATTCAGTTAAAAATTGTAGCAACTTTAACTGGTAGAGTGCTGGAAGCCCAAATTTGGGCTTCATTCTGAAGTGCAGGTACCGCAATTTAAAGGCTTCATATTCTGTGGATGTGCTTCATATTAGCTTGGTAGTGATATGATGTTATCAGTAAGGATTTGCCTTGTTACAATTTATGTGAGAGCGCCTACTGGCACTCTCACATAAATTGTAATGAGGCAAAGATGTACAAAGAAATTTTAAGGACCAAAAATAATTTAGCACTCTACCAGTTAAAATTTAGAAATATGTGCATGTATGCTTGCTATTGATCATGTATTAGAAGTTTTATTAAAATTTATTTGCAGAGCTTGGAGAAGTGCACACAAGAACAGAGCAGGGTGAAAGTCTGGGTGATTCCTATGAACCTATATAGTCTTCATATAAAAAAGGTAGAGCTATAATAAAGCTTCAGTATTGTTCAAGCACAAGTTATAGCAGTTATATATAACTGTTAAGCTCAACATTTCATAAATTCAGGCACTAGCGAAGTCTATACACTCACTGTATTGGCAAGGTAACTAACACTCCCACCAGTAGTAGCACAGAAGAATAAGAATCAGTAAGGTTGAAGCAGAAGCCATGGCAGTGATAACCATTATGCTGTCCTTTATAAATTCTAGCACAAGCAAAAGCTGTGTCCAACCCTCTTTGTCTCCTAAATATTTTTATTCTGCAAATAAATCTTGTTGGTATGAACATAATACAGTAGGACCCTAATTAATTAATAATTATTGAATTTAATAATTAATAATTATTGTTAATTGAATAGCCACTTTGCCATTGAAAATTATTCCATTAACCAGAGTATTCAATTAACAGGAAATTGTCATTTCCTGCATTCTAGAGGTAAACTGACAATTTGTTCTATCTTGTTTTACAGAAGCTTGTGGCACTCTGTCAAACAAGATACAATAGGTTAAATGCCAGTATTACATGTGTTGAAGGAAAATAGGCCTATAAATAGGGGAGTTCCGTGATAATAATAACTGGAATCAGCAATGGAACTAGCTGGTTATGAGGCATCAGCCGATTATGACAACTGCCAGTTAAAAGCCGGCAACTTCTGATTATTCTATATTCAACACTGACAATTAAAATTCTCTTTGATATGCAGCCATTTCAATGAAGTTTACCCATTAAAAATGCATGATGTGCATAGCTAAATATAAGAATCTGTAGGACCGAGATATTATGGGATTTACCACCCGCAATCAGTACAAGAACAGCACAGTTTCCCAGCTGATCAAAGTCACTGACCTTCAACCATCATGCAACATTGCATTGATTCATAATGCTAAAGAAAAAATTTAAATTTTATAGTAAATTTTCTTTCTTATTATACCTACCACAATTGTTTACTACAGGCTTGAACTACAGTGGAAGTCCCTAACTCGGAAAATATACTCTATTTTGATCTTTCCCAAGCAATTTGGGAAAGAAAAGTGGTGCAAAAGCACCCAGAAAAAATAAGCCAAAACTGGGTCGAGTGCTACCGGCACAGACCCAGTAGGGGACGCTCTCTTCCAAGTACAACTCCACAACTTCCGTTGCCAGTGCGCATATACGTCGCTAATGACTCATTCTTTTTGAATCCGCCAATGTTAGAGTTATGTGATCAGCGGGGAGGACGGATTCTTACCCGTATAAGAAGACGGGAGGGCCTCCATGTAAACAATTGTGGTAGGTATAATAAGAAAGGAAATTTACTATAAAATTTAAATTTCTTATCAACCTACCTACAATTGTTTACTACAAGCTGAATAGACAATAGGCTGGAGGGAATCACATAACCAACCCACACATAACCCAACTGCACTGGAACCGTGAACAGAGGAAGACGTCCCGAGGCCTATCAAACCATAGCATCACAATCATTAGTAAAAGACAATGAGAGATGAGGCTTATGGGTCTGTGTGACACACAGACAGAAAAGGGCAGTAACAGCACAGAGCTGGAACTGACCTTCAAGAAGCCTAATGGCTAGGGCAGACAACAGCCTGAGCAGAAGAAAGAGGGCCCAAAGCAAAAAGGTCCTCCGATTGCTCCTGCAACTGATGCAGATAGAAAGTAGAGGCACTTCTCCAGTAGGCTGCCTACATAACATCCGACAACTTGACAGAGTTAGAATAAGCCCAAGAGGCAGACAATGCACACACCTCGTGGGCAGAAATACAATTGGTAATACAATCGCCAGTTGCTAAACGAGCGTAAGCTGTGTGAATAGCAAGACAAATCCATCGAGAAATGGATTGAGGAGAGATCTTCTGTCGACCAGAAATAAGAGACAGAAAAAAACGTTTCCTGCCTTTCCATATGAATTGTGTCCGATTGAGATAAATGCGAATAGCATGAACCGGACAGAGCAAAGGGCGATTACCCTCAACAGAAGGAACAGCACTGATACAGATAGGAGGTGGAGTAGCCTCTGGTATCTGATGCTTGGCCAGAAAGGAGCAATCAGTGGTAAAAGTAACACTGTTGGGAGAGCTCCTGAAAAAGGCCGGGTCAACTGAGAGGGTGTGAAGCTCACTAACCCGTCTGGCAGAAGCAAAAGCCATCAGAAAAGCCATCTTATATGTGAGAAAACTCATATCCACCTGGGATAAAGGTTCGCCCCCCCCCCCCCCCACCCCCAAACAAAGCAAAGCAAAACCCACGAAAGATTCCATCTTGGGGTAAGCTGCAAAGTCTGAGGCCTTTTCAAAGAAAAGTGCTTAAACAAGCTTGAAGAGGTAAGGATTAGTGCCGATACGATGCTTCCCCACATAAGAAAAGATCTCTGAAAGCATGGACCTGTAACCCTTGATGGTAACAGCTTGGAGACCCCGAGAATCAAACAGGTATACCAGAAACTCCGCAATCTGTGAAACCGAAGGATTGGCATAATCAACAGAGTGATTGGCACACCATCGACAGAAGACCTTCCACTTAGCTGCATAAGCTAAACCAGTGGCGTGCCTCCTTGAAGAAGAAATGCACTCCACTGCTCGTCTCGAAAAACCTCTACGGAGAGACAGGACCTGACAAAAGATATGCGTGAAGGCACAATGAAGTCGGGTCGACGTGAAACCTCCTCGGGAGACCTTGGCAAAGAAGGTCGCAATGTAGAGGGAGACGTGCCAGAACCGCCACCATCAGAGAGTGTAGCTGATTGATTCACACCCGCTGAGGTGACAGGGAGTGATCAGAATGATTCGACAACTGCAGGTTCGAATTTTGGCTAGAACCTGAGGCAGAATCGGAACCGTTGGGAAGGTGTAGCCGACTAGACCGTTCCAATCGAGTGACAGAGCGTCCACGACAAAAGCCACAAAAGTGTCCACCTGATGAGTGAGTCGCAAAGAGATCGATGTAGGGACGACCCCAGAGATGGCAAAGAGACTGGAACACTGCCCTGTGGAGCATCCACTCGGTGGAAATGACCCTGCCTCATCGGGACAGGGAGTCGGCTAGGCCGTTCAGATGACCGGGAATGTGATGAATCACCACCCCGGTGTTGACATCCTGAGCGAGCAGTAGAAGATCCCAAGCCAATTCGTACATTGGAACCGAGTGCGTGCCGCCCTGGTTCCGAATGTCAGCAACCACTGTCGAATTGTCGGACAACAGAAGGACGACAGGTGAGGGATCCACTGCCTGAAACTCAGAAGAAGAGCAAGAAGCTCCTTTTGGTTGATGTGTAGAGCTGCCTGATCCTGGTCCCACATCCCGTGAAGGGAAAGACCTAGAGGATCCAATGTCGCACCCCATCCAAGATCGCTGGTATCTGCCGTTAGAACGCAATCGGACGTGGGTAAGTCCAACGGGACACCCTGCATAATCCACTGAACATCCATCCACGGGAGAAGGTGAGGATGAAGAGATTCTGGTAACTGAAGCACCAGATTCAGAGAATCGACATTCGGCCTCCAACGACTGAGCAGAAAGTGTTGGAGAGGTCTGACATGCAGCCGACCTAGAGGAATGAGATCCATCACCGAACCACAGAGACCGAGCAGCCGGAGAATACTCCGTGCTGTCATGGATGTGGACTGAGACAGAGTCAGAGAAAAAGCTGAGAGAATCACAGCCCTGGCCTGGGGAACTGCCACCATATTGAACTGAGTGCGGAAGGCCATCCCCAGATGACAAAACGACTGAGAAGGGACCAGATCCGACTTCTCCTCGTTGATTCTGAATCCTAGCAACGTGAGCAAGCTCAACAGAGTGTCGACATCTGACTCCAGTAAGGCAGCATTGGAATGCCACTGGAGGATATCGTCTAGATATGCCAAAGTAGTCACCCTGGACTGTGTGCGATGGAAGGCTATCACATACGACATCGGGTGAAGGCCCAAGGAGCCAGGTTGAGGCCGAAAGGCATGGCCTTGAACTGTTAAACTCGCCCCAGAAACGCGAACCTGAGATACTTCCGCAATGCCTGATGAATCGGAATGTGAAAGTAAGCGTCTCTCAGGTTGATGCTGGAAGCGAAATCTCCCTGGTGAAAGGAACGGCAGACCGACCTGAAAGTCTCCATGCTGAACTATGATAGACTGGTTCAGGATACTCAGATTGATAACCTGTCAGAGTCGGCCGTCCTTCTTCGGCACCAAGAACAGGCGGGAATAAAACCCCACTGACTGAATGTTCTTGATGACCTTGATTGCACCTTTTGCCAGGAGATTGTCTATCTCCATGGAGTTACCGAACGTCTGAAGGAACTGTGGTTGGAAGAGGTACTCTGGACAGAGTGGGGTGCCTCTGGAAGGATATTCGCAGCCCGGACCGAACAACATCAAACACCCAAGGATCGGATGTGATGGTGGCCCAACGGTCTGCGAACTCTGCTATCCTTTCTCCAACCTGGGACGAATCGAGGTGAGGACCTTCATTTCGAACCTTGACAAGGCCCGTGAGAGGAGAAACCACCTCCTCTGCTGTATGAAGAATCCTGAGACTTCCCTCTAGCCTGCCGATGCTTACCCTTACCCCGTGAGTAAGAAGTAGAAACGGTGGCAGAAGGATCAGCCCTTTGCTTCATAGCAGAAGCAGAAGGGTACTTGTTAGGCTTTGAATGGCCCCTGCCTCCCACAGAAGGCTGATCAAGCTGACGAAACCTCAGCTGATCTTTGGAATGATGTAGGACATCATCCCGGACCATCGACACGGAACCATGGAACAGTTGCGGACCTGCCAAAGAAGCAGAGATCAAAGAGCAGAGCGCTGCCCCTCATGAAGGGAACGGCCTGTGTCCAGCACAGAGTCCAATCAAACTAGTTCCAAATTTGCCATGTTACAGGCATGCGTGTGAGTAAGATGCATGAGCGCCTTGGACAGCACACGCAAAGGAGCCTGTACATCGTCAAACCTATCTGGGGGCAGATAAGCAGCTAAGGCAGAGACGACGTGATCTGAGAGAGAAAGCATACCCAGCGTTTCTCTCGATAAGCCCAACACGGACTCCAGAGTCATCATAGGAATGATGGCAGACTTGGGCTTGGAATGCCCGAGGGAATTGGAGTCCTGATCCAAAACCTTCAAAGTCTCGCAGACTGACGGATTGGAGGAATCGTAGGAACGATAACGCGCCGGAGGCAAAAAGGTGTCAACCCTGGTGAAGAACGGAGCCTTCATAGCCTTAGAACTCAGCTTTGAGTCCAAAGCTGAAAATGCTTCAACCACCTGTACTGACTGACATGGTCGAAGACGCCCAAAAGCAGGTTGCTCCACAGGCTGTATGCGCGCGACCAATGATCGTGGCCTGGATGACACTGTCGGCTGGTTTGATGGTTTGAGATCTGAAAGGAACCCAAACACAAAGTCAAGAGCTGCCCCCAAGTCAGAAAACTGTTGGCTCTCGACATCAGGTATGTCTGCCTCCTCCCCTGAGTTGGAAGACACATAGCCCATCGTGGGCAAACCAGCCGACACCTCCCATGGTGTAGGCACACCAGGGGGATCAGAAAGCAGCCTGTTTCCAATCCCAGGAGGCAGCGCCATAGGGCAACCTGGAAACCACTCGCTGCCTTGTTGGAAGCAATGGGAAGGCTCTTGGACAGAACCTGAGTAAGGAGAGGGCCTCCCTAAGCTCACTGCTCGTGTCGGCCGGTTTGACATGGGGGCGAACCGGCAAAGTGGCTTCACACCTGACCTTCTTAACCCGCGAAGGGTCACGATCCTCAAATACACCCGAAGTGGGGCAACGGGCGGCAGTCGAAACATCTGAGGGCAGACATTATAGGGGTACGACACCCCCCGAGTATCAACATAGCAGGAATTCAGGAGAGTCGCCGCGGACCTTTGCAGGGCTGTGGTGCTCGATGGCACAGAGACCACAGAGATCACAGTGGAGGGTTTGGCTGGCAGCCCCTTCCAACTTTGCCGAGTTGAAGCTAGGGAAGGCTGAAGCCGATATCCCAGGGATAAGCCAAGGCCACCTGAAACCAAAGACGTAGCAGATGGAACAGCAGTAATAGCAGATACGTCAGGAGTCGTTGAGGTTGGTGGAATTGTGGAGAGAGCACCCCTGCTCGGCTTCGAAGGAGGAGTCACAACCCTAGTGACAGCCTCAGATGTCGACTGGAGGGGGACCGCAGTCCCAGAACCAGGCACCTCTTCACCAGACAACTCAACGGCTCCCGCAGTATCCACTACAGGAATAGATTACATATCCCCCAGGGAGGAGGAATAATTCTCACCAGATGTGGTCGTTTCGGGAGGCCCCGAACGACTGCATTCCCCTTTCCCGCGGGAATGGGAGGCACGGCCACGAGAATGCACAACACGGTTCACGGACACCCAGAAAGTGGATGACCACAATCCACAAAGACCACAGGGTCGATCGGCCGAACACCCATTGCAAGAGGAGCATGAAGCATGAGAATCGTCCACATGCTTAGGAAGCAAACATTGCCCACAAGGAATAGTCCTGGGCATGACAGAAGTGAGAGAAGCAGAGAAGGTGAATTCAGTAGAAAACAGAAGAACACCCCCAAAGAAGAGAGAAAGGTGACAGAACAACAGACCCCAGACAGTCGACTGGGAACCAAACAACAGAAGGACCACTCTCAAAGGAGTGAAGAGAATCTGTAATAAAGGTATCCCGTTGACACCTAACTCTAACACAATTAACAAAATGAAAAACTGTAACATTTAATATAATTAAGACAATTAAGACAATTTAAAGTCCGAAACCGCATGGCTCACAAAAATCGCACGCGACTCGAAAAAGAAAATATAATACATTATGGATAAATAATTGCATAGAGAATATAATCAAAAACAGTTCCTGATAACAAAAGGATACTTTGATCCAACTTGAGGCAGGATACACACAATCAACGAACGGGATGATCACTGATACTAGTGCTGAGAAGAACGTCTCGTCAACATGGCGGACGAAAAAAAGTCATTAGCGACGTATATGTGCACTGACAACGGAAGTCGTGGAGTTGTAGCACTCGACCCAGTTTTGGCTTATTTTTTCTTTGTGCTTTTGCACCACTTTTCTTTCCCAAATTGCATGGGAAAGATCAAAATAGAGAGTATATTTTCCGAGTTAGGGACTACCACTGTAGTGCAAGCCTGTAGTAAACAATTGTAGGTTGGTTGATAAGAAATACAATGTGCTCAGCCAGTAGTCTGCAGTATTTCATGACGCAGACATTACAACCCAATAGGAGAATAAAATGGAGAGTAAAACTTAATAATCTGTCTTTCACTAGCAGATGAGTGTCATGATTGTTACGCAACATGTATGCCACATGTTCAATTCAGAGTTTCCTCCCTTGATGTGACTCCCCAATATTGACTGCAAAGTAAATATTGGAGAAACACATCAAGGGAGGTAAAAACTTGAAAAATGAACATTGTATTCTGATACATCCCATTCCTATTTATCTGTAGACCATGCATGGACATAAGTTCACAACACACATTTTACATCAAAGTTATTATTAAATGGAGACATGAAGTATATGTGCTCAGTTTATTTCTGGTTAATACAGCTCAGTGCTAATGAACTAAACTGCATTAACACTATTTACCAGAATAAACACAACCTTCACAAGAGAACAATATCATGATAATATCATTAATCACAATCTTCTTCCCAAAAAAAACATGAATATTATGTTGGCTAAAATCGCCCAACACTAAACATACATAGTCTGAGAACTTGATGTGCTATAAAACATTCGTAACTGGTAATTTGTCAATGAAATTTAGTGGTATTGTTGTAGGTGCTTAAAACAGCGAGGTGGTGTTTCTGGTATCCAGTGAGAACAGCTCATCGGTTCGTGCAACTGGCCTAAAAAAGTGGTTTGGCGCGAGATTGGTCCTTGTCGTTGTTGTCAAGATGCTGTGTTAAATGGTGGACGTTGCTGGCTTGCTCCCAGACGATTATAGAATCATGGTTTTATGTTAGAGGATTGCCTGTGTACAATCTTAATATTTGTCTGTGTGACAAAGTACTGCTGTGCGCAGTAAGAATTATTGATGTATTTATATTCTCATGTTAAAACTATATAACCAATTTTGATTATTTCAATTGCCATTGTTATGAACACCGGAAAATACAACAGTATATTAGACACCAACAGCTTTTTTGCTCTGTCAAATTCCAACCATAGAAATTGAAAGAATGTTTGCAGAAATAATCAGCTCATAGTAAGTTTTAATAATTGGTTCATCACTATTTGGTGATTGTCAGGGTAAATTCTCGACATATTAGAAGAATGTTTATTCAATTAACAGGAGCTTGCTCTATATCTTATATGCAACAAACAGGTTACATTTGTTCTGCAGGTATGGTAAATGGTTTTGTTTTTGGAAGTTATAATCAATTAACAGGGATATGAGCTTTAACTGGTAGAGTGCTGAATTATTTTTGAGCATTAAATCTTGTACACATATCATTGCCTTGTTACAATTTATAGGAGAGTGCCAGCTGGCACTCTCCTATAAATTGTAACAAGGCAAACCCTTACAGACTAAATAATATCACTTCAAAGATAATACAAAGCACATCCACTGAATATGGGCCTTCAAGTTGTGGTACCTGCACCTCAGAATAAAGCCTAAACATGGGCTCCCAGCACTCTACCAGTTAAGAGATATGGGCTCAACTGCAAAAAGTTTATCTCAATGCTGCTTCTTTTATCAAGCAAACTCAATTATAAAAGTTACAACACAGCACTATCCCATGGATAGTATAGGGTGTAGCCACACTAGATGAATTGAGAGGGGCAAAATATTTTTCATGAATTGTAATATAACAAGACAAATCGACACTGACTGGACAATTCACTTTGAAGATAATATGTTCATAGAATATGAAGGCATGAATTAAGTTGTGTTGTATTACCTGCACTTCTGAATCAGAATGGAGCCCAAATATGAGCTTCTTCAAACAGTTAAAAGAGTGAACAGAATTTCATAAAAATAACTTCAAAGAAAGGCAAAACCTTAAGTTTAACTGGTTGAGCGATAGAAGCCTCAACCATGGCTCTATTGAAACATGCTGGAAGCCACTTTAGTGGCTTTATACTGTATGCATTAGCTTGACATTCACTCAGTATTTCTTATATAAAATTGTTTGGTTGCAATTTATTGGGGAGTGCTATTGGCACTCTCCAAAAAATTATAACCAAACAATTATTTACAAGCCTGGAAATAAACAGACTGTCATCTGCAAAATTAGGTGCCCTGAGGATGAATTTGGTGATACTGCCCTGCACAGCAGGGTAGCACCACTAATTTTATCCTCTGTGAACCTCAATTTTAATAAAAGTTTCAGGCCTATAAAGAAAGAGGTACCCAGAGGGTATTTGACCACTGTGTGGGATAGCATCAGCAAATTCACCCTCTGGGAACCTCATTCTGGAAATGACAGAGTGCTTAATCCAGGCTTGATTATTTATGAACAAAGTCTTGCTAAACTAAGGCTACTCTTGCTGGTAGTATGAAATCATTGAAAAAAATACCCATGTTTCAAATCACCTTTAACAAATAATTTAGTACTCAACCAGTTAAGGATTAATTTCAAAACACCAGTTCAGGTAACAGTCAAAAGTTAAAACTTACAAATGTGTCATAATCAAAAACTTCAATGAATATGTCTGGTGGCTGCAATTCAATGTTTTTTGGATCACCGTGAATTTCTATTTCTTCAAATATCAAAGATTGATCCCAGGTTGGACACAGAGATTGCTTTATCTTTTCTGTTACCATACTCTGTGTAAGGAAAGAAACTCTGGCAAAAGGATCTGAAATATGTGCAAATATATGAAGCAGCTGTTTAAAACATATTCAAAGAATTTAACTGTTTCTAAACTGTTGACAGAAGACTGGTTTATCTTTACATCTGCTGATAAATGTCACATAATATTTATTTATTGGTGTTTAAGGTCACATACTTATGCACAATGGCAAATCGTGACTGTGACAGTTTTATGGGTGGAGGAAGCCAGAGTACCTGGAGAGAACCACTGAGCATTGATGAGCAACTGTCAGCTCCTCAGAATTCTAATTCTGTTCAAGCACTGCTCAAGCAGGGTTACAGCGGTCAAAGACATGTGCACCATTGGCGTGCAGTATGCCTTGGTACATGGCATCATTGTGACCCCATGTAGGAAACTGGGATAAAGTGCCTTGCCCAAGGCACAACGCAAGTCATCCCAGACAGGGATCGAACTGGGGACCTCTAGCACAGAACTCCAACAGTCTACCACTGAGGCGCCGTGTTTCCTGGCACATAATAGAAAGAACACAATGATCCACTTTGAAGTCATCTAGACAACAACTGCATGGATAAAATCCTTCAGATCATTATATCCTTACACAAAGTCTTTTGGGTGTATGGGGAGATAGATAGAAAGAGAATTTTTTTTAGCTGCACTAATCAAATACTGATTACACATTTCAAGGCCACCATTTTTGTTAACAGTAAATAAATGAAAAATAAATAATTTAATCATTTGCCCCACCTCTGCATGTCATCGATTAAAAACATACTGCATGACATTTGTTAAAATCGTATAAACAAAATCATGTAATGATTTCGAATGTCCACATGTTCACGTGCCTGATCAAATTTTGAAGACTCGGTAAACCCCATCCACTCAACCTAATTGTCACTGTGATAGCCAACTGATCAATCAATATTCCTACCGCCCCCAGTGAGTGAGAAAACAATGTTAAATTCATAGGAACAAATAATTTAATAGAAACACCAAAGAAGGAGATAAATAAAGGGTCTTATATTTGAACATAATTTTGAAGGAAACCAAAAAATGTTTTTAATGATATTGTAACATGACTTGCTAAATAACCATCAACTGCGATCAAAATTCAAAACATAAACAAACAAGACTTCGTACTGATTATTTCCTCAAATTCAATGTCTAAATTCATCATGGCTGAGGAATGTTATGGGAATTTCAATATCACTGATCCTGCAGAATTTATCATAAGGGAATTTCAATAACGTTGATCCTGCAGAATTTATCAATTTAAGAAGAGTGACAAATGATGACTTTCAATCTTTAACAAGTAAAATCCAAAATTTGTGTGTATTTCTGATCAATGCCGATGATGAATGCCGACAATCCAAATCAACAAAAATAACTTGATGACGTTGTGCAAAGCATTGATTGAGACAGGCCAATGAAATGGCAAATTGAAAAATGATTGACGTGACCCTTAGTGACACACTTTCATGCATTTATCTGTTGTATTTTTGCAGAAATTACCTGTTTTTTGTTCAAATATATGCTATTATTATATTTTTCTGTTAACACCAGATTAAATTATAAGAAATAACTGTTGTTTTCTTTCGGTTTATGCAATATAAACTGAAAATTTTCAACACAAGCTTAATCATAACTCGCCATGTGAGTTATGAAGCTTGTGCGGAAAATTTGCAGTTTATGTCGCATAAACCGAAAGAAAACAATAGTGATTTCTTAAATAACCAACTCAACCAAAAAAAAAAAAAAAAACTACATCATTTTTTGCCATGATGATATTTTTATATAACCCTACTATGTATTAAACCTAAAAAATAAAACAAAGAAACACAAAGCTGAAACATTGCTATAAAATTCAGCGGCTTTAGAAAAAGCAGAATAATGAATGGGGATTACGTCATGCATAGCACAAGAATGAAATACCATGACAGCATGATTTTCATTCATAAAAAATTAAATCATAGACGCTGAACGATTGTCAAAATATATGCGAAATAAGTGAAGGAAGGAAGGAATACAGTAAAACCTGTCTTGAGAGACCACTGTCTTGAGAGACCACCTGTCTTGAGAGACCACATCTGCCAGGCACCGACTGGTTTTACTCTATAATGGACCTGCTATGGGAGACCACCTGTCTTGAGAGACCACCTGTCTTGAGAGACCACTGTGACCTGGTACCAACTTGTATTTTTATGCCATAATGGACCTGTCTTGAGAGACCACCCCTTTGAAGACTGAAACCATGACAGAAACTTTTTACCTGTTCTGGAATTGGAAAATCCATTGTGGTTATACTAACATAATTAAAAGTATTAAAAGCTCTTAATTGGGTTTCAATTGCTAATTCATTGCAGATTGAGATGTTTTTATAAGACCCCTGTGAAAAGATTAGGATTAGGATTATTGCTGAATAAACAATTTCATACATACCTGAAATGTGACAGATAGGAATAAAAATAAATTTGTGTTGAAAATCTTTTTGTAACAAATTGAAATGGACTGTTATAAAAATTATAAAAATAAATTAGTGTTGAAAATCTTCATTGAAGATTTTCAACACTAATTTATTTTTATAATTTTTATAACAGTCCATTTCACTTTGTTACAAAAACTTCATAAAAAAGAACAACTACAAAGTAATTACAAAAGTCCATTCTGCTCCATTTCTGAATTTTGTTGTTGGTTATTCACTGACTTGAGAAAACCTTGAACCTGTTTTGAGAGACCACCTGCCTTGAGAGACCACTTTTGTGTGGCCCAAAGGGCGGTCTCTCAAGACAGGTTCTACTGTATTGTAAGATAAATTGGTTATTACCACCATGATGGTTTCTGAGATGTTGTATTGAAGTCTTGATCTCGCCTCTAGGTCATATATCGACTTGTCCCAATGGACTCACATATATAGGCCCAGAGACGAGGTCTCAACTTCAATGCACCATCTTGGAAACCCACACGGTGGTAATAACTTATATGTATCATAATGAAACACTTCAATGAATATGTCAGGTATATCATCTCGGAACATATATGTATAAATTGAAGGTAACTTGGTCTGAGGTTTACTACTCAGAGGTTATGTTCAACCTTGATGCTTCGCACCTTGGTTGAACATAAGCACCAAGCTGCAAACCTCAGACCATGTTACTGTCAATTCATCACAATAAATTATAACGTTTTGTAAAATCAAGGGGCATAACAATCAATCTGCACTTTCACATTGAGTCTTGCTTTCAGATGGCAACAATTTAATATTAGCACAGTAGAACCTGTCTTGAGAGACCGCCCTTTGGGCCACACAAAAGTGGTCTCTCAAGACAGGTGGTCTCTCATAACAGGTTTCAGGTTTTCTCAAGTCAGTGAAGAACCAACCACAAAATTCAGAAATGGAGAAGAATGGATTTTTGTAATTACTTTGTAGTTGCTCTTTTTTATGAAGTTTTTGTAACAAATTGAAATGGGCTGTTATAAAAATTATAAAAATAAATTAATGTTGAAAATCTTCATTGAAGATTTTCAACACTAATTTATTTTTATAACAGTCCATTTCAATTTGTTACAAAAAGATTTTCAACACAAATTTATTTTTATTCCTATCTGTCACATTTCAGGTATGTATGAAATTGTTTATTCAACAATAATCCTTATCTTTTCACAGGGGTCTTATAAAAACATCTCAATCTGTAATGAGTTAGCAATTGAAACCCAATTAAGAGCTTTTAATACTTTTAATTATGTTAGTATAACCACAATGGATTTTCCAATTCCAGAACAGGTAAAAAGTTTTTGTCATGGTTTCTGTCTTCAAAGGGGCGGTCTCTCAAGACAGGTCCATTATGGCATGAAAATACAAGTTGGTACCAGGTCACAGTGGTCTCTCAAGACAGGTGGTCTCTCAAGACAGGTGGTCTCCCATAGCAGGTCCATTACAGAGTAAAACCAATCGGTGCCTGGCATATGTGGTCTCTCAAGACAGGTGGTCTCTCAAGACAGTGGTCTCTCAAGACAGGTTTTACTGTATGTGCTTCTCATGAAATTTACATAGGAAAACATGCATTCCATCATTGCTGAAGTGAGTAAGATGAAATCTTTGCATAAAATTCAATGCTAAGGCCAAATAAAAAAAATGAATTGATTCTCAGGCAATTTTTTTTTCAAATCAGTGAGGGAGGGAGGATTTTATTTTTTTATTTTTTTTTTCGTGTAAAGGGTTGAGTATACTCAGTAAATCTTTTTGCTGTCTTTCCACTTGAAAAAGAGAATAGGTTGTATTTTAGTGTAATTATAGTATACCTTTTATAACTAACTGATGTAACAACAGCTAAATTTTATTGTTGTTTTAATGGTATAGATCTGACAAACATGATCCATTAGAATAGGCCCCAGTAACTCATGCTTGAGGTAGGAGTCCTTTTAAATGGGAAACATGGCTCTAAATGATTGGTTAAAGTTGAGTTTATATCGGTGTTGCGGCCATTATTAACCATTGTGCAGAAATATATGACCTTAAACACCAGCAAATAAATATTTAAATCATGATCCAGTATATCAGAATTTGCCTTGTTACAGTTTATGGGAGAGTGCCTCTGGGCACTCTCCCATAAACTGCAACAAGAAAAACCAATTTACTGCAAACACAGCTAAATAATTATATGTCGAGAAATGTGAAAAAATGACCATTCCAAGTTTTCACAAATTCTTAAAAAAACATGACATAATAAAAATGTCTAATGAGGAGGTTCAAATCCAACGAGGGAGGGCCTGAGAATCAAAACATTATTTTTTTTCAGCCTAACATGAATGGATGTTTCTCAAATTTTTAACTGGTTGAGTGCTAGAAGCCACTATTAGGGCTTTAATGAAAAGTGCTAAAAGCCACTATAGTGGCTTTACACTGTATGCATTACCTTGTTATATGCTCAGTAATAGAAAGAAATGCTCATATAAAATTGTTTTGTTACAATTTATTGGAGAGTGCCACCAGAGACTTTCCAACAAATAGTAACAAAACAATTATTTATGAACAAAATCTTGCTAAAATAAGGCTCCCCTTTGCTGGCAGCATTGTATCTTTAACCCTTAAGCCCTCATATAGCCCCAAACTGCCACTTTTATATTGCATTGAAGCAGGTGCTCCCTTGTGTAATCTTGTTTATTACTCTTGTGTGTAGACTGAATTTTCCCTGGCAGTGGTTCTACATCATTGCTGGCTGGCTGCCTGTAAAGGCAGCCAGCAGTGATGTAGAACCACTGCCAAGTCATCAATAACTATGTAAGCAGAAAAAGGCCATAAATACTTTAAAATTAATCTGAGGAAAAAATACTCCTGTTACAAATCACCTTTGAAAAATAATTTAGCACTCTATCAGTTAACAAAGAAAGCTAAGGTGGAGTTTCATTTTCCTGGCAGAGATCATGTTACCACATTTGATTATCTTTTTTTTTTATTAAGTTAACTTTTAACTGGTTAAGTTCTAGAAGCCACTGCAGTCAAGGCTTTCGAAAAAATGAGGGTCCCAGTCTAAAAGCCAGCATTTTCCTTGCTCATGTTCCATATTCAGTCAAACACAAATAATATTTTTACACAAATTTGTTCTATTACAAATTATTGGAGAGTGAATGTCAGCACTCTCCAATAATCTGTAATAAATAAATTTTGATGGAACAAATTCAAACCACCAAAAATAATCTAGCGCTCAACCAGTTAAATCCTGTCAAATATTTTTTACACAGAAACTGGGGCGTCCCAACTCCCATACATAAAAATAGCTGACAGTTCTCATTTATTTTCAACCACAAACCAAGCACGATAAGAACCAGTCCAGCAAGAGAAAGTTGCATATGCTGAGTACTTTTTATCAGATTGGACTAAAGCTTTCTGATGACAATTACCATATGCCCTCAAAACCCTATGATCATGAGAAATACAGTGATGGGCTGGAAATAATAAATCATACATACCCTACTGTGATAATAACTTAATGAAAATTGAAATGTTTCTAACCTAGCTCACACAGAAAAGTAGCTCATACATTTTGGATTATTACATGCCTATTATTTTTCCTCCAGTTCCATAGTTACAAATCTGTAATGGAACACATGTTCCATATGGATTTCCATTGATGCACTAATTTTCCATCTGGTGTCATGGATCCATCAAAAGAACTAAACTCCTCCCATTTTCATAATTGTCCAATTGAAATTTTGCATTCTAACTTAGATCAATGCAGAAGCTGAAGTGACAGCCAATAAATCGAATGTCAATTGGAAAATGGTTTTGTCCAAATCCACCAAAATTAAGTTAAATTTATTCTATAAATGGGGATTGATTTTATAACACTCAAGTTCTGACTTGTTGAAGGAAATATCTCTAAGATAATAGCAGCTAATTTCTTGAAAATACAAAAAAATAACCTATTTGGACACAAGTTTCATTTATATTTTTCTGTTTATGCATCAATCTGTCACACGTGTTTGCCAATCACACCTCAGTTTTGTTTTGTTTTTATTTCAAGCAGACATCACAACTAAATAAATAATGAAGAGATTTAAAGTTTGAAATTTTCTGTGTGTGGTATTTGATTTTTTAAATTAATGGATACTATGTCGTAGAGGCATGAAATAAACAAAGAATGCCATGATGTGTGAATGTATTCATCAAAACACACTCATGTCTTTGCAGAAGGATAGAACTAGAGGCTGCATCTCTTGTTTTATCCTTCCATGCTGGCACTCATGCTGTATTGATGAACACATTCACACATCGTGACATTCTGTGTAGATATTTCAGTTTTTGGATTGGCTTAGCTAAACAGATGAGTCGCCATTGTGTATGTACACAGAACAACATGCACATGTGAATGGGTTAATCCATATGGCACGAGTGCCAGTGTGGAAGGAAAGAACGAGAGGCTGCAGACCTTAAGTTTTTTCATTCTGCAATGACACAAGTGCTATATTGATTTGCATGATTGTGTCATTCTGTGTTTATTACATGTCTTCACGTCTATAAAAACAATTATTACAAGGACATTCAGCAATTCATTTGACAACTATCAACAAGTTATTTCACATTCGATTCAGTTTTGGGTGAACAATCATCGGCTAATGCTTATAAACACATGAACAATTTGGGGGGAATTCTTGTGAGCAGATTTATAAATAGGCCAAACGTGTGGTGTACCTATGTTTCTACTATCATAGTACATGCATATTTAAGCAAGTTCTATTAAATTTGTTATCATTATACAGCTAATAATGGTTGGTCTGAACTCTCCCTTCTAAACTTTAGAAGTAATTCTATACACAAATATGTTTTTATTTAGTTTATTGTCTTTGTGATAGCTTATTAGAACGCAATCATTTCGTTTAAACTGCATAGCCTCTGTGATTGTAGGTCAAATGGAAATTCCTAGTAGGCGGGGTTACGTTAAGTTTTGACAGATGGAATGATTGTCCAAAAATAGTCTGTCAATGACTTCCATTTGGCACATGTGTGTGGAATGGATTTTATTTTTCCGCATGGTTTAGTGTTGCTGTAGAGGGGGATGTCATAGAATAAGCATGTAATAAAATACCGACTTGAGACTGGTAATATTTACAGTTGTGTTAGAAGGTTAACCCTTTGAACCCCAGAGGCCGCTTTTCCGGTAACATGATACTTCATAATTTCATTAAGTAGGTTGACTTTTGAGTGAAGGTGTGGTGTAGACCAAACAATATTTTCAACATGCAGCCCAAAGGCTGCATGTTGAAAATATTAATTGGTCTACCCACAAATAAAGAATATGGACTCTTCCCGTTGCTGCCATTGAACTGATATGGAAGATACTATTAGGGTTCAAAGGGTTAAAATTCACAATTTGGAGAGCTGTCAGATTTATTTTGAGATTTGATTCAGTTTGAAATCCTGTCTGAATTGCTTTGGGATTCAATTCAATATGAAATTTGAGGGATATGCAAGCATCTACCCTCCTATTTTCTTACATATGTATAAAAATATTACAGGTATTTGAATCAGCACAAGATATCAAATAGTTAACATTTACCTGACAGTCCAGTGTCATCTGCTGCTAAAAGATCTCTCGCTTGATACATGTATGCTCTGAGCTGATATTTAAATACCTCTGTGAAAAAAATAAATCATATTAGCCTCACAAAGTAAATCTTCTGTTTATCAGGCTATTTTTTTTGTAAAATTGATTGTGGGCAGACGTTTTTTATTTTATTTTTATAATTATTTCTTTGTCATCAAAAGTTCATGTTCTTGGTTTGTTTTATGTTTTAGGCCTCATAATCTACAAAATAGCATGGGTGGTGTTGTAGTGTATTTCCCCCCTTGAGTACAAGCTGGCTTTGCAATGCTAAAGCAGTGCAAAGCCTTGTTGCACTCAAGGAACAAATTTATCAATGTTATTAAATTGGATAACCATTTAATTTTTATTTTTTAAGTTTGTATTGGTTATAAAAAGAAAGCATGCAGTGGCACAAAGGACCATGCAGGTGGGGGGGGGGGGGGGTCCTTTTTGCCACTGCATGCTTTCTTTTTATAACCAATAGTACAATAACAAATTGAAATTTGTTATTGTACTATGAGAATGTTCTTGGCAACTTTTATGTTGTCAGAGTAGGAGATCATTTAGAAATTTATGAAAACCATGTGTGTGTTATAGTTACCAGTTTGTGGTGGAAATATGCTTACAATTACATGGGAATGGAGTTTTGAAATATCTTGGTATGTTTGGACATTGTGAAAAAGATTTTAATTTGAGTAGAGATATGAACTGTATTCTTATGTCAAAATAAGGAGTGAAATTTTGATACAAGGAATCAAAAGACCAAGGTGAACTGCTTTGAATGTATCAGACAAAATCAGCATGGATAAAATCCTCCAGAACATTATATCCTTGCACGATGTCTTTTGGGTTTATGGGGAGATAGACATGGGTGATATTTAATGATCCCTTCAAATAAAGGTGTGTGGCTGTCAAAATACTGTCAAATTTTTAATCCTTTCACCAAATGAAGATAAAGATATCACCCAAAACAGAAACATACAAACAGATGTAATCACTGATGAAAACAGAACATTTGATTGAAATAAAAGTTTTCTTGTCAAATATAAAAAGAGCCTGTCTAGTGGATCTGAAGAAGAAGATCTTTGAGGAATATTCTTCATATTGCACTTTAAAATTTGGACTCACAGGGAGCTGAAATATGAACCCATGAACTTGATTAGAACATACAATCTGCCATCTGAATCTGAACATTTGAATCTGCCTCCACAATGATGGTGTATACTAAATATGAAAAGATTCTGCCAGGTGGATCTGCAGAAGTAGTTTCTTAAAGCATTTTCTTCATTAGGAGCCCAAAATATGAACCCTGAGACTTGGGTTGAATAAACTTGAGTCTGGCCCCTATAAAGAATTTGTGCACAAGCTAGGGCTACACGGTGTATCGATAAACCGATATATACCGGTATTCAAACCAATATCGATTGAATACCGGTGTAATTACAAAAATATCGGTTTATCGTCATTATTTATTTACCCACAATTTAATTTTCAAGATGTCTTGAGTTTTTTAACTGTATCCCCGAATGAATAATATTATCCCTTTATCCAAGGAATCGTCTGCTTGTGCCCTTGTAATATACTACTTCAGCAGTTGAAAAAATAAATTAAAAAAAACTTCAACAAAACTATATCATGTGACCCCTCATTGGAACGAGCTCATTGAGCTCGTTCCAATGAGGGGGTCACATAATATAGTTTTGTTGAAATCTTTGGGGAAAATCTGATAAACTAATTTTGAAAATAATAAATTTTGATATCGTCTGCGTCGGGTAAAGGTTTTTCGAATCGCATCATCAATGTATGCTAATTCGTTCCAACTGTGATGCCTCAAGTCTCGATTGTGGTACTTGTGTTCATATATCTGAACAGTTTTTGATATACCGGTATACCGCGGTATTTTGTTGAATACCGATACTGGTATTCAGTTTTGAATATTGTGCAGCCCTAGCACAAGCTGTCAGATGATTCTGACTTGTCAATCAGAAGAAGAAGATTTCAAAGTATATTCCTCATTTACAGTTAAAACTAGAAGTCCTGTCATGAAATGCGCACAAATGGCACGTTGATCTGCGCATAAATTTACGCGTTATGACCATAGTAAGGCTATCAAATTCTGTACACATGACCTGTGCACAAGCAATGTTTCATCCAATGGACCTCCAGGTAACCCGGAGGTTCATTGGCAGAAACGTTGCCTGTGTTTGCTATGAGTAAGCAGGAGAACCTGCCGTGCTTTCGATGCCATTCGATATAGCAATTGCGCGCAATTCCTACACGCAATTAAGCCTAGATAAGCGCACAGTTCTTGACAGGACTTCTACTTTTAACTGTAAGATTTTTAAAGCATTTTCTTCATAGGGAGCACAAATATGAAACCATGGACTTGATTTGAACAAACTTAAAATTGCCCCCATAAAGATGCTGAATACCAAATATGAAAATACT
Organism: Pictodentalium vernedei; assembly: GCA_031216915.1. Classification (NCBI taxonomy): domain Eukaryota; kingdom Metazoa; phylum Mollusca; class Scaphopoda; order Dentaliida; family Dentaliidae; genus Pictodentalium; species Pictodentalium vernedei. The sequence continues at coordinate 745,342,423 of CM062295.1, forward strand.
CTGACTGGTGGATCTGAAGTAGAAGATTTTTCAACAATACTACTCATATTACACACAGTAAAAAAAATTGTCCAAATGTCAACCCATAGACCGGATTTGATTAAACTTAAATCTGACCCCTCACCCCACCCCTCCTTTTTAAGTATGCTGTATAGCAAATATGAGAAGATTCTGACTGGTAGATCTGAAGAAGAAGATTTTTCAACAATACTACTCATATTACACACAGTAAAAAAATTGTCCAAATGTCAAACCATAGACCGGATTTGAACAAACTTAAATCTGACCCCTCACCCCACCACCTCCTTTTTAAGTATGCAGTATAGCAAATATGAGAAGATTCTGACTGGTAGATCTGAAGAAGAAGATTTTTTAAAAAGTTAAAATTCAGTTTCCACAAGGTGCCCAAATGAAAACCCAGGGACTTAATTTGAACAAACATGGATCTGACACCCATAAGGATACTGTGTATCAAATATCAAATGATTTTGAATGGTAGTTCTCAAGAAGAAGATTGTTTAAAGAACATTCCTCATACAGAACATAGTTAAAAAAATGGACTACTATTGCACGGGGAACCCAAATATGAACTCAAGGACTTGGTTTGAACAAGTCTGAATCTGAACCTGCTAAGAATATTGACTGGCAAATATGAACAGTTTCTGCATGGTGGATCTGAAGATGATGATTTAAAAATAATTTTGCTCATTTTGTACTAAGTTGGAATTTTGGGTCCCATAAGGAACCAAAAGATGATCCCACAAACCTGATTTGAATAAATTTGAATCTGGTCCCTATAAGAATGGCATACATCAAATATCAAAAGATTTGGAGAGGTGTATTTGACTAAAAAGATTTTTAAATGATATTACTCATATTGCATATTGAAATTCCAGCTAATGCATGGAACCCAAATTTGAACCCACAAGCTTGATTCAAGCAAACTTAAATCTGATCCTCTTAAGGATGACATATATCAAATATTAAAAGATTCTGAATGATAGATATGAAGAAGAATATTTTTAAATAATTTAATCATTTGCCCCATCTCTGCGTTTGATTGGTTGAAAGCATATAGTGTGAAAGTCGTCAAAATCGTATAAACCAAATCATGTAATGATTTGGAATGTCTACATGTTCGCAATAACTTCGCACATCCGATCCAACTTTGAAGACTCTGGAAGCCCTGCCCACTCAATCCAATTGTCACCGTGAGGGCGTGATGGCAGACTGATAGATGTAAACAAAGATCAATGATCGATTTTTCATCGCCTCTGGTCAGCGAGAATATAATGTTAATTTCTCGTGAACAATTGAATTTAATTAAATATACCGAAGTGGGAGATGAATAAAAGATCATACACCCAAACATGATTTTGGGAGAACTTAAAAAAAATGTTTTTAATGATATTGTTACGTGACTTGCTAAATATCTGTCATCTGCGATCGAAAATCAAAACAACAAACAATTTGACAATGACTGACGTGACCTGTTTGTGGCACACTTTCCTGAGTTTGAGTGTTGTCTTTTGCGAAAATTAAAATAAAAGTTTGTCGTTCACATACACAAAGTTTTTATATTTTAATATTACAGCCGGATTAAATTATAAGAAATAACTGTTGTTTTCCTTCGGTTTATGCGATATAAACCGAAAATTTTCAGCACAAGCTTAATCATAACTCGCTATGCGAGTTATGAAGCTTGTGCTGAAAATTTTCGGTTTATATCGCATAAACCGAAGGAAAGCAACAGTTATTTCTTAAAGAATATTCCTAATATTTTCCTAAAGTAAAAATTTGAGCTCCCATAATGATCACTCAAAATACAAACCCATACATCTGATTTGAACAAACTTAAATCTGGTCCCCACCCCTCACCCCACATAATGATTCTGTATACCAAATATGATAAGATTCTGAGTGTTGGATCTGAAGAAGATTTTTAAAGAATTTCCTTCATAGATTAAAATTTGGGTTCCTCTAAGGAGCCCAAATATGAACCCAGGAACTTAATTTGAACAAACAGCAATTTGACCCAATAAGAATGCTGTATATCAAATATCAAAAGCTTCTGACTACTGAATATGAAGCTTTTTAACCCTTTACCTAACTTGAAAAGCAGACGACACTTGCCAAAAAAATTCTTGAATAACTATTTTTTTTCATTTTTTGTCTCAAAAATATAGGTTAGGACCCCTCGTTGGAATGAGCTCGACGAGCTCGTTCCAACGAGAGGTCATAACCTATGTTTTTGAGACAAAAAATGAAAAAATAATGAAAATTAATTGACGATTTTTGAGAATAGCGCTGGACGGTTTTGGCCGTTACGTTAGGTAAAGGGTTAAACAATATTCCTCATAGTGAGCCTACATAGGAACTTAGGAACTTGCTTTACACAAACATGAATCAAATCGCCCTAAGGATGATGTACACCACATATCAAAAGATGCCGATTGGTAGTTCTTGAGAAAATTTGCTGACACAGCATTTTTTTATTACCTCCCCTCACCCCTTCCACCATATAGCACCCCATGACATTACTGGAGATTATTTGGGCCCCTTAGATTCTGCTGGTCCTAAAGAGATTGTATACCAAATAACAATTCTTTGTTTCTGTGCAGATTGAGAAATATGGGCAATTGAATTTTTTCTATTTCAATGGCAATGTTCACGTACCTGATACCACAGTTACATAATTCTCAGCTTCGGAGAATCTCAACGGTGGATAATACCCAATTTTTGGAAGTTAATGAGTCAGACAATTTTATTATATGCTAGCTGTGAATTATCGCATATTATCTGAAAGATATTTCTTGATATCCATCGTCTTGATGGATATCGAGGAATATCCCTCAGTAGCTTCCTAAATGACGTCACACTATGCCACATCATGTTGCCTTGAAGGAATGATCAGCTGATCTTTGTTACTGTTTTGAAACATATGCATTATGGTCAAATTGGGTTGAACGTTGTGCAATAAAATGTCTCGTAGCATATAACAAAAAAGAAAATCTACCGGTACTCTATTTTCGTCAGTATCAGGAATTATCTCATGAGTGTGGACCTGAAAGCTTTATTTTTCACGAGCGCTTGCGTAAGTGAAAAATAATATTTTCAGGTCCACACAATGAATTTTTCCAGTAGCTTCCTAAATGTCGTTATGCTTCAGCGCATTACATTGCCTTGAACGTCACCTTGAAGGAATGATCAGCAGCTTTTTGTTATTGCCTTGAAACTGTTTGCAGTCGAATTGGGCTGAATATTGTGCAGTAAAATGTCACATAGCATATAATAAAAAGAAAATCTGTGGACCTGAGAGTATTATTTTTAAAGCATTTCAGGTCCACACTCATGAGATAATTCCCGATATTCACTAAAACAGCGTAGATATCCTCTGTATAATCCTGTGCTATATAGACATTTCAAATTATTTAAAAAACAAAAAAGTTATTATTTCAAAGAAAAGTAAATAGCTACACTCACTTTTAAATTGCAAAAACATCCTGGGAGCTGTGACTGAGGATCCTGATTTCCCATCAGCCTACAATGAATTTAATAATACCTCTGTAGATATACTGATTTCATTTTCATAAGTAATAATAATAATATAATAATTAAGCAGTTTTGAGCCATGAATCCATAAAAGTGCTCTCAAGCTTCAGAAATGAAAAATTAAAAAGAATAAACGCCAGCTGTCAACAGATGACATTTGGATATGCATTTTTGAATAAGTGCATCTTCAGGACAGATTTAAATTGTTTTTAGCTCTGTGGTGCTTGGAGGTGATTGAGCAACTGATTCCACATAAAGGGTCCGGTGACTGACAATGTCTGATCACCTGCTGTAACTAGATCATTGGGAACATGGCTAAGCATATTAGAGGAAGAAGACTGCACGGGCCTTGTGGGCATGTAGCACATGATCAAGCCATTAAGATACTTTGGAACCAAACCATTGAGTGATTTGTATAAAACTGTTAGAATTGACCATCAGCATTTGATGCAGAAGTAATCAAAGAACTCTCACTACCACCTCATTCACCCCACCATACCATATAATGCAAAAATTATGGTCACTTACTATTAATCAAAGATCAAAATTGCCATTTACCCAATTCAGGCTTTTTTGCAAAAACATATTTAATTTCGAAAATTGGAAAAGGGATTCGCAAGGCCACACAAAGTAGATCTTCTGTTTCTCAGGCCATTATTTGTGAAATTGCATGCGGGCGAGAGGTTTTTTATTTTATTTTTTATTTCAGTAATTATTTCTTAGCCATCAAAAGTTCATGTTCTTGGTTCAAGTTTTAGGCCTCATAATCTAGAAAATAGCATGGGTGGTGGTGTATTTCATCCCTTGAGTGCAAGAAGGCTTTGCAATGCTAAAGCATTGCAAAGCCTTCTTCCACTCAAGGGACAAATTCATCAATTTTTTTAAGTTGGGTAAAATATCAGACATAAACCATTTAATTTGAATTTTTTTTAAAGTTTAAATTGGTTATAAAAAGAGAGCATGCGGCAGCCAAAAGGACCATGCGGGAGGGCCTGAGAAACAGATTTTTTATTTTTTTAGGCCTAAACAAAGAACAATGCCTAATTAATATCTCTTCTCATAACTCTATTAACCCTTTCCGACTACGGTTATCGTGATGTTTTAGCATCATGAAGAATCAGGTTTTGGTGATGTCAAATGCAATGGTTAGCCATTTGAACCCTGGTGGTATCTTCCATATCAGTTCAATGACAGCAACAGGAAGAGTCCATATTCATTATTTAGGGGTAGACCAATTAATATTTGCAACATGCAGCCTTGTGGCGGCATATTGAAAATATTGATTGGACTACCACACACATGCACTTAGCATCCATCCTATTTAATGAAATTATGAAGTATCATGTTCCTGGACGAAAAAGCGCCCTCTCGGGTTCAAAGTCGGAGTACGTAATATTACGTACCATAGCTGCAATGCACAGCAATTTCCATATGTAATATTACGTACCGTAGTCGCAAAGGGTTAAAAAACAAATGTTGACAAAAACAATAGTGGGCACAATTATAAACAAGTTTGAATGTCTCTTCAGTTGTAAATCATCTTTCTGCTTGACTTTGGTTTACATGCTTATAATTATTATATACTTTGCATTATAATTTTTTTTATAATTCTGGGATGTTGAGCACCATAACTGGTATGCAGTTACACTCTAATTCATCTTGTAATAGGATGTTATCTTATCTTGGAAACATAATTATACTAAGAATAGTCTCCTTGGCTTTAAACTTTTACCCAACGAATCGCCCCCATCCGCCTGCGTAATATGCAAATTCAGTAGTTGAAAAAATACTATTTTTCCAAAAATTTCAACAGAACCATATCATGTGACCCCTCGTTGGAATCAGCTCATCGCGCTCGTTCCAATGAGGGGTCACATGATATGGTTTTGTTGCAATTTTTGGAAAAATTTGAAAAAATGATATTTAAAAAAATAAATTTTGATATCATCTGCGTTGGGTAAAGGGTTAAATGACATCTCATAGTAGATTTAAATTTCAGAGAAAGTTGTTGGTAGGGTTGGCTGCCTTCTTGGCTCCCTGAATTTAATCTTGTAGTTTCATATTAACATTGATGTATGGACAGACTTAGATGTGAGTCTTCCATGGAAGACGTGTGTCGCCTGGCGTTTCAGACAGAATTCTAAGTGGAAAAGGGGCATAACTCTGGAAAAAATACAGCGGATCAAAAAATAAAATAGGAGGTGCACAATGCCATTATGTGATAAAGAATCACTGAAAGTTTCATCAAAATCCATTCATAGGTTAAAGAGGAGTGGCGGATAAGAGAAAGTGTAACGCGGACGATGCGGACGACGCAGACGACGACGCGGACGACGCAAGACGACGGGGCATAACTCTGGAAAAAATACAGCGGATCAAAAAATAAAATAGGAGGTGCACAATGTCATTATGTGATAAAGAATCACTGAAAGTTTCATCAAAATCCATTCATATGTTAAAGAGGAGTGGCGGATAAGAGAAAGTGTGACGCGACGACGCGGACGACGCAAGACAACAAAAGTAATCCCTATATGTCGCTCCCAACTTCGTGGGGCGGCGACACAAAAAAAAGAGTCGTAAGATTCTGACATCCCCATCATAGGCAATTTATCATGGAATCAACTTTTTCAATCAGTTTTATTTTATAGTAGTCTAATGATGCTATATAATGGAAACAGAGAAGATACTTGATTGTGGCTTGAGGTTGTGGAATCACATCACATCTAGACAGAACTGCTAACAAAAAGGGGATGCTCTCATCTTTTAATTTGTATTTTTTTGGTCCTCTTTTTCATTCAGGAGCTTATGAGAGCTCTTTGTAGCATTTAACCCTTTACCCAACATAACGGTCAAAAACGGCCAGCGCTATTCTCAAAAATCGCCAATTAATTTTCAGGATTTTTTCATTTTTTGTCTCCAAAACATAGGTTATGACCCCTCATTGGAACGAGGGGTCATAACCTATGTTTTGGAGACAAAAAATGAAAAAAAATAGTTATTCAAGACTTCTTTTTGCAAGTGTCGTCTGTTTTTCATGTTAGGTAAAGGGTTAATAAAATAAGGAGCCCAAGAGAGTGGATCGTTAGGCTATACCCTTTGGTAGCTAAAGTTGCCTGACCGGTTTCGTTCTGGTTTGAACTCATCAGAGGCAAAGTGTTGAGTCGGCCTTCCTCTTTATATACTATTTGGTTTGGCGGTACCATTTCTCAGTGTGGCAGTACCAGCTTGTGAATGTGGCGGTACTGTTTCTTTTGTTATGTGTGGTGGTACCAGTATAGATGTGGGTGGCAGTACCGGTACCGTTTTGTTTGTTCTGCGATGTATAGTGGACTGTGTTTAGAGTTACATTTGGCGGTACCATTTAGGGTGTGGCAGTACAGATGTTCTATGACAGTATTAATGATATCAATCAGGTCTCAATATTTGATTCTTAAATGTTAAATTATGAAATTACCTTATTTCATAATTTGTTTTATTTGTACGTAGTAGCAGTTTTGCCATGATGGTGAGATTACAGTTGTGTAGTCGTAAAGCTAAGAGATGATAAGTGATGAAGAGGTGAAGGGTACCTCAACCAACTTGTTAAATGAATAAATGAATAATACTGACTTTGTCTTGTTGATCATTAAAAAATGAATACAGCCCTAGTTCAGCTGTGGTATGCATGACTGTTAGCTAGTTGCTCCAAGCCCTGGCAGGCAAATCTAAGTACTATTTCTGTGTTGTATAACTTCTCTGCATTCCCATTTGGGAGGGGGGGGGGGAGGGGGGTTTGCCTTGGTGACTGAGAATAAATGGGTGTGGTGATCCAATGTCTCTATTAATCATGATGTAGGAGTAGTTGTTCTGTGTTTTCCAGGATTCCATCTATGTTTTGTTGGTTTTCTATTCTTATTTCCCATGCTTGAGTAGGGGCGGCAAATTCTCTGTTCACTGGGGTGTTTGTAGAGCTAAAGATTTTGCTGCACTCAGAATGTCAACATGTTGTGTTGTCCCATGATCTTGCATGGGTGAAATGGGTGGTTCCGTTCCGTGACGTTATGTAGTATATCTTCTAAGGAATTTCCCCCGGTGGTGTTTGGGGGGATAGTCAGTTGCCGTGTCTCCTTTGAGTGTGTTTAACAAGATATTCTTTGCATCGGAGGTTAATGCTGCATATCTTGCATTGGACCCAGCTTTTCTTTTTGTGGTGGATGCGTCTATGTCTGTGCCAGCTGTGGTGGCTAGTACATTTCTTGGAGCACTCTGTGCATAGGTAAGTCATTTTGAAGTTGGTGTGGCGTAACGTTATCTCCTCTCGATTGAGTCTATTGTTACAATCTACAGCGTCATCTTGATAAGGGCACTTGGCATGATGAACAGAAAATGGAAAAAAGAGGTACGAATAAATAATAGACTAGAAGTCCTTTCTGTTCAGACCGAATGGTATGAGCGGTTTGAGTTGGAAAATCCATTTTATTTCAGCAGTGCGTCTTCTATCCGTATTTTTCAGGTTGTCAGGATCAGAGTTTAGGATTTGTATTATCCTGTATTTAATATTATTCACAGTGTGGTGTGGTTGATTATAATGGTAGGAGACAGGTGTGTCTCTCTTGAATTTAATATCTGCTGATTGTTCTTTAATGCGAATGTAGAATTGCCGTTTAGTTTCGCCCACATATTGTTTTCCGCATTTGGAACAGCTGATTAGGTAAATACAATTTCTGGACATGCAGTTTGTTTTGAAAGGGCCTCTGTGTCTGGATTTGGAGGCTACTCCAGAGAACCATTTAGATTTGGGTAACTGTGGACAGACAAGACAGTTCTGATTCAAGCAAGGTGTGGATGGGCTGGGTATGCTTCTGCTGCTGATTTGTTTGAGTGTTGGTAGTTTTGCTCTGGACAGAATATTTTTGAGTGACAGGTTTCGTCTTCTGGCTAAGAGAGGCGGATGGGAGAATATGGTGCATCCCTGTGTGGTGCTTTGGAGTATGGGCCAGAGGCATCTTAGATGTTGATAGATATCCCTAATTTCAGGGTTATATGTTACCACTAGTGGCATTTTATCCATAGGCTCAACTTGAGGTGTGTTTTTATTTTTAAATAAGCTAAGTTGGCCAAGATTCTGGACCTTATTGTATGTTTGGAGGAGAAGATTTTGAGGGTAACCTCTGTTAATAAAATGTTCAATCATCAGGAGGGCGTGTTTGTCAAAGTCTTCTGTTGTGGTGCATATTCGTTTAATGCGTAATAGTTGGCTGTAGGGTATCCCATCTTTTTTGTTTTTGTGGGTGGTAGGAGTCTGCCCTTAGGTAGGCATGAGCGTCAGTGGGTTTGGTGTGTAGGTCCGTAGTAATTCTATTGCCATTTCTAGTGAGGGTAACGTCAAGAAAGTTGACTGAGGTGGTGGAATATTCAGCAGTGAACTTAATGGTGTTATGTGAATTGTTAAAGTGATTGATAACTCCTTGAGGAAGTCCTCTCCATGTGTCTATATAAGGAAAATATCGTCTATGTAGTGGAGATAAAGTTCTGGTTTAAGAGTCTGTATTCGTTGAGCATTTTTGTTTCTAATTCTCCCATAAAGATGTTGGCGAGGCTGGGTGCTACTTGGTGCCCATAGTGGTGCCCCCAATTTGAAGATAGTGTTCTTCATTGAAATCGAAGTTGTTACAGTGGAGTACAATTTTGAGGAGGTCTGATAGGTTGGTGGCTGAGATGTCCCATTGGAGTCTGTGTCTCCTGATACAGCGTGTCACTGTGATTAGACCTACAGTAAAACCTGTCTTGAGAGACCACTGTCTTGAGAGACCACCTGTCTTGAGAGACCACATCTGCCAGGCACTGATTGGTTTTACTCTATAATGGACCTGCTATGGGAGACCACCTGTCTTGAGAGACCACCTGTCTTGAGAGACCACTGTGACCTGGTACCAACTTGTATTTTTATGCCATAATAGACCTGTCTTGAGAGACCGCCCCTTTGAAGACTGAAACCATGACAAAAAACTTTCCACCTGTTCTGGAATTGGAAAATCCATTGTGGTTATACTAACATAATTAAAAGTATTAAAAGCTCTTAATTGGGTTTCAATTACTAACTCATTACAGATTGAGATGTTTTTATAAGACTCCTGTGACAAAATTAGGGTTATTGCTGAATAAACAATTTCATACATACCTGAAATGTGACAGATAGGAATAAAAATAAATTTGTGTTGAAAATCTTTTTGTAACAAATTGAAATGGACTGTTATAAAAATTCTAAAATAAATTAGTATTGAAAATCTTCAATGAAGATTTTCAACACTAATTTATTTTTATAATTTTTATAACAGTCCATTTCAATTTGTTACAAAAACTTCATAATAAAGAACTACTACAAAGTATTTACAAAAATCTTTTCTTCTCCATTTCTGAATTTTGTGGTTGGTTATTCACTGACTTGAGAAAACCTGAAACCTGTTATGAGAGACCACCTGTCTTGAGAGACCACTTTTGTATGGCCCAAAGGGTGATCTCTCAAGACAGGTTCTACTGTACTTGATTTGGAATATTGGTGTAGAGTGATATCATATCCATAGTGCATAGGATGTATTGATCTGGTAATTCCGGTAATTCACTTATTGTGGTGAGTAAATGTGTGGTGTCTCTCAGATAGCTAGGGTAAGTTGGAACGAAACTTTTGATGCGTTCATCTATGAAGCTGCTGATGAGTTCCGTGAAACCTTCGTTGCCACTTATGACTGGTCGTCCCGGAACTCAGCCCTTGGTTCTGGATTTGTGGATTTGGGGTAAAAGGTAAAGCTGCGGGGTCCTGGGTTGGTGGTGAATAAGCCCTTCTTTGATTTTTTCGGTGATTTGTCCCTGCCTGAATATTTTGTCTAAAGCTTTTTCCACCAGTAGGTTGTGTTGTTCAGTTAAGTCTTCTTCAGTTTTGGTGTAGAATTGCTGGTTATCAAGCTGGCATTTCGCTTCTGCAATATAATCAAACCGGTTTTGGATTACAACAGCAGAGCCCTTGTCAGCCCTTTTTATGACAATATTTGGGTCCTTGGCTAAATTGTTCATTGCCGTATATTCATTCGGTTTCAGATTCTGAGTGCCCAGGTGGAAAGAGGGCTTTGTTAGGATTCAATAGTTGGTTGTTCAGTATAGGGTTTCAAGGCAAGGGTCTTGTTCCAGGTTGGGTGACCAATGACTCTTTGGTCGGAATTTGTAGGTGAGTTTGGATGATAGTGGGTCACTGTTCAGGGTGGGTGGGTCCTGCTCACAAAAGAATAGTTTAAGCCGTAGTCGGCAGACAAAATTTTGTACATCTTTGGACAGCTGAGCCCGGTCTATGCATATGGGTGTGGGGCAGAAGTTAAGGCCTTTGGTCAGGAGGGAAAGCTCTGAAGGTGTGAGTTCTCGATCAGAGAGATTGATAACTACCGTATTCACTCTATGTATTGGGACAGCTAAAAATAATTATTTTCACAGTTGTCTCAATTCTTAGAAAATAGGGAAAGAACACAGCCTGGTCTTGATTTGATGCTGAATAAAATTGTGTGTGATTCGTTTTCCATCACTATATACGAAAATCGCCGTCCGATTTTTTTTTTATATTTTCATTTTTTGCTTCCAAAACATAGCTTATGATCCCTCATTGGAACGAGCGCAATATGTCTTGGAAGCAAAAAATGAAAATTTTTAGTTACTCAAGAATTTTTTTATGAGTGCAATGAACGAGCGTATTGCACTCGTGCCAATGAGGGATCATAAGCTATGTCTCGGAAGCAAAAAATGAAAATTTTTAGTTACTCAAGAATTTTTTTTATGAGTGTCGTCTGCTACTAGCGACGGGCCAACTGGAAACAAATCTCCTGAATGTCCCAAACATTGGAGCATAAAAAAATATAGTTTTCTGGAAAAAATGTGTGTCCCAAATCATAGAGTGTCCCAATACATAGAGTAAATACGGTAAGTCTGGGTAATCAGCATTATTATTTGTATTCGTTTCATGTTGTTACATAAGGTTCTCAGTTCATGTGAAAAGTTTCTAAATCCTTGGTTGTTTCTTCTGTTGGTCGTTGGATTCCGGTTTATTTGCTGTTGGTTTCTTCTTCGATCATTGTTGTTCTGTGGTCGGTTGTCCCTTCTTTTGGTGGAATTTTGTGTGGGGTATTGGTTCTGGGGTCTTAGTTGTGCTTGCTTCTCTTTGCTGTCTAGTAGCATGGAGAAGCGGTAATTCTGCTTTTGGTTTTGTAAGAATATAATGCTTTTCTCATATTTAGTTGTTTGTGACTGTCGGTATCTTTCACATAGGAAATTTATCTGTTTTTCCATAATGGCAAATTGGGTAGATTCTACCATCTGTTTTGCATTGGTTATGTGTTGTAGTAAAGAGGTTTGTAAATCTCGATTTTTAGTTGTTCAGTAGTTGCTAGTAGAATGTCTGTTCTAGCTTTGATTAAAATGTCCTGAATTTTGTTTTTCATGATGTTCGTTCTTGGGCCCTGACATTGAGGTATGACAGCTCTCAATCCTATCTGGGATAAATTGTCTGTTGCGCACTTATCTAAAAATTGTTGTTGTAATTCAAGTTTTACCACTTTAACACCGAGATTCCTCAGGTTCTTGTATGTCGAGCGGTTAGCTGGAGTGATTTCCATATTGGGTGTTGTGGTGTCTATAGTGGGATTTCGGCCACTGTTTAATCTTTGCCGTTTTCTCCCACGTTCATCGTCATCATCTGCTAAGATGACTGTTGTGTTACCGCTGGATGTTACTGTCAGAACTGTCTTGTCTGTTCACAGTTACCCAAATCTAAATGGTTCTCTGGAATGGCCTCCAAATCCAGACACAGAGGCCCTTTCAAAACAAACTACATGTCCAGAAATTGCATTTACCTAATCAGCTGTTCCAAATGCACAAAACAATATGTGGGAGAAACTAAATGTCAATTCCACATTCTCATTAAAGAACACTTAACCGATATTAAATTCAAGAGAGACACACCTGTCACCTACCATTATAATCAACCACACCACACTGTGAATAATGTTAAATACAGGATAATACAAATCCTAAACTCTAATCCTGACAACCCTAAAAATACGGATAGAAGATGCACTGCTGAAATAAAATATAATGGATTTTCCAATTCAAAACGCTCATACCTTTCAGCCTGAACAGAAAGGACTTCTAGTGTACTATTTACTCTTTGTAGCATTTGTTGATGGTTTATATTTTAAAGGGTGAACTAAGATTTTAAAAAGCAGTCAACAGCTAGGTTAAGATTGTGTCAGATGGTTTTCAAATGGAAATGGCCAACATACTTGGAAAAAAAATCCTCCCAGAGCAGTGCACACTAACTGCCAGACTATAGAAGAGAACTATTAACTGGTAGAGTGCTAAGTTTTTTTGGTTGTCAAAATTTTGTTCACATGTTATTGCCTTGTTACAGTTTATGGGAGAGTGCCTATAGGCACTCTCCCATAAATTGGAACAAGGCAAATCAACCCATACTAAATAATATCACAGCAAAAATTAATTGAAGCCCATCCATAGAATATGAAGCATTTAAGCTGTGGTACACATACTTCAGGATAAAGCCCAAAAATGGGCTTCCAGCACTCAACCAGTTAAACAAACTACAGTATGGCTGGTGTGGTCTGATCACTTTGCACGGATGGGCAACATTTCCATGGATGAAATAATATTAGATTCCAAACACTAATTATAGGAATAATCATCAAACATTTAATTAATGAAGCACCAGGTATAACCCGGTGCTTCATTAATTAAAAGTTTTCTGCTGATGATTTTTATTTCCTGGTAAATGCATGCGAGGACATCACTGCCCACATGTGGATTATGACCACTCCATGGTGACTGTACTGTAGATCAGCTTAAAAGAAGAAAGCAAATTTCCATAAGTCATTTAATGAAGAGACAGCCATCACCAAGTTGGCCTGTACCTAGAGGAATGTGTTGAATTTTTCAATTTTGTATTGGATCCACATATAGCACACAAAAGTTAATTGAAATTTCATGACTATTGTTCAATGTTCACAAAAACAAACTTCTGGATTAACAAATGGATGGATGGAACACCAATCATCACAGAAGTGAAATGCCCCAATCAATCATGATCACTCATATGTAAGTTTATTGGATAAGAGGCAGCTAGAAGAAGACTCAAACACTATCTTCAATGCACAACAAACCAAAAATGATAACTGTAGCTTCCCTTACTTTCCATCAGGCAAGCTAAAAACAAAAGGAAATTTCAACTCTAATGTTCTATTATGCATTTAATTTACCACCTACTTCTGTTTTCAAACTGAAAAAACATTCTGAAGAAGGGTCCTCTGCAATCATTTTACGATGCCACCGTCTTCTTCTGACAAGATCCAAGGTTCTTTTCTGAGCATGAAACTTCATGTTAAACAAAGGTGCATATCCCCATCCTTCAGCTGCTTCTTGTGCAAGTTTTTCCTGAAATAGTTTGTATAAGAAAATATTGTTTTCTGCTAATCAGCTATTGACCTTTCATATTTTTTAAACTTACAGTACGTGGAGAGTGTATTATCACTAAATCACCTGCAGAGTGGAGATTCCACCCGAGCAATAATTGCAAATTTGTTGCAAAACATAACCAGCACCAGCAAAGTTTCAGCCAATGGACCTCCGGGTTAAACCCGGAGGTCCATTGGCTGAAACATTGCTTGTGTTTTTTGTCGATATGTGCAAAATTTGAAAGTTATAGCTTGGGTGATAACTCCACTCCGTGGGTGATTCAGTTACAATCCACTCTCCACGTACTGTATTCACAATCATTTTATATTATTGGTTATCAGTGTATACTACATGTTGTAAGAAAATTTACACTATATGAGAACTGATACTTGAGGTGCAGCCAAATTTATTTTCTCACTAACTCCCTTCCATTTAATGACAAATTTCAGTTCAGTAGAATGGGAATATAACTAGGGAGCATGCAAGCTTCAAACCGAAAGATCCACAGTACAATCCCCACCAGGGGAACCTGCATTGTGTCCTTGGGCAAGCACTTCATCCCGACTGCCCATGTCATACTGCCTAAGGCATACTTCACGTCGATGGTGCACTTATCATCAACCAATGCTAACCCTGCTCGAGCAGAGTTAGTACATTGGGGAGTCTGACAACTGCTTGTCATTGCTCGGTGGTTCTCTCCACGTACTCTGGCTTTCTCTACCCATAAAACTGTACAAAACAAGGTGACCCTGGCTGGCAAAAATGTCATTATACCCCAATAAATAAATAAATAAATAAATAAATAAATAAATAAATAAATAAATAAATAAATAAATAAATAAATAAATAAATAATTAATATACCCCATCATATTTTGTTTGACAGAGCTGATCGAGCTCTGTCAAAAAAAATATAATGGGTTATATTTTTAGCTACTTGGGCTCACTATACAGTAGAATCCTCTTAATTGGATATCCATTTTGCCAGTGAAAATTATTCAATTAACAGGAGTTTTCAATTAACAGGGATTTCGTCAGTTTCCTGTGTTCTGGAGGTAAACTGAGCATTTATTCTATTATATCTTGTTTGACAGAGCTCACAGAGCTCTGTCAAACAAGATATAATAGAATAAATGCCTGTATTGGATGTATTGAGGCCAAAAAGGTTCATAAATAAGGGGAATTTAGTGCGTGTCACAGTAATTGTTTTGACATATTACAAAAAATTATATACAAGATATAATAGAATAAATGCCTGTATTGGATGTATTGAGGCCAAAAAGGTTCATAAATAAGGGGAATTTAGTGTGTGTCACAGTAATTGTTTTGACATATTACAAAAAATTATATACAATTAAAAGGAGTTTACTCTACAACCCATATGCAATTAACAGATCAAATTTGTACTGAGGGTATGGTAAATGGTTTTGTGTTTGAAAATTATATTCAATTAACAGGGATATACAATTAAGAGATATCCAGTTAAGTGGGCTCCACTGTACTTCACTTGGTGGGAACCGAGCTCTAAACGTATATGGCTTAATGATGTTTTGGCCTAAGCTTATTATTCTCATTATAGAGCCTATAAAAATTAAAAAATGTTATGAAAAAGTCTTATTGACCAAGTTAAGAATTATTACAGAAATGCGCCAGCAAGTATCCGTTTACTCAAAACGCTATATACTAACATAACATATTTTTTATCACAAAATTTTAATTACATAATATGTACATGCAACACATCTTTTTATAGGTAATCCCAAAAGAAATTAACCATCCCAAAGTGGAAGATGGCAGAGGGGGACAATAAATGCCAAACTGCAAATGCAGAACTGTAGATGGCTGATTCTGAATAAAAAAAAAGGTGCAAATGGTGTCGGTTTGACTGCAAAATTCCAAGCCATATGCTTGTAGCTTTCTGGTGATTTTATAAGGTGGTTGATGGAAGAGAAAGCACACATCCCTTCCTGAATATATCTTGCAGTATTTGGAGTTGGTGGTTGACTGAATAGGGGAAAATGTAATTTCCATAGCTGTTGACAGTAAGAAAATCATGACTGTCCACATGGCCTTCCCCTCATACTTCAGTTAAGAGTTTGTCATACTTAACCGTAAAAAGGCCAGGCTATCTATCCATCGTTAGTGACAAAGAATTTCAAGACGAGACTTTGGACTTATGTCCTAATTGCAAATAAGTAGCTTATATCAGAAACCAGTCATGAGGGCAACTAGCGCGATTATGTCACCCTTCTAAGACCAAAATCACCTAGAAAAATAGTCGGGGCGATTACAAGTCGACCTCTAAAAATTGGCCAAAATCAGGAAAGCCTGAACTGAATGATCTGAGGTTTACATAAAAACGATTATTTTCAAGAATCGATTGTGCTTGAGTCTGATAAATGGGAATTTTCATTCATCAAATAAGTGTCCATTTATTTGAAATCACAGAAGAATCAATTGTCCATTGTGGCTTTTTATGGATTTTTATTTCTATTTTGTTCCGTTTCAGTCGGAGCTTCAAGTGTCGAAACGAAAATGATAAATTTAAAGTAATTTGTATATTTTTTATACTCACCAATGGCCCAGACTTAGCTGGTGCAAACTCGATATTATCAAGGGCCAAGCACAAATTTTGAACCCCCCCCCAATCCCCAAAATTTGCATACAAAACCGAAAATTAAAAGTCCTATCTGACCCTCCATACTTTTACCATCTGCGTATGCGCAGCAGTCAGGAAGAGGCCGGAATTGGAGCCAACCTCATTCTTTGTAGATGAGTGTACTAAATAATAACTCAGTGGGGAGGTATGAGTGCCCACTCATGGGAGGGCCATCCCAGTCTTGGCCATTGGTAAGTATAAAAAAGATACAAATTACTTTAAATTTATATTTTTATACTAATAACCAATGGCCCAGACTTAGTTGAATCATAAAAAGGCAGAGGGCCTAGGACTTAAGAATTAGCAGACCAAATATAGCTCCTAAGCCTGCATTCCAAGGTGACAAGGAGATTAAAATTAAAAGAATTACATGTATGTCTCTCTATACAATAATAGAGAAGACATATCATCAATAAGGAGCCATATCTAAGTAATTCCGTAATCTTAGCATGAATGATTATGTTTAATGATTAATTATTAATGATTACACATATGTTAATTGGGTGTAACGAGCCCCCAATTTAAGGCTATACTGGACCAAGCCACTTAAATCAGGATGGCATATTTGAGAGTGAGGGATTAACCCCCACAAACACACGCCATATATAAATATATATAAATATATATAAACAAGCTGCATCTAAGATCAGTAATAATCTGCATACAAAAACAGCTTTACTCATAGTTACACAGTTATTTTCAAGCTGGGCGAGATGAAGAAAAATCCCCCCCCACTTTTTTTGAAGGAATATTCTTCAAAACAAAGAGGGAAGTGCTCTGGAATCAGTGAAAAGCAGTACCAAATAATCAATATATATTCACCCAACATGCACCCAGGTATTAATTATTATTAATTATTGGTGCTTAATGCCACTTCAGAAGCTAAGGCTATCCTGGTGATCCCGGTTATTAACAACGCACGCTTCTAACATATACCTGAGTCAGAATACGTAGATAGGTTGAAAACCGGTAATATAATGTGAACAACCAGACACTTGTCCAATTGAATTCCAATGGAAAGTATCTGTTAGAGCAAATACGCTTCTAAGGCAACCAACAGGTGACCTCGTTCAGGTGTACAATTAATTCCAATAATAAAACTCCAATTGAACTGTACGAATATACAAGAAGGTGAATTCTCCAGTGTAACGTCTCTGGAAGAAACCTGTACTTAGAACATGGAACGAGCTATAATTAACAGACTCATCAAAGACTGTCCCCGAAATAATTAATTGTTGCTAGGTCCGTAACAACCAATGACTGTTCGGAGAACGAATATACTACTCCGAATAATGATGTCAAAAACTGAGGCCTTAGAAGCTCATTAAGGAGACTTACAATGCCAGCCGTAGCTTATAAGTGTTCATCTCCATGAAGACAGATATAACAGTGTAAGTTGCGACCCTGAAATCTCCTGAATGGAGACTTACAACTATTGTCGCGCAAGACAGGGAATGAAGAGCTGCTATATTAACAGCCCTAAATTCCCAAAGAGACAGTAGTCTCAATAGATAATTATTTCAGTTATGTCATTGCATAATTACTGAAAAAACATCGCTCATGATTCTAGCTAGGCTACTAAGGTGTAAACAATAAGACTCAAGTCTATGACACCTAGGAAAACAAACTGAAAAGCACTCTTCCTTTAATGGTTTTATTCCCAAAAAACAGGGGTGAGACCATAGCTAACGTAGCTTAGAAGTCTTCATCTCGGTGAATACACATATTTCAGTGTAACTTGTGACATTGAAAGCTCATTAAACAGAGACTTACAACCATCATTGTGCAAGGTAGGGAATGACGAGCCGCTATTCTAACAGCCGTAATTCCCAAAGAGACAGTAGTCTCAAGGTAACTACACAGTGATGAGTCTTCATCTGCGTGATGACATATCTGTGTCACTTGCGGCCTTTGAAAGCTCACTAAAAGGAGACTTACGACACTAACGCTAATGTATAAGAAAAGACCGCTGTACCAATACATAAGGCTGCTAAGGCATCCACAATGGAATTAAATGTCCTGACACCAAGGAATACAACACCGAGAAGGAAAAGACGTATCTATTCCCTCTAATGGCTCTATTCCAAACAAGACAGCTGTCTCAGCCTAACTATGCACTATGAAACCTCTATTCGTAAAGAATAGGGCATAGCATTTCTTATACTATTGCTAAGGCAAGGAAGGCATCGTTAATTGGGACAAAAGCTCTCGACACCTGAGCCAAAATAACTGGGGATGAAAGATCTTCGTCTTTCCATTGCCCGGTATGATAAGCTGTTTTGCCTAGCAAATGCAGACTTATATTCAGAGGGAACAATATTCTAAGAGCTTAAGACTAAAATTTCATAGTCTTGAAGTGCCTTTCTGTGAGGTATGGAGACTCACACTCCGTACCCCTCTCACCATCCAAATGTTCCATCTGAAAATATGGTCAACTATATCTGACTGGACAGATGACTGGACCAACTCAGCACTGTCTGACAGCTCACCATCGGAATCTTTTAAATGGTAGTACCAGCAACTAATGGAATGCTGCAATACGCAGTGAAATCTGTCCATGACCGAGGCTAGCAGAACAATGATAATACACTTGTTACCATAAGCTTCTCACAGGATGGAGATCTGGCCCCAGATCCTTGACACAAGTCCCGTATAAAAACGGCTGACGGAAAGGAGATGGTTTGTCATCTCACGGTCTGCTTCAAACAAACCTCGCCGAACATTCGTTAGAAACTTGTAGGCATCTATCCCTTATCATGCATATCCATGGATGAAGAGGAAGCCATAACCACAGCCAACTCCGGCTGAAGTGTGGAAGAAGCATCCGACTCGTCACATAGGACGGAAGCTCCTACTCATTGAAGTTTCTTACAACACAAAACAGTTGTCCCCGACTGTCAACGGGAAGAAAAACACTCTGCACTCGCAATCTGTCCACAGATCTCGATGAGTTTCCCGCTTAGAAATTTCTAGGCTAATCCTCCTTTGTGTGCTTCGATGTAAGTAGAAGAAGCCATAACTGCTGCAGGCCTGGCTGCAGTGTGGAAGGAACATTTTGATGTGTATTCTGACTCAATATGGTTTCTCACAACGGACACAGTCGACCACGACTGTTAATGGGACGGAGAGGGTTCTCCAAAAGGTGATCTGACCCCAGATCTAGCCGAGCATCCCGAAGAGAAACTTCTGGCTTCTTCTACATGCACAATTGACCGGACCAACCCAGCACCATCCGACAGCTCACCACTGGAGTCTGCGGGAGGCTGCGCTTGCACTTGCTGGAATGATGGGATGAGCTGCGCAGTCTGCGATAGCAAGTCCATTATCGAGGCTTGAGGAGCAGCGGTCTTCCATATTACACCACTTGTTTCTCCTGGGACGAAGATCTGGACATAGATCTCTACTCCGAACGTCCCAATGATTGAAGCCTCGGATCACTAGCTACCGAATGGGTCGACTTCACGGGCGAAGACTGGATACTTCTTCTGGTGGCTGCCTGGATATCCAAAGTTGGGTAGCTAGTGTGTGGTCATGTGTGCTATATTTTCCTGAGGAAGAAGCCATAACTGTAGCTGACCCAGGCTGCAGTTTAGAAGGAGCATCCTGAGTGGCGAGTGTGGACATTAGCTCCTACACATGCAAGTTTATCAAACAACATTTGGTCCCAAATGTTGTGGGTTACAGAGGGACCTCTCCCACTTGCGATCTTTTCAGACCTCGCCGAGCCCCCCTAAGATAAACTTGCAAAATACTGCACAAGCAAGTTTCTCAACAACATTTGGCCCCAAATGTTGCTGGGTTAGAGAGGGGCCTCTCCCACTCGCGGTCCTATCAGACCTTGCCAAACCTCCCTAAGAGAAACTTGCAGGCTTCCTCCCTATTTCCGTCATCACTAGGTGAGCTTTAGTTTTTGAGGTGCTCACTCTACCCAAATCTACACTTCCATCGACTGCAATGGACTTACCTGGTGTCACGGCTCCCACGAACAGAGTAACTGCTTCACCGGTTGAGCTAGCTGCTTGCAAAGGATAAGAACACTAACGAGAGGCCTTATCCCTTGCTTATATTCAAGATCACCTTGCAGCTAGCTAGCTCTATTTGCTCATCAGAGTGCTACGACGGTAGCACACTTTGGATGGGTGTCACCATGTTCTTGTTCCTCTGAAATAGAAACTGAAAAACTTGAATTATATTGCGGTGAGCTCCGGCATAGGAACCTCACCACCAACATCATACTGTGACACCCGCCTCCAACATTTGTCATCCTAATTAACAAAAGTAGGACAAGAATCCATAGGAGTGCATCGACAACAGGCAAGGCAACAAGCATGTAAATCCGAGGTAGACTTCCTCGCCTTGCATTTAAAGTAGTAAGCTTACATAATTACAAGCAAAATACAAAATCAATAGCACTTCTACAAACTCCACAATAAAATATATGAAAAAGATACATGAATAATAGCAATCAAAACTAAATTCGAAAAATTAAATAAAAAAAAAAATTTTCAAATTTTTGTCCTACATTTGTTAATTAGGATGACAAATGTTGGACGCAGGTGTCACAGCACGATTGCAATCAAAACTGAATTTGAAAAATTAAATCAAAACATTTATTGAAAATTTTTTGAAAAAGCCTAAGTTCCCAAAGGGAACATGATGAGCCCAGGAGCATCCCGATAGACAAAATCCAAATTTTTGGAGCTACACTACCAGAATCATAATCAATGTATCCTACAATAATCCTACAGTAATATAATACTAAATACTACATATATTTGAAGACGTTGCCAATGTAAACAACATCAAAGGAAAAAACTGGAAACAAGACATCAGGCACACAAAAAGGCCCAAAGTCAGTAACTGATTAAAATGCTACCAGATGTAAAGCTAGATCTTCATACGCAGAAAAAACGGTACATTGGATAGAAGATGCAAGACCAAAATGACCTAACACCCCTAGGCTGAGGAAGAAACCATGGGGATAAACAGAATAAACATTCTGTAATACACATTAAACTCCCAAGAAATTTAATCAAAAATTTCAATAAAAAATAGCCAAAAAACTTAGGAGTTTAACAGGAGGGCTTCAAGGAAGGATAGGGAAGGAACTCTTAACAAATAGTGGATAAATAATTAGTAAGAATGATGACGTCAGGCGTATGTCCCGAAATTGGGAAACATGAAATAATTTTTATAATTATTATAAAGTTACATCCCTGAACATTTCCAACCACCGTTGTTCACTTCCATCATCCATTTACAGCCTTGGATCCACCAACTCTTTCATTGATTTGTGTCTGGCATCCTCAAAAAAGGAGATTTAAAACCACAGGTGTCAGTTCATTGTTACTGACTTTAGGGCCAAACAAAGAATAAGGTTGGCGCCAATTCCGGTCTCTTCCTGACTGCTGCGCAAGCGCAGATGGTAAAAGTATGGAGGGCCAGATAGGACTTTTAATTTTCAGTTTTGTATGCAAATTTTGGGGATGGGGGGGGGGGGGGGTTCAAAATTTGTGTTTGGCCCTTAATAATATCGAGTTTGCACCAGCTCAGTCTGGGCCATTGGTTATTAGTATAAAAATATAGGTGAATTACATGACTGAACAAAATAACCCAGTCTGGAAGTAGATTACGTCACTTAGGATGCCAAAAATTCTCTGCTGAAAATGTATACACAATGGACGTATTTTCTAACACTGCATTTTTATTTTGTTTTGCTAACGACTGTTAACTGTAGGGCCGTCTATTCCCAGAAAAACATGAATGGATTGAAACACGTGAAAAAAAGCTTTATTGATGACAAGAAAAGCTTTGTACAGGGCACATGTGTGCATTTGAAGGATCTTAAAACAGTACCTTCCAAGCAACCTTCTTACATCTGGTCCTGTTCACACTTTCAGACTTAGAAAATTATTAGCTTAGTAGACTTTGGTGAAAGGCAACCACAGGAGGGTGCTGGGGGGATTGGCATGAAGAAAAGGGGACTTACTTCCCCAACTTTCCCAATTTGTCAAACAGATAGAAACTTGAAACACCTGATATGATCGTTGTTCACTGATTCAAGAATTAATTCAAATTTTGAATAATTGCTGGGCACTATGACCAATGGAACTGTATTTAAATAATGTGGAGTCACTCCACATTAACATTAGTCCCATTGGTGACCCAATTTTTTGTGAGGAAAAACACAACACAACTAAAGGCATAATTTTGATTATTTTTTCCAAAGAATAGTATTGTTGTATTTTCAGTGTTCATTGAGATTCAAGGAATTTGGATAAAATTTAAGGGTGTTATCAATTAAGAAAGACATGGAAATCACTGTCTCACCATGCACAGCAGTAAATACTGCACACAGCAGTGTAAAAGATAGCATACAGCACATAGCAGTATAAAAGACGAAATACCACACACAGCAGTATTATAGATATCATACTGCACACAGCAGTATAACAGATGGAATACCAAACACAGCAGTATTATAGATAGTATACCGTACACAGCAGTACAACAGATGGAATACCGCACACAGCAGTATTAACAAACAGAGGTTGACACAAAGTTGAAATAAACATCCGAACGGTTTAACATCCAAAGTCACACTCAAATTTCTCCCAAACTAACATCTCACTCACACTAAGAAACCAACCAAGCATTACTGTGAACACTGTTCACTGGCTGGATCTTGGCAAGTGATCTTCACTAAATTAATTAACCTCAACATTACGTGTACACTCCATACGAAAAAATTATCCAAAAATCGACTTAGTGTGTTATGTGTAATTACATAATGTCAGATGTGCAGTCACTAATCAGTGTTGATTGGACTGTACTGGGAAAAGATTCGCAAATTAACATATTAATTTCTGTTCACTAAATCCTTTTTTTGTACCTGATACATTGTGTTTGGGAATTTTGTATATCAAATAAAATCTTTAAAGGTGAAAATTGGTTCGGTAAATCCCGTTATTTTGTGTGATAAATTTGAGCCCAAAATTGAGAATTTCGCCATCACGTGCAACAGTGTTGCTCTTCCGTCAATCGGATATACATTGCATGAAATATTCTGAAGTCATTGGAGACCGGCGAACAAACTCGGGGGGAATCCAAATCATATATCAGCGAAAATTTTATTTTAATATGAAAACAAATAAAAAATCTCACGAATTAACGAACAGATTTTTTCAATTCCTATATTAAACCGCAGTGCAGAGGTCTGGAAATGAAAGATATGGTATTTGTATCTGAATATTTTATTAAATGTAGGTTTTAGAAATTTTCTGACTGAACAATATAATTGCTAATCAGGGACAGTCTCTGAAAGATTTTTCTCGCGAAACATTAATTGGTTATGTAATCCTTCTCATGTCATATCTATACCATTATTACATAGTCTTTTTATAATAGACATATCTAAGTCTCATTGCAGACAAGTACTAACCACAAAAAGTACTCTTTATCTTTCATTTGCAAAGTTTTCTTTCAGAATACAGTAGAACCTGTTTTGAGAGACCACCCTTTGGGCCACACAAAAGTGGTCTCTCAAGACAGGTGGTCTCTCATAACAGGTTTCAGGTTTTCTCAAGCCAGTGAATAACCAACCACAAAATTCAGAAATAGAGAAGAATGGATTTTTGTAATTACTTTGTAGTTGTTCTTTTTTATGAAGGTTTTGTAACAAATTGAAATGGACTGTTATAAAAATTATAAAAATAAATTAGTGTTGAAAATCTTCATTGAAGATTTTCAACACTAATTTATTTTTATAATTTTTATAACAGTCCATTTCAATTTGTTACAAAGAGATTTTCAACACAAATTTATTTTTATTCCTATCTGTCACATTTCAGGTATGTATGAAATTGTTTATTCAGCAATAATCCTAATCTTTTCACAGGGGTCTTATAAAAACATCTCAATCTTTAATGAGTTCGCAATTGAAACCCAATTAAGAGGTTTTAATACTTTTAATTGTGTTAGTATAACACAATGGATTTTCCAATTCCAGAAAAGGTAAGAAGTTTTTGTCATGGTTTCAGTCTTCAAAGGGGCAGTCTCTCAAGACAGGTCAATTATGGCATAAAAAATGTAAATTGGTACCAGGTTACAGTGGTCTCTCAAGACAGGTGGTCTCCCATAGCAGGTCCATTATAGAGTAAAACCAATCGGTGCCTGACAGATGTGGTCTCTCAAGACAGGCGGTCTCTCAAGACAGTGGTCTCTCAAGACAGGTTTTACTGTACTAGCTTCCACCATTAGTGAAACTTACTTTTTGTTGCTTCTTCTTGTTATCAACTACAAGGGTTCTTGGCCTAACCCATCGCCGTCTTCTGCATAAATGATACATTTTTGCTACAGGCCCATATCCACCAATATTCGAATCTACACAGTATTCATATCCTTGAAAACAGAAAACAATTATAAAGAGATATTGAGAGACGTGAATTGGATAAAAATATTTGATAATAATTTATAGCAACAATAAGATCAAATGTAATAAGAAGGATGTTCAGTTTTCAATATGCTTCCCATAAAAACTTGGAGAAAGAATAAAAAATTTGATAAATAAACAGTAAATAAAAATCAGTTACAAGAGAATTAGTTTAAAAATTCTTAGGCTAGGTATGTGATAAATAAAAAATACAGCAAGAGGATCACAGATCCAGATGTCGAGTTTTGACATTAAATTCTGAAGAAATAAGCTATTTGTAGCAACAGTGACCTTGACGAGACTCTGAAATCGATAGGTGTCTTCCTTTTCTATAGGGTAACGTCTGGTGTAAGTTTGGTAAAGGTGCGTCAAATAGAACTAAAGTTATTGCCTGGAAACCAATTTGTCACAAAATATTCTATTAATAGTAACAGTGACCTTGACCTTGGGGCCCCAGACTCCGAAAGCAATAGGTGTCTTCCCTTCCTATAGGGTAACCTGTGGTATAAGTTTGGTGAAGATACACGGAATAGAACTAAAGTTATTGCCCGGAAACCAATTTGTCACAAAATATTCTATTTATAGTAACAGTGACCTTGACCTTGCAGTTGCAGACTCCGAAATCGATAGGTGTATTCTCTTCCTCTAGGGTAACCTCTGGTATAAGTTTGGTAAAGCTGCTTCAAATAGAACTAAAGTTATTGCCCAGAAACCAATTTGTCACAAAATATTCTATTTATAGTAACAGTGACCTTGACCTTGGAGTCCCAGACTCCAAAATCAATAGATGTCTTCCCTTCCCATAAGGTAACCTCTGGTATGAGCTTGGTAAAGGTGCATCAAATAGCACTAAAGTTATTGCCCAGAAACCAATTTGTCACAAAATATTCTATTGATAGTAACAGTGACCTTGACCTTGGGGCCCCTGGCTCCAAAATCGATAGGTGTCTTCTCTTCCTATAGGGTAACCTATGGTATAAGTTTGATGAAGATACACAGAATAGAACTAAAGTTATTGCCCGGAAACCAATTTGTCACAAAATATTCTATTTATAGTAAAAGTGACCTTGACCTTGGAGTCCCAGACTCTAAAATCAATAGATGTCTTCCCTTCCTATAGGGTAACCTCTGGTATAAGTTTGGTAAAGGTGTGTCAAATAGAACTAAAGTTATTGCCCGGAAACCAATTTGTCATAAAATATTCTATTTATAGTAACAGTGACCTTGACCTTGGAGTCTCACACTCCAAAATCAATAGGTGTCTTCTTTTCCTGTAGGGTAACCTCTGGTATAAGTTGGTAAAGGTGAGTCAAATAGAACTAAAGTTATTGCCCGGAAACAAATTTCTCACAAAATATTGTATTTATGGTAACAGTGACCTTGTCCTTGGGGCGCGAGACCCTGAAATCGATAGGTGTCTTCCTTTCCTATAGGGTAACCTCTGGTATAAATTTGGTAAAGGTGCATCAAATAGAACTAAAGTTATTGCCCGGAAACCAATTGTTTACGCCTGCCGCCATCCGCCCACCCGTCATTTCATCAAACTATAAGTCGAGTTTGACTTCGTCAAAACTCGACTAAAAACACACAAACTATTTATTTCCTGACAGACTGTAATCTAGCAATTTGATTGGATGATAGGTATTATGTAAATAGACAGAATGCGATGTGTGTTTGAATCGGTTGGTGTTTTACATAACTCGTTGGAATGACATAGTCATATTTCATGAGAGCCATAGGCTTGAGCAAAATATGGCTACGTCATTCCAACAAGTTATGTAAAACACCAACCGATTCAAACACACATTGCACTCTGTGTTTATTACACATCCCATGCATTAAAATTCAGTTAAATAAACAAATTTTAATTCCAATGTTTAAACCCAAAGGTGAAGAGTCTGTTTGTTGTGCTTGTAGCTGTCTGTACTGATCAAATAAATCAATAAAAAATTAAAACAAAATCTTTACTATTGGGCGTGTTTGTTGAAATTCATATCGCTGTTTCTCTTCGGCTAGTGTTCATTCACGCCTAACCATTTGGTGGTTATTACTGATAGTAAAAATAGAAGAACGATTTGAGCAGATTTGCAAAACAGCTGTGAGAAACCTTTTTTAAAAGCAGTTTGAAGCATGTCAGGATGTCTTTAGATTTACTGAAATAAAGTTGACCAATTTAGATATATGGGGATCCACAGATGAGACGGCCACGGGACTGGGTTAACATTTGGTTGGAAATGATTGATTTTTAATATTATCTCATTTTTGGTTAACTAATTTTTTGGTGAACTGACTTTATTTTGCTTTGGACATTTTCATTTTCACACTACGCGACAGACGATCAATAATTGTATACAGAAATTTGGAAACTTTTTGAAGCATAACTAATGACTCGACAGGAAAGAAACTAGTATAAACGATGCTGGGAAAAAAGTTCTTGCTTGTACATCACCAGTTGAATACAGAAACATTTATGTCATAGCGGCCATTCCATTAAATATAAGGGTTTAAAGTTTAATGGATGTGTAATATATAATACCCTCATCTACATGAAATATTTACACATTGGTTTAGCCCAGTGAAAAACATGAATTTGGAGGCAATGTGATTTTTTTCAATGTTTATAAAAATAGTTTATGATAATAACATATGTATTAATATTACCAGTGCTGTTCATTCAAAATAATACCTTCCATTTTGAGTTATTCACAACAAAAATTAGGTCACCGACGAAACTATATTTGAATGTGCAGTTATCAGTTATTCTTTTTTCTCTTTCAAAATGCTATTTGGACAGTATTTGTTGGCTTTCTTCATCTGTTTTGTCTGTGCATCTAATTATACCTCATCAATGTCAAGGTACTCATTGATTATTCCAAAGAGCATATTACCGACCAATTCATTTGTCTTTGATACATCTCATCATAAAAATAACTATAGATATAATCCATTATATTTTGCAGAGTTTTGTCAAACAAAATATGACAGGTTATTTTCATGTTCTGCAGAATTGAAATTTTTCTTCAATGTCAAAGAACTCAGGGAGAAAATAAATTTGTTATCCATCCTGCACCTCAGAGTGTATCAGTTTTCAAACCAATGTAAATTTCCTTACACTCTGGAATTATGCATGGATAACTAATATTATCAAGTGTCATCTTTCTCAGATATTCAGATAACAAGTTAAAAAGTTTTATATAAGGCCTAAAAAAATAAAAAATCTTTTTCTCAGGCCCTCCCGCATGGTCCTTTTGGCTGCCGCATGCTCTCTTTTTATAACCAATTTAAACTTAAAAAAAATTAAAATTAAATGGTTTATGTCTGATATTTTACCCAAGTTAAAAAAATTGATGAATTTGTCCCTTGAGTGTAAGAAGGCTTTGCAACGCTTTAGCATTGCAAAGCCTTCTTGCACTCAAGGGATGAAATACACCACCACCCATGCTTTTCTGTAGATTATGAGGCCTAAAACTTGAAGAAAGAACATGAACTTTTGATGACAAAGAAGAAATTACTGAAATAAAAAATAAAATAAAACATCGCTCGCCCGCATGCAATTTCACAAATAATGGCCTGAGAAACAGAAGATCTACTCTGTGTGGCCTAAATTGTGAAAAGAATGTACTTACCATCTTCATCAACCGCTCTCCCTAAGTCAATCTTCCAATCATCATCCCACTTCCATCCTTCTTTCAACTGAATTTCATTCTTACCTGGAATTTGATCACCTTTCTGTAAAATAAAATGTACAATATATCTTTGTTACATAAATTATGTATGTTACACATTTCAACAAACTGTACAAATTTCTCCAGGCACATTAAATATTTGAAATTCATTTTTTAAGTAACTGGACTGGATGAAAATACTTTCTCATCCCACCCCCACCACCAAATAATGGACAGATAAAAAAACATAATTAAGCATGCCCTATGCCAGATACCCCCAAATGTGGTTTCCTGAATCATTACGCATTGGCCGCAAGAAAAAGACCTTCCATTCTTAGTTCATAATCTTTTGCTTGCCCACATAATTAATTGAAATTAATTATCTGAATTGAATGCAAAACAAAGAAAAATAAGAGGCCTCTCAGACTATACAGCACCACGATGGAACACTGCATTTAGAGGCAGCTAAATGTGGGATAAATTTAAGACAGAGAGAGAAAATAGGAGACATGGTTACCTTGCATTCTCACCTATTACAACCATAAATACATAGATTACAGGGAGAGCGGTGGCTCAGTGGTAGACTGTTGGACTTCTATGCTTGAGGTCCTGAGTTCGATCCCTGTCTGGGACGACCCACGTTGTGTCCTTGGGCAAGGCACTTTATCCCAGTTGGCTACATGGGGGCACAATGACACCGTGTACTGCACGTCGATGGTGCACATGTCTTCAATGGCTGTGACCCTGCTTGAGCGGAACTTGAACAGAGTTAGAATGTTGAGGCGCTGACAGTTGCTCATCGTTGCTCAGTGGTTCTCACCGGGTACTCTGGCTTCCTCCACCCGTAAAGGTGTCACAGTCACGATTAGCCATTGTGCATAAGTATGTGACCTTATACCCCAATAAATAAATAAATACATAGATTACAGACTCTAGAGGAATGATATTAAAATCAGTGATCCTACTCATGAATTTACATTCAAATGCCACTAAGGCCTAAAAAAATTAAAAATCTGTTTCTCAGGCCCTCCTGCATGGTCCTTTTGGCCGCCGCATGCTCTCTTTTTATAACCAATTTAAACTTAAAAAAAATAAAAATTAAATGGTTTATGTCTGATATTTTACCCAAGTTAAAAAATTTGATGAATTTGTCCCTTGAGTGCAAGATGGCTTTGCAATGCTTTAGCATTGCAAAGCCTTCTTGCACTCAAGGAATGAAATACACCACCAGCCGTGCTATTCTGTAGATTATGAGGCCTAAAACTTGAACCAAGAACATGAACTTTTGATGGCAAAGAAATAATTACTGAAATAAAAAATAAAACAAAAAAACGCTCGCCCGCATGCAATTTTACAAATAATGGCCTGAGAAACAGAAAATCTACTTTGTGTGTAAAAAGTAAATATGGGTGGACAGATAGGAATATGAAATGTGACAGATAGGAATAAAAATAAATTTGTGTTGAAAATCTTCAATGAAGATTTTCAACACTAATTAGGCTTTTCCCTCTGGAAAAGACTATTGTTTTTCTACGGATTATTTTTTTTTGGGGGGGGGGGGGGGGGGGGGGGGGAGGGGGGGTGGTTTAGGCTTTTCCCTCAGGAAAAGACTATTGTTTTTCTACGGATTATTATTATTTTTTTTTTTTTAGGCTTTTACCTCTGGAAAAGACTATTGTTTTTCTACGGATTATTATTATTTTTTTTTTTTTTGAGGGGGGGGGGGGTTTGGGTTTTTTTTTTTTTTTTTCCACACATTTTGTCCGTACGATTCAGAAGCCATTTTCAAACCGATTTTCACGAAATTTTGCACACGCATAGAGGGGCACAAAATCTAAAAATGTTCCCAAGCAGATTTTTCGATTTAACCCTTATTTCGTCAGAATTGGCAAAAAACTGCCAAAATTGGGGTTTATCGGCACTTTCCCGAAACACGTCTTGTAGATTTTTTTTATACATTCATCATTGCTAGACCTGTCTGTGACACGCCCTTTGATCCACACGACATATCAGGCGATGCATATGGTAACCCTCCACAGGCTGCCAAACATCGAAATTTTGATGAAATAGGCCAGTTTCAGGCCAACACTGCACCCAAACAATACACGAGAGATAAACATAACTTCCTTTATTGGGAGTGGAATTCACAGAGGATCATTTTTGTCAGTAATAAGGGTGTTCAAAAAAACCAAGCGTTAACCCGTTTTGGGCTGGTTAAACAAGAATACCCCCATAAAGCTCAAAAATTCGTATTTTCCGTGGATTTCTCTAAACGATTCTTGCAGATTTTCAAGAAAATTTGTCACTCCCAGGCCTTGGTGTGACAATAGAATTTACATGGACAAAATGCTTCGTTGAGCATTTGTTAACCCTCCATGGGCTGCTAAAAGTCAAAATTGTGATAAAATGGGCTGTTTTTGAACGCCAACAGCACCCACTTGGTGTACCACCGAGAAAGGTTCCTTCTTTTATCGGACGCAAAATTGATGGGGAAACATTTTTGATAGTGGTAAGGGTATTCAAAAGTCGATGCCTTAACCCATTTTGGACTGGTTAAAGAGAGATACCCCTTAAAA
Source organism: Pictodentalium vernedei (assembly GCA_031216915.1). Lineage (NCBI taxonomy): Eukaryota > Metazoa > Mollusca > Scaphopoda > Dentaliida > Dentaliidae > Pictodentalium > Pictodentalium vernedei. Next base: position 745,373,787 of record CM062295.1, read on the forward strand.
GCTTAAAATTCCCATTTTCTGTAGATTTCTCTAAAAGCAACTTGTAGGTTTTCAGGAAAAATTGACTATTTGCAGGTCCTTGTGTGACATTACAAGTTGCATGGACAAAATATTCCGGTGAGCATTTATTAACCCTCTACAGGCTGCTAAGCATCGTAATTTTGTTGAAATAGGCTGTTTTCAGACGCGCACAACACCCAATGCATACCAGAGAGATAAACATAATCTACTTTGTTGGAAGTGGAATTCACCGAGGACCGAATTTGTTAGTAATAAGGGTATTCAAAAAACCAAGTATTAACCCCTTTTGGGTTGGTTAATAGCAATACCCATCAAAAGCTTAAAAAATCATGTTTTCCCTGAATTTCTTTAGAAACGTCTCACAGGGTTTCAAGAGAAAATGGCCGTTGATAGGTCTTAGAGTCACATTACCAGTTGCATGGATAAAATATTCAGATAAGCATTTGTTAACCCTCCATGGGCTGCTAAATGTCAAAATTTCGAAAACAATAGTCTGTTTTTGGACACCAACAACATCAAATGGGAATGCTGAAGAGAAACATAACTTCTTTTACCGGACGCAAAACTGATAGGGAAAATTTTTAGTAAGTAGTAAGGGTATTCAAAAATTGAGGTCTTAACCCATTTTCGCCCGGTTAAGGAGATGTACCCCTTAAAAGCTTAAAATTCCCATTTTCGTTAGATTTCTCAAAAAAATCTGGTAAGTATTCAAGAGAAATTGACCATTTGCAGGTCTTGGAGTGACATTACAAGTTGCATGAACAAAAGATTCTGGTAAGCGTTTGTTAACCCTCTAGAGGCAGCAAATTTTGAGAAAATGGGCTGTACCTGGCCACCCATTACACCCAATGTGTACCTGCGAGATGAACATAACCACCTTCATAGGAAGTGAGATTCACCGAGGATCATTTTTGTTAGTAATGAAGGTATTCATAAAACCAAGCATTAACCCGTTTAGAGCTGGTTACAGGGTGATAACACTCAAAAGGTTAAAAATTCATGTTATCCAAGGATTTCTCTAAAAACATCATGTAGATTTTAAAAAAAAATTGGCCATTCTCAGATCTTAGTGTGAATTACAAGTTGCATGTACAAAATATTCCAGTAAGCATTTGTTAACCCTATGCTGGTTCTCAAACATCAAAATGTTGAAAGTTTGCATACCCGCAGCACCCAAAGTTAAGAGGAGAAATCAACATAAGTGGAAGTAGAATTCACTGAGAATTATTTTTATAAGTAACAAGCGTATTAAAAAAACAACCCTTAACCCGTTTTGGGCTGGATAAACAATTATACCCGTCAACAGCTTAAAATTCATGTTCTCCCTGGATTTCTCTGAAAACATCTGGTAGATTTTCAAGTAAAAATGGCCATTCACAGTTTTTGGTGTGAAATTACAAGTTGCATGAATAAATATTCCTGTTAGCACTTGTTAACCCTTAACAAACTACCAGACATCAATATTTTGGATACATTTGAGATAAAATGGACCATTTTCAAATAGATACAGCACTCAGTGGGTATGTGTCAAACAAACATAACTCCTTTTGTCGGTCATTAACTTGTTGGATGACGATATTGATATTACCCCTCTCCACCGTTAATGATGGTTTTTACCTAAACAATTTTTTTTATCAAACTGAGTCATTTGAGACTTCTATACTCACCTTTTTCATGACATCAATGAAGGAACTTCAATGAGACAGTCAAAAGCAATTCATCATACACTGTTGGGTCATGACAAATCATGGAATCTCATCGGGAAAAGCCATGATTCTCCAGAATCATAAAGTCTAGTTTTTTTTTTGTTTTTTTTTTTTTTTTTTTTTCCACACATTTTGTCCGTACGATTCAGAAGCCATTTTCGAACCGATTTTCACGAAATTTTGCACACGCATAGAGGGGCACAAAATCTAAAAATGTACCGAAGCAGAATTTTCGATTTAACCCTTATTTCACCAGAATTGGCAAAAAACTGCCAAAATTGGGGTTTATCGGCACTTTCTCGAAACACGTCTTGTAGACTTTTTTTATACATTCGTCATTGCTAGACCTGTCTGTGCCATGCCCTTTGATACACACGACATATCAGGCGATGCATATGGTAACCCTCCACAGGCTGCCAAACATCGAAATTTTGATGAAATAGGCCGGTTTCAGGCCCCCACTGCACCCAAACAATACCCGAGAGATAAACATAACTTCCTTTATTGGGAGTGGAATTCACCGAGGATCACTTTTGTCAGTAATAAGGGTGTTCAAAAAACCAAGCGTTAACCCGTTTTGGGCTGGTTAAACAGCAATACCCCCATAAAGCTAAAAAATTCGCATTTTCCGTGGATTTCTCTAAACGAGTCTTGTAGATTTTCAAGAAAAATTTGTCACTCCCAGGCCTTGGTGTGACAATAGAAGTTGCATGGACAAAATACTGTGGTGAGCATTTGTTAACCCTCCATAGGCTGCTAAAAGTCAAAATTGTGATACAATGGGCTGTTTTTGGACACCAACAGCACCCACTTGGTGTACCACCGAGGAAGGTTCCTTCTTTTATCGGACGCAAAATTGATGGGGAAACATTTTTGATAGTGGTAAGGGTATTCAAAAGTCGAAGTCTTAACCCATTTTGGGCTGGTTAAAGAGAGATACCCCTTAAAAGCTTAAAATTCCCATTTTCTGTGGATTTCTCTAAAAGCAACTTGTAGGTTTTCAGGAAAAATTGACTATTCGCAGGTCCTTGTGTGACATTACAAGTTGCATGGACAAAATATTCCTGTGAGCATTTATTAGCCCTCTACAGGCTGCTAAGCATCGTAATTTTGTTGAAATGGGCTGTTTTCAGACGCGCACAACACCCAATGCATACCCGAGAGATAAACATAATCTACTTTGTTGGAAGTGAAATTCAGCGAGGACCAAATTTGTTAGTAATAAGGGTATTCAAAAAACCAAGCATTAACCCCTTTTGGGATGGTTAATAGCAATACCCATCAAAAGCTTAAAAAATCATGTTTTCCCTGAATTTCTTTAGAAACGTCTCGTAGGGTTTCAAGAGAAAATGGTCGTCGATAGGTCTTAGAGTCACATTACCAGTTGCATGGATAAAATATTCAGATAAGCATTTGTTAACCCTCCATGGGCTGCTAAATGTCAAAATTTCGAAAAAAATAGTCTGTTTTTGGACACCAACAACATCAAATGGGAATGCTGCAGAGAAACATAACTTCTTTTACCGGACGCAAAACTGATAGGGAAAAGTTTTAGTAAGTAGTAAGGGTATTCAAAAATTGAAGTCTTAACCCATTTTCGCCCGGTTAAGGAGATGTACCCCTTAAAAGCTTAAAATTCCCATTTTCTGTAGTTTTCTCAAAAAAATCTGGTAAGTATTCAAGAGAAATTGACCATTTGCAGGTCTTGGAGTGACATTACAAGTTGCATGAACAAAAGATTCTGGTAAGCGTTTGTTAACCCTCCAGAGTAGCAAATTTTGAGAAAATGGGCTGTACTTGGCCACCCATTACACCCAATGTGTACCTGCGAGATGAACATAACCACCTTCATTGGAAGTGGGATTCACCGAGGATCATTCATCAAGTAATGAAGGTATTCATAAAACCAAGCATTAACCCGTTTAGGGCTGGTTACAGGGTGATACCCCTCAAAAGGTTAAAATTCATGTTATCCGAGGATTTCTCTAAAAACATCACGTAGATTTTCAAGAAATATTGGCCATTCTCTGATCTTAGTGTGAATTACAAGATGCATGTACAAAATATTCCAGTAAGCATTTGTTAACCCTATGCTGGTTCTCAAACATCAAAATGTTGAAAAAGTGGGCTGTGTTTGCATACCCGTAGCACCCAAAGTTAAGGGGAGAAATCAACATAAGTGGAAGTAGAATTCACTGAGAATTATTTTTATAAGTAATAAGCATATTAAAAAAACAACCCTTAACCCATTTTGGGCTGGATAAACAATTATACCCATCAACAGCTTAAAATTCATGTTCTCCCTGGATTTCTCTGAAAACATCTTGTAGATTTTAAAGAAAAAAATGGCCATTCACAGTTCTTGGTGTGACATTACAAGTTGCATGAATAAATATTCCTGTTGGCACTTGTTAACTCTCTACAAGCTGCCAGACATCAATATTTTGGATACATTTGAGATAAAATAGACCGTTTTTAAATTGACACAGCACTCAGTGAGTATGTGGCAAACAAACATAACTCCTTTTGTCGGTCATTGACTTGTTGGACGGCGATATTGACATTAACCCACTCCACCGTTAATGATGGTTTTTACCTAAACAATTTTTTATCAAACTGTGTCATTTGAGACTACTATCTTCACCTTTCTCATAACACCAATGAAGGAACTTCAGTTAGACAGTTAAAAACAATTCATCAGACACTGTGGGGTCATGAAAAATCATGGAATCTCATCAGGAAAAGACATGATTCTCCAGAATCATAAAGTCTAGTTTATTTTTATAATTTTTATAACAGTCCATTTCAATTTGTTACAAAAACTTCATAAAAAAGAACAACTACAAAGTAATTACAAAAATCCATTCTTCTCTATTTCTGAATTTTGTGGTTGGTTATTCACTGACTTGAGAAAACCTGAAACCTGTTATGAGAGACCACCTGCCTTGAGAGACCACTTTTGTGTGGCCCAAAGGGCGGTTTCTCAAGACAGGTTTTACTGTAGCTGTGAGCTTGTCCTTGGAGTATGAAAGAGAAGATTGATGTGTGATGCCTTAACAACTAATGATATACATGGGCAAGAAGTTTTATCTAGTTATGTCAAGAAGTAAAGAAATTATGGTCTGGTGTGTTAAACATCACTAAGAAAGGTATTTTTAACTTCTGGTACTCAACTGTGACCTTGATCTTGGGATTTAAATGTAATGTGGTGCACAACAAACCCTCTGCAATGATATATATGAATAAAAGATTTCATCAATTCATGTCATGTTGTGAAGAAGTTATGGTGCGGAGAAGAAATGACATCATTAACATTTCATGCATAACTGTGACCTTGACCTTGTGGTATGGAATGGAAATGTGGCATGTAACACACTGTCTACTGATAATATATATCTATGTTTCATAAAGCTGTGTCAAGTAGTACAGAAATTGGGGTCAAAATGTTGATGACGGACAGATGGATGTACAGGTAGAAGGCTGGATAGGTAGATAATGGATGACAGATGATGGATGGGCAACAGACAAATCGGTATCAAAAAAGAACCACTGATTTTGTCAGAGTGGGGCTAAAAGAAAGTCTCCCACTGAATACCCTCTGGTGCCTCCAAAATCAGTTGACATAATACCTTGAACAAACCTTAATCTAGGAGTCCCTGAGTTAAAATTTGTGGTCCACCATAAGGAACTCCAACATAAATGCCCATAGTGAGCCCAAATAACAACCCAGGGACTTGATTTGTGCCAACTTGATTCTGCCTACCCTTCCAATGATGCATTATTTGGAGTCATCCTAGTAAGGTACAATGAAATCCCTTCATAAATATCACCTGTAGACTGTGTTAAAAGTTTTCAGGTTCAGGCCCCTGTAGCCATCACAGTTGCCTAATGGTGTCTAAAAAGGGCTGTTCTCATCTAGACATTATATGAAGTCAACCTACCAAGTTACAATGAAATCCCTTCATAAATACGAACTGAAGACTGTGCTAAAGGTTTTCGGGCTTTGGGCTCGGGCAGCCATCACGGTTGAATGATTGCAACCAAAAGGGGACATTCTCATCTGGGCATCATCTGGAGTGATCTTACGAAGTTACAATGAAATCCCTTCATAAATTTGACCTGTAGACTGTGCTCAAGATTTTCGGGCTTCGGACACCTGTAGATGTCATCATCTAGGCATTATATGGAGTCAACCTAACAAGTTACAATGAAATCCTTCCATAAATATGACCAAAAGACTATGCTAAAGGTTTTTGGGCTCGGGCAGCCATCAAGGCTGAATGATCGCGACCAAAAGGGGATATTCTCATCTAGACATTATTTGGAGTCATCCTACCAAGCTACAATGAAATCCCTTCATAATTATGACCTGTAGACTGTTCTAAAGATTTTTGGGCTTCGGGCCCCTGTAGCTGTCACAGTTGCCCAATCGTGTCCAAAAGGCGACATTTTCATTTAGACATTATATGAAGTCAAACCTACCAAGTTACAATGAAATCCCTTCATAAATATGAACTGTAGACTGTGCTAAAGGTATTCAGGCTTCAGGCTCGGGCAGCCATAATGGTTGAATGATCGCAACCAAAAGGGGACATTCTCATCTGGGCATCATCTGGAGTGATCCTACGAAGCTACAATGAAATCCCTTCATAAATATGACCTGTAGACTGTGCTCAAGATTTTCGGGCTTCAGGCACCTTTAGCCATCACAGTTGACCAATCATGACCAAAAGGGGATGTCATCATCTAGGCATTATATGGAGTCAACCTAACAAGTTACAATGAAATCCTTCCATAAATACGACCTATAGACTATGCTAAAGGTCTTTGGGCTCAGGCAGCCATAAAGGCTGAATGATCATGACCAAAAGGTGATGTTCTCATCTAGACATTATTTGGAGTCATCCTACCAAGCTACAATGAAATCCCTTCATAATTATGACCTGTAGACTGTTCTAAAGGTTTTCAGGCTTCGGGCCCCTGTAGCCGTCACAGTTGCCCAATCGTGTCCAAAAGGGGACATTCTCATCTAGACATTATATGAAGTCAACCTACCTAGTTACAATGAAATCCCTTCATAAATATGACCTGTAGACTGTGCTAAATGTTTTTGGGCTTCAGGCTCGGGCAGCCTTCATGGTTGAATGATCGCAACCAAAGGGGACAATCTCATCTGGGCATCATCTGGAGTGATCCTACGAAGTTACAATGAAATCACTTCATAAATATGACCTGTAGACTGTGCTCATGGTTTTCGGGCTTTGGGCACCTGTAGCCATCATAGATGACCAATTGCAACCAAAAGGGGATGTCATCATCTAGGCATTATATGGAGTCAACCTAACAGGTTACAATGAAATCCTTCCATAAATATGACCTTTTGCCTATGCTAAAGGTTTCTGAGCTCAGGCACCCATCAAGGCAGAATGATCGCGATCAAAATGTGACGTTCTCATCTAGACATTATTTGGAGTCATCCTATCAAGTTACAATGAAATCCCTTCATAAATATGACCTGTAGACTGTGCTAAAGGTTTTCAGGCTTCGGGCCCCTGTAGCCATCACAGTTGCCCAATCACGTCCAAAAGGGGACTTTCTCATCTAGACATTATATGAAGTCAACCCACCAAGTTACAATGAAATTCCTCAATGACCTGTAGACTGTGCTAAAGGTTTTCGGGTTTTGGGCTCGGGCAGTCGTCACGGTTGGCAGATCATGCCCAAATGGGGAAATTCTCATCTAGACATCATAAGCAGTCATCCTACCAAGTTACAATGAAATCCCTCCATATTAAACATGACCTGCAGACTGTGGTAAAAGTTTTTGGGTTTCGGGCTTGTGCAGCCATCACGGTTGACAGATCATGCCAAAAAGGGGACGTTCTCATCTAGGCATTATACAGAGGCATCCTACCAAGTTACAATGACATCCCTTCATAAATACGACCTGTAGACTGTGCTAATGGTTTTCGGGTTTTGGGCTCGGGCAGCCATACCGGTTGACCGATCGCGACCAAAAGGGGACGTTCTCATCGAAACATGTCTCCAAACCTGCATGTGAAATTTCGTGATGATCAGACAAGAACTGCGGGGTGTAGCCTGTGCTAAAGGAAAATGTGAACAGACTCACAGACTAACAGACTTCCGTACGCATGATGGCAATAGCTTATCTTGACTTTGTCAAGTTAAGCTAATAAAATTGATAAATTTGTCCCTTGAGTGCAACAATGCTTTAGCATTGCAAAGCCTTCTTGCACTCAAGGAACGAAATACACCACCACCCATGCTATTCTGCAGATTATGAGGCCTAAAACTTAAAACAAACCAAGAATATGAACTTTTGATGGCAAAGAAATAATTGTAAAAATAAATGAAAGTGTCAATGATACTGTAGCTTAACTTGTCTGTACGTTGAGTTTGATGAAAAGTATAATGTTCAATGTTTATCAAAGGATTATGAAATAAGACAAGAATTGTGATAATTGGGAATATGTTAATTTCTGTTCCCTGTATGCTATGTTTTCAATAAAAATAATATGAGGTGTAGACTGTACTAAAGAATTGAGTGGAGGGTTAATTTGGCCCTCACAGTTAATGTATGTGGCCCTCACAGTTAATGTATGTCAATGAAAGTTACCAAGTTACAGTAAAAATTTTCCAAAATGAGTCATCCTATCAAGTTACAATGAAATCCCTTCATAAATACGGCCTGTAGACTGTGCTAAAGGTTTTTGGGCTTTGGGCCTGTGTAGCCATCATGGTTGACCGATCACAAACAAAAGGGGATGTCCTTGTCTAGACATTATACTGAGTCATCCTACCAAGTTACAATGAAATCCCTTCACAAATATGACCTGTAGTCTGTGCTAAAGTGTTTTGGGTTTTGGGCTCGGGCAGCCGTCATGGTTGAATGATCATGACCAAAAGGGAACATTCTCATCTGGGCATTATCTGGAGTCATCCTACCAAGTTATAATGAAATCCCTTCATAAATATGACCTGTAAACTGTGCTAAAGGTTTTTGGGCTTTGGGCCCCCCAAAGCCGTCACAGTAGACCAATCATAACCAAAATGGGGTGTTATCATCTAGACGTTATATGAAGTCAACCTACCAAGTTACAATGAAATACCTCCATAAATATGACCTATAGACTATGCTAAAGGTTTTCGGGTTTTGGGCTTGGGCAGCCATCATGGTTGAATGATCATGACCAAAATGGGTGTTCTCATCTAGACATTATTTGGAGTCATCCTACCAAGTTACAATGAAATCCCTTCATAAATATGACCTGTAGACTGTGCTCAAGGTTTTCGGGCTTTGGGCCCCCGCTGCCATCACAGTTGAACCAATCTTGACCAAAAGGGGATGTTCTCATCTACACATTATATGAAGTCCACCTACCAAATTACAATAAAATCCCTCCATACATATGACCTGTAGACTGTGCTAAAGGTTTTTGGGTTTTGGGCTCGGGCAGTCATCACTGTTCACAGATCGCGACCAAATGGGGAAGTTCTTATCTAGACATCATACGGAGTCATCCTACCAAGTTACAATGAAATCCCTCCATATTAAATATGACCTGCAGACTGTGCTAAAAGTTTTTTGGTTTTGGGCTTGGGCAGCTGTCTCGGTTGACACATCATGACCAAAAGGGGACGTTCTCATCTAGATATTATACAGCGGCATCCAAAATTCCTTCATAAATACAACCTGTAGACTGTGCTAAAGGTTTTCAGGTTTTGGGCTTGGACAGCCATCACGGTTGACCAATTGTGACCAAAAGGGGATGTTCTCATCTAGACATGACCCCACACCTGCATATGAAATTTCGTGATGATTAGACAAGAACTACGGGGTGTAGCCTGTCCTAAAGAAAAATGTGAACAGACTCACAGATTTCCGCACACGTGATGGCAATAACTTATCTTGACTTTGTCAAGTCAAGCTAAAAATAAAATAAAGAACTGCCCGCCCGCATGCAATTTTACAAAAAATGGCCTGAGAAACAGAAGATCTACTTTGTGGGGCCTAACCTAAGCTTTAAGCAGGAAATTAGAAGCCAATTCAACTGCTGAAATGCATGTAATCCTCTAAAAATTATAGAAAATATAAGATATGTTAAAAAGCAAACCAAAACTCACATGTATTTGTTTGTTTGTTTGTTGGTGGTTAACGTCACATGGAGATGAAGTCAAGTTTAGTCAATCGTTGATCAACATGTTGCCCATTTTAGAGGACTTTCACCCCAAGCATTGGTGACTGGGTCCTATTTTACTAGTAAAGCGGAACTGGTTTACCACAGTAAACAAGTGCTGCTCACTTCCCGGGGTTCCCACGGGGAAACTCACATGTAACTTACATAATTTAAAACTACGTTGTTCAAACAGAACGGTCCCTTATACCTTTCCAGCATATTTACAGTGTGCACAAGATATACTTGGACCCAAGCATGTCTTGAGATTTGCCTATACATGCAGTATATTGCTTTGTGAAATTTAAGGAGTTTAGCTTGTATTTTTTTCAAGGCCTTAAATCAATATTTTAGATGTACAGAAATGCACTGTGAGTTAACCCTTTACCTAACATGAAAAGCAGACGACACTTGCAAAAAAAATTCTTGAATAACTAATTTTTTTCATTTTTTGTCTCAAAAACATAGGTTATGACCCCTCATTGGAACGAGCTCGACGAGCTCGTTCCAATGAGGGGTCATAACCTATGTTTTTGAGACAAAAAATGAAAAAATAATGAAAATTAATTGGCGATTTTTAAGAATAGTGCTGGCCGGTTTTGGCCGTTACGTTGGGTAAAGGGTTAATGCAGTGGCTTTTCAATGCAAGCATGACACTGATATTAACTTGGGCTATAGTTATCATCTGAAAACATTAAATCTTAAATGAGGTCAATAACTCCATAATGTAACTCAAGTAAAGATCAAAATCAAAGTTTAACTGCATTTTCTGTGAATGATGAACCAAATGTAGAATGATTGTGTTGAGTGTATTATCCAGAAACATCAAATCTTGGAAATTTCAAGATAATAAAGGGCAATAACACCTAAATGGAATGTTGAACAAATGAAAGCCTACTCATGGAAGTGTCAGGTTTGAAAGTCCCTTTGAATACAATAAATTTTGACCTCAGAACCTAGGGAATGATAATTTCTGCTAAAATTGTTCTCATTGTTTGGAGGCAGAGGATCAGACCAGAATTCGGTGAGACAGGAAACTGATTTGAGGTGAAGCATTGCAGTTGGTACCTTTATGTTTTGAATGGATAATTTCATCAGAGGTCAATTATTTATAACCCTCAAGCCATTTGGAATGGTAGATGTCCAGTCAGTGGAGATAATTTGTTTCAGAATTTCAAAGGGATAGGTTCAGAAACCTGGAAATGTTATAACATCCATGGATGGATGGATGGATGGATGGATGGATAAATGGATGGATAAATGGATGGATGGATGGATGGATGGATGGATGGATGGATGGATGGATGGATGGATGGATGGATGGATGGATGGATGGATGGATGGACTCACATCCGAGTAGATATGTGGCTATCAATTATGTGGTTATAAGTAGTTATGTGGCTTATATTTTTAGTGGCTTCTCAGATTAATGTGGCTCCTTTGTCCAACCAATAGTTATGTGGCTTATATTTTTTATGTGGCCTTTTTGGCTATTTATGTGTCCAATGTCAAATTTTATGTGGCTTATATTTTTAAGTGACTTCTCAAATTTTATGTGGCTATCAATTATGTGGCTGCCAATTATGTGGCTTTTCTGCTAAGAAATGGCTATTTATGTGCCCATGTCCATATATGTCCATATATATTTTATGTGACTTATATTTTTAAGTGGCTTCCAAACTTTTATGTGGCTGCCCATATATGTTTAAGTGGCTTCCCAACTTTTATGTGGCTGTCCATATATAATTTTATGAGTCTTATATCTTTAAGTGGCTTCTCAACTTTTATGAGGCTATCAATTATGTGGCTGCAATGGATGGATGTCCAAAGATTTGGACATCGCTGTTCCAACCTTTAATGTAACTATGATGTAAAGTGTCTTATTTAGTCACATAGATGATTTTCAGATGTGTAGAAAATTTCTGTTATGTGGCTAGCCATGTAACAAGCATTAGCAACATAACTATCCATTTATGACAAAAAACTAATAGCCACATAAATAGTTAAATGTAAACATGGATGGATGGATGGATGGATGGATGGATGGATGGATGGATGGATGAATGGATGGATGGATGGATGGATGGATAGATATGCCTAAAATCAGGATTCATGTGGCTAAAATATTTGAGAAAATTAAAATGCATGGACAACCACTAAAAACTATTTTTTAAGTCTGATTTCTGGGTGGTAGCAAACCCTAACCCTTTCAGCTTACTGACCCTAACCATAACCCTGATTTACGTCTGATTTCTGGCTGGTAGCAAACTCAATCCCTTTCAGCTTACTGACCTTAACCCTAACCCTAACCCTTACCATAACCCTAACATAAAATCCCTGAAAATGCAATAGCCACTTTTTGTCACTTAGTAGCCACATAAACAATTTTAGCCACATAACCCACTTTTAAACACATAAACACCAATCTGTGTACCAACAACTAGGCACATGAACCTGATTTGTTGGTGCAGATGGATGGACAGACAGACATATGGGTGGATGGATGGATGGATGGATGGATGGATGGATGGATGGATGGATGGATGGGTGGGTGGGTGGGTGGGTGGGTGGGTGGGTGGGTTTATGGGTGGGTGGATGGATGGATGGATGGATGGATGGATGGATGGATGGATGGATGGATGGATGGATGGATGGATGGATGGATGGATGGATGGATGGATGGATGGATGGATGGATGGATGGATGGATGGACATTCTTACACGTTCTTACTTGTGGGGTTTCTCCCATGTTAAACCCTAACCCACAAGGTCAAAAAATTAACCTCACAGTGCAAAAAATAACCTACAAGTGGCCACTGTACTAACCCTCACCCTCACAACTACCACTGGCCCTAAATTGTAAACCCCACAATGTACCTCTGGTAAGCTTGGATGGACAGATGGATGGGCAGATGGACGGATGGACAGATGGACAGGCAGATGGATGGCTGGATGGATGGATGGATGGACAGATGGACAGACAGACGGATGAACAGTTGTGGGCTTAATTTTTGATGGAAAAATTGATAATTTTAATTCGTTCGGACAACGGCTAAAACCTAGTTTGTTTTTTTTAAATTGGGGGGGGGGGGGGGGGTATAGACATGGTTACATCCCCCAACCTAATGCTGAAGAGAAACTAACGCTAACCACAACCCTGAACTGACCCTAAACGTTAATATAAACCCCCAAAATTCTCAATTTGCCTCATAAGTTTCATATCTTAGTAATTAAGCTCAAAATATATCAAATTAGCTCAAAATATTTCGGTAAGCTCAAAATGCCTGTCCAGACAAAAAAAAACCTCATAACTCCTGTATTATAGCATGGACGGACAGATGGACAGACAGATGGATGGACAGATGGATGAATGGATGAATGGATAGGATGGATGGATGGCACAGTAAATAGTAAGCATACCACATCAGTCCAGGCTCTTGGTGCATGTGTCCAAACACCTCCTAGAGATCTGGATTCATTTTCAAAAACATCTTCCAGGTAGGTTTTATATCCTGCATCTTTCTCAAGCAACATGCTGCAATTTAAATTTTACAGTTTAACAAGAGTACAACACATACAAGTATCAATGAGTTTCTACAACTAGATCATAAGAATCACAGAACAATTCAAACAATCTGGCTCAATTACTCACCGTAGGACTGATAGTCATTAACCCTTTACCCAACGCAGACGATATCAAAATTTATTATTTCAAATATCATTTTTTTATATTTTTTCATAAAATTTCAACAAAACCATATCATGTGACCCCTCGTTGGAACGAGCTCGATGAGCTCGTTCCAACGAGGGGTCACATGATATGGTTTTGTTGAAATTTTTTTTTAAATAATATTTTTTCAACAGCTGAATTTGCATATTACGTGGGTGGATGCGGGCGATTTGTTGGGTAGAGGGTTAATACCTCCACTTCAGGCTTCCAGAATGCTCATCCAAATGTGAAACTTCAAAATCAGTTCTCAGTTCAAGGGGATATAAAATTGTCACAGATTGAAAATTCCAGACTGTACGCATATTTGCTTGTCAGTGTTCATGTATGAGAAGTTTCATCCAATTCAATTCATAAATGTAGGAGTTGTTACGTACACAAGAATCTCATATAGAAATTTATATTAAATCTTCTTAGTTGAAGGGGAGATAACCTAGTTGAAATAATCGCAGATTGAACATTGGGAAATATGTGCATGTTCACTTGCTAGTGATCATGTTTGAGAGTTTCATCAAAATCGAATCATTAACTGGTAAAGTGCAAGAAGCCATTATCAGGGCTCTACTGAAAAGTGTTGAAAACCACTTTCATAGCTTTACACTGTGTACTTTAGCTTGTCATTTGTGCAGCAGTAGTAGATAAAGAAAAATTAAAAATAAAACTGTTTTGTTACAATTTATTAGAGAGTGCCACCAGTCACTTTCCAATAAATAGTAACAAAACAATTACCATATTTACTCTATGTATTGGGACACTCTATGATTTGGGACACACATTTTTTCCAGAAAACTATATTTTTTTATGCTCCAAAGTTTGAGACATTCAGGAGATTTGTTTCCAGTTGACCCGTCGCTAGTAGCAGATGACACTCATAAAAAAAATTCTTGAGTAACTAAAAATTTTCACTTTTTGCTTCCAAAACATAGCTTATGATCCCTCATTGGAACAATCGCAATGCACTCGTTCCAATGAGGGATCATAAGCTATGTTTTGGAAGCAAAAAATGAAAATATAAAAAAAATTGGATGGCGATATTCTGTATATAGTGATGGAAAACGAATCACACACAACTTTATTCAGCATCAAATCAAGACCAGGCTGTTCTTTCCCCATTTTCTAAGAATTGGGACACCTGTGAAAATAATTATTTTTAGCTGTCCCAATACATAGAGTAAATACGGTACTGAACAAATTCTTGTGAAACTAGGGCTCCCCTTGCTGGCAGCATTGTATTTTAAAAAAAAATACTCTTGTTACAAATCACGTTTCAAACATAATTTAGTGCTTTACCAATTAATGTAAGAGTTGTGTGTGCATGAATTGTCTGTAGAAATCAATATTAAATCTTTTCAAGATGAAGGGGAAATAACCTGGTTACAATTATTGCAGATTAAAATTTTGGAAGTATGCAGATTTTCATTTGTTAGTGGTCACGTTTGAGAAGTTTCATTTATATAATCTGTCCATTAATGAAGGAGGAGATATTTATTTATTTGGGTTTAACGACACTTTTGACAGCCAGGGTCACCTTGTGTCAGACAGTTTTATGGGTGAATGAAGCCAGAGTACCTGGAGAGAACCACTGAGCAATGGTGAGCAACTGCCAGACTCCCCAACATACTGACTCCACAAGCAGGGTTAGCATTGAAGACATGTGCACCATCAATGTGAAGTATGCTTTAGTACACAATTCCACTGTGCCCCGCACAGGCAATTGGGATGAAGTGCCTTGCCCAAGGACACAACAATGTTACCCTTGGTGGGGATCGAACTGTAGACCTTTCTGTTTGAAGTCCAATACCGTAACCACTGAGTCACTGCTATAATATTAGAACGTTCCTTTTCATGTTCTATCGGTAGATAGTACCTGAGTTTGTGTGATTTCTGAAATAAAACCTGAAGCAGCAAAGCTAATTATTTTATTATGCCGAACAAAAAATAACATTTATTGTTAAGCGTTAACTGTAGCATGCCATCAATCTTGTAACTACAATGTAGTCGAATCCAAAAACATGACGTCATTTCGAACGAATGACGTCTCTTCGAAAATAACTTGTCACAAGTGCCGTCGCTTTGGGAGTTTCCATATCAACAAATGCCAGTGTTTACAGCTGTTCATGTTATAATTCATTGTTAATGCTTGTGTGATAAGTGGTATAAATTAATGGAATATAAATTCATGTTTCTCGGACGACGGCAGTTGATAGAATTAAGAGGAGTGAAACAATTTATTTTGAACTTGAGGTGGAGGTTCAGTGAGGACGGGGATTACTAAACTTGTAATATAATTGATTGAGGTCATAACTCATATTCAGGATTCACTGAGCTGGTGAACAACACGTGAGTTTTTAATATTTCTGATTCTTTTGAATTCATTGTTTTCAGTTAAAATTGAAAACACACCCACTGAAGATGATATATTTGTTGGTAAGTTTGTGTCTACCTGTGTTGAAAAAAGTTAAACGGACACGGAGCCAGCGTTTGGTGTTGAGAAATTCCAATCAACGCTGATCAATGGAAGTGGCACTTACATTTTCTTCGTTCTCTTGTCTCCAGGGAAAAACGTACCTGTGTTTTGCCCCAAAACTCCAGTACTATGACTTTTAGAAGGTGTCAAATTAACCAATCACGGCTGATGTTACAAACTCGAGGCATAATAAATTCCTATAGGAGGAGATAAATACACAATAATCTCAAGTGGAAATCTCTAATATATCCATGTTCAAGAGATATAACTCTTGGTTAAAATTATCGCAGACTGAAATTTTTTTAATATGGTGGTCATGTTTGAGAAGTTTCATCAGTATTGGGTCATAAATGTAGGAGTTGCACACACAAAAATTGTATTTAGAAATCCATAATAAAGTTCAAAAGGATATCTACCAGTGGAGCCCTCTCGCACTTTCGAGAGACTCGATAGATACGTTGTTAATTAGACTCCATATGATGGATACGGCACACAGAATACCAAACATGAGTTCACTGAATGATTTCAGTTTGGGATCCAGCAGCAGAAATACGACAGTTATAATGTCAACTCTGATCCAGAAGCAACCAACAGAGTGGAGCCCACTTAATTGGATATCTCTTAATTGTATATCCCTGTTAATTGAATATAATTTTCAAACACAAAACCATTTACCATACCTTCAGTACAAATTTGATCTGTTTATTGCATATGGGTTGTTGAGTAAACTCCTGTTAATTGTATATAAATTTTTGTAATATGTAGAAAAAATTACTGTGACATGCACCAAATTCCCCTTATTTATCAACCTTTTTGGCCTCACTACATCCAATATAGGCATTTATTCTATTATATCTTGTTTCACAGAGCTCATGGAGCTCTGTCAAACAAGATATAATAGAATAAATGCTAAGTTTATCTCTAGAATACAGGAAAGTGACACAATCCCTGTTAATTGAATGCTCCTGTTAATTGAATAATTTTCATTGGCAAAGTGGCTATTCAATTAACAGGGTTCCACTGTACTATGAAACAGAGACATAAACGGGAAGCTGAAGGGATAAACATTCTCCAAATGCTCACACCACTCAGCTCAAACAGAAAGGACTTCTAGCCACTTTTTAAAGATATTACTTGGTTAAAATCATTGCTGATTTAAAATTCTCGAATTTGCAAATGTTCACTTGTTGGTGTTATGTGTGATAAGTTTCATTTCATCCAATTCAATTCATAAAAGCAGGGGGAGTTGCTCACATAGAAATCTAATATACAAATCTATGTTAAATCTACTGAGTTGAAGGGAAGATAACCTAGTTTTACCTTTTATGTTCTATTAAACAAAGCTTGATTACCAATCAGTGACAATTTATGCAACTTGAGAAATGACCATATGAAGAGCTTGTCTAAATACTGGTCTGTCAGTTCAGGCTCTTTCTGTCAATCATGTCAACCAACCATGTTTACTTTACTGACACAATCATATGACTCTATGTGTTTCATGAAAGTCTATGATTATCTCAATTTCATTTTATGTTAATTAACATATTTTGTTTGCTTTATCATCAACAATTCTTATCATTGCTACTGTGAGCTTTTGGCATAAGAGCAATTTTTTGGAGCCAAATTGTTAGCCATTAGATGTTTTAGTGCCAAATCAAAATTTTCAATACAAATGGCTAAGGCCACACAAAGTAGATCTTCTGTTTCTCAGGCCATTATTTGCGAAATTGCATGTGTGCGAGTGGTTTTTTATTTTATTTTTTATTTCAGTAATTACTTTTTTGCCATCAAAAGTTCATGTTCTTGGTTCAAGTTTTAGGCCTCATAATCTACAGAATAGCATGGGTGGTGGTGTGTTTCATCCCTTGAGTGCAAGAAGGCTTTGCAATGCTAAAGCATTGCAAAGCCTTCTTGCACTCAAGGGACAAATTCATAATTTTTTTCAACTTGGGTAAAATATCGGACATATTAAAACCATTTAATTTTAATTTTTTTTTAAGTTTAAATTGGTTATAAAAAGAGATGCGGCAGCCAAAAGGACCATGCGGGAGGGCCTGAGAAACAGATTTTTTATTTTTTTTTGCCTAAATGGCATTTGTTAAAGTTATTGCATTCACAAAGTCATTATCAGACAAACACTGAGTTTTCAACAAAAAGTGGCATAACTCCTACAAAATTTAGTGAATTTAACTTGATATGCTCTTCTCAACATGTATGCCTATAACAAGTTTCATGAAAACACAATTATATCTGTTCAAGTTAACTTGTTCACAAAGTGGCTTACAAACACCAAATTTCCAACAAAAATGGCCATAACTCCTATAACATCTGAAAAAAAACTTGGTGAATATTGAACATGACCAAGATCTTCTTACAATTTATCTTACAACAAGAACACAGTAGTGTGATGTCATGATCTTTATTCATAAAAATCAATTCACAGATGCTGATTGTCAAAAAATTATGGAAACAAGTCAAGAAAGATGGTGTATTAAAGTCTTGACCTTGCCTGTGGGTCATACACTGACTTGTCCTAATGGACTCATTGATCTATACCCAGAGATAAGGTTGAGACTTCAATACGCCATCTCAGAAACCCACGTGGTGGTAATAATCTATATACATACATACAGAAGGTTTCATGAAAATTTGACTACATTTGTTCAGATTATTTTTTAGATTTTCTCACAATGTATGCCTATAATAAGTTTCATAAAACCCCAATTACATTTGTTAAAGTATTTGAGTTCACAATTCATTATTAGACAAATACTAAATTTCCAACAAAAAGGGGCATAACTCCTACAAAAGCAGAGAACAATTAGTAAATATTGAACTTGACCGAGATCTTCCCACAAGTTTCACAAAAATCTGATGACATCTGTACAAGTTATCGCATTTACAAAATGTGCAGATTGACACATGGATGGATGGATCAATACATGCAACACACTGATGGATGGACACATTTCTATATCCACGCTAAACTTTGTTTGGACATGGATAATAAGAAATATTACCTTCAAATTTACCCAAGAACATTAATACAGAAGCTACTATATGTCGTAAGTTTTATAATAAACAATAACATGAAATTGTCCTTTGAGTGGAACAAGGCCCAACTGCAATGCTTTAGCATTGCAGATGGCATCATGTTCCACTCAAGGGATTAAATAATCTTCAATACAGTCTCTGTAGTCTTTATAATCTGTTCTTATATTACTGAAGAAGAATGCAGACCTTTTTATGCTTCACTGGGTGGGCAAGTATTCACTTTCTGAGGGTTTATGATAACCCAGTTCCGTGGGAGTCATGTAATCTGTGCAACATTGTGCATGGCATTAATATACAGAACCGCACATACGTTTGAAAAGGTTAAGAATTATCACACAAGATTGCTTTGGCCTATGATATCACAAGAGACGAAGGCTCGAGTGATTTCCTGGGCCAAAGCAATCAAGTGCGATAATTCTTAGCCCATTCAAATGTATGTGCAGTTCTGTATATTAATGCCATGCACAATGTTGCACAGATTACATGACTTTAATACACCATCTTTCTTGATTTATTTCCATATATTTTTGACAACTGGTTAATTGCACTGTTTCCTTTGTTGCCAACAAGAAATCATTGTTAGGTGGCAGGGTACCAACCCTTATTTGCTTTTTAATGTTTATGGCATTCATTTGCTCAAAACCAATTGATGCCGATCAGTGTCACAATCATGATGATCGAACTTCAGTTTGACTAAACTGCAGGGAATAACATAACAAAAACTGTTTAAATAGCTGATAAGTTTAGCAGACTCCATTATTATATATTAGTCAAAGTTTGCTAAGCACCAAATATTTGACACATCATTGTGAAATTGGCTTGTGACATATTTGCAATATTTTGGGAGGATATGATTGAGGAATGTATTGAGATGGTCCCCAGTGTTTACATTAGCTCTCTTGACAGGCAGACTTTTCGTGACAGTCATGGAAAGCATGTACCCCTTGATTTTCATGATGTTTTCGTGGACTGTCTACATGTACATGACATGTGTAGGGTATTCAATCTTCATTTCAACACAAACCCTTGTGATTTAATGATTGAATATGGCAAATGCAAATGTAAGAAGACATTTGTCTGAAGCAGAAATGTGGTGGGCTGTAGGGATGGTAGGGCAAGGGACTACCCATTGTCAGGTTGGTGAAGCCCTTGCTGTGCACCATACAGTGATCACCAGAGCCTGGACAAGATTTCAGCAGTATGGCACACCAGTAAGATGGCATGGTGGTGGCAGAGACAGGGCAACATCTGCAGCTGAAGACTGGTTTTTGATCATTCAGGCCTGTGGGAACCGCTTTGCCACAGCAACCCAGCTTTACAGTGACCTTCAGAATGCATCTGGGGTAAATGTTTCGACACAGACTATCCGGGCAAGGTTGCAAGAAGGTGGTCTCCGATTGAGAAGACCATGTATTCGCACTCCGCTGTCCCAGAACCACCGCCAGGCACAATATGAATGGGCCATGGACCATGTTGGATGGACCAGAGAAGACTGGTGACCTGTCCTTTTTACAGATGAGTCAAGGTACTGCCTAGACCACACAGCATTTTAGGGCATGGAGAAGACCAGGAGAGCAATTCCATACAGCCAACATTGCTGAGCATGACCGCTATGGTGGAGGGTCAATCATAGTCTGGGGTGGCATCAGCTGGGATGGATGGACAGAGCTCTGTGTCCTTGAATGTGGTACATTGACTGCACAATGGTATATTGATGAGATCCTGGATGTCCGCGTCAGATTATATGCAGGTGCAGTGGGTGATAGATTCATTCTGATGGATGATAATGCCCATCCCCATGTTGCCCATGCTGTCGGGGAGTACCGACAGAGGGAGGGGATTGAGCGTATGGACTCGTCTGCAAGATCCCCTGACCTCAGTCCAATCGAACATGTCTGGAATGAGTTGCAGCTTGCAATTTCAGCCCGTCCAGTCCAACCAAGAAGTGTCCAGGAGCTTGGTGCCATCCTGGTCCAAGAATGGAACAACATCCCACAAAGGACCACCAGGAACCTTATTGGGAGCATGAGAAGGCATTGTCAAGCTGTAATTAACAGTAATGGGTTTCATACTTGATAATAAAGCCATACCAGTTCGCTCTGTCAACTTTTTGGCATATTGAAAAATTTCCTCTTTTACCAATAGTATCCATTTTCCATGGTTATCATATTCAAAAGTTAAAAAATATTGTCAAACACAAATAAAATCTTAATTTCGGTACTTAAATCATTAAAGATATAATTAAATAAAAAATATATACACTTTTCATTACAAAATTTCAACTAAAAAGCAAAACAGGTAGTTGGATATACTTGGTGCTTAGCAAACTTTGAGTAGTATATATGACCAGTTGTGGAAAGTATTTGTCAAGGAACAAGCAGTCAGAATACTATTTTTATTTTGTAGATTTTTGACTCGAATCTGATTGTTTAAATATCTTGTGTAAACAAATCTAAATGAGCATCTTGGAATTTCCAAGCTATCTTGACTCTGGTGCATTTGACCAATGATGACGTGATTTATTTAGACAGGTTCCTTCTCTAATTATGTTGGAAATGAAATCGAACATGTTTTGTATCACCACATGTGCGATACAACATTATTTTTATCATACAGTAAAACCTGTCTTGAGAGACCACTGTCTTGAGAGACCACCTGTCTTGAGAGACCACATCTGTCAGGCACCGATTGGTTTTACTCTATAATGGACCTGCTATGGGAGACCACCTGTCTTGAGAGACCACTGTGACCTGGTACCAACTTGTATTTTTATGCCATAATTGACCTGTCTTGAGAGACTGCCCCTTTGAAGACTGAAACCATGACAAAAACTTCTTACCTTTTCTGGAATTGGAAAATCTATTGTGTTATACTAACACAATTAAAAATATTAAAACCCCTTAATTGGGTTTCAATTGCTAACTCATTAAAGATTAAGATGTTTTTATAAGACCCCTGTGAAAAGATTAGGATTATTGCTGAATAAACAATTTCATACATACTTGAAATGTGACAGATAGGAATAAAAATAAATTTGTGTTGAAAATCTTTTTGTAACAAATTGAAATGGACTGTTATAAAAATTATGAAAATAAATTAGTGTTGAAAATCTTCAATGAAGATTTTCAACATTAATTTATTTTTATAATTTTTATAACAGTCCATTTCAATTTGTTACAAAAACTTCATAAAAAAGAACAACTACAAAGTAATTACAAAAATCCATTCTTTTACTATTTCTGAATTTTGTGGTTGGTTATTCACTGACTTGAGAAAACCTGAAATCTGTTATGAGAGACCACCTGTCTTGAGAGACCATTTTTGTGTGGCCCCAAGGGCGGTCTCGCAGGACTGGTTCTACTGTATTCAGTCAACTGCAAATTATATTTTGCTTATAGAAATTTGTTCTATTACAAAGTATTGGAGAGTGCCTGTAGGAACTGTCCAATAATTTGTAATAAAACAAATTATGAATAACAAATTCTGACCAACAAAAATAATCAAGCCCTCAAGCAGTTAAAATTGTACTAATGATGAAAACTTGGTGTCTCTTTTCATTGCTTGTGAAGTGTTGTTTGGAGACAAACCGCCTTCTTGAAGTTCTTTTAATCAAAAAATCTCCCAAGAGGAATTTGGATCAGCTCTGGCATATAAACAATTGGAGGTTTAATTAATAATACACAACAAAAAGCAAAAACTTCAAGAATTGAAATGAAAATTATTCAGAAGCAGCAACAAAACAAATGAAATATTTGTTCTTTTTAGAAGTATCCTACTTTTACAATACCAACCTCAACTCAGGACTGATATACCAAGCTCCATCCCATTTCCACCCAGGAGGTGGCACAAATTTATCTTTGGGTATTTCCACCTGAAAGAATATTAGTAAATAATAAACACTGATTTTACTTCACTGGCGATTCATTCTTTAACCCTTAAGTATCTAATTCTGACTTTAATCACATTTTTCTATAACAAAACAGGTGACACAGCGTGCAGTATTGGGGTAAGCTTGCAAGTTACATTCTAAGTGCCTGGCCATTGTGTCTATGGAATACTTGCCAAGAAACAACTGAAAAGTCATACTGTCAAGACTACAGCCATCAGAAAAAAATAGTCTCCCTCTCTCAAAAACAGAATGCCATAAAAAAATGAGTTCCATAAGCATAATTATAACATGACAAGAAATTCCTATATCATATACCAAAAATATTTTAATCGGTCGGTTTCGTACTTCTGGTTTCGGTGGCTGAGGGATGCGGTGGTCCCACGGTACATTTGTGCAAAAGCCAGGGAGTGCAATGTGAATAACCTTTCGGCATTACAACAAATGATCTGTACCCAACACTAAACTTATGTCTTTTGATATGGTGATGGGCATGGATCACCTATCACTCTAAAGAAATTACTTGTTTTGTGTCAACAGTGTTTGACCAAGTCACCAAAAGGGACCAGCAGCCTTTCATGACTGCTCAGACTTGGGGCGTAGGACTGTCAGATCTGGATCTATTTTTTTTCTTGTGTGTGCAGGTGTGTGTTTTTAAAAGTTTAGTTCTTCCTCCAGGTCGTTAAGAGTTATATTAAGATAATTAAGTCAGAACAGATCTTGACTTTTAAAGTTAGAGAAATGAATGAATTCATTGTGCTTCCATTGGAGCCGCAAAAGTGAATGTGTTGTGAAAATTTTATGACACATTGCTCAACTTAGCAGTGAAAACCTAATACTTTAAACCATATTACAAGACAGAAAGAAAAATTTAAATGAAATGAAGGATTAACCCTTTACCCAACGTAATGGCCAAAACCCGCCGGTGCTATACACAATTCAATTTTCTTTTTTTTTTTTATTTTTTGCGTCAAAAACATAGCTTATGACACCTCATTTGAATGAGCTTGTTGAGCTCATTCAAATGAGAGGTCATATGCTATGTTTTTGATGCCAAAAATGACAAAAAGTTAGTTATTCAAAAATTTTATTTGCGAATGTCGTCTGCCTTCCATGTTTGGTAAAGGGTTAAAAATGAATGTTTTCTTACAAACAGACATTTCTTTTTCAGATAAGCTCCACTCAGGGTGAAAACTATTGTTTGCTTGTTTATTTATTGCGGTTTAATGACACTTTCAACAACCTGAGTTGAGTTGGACAGTTTTATTGGTGGAGGAAGCCAGAGTACTCAAAGTAAACCACTGATCAAAAGTGAAAAACTACAGTACAGTCGCCATGCACTAGCTGTAATCCGTGCATGGGCAGTGGGCAGTGATATCCACATATGCATTTATCAAGTAATAATAATCATCATCAGCAAGAGTTTTATTAACCCTTTACCCAAAGCAGACGATATCAAAATTTATTATTTTAAATATCATTTTTTTAAATTTTTCAAAAAATTTCAACAAAACCATATCATGTGACCCCTCGTTGGGACGAGCTCGTTCCAATGAGGGGTCACATGATATGGTTTTGTTGAAATTTTTTTGAAAAATAATATTTTTTCAACTGCTGAATTTGCATATACGTGGGCGGATGCGGGCGATTCGTTGGGTAAAGGGTTAATGAAGCACTGGTACTTCATTAAGCAAGTTTTTGATGATTTAATTAGTGTTTGGAATCTAATATTATTGCATTCGTGGAAATATTGGCCACCCATTGAAAATGGCCAGTCCATGGCGGCCATACTGTATCTGACTCTCCAACTTACAAAACCAGCACAAACTGGGATAGCAGTAGTTGAAGGCAAGTGTACCATTAATGTGATGTATGCCTTAGTACAGAGTGTGACTGTGCCCCATGTGGCGCTCATGTGAAAAACCTGCACAAAAGTTTTCGTTGACATTCATGATCTGCACTAAACTTGGTAACATATTGATGTGGCCAATCACGCATATCCAATACCATTTTCCAAAAATATCAACATCACTTTGGATATCCCTTACTTTTTTTTAATACCGTATTTACTCTATGTATTGGGACAGCTAAAAATAATTATTTTCACAGGTGTCCCAATTCTTGGAAAATGGGGAAAGAACACAGCCTGGTCTTGATTTGATGCTGAATAAAGTTGTATGTGATTCGTTTTCCATCACTATATACGAAAATCGCCGTCCAATTTTTTTTATATTTTCATTTTTTGTTTCCAAAACATAGCTTATGATCCCTCATTGGAAAGAGCGCATTGCACTTGTTCCAATGAGGGATCATAAGCTATTTTTGGAAGCAAAAAATGAAAATTTTTAGTTACTCAAGAATTTTTTTTATGAGTGTCGTCTGCTACTAGCGACGGGTCTACTGGAAACAAATCTCCTGAATGTCCCAAACTTTGCAGTATAAAAAAAATATAGTTTTCTGGAAAAAATGTGTGTCCCAAATCATAGAGTGTCCCAATACATAGAGTAAATACGGGTATTTAAAATCATTACCAGAAAATACAATTTTTAAAAATATAATTGTAAAAGTTTCATAGTATCGGCCCCAGTTATGAAAACAAAAGACAAACACTTCCAATCAATGAAACCTTTGCAGTGCAGTGCATTATCTTTTACAAGCATTCACCATCATAACTTTAAAGTGCACATTAACCCTTTGATACTTTTTTACATCTTATGACATACGAAATCAAAAAGCGTGTTGATACTTTTGTACATCTTATGACATACGAAATTAAACAGCACATTGACACTTTGTGGTAATTTGTTTTGTTATTATTTTTTGATTTTTTAAAGTTTTATCCTCAATTCTTATTTTCTCCTGAATAGTGCTCAGTGACAACCATTGAGCCAAATGTTATTGCAGCTTAAAATACTAATATAATCCTGCTGTCGAGACTTCTTAACTGGTTAAGTGCAAGAAGTCACTATCAGTGCTTTGAAAAACTTAAGATACAAGAGCAAAAGCCAACACTTCCTTGCTTATTTTTCACATTCAGTCAAACACATATAATATTATGTTTATATCAATTTGTTTTATTACAAATTATTGGAGAGTGCCTGTGGGCACTCTCCAATAATTTGTAATAAAACAAGTTTTGAATAACAAATTCAAACCACCAAAAATAATCTAGTCCTCAAAAAGATAATCACTAATGTGAAAAATATCTTGTTATTTGTACTTTCTGATGTTTGAAAAACATTGAAGAAACTGAATTCCCAGTGACATTTGAACGTCAGGATAATTAAAGTGTCAAAGGGTTAATATGGTATTACTGAAATGTTTTTTTTAAATTTGACACTATGACTCTGGCTGTTGAAAGTACCTTTACCCAAACCACAGGATATCAAAATCCATTATTTTAACCCTTGGATACTTTTGTACGTCTCATAATGTATGAAATCAAACAGCACATTGATACTTTGTGGTCATTTGTTTTGTTATTATTTTTCGATTTTTTAAAGTTTTAACATCGAATTCCTATTTTCTCCCGAATAGTGCTCAGTGACAACCACTGAGCCAAATGTTATCGCAGCTTAAAATTCTAATATAATCCTGCTGTCAAGACTTCTTAACTAGTTGAGTTCTAGAAGCCACTATGAGGGCTTTCAAAAAATGAGGATACCAAAGCAAAAATCAACACTTTCCTTGCTTATATTTCATATTCAGTCAAACACAAATAATATTTTGCCTGCGGGCACTCTCCAATAATTTGTAATAAAACAAGTTTTGAATAACAAATTCAAACCACCCAAAATAATCTAGCCCTCAACCAGGTAATTACTAATGTGAAAAATATCTTATTATTTTTACTTTCCGACATTTGATGTCGTATTTTGAAAAAAGTTGAAGAAACTGAATTCCCAGTGATCTTTGAACGTCAGAATAATTAACGTCTCAAAGGGTTAATGGCTATAACCAATCTGCATCTCCAATTAACACCAGTGACATTGACTCAAGAAATAAACAAAAATATAGAAATACTTCTGCTGACATCTTTTAGTATGTCTGAAACATTGTTGAAACAAATTATTAACTCTCAACCAGCCGAGTATTTTTTAAATATTTTTATCAAATCTAGTCATGTTTTTATGATGAAAATCTTTTGGAAATTTAACTCAAGAAATCATTGGTCAAAACCTTGATTTAATTTACAGGTGATAAATTTAATTAAAAATTCCCAAAATGTACTTATTCCAGTGGCAAGATATTTGCTGCCCAGGAATATCTGCCAGCAAGTAAAGAGTTAAAGACTTCAAAATAGCTACAAAATTGGGGATTATTTTCTGGAGCAAATGTTCTGCCAAACAACACTTATAGAATATACCTATAGTAGCTTGGTGTACCAACCATGAGTGGTGAGCATTTAATACACCCAGGTACTTTGGGTGTATTTTATATATACCATGGTCAACAGATTATTAAGAGTCACTATTATTTTTTCGTGATTTTACTGAGCAGCAGGTGTACACACATGCAAATCTTTTTTTGTTTATATGAGCACTAGTGTGCAGTACTTCTGCTGTCAATTTTATCACCAAAATGAAAAATGGAAAAAGAAACATGCAAATCATGGGCTTTTTCATTTTAATAACATAATAACATACTATTTCAGGGTGTAGATGGTTTATTAACATGAGACAACACATGTTTGTTAAGTTTTGGTATCTTATGAGATAAAAACTCATTTAAAAATGTAATAAATAAGTGCCACTTTCATTTCAATGTTCGCGAGGTGACGAGTGATAAACTTGGACAAAGTTTTCATTCAGGTCTAGGTCATCAAAGGTCAATTTGAATGTAGTTCCACTGTAGGTGTAAATTTTAACTATTGAAATCCCATTGCTGTTGTGTTCTCCACAGACACATCTATTCACCACGGTTGGTGTGTAAAGCTAAAATTTATGTCATAGGCTTTTTATATATAGTAAAATAGGTAATCATGGTATAAATTGTTTTCAACTATGTAATTTGAGGTCTTATAAGTGCACTATTTGCTTCTCGACCTATTTAACCTCTGAACTCTGAACTCTGGTGGTGCAACAGAATTTTCTCCAATCACTCTGTTTTTCTCTTGTTTAGGTATGAATTTAACCAATTATATCTTGTTTGACAGAGCTCACTGAGCTCTGTCAAACAAGGTATATTTGGGTAAATATCAAATTGCATTATGGGAAATATCTGCTGTTGAAAACTTTGCCATTTTGACATCAGTGTGCAAAGGGTTAAACACTTTTCATCGGGTTTTGGATCAAGTTAAATGGAATCTTCAACTCGTTCAAAGTTTAACCCTTTATCTATTGCACACAATATCAAAATTTTGTTATTTTAATTATTTTGTTTTCAAACTTTTCACATAATTTCAACAAAACTCGTTCAAATGAGGGGGGGGGGGGTTACATGGTATGATTTTGTTGAAATATTTTAGAAAATAATTTTTTTCAACTGCTCAATTTCTAAATTATGTGGGTGGATATGGCCAATTCATTAGGTAAAGGGTTAATGTGAAATTTACTAAACTCATCCAGTAAATTAGATTTGGGTCTCTCCAAAGGATTAGTTCGGACATGATTTACTGATCTCAGTTCATTAATTTCACTACAAACTCCTTGCTAGATCCTGTATATATACAACAGACCTTCAAAAGTCCAGAGAAAATTTAAATTTGCAAAGATTTTAAGTTAGGCCCCACAAAGTCTATCTTCTGTTTCTCAGGCCATTTTTTGTAAAATTGCACGTGAGAAGATGTTTTTTAATTTTTTTTTTATTTTTGTAATTATTTCTTTGCCATCAAAAGTTCATGTTTTTGGTTTCTTTTATGCTTTTGGCCTCATAATCTACAGAATAGCATGGGTGATTGTGTATTTTGTCCTTAGAGTGCAAGAAGGCTTCATCAAACTTCATATAAAAAATAAATATAAATAATTTATATTCATACATTTAAATTTGTCAAAGTTTCCATCATATATTTAAAATAAATATTATAGAGAAGGTATGCCATGCATGATAGTCATGTCTCCAATTTCAAAATCATAAATGAAGGTAACTTAGGTTTAATGTTAAATCTGTCACAATTTGTTTCTCAGCTGAAACTTAGAAACTAATGAAGGCATATTACACAGACTTCATATGCAAATTTGAGGATTATTACAATGCGAAGCTTGAAACAAAAGATCAAATGGAAAAATTGCTGAAACAAGATATCTTCAGCAACATGGCAGCCAAAAAAGCAGAATTTTTCAACTACAAGCACAGCTCCTTATTCGCACTAGAACTCATCATCTGCTTTCAAAAAATGTTTTCTCTGTCATTCTTTTAGAACACCTTTCAAGGTTCAGAAAAATTGGTTCATAAACCTAGAGTAATGTACATAAGAACAAAACAGGATGGGACAGCATAGAATTGACGCAGAGGCTAGATGAAACAGACTGTGATGTGAATCCAACATATCCAGTAGTGGGGACTATGAATCTGCCCCACTGAGGATGGTGCATACTAAATATTAAAAGATTCTGACCGGTGGATCTGAATATAAGGAGATTTTGAAAAAAAAAATTGTCTTACTGCACTAAGTTAAAATTTGGTTTTCCAAAGGGATCACAAATCTGAACACAGGGACTTGCTTTGAAGAAACCTGAATCTAACCTCCCAAGGATGATGTATACTAAATATTAAAAGACTATGGCTGGTGGATCTGAAGAAGATTTTAAAGAATTTTTCTCATATCCTGATGGGAGCATAAATATGAATCCAAGAAGTTGGTTTGAACAATCTTAAATCTGAACCCCAATGATCCATTTGATCATGAGAGGCTGTTTTTTTAATTATGGCAAAATTTCATAACCCCTCCCCCCTCCCCCATGAAGGGCAGCACATTAATTTTAGCAAAACTGAAATAAGCATTGAAATGACTAGTCCTGCATTAAACAAGTGTTTGACCACCGAGGTGGTATTAGTCCCCTACGGCGCTTTTGTGACATAAGGTGTTTTTGTCACATAAGACACTAGAGTATATAAGCATCTCTGCATTTCAGGTTAGTAGTTTAAGAAGTACAAAGACCACCAGTAATGGTCCGGTCCAGTGAAAAGAAGGTCGAGTCCAGCTCTCGGTGGTACACAACAAAACTGGCTGCCATGGCACCATCTTGAATTTTGAAAAAAAAATTGAACGTGCATCATCCCCTCCCAACCCTCTATCCATGTGCCAAATATGAAAAGTGTAGCTTGAACCATATTGGAGGGAGGGGTGGTAACCTGAAAATAGAGAAAAAAAAGCTTAAAAAACACAACAAAAATGACTGCCATTCTGCCATCTTGGATTTTGAAAAAACAATTTTGAGCATGCATCATCCCCTCAGAACCATTTATCCATGTACCAAATATGAAAGGTGTAGCTTAAAGCATGTTGGAGGGAGAGGTGGTAACATAAAAACAGACAGACAGACAGATGGACAGATGGAGGGACAGATGGACAGGTGGCCAGACAGACAGAGTGCAATCATATAGTCCCCTTACAGTTCCCGTAGGGACTAATAATATATGATTGGAATCAGCTCAGCGCTTTGAGAGGAGAAGACAGACAGATGGATGGATAGATGGTCAAAGAATGATCAGAATGGCTTATCCTTACTTTTAGTCAGGTGAGTTAAAAAGTGGGGATTGTAATTAAAACACATTTACCTTTCCAAGACTATCTGACCACTTTGGTCTTGTCATAATTGGTCCTCCTGTAGTCCATTTTCCTAAAATGCTTACTTGGTTTTCATACTGAAAAAAGTAAAAACATTAGTTTAAACAATATTTATTCATGAATTATAATATTATACATACAGATAGATGATAATTGCATAATGTTCATGGAGACTTGTAATACAGGTGTATGCATAAAGGTATTTCAACATAGTTGATATACAAGTTGTATGGGTGGGATTCAAAAAGTAAAAACATTGAATGTTTCACACAGAGAAAATAAAATTAAATCATTATTGACTGAACAGAAAATGGTATGTTTGATCAATCATAAATTTCAATCAGTTTTTAACAAAATTCCTTTTGTTTTACAGGCCAGTTTAACCCTTTACCCAACGCAGACGATGTCAAAATTTATTATTTTAAATATCATTTTTTTTAATTTTTAAAAAAAAATTCAACAAAACCATATTATGCTCGGTCCAAAGAGGGGGTCACATGATATGGTTTTGTTGAAATTTTATGAAAAATAATATTTTTCCAGCTGCTGAATTTGCATATTATGCGGGCGGATGTGGCTGATTTGTTGTGTAAAGGTCTACTTTGTGGGGCATAATCTATTATATTTTGTGCGACAGAGCAATGATTGGTCAGACTGACCAATCATTGCTCTGTCACAGAAAATATAATAGATTACACCCCACAAAGTAGATCTTCTGTTTCCCAGGCCATTCTTTTCTAAAACTGTATGTGGGCAGATGTTTTTTTATTTTTTTTTTTATTTTTGAAATTATTTCTTTGCCATCACATGTTCATGTTCTTGGTTTGTTTTATGTTTTAGACCACATAATCTACAGAATAGCATGGGTGGTTGTGTATTTTGTCTCTTGAGTGTAAGAAGACTAAAGCATTGCAAAGTCTTGTCGAACTCAAGGGACAAATTTATCAATTATATTAACTTGGGTAAAATATCAGACATAAACCATTTAATTTTTATTTTTGTAAGTTTGCATTGGTTATAAAAAGAGAGCACTCAACAGCCAGAAGGACCATGTAGGAAGGCATGAGGAACAGATTTTTAATGTTTTTTAGGCCTCACAAAATTCCTTTGTTTTACAGACCATTTCAAAGCCTCAGCCTGACCAATCTTTGCTCTGTCAAACAAAATATAATAGATTATATACTAAATTTAGAACCAAATTATAGGGAATTAAACAATTCTGGCCAAATGAAATTATCAGTTAAAAAATTGCATGTTTTTTTCTCAGACAAACATGGTATTCAATTTGTAGACATTCTTAATATTTATCTGAAATAAAAAATTGTGAAGTGCTTTAACTAGAAGAGTGCTAAATTATTTTTGGTCAGCAAAATTTGTTCACATATCATTACCTTGTTACAATTTGTGGGAGAGTGCCTATGGGCACTCTCCCATAAATTACAACAAGGTAAATCCTTACAGACGAAATAATCTCACTTCAATGATAATTTGAAGGGCATCCTCAGGATGCGAAGCCTTTAACTTGTGGTAGCCACAAGTCTGAGTAAATCCCAAATTTGTGCTTCCAGCACTCAACTAGTTAAGCATGTTCAAACATTCTATTTATGCTGTGTATATTCCACCACTGAAGTAAAGCATCTGCATTAAGTTGCAGTTTTATTTGCTGACAGGTCTGACTCTAATTTAATTTTATTCCATAATATATGTGGGCGCGGTGGCTCAGTTGGTAGAGATGCAGGCTGCAAGCCGAGAGGTCCTCGGTTCGAATCCCGCCTGCGGCAACCGCGTTGTGTCCTTGGGCAAGACACTTCACCCCGATTGCCTACATGGGGGCATGATGACGCTGTGTACTGAGGCGTACTGCACGTTGATGGTGCACATGTCTTCAACCAATCTAACCCTGCCTGTGCTGCGGTGCAGAGTTCAGAGTTACGATGTTGGAGAGCTGACAGCTGCTCGTCATTGCTCGGTGATTCTCTCCGGGCACTCCAGCTTCCTCCACCCGTAAAACTGTCACAGTCATGATTAGCCATTGTGCATAAGTATGTGACCTTAAACACCAATAAATAAATAAATAAATTCCATAATATATAGTAATGCCTCTCTTGTTTTGGAATGTGACCTTCATGTCATAAGTTCCAGTCCAGTGAGAGCCATTTGTGTTGTGTACCTGTGCAAGACATTTCATACCACTTGCTTTGGGTTGCAGGGGGTGCATCATATCATAACATTACAACTATAGAATGCAAGGGAAATAATTTAATAATTTTCAAATCAACCCACAGCAGAATGTATGTCATGCACACATGCAATTGATACTAAGCATTTACAGTAGAATCCTCTTAATTGGATATCCATTTTGCCAGTGAAAATTATTCAATTAACAGGAGTATACTATTAACAGGATTTGGTCAGTTTCCTGTGTTCTGGAGGTAAACTGAGCATTTATTCTATTATATCTTGTTTGACAGAGCTCATAGAGCTCTGTCAAACAAGATATAATAGAATAAATGCCTGTATTGAATGTAGTGAGGCCAAAAAGGTTGATAAATAAGGAGAATTTGGAGCATGTCACAGTAATTTTTTCGACATATTACAAAAATTTATATTCAATTAACAGGAGTTTATTCTATAACACATATGCAATTAACAGATCAAATTTGTACTAAAGGTATGGTAAATGGTTTTGTGTTTGAAAATTATATTCAATTAACAGGGATATACAATTAAGAGATATCCAATTAAGTGGGCTCCACTGTATACCAAATTTTTAACCAAAATCTTAAGAAGTGTAGAAGGAGTTCACTCCATATGATGTTCCCATACTATTCCAAAGAAGGAATGCAAGGGCAATAAGTCTGTAATGCTTGAACACAGCCACAGGATATTTGCGTCATGTACATCAGCACTTGATGTTGATCATGTATTCTAAGTTTCAAACCACTTTCTTAAGAAGTATGGAAGTAGTTTGCTCCACAAGATTTCAACATAGCAATTGACTAATTAACTGACCAAATACCTGGGGTAGTGACTTTTAAGTATATGGGAAAATTAATAGCGCATTGTTTTTTAACCCTTTACCCAACGTAACGGCCAAAACCGGCCAGCGCTATTCTAAAAAATCGCCAATTAATTTTCATTTTTTGTCTCAAAGACATAGGTTATGACCCTTCATTGGAACAAGCTCGTCGAGCTCGTTCCAATGAGGGGTCGTGACCTATGTTTTTGAAACAAAAAATGAAAAAAATTAGTTATTCAAGAATTTTTTTTGCAAGTGTCGTCTGCTTTTCATGTTAGGCAAAGGGTTAAAAAGAGCTCTTTTTCATCTTGTGACAGAAATTTTTGGTTTCCATCTTTTCCTTTTCACATCAGGAAATTTTCCATTCCACCGCACCTCTTTTAAATGCTCATTAGAGTGTATCTGGAGAAATTGTATAGTTCTTCCAATTACTGTACAATGCTTTTCCATACTGTTTCAGACTTTATAAAGGCACATTTTGAAACTGATCATGAAGAGAAATTCTTGATCTTCTTCCTTGAAAAATTGGATTTAGTTTTATTATTCTCTCAGAACCCACGAACTAAAGATTTTTTCACATCCAAACATTATAAATACCATTTTTCTATTTTAAATATTGCATTTATTGAAAAGCAGGAAAATGCAGAATCTATTTCAGCTAATCCAATAATCTTTTAATTCCTCTTCATAAAAGTGAGCATTTGATTTACAGTACACGCAGTGGTGTTTATGTTTGCTTTAAGCTTACAAAGATCTCCTGTTTTGTTTCTAAACATATTGTTTCTAATTGATCAGGAAGTTGTCAAATTAATCTGTAGAAATACTCAATCTGGCATGTTGCTTTAATGCATCTTGATTCATGATTGTTTTTATTTACTTGTCTAACACTCCATTGCACACATTGGGCAAAATTCTTTAATCATTAATTACCTAACATTGTGGCCAAAATGGCCAGAAAATTTTCCAAAATAAGCCTACCACAGTCTAAAATATCTTACAAATGTCTAGATAAAACCATACAAATATGGATATCATCAGAACCAGCTCATTGAGTTGGTTCTAATGATATCCATATTTGTATGGTTTTATTGAAAAAATTGTGAGAATTTTCTCCTCCTGCAATATCATGGAAAGAATTACAAAAAAAAAACAAGATCAGTCTTGCAGAACTTTAGTTATAGAGAGAAAACCAATTTCAAGTGTATTTAACATTGCAGGTCACAGTGACCTTGACCTTTGACACATCATTGTCAAAATAAATAGGCTTCTTCCACTCATCATACCTAACCCACATATGAAGTTTGGTAAAGATTTGGTTGATAGAACTTTAGTTATAGAGCAGAAACCAATTTCAAGTGTATTTAACATTGGAGGTCACTGTGACCTTGACTTGTGGCACATCATGGTCAAAATAAATAGGCTTCTTCCACTCATCATACCTAACCCACATATGAAGTTTGGTAAAGATTTGGTTGGTAGAACTTTAGTTAATTGATGGAATGCAAAAAGTTAATGGCCAGATGCCGGACAACGGATGCCAGACATATGATGATAACAATGCCCCCTCCTCAAAGAGGCCAGAGGCATAAAAAGCTGTGTTACATAAAGGTGAGACTTTTTGTGAAAACAATCCTCCAAACATGTGTCCTTTATTTTGGGAACAATGTGCTATTAATTTTTTTATGAACACTCACACCATGAAACTACACTTGCGAGATGTAATAAAGACAGCATTTTGACAATATACATTTTTCTGCATTCATCACAAGAAGACTATCACCCCAGTTATGAGTCATACTCATTCTTCCACTCTTATCCTCAACTCACAGCACTTGAACACAAACTGTCTTTTGTACATGTAACATACTTTATCCTTCGAAAACCCATGCTGATCCCCTCTCTCTCTTATTGATTTAAGTTCTAACACATTACATGTACCAGGCTTGGCAATTTCAGGAGAGCGATTTTTTAGCTCTCCTTACTGCCCTCCTGAAAGAATTAAGGAGAGCGAAAAATTGCCCTCCTAAATATTTTGGTCTGGGATGATTGAGATTACATGTATTATGCTCACATTAAATTTTTGTTGTAAAGCAAAAATGTAATTTAACTTCGAAGTCACATAACATCACATAATTTCATTTTGAAAGTGGTTTAGTGGTAAAAGGTAATGGCTGCAACCATACCCAAACACAGTTGCAATCATTTGAAGCAAAATGGGTCACAGCAATATTTTTTTTCTGTCAGTTTCAAGTTCAACAACTGACATCACAGTTTGAGGGGTAATTATTCAAGGAATATTGACACTATAATATACTACCATTACTACTATCCTGTCACTTGAAGCACTTGCACCAGGATGTGACTGTAGATTCAAGCAGACCTGCTGTCCAAGAAAGTCATACGCCTACAACTACCACCTTCAACCCCCCTTGGGGGGTTGAAGGTGGTAGTGGTAGGCGTATGACTTTCTTGGACAACAGGTCTGGGTACACACACAGGTCTTGTCAAGTGTGTGTTCGGTTGTTGAGTGAGACATCTAGATGTCTAAGGGATTTCGCTTTACCTTAGTAAAGTTAATAAAATCACTGATGTAGTCTGTTGGTTTCAGTTTCAATGAGTTTGTTCAACTGGATACTTAAAATGCTGCGTAAAGCTAATTGCTCTCCTAAGCTGATTGAGGAGAGCGATTTTTTGCCCTCCTGCATTTTTCAGAATGCCAGGCCTGATGTACCATTCTAAGCCCATAGTGAGCTGAGCTGCTGACAAAAAGTTCACTCTATTTGAATAATATTTTGGCAACTTGTACTAAATACTGCACTGTGTGCTTTACCTTGTACTGCCATGTTGTGTGCTGTATCCTAACATATAAACATTTTTTTTTCAACTTTGACAGTCCTAGTCTCAATTTTATGAATGAAGGGCCCTCATATGCTTCAAAATGTATTACTTCAATTTATTACACATTCTATTTGACAACTTTAGGCTCTCACATCTGCTGTTTTGTCCGGCTTCTGTTAATGCCAAACAGTAATTTGTCAGGCAAATTGATAAATAATGCATAGTAATCATCTGTACATTAATTCAAAGAAAGCACTGTAAAGAACTCATAAATACACAGAACGACATGCGTGTGTGAATGGGTTAATTAATATGGCACGAGTGTCAGAGAGGAAGGGTAGAATGAAAGGCTGCAGGCCTCGAGTTTTATCCTTCCACGATGGCACAAGTGTCATATCGATTAACCCATTCACACACGTGTGTTGTCCTATGTTTATTACATGCCTTCACATCTACAAAGACAATTATTAGAAGGACACTCAGCAATTAACTTCACAACTATCAACACAAAGAACACATTTTGTCGCCAACCAAATTTGCAAGGGGAACCTGTATTACTATTTCGTCCCCCGAGTTCCAATGTGTTCTATGTGCCTATCGGCACATAGAACACACTGGAACTCGAGGGACGATTTGCAGCTATCGCTAGTGATTCATATTGTAATTGTGTTGCACGATTTGTAGAAAATTCCAGTGAAATTTTGCTTCTATTTAAAAAATAGTCAGTTAACGATTTCCGTTCTGCACATATGTGCGGAACAGATTTTCATTTACCACATCGTCTAGTGTTGGTGTAGATGGGGATTACAAAGAACGGGTATTTAACAAAAGTTCATATTGGTCTAATCTTTTCAACATGCACACTACTTTTTTCCCATAAGTTCCCTGAACATCAGTATTTTTTTTTAAAAACCTCAGGAACATATCATACAATGCCAGGGTGAAAATATACATTTCTCTTTGCTCAGACGACTGCCATTTAAACAACACAAATCATATTACCTTATTTACTCTATGTATTGGAACAGCTGAAAATAATTATTTTCACAGGTGTCCCAATTCTTAGAAAATGGGGAAAGAACAGAGCCTGGTCTTGATTTGATGCTGAATAAAGTTGTGTGTGATTTGTTTTCCATCACTATATACAAAAATCGCTGTCCAATTTTTTTTATATTTTCATTTTTTACTTTCAAAACATAGCTTATTACCCCTCATTGGAATGAGCGCATTGTGCTCATTCCAATGAGGGATCATGAGCTATGTTTTGGAAGAAAAAAATGAAAATTTTTAGTTACCCAAGAATTTTTTCTATGAGTGTCATCTGCTACCAGCGACGGGCCAACTGGAAACAAATCTCCTGAATGTCCCAAACTTTGGAGCATAAAAAAAATATAGTTTTCTGGAAAAAATGGGTGTCCCAAATCATAGAGTGTCCCAATACATAGAATAAATACGGTAATTTAATTAAAAGAGAGTGTAAAAAGAGATATAAACATCATTCCAACATAGAACTGAATCAATATTCCCTAGCTTCAATGAACTTAACTGCGCAAATTTGCAAGCTATTTCATCTAATAATGTAACAGAAAATTATGAGAGCTTTTGAGCTTCATGCAGTAATTATTTAACTTACTGTTTCAGCAAATACAGCAAGTTCTCCTTCTGACTGCATCTTATGCCACTCTGCTTCATGCTCCTGCAAACCTAACCAAAATTTTGCTCTAATTAGAGCAGGAATTTCATTCTTCTTATCTTTGTCTTCGCCTGGGTACTATAAAATGGTGAAAAACATGTAGAAATAAAAAATTGAACCTGCTAATAACCTCCAAGATCTTATTACCATTTATTTGGGCAAACTTTCTTAACTGGTGCAGATACTCCACACAAGAAGATAAAATTCCTGATTTTTTTTTAACCCAAATTTATCACATGACTTGTCACTTGAAAAATTTATTTTGTCTTCTTCCATGTAGGAGACAAAATTCCATGTTTTGGAGAGAAAAGATTCCGCATACAAAAAGTGAACTATGCTATATACAAATGTCTTATTAGGCCTAAAAAAATAAAAATCTGTTTCTCAGGCCCTACCGCATGGTCCTGTTGTCTGCCGCATGCTCTCTTTTTATAACCAATGGAAACTTCAAAAAAATCAAAACTAAATGGTTTATGTCTGATATTTTACAAAAGTTAAAAAAATTGATAAAAAATGCTAAAGCATTGCAAAGCCTTCTTGCTCTCAAGGGGCAAAATACCCCCCCCCCCCCCCCCCCCATGCTATTCTGTGATATGATATGAACATTTGATGGCAAAGAAATAAGTACAGAAACAAAAAATAAAATAAAAAAACGCTCGCCTGCATGTAATTTTACAAATAATGGCCTGAGAAACAGAAGATCTACTTTGTGGGGCCTTATGCATCAGTTAGTTTGTTCAATCAGAATGCTGGAATACCATCTATGAGTTCTGTCATATCAGGTAACTCACCTGATATTATTTGATCTTGGGTGAGTAGCCACCATTATTATTTTGATGCATTTGGACTCAATTCAAATTTTCAAAATTTGAATTAAAACAAAATAATAAGAGAATTTAAGGCCTAAAAAAATAAAAATCTGTTTCTCAGGCCTTCCCGCATGGTCTTTTTGGCTGCCACATGCTCTCTTTTTATAACCGATCCAAACTTAAAAAAAAAAAATCGAATTGATTATGTCTGATATTTTACCCAAGTTAATAAAATTGTTCCTTGAGTGCAAGAAGGCTTTGCAATGCTTTAGCATTGCAAAGCCTTCTTGCACTCAAGGGATGTAATACACCACAACCCATGCTATTATGCAGATTATTGGGCCTAAAACATAAAACAAACCACATAAAACAAACCAAGAACATGAACTTTTTAATGGCAAAGAAATAATTACAAAAATAAAAAATAAAATAAAAAACCGCCCGCACGCATACAATTTTACAAAAAATGGCCTGAGAAACAGAGTATCTACTTTGTGAGGCCTAAGTACCAAAAATATTTTCAAGGTACTATAATTTATTGATTTAAAACATTAAATATTTAAAAAATGGACAGAAAAGTTTTGTAGCCCCAGTTCTTTGTTGTTTTTATGACTCTATCGGTTTTTTTATGCTGAAGCAAACATTTTCTTAATGGTTTACTCAACAGATTAAAAGTGATTTTCTGAATATTTAAAAGTGCTTTGTTTACACTTTTCAGGTAGTAATGACAGTAAATGTACATAATGGTATTTCAGATATGCTTTTAGTGATATGTTTTATTTTGTAACCAAAGATCGTACTTTGAACAGCAACGATTGTTTACTGTTACCATGGATACGTACCAGTGCTAGTTCCTGTTGATGATTCTGCACGGTGCTGTCAATAGCGATTTCTAAAAAATAAACATCCGTCGTTCTTTGTTTCTCATGAACATTTATTAATCCCTTGATAAACATGGACTTTCGACATAATAAATATGTTACAGAGCTTTGCCTCACCTGATATGACCTTTCATCACTTTGTATGGATATTTATCTAACAATCAACTTAAATTGCACCCCAAAACTCGGAAAAAAACGGTTGTATCAGCCATTTGTATTTGAAGGTAGGAGGAGGAATCAAAAAGTTTATGGCCTTACACTGATAGTGAGGCTGGATCAAAATGTTTTTCACATTTCTTTTCTATACACCCAATTGTAAACATGACCTTGAATCTGATTCAAATGACAGGACATGCACATGGTCATGATAATGTATATGTATCAACCAGCTACATGCCATGTAACTTATAATTCTGGGAAGTTTTGAGTACTGATATGCAGTGAGGACAGACCTAATTCTGAAATGCAATTTTAAAGGTATCATTTCAGTCAATACTATCAACAGCGAAATGGGTTAAACCATCTTGCTATGTGTGAAGGTTCAGTAATAATTTAATCCAACAGCTCTGTCGAGATGTTGGGTTAAATTATTATCGAGCCACTCTTCAGATTAGTTGCTCTTTATATCGTTTGCTCGTCACTACCATTCACTCAACTCTTTCTTCCTATTCTGGAAGGCCTCCAAGCGCCGGGCATCCCTATGCTTGGTTGATGGACTCTTCTTCTTTTTCTTCCTCTGTTCTCTCTTTTCAGGGCCTCCATGCCCCTTCGGGTGAGGACCAGTGGGAGAGGAGATCCTCTCTCCAAAGGTACTACCTCTCCACGAAGAGGGTGGTGTATCGGATTTCTCTACTTCGAATTCCAGTTTCAGATAGACACTCATGCCAATTTCCTGGACAGTCCAGGAGATAAGGCATGAGATGCCCAGAGCTGAAATGGCCTTCTCAAGTCTAGCAGGTAGCTCCATGGTAGTCTAGGTGTTCACACTTTGAAGTCAGAAGTGCGAGAGGGTGGTGATGCAATTTTAAGAGGTGTGGGATCTCTTTATACAAGAACCTTATAATGTTGTAATCATAGCAATAACAAAAAGGATATTTCCAAGAGTGATGAGTGAAACACAAAACAAGATAAGTAGGTACTTAATAACTACAGAGGAATTTCAGATGGCATTATAACCCTTTGAACTCGAGGGGTGTTTTTTTTTCCGGCCTAGGTACATGGCACATCATAATTTCATTAAGTAGGGTGGCTGCTAAGTGAATGTGTATGGTAGACCCATTAATATTTCCAACATGCAGCCTCAAGGTTGCATATTGAAAATTTAAATTGGTCTACCCCAAATAGTGAATATGGACTCTTCCAATTGCTGCCATTGAACTGACTTGGAATATACCACCAGGGTTCAAATAGTTAACATTGGGGGGAATATTTTGTAATTTTAATAGGACAGCTTGATAACTAAAGAAAAAGAGTCAAAAGTGGAATTCAAACTGTTGAAGAGATTATTATAATCCCTGATGGGTACGGGTGTGGGATGGGAAAATCTCACCCTCGGGACAAGATATTTGGTCCAGACACTCGGCTGCCGAGTGTCTGGACCAAATATCTTGTCCCGAGTGTGAGATTTTCCCATCCCACACCTGTACCCATCAGGGATTATTTTTCTCCCCCACCATACAGCGGTAACATTAGCCAGAGGTAATCGGCGGTCACATGCTGATATAATCAACTCATTTGGTATTCACTGTTTTGAAAAACTAATGACACCATCGGAAAGAGCATGGAAAAGTTACGTATATACCAAAGGTATATACCACGAAATCAATTAGGAAACATGGCATCTTGGGGTTTAAAGAGTTTTAGAGCATCAAAATTTGATCACACGGCATTCTGATGACGTCAATATGAATTAGTAGGTAGCAAAAAACTGATACGATATGCACAACATCATAATAACGTTATAAATGTATAACGTCACGTGGGTGGGGTGGGATACATCTGTCTCTCCCTGCTATCTCACCTTGGACAGACATATGTTACACATGCAGTGGGGGAGAAAAAGAAGAGTAAGGTAACTTTTTGCACTTACCCAACTAAGGGATGTTTTTTGATGTTTAACCCTTAACACTTTACCCAACGAATCGCCCGCATCCGCCCGCGTAATATGCAAATTCAGCAGTTGAAAAAATATTATTTTTTAAAAATTTTCAACAAAACCATATCACGTGACCCCTCGTTGGAATGAGCTCGTCGAGCTCGTTCCAACGAGGGGTCACATGATATGGTTTTGTTGAAATTTTTCGAAAAATTTAAAAAAATTATATTTAAAATAATAAATTTTGATATCGTCTGCGTTGGGTAAAGGGTTAAGTCTTCAGATTAATTTTACATAAATAACAACCGTATATATAAATGTACACAGCTGCAGAAGACTTTTTTAATTGGGATTTTAATGACATGTATTTTTAACAGCCAGGGTCACCTCACATTGGACTGTTTATACGTTTGAAGGAAGCTGGAGTACCTGGAGAAAACCACTGAGCAGCAGTGAGCAACTGTCAGTCTCCCCAACATACTAACTCCACACAAGCAGGGTTAGCATTGGTTGAAGACATGTGCACCATCTACGTGCAGTACACCTTAGTACACAGTACCAATGTGCCCCCATGTCAGCAAGTGGGACTAAGTGCCTTGCCCAAGGACACAACACAGTTATCCCTGGTGGGGATCAAACCATGGACCTTTCAGCTTAACCCTTTACCCAACGAATCGCCCGCATCCGCCCGCGTAATATCCAAATTCAGCAGTTGAAAAAATATTATTTTTCAAAAAATTTCAACAAAACCATATCATGTGACCCCTCGTTGGAACGAGCTCGTTCCAACGAGGGGTCACATGATATGGTTTTGTTGAATTTTTTTTTTAAATTTAAAAAAAATGATATTTATAATAATAAATTTTGGTATCGTCTGCATTGGGTAAAGGGTTAAAGTTCAATGCCATAACCACTGAGCCACTGCACTCCCCTGAACGGGGCTCAAAAGTGTTTCTACATTATTGTTGACTGCCTGTACAGGAGGCCAACGTGATGTAAAAACACTGTCAAGATAAACACATCCCTTCAGAAGTGTTCTCAAGGAAGAATTCACTTGGGGACAACTTTTTTCAGAGCATTATAAAAGAGTCAAAGAGGGCAGTTTGTGGGTGTCTGGAGACTTGAGGGTTAATCTTTTACCTAATGAATCGGCTGCATACACCCGCATAATTAACTGGTAGAGTGCTGGAAGCCCATATTTGGGCTTTACTCTGAAGTGTAGGTACCGTAACTTGAAGGCTACATATTCAGTCGAAGTGTTCCATATTATCTTTTAAGTGAAATTATTTTATATGTATGGATTTCCCTTGTTATAATTTATGGGGCACTCTCCCATAAATTGTATCAAGGCAAAGACATGTGAACAAATTTTAGTAATTAAAAATAATTCAGCACTCTACCAGTTAACAAATTTAGCAGTTGAAAATGTAACTATTTTTAAAACATTTCTACGAAACCATATGATATGATCCCTCACAGGAACAAGTATATTCCAATGAGGGGTCACATCACATGGTTTTGATGAATGTATTAGAAAAAAAATATTTAGAATGATAAATTTTGATATTGTGTGCATTGGGTAAAGGGTTAATGCCACATTCATCATCTATGGCTACCAAACTCTCCAACGTATTAACTCCACACAAGCAGGATTAACACTGGTTGAAGACAAGTGCACCATCAAAGTGCAGTAGGCCTTAGAACACAGCACCACTGTGCCTTCACGGTCGGGATTAAGTGCCTTGCCCATGAACATAATGAAGTTACCCATAGAGGTGATCAAATTGTGGACCTTCCAGTTTGAAGTCCAATGCCTTAACCCTTTACCCAACGTAACGGCCAAAACCGGCCAGTGCTATTCTCAAAAATCGCCAATTAATTTTCATTATTTTTTTCATTTTTTGTCTCAAAAACATAGGTTATGACCCCTCATTGGAACGAGCTCGTTCCAATGAGGGGTCATAACCTATGTTTTTGAGACAAAAAATGAAAAAAATTAGTTATTCAAGAATTTTTTTTGCAAGTGTCATCTGCTTTTCATGTTAGGTAAAGGGTTAACTACTGAGACATCATGATCCCAAAAGACCAGTTAACTGGTTGAGTGCCAAAAGCCACTACCATGGTTTCAAACGAAAAGTGCTGAAAACCACAACAGTGGCTTTACACTGTATACATTAGCTTGCTGTGCAGTGCAAAAAAAGTTTATATAAATAGTTTTTTGTTGCCATTTATTGGAGTGTGCCAAAAGACACTCTCCAATAAATGGTGATAAAACAATGATTTATGAAGAACGTTTTGCTGAACTAAGGCTCCCCTTGCTAGTAGTATGATATTGGAAAAAAATACTCATGTCACAAATGTACCTTTGAAAAATGATGTAGCATTCTACCAGTTAAATACTGTCAGATTAGTTGCACCTGAACATTTTCAATGGATTGGTTAGAAGACAATCAGGCACTAGCACCATCAAAAGACTAGTTTTGTCTGCGGTTAATTTGCTGCCTAAGAGCAGGTGCCTGAGCAAACGTCACCAGTAATTTCAGGACACCCTGCCAGTAGTCTTGGCAGCCTATGAAGGGTAGCCAATTTTGACTTGATCCAGTAAAAGGACTATCTTTGTATGATGAATATTCTTTCGAATGTCCCATCCAATGAGGACTAATCAGTGATTATAGAGGCATGCAGATGGGCAACTTGCCAATGAAGAAATTTAGTGCACTTAGAGCATAAGTATTTTTTTATTGAGGTTTAATGACATTTTTGACAGCCAGGGTCACCTGTTGTACAGTTTTATGAGTGGAGGAAGCCAGAGTACCTGGAGAGAACCACTGA
Organism: Pictodentalium vernedei; assembly: GCA_031216915.1. Taxonomy (NCBI): domain Eukaryota; kingdom Metazoa; phylum Mollusca; class Scaphopoda; order Dentaliida; family Dentaliidae; genus Pictodentalium; species Pictodentalium vernedei. The sequence continues at coordinate 745,418,739 of CM062295.1, forward strand.
GCAGCATCAAGCAACTGTCAGACTCCCCAACATACTAATTCCACACAAGCAGTGTTATTTATTTATTGGTGTTTAAGGTCACATATTTCTGCACAATGGCTAACCATGACCGTGACAGTTTTACGGGTGGAGGAAGCCAGAGTACCCGGAGAGAACCACCGAGCAATGGCGAGCAACTGTCAGCTCCCCAACATACCAACTCCACACAAGCAGGGTTGGCATTGGTTGAAGACAGGTGCACCATCGATGTGCAGTACGCCTTAGTACACAGCGTCACCGTGCCCCCACGTGGGCAATGGGGTGAAGTGTCTTGCCCAAGGACACAACGCGGTTGCCGCAGGTGGGATTCGAACCGAGGACCTCTCGGCTTGCAGCCTGCATCTCTACCAACTGAGCCACCGTGCCCCCCACACAAGCAGCGTTATTTATTTAATAGTGTTTAAGGTCACATATTTATGCACAATGGCTAAGCATGACCGTGACAGTTTTACGGGTGGAGGAAGCCAGAGTACCCGGAGAGAACCACTGAGCAACGGCGAGCAACTGTCAGCTCCCCAACATACCCAACTCCACACAAGCAGGGTTAGCATTGGTTGAAGACAAGTGCACCATCGACGTGCAGTACGCCTTAGTACACAACACCACCGTGCCCCCACGCGGGCAATGGAGATGAAGTGTCTTGCCCAAGGACACAATGCGGCTGCTGCAGGTGGGATTCGAACCGAGGACCTCATGGCTTGCAGCCTGCATCTCTACCAACTGAGCCACCGTGCCCCCCACACAAGCAGTGTTAGCATTGGTTGAAGACAAGGGCATAATCTGCATGCAGTATGCCTCAGTACAGAGCACCACCATGCCCCAATGTGGGCGAATGGGATTATGGAATTGCCCAAGGACACAATGCAGTTACTCCTGGCAGGGATCAAACTGTGGACCTTTTCATTTAACCCTTTACCCAACGCAGACGATATTAAAATTTATTATTTTAAATATCATTTTTAAAAAAAATTTAAAAAATTTCAACAAAACCATACCATGTGACCCCTCATTGGAACGAGCTCGTTCCAAAGAGAGGTCACATGATATGGTTTTGTTGACATTTTTTGAAAAAACATAGGTTTATGACCCCTCATTGGAACGACCTCGTTGAGCACGTTCCAACAAGAGGTCATAACCTATGTTTTTGAGACATAAAATAAGAAAAATTAGTTATTCAAGAATTATTTTTGCAAGTGTTGTCTGCTTTTCAGGTTAGGTAAAGGGTTAATGTTAGATTAATGAGCATGTATAATAAACTACATGGTTACCTCCAACTGAACTGTCTGAATTCTACCACAGTTCTGTCCCATGTGTGCTGATGTCATTGAAAACAATAGTTCATTTGCTGGCATTCTGAAGTAAGCAATTCGTCTTGTACCACTAATCATCCAAATTATTACATCTGGCATACTGCTCTGAGGCTAAAATATGTAAGCAAACTGATACAAAAGACACCCACAACAAACCAGACAATGCTAATGTGATAGCCCATGGAGAAAAAAACATAATTTATACCTCGCTCACCTATGTCACTACTTGTGAAAAGCCTGTATGTTAAATTATAGCTTTTAACCCCACTACCGGTGTAAAGCTTCTACTGCAGTTAAAAAATTTACACCTTTTGTCGGAAGTTCATCCAACTCGAACTTTGACATGATGCAATTTGCCAACTTCGATACATTCACGCTTTGCGATGTTTCATTCAAACATTTAACTTTTTGCGGTACTGTCTACTACGTGCAATGACTTATTAAGTTTAAAATACCTGCAAATAAATATTTAAAATAAAATTTAAGAATTGTTAATTATAATTTGACTCAAAAAGCAATGTAATTTCCATCAACTTTAACGATGTGTCTAGCTGTCAATCAAGCATTCACATGCAGCTGGTAGTACTGCCAACCGGCGCAGATGTAAACAAAACAAACCTGTGTGTTTGTGATAGAAAGTGTCATTTTTTTCTCCATTTTAAGTGACAAAGTTGATTACTTATTAAGAGCATGGTATAAATAAAACAAATAGATACTAGGGGCAGTAATCAGATTTAAACCTCTTGTAGAATAAGGGTTTTAACCACTCGGCAAGCCGAGTGGTTAAAACCCTTTTTTTTTTTTTTTTTTTTTTTTTTAAACAATATTTTTATTTCCTCAATGAAATGGGGTTTGGCGAACAGGCAATGCCTATAATAATGCCCTACCCTACAGAGAAATACAATACAATACAATGGTGCAGGTGCAACTGTACATAAAACAGAAACTGATCCAATGAATAGGAAAGAAAGAGAAAGTACCATACTATATCCCACCATCTCCTTGAAATAATTTACCTATCTATTGGGTGTGGAGGCAATCTACTTTCATTTATATGATAGGCCCACTAAAATCTCTCTCACCCAATACAGCAAAGGTCATTGTCAGGGTTCTTTTCCACTGGAAATAAACCAGTCACTGGAATCTCATCGTTTCCCTAATATATTCTTGAACCGCACTAAATATAGCTGGCGTTTTCCAAGGCAGTTTTCTCCGTATCCCCATGTAGCATAAGAGTGATATTAGTGGCGTGGCCCAATTTTATTAGAAGCGAATTTCTTTGTTCTGCATATAGAGGACACATTAATAAATAGTGTTCAGTGTCTTCATATACATGACCGCAGCCACAAGATGCATTATCACTTATAAATCTATCAAATTTATGTCCGTTTAAATCACTACAATTTAAGCGCAGCTTCGTGTGAACAATTTGTTCCTTTCTGCTACCCACATAATAAAACCCAGGGACGACATTGTCGTTAATTGCAAGTTTCTTCTTAAAATGATCTACAGAAGTACAGTTCTGCAGATCTGCGCTTAAGCCGTTCCAAAGTTTTACCACTGATGGCAGAAACGAGTTAGAAAACCTGTTCGTGTTACATTTAATTTCCCTTAACAAGCTCGAAGATCTTAGTGAGTAATAAGTCAATTCTGATACAGGTTGCGGAATGAGCAGCCTAATGTAGTTTGGGACGCTTGTGAACATAATCTTATACAATGCTACTAATTTGTGGCGTCGTCTACACTCTTTGAGTGGTATGAAACCAGATTCTCTATAGATAAGTTGATGACTTGTCCCCCTAGTGACCCCTATTATGGTTCGTAGAGCATCCAAGTGTAAATTTTCTAGGAGTGTTGATTTAGTCTCCGTGCCACCATCCCATATAACATTGGCATAATCAAACAGCGGGAGAATGAAGTATAGATATAGAGTTTCCAATGCTTGTCTGGACAATCTGTATTTTAGGCTTCTAAGACAGTTTATCATAGGGCTGACTTTACTTATAAGACTCTCTATGTGTGAATCCCATTGTCCTGTTTTTGAAAAGATCAACCCAAGATGTTTATGAGTGTCCGTCTCATCTATTTGCTGTCCTAGGAGGTAAAGATGGGGGGCGAAGCGTGGGATTTAGTCTATTTGAAATATACAGCGATTCGGTCTTTAGTGGATTAAATATAACCTGCCATGTTTTAGACCACTGGGCAATTTTTCTCAGGTCATTATTCTACTGCTAATTTTGCATCTTCGATTACCAGATAAAGTGTTGTATCATCGGCATAAAGTCTAATATTGGAAGTAATATCTTTAACAATATCATTTATGTATGTATTGAACAGGAAGGGCCCTAAAACGGATCCCTGTGGCACGCCAGCTTTAATGGTTTGATTTTTGGATTTCTCCCCATTTACAACTACATACTGTGAGCGGTTTGTTAGGTAGCTTTTAAACCACGCTAGTAGGTTACCTCTTATTCCAATTGAGTCTAATTTATGAATTAATCCGTCATGCCATACTCTATCGAATGCTTTACTTATATCACAGAATACTAATCTGACTTCTTTATTGTTGTCCATATTACTAGCAATGTAGTTTTCAATATCTATTAATTGGTAAATTGTACTGTCACCTGGAATGAAGCCTGACTGTAGGGGTGTTAACAATTCGTTTTCCACCAAGAAAGAAAAAATGTGTCTAAAAATTACTTTTTCCAGAATTTTACTGACAGAACTTGTCAAAGAGACTGGCCGATAGTTTACCTTGTCATTAACTGATGATTTCCTATGGATAGGCACAACACTGGCTTTCTTCCATAAACTTGGGAACTGATTACGTGATAGAAACAGATTAAAAAGATATGTCAGAGGGAAAGCTAACTGTTGAGCACATGCCTTAATGATTCTGTTATTAATTAAATCTGGTCCGCTAGCTTTCTGGGGATCTAAATTACTAATAACTGACATTACTTCTTCTTCAGAGATTACTATGGATTCCAGACTCATTTCACAACGTGGGATGGGTGGTAGTTCCTTGTCATCGACAGAGTTAGCTTGATCAACAAAATACGTATTTAGTAAGTGTGCAATCGAGGTTGCATCGCTAATTATTTCCCCATCTTCTTCGAGTGGTGGGAAAAATTCATGCGAAACATTGTGCTCTTTAGAGAATAATTTAAGTGTCATCCACCAGTGTTTACTGCCAAGTTTCGAGTTGATACATAGGTTTCAGTTTTAAGATCGTATTCTGCTTTGGCTGCCCGTATGAGTGATATAGTTTCATTTCTATCATGCCTAAATCTAGCCCAGTCTTCGGTTAAAACCATTAACCTTCTCCTGGGTTAAATGTGATTACTGGCCCTAGTGCCTAGTACCTATTTATTCTATATTTAACCCTCTGCACACTAATGTCAAAAAAACAAAATTTGAAGAGTTAATTTTCTAACATAATGGAAGTGGGAATTTAACTAATTCAGTTTTGTTTGACCAAGCTCATTGAGCTCTGTCAAACAAGATTGAATTGATTAAATTCTCAATTGCATTAGGCCTAAAAAAATAAAAAATCTGTTTCTCAGGCCCTCCCGCATGGTCCTTTTGGCTGCTGCATGCTCTCTTTTTATAACCAATTTAAACTTTAAAAGAATAAAAATTAAATGGTTTATGTCTGATATTTTACTCAAGTTAAAAAAATTGATGAATTTGTCCCTTGAGTGCAAGAAGGCTTTGCAATGCTAAAGCATTGCAAAGTCTTCTTGCACTCAAGGGTTAAAATACACCACCACCCATGTTATTCTGTAAAATATGAGGCCTAAAACTTGAACCAAGAACATGAACTTTTGATGACAAAAAAGTAATTACTGAAATAAAAAATAAAATAAAAAAACGTTCCTCCCGCATGCAATTTCACAAATAATGGCCTGAGAAACAGAAGATCTACTTTGTGTGGCCTTATTGAGAAATTTTTACATCAGTGTGTAGAGGGTTAATCTAATTTAATTAGGAAAAGAAAAAAACAAACACTTTTGACTTGTTTAAAAATATTTTTTGTTGCATACACAGAATACAGATATCAGAGGACATTTGGCATATATGACATTTTAAAATTTCTATTCTTTATCAAAATGACAAAACTCATAACAATGGTTGGTTAAAATAATTGCCCTGGTGTTTAAGCTCCAATAACCAAACAAAGACTATGATAATTATGATCAAATAAGAAAAAAGAAATAAAAAGAAATAATAAATTTAAGGATCAAAAGAATTAATGGGGCATTTTGGTTAAATTTCATTTTATCACAACCTTTGCAAGCCAAGGCAAGACCTTATACTTTGGGGTCAGCAGTAACTATTAGTAAATTATCTTTTATATCAGATTAAATAACATTTATGAGCCTACACTAGTCGTGAAGTTCTCTTTTTAAACTGAAGCAACCACTGACTAAATTTGTTTAAAAAGACTAAAGGAAATTGTTTATGAAACCCTTCAGCTGTAGATTAGAAGATTCTAACAAAGTGGCACCCAGAAACTAATTAATTTCTTGTACTTGGGAAGAGCAGGAAGACAGCTGAACAGAGCATCACCTGAATGATTTAACCCTTTACCTGACATGAAAAGCAGACGACACTTGCAAACAAAATTCTTGAATAACTAATTGTTTTCATTTTTTGTCTCAAAAACATAGGTTATGACCCCTCATTGGATCGAGCTCGTTCCAACGAGGGGTTATAACCTATGTTTTTGAGACAAAAAATGAAAAAAATAATGAAAATTAATTGGCGATTTTTGAGAATAGCGCTGGCCAGTTTTGGCCGTTACGTTGGGTAAAGGATTAATATGCTAAGACATTTGCGAGAAAATTGATATTGAAAGCTTGAAACCTTGGATTTTGAAACTATTGCAAGCCAGATATCTATGGATGCAACCATGTGTGTTTACTTGCATGTCCTTTGTATTTCCCTGTATTCATCATTCAGGGTGCAACAAAATTTATTTTATTGATTAGTTTCAATATTAACTCTGTAGCAGCTTGAATAAGAGAGGACAAATCAAGAAAGATGTTGATATTTTCAAAAACTTTTGAAATTTTCTGTATCCATTTTCCCAGATAGAAAAAAAACAGGCAGAAAAGGTTTGAATGGCTGTGTCCATGATGAGGATCCAGCAACTTGTTTGCCATAATTGTGGTGTTAGTCTTGATACATTATCTGTTTTGATTACCCAAAGAAGAGTATTATTGCCAAAATAACAAATTTTCATTATTTAGTCATTATTGGCAGGCCTGAAAATAAGCAGACCGTCATCTGCAAAATGAGGTCCATAGAGGGTGAATTTGGTGCACAGCAGGGTAGCATCACTAAATTTACCCTCTGTGAACCTCAATCTGAATCAAGGCCTCAAACCTAGTCAGAAAGATGTACCGAGAGGATAAACTGGCCCACTGTATGGGATAGCATTAGCAAATTCATCCTCTGGGGACCTCAATTTGCAAATGACAGATTGCTTACCGTATTTACTCTATGTATTGGGACACTCTATAATTTGGGACACACATTTTTTCCAGAAAACTATCTTTTTTATGCTCCAAAGTTTGGGACATTCAGGAGATTTGTTTCCAGTTGACCCATCGCTAGTAGCCAACAACACTCATAAAAAAATTCTTGAGCAACTAAAAATTTTCATTTTTTGCTTCCAAAACATAGTTTATGATAAAAAATTATAAAAATAAATTAGTGTTGAAAATCTTCAATGAAGTTTTTCAACACTAATTTATTTTTATAATTTTTATAACAGTCCATTTCAATTTGTTACAAAAACTTCATAAAAAAAACAACTACAAAGTACTAACAAAAATCCATTCTTCTTAATTTCTGAATTTTGTGGTTGGTTATTCACTGACTTGAGAAAACCTGAAACCTGTTATGAGAGACCACCTGTCTTGAGAGACCACTTTTGTGTGGCCCAAAGGGTGGTCTCTCAAGACAGGTTCTACTGTATTATCTCATTTTTGGTTAACTTATTTTTTTGTGAACCGACTTTATTTTGCTTTGGACGTTTTCATTTTCACACTACGCGATAGATGATCAATAATTGTATATTGAAATTAGGAAAGTTTTCAAAGCATAACTAATGACTCGATGGGAAAGGAACCAGTATAAACGGTGCTGAGAAAAAAGTTCTGGCTTGTACATCACACATTGAATACAGAAACATTTATGTCATAGTGGTTATTTCATTACATACAAGGGTTTAAAGTTTAATAATTGTAGGTGTGTAATAAAAACATCTATTTTCATAGAATTTTGTAATTTTTATTCCCATTTTAACAGACAGAAAAAAAGAAAGCTAGAAATGCTTCATATAGCTGCATTCCATGATCAAGGAATACCATTTTTCTCAATAGTTTAGGATGTCAGTCTTAACCCTCTTACCTGTTGATGCTGCCCAAAGAATGAAATATATAGCCTCAAATGTATGAATTTTAATATTTTTATACTCCACAGTAATCCAGTGATTCTACAGAATGACAACTTTCTAGTTGTAATCATGTAACATGAAGCATAGAAGGTCATGAGATTATTTAACATTATAAATTAACTAACCTCAATAGCAATGCCTTTAAGCATCTCTAATAAGTTTTCCACAGTGCCAACTGCATCTCCAATATCTGTGGTTTCCTCTCTCAAGTGTTGGGCTTGTCTGATAATAGTGTCCAATATATATGTACGATAATTCTTCAACAACATGTCTAGTTCATTGAGAGTGTGATAGCCAGGCTGAGGATTTGGCAGGGGTTTCCTGAAGAATATTAAACAGTTTACTTTCAAAAATAAATTGCTTAACCCTTTACCCAACGCAGACGGTATCCAAATTTATTATTTTAAATATCATTTTTTCAAATTTAAAAAAAAAATTTCAACAAAACCATATCATGTGACCCCTCGTTCCAACGAAGGGTCACATGATATGATTTTGTTGAAATTTGTGGAATAATAATATTTTTTCAACTGCTGAATTTGCATATTACGCGGGCGGATGTGACCGATTCGTTGGGTAAAGGGTTAAACACTTGAATGCTGGAAACCCATATTTGGGATTTATTATTTACTCGTAACCCGATGAGTATTTTTAAGGTATTTTTCATGAAATCTAGTCATGGCTGCTGTGATGCAGCCATGACTAGATTTAATGTGAAATTCATCTAAATTTCACTCAAGGTATCTTTAGTAAAAAAAATCCATGCAATTTACAGGGAGACAATGGGATTATATATGCCCCAATTATACATATTTCAGAGGCAAGAGAAATCCTGTCCTGGGTGGAATATCCACCAGAAGCATGCAAGGGGGTACTGTAACTTAAAGAATTCATAGGCACTCTCCTATAAATGTAACAAAGCAAGGACAATATGAATACATTTTGATGACAAAAATAAAATTAGTACTCTACCAGTTAACTGCTCTAATAGTTTATTTATTTACTGCTGATTAAGATCAATTTCAGCATCTATGGTCACACCAAAATTAGAACACAGGTATGAAATCAAGTCAAGCCAATCCTTTATACCGTATTTACTCTATATATTGGGACACTCTATAATTTGGGACACACATTTTTTTTCATAAAAATATTTTTTTTTTTTATGCTCCAATGTTTGGGACACTCAGGAGACTTGTTTCCAGTTGGCCCAGTCACCTGAAAATGGTGCAAAATGCTCAATATTAAAGCTAAGTTTGTGTTTAATTTTCCTTTTTAAACAATAAAAAATTGATAATACATACTGATTTGTGTTGTTTTTATTTAAATCTGTTCCTAAGTTTTAATATTTACAGTCCGGACTGACATGAGGAAGACTATTTAATATTACATTGTGACAGTCTTCAACCCTTTACTGAACGCTAGTGGCAGATGACACTCATAAAAAGAATTCTTGTGTAACTAAAAATTTTCATTTTTTGCTTCCAAAACATAGCTTATGACCCCTCATTAGAACGAGCGCAATGCGCTCATTCTAATGAGGGGCATAAGCTATGTTTTGGAAGCAAAAAATGAAAATCTAAAAAAAAATTGGATGGCGATTTTCATATATAGTGATGGAAAACGAATCACACACAACTTGATTCAGCATCAAAACAAGACCAGGTTGTGTTTTTTCCCCCATTTTCTAAGATGTGGGACATCTGTGAAAATATTTACTTTTAGCTGTCCCAATACATAGAGTAAATACGGTACCTATTCTGCTCACTTTTAGGAGGCTTCAACCCCAAGCATTGGTTACCGATCCTACTTTATCAGTCAAGCAGAATTTGTTTAACACAGTATACCTGTGAGAAAGTCAGCAGATATAGGGCAATATAAGGCAAAGACAAAACAATATCAGATAAGGAGGAAAGGCATCATCTAAAGTTGTATTTGTCCTCACCTTGTACCTGCCAAAATGTACCTTTTACATTTATTGTAATGTTTGGCACAGTTATTTTTATATTAATGGCAGAAATGCAATAAATAAACAAAATAAAGAATGTTTGACAACCTCTAATTTTGCATTCTAAAACAGAGAGTTTTTTTCGGTAAATTTAACCCTTTGAACCTGAGTGGCTGCTTTTTCAGCCCAGAAGCATTATACGTCATAATTTCATTAAGTAGGGTGGCTGCCTAGTGAATGTGGGGGGTAGATCAATTAATATTTTCAACATGCAGCCCTATGGCTGCATGTTGAAAATTTTAATTGGTCTACCCCCAAATAATGAATATGGACTCTTCCAATTGCTGTCATTGAACTGACATGGAAGATACCACCAGGGTTCAAAGGGTTAAAACTCTGAGTCACCTGGATTTAATAATAAACAAATCATGGTGATCTTTAGCCTTACTAGGTGATTATTACCCAAACTTCTAGTTTTCCAAAATGCATTTCTGAATGTCACAGCCTGAATATTTGGAAATATGCATATGTCACTTGCAAGCCATCATGTAAAAAAAGTTCCATTAAAACTGAAACATCTGTGTTGAATGGGCTGCACAAAGAAGTTGACTGAAAATTTGAAAATATGTGTACATGTATATATTTCTATACTGCCGGTCAAAACTTTCTGGGGCAAGAGGATAATAAAAACAAACCAATCACCTCTGGTCATCATATCATTTAATGACATTAAATTGTGCCCAACTTGTTTGTCAAACAAGCTTCACTAGCAACTACTGTCTGGAAGAGGACCCACTCATAAACATAATTACATTTCCTTGTTACTTCTTGTCCCCTAATCACCATCTAATTGGATTTTGTACATTAAAATATTTGAAATCATTCCAATTCCTTTTTCAAAATTCCTTTGTCATTTTCCTTTTTCTAAAATGTCACTAAAATGGGAGAAGAACCTGCTATTAACCCTTTATCCAATGTAAAGGCCAAAACCGGCCAGCGCTATTCACAAAAATCGCAAATTAATTTTCATTATTTTTTGTCTCAAAAACATAGGTTATGACCCTTGTTTGGAACGACTCATCAAGCTCTTTCCAAAGAGTGGTCATAACCTATGTTTTTGAGACAAAAAATGAAAAAAATTACTTATTCAAAAATTTTGTTTGCAAGTGTTGTCTGCTTTTCATGTTAGGTAAAGGGTTAACAGATCTGAATATTATATAGAGATTTTGAAGCTATCAAGCACTGCTAGTTTCCTCTCTTTCATTGCAAGGCCAGTTCAAATAACTCATAGCATAACATTTTTCAAATAATTGCCACAGGCCTGATCATGGAGTTAAGTTCTGAAAATTACCAATCAAATCAACATGAGGGTTAATATCATTACAGTCAGGCTTCATTCCAGGTGACAGAATGATTTACCAATTAACATATACAGTAGAACCTGTCTTGAAAGACCGCCCTTTGGGCCACACAAAAGTGGTCTCTCAAGACAGGTGGTCTCTCATAACAGGTTTCAACTTTTCTCAAGTCAGTGAATAGCCAACTACAAACTTCAGAAATGGAGAAGAATGGATTTTTGTAATTAATTTGTAGTTGTTCTTTTTAATGAAGTTTTTGTAACAAACTGAAATGGACTTTTATAAAAATTATAAAAATAAATTAGTGTTGAAAATCTTCATTGAAGATTTTCAACACTAATTTATTTTTATAATTTTTATAACAGTCCATTTCAATTTGTTACAAAAAGATTTTCAACACAAATTTATTTTTATTCCTATCTGTCACATTTCAGGTATGTATGAAATTGTTTATTCAGCAGTAATCCTAATCTTTTCACAGGGGTCTTATAAAAACATCTCAATCTTTAATGAGTTATGTACATGTAACTGAATAACAATTGAAACCTCAATTAAGAGATTTTAATACTTTTAATTATGTTAGTATAACCACAATGGATTTTCCAATTCCAGAAGAGGTAAAAAGTTTTTGTCATGGTTTCTGTCTTCAAAGGGGTGGTCTCTCAAGACAGGTCCATTATGGCATAAAAATACAAGTTGGTACCAGGTCACAGTGGTCTCTCAAGACAGGTGGTCTCCCAAGACAGGTGGTCTCCCATAGCAGGTCCATTATAGAGTAAAACCAATCGGTGCCTGGCAGATGTGGTCTCTCAAGACAGGTGGTCTCTCAAGACAGTGGTCTCTCAAGACAGGTTTTACTGTATTGATAACTATATTGCAGGTAATATGGACACCAATAAAGAAGTCAGATTAGTATTCTGTGATATAAGTAAGGCATTCAATAGAGTATGGCATGACAGATTAATTCATAAATCCAACTCTACTGGAATAAGAGGTGACCTACTTGCGTGGTTTGTAAGCTACCTAACAAATCGCTCACAGTATGTAGTTGTAAATGGGAAGAAATTGCAAAATCAAATCATTAAAGCTTGCTACAAGGATCTGTTTTAGGCCCGCTTCTGTTTAATATCTACATAAATGATATTGTTCAAGATATCAAGTCCAATATTTGATTTTATGGCAATGATACAACAATGATGTCATGGGACTTACTGAAATATTCGATGTGGTGAAACAGGATATCTGTTTGAACTTGAAGGTTATCACCCTCTAATCCAAACGGGCAAGCAAATCAGATTATTATCATAATATTTTACTGGAAAATAAAAATAACCTTAAAAAGTTGTGGGAAATCCTACGTAAAGCAAGTAATAAATCAGACCGAAAAATTTAATCACCCAATACTTTTTTTGATGATAATACCCCTGTAAAGGATCCCAAAATCATTGCCGATAAATTCAATACATTCATCACAAGCATTGGAAAATCAGTAGGTGAACAAGTGCCCGATACGAACAGCCATTTTTCACATTACATGAAGCAAAGTTACAGAAACTCATTATTTCTAACTCCAATGAACACCCAGGAAGTTATTCATAACATTTCTAAGTTGTCCTCAAAACCAACAAGGGATCAAGGTGAACTGTCCACAAAACTCCTGAAAGCAGTCGCTTATGAAGTTGCCAGTCCATTAACACACATCATTAATACTTCATTTTCATCTGGTCACATGCCATTCAAAATGAAAATAGCCACAGTCATACCAATCTTCAAGTCTGGTGATCCTCAAATTTTTAACAACTATCGCCTTATCAGTATCCTACCCATTGTCTCAAAAGTACTTGAGAAATTAATGTACAAAAGACTAGTGGAGTTTATAGATAAAAGTAGCATCTTACACAAGTACCAGTTTGGATTTAGAACAAACCATTTGACTGCCCACCCCATATTGCACTTACTGAGTAGCGTGGTAACTGAAAATGATAAACCAACAAAGAACTGCACCCTTTCTATATTCTTAGACTTCTCAAAAGCATTCGACAGCATTGACCACTCGATCTTACTCCAGAAACTTGAATACTATGGTATTAGAGGTATAACCCACTTGTGGTTTCAAAATTATTAATTGACCGAAGCCAATTCATCTCATTCTCGAGTACTATTTGAGAAACCTTAACCATAAATACTGGTGTACCTCAAGGGTCTATTCTTGGTCCCATTCTATTCTTATTGTTCATTAACGATATTAGCAACTCCACTGTGCTCAATCTACTTTCCTTTACCGATGATACAACAGCATATAGATCAGGCAACAACCTTGACAATCTTACAGATAGTGTAAATTCCAAATTAGCCAAAATAAACCACTGGCGTTCTGCCAACAAATTAGGCCTGAACCCTACTAAAATTAAATATATGTATAGTGTAAACAACATTAAATTATCTCTGAATAATACAAATATTGAGGCCATTGGGAATGAACAAGATCAAGCTGCTCTAAAATTCCTCGGTGTGTATACTGATGAAAATATGAAATTCTGCAGTATGCTCAAGAATGGCAAGTACAATTTTTGCCCTAAGTAGGGCAAAAAAATTTCTCCCCACAAAGGCAATGAAAACTTTGTACTTTTCATTGATTCACTGTCATCTCGTATATGGTATTCAAGTTTGGGGTCATTCGACCTACACCAATAGAATTCTCAAGCTGTAAAAAAGAGCCGTCCAAATCATAACTTGGAAAGCATATAGCTTCTTGCACACAGACCCTCTTTTCAGAGATTGTGGCATTCTGAAATTTAAAGATCTCTACAGCCTTCATGTCTCCCTCTTTATGCATGACTGGATGAACAAAACACTTCCTATGTCATTCAATAACACCTTTCAGGTCTACGGAAATCCTTTGGGGATGAATACAAGGCAGACTGGTAAAATAGAAACACACAAACCAAGAACTCAATTTTCTGCAGAATTGCCCTTCCATTCCTTCCCAAGAATTTGGAATAGTATAGATCCGTTAACTCAGCAATATAGTAGACCCAAGTTCAAAAATCATTAATGCATACACCTTTAAGCACTTATTCCCGCCCAAACTTCAAGTGCGACAACCCAGCCTGTCCCGATTGTATCAGCCATCAAAACCCTCTGGTATCTCATCGTCCTCCCAGCATTTGACCTATTGATCCCATCTAGCCACATGATTCATGGACAAACTATCAGATATTCCTGTCTTTGATAAGAATTTTCGTTACACTGATGTCAAACAGAGTTGATACATATTTTACGGGAATGGCAGGAAGTCAGCCTTTTTTTTTAATAATGACCTGAGAAAAATTGCCCAGTGGTCTAAAACATGGCAGATCATATTTAATCCACTAAAGACTGAATCATTGTACATTTCAAGTAGAGTAAATCCCATGCTCCCCCCTAGACACCCCTCCCCCCACCCACCCCCAATCTTTACCTCCTAGGACAGCAAATAGAAGAGATGAACACTCATAAAGATCTTGGGTTGATCTTTTCAAAAACAGGACAATGGGATTCACACATAGAGAGTCTTATAAATAAAGTCAGTCCTATAATAAATGGTCTAAGAAGCCTAAAATACAGACTGTCCAGACACGCATTGGAAACTCTATATAAATACTTCATTCTCCCACTGTTTGATTATGCCAATGTTATATGGAATGGTTGCAGGGTGACTAAATCAACATTCCTAGAAAATCTACACGTGGATGCTCTACAAACTATAATAGGGGTCACTAGAGAGACAAGTCATCAACTTATTTACAGGGAATCTGGATTCATACCACTCAAAGAGTGTAGACGATGTCACAAATTAGTAGCTTTGTATAAAATTATGTTCATAAACCTGCCAAACTATATTAGGCTGCTCATTCCATGACATGTATCAGAATTGACTTATTACCCACTAAGATCTTCGAACTTGTTAAGGGAAATTAAATGCAACACTAATAGGTTTTAACTCATTTCTGCCATCAGCGGTAAAACTTTGGAATGGCTAAAGTGCAGATCTGTAAACAGACATAAATTTGATAGCTTATATATAAGTGATAATGCCTCTTGTAGCTGTAGTCATTTATATGAACACACTGAACACTATTTACTAATGTGACCTCTCTATACAGAACAAAGAAATTTGCTTCTAACAAAATTGGGCCTCACCACTAGTGTCACTCTTATGTTATATGGGGATCCGGAGAAAACTGTCTTGGAAATGCCAGTATATTTAGTGCGGTTCAAGAATATATTAGGGAAACAATAAGATTCAAGTGAATAATTATTAGCCAGTGGAAATGAATCCCGACAAGACCTTTGCTGTGTAGGGTGAGAGAGAGTGTGTTTTGTTTTTTGTGGGCCTATCATACCTTAAAATGTATGCCAGAATGCCTCCACAACCGATAGGTAAAAGATATAAAAGAGATGACAGGATATTGTGTGGTACATTCTTTCTTTCCAATTCATTGGATCAGTTTCTGTTTTATGTACAGTTGCACTTGCACCATTGTATTGTATGTTTCTGTAGGGTACGGCGTTAATACAGGCATTGCCTGTTTGCCAAACCCCATTTCATTGGAAATAAAAATATTGTTTAAAAAACAAAAAAACAAAACGAGGGTGTTATTAAATAGCGTTTAATAATAGATCAAAATATAAAATGTCAAAAAACAATCTAAAAACGTGAAATTCACTTCATAAAAAAATCTACACTTTAAATAGATATCAAAATCATTTCACTCCTAAATGATATATTTTTATGGGTGGGTTGCATTGCCACTGCTGAAAATATATTACTTTGTCCTCATTTGTGAAATAATTTTGGTATTCACTTCAAAAGTGTAGATACACTTTATATACTTACCGACAGTCAATCAACAGCTGATCAAGCGTGGACACTAACAAACGAGCTAAATCTGTTGTAGGTAGTTTTGCTTTCATTCCAATCTTACATCTGTCAATTTGTATTTTCTGTTGAAAAAATGTAGGCTAAAATACTTTTTCCTTAAGAAATATTTCATGTTTCTTCCAATACATGAGTTCAATTATCTATTTATTTATTTACTGGGTTTAACCCTTTACCTAACCTGAAAAGCAGACGACACTTGCCAAAATAATTCTTGAATAACTAATTTTTTGTCTCAAAAACATAGGTTATGACCCCTCGTTGGAACGAGCTCAATGAGCTTGTTCCAACGAGGGGTCATAACCTATGTTTTTGAGACAAAAAATGAAAAAAATAATGAAAATTAACTGGTGATTTTTGAGAATAGTGCTGGCCGGTTTTGGCCATTACATTAGGTAAAGGGTTAACAAAACTTTCAACAGCAAAGGTCACCTCATGTCAAACAGTTTTATGGGTGGAGGAAGCCAGAGTACCTGGAGAGAACCACCAAGCAGCAGGGAGCAACTGTCAGACTCCCCAACATACTAACACCACACATTGAAGATTAGCATTGGTTGAAGACATGTGCACCAACGACATGCACAACGACGTGCAGCACTCCTTAGTACACAGTGCCACCATGCCCCCACATAGGCAATCAGGATTAAGTGCCTTGCCCAAGGGAACAACATAGTTACCCCTTGTGGGGATCGAACTGTGGACCTTTCAGTTTGAAGTCCAATACCATAACCACTGAGCCACCATGCTCCTATCAGTTCAGTTATTTTCAATGCTGAAGCATGACATACTGGATTGTCAGTGTCTCTATGTTTCATAAGAATACACAAAACTCCACCATCAAGCAACTGACAGAAAATAGTGTGACATTGAAACCATGGCTGGGTGAAAAAACAACTCTTGACAGTCAAATATGGAGTGTGCTACGAAGATATTAACCAATCAGATATTGTCAAAACATGCACAAAAAGAGTATTTTTCTTATAGTTTTTTTTATTGTTTCAGTGCCAAGACCTGTCAAAGAATAACGACAGAAACGTAGAGTATCTTTGTGCTTGCTTGAGAAATACTCTTAAGTAACCAAATATTGGAACTATCTTTCATAACTCTCTCCAACAGTGTGCCACAAAGGAGCACTAATTCAGCCTGCTAAAAAAACCTCAAAGAATGACTTGTGCTATCAACCACACTGATCAGTTCTACAATAGTTAACCTTTTACCCAATGCATGTAATATCAAAATTTATTACTTTAATTATTTTTTTACAAAACATTCAACAAAACAATATCATGTGACGCCCTCACTGGATCAAGCTCAATGAGTTTGTTTCAATAAGGTGGGGGGGGGGGATCACATGATATGGTTTTGTTAAAACTTTTTGAAACATAATACTTTTTCAACTGCTCCATTCATAAATTATGCAGATGAATGCAGCTGATTCATTAGGTAAAGGGTCAACTTCCAATTGCTTTAGTATCTGCAAGGCAATGGTATGTAGTACAGTATATTAACCCTTTACCCAACGTAACGGCCAAAACCGGCCAGCGCTATTCTCAAAAATTGCCAATTAATGTTCATTATTGTTTTAATTTTTTTCTCAAAAACATAGGTTGTGACCCCTCGTTGGAACGAGCTCGTTGAGCTCGTTCCAACGAGGGGTCACAACCTATGTTTTTGAGACAAAAAATGAAAAAAATTAGTTATTCAAGAATTTTTTTGGCAAGTGTCGTCTGCTTTTCATGTTAGGTAAAGGGTTAAATGATGTAACATATTTTGAACTTGTGATTTTTTTACTCTTCTCAATGACCAGTTCGATAATCATCTAGTGTTTGAATAAAAAAATAACATTTCAAACACATTAACTTGATTTGCAGATGACATTTATGATATGTTTTTGTAAACAACTGAAAATTGTAATTTTCAGTTTCCAAAACATAGCTTAGGGTCCCTCATATGAACAACACAAGAACCTTATTCCACTAAGAGGACATAAACTATGCTCTGGGGCCTGAGAATGGTCTCCAAAATAGGCCTTGGTATGCTGTAAAGGACTGAAATTTGTTGTTAGGCTTGCACTACAGTTGAAGTCCCTAACTCAGAAGTACACTATCTATTTTTGTTCTTTCCCAAGCAATTTGGGAAAGAAAAGTAGTGCAAAAGTGCAAAAGCACTATGAAAAAATAAGCCAAAAAACTGGGCAAAGTGTGACTGGCACACACCCAGTAGGGGACACTCTTTTCTGTTCCAATAACATGTCTTCTGGAACCAGTGTGCAGACGTATAATCAATGTGTCATTCTATTTGAATCCGCCAGTACTGGAGTTATGTGGCCAGTGGAGAGAAAGGATTCTTACCTGAATAAGAAGACGGGAGGGCCTCTGGTAAACAAATGTGGTAGGTATAATAAGAAAGGAAATTTACTATAAAATTTATAATTCTTATGAACCTACTCACAATTGTTTACAACAGGCTGAATAGACAATAGGAGGTGGGAATCACATAACCAACCCCCACATAACCCAACTGCTGGAACAGGAGAAGAGTTCCCACGGCTTGTAGGGCCATCGTATCACAAACATTGATATAGAACAATGTGAGATGAGGCGTATGGCCATGTATGACACACTGACAGAACACAACCTCTTAAAAGTAAAACACAGAAACTGACCTAAACACTAAGTTAAACATGAAATTCTGAGCTAAACAGAAAACTAAACGCAACTAAAAATGTCAAGAAAAATGTTTAAAATGTAGAGTATGAGGGGTTAATCATGGAACAATGATACTGAGGAACATGTATGATGAATATAAGTGCCATGGGAAGAGAAGGAGCACAACAGCTGACCTAAACACTAAGTTAAACATGAAATTCCGAGCTAAAAAGAAAACTAAACGCAACTAAAAATGTCAACAAAAATGTTTAAAATGCAGAGTATGAGGGGTTAATCATGGAACAATGATACTGAGGAATATGTATGATGAATATAAGTGCTGTGGGAAGAGAAGGAGCACAGTAGCTGACCTAAACACTAAGTTAAACATGAAATTCCGAGCTAAACAGAAAACTAAACGCAACTAAAAATGTCAACAAAAATGTTTAAAATGCAGGGTATGAGGGGTTACTCATGGAACAATGATACAGAGGAACATGTATGATGAATATAAGTGCCATGGGAAGAGAAGGAGCACAGCAGCTGACCTAAACAGTTAGTTAAACATGAAATTCTGAGCTAAACAGAAAACTAAACGCAACTAAAAATGTCAAGAAAAATGTTTAAAATGCAGCGTATGAGGGGTTAATCATGGAACAATGATACTGAGGAACATGTATGATGAATATAAATGCCATGGGAAGAGAAGGAGCACAGCAGCTGACCTAAACACTTAGTTAAACATGAAATTCTGAGCTAAACAGAAAACTAAACGCAACTAAAAATGTCAAGAAAAATGTTTAAAATGCAGAGTATGAGGGGTTAATCATGGAACAATGATACTGAGGAACATGTATGATGAATATAAGTGCCATGGGAAGAGAAGAAGCACAGCAGCTGACCTAAACACTTAGTTAAACATGAAATTCTGAGCTAAACAGAAAACTAAACGCAACTAAAAATGTCAAGAAAAATGTTTAAAATGCAGTTTATGAGGGGTTAAATCATGGTAGAATGATAATAATTATCATATAGCAGCATTATAAAGGCCATGATATGAAAATAGAGCGAGTAAGTGACCTAAACATAGGCTTTAACATTATTGGACACGTATGCTGATGCCGACCAATCGAGCCATGCCATAAGCTCACACAACTAAAGTTGGTGAGCTAAAAAGGACAGGAAAGAAAAAGACCGAAACTGAAACAATGCAAAAGTTTACTGGCGAGGGTGGATGACAGCCTGTGCAGAAGAAAAAGGTTCCAGAGAAAAATGGTCCTCAGACTGCTCCTGCAACTGATGCAGATAAAAGGAGGAGAAAGAAGAAGCATTTCTCCAGTGGGCAGCCTGTATAAAGTCCATCAACAAGACAGAGTTAGCATAACCCCAGGAGGTAGCGTGTACCTCATGGGCAGAAATGTGATTGGTAATACAATCAGCACTCATCAAATGAGTGCATGATGCTCTAATAGCAAGACAAATCCATTTAGAGATGGGCTGAGGAGAAATCTTCTGTTGACCAGGAATCAGGGACAGAAAGAATTGTTTCCTGCCTTTTCTAATAAACTGTGTCTGGTTAAGGTAAATGCGTATGGCACGAACTGGACAGAGCAAAGGGCAACTACCATCAACTGAAGGAAGAACCTTGATACAGATAGGAGGTAGAGAAATTTCTGATATTTGATTCTTGGCTAATAAGGAGCAATCAGTGGAAAGAGTAACACTGTTGGTGGAGCTCCTCAAAAAAGCTGGATCAACTAAGAAGGCATGAAGCTCACTAAGCATCCTGGATGAGGCAAAAGCCATCAGAAAACCCATCTTGTTTGTGAGAAAATGCATATCCACCTGGATAATGGTTCCAATGGCAGCCCCCCCCCCCACCCCCCCCCCCCCAACCCCCCACCCCACCCCCAGCAAAGCAGCATCCAAGAAAGATTCCATCTTGGGGTCAGCTGCAAAACTCCAGGCCTTTTCTTTTGCCAAATGAACTTGGAGAGGTACTGATTAGTGCCAATACAATGCTTTCCCACATACAAAAAGGTCCTTGAAAGCAGTGACCTGTACCCCTTGAAGGTAACAGGTTGGAGACCCCAGGAATCAAACAAATAGATCAGAAACTCTGCAATATGTGCAATCGAAGGATTGGCATAATCAACCGAGTGATCAGCACACCAATGACAGAAGACCTTCCACTTAGCCACATAGGCTAAACCAGTGGAGATGGGTGAGATACAGAGGGAGACATACTGGAACCGCTGCCAACAGAGGCCGGAGCTGATTGATCCACACCCACTGAGATGACAGGGGAGCGATCAGAATGATTTGACATCCTGAGGCAGAATTTGAACTGGAGGGAAAGCATAGCTGACTAGTCCATTCCAATCGAGTGACAGAGCGTCCATGGCGAAAGCCAGACGGTCTGGACACAGGGACACGAAAGTGTCCACTTGATGGTTCCAATGGGTCATGAACAGATCGATGTGGGGATGACCCCAAAGACTAAAAATTGATCAGAACACTGCTCTGTGAAGCATCCACTCAGTGGAAATGACACTCTTCCGTCAGGACAGGAAGTTGGCTAGGACGTTCAGACGACCCGAAATGTGACAAACCACCACACCTGAGTTGACATCCTGAGCAAGCAGTAGAAGGTCCCAAGCCAGTTTGTACATGGGAACTGAGTGCATATCGCCCTGGTTTTGAATGTAAGCTACCACTGTCAAATTGTCAGACATGAGGAGGACCCGACGATTTGAGAGGTAGGGGGATCCACTGCTGGAAACTCAAGAGAAGAGCAAGAAGCTCCTTCTGGTTGATATGAAGAGCTACCTGATCCTGATCCCAAACATCATGAATGGAGAGACCTGGAGGATCCAACATCATGCCCCATCCGAGATCACTGGCATCTGTCAAAACATGATCAGAAGTGGACAAATTCATTAGAACTCCCTGCGTAATCCACTGAACGTCCAACCAGGGGAGAATAAACGACTAAGAGATGCTGGTAACTGAAGCACCAGATCCAACACTGATCAGAGCAACCAAGAAATGCATCTTCACAAGATGAAGGAAGAAAAAAGAATAACACATTGATTGTATATCTGCGCACTAGTGCTGGAAGCCATGGTATTGGTACAGAGAAAAATGTCTCCTACTGGGTGTGTGTCGGTCGCACTCGGCCCAGTTTTTGGTTTATTTTTTCATAGTGCTTTTGCACCACTTTTATCTCCCAAATTGCTTGGGAAAGAACAAAAACAGATAGAATACTTCTGAGTTACAGACTTCCAATGTAGTGCAAGCCTATGTAAACAGTTGTGAGTAGGTTGATAAGAAAAGAGTAACTACATCTATTTTTAGGAATTTTGACTTTCGTTAACAAATTTATTTAACGCTTATCTTGTAATACCTAGCTTTTACATGAATTTCTCAAATCTGAAAATGCATTGGTATAGTTTGATAAACAAGTCAGAGTGTTTACCGTATTTACTCTATGTATTGGGCCACTTCATGATTTGGGACACACATTTTTTCCAGAAAACTATATTTTTTTATGCTCCATAGTTTGGGGCATTCAGGAGATTTGTTTCCAGTTGACCCATCGCTAGTAGCAGACGACACTCATAAAAAAAATTCTTGAGTAACTAAAGATTTTCATTTTTAGCTTCCAAAACATAGCTTATGATCCCTCATTGGAACACGCGCAATGCGTGCATTCCAATGAGGGATCATAAGCTATGTTTTGGAAGCAAAAAAGGAAAATATAAAAGAAATTGGACGATGATTTTCATATATAGTGATGGAAAACAAATCACACACAACTTTATTCAGCATCAGATCAAGACCAGGCTGTGTATTTTCCCCATTTTCTAAGAATTGGGACACCTGTGAAAATAATTATTTTTAGCTGTCCCAATACATAGAGGAAATACGGTAACTAAAAAACTGGCTGGGCACCCCAACTACAGAATCCTGTCTATTCAGAATAGCTATTCACTGGAAAAAGAATAAGTACAACGATTCTTGGGAATTTTGACTTTCTTTAACAAATTTATTTAAGGACTATCTTGTGAAATCTAGCATTTTCGCAAATTTCTCAAAGCTAAAAATGCATTTGTATGGCTTGATGAACATCACAGAGTGTTTAACCAACTAAAGAACCTACTGATAACAGCATTTATTTTATAAGCTTTATAATCCAAACAATGATAAAATGATGATGTCACTGTATACCATGTCCATCTGAGAACAAGTTAGTGTGATAATAGAACTATAAAGCACTTGAAATTTTCCTGTATGACGACTTGCCCAATAAAATGGCAGACAAATCACCACCTGCCAAACAGCAGAACCAAAATGACAACAGTCACTCAAATAGTACTCAAAGTCAACGACTACTGTTGTGTGATTAGCTCATTTGATAAAACCTCCATTCTGGTATGGTAACTCAACACAACATTGTAAAGCATGTGACCCATCACCTTTGTTGCACAAAGTTTAAAAATAATCCCATTCTTTTTCTTTGGACAAAAAGAGAGATGCCACATAATAGTATTTACTCTATAAGGTAATTCCTAATTTGGAAAGATTACTTGTCACATAATCCTGAAGTGACAATACTTGGATTTATGTAGAAAAGGTGAGGGCTATATTAAAAGTTAACTGGCAGAGTGCTGAATTATTGTTGGCTGTCAAAATTGACATATGTGCTTGTTAGTGCTAACAAGCACTGTTTTTTTCGTAATGTAACTATATATCCAGCCCCTCCATTCTGGGCCTAACCAAGTTTTTTAACCCTCTTCACGCTGATGTCAAAATACCAAAATTTCAGGAAGCTGTTTTTTCCCATAATGCATCTAGAAATTTAACCAATTCAATCTCGTTTGACAGAGCTCAATGAGCTCTGTCAAACGAGACTGAATTGGTTAAATTTCTAGTTGCATTATGGGAAACTGTTTCTGCCTGAAATTTAGATATTTTGACATCAGTGTGCAGGGGTTAAACTGACCATATGTGTTTGCTTTGTTACAACTGTAACACAGAAAATTCATGAAGAAACTAAAAAAAATCAATTCCAACAATCCATTCCAATGAGGGATAACAAGCTGAGTTTGAATGCTATTTAAGAATAACACTGACTGATTTTGGCCATTATGTTTGGCAAATATATAGATGAGATGTACACTAAGGCTGTGCAGTTCATAGGGTTAGTTACTCAGTTAATAAGGAAAATCTTTTTATCACTAGAAAGTGTGACTAACCCTGTGCAAAGCATAGGGTTAGTCACACTTTCTGGTGATAAAAAATTTTTAACTGCCATATCACACACTACATGAAAATGTACACTCACTAAGGCTGTGCTGGAGTGTGGTGGCTCAGTGTTAGACTGTTGGACTTCTATGCTAGAGGTCCAGAGTTCGATCCCCATCCAGGACGACCTGCATTGTGTCCTTGGGCAAGGCACTTTATCCCGGTTGCCTACAAGGTTGGGCACGATGATGCCGTGTACAAAGGCTTACTGCACGTCGATGGTGCACATGTCTTCAACCACTGTAACCCTGCTTGGGTAAAGCTTGAACAGAGTTAGAATGTTGAGAAGCTGACAGTTGCTCATCGTTGCTGGGTGGTTCTCTCCGGGTACTCTGGCTTCCTCCACCCGTAAAACTGTCACAATTAGCCATTGTGCATAAGTATGTGACCTTAACACCAATAAATAAATAATAACTAAGGCTGTGCAATGTACAGGGTTAGTTGCATCATTGAGATGATCGTTTTATAAACAGAAAGAAAAGTGTGACTAGCTCTGTGCATTGCACAATGTTAGTTAGTAAGCTAACATACACTGACTGACCACAGGCATTGCACTGGATTACAGTAGAACTTGTCTTGAGAGACTGCCCTTTGGGCCACACAAAAGTGGTCTCTCAAGACAGGTGGTCTCTCATAACAGGTTCCAGGTTTTCTCAAGTTAGTGAATAACCAACCACAAAATTCAGAAATGGAGAAGAATAGATTTTTGTAATTACTTTATAGTTGTTCTTTTTATGAAGTTGTTGTAACAAATTGAAATGGACTGTTATAAAAATTATAAAATAAATTAGTGTTGAAAATCTTCATTGAAGATTTTCAACACTAATTTATTTTTATAATTTTTATAACAGTCCATTTCAATTTGTTACAAAACGATTTTCAACACAAATTTATTTTTATTCCTATCTGTCACATTTCAGGTATGTATGAAATTGTTTATTCAGCAATAATCCTAATCTTTTCACAGGGGTCTTATAACAACATCTGAATCTTTAATGAGTTAGCAATTGAAACCCAATTAAGAGCTTTTAATACTTTTAATTATGTTAGTATAACCACAATAGATTTTCCAATTCCAGAACAGGTAAAAAGTTTTTGTCATGGTTTCAGTCTTCAAAGGGGCGGTCTCTCAAGACAGGTCCATTATGGCATAAAAATGCAAGTTGGTGCCAGGTCACAGTGGTCTCTCAAGACAGGTGGTCTCCCATAGCAGGTCCATTATAGAGTAAAACCAATCGGTGCCTGGTAGATGTGGTCTCTCAAGACAGGTGGTCTCTCAGGACAGGTCACGACGCAACTGGCGACACCTGCCGAGTACCTGAAGCCGTTCCTCCTTCAACACGCCTAGACATGTGGAAACCCATCACCTACAGCCAATGAGGGTCGAAAGGGGCTTGTCCCCCAAATCGTCCCTGCGCGCCTTCGGCATGCCAAACCATTTCTTTCGGAGGTCACAGTGGTCACATTCGCACCTTGGACATCAATCATGTTGATGACGGCATCATCAAGGCACGGGCAATGACGACGCCATCATCAACGCGATTGATGACTTCATCAATGAACACCCTGATATGTACCGTGACCCCAATTTCGATAACAAGCCAGAAGACGGGGACGATGATGACCTTGTCACCCCCTTCACCAATGACGAAATCATTAATGTCATAAAAAAATGCAAAAACTCCTCCTCTCCCGGCGAAGACGAGGTAAGCTACAAAATTCTAAAACAAAGCCCAAACTCCCTAAACAAAAAACTAAACATACTATTCAACGCGTGCCTCACCCATGGCTACTTTCCCAAAATGCTGGAAAAAAGCCATCGGTGTCATGATACCAAAACCCGACAAGGACCCCTCCAATCCAGCCAGCTACCACCCAATCAGCCTGCTCAGCTGCATTGGTAAGACATTCAAACGAATCCTTACCAATCGGTTCAGGGGGCACCTTGAAGACATCGACTTCTTCAATAAATGGCAAAGAGCCTATAGAAACTGTAAAGAAGGCATCGAACATGTCTACCGACTAGTCACCCAAATGAAAACCGCTATCAACAAACAGCAAATAGGTGCGGCAGTCCTGCTAGACGTCAAAAAAGCATTTGACTCTGTTTAGCACAATGGAATGCGCTACAGATTATCAAAAATGAGACTCCCCATGAAAACTACTCAGATTACTATCCTCTTTCTTAAATGATCGCGAAATTAAAGTCAGAGTGAACAATGAAATGTCTGACAGTGTCCCCCTCGAAGCAGGCACCCCCCAAGGTTCTGTCCTAAGCCCCCTCTTGTACATCTTCTTCATAAATGACCTTAGCTTCTCCGAAGATCGCGTTCAAGTTTCCCAATTTGCAGATGATAAGGGCCTCTGGGACTCTAACAATTCTGCTCCAAAAACCCCTGCAACGTGCTCTCGACGAGCTTGAACAATGGTGTGCCAAATGGAGAATTAAGCTAAACGCCAATAAAACCCAACGAATCACCTTCGCTTGCAAGATAAGTAAACGGGATTTTGACCTAAAACTTATGGATAACACCCTCCCAGAATGCAAAGAAGCGAAATTCCTGGGCATCACCATTGATCAAAAACTGTCCTTCAACAAACATACCGACGACATGGCGAAAAAAGCCACCAAACGCATTAACTTACCGAAAATGCTTAAGGGAACTTCATGGGGAACCAACCAGTCCACCCTACTCAAACTATACAAAGCCTTTGTGCGCCCAGTACTCAACTACGGGGCAATCATACTAACTGACCTCAATCAAACTAATATGGGAAAACTCCAGAAGGTCCAAAATCACGCACTTAGAGTTGCCCTCCGTGCCCCATAGGACACACCCATCAAAACACTCCATGACAGGGCCGATATCCCCACCATTAAAGACCGCCTAGCCACCCTGGCCGCGAAAAATCATGACCGGTTAGCCGGCAGCAAACTAATCTCCGAACTTGGAGCCATTTGTGAAAGCCGACAAAAGCCCAAAAATTGCAACCAAAACTAAGACTGCTCGAAAAAACTAGGGAACGAGAAGGTGAACTAACAGGCAGAAAAACAGCTTAACTGTGGCCTTCTACCAGAAAGGGCTGCCTTCACCGACTCAAGTAAAATTACATCAGGATCAAATATTGTTAAAAAACTAAATAAATAGGGAACGAGAAGGTGAATCAACCGACTCAACTAAAATTACATCACGATTGGATACTGTAGATCTCATTTCCGGCCGGAGGGCCTCGGCCCACACGGGATGCTCGCGATACCAGGGGAGAGCATTTTGTGTGGGCTGGGCCGCCCCGGCTGGAGGTGGGATTTGCAGTGTCTAATCGTGATCCAAAATAAACTCAAACGAATCTAAATATGGTCGAAACCAGCGAAGGGCATAACAGAAACACCCTCGGGTGTGGTTTAGTGTCTAAACCTGTTACCCTCCCGCTACAAACTCACTATCACCCTAAGAAGGTGATCTAACAGGCAGATTAACAGCTTAACTGTGATCACGATTAAAACATATTAATGTGCTACTTTTATCTTTTTTTATTTTTACATATTCTAATGAAAACTAATTCTGCCTTCTTCTTTTAAGCAGGTACACAGAAGATGCTTTTTGATCAGCACCCCAATAACTGCTATGGACAGTCCAGCCGTTATAGAAACGGTAACCCCCATGGTTCCTGAACATCCTCCACTCCATCCCTAAAAGTGGTCGACCACTTTAAGGGAGGCGAGCGTTGGTCCTGCATCCCGCCTCTGCCTCTTTTTGTAAGCGCATTGCGCATCTTTTTGTCCCAACCAATTAGGATTACAATGCAGGCCTGCCCCCGAACCAGGGAAGTTATGGTCTTCTTCTTGGTGGTCCCCGAATGGGGTTGTTGTTGTTTCCTTCAAAGACATCCTATCAAACAGAGACAGCCTGAGGCAGATTATACTTGCCAGTGATGGCCATCACTTAAAATCTTCTCCGAAGTGGCAGACTATACTTGCCTGAAAAT
The DNA here is from genome assembly GCA_031216915.1 of Pictodentalium vernedei. NCBI lineage: Eukaryota > Metazoa > Mollusca > Scaphopoda > Dentaliida > Dentaliidae > Pictodentalium > Pictodentalium vernedei. Next base: position 745,446,726 of record CM062295.1, read on the forward strand.
CCAGATCGACTGCACCCTCGGGGAGAGGTAGTACCTTTGTGAGAGGACCCAACCTCCCACACTGGTCCTCACCCGAGGGTTCAACCGACATCAGTCAAAGAGACCATCACGCCGCAACCGGTGACACCTGCCGAGTACATGAACCCATTCCTCCTTCAACACGAGTAGACATGTGAAAATTAATCATTTACAGTCAATGAGGGTCGAAAGGAGTTTGTTCCCCATACCGTCCTTGCGTGCCTTCGGCACGTTAAACCATTCCATTCGATTCAAGGTCACAGTGGTCTCTCAAGACAGGTGGTCTCCCATAGCAGGTCCATTATAGAGTAAAACCAATCGGTGCCTGGTAGATGTGGTCTCTCAAGACAGGTGGTCTCTCAAGACAGTGGTCTCTCAAGACAGGTTTTACTGTAGTTGATAGTCTGCCATATCACACACTACAAGAAAATATACACTGACTAAAGCTGCAAAAATGCACCTGGGTTAGTTGATTACATGTTACAGAAGAGGCAGGATTCTTCAAGGAACTAATGGAAATAATTATACTAAATTATGAAAATTTTTTAAAGTGAATTCAAAAAATGAAAATATATTTTATTTTCAATCAATAGCTTGTTATGACTAAATAATTTCACTTCAAGGATAATAATATGCAGATCTTAAGAATATGAAGCCTTTAACCCTTTCAACACTGGTGGTATCTTCCATGTCAGTTAAAGGACAGAAATTGGAAGAGTCCATATTCATTATTTGGGGGTAGAACAATTAATATTTTTAATGTGCAGCCTTAAGGATGCACATTGAAAATATTAATTGTTCTACCACACACGTTCACTTAGTGGCCATCTTACTTAATGAAATTATGACGTAACGTGTTCCGGGACTGGAAAAACGGCCTCTCGTGTTGAAAGAGTTAAGTTGTGGTGCCTGCACTTCTGAATAAAACCCAAATATGGGCTTCCAGCACTCTGCCAGTTAATGTGTAAAATGATTTATGTGTTTTATAATTCCTTAATATCAAATGTGTTGGATGCCACCCATTCTAATGTAACTGACGACAGATGGTTATACATCCGATCTGTCTTTCATTTATAAAAGAAAATCCAGTAATTTTGTTTTCCTTTAATCCTTTAACCAACGAATCGGCTGCATCCGCCGGTGTAATATGCAAATTCAGCAGTTGAAAAAAATATTATTTTTCAAAAGATTTCAACAAAACCATATCATGTGACCCCTCGTTGGAACGAGCTCGTGGAGCTTGTTCCAATGAGGGGTCACATGATATGGTTTTGTTGAATTATTTTTTAAAAATTTGAAAAAAATGATATTTAAAATAATAAATTTTGATATCGTCTGCGTTGGGTAAAGGGATAAGTAAACATTTCTAGGGTGTGCAAAGAAAATGTATATAAAACACCACAAAGTACATCTTCTGTTTCTCAGGCCATTTTTTGTAATTGTATGTGGGCAGGCATTTTTTTTATTTTTGTAATTATATTTTTGCCATCGAAAGTTCATGTTCTTGGTTTGTTTTATGTTTTAGGCCTCATAATCTACAGAATAGCAAGGGTGGTGGTGTATTTTGTCCCTCGAGTGCAAGAAGGCTTTGTAATGCTAAAGCATCGTTGCATTTAAGGGACAGATTTATCAACCAATTTTATTAACTTGGGTAAAAAATCAGACACACACCATTTAATTTTTATTTTTTTAAGTTTGCATTGGTTATAAAAAGAGAGCATGTGGCAGCCAAAAGGACCATGTGGGAGGGTCTGAGAAACAGATTTGAACTTTTTAGGCCTAAAAGTTTTTCATAATATTCACTTACTAATGTATTTATGATAGAAAGAAGAAAGTTTAATGTTTCTAGCCGAAAGCCAATATCTTCCCAATGACAGTCAACAACAACACATGGTTTAGTATTGCCCCATGGCAGGAAATAATAGTGACAACCATCAAACACTGCATTAGTTGGTTGTGTGGTTGATGCAGATGGAGCTGTGTTCTCATCCAGTTTATTTCCATAATTACCTAAAAAATAAAAGAATCTTCATCTAAGCAATTTCCAAATAAAAAATATTTTGTTTGTTTTTTTGGAATAAAAAATTCTCCTACAAGTTTTTTCCAGACTGGTGCTTTTACTGAGCTTTAAAGTTTGGGTCAATATTGTATCTAGATGAGGTGCAGGCTGATTGTTGAGCCCAATTTTTGAAAATGTAAACACAGGCTGAAATTGCATGATTTATTTCTGAAACAACATGACAAATCAAATCTAACTTCTTTGTTCTCTTTTTTGTAGAGACCGGTACAGCAATTGAAAATAGAGTTAGCTACATTTAACTGAATATGAACATTACACAGATATACCACTGTTTCTTCCAACTAGATAAATGTTGAGAACAATTAAATACATATAAATCAATTAGGCTACACAAAGTAGATCTTCTGTTTCTCAGGCCATTATTTGTAAAATTGCATGCGGGCGAGCGGTTTTTTATTTTATTTTTTATTTCAGTAATTACTTCTTTGCCATCAAAAGTTCATGTTCTTGGTTCAAGTTTTAGGCCTCATAATCTACAGAATAGCATGGGTGGTGGTGTATTTCATCCCTTGAGTGCAAGAAGGCTTTGCAATGCTAAAGCATTGCAAAGCCTTCTTGCACTCAAGGGACAAATTCATCAATTTTTTTAACTTGGGTAAAATATCAGACATAAACCATTTAATTTTGATTTTTTTAAAGTTTAAATTGGTTATAAAAAGAGAGCATGCGGCAGCCAAAAGGACCATGTGGGAGGGCCTGAGAAACAGATTTTTTATTTTTTTCGGCCTTACTGCAAACAAAGTCTTTCATCAAATAAACAGGGGTTGTCTTTAGCGTGATGGTAGCTGCTGGGTTTTGGGTATTACTTTGGGTATTCCTAGACTGGGACCAGTTAAAAGCAATATTATTCTCACTTTCAGAATAAACTTTGGACTGATGCTTACCATTTTCTTTGTTTATTAAATATTTGACTAGTCTATTTGTGTGCCACTTTAAATCTTCCAGCCAAACTAGGTTTGAATAAGGTAAGTTTTCTTTGCATCTCTCTCCCAGTCCTTAACAAGAGGGCAGGGACCGACCTGGGCATGCGCCAGTGCATATTTGGTTCTGAAACATCATGACCTGGCTCTTAAATCTCAGAAATAGGCTTCTCAGTTGGCGCATAACTTCTCAGATCATATTTTGATATTGTTTCGATGGACAATCGAGAGAGACACTCTTACATGTATTATATATATGATTATCATTTATCATTGTTGTAGAGTGCTTAAGTTAATACTTCAAGTCTTAATTACCAAGCATTAATCTTCACTGTGGTTTCTGATCAAGTCTTGGCTGCCTAAATAGGCAGCCAAGACTTGATCAGAAACCACAGTGAAGATTATTGTTTGCTATAGTGTACTAAATGAAAATGATGAGAGCTATTACATACTTGCAGTGTGTGTTACAAACAGCAGTGTGACTCCGTAAATTGAAATCTGGTGCATGAATTGAAAAAATAGGCTCCGGGGCTAGAGCGTATTTTAAATAGTCCTGATCGGTCCCTGAGAGGGGATGTGTCCATCCCCATTAGCTCACCAATGCATGCATGCAATAAAGCTAGGCTAATAAGAACTCTGCAAAAAATGTCCGGTCATGTACATGCATAGAAAAACAGGTCAGAAAGTCCACACTGACAAAAAAGTCTAACATTGCATTAAAAAAGTCCAAAATCTCCAAAATATGGCCAAGGGTTAATGTCATCTTATATTGATGCATTTAACACATATATGAAATATGAAAGCCACAGCATGCTGGTGGTAGCCTCCACTCATGTACAGCAAAACAAGTCCACCCTGACAAAAAAGTCTAACATTGCAAAAACACTAAAAATCAATAAAATATCACTGGTAAGGGTCTGTGGGTAATTGTAAGCCATAGAAACACAGTATGAGGTGCATAGCAACAGGGCTGAAAGTCAAAGTGGACTGGTACAATAACTTTAACACAAGTGTTGACACCAATGCACCTCAGGTCATGACATAAGCTCACATAACTTCGTTGGTGAGCTAAAAAATGTGGGGTAGTGTTAGTTGTGGAATGAGGGGTAGAGCAGACAGTTGTCAGTATGCATCTGAGTGGCTCTGTCCAAAAAGCAATATCTTTGATGTTGGTTTACAATAGGAATTTAATTGTCCAATTAAGTCTTTCAGTTGGCTGTGGGATAGTAGTTTGGTGTTCTGACATGTTTTATTGCACATGACTGAGGAAAACTTGTAAACTCATGACTGGTAAATTGAGTCACATTGTCCATAAGTATGGAATCTGGCAATCCCCATACTGAATATTTTGCTTTCAGAAAGTCAATAATTGTGATGGATTTAATACCGTCAGCAAAGAATATTTCAGGCCACTTACTGAACAAACATACAACATTCATAAGAAAACGCGTACCATATGGTGCTGACTCAAATGGCCTTTGAATATCCATTACTAAATGCTGCCAGGGCTTTGCAAGAATCTGCCTTAACTGAGAGGTGCAGTTGATGATTTTACACTTTTATCACTATCTGCACAATATAGCATCTGCTACAACATTTAAGATGACTTTTTGATACTGCATTTTAAAGTCATACCCTTATACTTTTCGCGTGTCACACCACACCCAAAGGTATGGTTAGGGTGTGGTTAAGGTATGGTACCTGTTATGAAAATTTCTGGGATACACACCTTTACCACACCTCATAATTCTACCACACATCTTATCTGCACCTGGTAGAAACCAAATTCATAATTAGGCAAGGCACACCCCAAAGGTACCACAAAAGTACCCCAAACACACCCCATAGTCTTTAAAAACAATCATGTTGGAACCGGCACACCTCAAACATACCACTATGACTTAGAGCAAATTCTCTTCAATGGTAACACACCTTAAACATACCCTATGCACTTTTGGGAATCCTGTATGTGACATCATTTTAAATGTCACATGATCTCTGTAAGTCGAAAATGGGATGATGAAGGGATGACGTCACAGCACTCTGGCTCAATGGAGAAGTGAATTGAAGTGTGCTAGTGTGTATTTTTATGTTGGAATGATGGAAGAAATTCATAGCGAATTCGCTGGTGCAGATAATTGGAGTTATTGAAGTGTTATTCAAATAAAATATGCTAGAAAAAATTGAGGCGACTCAAGAACGCCATTATCAAAATTCCTTCCATACAACATCATGTCAACGACACTACAGCCAAGTATTCGAACTCAAAATTGATGATGGATAACGAGTCACAAAATTCTGCATTTTGCTCGGATGTGTCGTGGGTGTGAAAAAGCCCAGTTTCAAAGATCGCAATAAGATTAACTTTTACTATTTGTGCTTCACATTCCAAACCCAAAGTTTGACTTGCTGTTTAGGAAATTTATGAAAGACAAAGTGAAACTTAAAAGTGTACTGATTGTGGTTCAACTGATTCAAATAAAGTCATTACTACCAGAGCAATTATGCGACTGGACAAACAGGCAGAATCTTATATCATAGGGAGTCATCGCAAGCCTTGTTGTGCTATCAAGAACACCAACATAAGACTCAAACGAAAGGAAGCAAAAGGGACTGTGAAGCACATTGGTCATGCATCAACCAGAAAAAAACAGGTGTAATTTGGTAGATGTGAACTGCACCACCAACCCACACAATGAGTTGATGCTTTCCCCCAACATCGCCACACCACTGGATAAATAAATGACAACTGACAAATAATCTTGCCACCTATATCTCCTAGTTAGAATTTTTAGTTTTGGGTCAATGCACCAAAGATAAAGGCAAGTGTGGTTACTGTTCTAGGGATTATTTCAGGGGGATCACCCCCCCCCCCCTCCCCCCTCCACTCAACACAGCCATCTCTAGTTTTACATTTTGACACAATATGGATAATCTGAGAATTAAATCATGATATGTTTATTGTTTCCCATACTGCAGATTCCAAACCAGTAAGTGTAAGGTACACTATATTTAAATATATAAAAATTCATGCTGTCAACATACCTAGGTCAGAGCACTGCATGCACACAACATGTGGTGGCAAATCTTAGATGCACCACAGGCACATCCATGGCAAACCTTGTGGAGGTACCTCAAGCACACACCAGACACTACAAATTTTGGCACCTTAAGCATACCTTACAATACATGGAGAGTGGATTGTTACTAAATCTGATTCAATGTGTATCTCCACTCAGACAAGAATTCCTTGTCTGAGAAAAAACATTAAAATGACGAGCAAAGTTTTCAGCCAAGGGACCTCTGGGTAGAACCCAGAGGTCCCTTGGCTAAAACTGTACATTTCCTTTTTGTGCACACCACCACACAAGTGATTTACACGTAGTAGTAATCCACTCCATGCACTGCAGGCATGCCCTAACCACAGCCCAATGGTGGTACCCCATCCATACCCCAACCACACCCCTGACATACCTTCAGGTGGTACCCTAAGTACACCACAGACATACCCCAAACACACCTGATGGGGGTACCCTAAGCATACCCCAGGCATACCCTAACCATACCCTTGGAATGACCTAATGGTGGTACCCGAACCAAACCCCAGGCACACCTTATGGCAGTACCCTAAGCACACCTCAGGAATACCCTAATCATACCTCCTATTAGGTACCCCAACCACACCGCTGAGCTCATTTACATTTTTGCCCCACACCCTAACCATACCTCAAGCATACCTTAAGCATACCCCAGTTATCTGTTTGTAAGAAAATATAGAGCCACAGCTCAGTCGGGTGTCACACCTCAACCAATTTTGTAGCCCACACCCCAAGAGTACCCTATCCACACCTCAACCAAACTGCAAAAATGTAAGGGATATTCCAACAAGATAGAAACCCGCCTAGAAAATTCCATCTATGGCCAGCACCCTGTGAATTTTGAATTAAAGTAACTAGGGCACTATTATCAGTTTTAAGTGTAAAGTGTCTGCCCTGTAAATATCTGTCACATTTACAAACTGGCCATACACAGTCATGCTAGAGCCTCTTGTTCACCAGTACTGTAATTACGTTCATAGGATGTAAGAATTTTGGATGCAAATGCTACAGGGTGCAGTGTCCCATTCTCATAAAATTGTGACAATTCAGCCCCAAGAGCATAGTTTGAAATGTCACATGGCACAACTGTTGGCAAATCATGTCTGTAAAGAACTAAAATAGGGGAATTTGTAAGCACTCTCTTAAGCTCTTGAAAAGGTTTATCTTGGTTTTCACTCCACTGCCATTCTTGACCTTTCTAGTAAGATTTCAAAGGGGTTCAGTAATTTCTGCTAAGTTAGGAATAAAATTAGAGTAATAATTGAATAATCCTAGCACTTCTAAATTTCCTTAATAGAGGTAGGTGTAACCAACCCTGTGAAAGCCTTAATATTTTGGGGTGACATTTCAATTTCTTGGTCAGAAATGATAAACTCTAACCATTCAACTTTAGGTTGCTTAAACAAACATTTGGAACAAAGTAAAGTGAGGTTGTTGTCTGAAAGCCATTTCCTAACTGCTCTCAAGTTTTCATCATGTTCTTTTTCATCTTTCCCCACCCCGAGAATGTCATCAAAGAGACCGAATGCTCCAGTACATCTGTTTAAAATGTAGCAGGATGCAGAAGAAGCTGATGGTACATGTAAGCTGAATTCATATCAAGTTTTGTTATCCATTTAGTATTTGAATAGATACAAAAAGTGTTTCTATATTTGGAAGAGGATATCTTCCAGGTATGATATTTAGATTTACAACTTGAAAGTCAATGCACAGATGAATTTTCCCATTTTTACAGTGGGTAATAACTACTGGACTGACACATTTGGCATGTTCTACTTTTTCTAAGATATTCTTATCAACAAACTGTTGATTTCATCTTTGACACTATTGAGTAAAGTGAAAGGAATTGGTCTTGCTTTCTGAGCACTTGGTATGCAGTTGTTGACCTGGATAGATCTATGTTAAAATTTGTTTGCTGAACCCAGGCCGCTAAACACTATTGGAAATTCTTCCCTTAACTGTAGAAATGATGTAATTTCAATTGACTGAAACAAACTCTGCATCTTGGCATGATGTATTGGCCTCCTGAGAAGAGGAATGCATATCTATTGTAAGTGTTGCAGTGAAGCAATCAAATCTTGGCCCATAAGTGGAGTTTCTTTGTTTACAACATAGAATTTTGCTTGTACAGTTCTGCCTCCTTTAAACTGAATGCATAAAAGTACTGTTCCTTGTACCTCAATTGCACTTGGGTCATAAGTACAGAGTGTGGTGTCAGTCTTTTTGAAGATTACATTTGGAAAAATGTCTTTGGTACACATCATGATATAGGAGTACCTGTTTGATAAAATCTGGACAGTAAGTAGTTACATAACTGGACATGTGAAAATTTTTCTGTCATTTCACACTGATAGAATTGTAATGTCCTCATTGAGCTGATGTACACATGCTTTCGATTTGCTTACCAAATCAAAATGGTCACGCTTCGAACATGATCTGCAGATTTTGTTTTGGACTGGACATTTGTTGTACATGTAATTAGCTTTGTGTTGCTTGCTCACACAGCAATAACAATGAACATTTGCAGATACTGGAAAACTTTCCGTGTGATGAAAATTTGTAGAGTTTAGAGGAGGGTGTTTGTTTTGGTGAGATCTGAATTGCTGTTTCTTTATCTTATTAACATTAGGATTGGATGTGTGAGCCTGTGCAGATGCACCAGTAAATGGGAAATCACAATTCTGTCCAGCCAAACAATTTGATTCAGATATTGCCATTTCATCCTGCTTTGCTATTGTGATAGCATTATGAAGGGTTAGATTAGTTTCAATTAAAAATTGTTCACATATTCTCAGTTCATTCGTTTTCTCCATTTTTGTCATGAATCATGTCATCAGCAGACCTATTGTATTCACATTTTACAATTAATTCATGACATGCTGTTACAAAGTCTTCTTCAGTTTCACCAGGCAATTGGTTGCGGGAATGGGAACAGTAATGTTCCACACTCACATTAATAACTGGAGAGAAATGTTTATCAAGCATTTCCATAGCACTTTCAAAAGCATCATCCAAGCTGGGCAATGTGTAGAAAATTGATTGTCCTTCGGAACCTAAGCAATGAAGAAGTAACACATGTTTCTGGGAATTCTCAAATTCATTAGCATATGACAAAACTAAATAATTTTTGAAAATGCGTTTCCAACTTTCCCAGGAGTAGGTTGGTTTGCCTGGAGCTAGCAAAAAAAATGTTGGGAATGGAATGTTCATTTTTGGCATTGAAAATTCAAGATTTGCTTTAAATAAATCTTAAAAATTTGTAGAATTTATTCATTAGGGTTTAACGACATATTAACAGCCAGGGTCATATCATGTCAGTGACAGTTTTACAGGTAGAGGAAGCTGAAGTACCCGGAGAGAACCACCGAGTAATGACCAGCAGCTGTCAGCTCTCCAACATCGTAACTCTGCACCGTGGCACAGGCAGGGTTAGATTAGTTGAAGACATGCGCATCATCGATGTGCAGTATGCCTTTGTACACAGCGTCATCGTGTCCCCATGTAGGCAATTGAGGTTAAGTGCCTTGCCCAAGGACACAACATGGGAGCAAAAAATCTGTAGAAAGATGAGTGAAAGTAGTTTTCATCCTGTTTGTTGCCATTTTATTGGATGAGGTGCAGGCCGATTGTTGAGCCCAATTCTTGAAAAAATAAACACATGCTTTTATTTTGAAACAACCTGACAAACCAAATAGAGAATGGTACAGCAAGAGAAAATAGAGTTAACTCCCTTTAACTGGATATAAACATTCATAGTCAACATCATTTTGTAGGATAGAAAAAAAAATTTGTCTAAGCAGCTGGTCTGAGAGGCTATACTCAATGAAGATATTTGAAAGCTCCTGACAAACCAAATAGAGAATGGTACAGCAAGAGAAAATAGAGTTAACTCCCTTTAACTGGATATAAACATTCATAGTCAACATTATTTTTTAGGATAGAAAAAAATTTGTCTAAGCAGCTGGTCTAAGAGGCTATATTCAGTGAAGATATTTGAATGCTCAATGCTCAGATTAAGATGATACGATCAGATCATAATGTTTTTTTTTGCACAAATACTATAGGGATTGCCTGTGAAAAACACTTTTTGTTCTGATATACACATAAAAGACTAAACTGTGAGAAATCTCATGGGAGAAGAACATTACTGTATTTACTCTATGTGTTGGGACAGATAAAAATAATTATTTTCTCAGGTGTCCCAATTCTTAGAAAATGGGGAAAGAACACAGCCTGATCTTGATTTGATGCTGAATAAAGTTGTGTGTGATTTGTTTTCCATCAATGTATACGAAAATCGCCGTCCAATTTTTTTTATATTTTTGTTTTTCGCTTCCAAAACATCACTTATGATCCATCATTGGAACGGGCGCATTGCACTCGTTCCAATGAGGGATCATAAGCGATGTTTTGGAAGCAAAAAATGAAAATTTTTAGTTACTCAAGAATTTTTTTATGAGTGTCATCTGCTACTAGTGACGGGTCAACTGGAAACAAATCTCCTGAATGTCCCAAACTTTGGAGCATAAAAAAAATATAATTTTCTGGAAAAAATGTGTGTCCCAAATCATAGAGTGTTCCAATACATAGAGTAAATACGGTACTTCCTTAAATGGCTTCAGGCAGGTTTCCCTGCTCATAACAAAAATACTCTGTTACCATACAGGGTTCATTAATAAATCTACCCCTATAAATGGAAACAGTCCTCTTAAGAATGGGTTCCTGATGCTACACTCAACTGAATTTTTCATGAAGTCAAGTCATGACTGCTTCCAGTAGCCATTACTTGATTTTATGAGAAATTTGAAAAAAAATACCTCTCAGACTGAAAGTAACCCCTGTGCAGAGGGTTAAATATCAAAGTTTTGCTAATAAAAATAAGAAAACAATTTCTTTCTGAAAGCTATCTCAGGTAATGAAATTAACCCATGGTCAATTGTTATCAGTGCATAACTAGGCTCTGCTGAAACCAGCTATTACCATAATAATGACATAATATATTCTTGGGTGTGCTTCATTTTCAGTTCAGAGAAAAGCAGTATTTTTCCATATGGATTTGTTTGTTACAATTTATTGCCCATAGGCACTCTCCAATAAATCAGAAGAAAACAAATACAGTGGAACCCTGTTAATTGAATAGACACTTTGTCAATGAAAATTATTCAATTAACAGGAGTATTCAATTAACAGGGATAGTGTCACTTTCCTGTACTCTAGAGATTAACTCAGCATTTATTCTATTATATCTTGTTTGAAGAGCCCCATGAGCTCTGTCAAACAAGTTAGAATAGATTAAATGCCTGTATTGGACATACTGAGGCCAAATAGGTCTATAAACACAGGAAAACTGGGGGGAGTCAGGGTAATTTCTAGACAGGTTATAAGATTTTTTATTCAATTAGCAGGAGTTTACTCTATAACCTATATTCAATTAACAGGTCAAATTTGTACTGGAGGTATGGTAAATGGTTTTGTGTTGGGAAATTATATTCAATTAACAGGGTTATTCAGTTAAGAGATATCCAATTAAGTGGGCGCCACTGTATTGATTAATTCCTTATCAAACAGTAATAATGGACAATACTTACAAAACAAAATTCTTTTAATAACTGAAAGTTTTTAATTTTTATCTCAAAAACATAGCTTATGACCCCTCATTGGAACAAGCTTGTTCCAATGAGGGGTCATAAGCTATATCTCTTGAGACAAAATAATGAACAAATATTAAAATGTAAATAGTGCTGACTGGTTTTGGTCATTACATAAGATAAATGGTTATAAATATAAATCCTTAACTGATAGAATGCTGAATTATTTTTCAAAGGTGATTTGTAACATGGGTGTTTTTATGCCCCCGATAGAGAGATATTTTAAATCTGGGTTTTCCTTCCATCCATCCATCCATCCATCCATCCATCCATCCATCCATCCATCCATCCATCCATCCATCCATCCATCCATCCATCCATCCATCCATCCATCCATCCATCCATCCATCCATCCATCCATCCATCCATCCATCCATCCATCCATCCATCCATCCTTTCCATCCATCCATCCTAAGGTCTGTTGCACCACAACACCATGCTTGAGTGACAAAGGTCAAGATCACAGGAATGGGAAAACTTAATTCTCCCACAGACTGTATTTGTCTATCCATCATGTATTTGCTCCATAATGCTTTGGTGGATTTCCGCAAAGATAAAGATCAATGGAAGATCTGATACACAGCAACACCATACTCGAGTGACAATGGTCAAGGTCACAGAAATGTGAAAACTAATTCTCTCATAGACTGTATTTGTTCATCTGGAGCCATAACTCTATAATGCTTGGGTGGATTTCCACAAAACTTAACACAAAGGTAATGTTCAATGGAAGATCTATTGCACAGCAACACCATGCTCGAGTGACAAAGGTCAAGCTCACAAGAATGGAAAAACTTAATTCTCTCACAGAATGAGTTTTTTCATCCTGAACAAATTCAACACAAAACTTTTCATTCCAGTATTATAGGTCAATTTGGCTCTAGGTTGGGAGCATCAGCAGCCGACCGGATGGCACTCTCCAATAAATTGTAACAAAATAATTTTATATAAAAAATTGTTTTGACTACTTAAAAAACAACAAGCTAATGTGTAAAGTGCAAAGCCACTAAAGTGGCTTTCAGCACTTTTCAGTAGAGCCATGATCATGGCCTCCAGCTCTCAACCAGTTAACACTGAATTAACCCTTTACCCAACGTAACGGCCAAAAACGGCCAGCGCTATTCACAAAAATCGCCAATTAATTTTCATTATTTTTTCATTTTTTTGCTCAAAAACATAGGTTATGACCCCTCTTTGGAACGAGCTCATCGAGCTCGTTCCAATGAGGGGTCATAACCTATGTTTTTGAGACAAAAAATTAGTTATTCAAGAATTTTTTTTGCAAGTGTCGTATGCTTTTCATGTTAGGTAAAGGGTTAAATAGCACACTACCAATTAAATTGATTGAGAGTGTATAGTGGGGGCAAGTCATATAGATTTGTTGCTGTTGCAGGCTTGTAAAGGGTACAAAGCCTTGTATCCCATTTGTTTGGTGTCACCGACATGGTGTATTAAAAATAAGCTTATCAAAAGAATAAAAGTGTTCCCGTGTAAAAAAGAAAATAACTCACCAATACTGACTTCAAATTCCACAGGAGCATCTATAGCACTGACCATAGTGGCAGAAAGAAAAGCAGCATGCAGTCTGTATTTTCTTCTTCTCATATATTTCTAAAAGAAAATATAATTCTACCAAGTACTTTATTTCATGATGTTGGTTATTAACAAAGATGTTTGCTAACATAATTTAATTGTCAAAATGTTCATTAGAAAATTCTCAAAATTGAGCAGGAGAGTCTAGCTCAGTTACTATACCCATAAAGTTGAAATTTTATCAAGTTAAGTGCCTGACTGGTTTCGTTTGAATTTGAACTCATCAGAGATGATTTTTATCACAGTAGAACCTGTCTTGAGAGACCGCCCTTTGGGCCACCCATAAGTGGTCCCTCAATACAGGTGGTCTCTCATAACAGGTTTCAGGTTTTCTTAAGTCAGTGAATAACCAACCACAAAATTCAGAAATGGAGAAGAATGGATTTTTGGTGCGCGGACAAAATCCCATTAGACAAAATCCCATCCGGACAATATCCCAGATTTTTTACCCGGACGAAATCCCAGCAGACAAAATCCCAGACATGGGCAGACAAAACACCAGGCAATATTTTTTCACAAAAAAAGCAGACAAAATCCCAGGTAGTATTTTTTTTCTGGCAAAAGCAGACAAAATGCCAGGTAATATTTTTGATTTACAAAAACAGTGTTTTGGTTGTTGTTTTACTCAAACTTCTCACTTTGTTTTAAACCGCCCATCCACCTATTTTTTCATCAATGAAACTTCAATCATGCCAGTTCTCAAACTTCTCACTTTGTTTTAAACCTCAGAGCTTTCCAATAACTAATGTTACTTACTGGTATTTTCAGTGGTAAAAAGTATTTTTGTATGTCTAAGTCTTATGTAGTTAATTAAGGCACAATTGATGCATTTCAAAGAAAAAGGTATCCTCTATTTTCTACCATAAAAATACCAGTCGTCATTAACATTAATTCTTGGTAAGCTCTCTCAGTTAACAACTATCCGAGTCCAAAATCATTGGCCTGCGGCGCCAGAGAAGCTGTGAAGAAGTTGTGAATTGGTAACAAAACACCAACCTTTGAAAATAGCACTGGAAAAACAATAAACCTTGGCCAATTACAGTAGAACTGTTCTCAATTTTTAATCTTATCAAAACATACTGCCTTCATTATTAGAAGTGTCACAGTATTGCATATTTTTTATCATAAATTAGTATAAACACACCTGGCTTAACCTATAGTTATTGTTGTTCTTTATACTTATTATCGCTGGTATTGTTATAATAAATCACTAGTTACTTTGAAGAACATAGTTACAGTGCTTATATTAATTCTGCTGTTAATGTTAATATTATTGATATTAAGAAATAAAAGTACTTGAATCCAATGGGATAAAAAATTGTGTCTTTTTATTTTTTATACCCAACTGGGATTCTGTCCGCCCATGTATGGGATTTTGTCCGCTGGGATTTTGTCCGGATGGGATTATGTCCGATGGGATTATGTCCGGCATTCGGATTTTTGTAATTACTTTGTAGTTGTTCTTTTTTATGAAGTTTTTGTAACAAATTGAAATGGACTGTTATAAAAATTATAAAAATAAATTAGTGTTGAAAATCTTCATTGAAGAGGGGGGGGGATCCCAAGGGTCCCAAGCAAGAGAATATGTTACTGCTCTTACGAATGTAAAGATTCGTGCATGTTTTTTTTTTTTGACCAGCACCCCAATAACCGCTACAGAGAGTCTAACCATTATGGAAACAGTCACCCCCACGGTTCCTGAACATCCTCCGCTCCATCCCTAAAAGTGGTCAACCACTTTAAGGGAGGCGAGCGCTGGTCCTGCGTCCCGCCTCTGCCCCTTTTTGTAAGCGCATTGCGCATCTTTCTGTCCCAACCCAATAGGATTACAATGCAGGCCTGCCCCCGAACCAGTGAAGTTCGGGTCTTCTTCTTGGTGGTCCCCGAAAGGGGTCGTTGTTGTTTCCTTCAAAAGACATCCTATCTAACAGAGACAGCCTAAGGCAGATTATACTTGCCAGTGATGGCCATCACTCAATATCATCTCCGAAGTGGCAGACTATACTTGCCTGAAAATCCAGACCGACTGCACCCTCGGGGAGAGGTAGTACCTTTGTGAGAGGACCAAACCTCTCACACTGGCCCTCACACGAGGGTCCAACCAACATCAGTCAAAGAGACCATCACGACGCCGCAACTGGTGACACCTGCCGAGTACCTGAACCTGTTCCTCCTTCAACACAAGTAGACATGTGGAAATTAGTCACTTACAGTCAACGAGGGTCGAAAGGGGCTTGTTCCCCATACCGTCCCTGCACGCCTTCGGCGCGTTAAACCATTCCATTCGGTTACAGTGGTCTCTCAAGACAGGTAGTCTCTCAAGACAGGTGGTCTCCCATAGCAGGCCCATTATAGAGTAAAACCAATCGGTGCCTGGCAGATGTGGTCTCTCAAGACAGGTGGTCTCTCAAGACAGGTTTTACTGTATTGTTACCAATACCAAATACCCATCTGCCTAACCCCAAAAAAAACTAGAGCTGGCTGCCAAGAATGGCTAGTCCCCAAGAAAAAATGCTGAAACATCAGCCCAGTGGAATTTTAGAGGGAGGAAACCAGGAAAATTTGTTTGTTAAAGGTCACTGTGATCTTGACCTTTGGCACAATGACTCAGTATATATAGGGTTCTTCTTCTCTTCATACCCAACCCACATGTCAAATTGCGATCAGTGCAGCTGAAAGTTAGGAAAATTTGAAAGTTAAAGATCACCTTGACTTTTGACCCAATGACTCTAATAATTAGGGTTCTTCCTCTCATCATACCTAACCCATATATCAAGTTTGGTTTCCATCAGCCCAGCAGAACTTTAATTAGCTAGCAGAAACAAGGAAAATTTGTAAGTGATCTTAATCTTTGGCACAATGACACCAAAACAAATACAGTTCTTCAATTCATCAAACGCAGCCAACATGTCAAGTTTGGTTTTGATCATCTCAGCAGGATCTTAATTTGAGAGTGAAAACCAACTCCTTGAAAAAGTCCTAGGTCACTGTGACCTTGACCTTTGGTACAATGACCCCCAAATAAATAGGGTTCATCCTCTCATCACACCCAACTCATATCTCCAGATGAGTTTTGGTTTGCCAATTGAAACTTCAGTTAGAGAGCAGATAGGGCTGCACGATATTTAAAACTGAATACCGGTATCGGTATTCAAAAAAATACCGTGGTATACCGGTATATCGAAAACTGTTCATATATATATGAACACAAGTACCACAATCGAGAATCGAGGCATCACAGTCGGAACGAATTAGCATGCCTTGATGATGCGGTTCGAAACACCTTTACTCAACGCAGACAATATCAAAATTTATTATTTTCAAAATTAATTTATCAGATTTTCCCCAAAGATTTCAACAGAACTATATCATGTGACCCCTCATTGGAACGAGCTAAAAGAGCTCGTTCCAATGAGGGGTCACATGATGTAGTTTTGTTGAAATTTTTGAAAATTATTTTTTCAACTGCTGAATTTGGAAATTACGATTCCTTGGATAAAGGGATAATATTATTCATTCAGGGCTACAGTTAAAAAAAACTCAAGACATCTTGAAAATTAAATTGTGAGTAAATAAATATTGACGATAAACCGATATTTTTGTAATTACACCGATATTCAATCGATATTGGTTTGAATACCGGTATATATCGGTTTATCGATATACCGTGCAGCACTAAGAGCAGAAACCAACTTGTCTGCAGATGGATGGACAGACAGATGTTCATTCTCATAATTGACAATTCTTGTGGCTAATTCTTCAAGGAGAGAGTGTGTTATAAGTTTTTTTTCTTTATTTTGCAGACCTATGAGATACTTTGCTGAAGTTTAGTTGAGTAATAAAATGGGTTTGCCTGACCTAGCTTGACTCACATAATTTCTACTTCAACATATACTACAATTTACTCAACTAAAGAGTCATACTTGGAAGAACGAACATGTTTCTTCAACAAAACTTTTTCAGATTTCATTAACCAAGTGGGTATGGATCGGCCTGTTGTAGATCTACGTTGAAATTTCAAGAAACGTTCATGAGGCGTAGCGTTAGTAGAAGTACAAAGAAGGCTTCTAATAGAATGCAAAGCATCATGCAAAACTAGTTTCCACTGAGAATCATTTAACCCCTTAGACTGTAGTGCCAATGACACAGCTTTCCATATAATGCCATTGTATCGTTCGCATTGTCCATTGCCTTGAGGATTATAAGGCGTTGTTCGGCTAGACGCAATGCCGTGACTCAGAAGAAAAGACTTGACCTCTGAACTCATGAATGATTGGCCTCTATCAGAATGGATGTAACTAGGCATCCCAAACAGGGAAAACAATTGTGTCAGACAAGCAATAACAGTTCTCGAAGTCATGTCAGAGCACGGAAATGCAAAAGGAAACCGAGAGTATTCATCTACTACAGTCAACAAGTAACGATTTTTTGTACATGATGGTAAAGGTCCTTTAAAATCTATGCTCAGTCTCTCATATAGTTGCATAACCTTTATGAGTGGAATACCAGAAACAGGATCACAGAAGTTAGGTTTGACTTTAGCACATATTGAACAGTTCCATATCACAAGTTTCACATCTTCTACAGAGTAAGGTAAGTTTTTAGACCTAACAAAATGCATCATACGTGAAATGCCAGGATGACACAAGGAAGTATGCAACTCATGCAGCACATCTCTGGTAACAGAAGAACACAAAGCTCTTGATAGACAGTCAGCTGTAGAATTCTCCCTACCTGGTCTATATCTGATATCGTAACTATAGCAACTTAATTCAATCCTCCATCGAGTTATTTTATCATTCTTAATTTTGCCATGATTTTTAGAGTTGAACATGTAGGATACTGCCTCCTGGTCAGTTACAAGTGTAAATTGTCTCCCACTGAGTAAGTATCTCCATTTTCTAACTGACTCAATGATTGCACATGCTTCCTTTTCTACTGGTGAGTAACGTAACTCATGAGGATGAAGAGTTCTAGAAAAGAAAGCTACCGGGCGGCCACCTTGGTTCAATGTGCCCGCGATAGCGGTATCTGAAGCATCTGTTTCTACTACCAATGGTTGTGATTCATCCACTGATTTGATACTAGAGCTGTATACGTCCTTTTTTAATTGATCAAATGCTAACACAGCCTCCTTTCCCAGTGGAAAAGAAGTAGCAGAAGTTAGAGGTCGAATTTTGTCTGAGAATTGTGATATCCATTGACTATAATAGGAAAACATACCAACTGCTCTTTTGAGAGACTTTGAAGAATTTGGTACTGGAAGATCTATTAATGGTTTCATTCTTACAGGGTCAGGTTTCAAACTACCACAGGAAATAGCATATCCTAGTAAATTCAAAGACTGCACAGAATAAGTACACTTATCTTCATTGAAAGTTAGTTTATAATGCCGAGCAACATCCAAAAACCTTTTAAGATTTTCATCATGTTCAGCCTGATTCATGCCTCCAACAGTAATATTATCTACATATACAAATACACCCTTCAAGTTGTTATCCGATATTATTTTATCCATAACTCTCTGAAAGCAAGCAACACCATTTGTCACACCAAATGGAACTCATGTAAACTGATAAAGCTGTCCATTAGCTTCAAAAGCTGTATACTTCTTTTCATTTTCCTGCAAAGGGATCTGATGATAAGCACTCCGGAGGTCGAGAGTACTATAGATCTTATACTGTGAGATACCAGTAACTAATTCATGAATATTAGGAAATGGATAAGCATCAAGTTCAGTGAATTTATTAATAGTTTGAGAATAATCAATAACAAGGCGCTTTTTGTGCCTTTCATTTGAAGTCACTAATACTTGAGCACGCCAAGGTGATACACTTGGCTCGATTATTCCTTCTTTGAGCAGTGTTTTTGTTTCTTCAGCAATGAACTGTTTATCAGCTGTAGAGTATCGACGTGATTTAGTGGCAATTGGCAATCGTCCCTGAGATTAGAAAATAGTAACGGAGGATCAACCACAGAGGCAGTCAGTCCACAAACAGCTTCATCAAAGTGAATGTTTATTGGACGTTGATCTCCGCCAAAACTTATGGATATGCCTTCATGTTTGCCTATAAAGTCATGTCCAAGTACTACATCACAACATAACTTGTTCAACACAGAAAGCTGTACATCAGTATACTCATGGCCTTTAAAGGTTAAGTCTACATTACACATTCCACTGATAACACTAGTATGAGTACTAGAAGCCATAGATACAAGTCCACTTGTAGGTCTAATTGGTAAAGAAAGTTTTTCAGTAACAGTCTCATCGATGAAGCTCTCAGTACTTCCAGTGTCAACTAAAGCTTTACACTTATGACCATTCACCAAAATGTTTATTACAGCCTTAGATAACTTTTTTGCAGATGTAGAATTCACACAAGCCAACACAGGAGCACATGAAGCTGTAGTGCTTCAGGAAGAGGTCGAACGACATACTTTTGCAAAATGTCCTTTCTTTCCACAATTATTACATGTAGCCTCCCTAGCAGAACAGAATCTACAAGGATGTTGGTTGTTTCCACAAAAATAACATTTAAACTTTTGCTGTACAGCAGCTGTCGTTGCTTTATTAATGTCATTAGTACTATCATTTGTAGCGACGTCTGTTTGGTTTGGAACACCTTCCATGTAGCTTGAGGTAGAGGCACTTACAGATGTCATAGGTTGAGTGTAGAGTTCATTACTTCTGTGCGCAGATTCTAACACACGAGCCTGATCAAACATGGTCTGAAGATCTAAAGTTTTATTTTCCAGCAATCTCTGTCGAATGATTTGTGAACTAAGTCCGTTAATAAAAGCATCACGGATGCTCTCATCTCTATAAACATCAGCAGTAACTGCTTTGAAATTACAGTCTTTAGCAAGATGGCGTAATTCCTGAAGATACTGGTCTAAAGTCTCTCCAACCTGTTGGCGATGAGTAGCTAGTAGGTGTCTGGCAAGAATCTCATTCTTTGGACGTACGTATATAGTCTCTAGAACTATAATAGCTGCCTCATAAGTAGTACTTTCAGCAATGTGTTCATATACAGACGGTGACACAAAGTTTATTAGTGTATTCAGTTTGTCGGGCGTCCGCTCGGATACGGATTCCAGGAAATTGATAACGGTTCTTTTCCAATGTAGCCATTCTTTAGCAGCTGTTGGTGAGTTAGGATCAGTGTCGAATCTATCAGGCTTCAGAAATCTGTCCATCTTCAATGTCTAGTTGAGTAAATTATGTGACTTTCAAGATTATGTGGTTAGCCATATAGTGTCAACATCTGTTAGTATAAACAATGTTTGTGTGTTCAAATAATATTTTTCATTCTTTGGATTAATCTTGTGCATTACTCTATCCACTCAAGAAGTTAGTCTTGAAGTGGAAGGTACCTACTGTCGGAAGAGGTCATAAAATCTACATTAAATATAAAGATTAACTTTTATGCCTTATGAGAACTATACTATCACTAAAAATTCTGTTTCCAGCCGCTTAAAAAAATAAATAAATTGGAATACCGTATTTACTCTATGTATTGGGACACTCTATGATTTGGGACACACATTTTTTCCAGAAAACTATATTTTTTTATGCTCCAAAGTTTGGGACAATCAGGAGATTTGTTTCCAGTTGACCCATCACTAGTAACAGACGACACTCATAAAAAAATTCTTGAGTAACTAAAAATTTCCATTTTTTGCTTCCAAAACATAGCTTATGATCCCTCATTGGAACGTGTGCAATGTGCTCGTTCCAATTAGGGATCATAAGCTATGTTTTGGAAGCAAAAAATGAAAATATAAAAGAAATTGGACGGCGATTTTCATATATAGTGATGGAAAACGAATCACACACAACTTTATTCAAGACCAGGCTGTGTTCTTTCCTCATTTTCTAAGAATTGGGACACCTGTGAAAATAATTATTTTTAGCTGTCCCAATACATAGAGTAAATATGGTAACAGTTGTACCTGAACTCTCAGAATGTCATCATTGCTGATATCATCAACAGATTCTTCAGGAAGCTGACCAAGTTCTGTCGTCAACTCTACCAGTGCTCTGCCTCTATATGCAACACCTTCACCCTGCAAAGACAGCGTTTTATATTAGTTTCTTGGCTTAAAAATGAAAGCTTATTCAAAAGATACTCTCCTGTTGCAAGTAGGGGAACTAACAAAAAAGAATCACACATTTTAAACAAGAGGCTTCAAGGGAGGGGTGGGATGGGGTGTGGCTGATGCACTTACCTGAATGATGAGATTGCCACCTCAAGAGATGCTCAATGATAAAAAACAATAAACAAGAAGCCAACATTAACCCTTTACTGAACATAATAACCAAAACCAGCGAGCGATATTTGCAAAAATCACCATTTAATTTATTTTTTGTCTAAAAAACATAGCTTATGACTCATCTTTGGAAAGAGCACATTGAGCTCATTTCACTGAGGGGTCATAAGCTATGTTTTTGAGGCAAAAAATAATAAAATTAGTTATTCAAGAAATTTTGTTTTCAAATGTTCTCTTCTTTTCGGGTTAGGTAAAGTGTTAACAACAAGCAATAAAGGTAATGACAGCTAATTTCCAGCCAAGTCATAAGGGTACTATGGAATAAATAGACAGTATAAAACATGAGTATTTAAAAAAAAATTAGCTCCTGATTTTCCCACGGTGGTGTGGGTATTTTTTATTTTTTTTGCGTGGATCAAGTACATATGACCCAAGAACACTGCACACCAATTTAGTTCAAATTGACCCATTACAGTTAAAAGTCCTATCATGAAATGCACACAAATAGCACGTCGATCGGCGTTAATCGACGTGTTATGACCATAGTAAGGCTATCAAATTCTGTACATATGGCCTGTGCACAAACAATGTTTCAGCCAATGGACCTCCGGGTAACCCGGAAGTCCTTTGGCAGAATCATTGCCTGTGTTTACTATGAGTAACCAGGAGAACCTGCCGTGCTTTGATATGGCAATTGCATGCAATTCCTATGCGCAATTAAGCCTACATAAGTGCACAGTTCATGACAGGACTTCTAGTTTTAACTGTAGTTCTTCAAACAGAACAAACATGAATCATCATCACAAAAAGAAGTTGCATACCAAATATTAAAACATTCTTACTGGCAGTTCATGAGAACATCTTTAAACAATTTTAGGCTTTGGGGGCATTACCCCCACCCCACCCTCAAGGGGAGAAGCAACTTTTAAAACAAAATCAGAAAGAGTGAACTCCCCCAAGATTTTGTGTGCCAAGTTAGTTTAGATTTGGCCCAGTGGTTTTGAAGAAGAAAACTGAAGTCAGTGGTTCACAAGCGAGTGACTCAGAGTTTTCCCCATAAGGCCTAAAAAAGTTAAAAATCTGTTTCTCATGTCCTCCCGCATGTTCCTTTTGGCTGCCGCATGCTCTCTTTTTATAACCAATGCAAACTTAAAAAACTAAAAATTAAATGGTTTGTGTCTGATATTTTACCCAAGTTAATAAAATTGATACATTTGTCCTTTGAGTGCAACAAGGATTTGCAATGGTTTACCATTTCAAAGCCTTCTTGCACTGAAGGGACAAAATATACCACCACCCATGCTATTCTGTAGCAAAAAACAAATCAAGAACATGAACTTTTGATGGCAAAGAAATAATTACAAAAATAAAAAATTAAATTAAAAAATGCCCACCCACATGCAATTTTACAAAAAATGGCCTGAGAAACAGAAGATCTACGTTGTGGGGCCTAACTAAAAATGAGTATCCTCATACAATATCCCATGACATGACAAGTTGTAATTGTTTTTTTAGCCCATTCAATTCTACTGGTTCTTAGGAATTTTCTTACCAAATAATTCCCCACCTCATCCAAGCATCCGAAGGATGTGCTGGATGTGAGAGATTCTTTGAATACAACCCAGTAGGCTTGGAGGATGTAACAATGGCATATTGTCTCGCACAAGATAATCATTCCACCTCATTTCAAAGAAACAAAAGAACAAAGGAGATGCACACTATAAAGGCAATACTCAAGTGTCTCTTTAAAGCAATACATATTCAATGATGAAGCAGACACTGCCAACTAGGGTGTGGTGATAAGATACATTGTTCATATATGTTTGAAATAAACAAAGAAACATAGGGTGGGTGCTACATCCTCAGAGCCTACAGGATTGTATTCAAAGAATCTTCCACATCCAGGACATCCTTCAGATGCTTGGATGAGGTGGGGGATTCATTTCCATAAAGCCTTCCGGCTTTATTGGATGTAACACTGGCATGATTTCAAAGCCTTTAGCATTGAATATGGTTCATTGAAAGCCCCATGATAAACATGAATAAGACTGGTAAAGTACTATGGAGTTTAATATCACTGATAAACAAGTGTGCTCAAGTTCCTCTGATCAGGCATAACACGCTCTGTTATGGAAAAGAGTCTCCATGAAACGTTCAAATTGTTGAAGAATCATAATCAGTGTGAACAAGTGTCACCACAAAAGTCTATGAGTTTATAAATCAAAAAATGCCAATTACTTTCAGGACACAGCACCAGCCATGAATCAAGACAGAATAGATGTGGAAAGCGTATCATGTTGCATATATGTACCAACATTTCAGAAATAAAAGCGATGAAAAGTGTAAACAAATCGCCAATCTGCAGCCTTTAATAGCTGATGCAAAGAAAACTCTTCCACATTGCAGTAGAAGTTGCAACCCCACTAGTGGAACGCACTTTGCAGGATTATTTGATGCCAGCTTTATACAAGCAGTTGGAAACCCACCATGCAAAAGTAGATGTTGGAACAGAATGTTTGAAAATAAATAAATTATCAGAGTTTCTGATGTGTTATGTTGTATAAATAAATTATCAGATCGTCCAATGTGTTGAGTTCTCTTTAAATATTCTGGTAATGAGAAAAAGACAGAAAGTGTCTGATGATATTGAAATAATTTCACTGCAGCGAAAAGATTACCTGGTCGGGAGATTTTTTGTAAAGTGGAATTTGTAAAAATTACCTCATTAGTATGTATAGATGTCTATCATTTAGTTTTAAACATGCCAATTTCTTGGTCAATAATTCTAGCGTCAATTTCGGCAAAGGATATAATGTTGCTAGAACATGAGAAACATCCCATGCTGCTGTACAGCATGGTTTGGGAAGTTTACAATTGAAAAAAAACCTTCATAAATCTAGAAGTTAGTGGTGAAGAGGTAAAATCTGATCTACCAATGGAGATAAGTGTCTGAATCAACATACTTCTATGGGTAGTAACAATACTGTAAGAGTTTTATAACCTGAGATCAGATGATCATTATAATCGGAATGTCAGTTGACTGAAAGTGATTAATTTTGTGTCTAATACACCACATACACTATTTTTGCCATGCATAACCACACTGTTCAATAGTTGATTTCTGCCATGATGAGGTAGTGTCTAGGAAGCTTTTTCTGAAATATCCTTACATTGGAGGAATTGCTGGAAATAGTGCAGGCGATCAGTTTTTAATTTGGCAGTAGAGGATGAAACATGTCTGAAACTGGGTTTACTAGTGACTTCCTGTTTTGTGGCAAATATCCTGGGTAGGAGGTCAGCAGTTGTAGCAATCTTGGGAAACCATGGCTTTGTGGCCAAGTAAGGTACAATCAATATGGCATGCTGCACTTTTTCTTTCTCTATTGTGACTAGCACCTCTCTGAGCAGACTGAAAGGAGGGAAGTGATTGGCCCAAGAGAAGGAGTAAGCATCAACCATGGATGCAGAACTATCAGGAAATCAACTATGATATACAGGCAACTGATGAGTGACCTTAAAAGCAAACATGTCGATAGTAGGTTGGTAAAAAATGATGATATATTTGACTGAAGACACTGGGTTGTAATTGTCATTATGCAGAACTTTTAAAATGCCATTGAGAGATAGCATGAGAGCTTGTTTGACCTGGAGTACGAACAGCTGAGATGAGTATGTTTTTGGCAAAACATCAAATATCGGGAGAAATTTTGAAGAGAGGTCTTTTTACTGCCATAATTATTGAGATAAGATACATCAGTGGTATTATTAGTTTGAATACAAATATGACAAGGGCTTGTAAGAGCTAAATTCAGGAAAGACTTCTTGATGGCTTGAGGCTCCAGAAATTTGAAATGTTTGTACAGTGGAACCCTGTTAATTGAATAGCCACTGTACCAATGAAAATTAATCAATTAACAGGAATATTCAATTAACAGGGATTGTGTCGCTTTCCTGTATTCTAGAGATAAACTTAGCATTTATTCTATTATATCTTGTTTGACAGAGCTCCATGATATAATAGATTAAATGCTTGTATTGAATGTACTGAGGCCAAATAGGTCTATAATCAAAGGAAAACTGAGGAGAGTCAGGGTAATTTCTCAACATGTTACAATATTTTTTTATTCAATTATCAGGAGTTTACACTATAACCTATATTCAATTAACAGGTCAAATTTGTACTGGAGGTATGGTAAATGGTTTTGTGTTGGGAAATTATATTCAATTAACAGGCTATACAATTAAGAGATATCCAATTAAGTGGGCTCCACAAACCATTAATCCATAAATTGTCCAGATATCCTCCCCAGCCATAAGAAGAGAAGTCTGTCATAAAAATGTGGTCAGTTTGAGGGTAACTAAGAAGGCAACTCTTCATTAATGAAAGATGGGTTACCCATCATAAGACTTAATCCTACTTGACGATAATTTCATCGTATGAGAGTGGGATTTATATATTTGGAGAGCTTTAGTATTATCTCTGTCCAGTGATCTATAAAAGAAAATGCCCAATCTTAATACCCACAGACATAGTGGAACGACCAAATGCTCAAAACAAAAAGACACTTCTCCACACCTGAGTATTGCCTTTATAGTGTGCGTCTCCTTTGTTCTTTTGTTTCTTTGAAATAAGGTGGAACTGGACTATCTCGTGTGAGACAATATGCCAGGGTTACATCTGACAAAGCTGGAAGGCTTTATGTAAAAGATAATCTTTATTCAGTGCAGTTTTGAAAATATGCACACTTAAAAATGTTTCCATTTTTAGCTCCTAAGGTTACACAAGAATGCTTGGAATTTTCATTCGCATAAAACAAGAACTTTGGACTATAAAAACTGCACACCAAATTTGGTTCAAATAGAACGCTTCTGAAAATAGACATTTTTAACCCCCCCCCCCCCCAACCCACCCCAACCCACAGAACATGAGAAAATAGGGTCCCTCAAAATTCTCTAAAACAAACTTTATAGTATATCTCAATTATTTATTAATTGGTCTTCAAGGTTACTTTCATCATCTTTCGCTGTATCATATGAAGTCAAGTTTAGCCAGTCATTTATTCTTATGCTGCCCACGTTAAAGGACTTCCACCTCAGCCATTGGTTACTGGGCCCTCTTTTACCAGTAGAGCATGTTTACCACAGTAGATAAGCACTCCTCTACTTCCCAGGGATCATTTGGGAGAGTTTATATATCATGTATGGAAGCTATATATCAGCCAATTCCATCCATTGGATCATGACAATAAGATTTTAGTATAATTCGAGAGATACCACCACCACCACCAGCCCCCCCCCCCCCCCAATTCGAGAGATACCACCACCACCACCAGCCCCCCCCCCCCCCCCCCCCCCCCCCCCCCCACACACACACACTCACACAAACACACCTAAAGGAACCAATGGTCTACTTTGAACAAAATCAAAATGCAATGTCATAACAATCAGTTCCCTAAAATTTAAGTAAAATCAGTCCAGAGATTTTGGCAAGGAAGTCTTGAATATATCATGTTTACAGATGATGGACTGCACACAAAAAGTGATCACTGTAGCTCACCTTGACTTTCAGTCAGGTGAGCTTAAAAAGATATAAAGGAATGATGTTGAATGCTATATTGTGGAGCCCACTTAATTTTATATCTCTTAATTGAATAACTCTATTCAGGGCTGTATTATTCATAAGGCTGACTAGGCTGAAGCCAGTGGGCCCGCCAATTTTTTTTTTTTGCTGAGGCACTGTTACCAGCGCCTTAGGGCTCCAATGGTTAAAGACACTTTGCACCGTAGCGATACGTGTACATATCTATTTATTCATATATATACTCTCATAAGTATACTATATATATATTTCTATACAGTACATTATTTTAATGCTTATTTAAACAAGTGTTTGACCACCGAGGTGGAATTAGTCCCCTGCGGCGCTTTTGTGACATAAGGTGTTTTTGTCACAGAAGACACTAGAGTATATAAGCATCTTGGATTTTGAAAAAAAATTATTGAGCGTGCATAATCCCCTCACAACCCTTTATCCATGTACCATATATGAAAGGCATAGCTTGAACCATGTTGGAGAGAGGGGTGGTAACATAAAATAGAGAAAAAAGCTTAAAAAACACAACAAAAATGGCCAC
The DNA here is from genome assembly GCA_031216915.1 of Pictodentalium vernedei. Classification (NCBI taxonomy): domain Eukaryota; kingdom Metazoa; phylum Mollusca; class Scaphopoda; order Dentaliida; family Dentaliidae; genus Pictodentalium; species Pictodentalium vernedei. Next base: position 745,474,488 of record CM062295.1, read on the forward strand.
CATGCCGACATCTTGGATTTTGAAAAAAAAATATTGAATGTGCATCATCCCCTCAGAACCATTTATCCATGTACCAAATATGAAAGGTGTAGCTAGAAGCATATTGGAGGGAGAGGTGGTAACATAAAAACAGACAGACAGATGGACAGACAGACAGACAGATGTTAGATTTTGAAAAAAAAATATTGAGCGTGTAGAATCCCCTCACAACCCCTTTATCCATGTACCAGATATGAAAAGTGTAGCTTGAACCATGTTGGAGGGAGCAGTGGTAACATAAAATAGAGAAAAAAGGTTAAAAAACACAACAGAAATGGTTGCCATGGCGCCATCTTGAATTTTGAAAAAAAAATATTGAACGTGCATCATCCCCTCCCAACCCTCTATCCATGTGCCAAATATGCAAAGTGTAGCTTGAACCATGTTGGTGGGAGGGGTGGTAACATGAAAATAGAGAAAAAAAGCTTAAAAAACACAACAAAAATGGCCGCCATTCCGCCATCTTGGATTTTGAAAAAAAATTTTTTAGCGTGCATCATCCCCTCAGAACCATTTATCCATGTACCAAATATGAAAGGTGTAGCTTAAAGCATGTTGGAGGGATAGGTGGTAACATAAAAAACAGACAGACAGATGGACAGATGGACAAACAGACAGACGGACGGACGGACAGACGGACAGATGGATGGATGGATGGATGGATGGATGGATGGATGGATGTGGATGGATGGATGGATGGATGGATGGATGGATGGATGGATGGATGGATGGATGGACAGGCAGACAGACGGAGTGCAATCCTATAGTCCCCTTACGGTTCCTGCAGGGGACTAATAATATGTCAAGTTGTGAGTAGAATTCTTCAGGAGACCCACAAAATGGATATAGGGTTATGGACTGCAGCATAGTGCCTACCATACCAGGATCAGGCTGTCAGCTGTAGTGGGGTGAAAGATTGAAGTGCCAGAGGGGGCCCTGAGGCCGAAGTACCTAAAACCTTAGGGGCCTGGCCATGGGTTAATATGGCACTGACTCTATTTAACTGAATAGAAATTCCAAACACAAAAAAAAATTACCTTTCTGTCAGTGCAAATTTGTCCTGTTAATTGCACGTAGGCTATAAAGCAAACTCCTTTTAACTGAATAAAAAAAAATTGTAATTACCTTAGCAGTCACCAAATTCCCCTTGTTTATGAGACTGTTTGGCTGATATAAATTCAAACTCGGCGGATATGATGCTAATTTGGTCATATGAATCAAGCTAGAGTTGCCCCCCTTGACACATTACCATGCACATTTACCATTATTTTGTCAAAAGCAATCAATCAGTAAAATTGGCATTACCAGGAAAAAAGGAGTAGCTTTTCTATGGTAATGAAATGATGATGGCAATAAGTGAGGTCTATGTGGATGAAGAGGAAAAAGAAGAGAGTTGTACACAAAACTCAATGAATTATTTATTTATTTATTGGTGTTTAAAGTCACATATTTATGCACAATGGCTAACCATGACCGTGACAGTTTTATGGGTGGAGGAAGCCGGAGTACCCCGAGAGAACCACCGAGCAACGACGAGCAGCTGCCAGCTCCCCAACATCGTAACTCAGCACTTCAGCACAGGCAGGGTTAGATTGGTTGAAGACATGCGTACCATCGACGTGCAGTACGCCTTAGTACACGGCGTCATCGTGCCCCCACGTGGGCAATGGAGATGAAGTGTCTTGCCCAAGGACACAACGCGGTTGCCGCAGGTGGGATTCGAACCGAGGACCTTTCGGTTTGCAGCCTGCACCTCTACCTACTGAGCCACCGCGCTCCCAAAATTCAATGAAAACTAAGATTCAGAGTCATACAGTTAAAACTAGAAGTCCTGTCATGAACTGTGAGCTTATCTAGGCTTAATTGCACATAGGAATTGTGCGCAACTGCCATATTGAATGGCATCCAAAGCATGGCAGGTTCTCCTGGTTACTCATAGCAAACACAGGCAATGTTTCTGCCAATGGACCTCCGGGTTACCCGGAGGTCCATTGGCTGAAACATTGCTTGTGTACAGGTCATATGTACAGAATTTGATAGCCTTACTATGGTCATAATGCATAGATTAACATGCAGATCTGCGCGCAATTTGTGCGCATTTCATGACAGGACTTCTAGTTTTAACTGTAAGTGTGGAGAATTCAGAGGGCATAATGTTGGGGGTCTTCTACGAATGCACCTGCAAACAAGTCTTGCATCTTTATTGTGCTTGGATCACGTGCTGAGCACCAGCAGTGATGCATTTCATTACTGATGGGATTCTATAGTGTTGCAAGGAGGAAAGTGGACAGAGAATTTTGAATGGGTTGTAAAAATGGGCTTAACTCTTAACCCACTGAGTATTTTCAAGATATTTTTCATCAAATCTAGTCATGGCTGCTGTAAAGTAGCCATGACTAGATTTTATGAATAATTCATGTAAATTTAACTCGAGAAATTATTGGTGAAATGTTGTTATGGAACATATACTGTTAACCAATACAGCAAACAAATGTACCACGGTGTGAAGGTAACGAAGATTTGATCATTGAATATGTATAGGTGTTCAATCAGTCATAGTGATGCAACCCCATTCCATAATGGAACCACTATCATTGCTGTCACAGAGTTGAATGCAAACTTTATTAAACAAACATCCACACAACATCATGGAAGTTTAATATAAATCTGACCTCAATTGGAAATGTTTGTCAGAGGATAAATCAGTTGCTTTGTGTGCTAGAGGATGACAGTTCAAGCCTTTTAGGCACCCACACTTGTCTCTCAATCTGTTAAATTGGTGCCATCTCGGACAGCCCTCAGCAGTTGGTGCCATTATGCATGCTGTGGTCAAGAATGATGGATGTTTTGACCACTCCAAGGCAAAATGTGGGGTGAGATTCACGGTTGGTGAATCTCAAAGAATGTGAGAGTAGAGTAGCAGCTGAGGTATAAGGGCCATTTTCCAAGCAGCTTGGTTGGCCCAGATCTCTTAGTCTCATGGTAAATTGTGGCTTTGTGTGCTAGAGGTTGACAGCTCAAGCCTCGGCTCCCACACTTCTCTCTCAATCAGTTCAAATTAAAGACAAATCTCATAACATGTGCAAACATTGTCTATTCTTATTTGCAACTGATCTAAACATTTTAAATTTAAAATTGGGAAGTATGATCAGTAATATAGAGCAAAAGGATTAAATTATTACTGAACATCCCTACAAATAGAAAACAGTCTTCTTGATTTCCTGTTGACAGAAGTGTGATAAGATGAAACCATTCAGGGTGTAAGGGTTGAAGGGGTTAAGGTGTTCATATCATATTATTCTACGGACTCCTTCAAATAATAACAAACAGAATACAGAAAGAGAACTGAATATTTAACTCACAACAAGAATAAGAATGTATTTCCCCCCAAACAAGTAAAAATGTCTAGACAAAATACAAATCTGTATTGAAGATAGCAACCACACCTGCAAAAAATTGATTCAGAAAGAGAACATTTTTACCTGCACTCAATGAAAACTGATTATGTATGTTGAGGCCACCATTTTGATAACAGTAGTTAATATGATGAATAAATCACCAACTCAACAAAATAAATTAGAGTAGATAATTTTTTGCCATGAAGATATTTTTATAGAGGCCAACCATGCATTAAGACTAAAAAATAAAACAAAGAAACATACAGCCGAAACACTACTACAAACTTTGACAGTTGTAGTACAAGTGGAACAATGAATAGGGATTATGTCATGATGCACAGCACAAGAATAAAATACCATGACGCCATGATCTTTATTAAAAAAAATTCAATTCACAGATGCTGAATAATTGTCAAAATATATGTGAGCCAGTCAAGAAAGAGAGGAATATTGTAAGAAAAATTGGTTATTACCACCAAGTGTGCTTCTCAATCTCACCTCTGGGTCATACATTGACTTGTCCTAATGGACTCATCAATATATACCCAGAGATGAGGTCTCAACTTCAATACACCATCACTGAAACCCACATGGTGTTAATAACCTATAATATATATTATCTTCAGAATATAGTGATCGTCAAGCATATGGGTGTTTTGAGATGATAAACACTTTATATCTCTTGTGTGTTCAACCAGGATATATAGAGCATAGGTACACTTTTAACCCTTTACCCAACGCATACGATATCAAAATTTATTATTTTAAATATCATTTTTTTAATTTTTTCAAAAAATTTCAACAAAACCATATCATGTGACCCCCCTCGTTGAAACGAGCTCGATGAGCTCGTTCCAACGAGGGGTCACATGATATGGTTTTGTCGAAATTTTTTGAAAAAATAATACTTTTTCAACTGCTGAATTTGCATATTACGCGGGCGGATGCGGGCGATTCGTTGGGTAAAGGGTTAAGTGGATAAACAAATTATCTCATGAATTATTTCATGAGTAAGTACAAAGGATAAAATTGGTTTCCGAGTGGCAGTGCCACTAATGAAAATGGATTTTTTTATCCCACAAGTGACATGTTTTGACTCAAGAATCATATATTTGTTTTGTAATATATGCATTTAACATTGCTTATTCAAAGTGCATTTGGAAACTAATAAAAGAAACATAATCTAAACTTGACTGCCACATTGATTATAACAGCTGATTGTTGTGCATTTTCTGTATTGTTACAAAGAAGCACTCCGTTTCAGGTAAACATATTTTTGTGACATATTTGGTATTCTGAGTGGTATCACATTCATTCTTCAATGAATTACAGTAGAACCTGTCTTGAGAGACCGCCCTTTGGGCCACACAAAAGTGGTCTCTCAAGACAGGTGGTCTCTCATAACAGGTTTCCTCAAGTCAGTGAATAACCAACCACAAAATTCAGAAATAGAGAAGAATGGATTTTTGTAATTCCTTTGTAGTTGTTCTTTTTTATGAAGTTTTTGTAACAAATTGAAATGGACTGTTATAAAAATAAATGAGTGTTGAAAATCTTCATTGAAGATTTTCAACACTAATTTATTTTTATAATTTTTATAACAGTCCATTTCAATTTGTTACAAAAAGATTTTCAACACAAATTTATTTTTATTCCTATCTGTCACATTTCAGGTATGTATGAAATTGTTTATTCAGCAATAATCCTAATCTTTTCACAGGGGTCTTATAAAAACATCTCAATCTTTAATGAGTTAGCAATTGAAACCCAATTAAGAGGTTTTAATACTTTTAATTGTGTTAGTATAACACAATGGATTTTCCAATTCCAAAAAAGGTAAGAAGTTTTTGTCATGGTTTCAGTCTTCAAAGGGGTGGTCTCTCAAGACAGGTCAATTATGGCATAAAAATACAAGTTGGTACCAGGTTACAGTGGTCTCTCAAGACAGGTGGTCTCTCAAGACAGGTGGTCTCCCATAGCAGGTCCATTATAGAGTAAAACCAATCGGTGCCTGGCAAATGTGGTCTCTCAAGACAGGTGGTCTCTCAAGATAGTGGTCTCTCAAGACAGGTTTTATTGTAGTAAAGTTTATATCAACCGACATCAAACAGGCCATAATCTGGCAATGTTTGATCTCTTTTTAAACGTATAAACAAACCCTAAAGATGTTAGTTCAATTTACTACATGATAAGAACATAATTCTAAATCAAAAGTTGAAGTCTCATTTCATCTTCAATGAAAATAAATTCTTGTATCGTTCATTTGTTAATGGTTTCTCCAATGCACACGGTATCAAAATTCATTATTTTTTTCAAATTTAAAAAAACATTTCAGTAATACCATATTAACCCTCTGAGACTTTAATTATCCTGCCGTTCAAATGTCACTGGGAATTCAGTTTCTTCAATGTTTTTCAAACATCAGAAAGTACAAATAACAAGATATTTTCACATTAGTGATTATCTTTTTGAGGACTAGATTATTTTTGGTGGTCTGAATTTTTTATTCAAAACTTGTTTTATTACAAATTATTGGAGAGTACCAATAATTTGTAATAAAACAAATTTATATAAACAAAATATTATTTGTGTTTGACTGAATATGAAATACAAGCAAGGAAAGTGATGGCTTTTGCTCTGTTAGGCCACACAAAGTAGATCTTCTGTTTCTCAGGCCATTATTTATGAAATTGCCTGCGGGCGAGCGTTTTTTTATTTTATTTTTTATTTCAGTAATTACTTCTTAGCCATCAAAAGTTCATGTTCTTGAGTCAAGTTTTAGGCCTCATAATCTACAGAATACCATGGGTGGTGGTGTATTTCATCCCTTGAGTGCAAGAAGGCTTTGCATACAAAGCCTTCTTGCACTCAAGGGACAAATTCATCAATTCTTTTAACTTGGGTAAAATATCAGACATAAACCATTTAATTTTAATTTTTTTAAAGTTTAAATTGATAATAAAAAGAGAGCATGCGGCAACCAAAAGGACCGTGCGGGAGGGCTTGAGAAACAGATTTTTTATTTTTTTAGGCCTTATCCTCATTTTTTAAAGTCCCGATAATGGCTTCTAGCACTCAATCAGTTAAGAAGTCTTGACAGCAGGATTATGTTTGTATTTTAACCCTTTACCTAACCTAAAAAGCAGACGACACTTGCAAAAATAATTCTTCAATAACTAATTTTTTCATTTTTTGTCTCAAAAACATAGGTTATGACCCCTCGTTGGAACGAGCTCGACGAGCTCGTTCCAACGAGGGGCCATAACCTATGTTTTTGAGACAAAAAATGAAAAAAATAATGAAAATTAATTGGCGATTTTTTAGAATAGCGCTGGCCGGTTTTGGCCGTTACGTTAGGTAAAGGGTTAAGCTGCGATAACATTTGGCTCAACATTTATCACTGAGCACTATTTGGGAGAAAATAGGAATTTGAGGTTAAAACTTTAAAAAATCTAAAAATAATAACAAAACAAATGACCACAAAGTATCAACGTGCTGTTTGATTTCATACGTAATAACACTTACAAAAATATCAAAGGGTTAAATTAAACAAAAGATTTTGTATGCAATAACACTTACAAAAGTATCGAAGGGTTAATTCAAACAAACAATTTTGTACGTAATAACACGTACAAAAGTATCACAGGGTTAAGTGACTCCTTAATGGAACAAGATCGTTCAAACGAAGGGTCTAATGATATGATTTTGTTGGGAAATAATTTTTTTAACTGCTCAATTTTTAAATAACGCAAGCAGATGCACCAATTCTGTAGGTAAAGAATTAAGATCTGATTTGTGTCTCACTGATACCTCAGACAATTTTTTGTCTAGCTTTCTGTTAATGATAAAAGACATATCCTTTCCAATAGACATGTTTGGGAGTGTCAAAATATTGAGAAAAAACAACAACTGGCATAAATTTTACAATTTTCATTTTATAGTAGTACCATTTCACACTGGGGATAATTTGTCAAAAATTATGTTATGATGGATTTGAGCCTCCGAGTTATTTATAAGATTCAAACTGAGGTTAAACTGAATTCTATAAAGTCTGATTGTGGAACATTGATCAAATAAAAAGTATTTTTACCTTTCCCAAATTGAGATCATCCAACTCATCAGGTAAATCTGAATATTCTCTTGTGGAGCCATAGAAGTTTACAAATGTTGGACCAAAGGTTGGCAAGTATCCTAGAGAGGATTAACAGAAAAACAAGCATTAATATACAGACAAATGTGGTTTTTGACATCAGTCTACAGTGGGGCCCACTTTATTGGATATCTCTTAATTGTATAATCCCGTTAAATGAATATAACTTTCAAACACAAAACCATTTACCATACCTTCAGTACAAATATGACCTGCTAAGAGCATATAGGCTATAGAATAATTGAATAAAAAAGTTGTAATATGCTGAGAAATTGTCTTTAAACAATCACCTAATTCCATTGGTTTTTAGACCTGTTTAGCTTCAGTATATCCAATACAGGCATTCTGTCTACCACATCTTGTTTGATAGCACTCCTGTTGATTGAATAATTCTCACTGACAAAATGACTAATAAATTAACAGGGCTTTCCTGTATTATTAACAACTTACAATCAAAAAGACTAAAAGTCAAGCCATAACATCCATTATATATATATATATATGGATACACCCATATCATCCGCTAGCCAAATCATCTGCTAACAATTTGACCCAAATCGTCCGCCAGTGAACCCGAAACGTCCGCTACAATTTTACCCAATTCGTCCGCCAGAGAAATCGAGGTTCGGCGAGAGAGAAAAAAACAACTCCCAATGCTTTTTTCACTTATTTTTTAAAAAATAAATATAGTATATCAACATTTTTTTTAAAATACATTAAAATACATATAGCGCACATCGAAATTTGTCAAATATACATGAAAATACATGTAGGGCACATCAAAATCTCTGAAATATACAGGAAAATACATATAGGGCACATCGAAATTGGTATAATTGCAAAATAATGGGGAAAAGTTTAACATTTTCGCCGGCGAAATTTAGCTAAATATGGATTACTAAGTGTCGAGAACACTACTCATAATGAATAACTTTGCAATGATTTTATGCCTTGGAACAGAAGCACTACTTACAGCCATAACATCTCCAGTCCAAAAGAACTTCTAAACCCTTATACGAATTGGAACAATATACTTTGATCAGTAATCAAAGTTGATAAACAAACAATGTCAGAATAATCAAGCAATTAATTAAATGATTGAGAGTAGATGTCACAACGACTTTGATTTTAGCGTACATGATTAGCCACTCAATCTTATACAGTACGTGGAGAGTGTATTATCACTAACTCACCCACAGAGTGGAGATTCCACCCAAGCAATAATTGCAAATTTGTTGCAAAGCATAACCAGCACCAGCAAAGTTTCAGCCAATGGACCTCCGGGTTAAACCCGGAGGTCCATTGGCTGAAACATTGCTTGTGTTTTTTGTCGATATGTACAAAATTTGAAAGTTATAGCTTGGGTGATAAGTCCACTCCGCGGGTGATTTAGTTACAATCCGCTCTCCACGTACTGTAGGTGTTTGTTGTCCCCAACTAAAACAAACATGATTATGAAAATGTTTCAAAATTATATCAGTAAAGAATATCATTCTGAACTGTGTGGGTGTTCAATTTTTGTGAGAGATATGTACTTAATTCCTATTCAATTCTTGCTGGACTATACAAGGAATATTCCCTGTGTTTTGTTAAATTCACAAACAAGGAAGTACATAAATGAATTAATATAAATTAATAGCAATAACAATGACAAAAAAAGTCTAAAAAAATAAATGAAAAAGAAAATAAAAGATTAGCAAAATAATTATTTCATGGCGGACGATTTGGGTAAAATTGCGGTGGACGATTTGGGTAAAATTGTATCGGACGATTTGGCTAGCAGACGATGTGGGTGTAATTCTATATATATATAGAATATACCCATAGTAGCTTGGTGTACCAAATCCTCACCACGAGTGGTGAAGTGGTGTAAACTGTGAGCCTTTGGCACATGGTTAACACCACTTCACCACTAGTGGTGAACATTTGTATACCAAGCTACTTTGGGTATATTTTATTTATACCATGATTGTCAGATTAATAAGAGATTTAATGTTGAATAAATCAATATTCACATGTATGAATCTGTTTTTGTTCACATGATTACCGGTGGGCGGTACTTCCGCTAGCAATTTTATCGCAGAAATGACATGGAAAAAGAAATGCACAAATCACAGGCTCTTTTTCATTTTAATAACATAATAACATACTATTTCGAGTTATGGATGCTTTATTAACATGAGACAACACATGTTTGTTAATTTTTGGTATCTTCTGAGGTAAACTCATTTAAAATGGGAAAAAAATTGTCGCTTTCATTTCACTCTTTGTGGGGTGATGAGCGATAAATTTAGACAAGTTTGCATTCAGGTCGAGGTCACCAAAGGTCAACTTGGATGTAGTTCCACTGTGGGTAAAAATTTTAACTAATGAAATCCCATTGCTGGCATGTTCACCACGGTTGGTGGGTAAAGCTAAAATTTATGTCAAAGGCTTTTTATATATAGTAGAATAGGTAATCATGGTATAATATATTTTATTCTGTTGTATTATTGATTATCAATGTCAGATATGGCCACAATTATCCCCGCATTTTAAACTTGAGTGATGTCACGCATGCAGCCCGACTGTCCCAGCAATGGCAATGCTCAGACGCAAAATAGTCGGAGCCATTTTTTGTTATCAGTTTACCTAACGAATCTGCCATATCTGCACTCAAGATATACAAAATTTGCTATTCAAATTTTATTTTTTCATTTCTCTACTTCAAAACATACCTCATGACCTATTAATGGAACAAACTTGATGAGCTTGTTCCAATAAGGAATAATAAGCCATGGTTAGAAGTAATTAAAAAATGAAAAAATCTGATGTTTCAGAAAAATAATTTGTACTGTTGGCTTTAACTTGTGTTAGGTAAAAGATAAAAGATGCAGTACATAAAGCAATGTTGGGCTATATGAGTCAATTTTCTTTTTTGCATGTAGTAACTCCCAATCCTTCAAAATGCATTTTGGGAATAATTGCCTAAGTGACACGTTTGTGTGTGTGTGTGTGTGTGTGTGGGGGGGGGGGGGGGGGGGGGGGGGGGAGGGAGTTGTGGAACCTATATTGAAACCTGGCCTGTATTACTAGCTGGAAAATACACATATCAACTTTGGTTGAAATCAAATAACCCAAACTGGGAGTTGTGGAACCTATATTGAAACCTGGCCTGTATTACTAGCTGGAAAATACACATATCAACTTTGGTTGAAATCAAATAATCCAAACTGGAGTTATCAGTCGGAAACCAATTGTTTACAGACAGATGGATGGACCGACAGATGGAAGGACGAAAGTCATGACTATAGCCCTGACTATAAACAGTCAGGCTAAAAATGCATTTTGTACCAAAGACAAAATATTGCATGAATGGCCCTGGGTGAGGAGGAGGTGGGGTGAGGGGGGTGGGGGATTGTGGGCGTGTGTTAAGGTAGTCCATTTTTTTTCCACATGTGGTCAGTCTAAATCCTTCAGAATGCATTTTGAGCAGAGAAAAAAAATAATACCTAACTGGCACCATGGGGTTGGGGGTGGGTGGTGGTGTTTGTCTGGGTTTTTAACCACAAACTTTAACCAAAACTGTAAAAAAGCATTTTTGATGAAAGAAAAAAAAGTGCCTAATTGCCCCCCCCCCCCCCCCCCAGGGGGCAGGGATGGGGGGTTACGTGAATTTAAAAAAAGGTTCCACATGTAGTGACTGTAAATAGTTCAAACTTCATATTTGAGGAAATAAAAAAAAAAAATGCCCAATTGGGGGAGGGGGGGGGGGGGGGGCAGTGATGTTTGTCTGTGTTTTTAACCAAAACTGTAAACAAGCATTTTTGACGAAAGAAAAAAAAAGTGCCTATTGGTCCCCTGTGGGGGGTTTGTAGGGGTTTGTGGAGGGTATGTAAGTTTAAAAAAAGGTTCTGCATGTAGTGACTGTAAATAGTTCAAAATGCATATTGGAGAAAAGAAGAAAAAAAAAAGCCTAATTGGAGGTGGGGGTGGCAGGGGGGTAGGGGGTGGGGGGGGGGGGTAGGGGAGGTGGTGTTTGTCTGGGTTTTTAACCACAAACTTGGAGTCATCCTACCAAGCTACAATGAAATCCCTTCATAATTATGGCCTGTGGAATATTCTAAAGGTTTTCGGGCTTCAGGCCTCAGTTGCCGTCACAGTTGCCCAAAAGGGGACGTTCTCATCTAGACATTATATGAAGTCAACCTATCAAGTTACAATGAAATCCCTCCATAAATATGACCTGTAGACTGTGCTAAAGGTTTTCGGGCTTTGGGCCCCTGTTGCCGTCACAGTTGCCCAAAAGGGGATGTTCTCATCTAGACATTATATGAAGTGAACCTATCAAGTTACAATGAAATCCCTCCATAAATATGACCTGTAGACTGTGCTAAAGGTTTTCAGGCTTTGGGCTCGGGCAGCCATCATGGTTGAATCGCAACCAAAAGGGGACATTCTCATTTGGGCATCATGTGGATTGATCCTACGAAGTTACAATGAAATCCCTTCATAAATATGACCTGTAGACTGTGCTGAAGGTTTTAGGGCTTCGGGCACCTGTAGCCATCACAGTTGCCCAATCACGTCCAAAAGGGGACTTTCTCATGAAGACGTTATATGAAGTCAACCTATCAAGTTACAATGAAATCCCTCCATAAATATGACCTGTAGACTGTGCTAAAGGTTTTCGGGCAGTCATGACGGTTGATAGATCACCCCCAAATGGGGAAATTATCATGTAGACATCATACGGAGTCATCGAATCAAGTTACAATGAAATCCGTCCATATTCAACATGACCTGCAGACTGTGCTAAAAGTTTTTGGGTTTCGGGCTTGGGCAGCCATCAGGGTTGACAGATCATGCCCAAACGGGGACATTCTCATCTAGGCATTATACAGAGGCATTCTATGAAGTTGCAATGAAATCCCTTCATAATTACGACCTGTAGATTGTGCTAATGGTTTTCAGGTTTTGGGCTCGGGCAGCCATACCCGTTGACCGATCGTGACCAAAAGGGAACGTTCTCATGTAGACATGACCTAAAACCTGCATATGAAATTTCATGACGATCTGATAAGAACTGCCGGGTATAGCCTGTACTTGAAGGTTGAATAAAAAACTTTAACCACAAACTTTAACAAAACTCCAAATGTCAACTAAACAGGAAAGAAAAAAAACAAAAAAAACACTTGAACCTTCAGTAAAAAACTTTAACCACAAACTTTAACCAAATCTCTAAATGTTAACAGACGGACAGACGGACAGACAGTCGGACAGACAAAAGTCATTACTATAGCTCTCACTGTAAACAGTCGGGCTGAAAATGCGGGGATATTGTCGTGATCTCCATCCGTACATCCGTACTTCCGTACGTCCGGTTTTGTAATTCGAAATGCTGTAACTTTCTACAATTGTTCAATAGGGTCTGTGCAATCCAAAAATACCACTTTTAAAGTTTTGCACCACCAGGTGGCTTCTGTGGAGCCACTTGAAAAATGCGCTAATTTTTCACTTTTCTTTTGAATACTCCCAACCTATGTAATTCAGAGTTCTAGGGTGTTGCTAAATGATCTGTAGATGTGCACGAAGGTTTCAGATTTTTCAGGTGCCATGTGGCTGTGCCACCGTTGCTGCTTTCATGTTTTCTTAGACTGTTTCCGGCAAAAGGCTCCGAGGGTATGTCATTCGAAATGCTAAAACCATGCTCAAATGTTGCATTGGGATCTGTAGATGCGCACGGAGGTTTTGGATTTTTCAGCTGCCACATGGCTGTACCACCATTGCCACTTTTGTGTTTTCGTAGACCGTTTCCGGTGAAAGGTTCCTAGGGTATGTAATTCGAAACGCTAAAACCATGCTCAAATGTTGCAGTGGGGTCTGTAGATGCGCATGAAGGTTTCGGATTTTTCAGCTGCCATGTGGCTGTGCCACTGTTGCCACTTTCGTGTTTTCTTAGACCGTTTCCGGTGAAAGGCTCCTAGGGTATGTAATTTGAAATGCTAAAACCATGCTCAAATGTTGCAGTAGGGTCTGTAGATGCGCGCAAAGGTTTTGGATTTTTCAGGTGCCACGTGGCTGTGCCACTGTTGCCACTTTCATGTTTTCTTTGACCGTTTCCGGAGAAAAGCTCCTAGAGTATGTAATTCGAAATGCTAAAAGCATGCTCAGATTTTGCAGTAGGGTCTGTAGATGCACACGAAGGTTTAAGATTTTTTGGGTGCCATGTGTCTGTGCCACCGTTGCACTTTCGGGTTTTCTTAGACCATTTCCGGCGAAAAGGCTCCTAGGGTATGTAATTCGAAATGCTAAAACCATGCTCAAATGTTGCAGTGGGGTCTGTAGATGCACAGGAACGTTTCGGATTTTTCAGCTGCCACGTGGCTGTGCCACCGTTGCCACTTTCATGTTTTCTTAGACCGTTTCCGGCAAAAGGCTCTTAGGGTATGTAATTTTAAATGCTAAAACCATGCTCAAATGTTGCAGTGGGGTCTGTGGATGTGCACAAAGGTTTTGAAAGGCTCCTACAGTATGTAATTCGAAACGCTAAAAGCATGCTCAGATTTTGCAGTAGGGTCTGTAGATGCGCATGAAGGTTTCAGATTTTTGGGTGCCATGTGGCTGTGCCACCGTTGCCACTTTCGTGTTTTCTTAGACCGTTTCCAGAGAAAGGCTCCTAGAGTATGTAATTCGAAACGCTAAAAACATGCTCAGATTTTGCAGTAGGGTCTGTAGATGCGCACAAAGGTTTTGGATTTTTTGGGTGCCATGTGGCTGTGCCACCGTTGCCACTTTCATGTTTTCTTAGACCGTTTCCGGTGAAAGGCTCCTAGGGTATGTAATTCGAAATGCTAAAACCCTGCTCAAATGTTGCAGTAGGGTCTGTATATGCATACAAAGGTTTCAAATTTTTCAGCTGCCACATGGCTGTGCCACTGTTGCCACTTTCATGTTTTCTTAGACCGTTTCCAGCGAAAGGCTCCTAGGGTATGTAATTCGAAATGCTAAAAGCATGCTCAGATGTTGCAGTAGGGTCTGTAGATGCACACGAATGTTTCAGATTTTTTGGGTGCCATGTGGCTGTGCCACCATTGCCACTTTCATGTTTTCTTAGACCATTTCCGGCGAAAGGCTCCTAGGGTATGTAATTTGAAATGCTAAAGCCATGCTCAAATGTTGCAGTAGGGTCTGTAGATGCGCATGAAGGTTTTGGATTTTTCAGCTGCCATGTGGCTGTGCCACTGTTGTCACTTTCGTGTTTTCTTAGACCGTTTCCGGCGAAAGGATCCTAGGGTATGTAATTCGAAATGCTAAAACCATGCTCAAATGTTGCAGTAGGGTCTGTAGATGCGCACAAAGGTTTTGGATTTTTCAGGTGCCACGTGGCTGTGCCACTGTTACCACTTTCATGTTTTCTTAGACCGTTTCCAGCGAAAAGCTCCTAGAGTATGTAATTCGAAACGCTAAAAGCATGCTCAGATTTTGCAGTAGGGTCTGTAGATGCACACAAAGGTTTAAGATTTTTTGGGTGCCATGTGGCTGTGTCACCGTTGCCACTTTTGTGTTTTCTTAGACCATTTCCGGCGAAAAGGCTCCTAGGGTATGTAATTCGAAATGCTAAAACCATGCTCAAATGTTGCAGTGGGGTCTGTAGATGCACAGGAAGGTTTCGGATTTTTTCATCTGCCACGTGGCTGTGCCACCATTGCCACTTTCATATTTTCTTAGACCGTTTCCGGCAAAAGGCTCTTAGGGTATGTAATTTTAAATGCTAAAACCATGCTCAAATGTTGCAGTGGGGTCTGTAGATGTGCACAAAGGTTTTGAAAGGCTCCTACAGTATGTAATTCGAAATGCTAAAAGCATGCTCAGATTTTGCAGTAGGGTCTGTAGATGCGCACGAAGGTTTCAGATTTTTGGGTGCCATGTGGCTGTGCCACCATTGCCACTTTCGTGTTTTCTTAGACCGTTTCCAGCGAAAGTCTCCTAGAGTATGTAATTCGAAACGCTAAAAGCATGCTCAGATTTTGCAGTAGGGTCTGTAGATGCGCACAAAGGTTTCAGATTTTTTGGGTGCCATGTGGCTGTGCCACCGTTGCCACTCTCATGTTTTCTTAGATCGTTTCCGGTGAAAGGCTCCTAGGGTATGTAATTCGAAATGCTAAAACCCTGCTCAAATGTTGCAGTAGGGTCTGTAGATGCGTACAAAGGTTTCAAATTTTTCAGCTGCCACATGGCTGTGCCACTGTTGCCACTTTCATGTTTTCTTAGACCGTTTCCAGAGAAAGGCTCCTAGGGTATGTAATTCGAAATGCTAAAAGCATGCTCAGATGTTGCAGTAGGGTCTGTAGATGCACACGAAGGTTTCAGATTTTTTGGGTGCCATGTGGCTGTGCCACCATTGCCACTTTCATGTTTTCTTAGACCATTTCTGGCGAAAGGCTCCTAGGGTATGTAATTCGAAATGCTAAAGCCATGCTCAAATGTTGCAGTAGGGTCTGTAGATGTGCATGAAAGTTTCGGATTTTTCAGGTGCCGAGGGTATGTTTTCTTAGACCGTTTCCGGCAAAAGGCTTCTAGGGTATGTAATTCGAAATGCTAAAATCATGCTTAAATGTTGCAGTAGGGTCTGTAGATGTGCACAAAGGTTTTGGATTTTTTAGGTGCCATGTGTCTGTACCACCATTGCCACTTTCGTGTTTTCTTAGACCGTTCCCGGTGAATGGCTCCTAGGGTATGTAATTCGAAATGCTAAAACCATGCTCAAATGTTGCAGTGGAGTCTGTAGATGCACACGAAGCTGTGTCACCTGAGCCACTCAATATGCTTTTAGTGTGTCATATAATATATTTCATCTTTGTATCAAGCATTCATACAAAGTCAAGGATGCAAATGCGGGGATACACCATAGTGTGCTTTGTACACAAATGACACTCCCTCTAGTTCTATTTATGATTGGTTTATTAGTGTTTAAGGACATTTTCAGCACCATGGGTTACATTTTAAGTAGAATTCAAGAATAAAAACAAATTTCCTAAATGTTTATAATCAAGTTGGCTATTTTACACCCTGGACACTGCTTACCAGACCAGGTTGTGTTCTATCTGTGAAACAAAATTTGTCTGCCACTGATAGCTCAATTTGGACATTTAAATTTGGTCATGGTGCAATATAACTCAGTTTGTGAGTCAAAAAGATAAGTAGTTGAGTAGTCTGTGGATGTTATCCTACCTACATGTTACACATAAGATGGCATACAGGTAGATGAATAACAATGTAATATCTAATTCCTAACTGGTTCATTGCTAGAAGCCACTACCATGGTTCTTTGAAAAGTGCTAAAAGCAACTTTGGTGGCTTTACACTATTTACTCTATGTATTGGGACAGCTAAAAATAATTATTTTCACAGGTGTCCCAATTCTTAGAAAATGGGGAAAGAACACAGCCTGGTCTTGATTTGATGCTGAATAAAGTTGTGTGTGATTCGTTTTCCATCACTATATACGAAAATCACCGTCCCGTTTCTCTTATATTTTCATTTTTTGCTTCCAAAACATAGCTTATGATCCCTCATTGGAATGCGCGCATTGTGCTCGTTCCAATGAGGGATCATAAGCTATGTTTTGGAAGCAAAAAATGAAAATTTTTAGTTACTCAAGAATTTTTTTTATGAGTGTCATTTGCTACTAGTAATGGGTCAACTGGAAACAAATCTCCTGAATGTCCCAAACTTTGGAGCATAAAAAAAAATAGTTTTCTGGAAAAAATGTGTGTCCCAAATCATAGAGTGTCCCAATACATAGAGTAAATATGGTACACTATATGCATTAGCTTGGTGTTTTCTCAGCAGCAGAAAAAATGTTCATATCAAAATATTTTTGTTACAATTTATTGGGGATTACCAACAGGCACTCTCCAAAAATTCTAACAAAACAATTATTTAAGAAGAAAACTTTTAAATTAAGGCTTCCCTTGCTAGAAATCTGAAAATATATTATTTTTCATTAAGTCAAAAGGAATAACTCTGGGATGGAGAATGGAAATACAGCTAAATGTGAACTTGACCTGAATTTTGTCATTCTGGACAACATTTTTTAATCTTATTTGTTTCACAAAGGATTGGTGAACAAGTTATGCAATTTATATTAACACCTCTCCTTCTCTCTTTGGCCCAATGTTTGTTGGTGTGTGAGATGATCTTCGAAACGGTAACTTTGTGGCCTCTCTCTTCTCAAATACTATGAAGGGACAACAAGTGAAAGTTTAAAAAAAATATCTGAATGCATACTCAAGTTATCATCTATAAACCAACAAAATGTGTTTTTTCCACTAGGTCATGGGAAATAACTCTAGAATTGAGAATGTGAATACAGCCAAATGAGAGTTTGACCTGCATTTTGTCATTCTAGACAATATCTCAATGCACACTAAAGTCATCATCTAAAAACAAAAATTTGGACATATGGATGGTAAGTCAAGGGGAATAACTCTAGAACTGAAATTCATCACAATTTTCAATCGTTGGAAAATCGAAGGTTTAAAATAGTTGGAGTTTCAAAGAAATCAATTTCCTTCATCTTTTCAACTTTTCAGAATTTTCCGAGCAGTTGATTTGAATTTTCAACCTGTGATCACAGTTTTTCTGACTTTGATCAGCCATCAGTTGCAGTTACCAATCAAATTCTCCAACTTTTCCGATCAGCTGAAAATCTTTTCCAAAATTCTGAATTGAATCTGTGACCGGTCCAGTTTTTATAAAATTCCGCGTTCTGGTTTCCTTACAATGACCAGGCTTGGACCGCAGAATCCATCTCAGGAGTTCAAAAATTACAAAATTTCCACAGGGAAGCACCCCCCCCCCTCCACCCCCCACTCACCCCATCAAGAGGGAGATACCCCACTTGAACTCTCCCCAACATGGGCTTAGAGCCCTCATGGCATGCCTTCAGTAAGTCATGCTAGGACTCCAACCCCAGTTAAAAATCTAACTAATCACACCCCACCATTGAAGACCCTCTAGCTACATTCCTGGCTGCAGTGTGGTGAATAATTCTAGAATTGTGCATGTTTGCCTCCATTGTTCAGTGGGTTCAATGTAACCAACCAATTACAAATATGCCGACTGCCTTAGAAAACTCACAACCTAAGCAATGGTTATGTACTATACCGGTGAGCCTGTCCTTGTCTACCAGAATAAAAATGAGCACAGCATCACTACCCAAAGTTCTCATGGAGAATCTTTGTTTTTACTGATGATAAGCCGATTTATCATATGACTCATCCGTTTTGTTCACTTTAAAACATTTAATATTTTGCTTTCATATTAATCAGTGATAAATAAAGCCTTCTGTCAATTTCATTGGTCAATTTCAAAACTAGACACTTTGATTGGCTGAACAAAATAAAACTGGGCCACATTTTCATAATTTGCATAATTAGAGTTCGGAGCTTTCATTGGTCAATTTCAAAACTGGACAATTTGATTGGCTAAACAAAATACAACTGGGTGACATTTGCATAATTTCAGTAGGGAGAATTTACGTTATCTGTCCTATTTAGGGTGGGTTGTATTGTATTAATCTTTCACCTACAAGAAAAACGGCATACATTTTTTTTATATTTTCACTTTTTGCTTCCAAAACATAGGTTATGACCCCTCATTGGAACGAGCTCATTGAGCTCGTTCCAATGAGGGGTCATAACCTATGCTTTGGAAGCAAAAAGTGAAAATGTTTAGTTATACGAGGATGTTTTTTCCAAGTGCCGTCTGCAACTCAAGTTAGGTGATGGGTTAAAAAGTCATACTAAGTGGCTAATTTGTGCGTGTGTGCATCATATGATAAATATAGAATATGAAATGAGTTTTTTTCTCATATAATATTTATGAAACTCATCCGAATTTTCCGTTTGGGCTTGCCAAAACGGAAAATTCTTCGACTCGTTTCATAAATATTATATGAAAAAAACACTCATTCCATATCCTCTATATATGATTCAATTTTGGGAAAGCATGCTCCAAAAGTGTATCATACACCTAGCTTATCTACAACATAATAGAAAGAACCCCATGAAAAGGTGGAATATTTTAGGATGATCAGACTGACTTTACCTGTAAAAAAAGTTATCCATTCAAATGCCAAATGAACTAGTAAATTTTGGACAAAGCAGTACACAATAATCATCAATCATGACTTGTTTGTTTTTCAAATTTTTGCTTTCAAAACATTATTTCAACTGGTAGAGTGGTAAATTATTTGTGGTCAGAAAAATTTGTTCACTTATCTTTGCCTTGTAACAAGTTATGGGAGATTGTCAATGTGTACTCTTCCATATCCCATAAATTGTAACAAAGCAAATCCATATACAGTAGAACCTGTCTTGAGAGACCGCCCTTTGGGCCACACAAAAGTGTTCTCTCAAGACAGGTGGTCTCTCATAACAGGTTTCAGGTTTTCTCAAGTCAGTGAATAACCAACCACAAAATTCAGAAATGGAAAAGAATGGATTTTTGTAATTAATTTGGAGTTGTTCTTTTTTATGAAGTTTTTGTAACAAATTGGACTGTTATAAAAATTATAAAAATAAATTAGTGTTGAAAATCTTCATTGAAGATTTTCAACACAAATTTATTTTTATAATCCTATCTGTCACATTTCAGGTATGTATGAAATTGTTTATTCAGCAATAATCCTAATCTTTTCAAAGTGGTCTTATAAAAACATCTCAATCTTTAATGAGTTATGAACTGAATAGCAATTGAAACCCAATTAAGAACTTTTAATATTTTTAATTATGTTAGTATAACCACAATGGATTTTCCAATTCCAGAACAGGTAAAAAGTTTTTGTTATGATTTCAGTCTTCAAAGGGGCGGTCTCTCAAAACAGGTCCATTATGGCAGAAAAATACAAATTGGTACCAGGTCACAGTGGTGTCTCAAGACAGGTGGTCTCTCAAGACAGGTGGTCTCCCATAGCAGGTCCATTATAGAGTAAAACCAATCGGTGCCTGGCAGATGTGGTCTCTCAAGACAGGTGGTCTCTCAAGACAGTGGTCTCTCAAGACAGGTCTTACTGTATAATCTAAATAATTTTACTTCAAGGATAACATGAAGCACATCTACAGACTTTGAAGTCTTCAAGTTGCGATATCTACAATTTAAAATAACGTCCAAATTTGAGCTTCTACTTTCAACCAGTTAAAAATTTACCCAATGCATACAATGTCAAAATTTGTTATTTTAATTATCTTTTTTAAAATTTATAATGAAAATTTCAACAACCCCTATATCATGTGACCCCTCACTGGAATGAGTTTTGTTGAATATTTTTGAAAAACTTTTTATTTCAATTGCTCAAGTTGTAAATTACACAGATGGATGCAGCCAATTCATTAGGTAAAGGCAGTGTTCCTGCAGACAAGGACTGATAAAATTAAAGGATATTCAACGCCGCTTCCTGATATATTTCAGCATTTTTCAAGGTCCTACAATAACCAATTCAAGGATTTTTAAGGTCCTATCTTCATCAGTCTTAACTAGGGCCCTTTGGTCAGTACAGTGGAGCCCACTTAATTGGATATCTCTTATTTGTATATCCCTGTTAATCGAATATAATTTTCAAACACAAAACCATTTACCATACCTTTAGTACAAATTTGATCTGTGAATTGCATATGGGTTGTAGAGTAAACTCCTGTTAATTGTATATAAATTTTTGTAATATGTCGAAAAAATTACTGTGACACGCACCAAATTCCCCTTATTTATCAACCTTTTTGGCCTCACTACATCCAATACAAGATATAATAGAATAAATGCTCAGTTTACCTCCAGAACACCGGAAACTGACCAAATCCCTGTTAATTGTATACTCCTGTTAATTGAATAATTTTCACTGGCAAAATGGATATTCAATTAAGAGGATTCTACTGTATCCACTCCTCCTGCTTCCCCACAAGGGGAGTGGGAGGAGGAGGTAATGACTGGAGGGTCCTAGTTAGGATTATGCCTTTATGAACTCTGGATTATAAAACTATATAGTTCTGATTTTGTGCTTCATATGCATTTTTGTTTCAGGAAGGCTTTGAACAATCCTTAGTCAAATCAAGGCCTTTCCTTGAATCCAAGGCTCCAATGGGAACCCTAAAAGGGTTAAAGGCCTACTTTGGCCAATAATACTACCACAGAACAGGTACTTCAATATGCAGTCTTTGGGTAATCATGCAGGGCACATTCCAATTCCAAAGTCATTGCCAGTTGGCAAAAGACACAACAACAAAACACAGAACATAAACTTTCATAGTACAGTAAAAATATATAAAAATTCTCCCCATCCCTTTAAGGATTAAGATCCCTCATTGGAATGAGCTCAACAGATATCTATTGGAAACAAAAAAAAGAAGAAAATTTCTAGTTCTTCAGGAAAATATGTTTGTTGTGTTAACTTCAAGTTGTGTTTGGTGAAGTTTACAACTGAAACTTTTCTTTAGTGGGGACTGTTACAACTGATAATATTACAACAATTGATAATATTACAAAAACTAAAAATGTTACAAAATAATGTTATAAAAACTTATAATGTTTTAATCAGTTGACCGTGTTACAATTTTTTTCAAATTTGCTAATGGATATTTGGATATTCAAAATCAACTGTTTATGTTATAATTTTTTTTAACTGACAGTGTAACACAATTTAACCGATAATCTTATAACTTAAACATTGAATTTTTCATTGTGGTCAGTGGTCTGCTGTGGACCCCATTATCTTATATGGGATGTCTGGAATAAATGCACCAGGCCAACCATGGTGCAGCTCAGTGTGAGAAAATTTTGAAATGAAAATTGGTGTACATGTAAAAATAAGCAAATTCATTCACTCTAAGAATCCAAGTAGAGGTATGTATTAAAGGAGAAAATACCACATATTTTTCTTATGAGAATGGGAATTGCATTGTATAAATGGCTGGATTTTGATAGATTTCCCATAAGTCCCTGACTTTAACTCAGTGCCCCAATGGCAAATCAATCATACAGACTATCGGATTGCTAGTTTGTGAGATTATTTCCAAGGATAATTTTTCAGACTGAAATATTTTTTGTCGGGACCCTTGCCTACATGATGCAGCAAAGCTGTCTATTTCAAGCCCATAAAATGTAGCAGCCCCCAGTCATCCATGTGAATAAGTTAACAAGCATTAATGCAATCAGATAGGCCACTGTTAACAAGGCACCTATACAATCCAATGACAAGAGCTTAGTTAACTGCCTCTGCCCCAATCATCATTGACTTTTCCTTCACTTGATTGTTCCCTGTTAACTCCATTCCAAGTCTGAATTAAATTTGCGATCATCTCATCATTCAATGTTTTCTGGGAGCCCATTATCATGGGGGCCTCCTGTAGACCCATGTGGCCCAGAGCTCCCTGTGGCCCAGGGCACCTGGTTACCCTGGTCCATAGGATAAACCATGAATGATGATGGCATTAATCCAAGCATCTTAGCTCTAAAAGTGAGAGTGAAATAAGTAAATTCTATTTGTTATCATCTGGAAACTTAAAATCAAGAATATTCTGAGATAAAGGGCAATAACTCCACAACATAATATCGTACATGCGTCAAAATCAAACCTGCTTTGCATTTCCTATGGGTAAGGCCCTATGCTAAATATGGAATGGCTAATTAGATATTCTGGAGTTAAAAAAGGGGCAATAAATTTCTCACAATATGTTGGACAAATGTCAAATTTGAACTTGATCTACATTTTCTGTGGATAAGGTCATATACCGAATCTAGATATATGTGTTTGACAATTATAACACAACTTATCATCCAAAAACCAAAGAGTATATGGGCGAACAGATGGATAGACAGATTAGTAACATAATATGATGCATTTTCAAAGGGCATTTAATCCTTTACCCAATGTAATGGTCAATTCTCAAAAATCGCCAATTAATTTTCATTATTTTTTAATTTTTTTGTTTAACATAGGTTGTGACCCCTTGTTGGAATGAGCTCGTTCAAATGAGGGGTCATAATCTATGTTTTTGAGACAAAAATTTTTAAAAAATAGTTATTCAAGAATTTTTTTTGCAAGTGTCGTCTGCTTTTCATGTTAGGTAAAGGGTTAAAAAGAAAAAAAATCAAAACAAACATCAAAGTGCATAGCTGGATACAGAAGCAGAACAGTTTGATCAAATAGTTATTTATTTGTGGTTAACCCTTTACCCAACGTAGATGATATCAAAATTTATTTTTTTAAATATCATTTTTTCAAATTTTTAAAAAAATTTCAACAAAACCATATCATCTGACCCCTCGTTGGAACGAGCTTGATGAGCTCGTTCCAATGAGAGGTCACATGATATGGTTTTGTTGAAATTTTTTGAAAAATAATATTTTTTCAACTGCTGAATTTTCATATTACGCGGGTGGATGCGGCCGATTTGTTGGGTAAAGGGTTAAGAATACTTTCAACAGCCAACATCATATACAGTCCAACAAATCAGAAAGCAGAGAAGGTTTGAGTTCTCTGAAAGGATTACAATGCAATGGCAAGTAACTCTCCGATGTTTTCATTTACTAAATGGGTGCAAGTGATGCTTGAGCTCAGGCTGCACTGGCTGAAGTGCCATAATTATGATAAACTTTTGTTGTGTTATTAAGTTTTACGAGAAAACAGGTGAGACATCAAGAACATACATGCAATGCCAGTTGCACAGCAAGACAACAAAACTTACCTTAAAATCTTCTTCATATTTTCATTACAGTAAAAAAAAATACATTTAAACTGATCTCCAAATACATTTAAAATGCTTCAATTCAATAAAAGTATTTTTTTCTAAGTGCGTTGATGTTTGTGTGACACTGCTATTTATAAAATCAAAAAATATTTTTTATAAATAATATAAAGTCAAGAATGTATGGAAACACAAAAAAAACTGTCAAATTCTTACTATTTATATTCCAGAACAGATCTGGCAACTTGGTTTGAAAATGGGGGTTTCTAAGAAAAAACATCTAATTTTAAAATAAATCACTAAGGCAAAATAAAAAAATACATTTGATTCTCGAGCAATTAGTTTTTCAAATCAATAATGGGGGAGGCTTTTATTTTATATTTTATTTTTTGTTTGATAATTGGAAGAATGCTAAATTACTTTTTGGTTAGAATAATTTGATCACATGTTATTGCCTTATTACAATTTATGGGAGAGTGCCTATTAATATTGGCACTCTCCCATAAATTGTAACAAGGCAATTCCATGCAAGCTAAATAATTTCACCTTCGCAGATAATATGAAGCACATCAACAAAATATGGAGCCTTTAAGTTGCAGTACCTACACTCCAGAGAAAAGCCCAATTTTGACTCTCAGCACTCAAGCAATGAATATTTAATATATTTATATGCCTTTTTAGCTCACCTGAGTGAAGCTCAAGGGAGCTTTACTAGTCACTTTCTGTCCATTGTCCATCCGTCCGTCAACCGTCGTCATCCAACTGGCATAAACTTTACATTATTGACTTCTCCTCACAAACTCCTGGACCAAATTTGGTGTGCATATTCCTCATCATATGTCAATTCAAGTTTTTTCAAATAAAGCTGCCACGCCCACAGGGGGTGCCACAAGGGGCATAACTATGATAGCACCCATAAATTTTTTAAAAAATTTAAAAAGATTTTCTTCAGTTCCACAAGTCAGAATCTTTTCATATTTGTTATACAACATCTCTAGGGGGGTCAGATTCAAGTTTGTTCAAATTGAGATCACATGTTAATATTTGGGCTCTCTATTAGAGCCCAAATTTTAACTTTGTGCAATATGTGGAATATTCTTTAATGAAAGTGTCAATGACACTGTAGCTTAACTTGTGTGTTGTGTTTAATGAAAAGGATAATGTTCAATGTTTATGAAAGGATTATGAAATAAGACAAGAATTGTGATAATTGGGAATATGTTCATTTCTGTTCTCTGTATGCTATGTTTATGATAAAAATAATATGAGGTGTACACTGTACTAAAGAGCTGAGGGGTGGGTTAATATGACCTCACAGTTAATGTATGTGGCCCTCACAGTTAACGTATATCAACAAAAGTTACCAAGTAACAGTGAAATTATTCCAAAACGAGTCATCCTATCAAGTTACATTAAAATCCCTTCATAAATATGGCCTGTAGACTGTGCTAAAGGTTTTCGGGCTTCGGGCCCCTGTAGCCCTCAGTTTCCCAATTGCGTCCAAAGAAGACGTTCTCATCTAGACATTATATGAAGTCAACCTACCAAGTTACAATAAAATCCCTTCATAAATATGACCTGTCGACTGTGCTAAAGGTTTTTGGGCTTTGGGCTCTGGCAGCCATCATGGTTGAATGATCGTAACTAAAAGGGGACATTCTCATCTGGGCATCATCTGGAGTGATCTTACAAAGTTACAATGAAATCCCTTCATAAATATGACCTGTAGACTGTGCTCAAGGTTTCTGGGCTTCGGGCCGTTGACCAATCACGACCAAAAGGGGATGTTATCATCTAGGCATTATATGGAGTCAACCTAACACCATCAAGGCTGAATGATCACGACCAAAATGGGACGTTCTCATCTAGACATTATTTGGAGTCATCCTACCAAGTTACAATGAAATCCCTTCATAAATATGACCTGTAGACTGTGCTAAAGGTTTTCGGTCTTCGGGCACCTTTAGCCGTCAAAGTTGCCCAATCGTGTCCAAAAGGGGACGTTCTCATCTACACATCATATGAAGTCAACCCACCAAGTTACAATGAAATCCCTTCATAAATATGACCTGTAGACTGTGCTTAAGGTTTTCGGGCTTCGGGCTCGGGCAGCCATCATGGTTGAATGATCGCAACCAAAGGGGACAATCTCATCTGGGCATCATCTGGAGTGATCCTACGAAGTTACAATGAAATCCTTCATAAATATGACCTGTAGACTGTGCTCACGGTTTTCGGGCTTCGGGCACTTGTAGCCATCACAGCTGACCAATCACGACCAAAAGGGGATGTCATCATCTAGGCATTATATGGAGTCAGCCTAATAGGTTACAATGAAATCCTTCCACAAATATGACCTTTTACCTACGCTAAAGGTTTTTGGGCTTGGGCACCCATCAAGGCTGAATGATCGCGATCAAAATGGGATGTTTTCATCTAGACATTATTTGGAGTCATCCTACCAATTAACAATAAAATCCCCTCATAAATATGACCTGTAAACTGTGCTAAAGGTTTTTGGGCTTTGGGCACCTTTAGCCATCACAGTTGCCCAATCATGTCCAAAAGGGGACGTTCTCATCTAGACATTATATGAAGTTAACCTACCAAGTTACAATGAAATCCCTTCATAAATATGACCTGTAGACTGTGCTAAAGGTTTTTCGGGCTTTGGGCTCGGGCAGCCATCATGGCTGAATGGTCGCAACCATAGGGGACAATCTCATCTGGGCATCATCTGGAGTGATCCTAAGAAGTTACAATGAAATCCCTTCATAAATATGACCTGTAGACTGTGCTCAAGGTTTTCGGGCTTCGGGCACTTGTAGCCAACACAACTGACTAATCACGACCAAAAGGGGATGTCATCATCTGATCATCTGGACATTATATGGAGTCAACCTAACAGGTTACAATGAAATCCTTCCATAAATATGACCTTTTGCCAATGCTAAAGGTTTTTGGGCTCGGGCACCCATCAAGGCTGCATGATCGCGATCAAAATGGGACGTTCTCATCTAGACATTATTTGGAGTCATCCTACCAAGTTACCATGAAATTTCTTCATAAATATGACCTGTAGACTGTGCTAAAGGTTTTTGGGCTTTGGGCACCTTTAGCCGTCAAAGTTGCCCAATCGTGTGCAAAAGGGGATGTTCTCATCTAGACATTATAGGAAGTCAACCTACCAAGTTACAATGAAATCCCTTCATAAATATGACCTGTAGACTGTGCTTAAGGTTTTCGGGCTTCGGGCTTGGGCAGCCATCATGGTTGAATGATCACAACCAAAGGGGACAATCTCATCTGGGCCTCATCTGGAGTGATCCTATGAAGTTATAATGAAATCCCTTCATAAATATGACCTGTAGACTGTGCTCAAGGTTTTCGGGCTTCGGGCACTTGTAGCCATCACAGCTGACCAATCATTACAAAAAGGGGATGTCATCATCTAGGCATTATATGGAGTCAACCTAATAGGTTACAATGAAATCCTTCCATAAATATGACCTTTTACCTATGCTAAAGGTTTTTGGGCTCGGGCACCCATAAAGGCTGAATGATCGCGATCAAAATGGGACGTTCTCATCTAGACATTATTTGGAGTCATCCTACCAAGTTATAATGAAATCCCCTCATAAATATGACCTGTAGACTGTGCTAAAGGTTTTCGGGCTTTGGGCACCTTTAGCCATTACAGTAGCCCAATCATGTCCAAAAGGGGACGTTCTCATCTAGACATTATATGAAGTTAACCTACCAAGTTACAATGAAATCCCTTCATAAATATGACCTGTAGACTGTGCTAAAGGTTTTCGGGCTTCAGGCTTGGGCAGCCATCATGGTTGAATGATCGCAACCATAGGGGACAATCTCATCTGGGCATCATCTGGAGTGATCTTAAGAAGTTACAATGAAATCCCTTCATAAATATGATCTATAGACTGTGCTAAAGGTTTTCGGGCTCGGGCAGCCATCATGGTTGAATGATCGCAACCATAGGGGACAATCTCATCTGGGCATCATCTGGAGTGATCCTACGAAGTTATAATGAAATCCCTTCATAAATATGACCTGTAGACTGTGCTCAAGGTTTTCGGGCTTCGGGCACTTGTAGCCATCACAACTGACCAATCACGACCAAAAGGGGATGTCGTCATCTAGGCATTATATGGAGTCAACCTAACAGGTTACAATGAAATTCTTTCACAAATATGGCCTTTTGCCTATGCTAAAGGTTTTTGGGCTCGGGCACCCATCAAGGCTGCATGATCACGATCAAAATGGGACGTTCTCATCTAGACATTATTTGGAGTCATCCTAGCAAGTTACAATGAAATCCCTTCATAAATATGACCTCTAGACTGTGCTAAAGGTTTTTGGGCTTCGGGCCCCTGTAGCCGTCAAAGCTGCCCAATGACGTCCAAAAGGAGACTTTCTCATCTGGACATTGTATGAAGTCAACCTACCAAGTTACAATGAAATTCATCAATAAATATGACCTGTAGACTGTGTTAAAGGTTTTTGGGTTTTGGGCTTGGGCAGTCGTCACGGTTGGCAGATCATGCCCAAATGGGGAAATTCTCTTCTAGACATCATAAGGAGTCATCCTACCAAGTTACAATGAAATCCCTCCACATTAAACATGACCTGCAGTCTGTGCTAAAAGTTTTTGGGTTTCGGGCTTGGGCAGCCATCACGGTTCATAGATCAAGCCCAAAAGGGGACGTTCTCATCTAGGCATTCTACAGAGGCATCCTTCCAAGTTACAATGAAATCCCTTCATAAATACGACCTGTAGACTGTGCTAATGGTTTTCGGGTTTTGGGCTTGGGCAGCCATACCGGTTGCCCGATTGCGACCAAAAGGGGACGTTCTCATCTAGACATGACCCCATACCTGCATATGAAATTTCGTGACGATCAGACAAGAACTGCGGGGTGTAGCCTGTGCTAAAGGAAAATGTAAACAGACGTCACAGACTCACAGACTAACAGACTCACAGACTAACAGACTTCCGCACGCGTGATGGCAATAGCTTATCTTGACTATGTCAAGTTAAGCTAAAAATCTTCTTCTTAGATCCACCAGTTAGAATGCTTTCATATTTGGTATACAACATTTCTAGGGAGGTCAGATTCAAGTTTGTTCAAATCTGGTCCCTGAGTTAGTATTTGGGTTCTCTATTGGAGCTCAAAGTTTAACTAGGCGCAATTTGAGGAAATTTCTTTAAAAATCTTCTTCAGATCCACCAGTCAGAATCCTTTCTGACTACAAGACTTACCTTAAAATCTTCTTCATATTTTCATTACAGTAAAAAAAAAATACAGTTAAACTGATCTTTAAATACATTTAAAACTCTTCAATTCAATAAAAGTATTCGTTTTTAAGATACACTGCCTACATCTGTAGGGGGGGGGGGGGGGGGGCAGATTCAATTTGTTAAAATCGAGTTCCTGGGTTAATAATTGGGCTCACTGTAGAAGCCCAAATTTTAACTTAGTGAAATATGAGGAATGTCTTTAAAAATCTTCTTCTTCAGATCCACCAGTCAGAATTCTTTCATGTTAGGTATACAACATCTGTGGGGGGGGGGGGGGGGGGTGGCGGCAGATTCAAGTTTGTTCAAATCAAGTCCCTTGGTTAATAATTGGGCACCCTGTAGGAGCCCAAATTTTAACTTAGTGAAATATGAGGAAATTTCTTTAAAAATCTTCTTCAGATCCACCGGTCAGAATACTTTCCTATTTGGTATACAACATTTCTGGGGGGTCAGATTCAAGGTTGTTCAAATCGGGTCCCTGAGTTAGTATTTGGGATCTCTACTGGATCCCAAAGTTTAACTTGGTGCAATTTGAGGAAATTTCTTTAAAAATCTTCTTCAGATCCACCAGTCAGAATCCTTTCATGTTTGATATACAACACCTATAGGGGGTCAGATTCAAATTTACTCCCTATGGGAGCCTAAATTTTAACTTAGTGCAATATGAGGGAATTTCTTTAAAAATCTTCTTCAGATTCACCATTCAGAATACTTTCATATTTGGTATACAACACCTCAAGGTGAGTCAGTTTCAAGTTTGTTCAAATCAGTTACCTTGATAAATATTTGGGCTCGGAGGGGAAGATTCAAGTTTGTTCAAATCTGGTCCCTGGGTTGATATCTGGGCTTCCTATGGGAGCCCAAGTTTTAACTTAGTGCAATATTAGGAAATCTCTTTAAAAAAATTGAGCCCCTGGATTATTAATTTGGGCTACCTATGGAAGCTTGAATTTTAACTTAGTGCAATATGAGGGAATTCCTTTTAAAACCTTCTTCTTCAGATCCACCAATCAGAATCCTTTCATATTTGGTATACAACATCTCTAGGTGGGTCAGATTCAAGTTTGTTCAAATCGGGTCCCTGGGTTAATATTTTGGCTCCCTATTTAGTTTAACTTAGTGCAATGTGAGGACATTTCTTTAAAATCTTCTTCCTCAGATCCACCAGTCAGAATTCTTTAATATTTGGTATATGACATCTCAAGGGGGATCAGATTCAAGTTTGTTCAATTTGAGTCCCTGGCTTAATATGTGGGCTCTCTATGGGTGGGGGTGGGGGTGGGGTGGCAGGGGGAGCATGTTAGGTTCAGGTTTGTTGAAATTCATTCCTTAGTGTTTTTCCCTAAAATTTGCTTCTCATGACTTCATTCCTTTGTAGTGTTAATGAACCATGTCTAACTGAATGTGATCCCAAATACTTCTTTGAACCACTTTGGCAGGTGAGCGATTAAGGCCCCTTGGGGCCTCTTGTTTAAAAAAATAAATACATCCTCATTACATTTGAGTTATTGTCTACAGAACAAAGAAAACTGGATGTGTTTACAAAACATATATAATAAATAGACACTGTAGATCTTGCTTACCACCACGCCCAAATTACACATCTTGCACCTCTTTTCCAATTTTTCCCCTCAGCTCCAGGGACCACATCCTCAGCTTGAACAACAGTGACCCCCCAAAGGTGCCATCAAGGTTCTCTTCAAAACCAGGCTTCTCTTTATCCCATAGACCACCCAAAGACTTCTTTGATTTGACTCTCTTGCCAATTGAGGTTACCATCCTCCATGATCCTTTCTCTGGCGATTTTTTTTACCCTGGTATGTCCCAACGTCTAGGTCTGAGATCTCTAATGAGTAGCTCTCTATTAGCTCCCTCTCTTGGACCATCCATCCTGCCTTGATATTTGAGTTGAAAATTCTCTGGAACATTTCTTTACACCATCGGCTGTTGGGGAGAATTACCAAATAATTAAGATAACCGAGTTTCAGTAAGTCTATCAATTATTATTAATTAATCAGATGTTAATCCAACTTTCCAATCACAATCAAAACATTTTCTATTGAGAACTTATTGGCAAGCAGGACCTAAAATAAAGAGGTGAGCAATTTTAAATTTCAAATTCACTGCTTCTAGGAAGTAGTTTTGAAATTTAAAATTGTTCATCTCTTCACTTTCATTTTTCCACTGTTTATTATTTATTTACCACCAAGGAGCTTAGTAAGAAAATTTTCATAATTGATTGTTTTGTTATAATTTATTAGAGAGTGCCATTTGGCTCTTTCCAATAAATTGCAACAAATCAATTATATATACTCTATGTATTGGGACACTCTATGATTTGGGGCACACATTTTTTCCAGAAAACTATTTTTTTTTATGCTCCTAAGTTTGGGACATTCAGGAGATTTGTTTCCAGTTGACCCATCGCTAGTAGCAGACGACACTCATAAAAAAATTCTTGAGTAACTAAAAATTTTCATTTTTTGCTTCCAAAACATAGCTTATGATCCCTCACTGGAACGAGCGCAATGCGCGCGTTCCAATGAGGGATCATAAGCTATGTTTTGGAAGCAAAAAATGAAAATATAAAAGAAATTGGACAGCGATTTTCGTATATAGTGATGGAAAACGAATCACACACAACTTTATTCAGCATCAAATCAAGACAGGCTGTGTTCTTTTGCCATTTTCTAAGAATTGGGACACCTGTCAAAATAATTATTTTTAGCTGTCCCAATACATAGAGTAAATATGGTAGTTGAAAACATGTGCAAATAAAAATATATCAATCAAAAAAGATAAAATTTTCTCATGATTTTGTACTAATTTTGGAAGACACTGCAAGCTAATAAAAAATGTTCGATGAGGGTACTCATTTACAATGACAGATTGCCTGAGAAACAACATTTTCTTTGGCCTAAAAGTTAAAAGAAACTATCTACAAGCCCAGAACCTGTTTCATTGTACAGAATGTATAGATTAGTTTGGTTCTCGGGGCACCTTGTAGTTGAATATCCACCTTCCACACACAGGCCCAATCAGTAAACATTTGATGGCCCAGCCTTCAAATTTGGTGTATGTGGACTCCTAAGTAGACTACACAATAGTCTATCAACTTATAATTTGCTTGTAAGGACCTCAAATTTCTACTGGTTCAGCAAATGATGGTATGGGGGCTGATATCCTGCTACAGGGTGGCTGTCTACCAAATCTTCATGTGCATCTGTGTAACCATTTACCCCACATAATGGCCAAAACAAGCAAGTGATATTCACAAAAATCATAATGCAAATTTAATTATTTTTTTAAATTTTAAAAACATAATGTATGACACCTAACAGCAATGAGCTTTTTTGAGCTTGCTTCAATAAGCAATGTTTTTTTAGTTATTTGAGAAATTTGTTTTATTACATGCCTGTTCTAGGTAATCCCCATCTACAGCAACAGTAAAGCATGCAGAAAATGAAAATCTGTTCTACATGTACACATATGTGCAGATCAGAAATCATTGAGGACTATTTTTAAATAGAAGCGAAATTTCACTGGAATTTTCTACAAATAGTGCAATGCAATTACAATTTGAATCGCTAGTGATAACTGAAAATGATAACACATTGGAACTCAGTAACGAAATAGTAACACGGGTTCCCCACACAAATTTGGTTGGTGATAAAATATGTTGTTTTTGTTGATAGTTGTCAAATGACTTGCCGAGTGTCCTTCTAATAACTGTTTTAATAGACGTGAAAGCATGTAATAAACACAGAATGACACACATGTGCAAATACATTAATTGATATGGCACTTGTGCCATCATGAAGGGATAAAGCCTAGAGGCCTGTTGCCTCTCGTTTTATCCTTCTGCACTGGCACTCGTGGCATATCGATTATCACACGTGTATGTCATTCTGTGTATTGCATGAGTCATCTGGTATTCAAATTGGTTAAAGAGTTAATCATCAATTAACTGTTTTAGGTCTAAAATTGATTTGTGTTATCTCAAACTATAACAGCTTAATCTGTGAGTTTCTTTGATAAGCTGATGATATGCTGTTACATAGAATACTGTTGGAAAGAGTCCAGACAGTCCATTTTCAAGAGTATATCACAGCAAAGCACTTCATCAGGGAACAAAGGAATACTAAGATATAACAAGTTTTTATCACCATTTTAGAATACACCCTGACACTAAAACAGTTGAGACAATGTAACAGTGGTGGTACTGGGGGAGAGGAGTCAGGAGGGTGCTACAGCCCCCCCCCCCCCCCAGCCCCCAGTCCCATTGGGGCAACTGCCTCCTTTATTGTGGGCATGTAGGGGAGTACCATAGCCCCCCCCCCCCTCTGATGGTGTGGACAAGGAAATTCTGATGCCACCACTGCAATAAACATGAATGGCCACTTGAACTATGATGCCAAAGCCATATGATAAACACGGTGCAATAGAAACAGGAAAAGGCACCCAGGTTGCCTGAGTTGCACTCTTACAAGAAGTTTGGAACAATGGAAATGATAAGAAAGATATATCACAAAATGTAAATAGACTGCACATAACTGATTATAATATTTTTAAACAAATTATTCCAACAAAACAAAAGTAAAGTCACATTGCTGGAATTTGAGAGCTCATGTAAAGATGTCTAACCAACCATGCAAATGAAATTTTGGATTGATCTGTCAGGTATTTAAAGAAATCTGATTTAAATAACATGTACAACTTAAGATGGCCACAATTTACCATTTAAATTGTTAACTTGATGTCAAGCATGCAAAATTTCAACATGACTTATAGATGAATATGGGTTGCAGGGTATGCAAAGGAGTTAACAGCAAAATTTAAGATTTGCAGCTGATTTTTTAGCTTTGACTGTGAAAAGCAATAGCTCACATCAACATGTCACCTTGAGCAAGTCTATGGAATTATACAATGATGACACGAGGGATATAGGCTATAGGGTATGCCAAAGAATTGCCATTGAATAATATGCAAAATTTAAGATGACCACAATAACTGCCATTTTTCACTGAAATAGAAAACTATGCACAAGTCAGGTCAGGGGTACAGGCTATAGTTAATGCCAAAGAATTGCCACTGAATAACAGACAAAATGCAAAATGTCCAACATGATGGCTATTTCTCACAGAAACAGGGTAAAATTCAAGAGCTCAGTCTACATTCTGAACTCTTTACATGCTGCGGGTGGATATTCCTGCCCAGCACAGGATTTCTCTTGTCACTGAAATAAGTATAAGTTGGGCACATTACTCATATTTGCCCCATGTAAATTGAATGGATTTTTTCACCAACGATTTCTTGTGTTACATTTAGATTAATTTTTCATCAAATCTAGTCATGGCTGTTTTACAGCAGCCATGACTAGATTTGACGAAAAATATCTAGAAAATACTCAGCAGGTAAAGAGTTAACAATGAAATTCAAGATAGTCATCAACAACTGTGTTTTTGAGTGTTCACGTCCAGATGGCATGTCATGTCTACATACAAACTTTAATGCTGATTGGATAAGGGACTGAGCTGTAGGGTGTTTTGACAGATTCACAGACAAATGTTTATATTGTTTTTCCAGTTCAGAATTCTCAAAAAGGCAGGGGAGTTTGAAATGAACATGCCTAAGTTTGTTCACTGTGAAAAACATGCATACCAAGTTTGGTTATAGTTGGACTAGAAGTTTTCGAGAAGATGTCATTCATAATATGAGGAACGTTAATGGATGCTAGAGAAAATGTACTTAGGTTCCTCTGAAACTAAAGCTAAATATGGTGTCTTCCCACTAGACCAATTCCCCTTAGACCAACTACATAGTGTTTCTGATTAAGGATTGATTAAGGATAATTAGGAAAACAATTATTTATAAAAATCTGCCCAACATCTATAAAATATCGACAAGCCAGAAAATGGGGCAGACTATCATCTGAAAAATGAGGTCCCCAGAGGGTGAATTTGGTGATGCTACCCTGCACAGCAGAGTAGCATCACTAAATTTACCCTCTGTGAACCTCAACCTGAATCAAGGTCTCAAACATAATCAGAAAGAGGTACCCAGAGAATAAACTGGCCCACTGTATGGGGTAGCATCAGCAAATTCACCCTCTGGGGACCTCATTCTGCAAATGAGAGACTGCTTATTTTCAGACTTGAATATCAATAACATTAAATATAAATATTTATAAATATATCAAATTATTGATATAAAATTATTTTTAAAGTAGAACACACCAGTTGGTCTAAGGGGAATTGGTCTTTTGTGAATTGGCCTCGTGGGAGTTGGTCTACAGGGAATTGGTCTAGTGGGAATGAACCCTAAATATTAATGGATGCTAGAGAAAATGTAGTTAGGTTCCCCTGAAACTAAAGCTAAAAAGCATAAAATTTTCTAAATTATATGGAAAGAAGTAAATGACTAGTAACATGAATACAATGTGGAAAGAAAAAATGGATGAATTGATATCAAATCAAGAAAAACATTCAATTTTCACTAAGGAATATAAAAATATAAAAAAAAAGGTTCATTAAGGCCTAAAAAAATAAATAATCTGTTTCTCAGGCCCTCCTTCATGGTCCTTTTGGCTGCCGCATGCTCTCTTTTTATAACCAATTTAAACTTTAAAAAAATAAAAATTAAATGGTTTATGTCTGATATTTTACCCAAGTTAAAAAAATTTATGAATTTGTCCCTTGAGTGCAAGAAGGCTTTGCAATGCTTCAGCATTGCAAAGTTTTCTTGCACTCAAGGGATGAAATACACCACCACCTATGCTATTCTGTAGATTATGAGGCCCAAAACTTGAACCAAGAACATGAACTTTTGATGGCAAAAAAGTAATTACTGAAATAAAAAATAAAATAAAAAAACGCTCGCCCGCATGCAATTTCACAAATAATGGCCTGAGAATCAGAAGATCTACTTTGTGTGGCCTAAAATTTATCTCTTTATACAGTACAGCTGCTGTGGACTGATCACTTGCCATGGGTGAGCAATATTTTCACTGACACAATAATATGATATTCCAAACACTGGGAGCGCGGTGGCTCAGTAGGTAGAGGTGCAGGCTGCAAGCCGAGAGGTCCTCGGTTCAAATCCCACCTGCGGCAACCGCGTTGTGTCCTTGGGCAAGACACTTCATCTCCATTGCCCGCGTGGGGGCACGATGACGCCGTGTACTAAGGTGTACTGCACGTCGATGGTACGCATGTCTTCAACCAATCTAACCCTGCCTGTGCTGCAGTGCGGAGTTACGAAGTTGGGGAGCTGGCAGCTGCTCGTCGTTGCTCGGTGGTTCTCTCCGGGTACTCCGGCTTCCTCCACCCGTAAAACTGTCACGATCATGATTAGCCATTGTGCATAAATATGTGACCTTAAACATCATTAAATAAATATATAAATAAATTCCAAACACTAATTATTGGAATAATCCTAAAAAATTTACTGAACCCTTAACCCAACGTAACGGCCAAAACCGGCCAGCGCTATTCACAAATTAGATGTGAGTCTTCCATGGAAGACGTGTGTCGCCTGCACTATATTTTAATATTTCAGACGGAATTCTAAGTGGAAAAGGGGCATAACTCTGGAAAAAATACAGCGGATCAAAAAATAAAATAGGAGGTGCACAATGCCATTATGTGATAAAGAATCACTGAAAGTTTCATCAAAATCCATTCATAGGTTAAAGAGGAGTGGCGGATAAGAGAAAGTGTGACGCGGACGACGCGGACGACGCAAGCCGACAAAAGTAATCCCTATATGTCGCTCCCCACTTCGTGGGGCGGCGACACAAAAATCGCCAATTAATTTTCATTATTTTTTCATTTTTTGTCTCAAAAACATAGGTTATGACTCCTCTTTGGAACGAGCTCGTCGAGCTCGTTCCAATGAGGGGTCATAACCTATGTTTTTGAGACAAAAAATGAAAAAAAATAGTTATTCAAGAATTTTTTGGGCAGGTGACGTCTGCTTTTCATGTTAGGTAAAGGGTTAATGAAGCACTGGGTACAACGTGGTGCTTTATTAATTAAAATTTTGCTACTGATGATTTTTATTATTTGGTAAATGCCTGCGTGGACATCATTGCCTATGCATAGATTACAACCAGTCCAAAGTGACTGAACTGTCCCTACCATACTAGAATTATTGTTCATACCAACTTTCCAAATTTAATAGTTTCCCCAAGGAGCAGGTTTTGGGGACACTCTAACTGTAAAAAGGACAGAAAAATTAAGCCAAATGGTGGGCACAAAATGCATCAAAATCTTCATTTAGCATCAGAAGGCAATTGTGCTCTGAAATTTCAGTCTCCATTAACCTTTTGAACTGATGGGGCTGCTTTTCCAGTCCAGGAACATTATACTTCATAATTTCATTAAGTTGGATGCCTGCTAAGTTAATGTGTGGAGTAGGCCAATGAATATTTTCAACGTGCAGCACCAAGGCTGCACATTGAAAATATTAGTTGCTTTACCCTCAAATAATGAATATGGACTCTTCTAATTGTTGCCAGAACTAACATAGAAGATACTACTAGGGTTCCAAAGAGTAAGAACATGGTTCTGGAGCTCAAAACCATTTCACTTTTTTTATAACAAGAAATAAACAAAACAGACAGGTGGGGTAACCATTGGTATCAAGCATTTGAGCTTCCCACATTTCAGAACTTGACCTTCATAAACATATGGCACCCAAAAACTTGTCCTCCTAGTTAAATCCACTGACTCTAGGGGAATCATACTAAATGCCTGCTATAGTTTTCCAGTTTCTGGTTGCTTATTTCAGGCTAGAGACTGAAGGCCAAAAGGCTTATGTGAAGTTACAATGTACCAAGGGCTGATATCTCAGCCAATATGAAACTAACCTCTTTACTTATATCAGTTTGCATTGAATTTCTGTACAACTCTTTTCTTTTTTCTATTCACCCAACTATTCCTTCATTATTGCCCTCATAAATTCCTCACCATACAAAAATTCAGCTTCAAACAACTCCATTTTGCCTGGTAATTTTCCCAGTTGTGTTAGATGAATAATGGTGATTGATGTCAATGTAAACAAATTGGTTGCATCTTGTAATGCATCAAGGGGGAAAGGGGGACAACTCTATCATATACAGTACGGCTGCCGTGGACTGGTCACTTTTCACGTTGGGCAATATTTCCACATATGCAATATTAGATTCCAATCACTAATTACAGGAATAATCATCAAAAGTTTAATTAATGAAGCACTGGGTATAAAATTTTGTCAATTATGATTTTTTTTTACCCGGTAAATGGATGCATGGACATCACTGCCCACACGTGGATTATGACCAGTCCACTGCAACTGTACTGTATTGGCTGAGATCAGATCATATCAGTCGAGTTTTGAAGTCACATCAGCAATTCTAAGAAAGAAAATTTGATCTGGTAAATAAAATCTTTTTAGAAACATAGAAGGACATTGTCACATTTCTACATTTGAGGCTATTGTCAGGGGGAAAGTGAATGACTTCAGCACTTTTTCATGTAAATTTTTGGACTGCTTCACTTCCAAATTGTAAAATTTTTTTGCACACATAATTTGTATGATTTAACTTTATTAAATAATATTCACTGTTTTCTGTGGGTTTAGAAAGTGTAATGCCATGGATTAATCAAATAAATTTGACCTTATTCACACTTGAAGAGATTGCAAGTAGGGTTTAATATATTCCCTGGTTTTCTAGAAACCAGGAACGGGAATGAAATTACTCTCAGAACCGGGAACCGGGAAATTTCCAGGGTAATATCAAGAAAATTTACGAGGGTAACATGACGCATTTATTCTAATGATAATGAGCATATTTCATTAGCAATTTCCCATCTCCAAACGGAAGAGTTCTTTTCCTAAGATAAGCATGAAAATCCAAACCCCTTTCAATCTCATCTTTATTTTTTTTATCGCCTCTACCTTCTCCAACATCAACACCCTCTTCACTGCCATCACCAGTCTCCTCTGCTTTAGGCAGAGGAGACTGGTGATGGCATGAAGAGGGTGTTGATGTTGGAGAAGGTATTGACTAGTGATACTAGTAATTCTGAAAATGAAGACAAGTTTGAACTTTGAAGTGGGTGAATAAGATCTTGTTACTGAGGGAGTGGGGGAGCCTCCAGATTTAGTTGAGAGCTGCAGTGATTTGTTGAAAATGGCTCGTCAGGAATCAGACTGTAAAAATTTCAGGTGTGGAAGGGCTGACAAAATCCTACAAAGTTTCAACTTAGAAAACTTCAGTTCAGTACACAAACATTGCCATGCTTCATTCCTGGTTCCGTGCTGTAGATTTCCTGGGTATTGAGGCCAGCTTTCAGAACCGGGAATTCAGGAATTCCCGGTCCCATGATTAAACCCTAATTGCAAGGAATGTCATTTTTTAAATTTCTAGAAAACTGTGGAACCTACTGCATAATCAACATTAATTTTTTTGTGAAAGAAAGCTATAAAGACAAAAAATAAAATATGTTTGTCCAAATGAAAATGTTTTTCTTTGATGTTGGATAATAAATAATTGACAGGAGATACGCATACCTGAGTAGTTGTGGGCATTTGGTGAAATTAATATAGATCTGATCCAATGTATAATGACATCAAAATATCAAAATTTCAGACTGCAAATGTTTCCCAAAAAGCAGCTAGAAATTTAACAAATTCAGTCTTGCTTGACAGAGCTCTGTCAAACAAGATTAAGTTGGTTAAATTCCTAGTTGCATTATGGGAAAAACTTGCATCCTGAATTTTGTTATTTCAACATCAGTTTGCAAAGAGTTTTAATTTTCTTTGTTGTTTGAGAGCCACTCTTAGGCACAATACTTTTTTAACTGTGACAACTTTGGTTTGGCCACATCTTTGTATTTCTTTTTTCTTTCTTCCTCTTAAACTGGTACATTTTCCAAATTAAATTTAGGAACTGAGTATGAGCAATTGTTATAGAACAGTAGGTTTGAAAGAACTTATACTGTGCAATCTTCTATCAACTGCTATAAAATTCTACATAAACCCAACCAAAAAATGCAAAATACTTATTACAGATTATCTTCATTACCATGTCCTGTTACTGTAGAAAGAAAAAAATAACACATTGTTAATATATAAAAAATGAATGGAATACTGGCAGTGTAATTTAAATGGATAACTCTGCTGTGTCTGCAAATCTTTTCCTACTGAAATTTCAAATAGTAAATTTTACCATTATGCAATTTGGAATTCAATAATTAAGTCTCAATGCACCCACAAACCGCTCTTTTTCTAGTAGTGGAGACCATGGAAAACTTTCTATTAGAAGGTCCAAAATACCAGTCTAACAGAATAAGATACACTGGGATTATGATTGGGAAGTGGGATGAGTAAATGAAGGACATGTGATTCGTGTTTGACACAAAGGAGAGGGTTAATATGCTTATCAGAGTGATTGGGAAGAATGGGGTATGGGATGCCATTAAGCAGTTCATCTCAGAGTGTTGGGAGAACAGAAGAGGCATGGAGATAAGGAGGCATTTAGGAGAACAGGGCTAATTAAGGCCTTCCCACCTGTGAACTGCGACAAATCAACGGCCTACCAAAGTGTTGTTGTTATTATTATTCTATTGCTCTGAAAAAGTTATCCCAACTGTATTCTTCCTTGAGAACTCTAAAGGTAGGATACATTCATCTTAGAAGTGTTTTTACATAATTGTTGGCTGCCTATACAGGCAGCCAACAAT
This sequence comes from Pictodentalium vernedei, assembly GCA_031216915.1. Taxonomy (NCBI): domain Eukaryota; kingdom Metazoa; phylum Mollusca; class Scaphopoda; order Dentaliida; family Dentaliidae; genus Pictodentalium; species Pictodentalium vernedei. Next base: position 745,515,848 of record CM062295.1, read on the forward strand.
AATGTATAAACACTATTAAGTCATCTTGGTAATCGGAAAAAAAGTAACAGGAAAAAAAGTAACAGGAAAAAAAGTAACAGATTTGGGTAGGAAAAAAAGAAACAGGAAAAAAAGTAACACTTTCTTATTTTTATTTCATAAAAGTGATAGATTACTTAATTATGATTTAGTTATATTATTGAAACTAGTTAGATTATTACATATCAGTATAAGTACTACATAGTACATAGTTATAAAATAATTTAACAAACTTAATTATGATTTAGTTAGATTATTACATATCCCACCTTGAAACTAGTTGGATTATTACATATCAGTATAAGTACTACATAGTACATAGTTATAAAATAATTTAACAAACTTAATTATGATTTAGTTAGATTATTACATATCACACCTTGAAACTAGTTGGATTATTACATATCAGTATAAGTACTACATAGTACATAGTTATAAAATAATTTAACAAACTTAATTATGATTTAGTTAGATTATTACATATCACACCTTGTGTAATCTAATATTCTGGCCAATGCCAGTAAGAAAAGCTGAAATAGTAAGTGAACCTTGGGAATATAAACCACAGATTTTTCAGTTTTCTATTCAGGGATTCAGCTGACTTCTGTTTGTAGATAACAGGCAGCAAACCAACTGGCATGACAAAGTTTTTTGCCCCTCTTATTACTCGGGGGTATATGATTTAAATGAAAGCTTTTCACATTCACTTGCCTCGATATAAAAATCAAACCAAAAAACCTGAAAATAGTCACAAATATCATCAGATTTCTGATAATTCAATCATATTTTGCTTTTTAAATTGAATAGTCGAATAATTAAATCAAACAACTTGAGAAAAATAAAATAAGAGCAAATTTGTCAACAAATATTTAGCTTCCATTATGTTTACATTTCCAATAACAACCCAAGAGATGTAACTCTATCTGTTGTCTTCTGTGTTTGAAAAACAAAACAATTATTCGAGAGTTTTGTCCAACTGATGCGGAGTGTGAGAAATGCATTGGCAAATTTGTTTCCACTATGTGTCTATTGTGTTATCTCCACCAACATGTATGGTACAGTTAAAACTAGAAGTCCTGTCATGGAATGCGCACAAATAGCACGTTGATATGCGCATTCATGTGTGCGTTATGGCCCAATTAAAGCTATCATATTCTGTACATATGGCCTGTGCACAGGCAGTGTTTCAGCCAATGGACCTCCGGGTAACCCGGAGGTCCATTGGCAGAAACATTGCATGTGTTTGCTATGAGTAACCAGGAGAACCTGCCGTGCTTTGGATGCCATTCAATATGGCAATTGCGCGCAATTCCAACGCGCAATTAAGCCTAGATAAGCGCACTATTTGTGACAGGACTTCTAGTTTTAACTGTATATGGAGATTTAATACCTGGATGTCTCATTTAAACACCTTGCCTGTGGCTCGGTGTTTAAAAAACAACATCCAGGTATTAAATCTCCATATACCATACATGTTGGTGGAGATAACGTATAATATATCTGCATTCATGCTATTAAATAAGCCTAAAGCTTAAAGCTAACTGTCTGAAATGCAGTATAAGAAGTGTAGCAAGAAAATAGGGAGATATAAAGATATAATTTGAGGTGTCCATCACACAAAATTTACAAAAAGATACATTCCCATTGAGATGACCACTGTAGACACTGATAAAGCATCCATATGCTTCCTCTTCGTCAATGTTTTTCAAGCATTCTGACTTCAGGAGTAGTATATATTTCCAAATGTTTAACAGAATTTCAAAGTGATGAGGATTCCATTATGGAAAAATGATATCTGAAGTTTACTCAATTTGTGCATGCCTTGCAGAAGTGAGGTATCAGAGAACCTACATTTTTTTAATTCTGGAGTCCAACTTCAACACATCATTTATTTTTGACACCCTGGCAAATTCAGGTTGTCCTTAACTCTTTGCATGCTGCTGGAGGATATTCCTGCCCAGCACAGGGTTTCTCTTGTCACTGATATAAGTATAATTCCAGCCGATTTAACCCTTTACCCAACGAATCGCCCGCATCCACCTGCATATTATGCAAATTAGCAGTTGAAAAAATATTATTTTTCAAAAAATTTCCACAAAACCATATCATGTGACCCCTCGTTGGAACAAGCTCAATGAGCTCGTTCCAATGAGGGGTCACATGATATGGTTTTGTTGAAATTTTTTGAAAAATTAAAAAAAAATGATATTTAAAATAATAAATTTTGATATCGTCTGCGTTGGGTAAAGGGTTAATCATATTTTCCCCCTGTAATTTGAATGAACTTTTTCACCAATAGCAGCCATGGCTAGATTTGATGAAAGATATCGTGAAGATACTTAGCGGATTAAGAGTTAATTTTGACTTTTTACAGTCTTTCCAGGCTAATGCTTGGAAGATTGCAAATGTATTGGTACATTTTCTAACACACAGACTCAGATAGTTGTTCACATTTAGAAGATTGGGAAGAAATGCTTCCTTGTCTCAACAAAAAAATCAAGAGAAAATCTGATATTTGTCAAGAGATATTTCTTCTTGGAATATAGAGAAAAACATAATAGGTCAATAAACTGTTATAATATCACCTGTGTCTCCTGTTGATGAAACTGCTGAAATAGATAGAAATGATGTGCCCACTGTATCATCCTCGGTTAGTCTATCCCTGAATGAAAATAAAAAACCACAGTGTTAAAAATAGAACCAGATGAACCAGATCTAAAGTTATACATATATCAGTATTTGCTAAATTGACTGTGGTCAACATTTTTCATGCATTACAGACATCATTCGCACCTCTGAACTCAGAGTGCGAGCATCCTAATTACAATCTTAATTATGGAAACACTGGAACTACCAGCGCGATTGAAGAGAACGGTAGCAGCTCTGGGCGTCTCTTGCCCTATCACCTGGACTATCCAGGAGATAGGCAAGAGCGTTCATCTGAACCTTGAATTCAAGGTTGAAGAAGAGAGAGAATTACCACCCTCCTCGGGGAGAGGTAGTACCTTTGATGGGAGGATCCCCTCTCACACTGGTCCTCACCCGAGTAGGTCAGGAGACCCTGAAAAGAGAAAGAGAAGAAAGAAGAGCCCGTCCACCAAGCGGAGGGATTCCTGACGCTTGGAGGCATTCTTGGAGATGACGAAAGAGAACGGTGAGGAAAAGAAAGAGTCAGAGGCGGCCACCACTTCCCATCCCACAGACAGCCCCATCCAAATGCTGGCTTCCCAGCCGGTATTGTCGGATGTGGAAGAGTCTGTGGAGACTGAGATGGAAATGGAAGCTGCCTTCTCACCTCTTCCTCATCCCCACTCGCCTCTTCCTTCTAAACCAGAATGCCAGGATGCGGACGACAGGCTGGAGAACATCTTATGGGAAAACAAAATACAAGGGGACCTTCACAGGCAAGAGATGGACAGGAAGCACCAACTACTCCTCCAACAAATCGAAGAAGCCAAAAAACTAATAGATGCCAGAAACCTACAACAACAAAAGACTCAGCAATCACCCACAACCACTCCAGACTCGGCTAGGACCAGACCCTACAAAACTCAGCAACCACCATCAGGCAGCCCACGTGCACCAACAACACCAACTACCACTGTCTCTCCTTCCAAACCTCCATCTCTGAAAAAGATGCAGAAAAGACACAAGCGCCACAACAACCCACAACTTCTCCTCCTTTACCATGGTCTGACACTTCAAAATTCTACAGCTAATGAGGGTCGAAAAGGGCATGCTCCCCAAATCGTCCCTGCACGCCTTTGGCGTGCAAAACCATTTGATTCGTGACTGTGGTATTCATTCACACCTTGAATACCAAGGGGAAAACATCAATTAACATGGAAATATGTGACAACATCAAATGAGCTTTGGTAGCCATGAATGCTTCTCATCCTCTCACTTTGACTATGAAACACCTCCTTCGGGTACAGGTAGTACCTTTTGTGAGAGGGCCTCCTTCCACACTTAAGAAAAAGGGTCCCTCTGCCAGACAACAAGAGGTTAAAACACCTTCCTAAACCCCCATACTGTGAGCCTGAGAGGGGCCTATTTCTGGCCTGGTTCTCTTCTCACAGGAGATTGAACCAGAGGAGTATGGCAATTTTGTGAGCATGCTTAATTCCAGTATGGTTCTTTAACCTGAGGACATAGAGGTGGAGGAGAAAGATATTGTGTTCAGATTTTCCAATCCAAATTTTTCTCCTGAAAAAATAGTTGACTTAATATTCACAAGATTATTTTCTTTGGGAACAGATTTTTCAATTTCAGTGTTTTCAATGACTGTACTAGTTTCAATAAATTACCTAAAGAAATGTCATTCCTGAGTTTCTGGCATCTACCTTTGGGAGAACTGATACTAAAAATAATTTGACACTTGATATCTTCATCCAAACACACAAGTTTTTACAACTGATTTAACCCTTTACCCAACTTAGCGGCCAAAACCGGGCCAGCGCTATTCACAAAAATCACCAATTAATTTTCATTATTTTTTCATTTTTTGTCTCAAATGAAAGTGTCAATGACACTGTAGCTCAACTTGTCAAGACATGTACATGTATAGTATGTGACACAGCAATGACAAAGATCTAGGTAATGACCTGATAACAAAGGTACATATAAAGTATTGTAACAGTCTGTACATAAATACTGACCATAGCCTGTAACAAATGTATAAGTAAAGTATTGTAAAGGTGGGTGACAGTCAGATGCTAAACTAGAAAAGAAATCTTTGAGTCCCAGAGTCGGTCTGACTGAACCCCAAAATATTTGTTCTCATAGCGCAGTGATAACAAAGGCACCCCAAAACACACTCATTCCTGCTCAAGGTGAAAACAAAGGTACCCAAGAAGTTTCATGAAGATCAGTTCATAAATAAGAGCTGTGTAGAAGTTGTGACAAAAAACTGATTGGACCTAATTTCGGTACAAAATGGCCACTGGCAGCCATCTTGAATTTTGGACCACACTCAGAAACACTCGTTCTCGTCCCAAGGTGATAACAAAGGTACCCAAGAAGTTTCGTGAAGATCGGTTGATAAATACAGCCTCTAGCCCGAGCCGTATTGACATGTGCACTTACAGTGTATAAGTTACACTAAATAAATCAAAATTTATCTAATTTGCATAATTTCTGCACGAGAAAAAAACCCTACTGTACGTGATGTATTCCATTTTACTAAACATTCATACAAAAATTTATTCAAATCAGAACTTTCATACAGAAGTTCTGTACAAAAGACTGACTGTACTAATTTTGGTACAAAATGGCTGTGGTGGCCATCTTGAATTTCGGATCACTCCCTAAAACACTCGTTCTCATCCCACGGTGATAACAAAGGTACCCTGGAAGTTTTGTAAAGCTCGGTTCATAAATACGGTCTCTAGCCTGAGCCGTATAGAAGTTGTGTACAAAAAACGGATTAGACCTAATTTCGGTACAAAATGGCTACTGGCAGCCATCTTGAATTTTGGACCGCACTCAGAAACACTCGTTCTCATCCCAAGGTGATAACAGAGGTACCCATGAAGTTTCGTGTAGATCGGTTGATAAATACAGCCTCTAGCCCGAGCCGTATTGACATGTGTACTTACTGTGTGTAAGTAGCACTGAAAAAATCAAAGTTCATCTAATTTGCATAATTTCTGCATGAGAAAAAAACCCGTATTATATGTGATGTATCCCATGGTACTAACCATTCACACACAAAATTTTTCAAATCAGCGCTTTCATATGGAAGTTCTGTGCAAAAATCTGATTGCACCTAATTTTGAACAAAATGGCTGCCATCGGCCATCTTGAATTTCGGACTGCACCCAAAAACACTTGTTCTCATCCCACAGTGATACCAAAGGTACCCAAGTAGTTTTGTAAAGATCGGTTTACAAATACGGCCTCTAGCCCGAGCCGTATTTGCATTTGCACATACAGTGCTGAAATTAACACTAAATACATCAAAGTTAGTCTAATTTGCATAATTTACGTACGAGAAAAAAACCCGTATTATATGTGATGTATCCCATGGTACTAAACATTCATACAAAAAATTATTCAAATCAGTTCTGTGCAAAAATCTGATTTCACCTAAGTCTGTGACCAACTTGAATTTCGGATCAGACCCCAAAACACTCATTCTCGTCCCACAGTCATAACAAAGGTACCCAAGAAGTTTCGTAAAGATCGGTTCATAAATACGGCCTCTAGCCCGAGCCGTATTGAATTGTTGACGGACAGACGAACGACTGGCCATGGCATAAGCTCAAATTTGGCTTCGCCAAAGTTGAGCTAAAAATTAGGTTATGATCCCACTTTGGAATGAGCTTGTCGAGCTCATTCCAATGATGGGGCATAACCTATGTTTTTGAGATAAAAATGAAAAAAATTAGTTATTTAAGAATCTTTTTTTCCAAGTGTCGTCTGCTTTTCAAGTTAGGTAAATGGTTAACCTGGTTGAGCAAATATTCATTGTTTCATCATGGATCTGTTTGCAATGGCAAAGCTTACAGTGTTCACATTTTAGATTATTTTTTTGAGAAAAATATTTCAACAACTTGTTTACAAAATTTGATAAACATTGCTTTCTCCGGGAATGTCGGTTATTTTTAATGTTCTAAAACTATTGTAAACACACAGACCAGCAAAATGATGCAGCAGAGCTTTCTTTCTAATATTATCAAGTATATCACTCACAACAAGAAATTATTGAAATAATCAAGACATTTGGTCAGGAAAGTAGTTTGCTTCATTTCAACAAATGCCGAATCTTTGCCTGATATCTCAAAATGTTTTTTATCACAATTGAATCCTTATTCTCATTGATTTATTCCTAATACTTTTGTGATCCACCAGTATAGATTTAACCCTTTACCTAACAAATCGGCCTCAACCGCCCGCGTAATTTACAAATTAAGTAGTTAAAAAAATATATATTAAAAAAAAAATTTCAATGGAAACATATCATCCAACCCCTCCTTGGAACGAGCTCGATGAGCTCGTTTCAATAAGGGGTCACATGATATGGTTCCGTTGAAATTTTTTTAAAAAATTTAAAAAACAAATAATAAACTTTGATATTGTTTGTGTTGGGTAAACAGACTGTAAGCATCTGTGGAGCAGCCATGACTATATTTGATGAAAAATTAAATCTAAATGTAACACCAGGAATCATTGGTAACAATCCATTTCATTTACAGGAGGAAACTTTGATTAATTATGAGCAAATTATACTTACTTCAGTAACAAGAGAAACCCTGTGCTTGTCATGAGTATCTGCCAGCAGCATGCAAGGAGTTAATTAGACACAAGCCATTCTAAAGACACAACATATACTTGAAACATTCTTTATCCAGGCTATTTCTACTCTTGTGAACTGTATTAAACCTTTACCCAGTACAGACAATATCAAAATTTGTGATTTTAGATATTAATTTTTCAAATTAAAAAAAAATGCCAACAAAACCATATCATGTAACCCCCTGAATGAAACAAGCTCATTTGTTCTCGTTCCAATGAGGGGTCATGTTTACATTTTTTTTTTTACATTTTTTAAAAATAATCTTTTTTTCTGCTTCTGTGTAGTACATAGGTGGATGTAGCGGATTCGTTGGGAAAGGGGTTAACTATTGAAGTGCATTATTGGCTGTGTACTGAATTGATACAATTGTTGCAAAAGATCACTTTATTTTTTCTCAACAATTTTTTTCTCCTCATTCTTCTCATTTTGACTATTTTCTGTCATGATTTTCAAATCTTGCAGCTCCTCTATTGATCGATTGAGGAATAGACAGGTAGACAGCCCCCAAGGCGATGCCTCTTTCTCACAGTGCACCTTGTGAGATACTGCATTGTACAGTAAAATCCTCTTAATTGAATATCCATTTTGCCAGTGAAAATTATTCAATTAACAGGAGTATACAATTAACAGGGATTTGGTTAGTTTCCTGTGTTCTGGAGGTAAACTGAGCATTTATTCTATTATATCTTGTTTGACAGAGCTCATAGAGCTCTGTCAAACAAAATATAATAGAATAAATGCCTGTATTGGATGTAGTGAGGCCAAAAAGGTTGATAAATAAGGGGAATTTGGTGTGTGCCACAGTAATTTTTTCGACATATTACAAAAATTTATATACAATTAACAGGAGTTTACTCTACAACCCATATGCAATTAATAGATCAAATTTGTACTGAAGATATGGTAAATGGTTTTGTATTTGAAAATTATATTCAATTAACAGAGATATACAATTAAGAGATATCCAATTAAGTGGGCTCTACTGTATTATTAATTTGAAGTTTATAACTGGGTACTGTGAATCAAGAATTCATTCGTTCATATCATGTACTCCTTTCATGCATATCCACCCAAAATTCTGTAAATGTAAATGAAATTTGGTCAATACCCATTGAGAGCTGCATGATAAGGTTCCAGACCAAATATTCAAATGTGAGACAGAGTTATTCTCCTCAGAACTGCAGAAAAGTGAGGGAAACCATAATTTATTCAAAAGCACTTTTTCAAAAAACATTTTGCTGTTCATCACAAGAGTATAATATAAAAAAAAAATGTTTGGAATAGATGTTAATTCTCAGTATTAAGAAACTTTGATTACATGCCAGATTCTTTTCCATAAACATATTTATGCATGAAGTGAAACAGGTTGTCCCAGTTTTTTTAAAAAAAGCTCTTTTATCATAAACACATAGAGTTATACAGTGGAACTCTGTTAATTGAATAGCCACTTTGTCAATGAAAATTATTCAATTAACAGGAGTATTCAATTAACAGGGATGGTGTCACTTTCCTGTATTCTAGAGATAAACTTAGCATTTATTCTATTATATCTTGTTTGACAGAGCTCCATGAGCTCTGTCAAACAAGATATAATAGATTAAATGGCTGTATTGGATGTCCTGAGGCCAAATACGTCAAAAACAAATAAAAACTGAGAAGAGTCAGGGTAATTTCTCGACAGGTTACAAGATTTTTTATTCAATTAACAGGAGTTTACTCTATAATCTATATTCAAATAACAGGTCAAATTTGTACTGGAGGTATGGTAAAAGTTTTTTGTGTTGGGAAATTATATTAAATTAACAGGGTTATTCAGTTAAGAGATATCCAATTGAGTGGGCTCCACTGTACAAATCATATTCTTATTCAAACATCTTGGGGGCACGATGTCGCCATGTACTAAGGCGTACTACACATCGATGGTGCGCATGTTTTCTACTGCTGTAACACTGCTTGAGCTGAGCTTGAACAGAGTTAGAATGTTGAGGAGCTGATAGTTGCTTGTCAATTCTTGGTGGTTCTCTGCGGGTACTCCAGCTTCCTCCACCCGTACAACTGTCACGGTCATGATTAGCCATTGTGCATAAGTATGTGACCTTAAACACCAATAAATAAATAATAATAAATATTCAAACATCTTGGCCAAAGGAAGAAGGACGGCAGTATATCACAGAGTTACTAGCTTAACCCTTTACCTAATGTGAAAAGCAGACAACAATTGCTAAAAAAATTCTTGAATAACTAATTTTTTAATTTTTTGACTCAAAAACATAGGTTATGACCCTTTGTTGGAACGAGGGGATGGCAGTATATCACAGAGTTATTAGCTTAACCCTTTACCTAATGTGAAAAGCAGACAACACTTACTAAAAAAATTCTTGAATAACTAATTTTTTCATTTTTTGACTCAAAAACATAGGTTATGACCTTTTGTTGGAACGAGCTCAATGAGCTCGTTCCAACGAGGGGTCATAACCTATGTTTTGAGACAAAAAATGAAAAAAATAATGAAAATTAATTGTCGATTTTTGAGAATAGCGCTGGTCGGTTTTGGCCATTACATTGGATAAAGGGTTAACTATATTTATTTATCAACTGATTGGTTCATTTGCCAATTGATTGATTAAATGATTGACTGATTGGGTGGTTAATGAAATGATTAGTTATATGATAAAGTGGTGCACAATTAATTAATTGGATATTTCTTTACTGAATAACCACGTTAATTGAATATAATTTCCAAACACGAAAACCATTTACCATACCTTCAGTACAAATTTGAATAGTTTGTTGCTAGGGGTTTTAACTGAATACAAATCTCGTAATATGTCCAAACTTAAGCCAAGTAATCACCAAATTACCCCTGCTTAAGGCTTTACTACATCCAATACAGGCATTTAGTCTATTGTTTGACAGAGCTCCATAAGCAATGTCAAACAAGATATACCCGGTAATAGAAAAAATGCTCAGTTTATCTCCAGACTACAGGAGAGTGGTCAAATCCTTTTTAATTGAACACTCATGTTAATTAAGCAGTTTTCATAGGTAAAGTGGCCGTTCAATTAACAGGGTTTCATTATGCAATGGTTGGAAAATAAGTGATTGGTTAATTTATTTATATTACTAAGAGAAATGGAACTTGAGTTACATACAGAGAAAGAAGCCAAGTTCAAAGTTTGTTAACTGGTAGAGTGCTAAATTATTTTTGGTCGTTAAAATTTCTTTGTACATCTTTGCCTCTTTACAATTTATGTGAGAGTGCCAGTAGGCACTCTCAAATAAATTGTAACAAGGCAAATTCTAACAGATAAAATAATATCATTACCAAGCTAACATGAAGCACATCCACAGAATATGAAGCCTTTAAATTGCGGTACCTGCACTTCAGAATAAAGCCCAAATATGGATAAGGCTTTAGGATTAAGTGCAAAGGGTCAGACCTTTAAAAAATGACTTAATTTTCTCATCGTTCTGTCAGTGTACATCAAGGTTGGTCACAATCCATTTCAAACTGTATGTGGAAAAGCAGAAAGAAGATTTTGGATGAGACATGCAGACAGATGGACAGACAGACACTTCTGATGGTTCCCATTTAACAGCGCAGCCCACCCCTAACTGTCAGTAAATTTGAGTCACAGTTTTTCAGGACAGCACTGAACAAAATTCTGAAAACATAGGTAAATGGGTTAACAATTCCATTGTTTGTATTACTGAGCACTCAAGAGGGAACATTTATTCATCAAAATGAAAAAATACCCTTTTTGCTCTACATCTAATAAGTAATAAACCTCCCTTACTATTTAAATTGCTCTTGCATAGGTAGACAAGTGCTATAACTGATGCATGACCATGGAAAAAAAAATCCCCCCCCCCTTAACTCGTTGAGTGCTAAGTTATTTTTCAAAGGTGATTTGAAAAGTGAATATTTTTTTCAAAGATGCCATGTGACCAGCATGGGATGACTTAGTTTAGTAAAAATTTGTTCATGAACAATTGTTTTGTTACAATTTATTGGAGTGTGCTTATTGACACTCTCCAATGAATTGTTAAAAAAACTATTTTTTATAAAAATTTATTTTCTACTGCTCAGAAAACAACTAACAGTGTTAAGCCATGAATGTGGCTTCTTGTACTTTTAATAAAGCCATGATAGTGGCTTCTAGCACCCACTCACTTAAACATATCTAAAAAAGAGTCACTTCTGAATTAAAATTTGACAGTCAATGTTTTGCACGTTACTTACCAGTCCATTATAGAAAATCTCAACCTCTCACACATTGAAGGAAACTGAAAGAGAGACAATTTATTTCATGAGAAAGAAAAATACTTTGTTATGCAGTGGAACTTGTCAATTGAATAGCCACTTTGCCAGTGGAAATTTATAATTAAATTTTATTATTAAATTAGCAGGAGTAATCAATTACAATTGACAGAGATTTGATCACATCCCTGTATTCTTGAAAGAAATTTTGTAAGGAATTCGACGCTGTTATGAGCTGTTTGTTTAGTCACTTTTCGTTAAGTTTGCACACATACTGCCATTGATGGAATATTATGACCCTTTACTTACAAACATTTAAGAATTGAATGCAATTTTTATAATCTTTATTAGAGTATGAACGTGTGGGAATGGGTACAAATTGTATGAATCCCGAAAGGATTCATACAATTTGTACCCATTCCCACATGTTCATACTTCAATAAAGATTATAAAAATTGCATTCATTTCTTATAATTACATTCCATAACTGTTTAAACTCTTTTTACCAAACAACAAAGCAGAAAGACGAAATAAAACATGTACGAACGAATGAGGCTTTCAGTCATTGGAATCAAGAACTAGCGCAGGCCTTTTTTCCGTCTAAATGATATCCCAAAGGCAAATAATCTTTAATTTTCACAACTTTAGAAATGGAATTGAGTATTTTAGTAACGGGCTTTATGCCACAGTTGTGAAATGTCACCAAAGAAACAGCAGCGGAGTTGATAACTACGAGAGGTGCTAAAAGTTAAAAACCCGCCCAAACACCGCCCAAATTACATTCTGTCAACTGCGCTCTACTGTAAATGTGGGTCAAAGTTCGACCAAATGTATTCATTGCAAAATGAATTACATTTGGTCATGACGTTTTCATCCAGCTGACCAATGGGAATTGAGTATTTGGACCCAAAACGTATAACTACATTAGCAATGTAATTATTCTTTTATGTCTTGTTTGATAGAGCTCATGGAGCTCTGGCAAACAAGATATAATAGATTACATGCCTATAGTGGATGTAGTGAGGCCAAATTGGTCTGTAAGGCCAAACAAAATTAAATACTGTATTTACTCTATGTATTGGGACAGCTAAAAATAATTTGTCTGCAGATGGATGGACAGACAGATGTTCATTCTCATAATTGACAATTCTTGTGGCTAATTCTTCAAGGAGAGAGTGGTTATGTGACTTTCGAGATTATGTGGTTAGCCAGATAGTGTCAACATCTGTGAGTACCGTATTTACTCTATGTATTGGGACAGCTAAAATAATTATTTTCACCGGTGTCCCAATTCTTAGAAAATGGGGAAAGAACACAGCCTGGTCTTGATTTGATGCTGAATAAAGTTCTGTGTGATTCGTTTTCCATCACTATATACGAAAATCGCCGTCCAATTTTTTTTTATATTTTCATTTTTTGCTTCCAAAACATAGCTTATGATCCCTCATTGGAACAAGCGCATTGCGCTCGTTCCAATGAGGGATCATAAGCTATGTTTTGGAAGCAAAAAATGAAAATTTTTAGTTACTCAAGAATTTTTTTTATGAGTGTCGTCTGCTACTAGCGACGGGCCAACTGGAAACAAATCTCCTGAATGCCCCAAACTTTGGAGCATAAACAAAATATAGTTTTCTGGAAAAAATGTGTGTCCCAAATCATAGAGTGTCCCAATACATAGAGTAAATACGGTAATTGATTCTCAGGAAATTTTTATTTTTTTAAACAAATGAGGGAGGGCAGTTTTTATTTTTTATTCCTGATTGAATAGTCGCTGATGCCTAAAATCCCGTTGTGAGAGCCTGAAATTAAATACTAGAGCTTCCATGTTGATATCACTGATAGTTTTTCTCCTAACAGTAATCATATAACACAAAATCAATAAAGAAAAACTTTAATGGAGATCAAAAAATAATAAGAGTTTTTTGAATAAATAATACTCTTATTATTTTTTATCTCTGTTTTATAGAGCACTATCACAAAATCAACTATAGATCATTTCACAGCCTTGCATTTCCCAAATTTCATTTACTTGGAATTTCTCAGAAAATAACCTGCATTTTTTTGCATATTCCTTAAAATATCACACTATTATCATTTATTAACAAACTAAATATTCTAATTTCCCAATAAATATCTTGTTTATAGGTGTATTCTTGATTCATTACAGTTGAGCTGGCATGGAAATCAACGTGAGTTCTTGAGAACATTCCTGTGATGTCTGACACGAGAGTAATGTCTCTTGAGTGGTAAATGTTGCTATAACATTCTTCAAAACACCTTTGGAGGTGTCAAACATTTTTCTCTATATTGCATGATACAGTATCCCTGACATTTTTATAATTTATTTAGTCGCTCTAAAGTTAAGATACTACCTGTTTGGAGTCCACTGGAGCAAAAATCACTTTGTGATTGTTTTTCGTATTTATTTTGTATGTACATATGTGAATTGTGTCGCATTTTGCAAAGAGAATAACAATACTATATCAATGTATAAGACATAGTGCATCACATAAATCACGATGAGTTACCATTAAAATCACACACATTTTGAATTTTGCCTCCGAAATAAATGACGAATGCAGGTTGAATAAATGAATGCGTCGCTGCTTGAGAATCAAAAGATTAAGTTTGTACATTCTGAATTTTGCCTCCAAATAAATGTGACAAATGCAGGCCGAAAAAAATATTGACCACAGAGAAAAGAGAAAAATGTCATCAGACAGAACACAAGGGTGGAGTATAGGGGCAGGAATCAATGTCTTGAGTTGGAGTTTTTCAACAGTTTCATGATCGCCATAGACACAAATGAAATATGGGAAATAACCCAAGAAGGTTAGTTGATTCCTGTTCTCCAAACTCTACCTGAGTTGTGTTCTGTATTTATAGCATGACTGAACTCGAATTGAGTGAATGAAGTAGGTATTTTTAAAGAAAAAGATCAGCGGTCTGTTTACTTTCCTGTTTGAAACTATTTTGTTAACCCTTTACCCAATGCAGGCGATATCAAAATTTATTATTTTAAATATCATTTTTTTTAATTTTTCAAAAAATTTCAACAAAACCATATCAAGTGACCCCTCGTTGGAATGAGCTCATTGAGCTCATTCCAACGAGGGGTCACATGATATGGTTTTGTTGAAATTTTTTGAAAAATAATATTTTTTTAACTGCTGAATTTGAATATTACGCGGGCGGATGCGGGCGATTCGTTAGGTAAAGGGTTAAAGCATGTCATTCATGTCATATTATCAATCAAATACATAATGACTAATCAGATGCATTCTTACATGATGTTAGACAAGATTAAAATTAAAATTTGGGCCCCCATGGATTTGGACTGGATGGTTTTTAAAGAATATTCCTCATATTTTACAAAGATAAATTTTGGGCTTCCATAGGGAATCCAGATTTGAATGCAGGGGTTTAACTTAACAAACTTGAATCTGTCCCCCTCCCTCCATGATCCTGTACACCAAATATTAAAAGATTCTGATTAGTGCTTCTGGATTAGAAGATTTTTAAAAAATATTCATCAAAATACACAAAGTTAAAATTCAGGATCCCATTAAGAGCCCAAATATGAAACGAGGTACTTGATTTGAGAAACTTGAATTTGACCATTCTAAGGATGCTGCTTATCAAATATCAAAAGATTCTGGATTGGTGGTTCTGGAGAATTTTGCTCCATTTGGTTTAGTAGTTTTTGAGGAAAAGTTGATAATGTAAAATTTACGCCAGCCAGACAGATGAATGGATAATTGGATGATAGAAAACAGACAGGCAGACAATGGAGGAAAGTGATCACTAAAGCTCTATTTGAGCTTTGCTCAGGTGAGCTAATAAAATAAATGTATGATGCGTCAAAATTAATTCTTTATCCTTTTTATCGCAATTTTATCGCAATTGAAGCATGAATTATTTCACCCAAAGGGTTTGTTTTTGGGGTTTAATGACATTTTCAACAGCCTTGGACAGTGTTGAGATGGAGGAAGCTAGATGACATGAAGTGAACCACCGACCAACGAGTAACTGTACTATTTTGCCAATGATAAGGACGGCTGGATTTTAAGACCGGTATTTTTTAAAGATGTCCCCAAATTGCTTAAATGGCCTTGAGAAGTGGTATGCTAAACGGTCCATCAAGCTGAATGTTCATAAAATGCACAACTAACATTTGCTTATAACATGAGGGCCCCATGGGAAAATACATTGCTGTCACTAATTTCACCAAAATAGGGAATGAAAAATGGAACCCAGAACAAAACAACAAGCCGGAAATCAAATAATAGATGGAAAACGTTCACAGCTGACTGATCATTTCCACACATGGGAAATATTTCCACAAATGCAATAATATTTGATTCCAAACACTAATTATAGGAATAATCATCAAAAATTTAATTAATGAAGCACCGGATACAACCCGGCACATCATTAATTAAAATTTTGCTGATGATGATTTTTATTACCTGGTAAACCCATGTGTGGACATCACTGCCCACATGTGAATTACGAGGCTCTAGTGTATTATTAATGCAGACATACCTGTATACCAATTCTCAGTATCTGATTCCATTCAGGATGATCATTGTTGCAAATTATTTTAGACTTCACCTGAAATGAACACAAAAATATTCTTCAGAAAGCATAATGCTGCATAAACAACTGCTTTGTTATTGTAAGGTCATGGCAGAAAAAAATTACAACATGCACGGGTGGAGGAAGCCGGTGTACTTGGAGAGAACCACCAAGCATCGACGAGCAACTGTCAGATCCTCCACATTCTAACTCTGTTTAAGCTCCGCTCAAGCAGAGTTACAGCGGTTGAAGACATGTGCAATATTGACATGCAGTATGCCTTAGTACACGGCGTCATCGTGTCCCTATGTAGGTAACCGGGATAAAGTGTTTTGCCCAAGCACACAACGTGGGTCATCCCAGAGGGGGATTGAACTCAGGAGGAACTCTAGCATAGAAGTCCAACAGTCTACCACTGAGCCACCACGCTCCCTAGCCACTTTCACTGAAACATTGATTTGGCACTTAAAAGTCTCCTTTTGGTATAATTTTGGTAGCAAACATTTCCTTACAATTATAAGTAGCGAAACACATGATGGAAACAAATAATATAATTACC
The DNA here is from genome assembly GCA_031216915.1 of Pictodentalium vernedei. Taxonomy (NCBI): domain Eukaryota; kingdom Metazoa; phylum Mollusca; class Scaphopoda; order Dentaliida; family Dentaliidae; genus Pictodentalium; species Pictodentalium vernedei. Next base: position 745,532,561 of record CM062295.1, read on the forward strand.
TTGAAACTTGTCCTTAAATGAAGCCATTATAAGGAGGGAGCAATAAGATATTTTCAGAAAAGACACTCAAGAGCAATGATTGTATCAAATGGGTCAATTTGGTTATTCAGCATGACTGACAGTTAACTGGTAGAGTGCTAAATTATTTTTGGTCAACAAAATTTGTTCATATGACTTTGTCTTGTTAATTTATGGGAGAGTGCCCATAGGCACTCTCCCATAAATTGTAACAAGGCAAATCCATTTTGACTAAATAATTTCACTTCAGAAGTAACATGAAGCACATCCAGAGAAATAGAGCCATTAAGCTGTGGTACCTGCACTGTAGAATAAAGTCCACATATGGGCTCCCAGCACTCTACAAGTTAAGCAATTTCAGTTGTCACTGTTTGGTAATCAGATTTCATATTATCTCAGCAAAACACTACAGATAAACCTTAAAATTTTAGTGAACACATTTCAGGGGTTTCATATCAAATTGTGACTCATAACAGACCCAATGTTTAACACAACAGTGGCCAACAATTTTAGACCCCACAAAGTAGATCTTCTGCTTCTAGGGGCATTTTTTGTAAAACTGCATGTGGGCAGGCAATTTTTTTATTTTAAATTTTTATTTTTGTAATTATTTCTTTGCCATCAAAAATTCATATTCTTGGTTTGTTTTATGGCTTAGGCCTCATAATTTACAGAATAGCATGGGTGGTGGTGTATTTCTTCCCTTGAGTGCAAGAAGGCTTTGCCAATGCTAAAGCATTGCAAAGCCTTGTTGCACTCAAGGGACAAATTTATCAATTTTATGAACTTGGGCAAAATATCAAGACATAAACCATTTAATTTTTATTTTTTTAAGTTTTCATTGGTTATATAAAAAGAGAGCATGAGAAATAGATTTTTAACTTTTTTGGGCCTCAGAAATCCAATTTTAACACAACAGTGGCCAACAATTTTATAATAACCTGCTATAAAGTGGTAAACCAATTCATTTGATTTTCAAGCATCCCCAGTCAAATGAATGGAAAGCTGCTTTTGTCAATCAATATGTGTTTCGTACATTTATTTCCAGTATATAAAACAGTTGATTCAATCAAGAGAAGTGCTGATCAGAAATAAATTAAATCCTTTTTCCTCAACATTCAAATTTTATAAGAACTGAATACTACCATCAACACAAAATGCACTTTATTTGAATTTAATAAAATTATTCAAAATCACTTTTATATGGAAGACAAGATCATATAAACATTCACAGGATTTGTTGAAAAATGACCAATCACCTTTCTTAGTACAATAACTAGTATAGCTAAGGCCTAAAAAAATAAAAAAAATCTGTTTCTAAGGCCCTTCCACATGGTCCTCTTGGCTGCTGCATGCTCTCTTTTTATAACCAATTTAAACTTAAAAAAAATAAAAATTAAATGGTTTATGTCTGATATTTTACCCAAGTTGAACAAATTGATGAATTTGTCCCTTGAGTGCAAGAAGGCTTTGCAATGCTTTAGCATTGCAAAGCCTTCTTGCACTCAAGGGATGAAATACACCACCACCCATGCTATTCTGTAGATTATGAGGCCTAAAACTTGAACCAAGAACATGAACTTTTGATGGCAAAAAAGTAAATACTGAAATAAAAAATAAAATAAAAAACCACTCGCCTGCATGCAATTTTACAAATAATGGCCTGAGAAACAGAAGATCTACTTTGTGTGGCCTAAGCCCACTTAATTATATATTTTTAAATGGAATAAACCTGTTTATATTACAATAACATGAGTTTGGAGGGTATTACGGTTTATTAACGGCACGAGAAGAATGAACAACAGCCCGAGGGTTTATTCCCACGTCCGAGACAATGTTGAGAGCCATTAATAAGCCCAAGGTCTGTTATTCAGTCCACAAGGGCCATTAAGAAACCAAAACACCCGACAAAACCATGTTATTACTATTATTACCTTGACAGGAAATGGGTGACATGCTGTTAATGAATTTTGTTTTTATTAATTCCCTCCACTCGCTTCCGGTTGTATGACATCATGAATTACTGAGTTTTACTGCCCCGCTAAAGTCTGTTAACCCTTTACCCAACATAACAGCCAAAACCGGGTAGCGCTATTTACAAAAATTGCCAATTAATTTTCATTTTTTTTCTCAAAAACATAGGTTATGACCCCCCCCCCCCCCCCTTTGGAACAAGCTCATCGAGCTCATTCCAATGAGGGGTCATAACTTATGTTTTAGAGACAAAAATGAAAAAAATTAGTTATTCAAGAAATTTGTTTGCAAGTGTCGTCTGCATTTCATGTTAGGTAAAGGGTTAATATACGAGGGAATGCATGCTAAAGTGGTAATTATTGAATATTACTTCCATACACAAAACCAATTACCATACCTTCAGAAGAAATCAATCAGTTCATTACAGAAAGGTTAAAGAGTAATCACCTGTTAAATGAATAAAATAAATGTAATATGTTGAGAAATTACACTGTTAATCAATGAATCCCCCTGTTAATAGTCCGATTTGGCCACACTGCCTCCAGTACAAGCATTTAATCACTTACATCTTGTTTGACTGAGCTCTGTCAAACAAGATATATTAGAATAAAGCTCAGTTTATCTCTGGATACATTTTAATTGAGTATTCCTGCTAATTGAATAATTTCCACTGGAAAGTGACTATTCAATTAACAGGGCTTCACTGCATAACTACCTGAAGTGAGACATCCAAATTTAAGCAGCATGTTTCAGTAGGTCTTACTAATACCAATATTTCACATAAATACCTGTTCTAAGCCTTCTAAGAAACAATGTCGAAAAGATGAAATTATCGATGGAAGAAAATCTTTCTTTGTAGATATAGTGTTTATGGAAATTTAAATATTAAAGCAAATTTTGTTTTCTTCCATACCTAACAAAATTGCTATGTGTGTAAAAATTGTAATATGGTTGAGAATGTAATCTTTCCATAGCCAGTCTAGAATAATAAGACTCCTTAATCACTAGACAAACAGTCAAGAAATAGAAAGAGGAGCGATGCCATTTCTGCTTTCAGTAAGGGACAAAAAGAATCTCAGCAGGAAGAGTGGTGATAGTTTCTGGTATTTGATTTTCAGCTAGAAATTAGCAATTAGTGATGAAAGTATCAAGGTTAGTTTATTGTCTGAAAAAAATGCAAACTCAATGAAGAGAGTGTTGAGCTCACTGAACCTCCTTGATGAGGCAAGTGATACTAGAAAGGCAGCTTTTACATAAAAAAGAACATGTCAACTTAAGATAAAGGCCCTACCCCCCCCCCCTCCCCACATCCCCATTACCCTCCCCCCCCCCCCCCCCCACACACAAACACAAAAACAAATAAAAAAAAAAACAACAAAAAACAAAAAAAAAACCCAAAAAACAATATTTCAATCATGGTTTATGATCAGCATGTGGAAATAAGCATCGTTCAGGTCGATACTAGTGGCAAAGTCTCCTTGGTGAAAAGATCATTGAACAGGCTTGAATGTTTCCATGCTGAACTTTGGAGTGTTGACTGATTTGTTCAGACACTCAGATTGATGACCAGTCGTAGCTGGCTATTTTTCTTTGTCACCAAGAACAACCTCAAGTAAAACCTCTGAAAAGTTAAAAAATTTATAGTAATTTATATATTTTTTATACTTACCAATGACCCAGATTTAGCTGATGCTAACTCTTAAATTGTACGGCCAAACACAAATTTTGCCCCCCCCCCCCCCAATCCCCAAAATTTGCATCAAAATCCAAAAGTAGATGTCCTATGTGATCCTCCATACTTTTGTCCACTGCGCATGCGCAGTGTCCAGGAAGTACCGAAATTGGAGCCAAATCCTCATTCTTACAACCAGTGCCTGGTAAGCTTTATGTAATCAGCGGGGAGGTATGAGTTCCCAACTCATGGGAGGGCCATCCCCGTCTGGGTCATTGGTAAGTATAAAAAATATATAAATTACTATAAATTTTTTAACATTTTTATACTGTACCAATGACCCAGACTTAGCTGAATAGAAAAAAGGCTGGAGGGCCTAGGACATAAAGGAAAATCCAATAGACTCAATTACACGTAAACAGAATTATCCCCTCAGGGAGAAGAGGAGAACAGGCTTTACATGTATCTTTCTTGTTTATATCAAAAAAGAAAGACACAATACCATTCCGTAATTGAGCACAATAACATCAATGATCTCTATTAACATCCAGTATAACCCATTATTCTTAATTTATTAAAGCCGATAAATAAAGATAGTCCAGAGAATTTATACTCATTTAAAAGTGTCCGAGGATTGTATATTAACGCTCGTATGACATGTGACATATACAAATGCTTCACACCGAGCTGCACTTTAAAAATATTATATAAATGAGATAGACATTAGCTTTAAACATTAAAACCATCCCAGCACCAACTCAGAATTCCTGACTCCAGAGGAGGTATTTCCTTGCTGTTTACTATAAAGCAGGTGATATAAGGGAACACAATCCCCCCCCCCCCCCCCCCTTCCCCTTGCTCTGGGTCAAATACCCCAGAACGAAGAGGGCAGCAGGACAGAGACACTGCCGGAACAGAAAGCCTGCATAACTATAGTTGCAACTGTTTAGTGGATGACATTCCGAGCAACAGATAATGGACCTAAACCACTCACCAGCTCACCAGAAATGGACTCAATATTTCGAAGATAAAAATTCATGAACGTGGAAGGCTGAGACCAATATGCAGCCTTCATCAAATCAGTAATAGCAACACTATTAGCAAAAGCCCAAGATGTAGACAGCGTATTACTTCATGCGCCTAAATCTTAAGCCCAGACTGCTGAGATGAAGATAATTTATCATAAGCAGTACGGATAGTTAATTGAATCCACCTTGCAATAGAATGGACCATTATGTCCTTTCTATTAGGCAGCAAAGACAGAAAGAAACGCTTACGTTCCTTTCTGATAAACTCAGACCTACGTTGTAAATACGCATAGCTCTGACTGGACAAAGCAAAGGCCTATGACCGTCTAGAGACGGAAGAGCCTTAATAACAATAGGTTCAGGGTACTTATTAGGAGCCTGATTGTTAGACAAAAATCCAACATTAGTAGTCAATGTAATAGTATTACCAAAACTACGATAGTGAGAATCATCAACAGATAGTGCATGAAGCTCACTAACTCTTCTAGCAGAAGAGAAGGCTAAGAGAAAAGCTGTCTTATAAGATAAGTATTTGAAATCCACTGTATCAAGAGGCTCAAATGGCGCTTCTTTTAGCTTCAGAAGAACCCAAGCTAAATTCCACTTAGGAATTAACCTAAGGATTCTAGGTCTATTTATCAAAAAGTTTTATGCTAACTTAGATAAAGAGACATTAGATCCAATCTGTAAGCTATCATAATGAGGATAGGTATCCGATAGCATAGACTTATAACCCTTAATAGTATTTGGCTGCAGTTGATCTCGTCAAACAAGTAGACCAAAAAATTAGCAATGTCTGGAATGAAGGGATCATAAAATCAACAGAATGATCCCTACACCATTGAGAGAAAACCTTCCACTTAGCAGCATAATTTAGCTAAGAGGAGGTCCTCCTACAGTTAGAAATTGCGTGCACTGCTCGTCCTGTAAAATGCTTGCCGTGCAAGAAGGACCGCACAACTGAAATACGTGAAGGTTGAGACCTAGCGGGTTGTGATACAGTGTGCGCGATTTCCCCTGCGAAAGAAGGTCCTCCCGTGGAGGAAGCTTCCACGGAATGTCCCACAACAGACACCTGAGTAGATATATCCATGGTCTCTGGGGTACCAGAGATGCTACCAATAGAATCTTGCAGTGAGATTGCTTGATTTTTATCAACTGAATCAACAGAGCTGAAGGATACGCGTATCCTATCATTCCGTCCCAAGAGATCGAGAGGGCATCTACTGCAAATGCTCGAGGATCTGGGCATGACGACACATATGCCTGCAACTGATTGTTCAGATATGTCTCAAATAAGTCTATCATAGGACGATCCCATAGGTAGCAAATCTGATGAATACTCGTTTGTTGAGAGTCCATTCTGACGGCAACATACAACCTTTCCGAGAAAGGGAGTCCGCTAGAACATTCAGACGACATGGAATATGATGGACCGATAGAAGAACTTGATGCTCTAGGATAAACATAAGGATTCTTTCCGTTAGATTGAACAACGGAATGGAATGAGTGCCTCCCTGGTTCTGAATATACGCTACTACTGTCGAAGTGTCGGACAGAAATTGAACATGCGAATTCTGAATGATGTTCATCCACTGACGTAGCGCAAGCCAATTTACATCATCTTTTGATGTTTATGTGCTTGTTTAGGAACTGCGGATCCCAAAGACCCTCTGTACCTCAAATCTGATGGGCTCAAAGTTTCGCACCAACCTGTTTGAATGTTTGACTCGCATCCGTCAATATCATAAAAATTGGATCCGGCAGTTGCAGTGGTACTCCCTGAGTTAACCACTGAATATCTACCCAAGTCTGAATCTCATGTTTCACATGATTCGACAAGACGATGTTCGTTTCGAGCGAATGAGTCTTCACACTCCAATTCTGAGTAAAAATATCTGGAGTGGAGGAGTGCTTAGCCACCCCATCGGAATAAGATCCGCAGCAGCTCCGCACAAACCTGTCAGTCTCATGAATTCTCTCGCTGTTACTACATCTGAGTGAAGACAAAAGCGAGCATAACAACTGACTAATATCGCTCTGGTTAACGGCAGACGAATGAGATTGTTGTGCGTCTCTAAGCTCATTCCCACTTGGGTGAATGACTTGGACAGCACTAGATCCGACTTCTTTTCGTTTACTATGAAACCGAATCGTCAGAGCAATTGAAGCAGACTCTGAACATCGTTCTGAAGCGTTAACCTGCTGCCGTAACTCTGAAGAATGTCGTCCAAGTAGGGCGACGTTACCACAGACGAATGAGCTCGGAAATGAGGCATTACCGAGATCATTATTCGAGTGAAGGCCCAGGGTGCTAGATTCAGACCAGAGCATCATTGCTCGGAACTGAAAACAACTCCTGGGACAGCGAAGCAAAGGTACTTTCTAAATGGCGGATGTACCATGACGTGAAAGTACACATCCTTGAGATCTATATGCTCGCAGCATAACCGTTCACTCGAATGCTTGCTCTGACCGATCGGATGGTCTCCATATAAAATTTTGGAGCCACGATCAGCTTGTTTATCCAGCTCAGATCTATAACTGGACGAAATGAGCCGTCTACCCGCACCTCGTCCAGTCGACCTAGGGGCGTCTGACCGGTTATCTCGGCCAGCATAACGACCCCTATCTGTGTCGCTACTCTGACGGTCTCCGGAGTAAGACGTAAAGGCTTTCTTAGATCCTCTGTAGGAACTTCCTTTGGATGTATTCGCCCCTGAAGTGCCTGCAATACTCCTCCCTGCTGAGTCCGACTTTTTCAAAGCGGATTTAAAAGCAGAGAATCCGAAGCTTTCTTAGTAATCTGATTATAGATTGTAGAAAGCTTAACGTCAAAGAGAAGCTCTCCTTAGACCGGAGCGACTGGAAGAGAGTTTTTCACCTTACTATCCACTCTTGAGGATGCAGCCAGGGCAGCATCACGTCTGACTAACTCCATATTGCCACTGAAAGGGCAGAGTTATACGTAGAAAATGCTATGGCCCTCGAAAGAACTCTCAAGGAAGTTTTGAACATCCTGGAATTCTTTTCTTCGAGACGTAATGATAACGCTCTAGTAAGGAAGGTGATCTGTGTAAGATAATGCGTCTAAACTGATTTTTCTTTTAGACAAGATAGTCGTCACCAGCGTACTGGATAAATCGACATAGATGCCAGCAATGATAATTCCAAGTCGTCTGCCTGGTCGTCTAAACGCAGAGGAACTCTCGGCACGCCCTGTCCTGCCGTTTCAAATCTAATTCTATGACTGATGAAAGGCAGCTGTAGAGCATGAGATGATAAGAAACCTGATTTGCCAGTCTTAAAAGCTAGCTTGAATATAGCGTCATTAAGAAGTACAAATGTCTGTGACATTTCTGGACTGGGTCGGAAAGTCAGGCTCAATGTCCCTATTCTGACCGAATAAATCTGTGTCCAGTGACGCTTTCAATTTCTTATCAGGTAACGCAGCATTTTGGTCCGGAGAAACAACTTCCAAAAGGTGTTGCCGGATGAAATCTACGGCCACCTTAAGTTGTTCGGAAAGGGAAAATTTCAGCTGCGCTGATTCCCTTTTACCATCCGCCTGGACCACATAAGAATCTCGGTCATCCCTTTCTGACTCTGCAGGGGAGCGAACCGACCCAGCTTCCTCAGACAGTTTCTTTACCGAAAAAGTTTCTGATGGCTGCTGGGATGCTGCGATGAATTGAGCTATCTGTGATAGCAAGTCCGTCATGGAGGCCTGTGGAGCCGCGGTCTTACATAATTTAGCCGCTGGAAGCTCCTGGGACGTTAATTCCTGCATACTTCTCCTATGCGAACGTCCCGACTGGAAAGGCCTTGTGTCCTTGGCTAGCAGATGGCGTGACCTGGTCGACGAGGACTCCCTGGTCGGCGAAGCAGGCTGCATATCTGCGGTCACATAGCCAAGGTGCGGTCGTGTGTGCTGACGTGAGGATGAGGAAGCCAATAGACAAGCCGCGTTGGACTGTCTATGCGACAGAGTGTCCCGAGCAGGAGGAGTGGACGTTTGCTCCAACTAACGAACATTACATACAACAACATCTGGGCCCTCTCTCGCTCGCGGTCCAGGTAGACCTGGATGAGCTAGCTACCGGACTGACTGGCTTCCTCCGTTCCATCCTCCGATCCGTCGTCGCCGGGTGTGCGTGATCCGAGATTATAGTGCTCGCAACACCCCTTCTCCTCTCCTGGACCGAAACGGACGAACCCGGCGTCACAACCATTTCCTGAATGATTGCTTCACCGGGGGAGCTAGCGGGCGACAAGTGACCGTTGCTCCTACGTGGGACCTCTTAGGCACTTGCCGCATTCCTTGAGCACTTTGCTGCTAGCTCATTATTGCGACGACGGAAGCACACTTTTGAAGACATCACGGAAACATCACCCTGTGCTTGTTCCTCTGAAAAAGAGACTGAAAAAACTAGAGTGACCCTGTGGAGAGAGGACCGGCATGGACCTCTCACCACTAACAATATACTGTCACACACGTCTCCAACGTTTATCATCTGAATTGGCACACACTGAGCAAGAATTAGTGCGAGTACACAGACTACAACAAATACAATGAACATGAGAATCAGAGGAAGACTTCCTCGATTTACAATTGAACAATATTCTTTCATTTTGAAAAAATATTAAACAGTCATCGTACTCGCACCAACCCTTGAAACAAAGATACATAATAATAATAATCCATTACAAACATTTTGAAAATTTCAAGATGAGCCCAAGTTCCAATGGGACCGATGAGCCCAAATGGATCCCCAAAAAACCTAAGTGTGAACAAAAATTGTTAAAACATGTTTAAAAATTAATGTTACATTTACAAACAATATTAATGTATCTGGTTATGAGTAGAACTAATAGAAGACAAGGAATCACTGTCAGAAGTAACCACTGTCAACATAAACAAAAGTGAATAAAAACTGGAAACAAGACTCCAGGCACTGAAAATATGGCCCAAAATCAGTAACCAATTTTAACACTATCCGAAGTAAAACAGAGGCTTCCTGAGAAGAAACTGCAGTACATCGGATGGTAGATGCATGACCGAAACGCCTAACCACCCTAGGGTGAGGACGTAACCATGGGGAAAAACAGAATAAACATTCTGTTACCAAGCCAAAGCTTATTTGTTGCCTCGACAAAACCTGTGAAAGGAGTCACTACTTCCTCCACTAATAATGGGTCTGTGGATCTCACTTGCACTGTTTGTGATTCACCTTAGAGTAGGAAAAAGATGACAAAGCACAATGAACCACCATGGATAGTAGAGGAGACAATATAGTAGTAGGGCATATTTTTGATCTGGGTTGAGCCAAGTCTGTGCTGATTTGTCAAGCTAGTTGCCAAAGTAAGAGTTGGTCCTTCAAATGATGCAACACATCATTCAGAATGTCCTCACAGGTCCATGGAAAGGTTTGGGCAAGCCAAAGAAACTGACCACAGTGAAATTCTCTGGTCAACATGATGCAATGGACTAGTGTCTAAAATAGTGTTCAAATGTACCAATTCCAAACTGGACATGTTTAAGTAATGCATTGAGGAAGGTTCATTAGACACTTAGATAACATGGAGCCGGCATGTTGTGAAACACATTTTCGGAGAGAAAAATCATCAATGTGGAGACAACATGTTCCAAGGGAGAAGGCATCTCTCTGGGAAAACTCACCAAGGATGTCTGGACATTCATGGGCGACATGACCAATTTTGACTTGGACAGCCACAGTGGTCAAGCCTTGAAACACGAACAGATCATAAGATGATGACTTGTGGAGGCAAGAAGTGTATATACTTATGATGAAGACTCTTCTTGGTTTTAGAGCACAATTTAGTGCTCAAAGTCAATAAGTTTTCTACAGCTTTCATCGGCTGGTGAGGGTGGAGAATCATGACTGCAGTCTACTGAATGGCACAGTGACGTTCCATATAGAAGACAAAGTCTAGGGCCTGATCCAAGTCGGATGACTTTGTGCCCTCGCATTCGAAAGTCTCATTTAAAGACATAGAGCCCCTTCCAGACATGCCAGTCTGAACCTCCTGACACTGAGCAAGATCAAAAGGCTCCAGATAAGAATCTCATCCATCGATGCTAGTAGGTTGCATCCCATGAGATGCCTTGAAGTCAGAGGTGGTTTGATTCTGAACAACCTGAAGGTTGATGGACAATAACCTTGTGTCAAAATAGCCTCTCATAGCTCACTTGTGTCCTAGATGAACTCAATGTTTCAAGGTCTTGGTGCCAGAAGGGTTATTCATCAAAGCAAAAAGTCATGATGCACTATGTAAACTGGTGCTGAACACTGGTGAGCAGCTGTTGCATCACAGGGGGACACAAGAGAACAGTGGAAAACCACAGGAGAATCACTGATGATAACCAATGCAAGTTGTTGTAGCCTCTGTTTTCTGCTTAATTCCATGAACACTGTTCATTTCTGCCTTAACAGGCTGGTAAGCCTGTTAAGGCAGAAATGAACAGCGTCCTGATAATTTACTGGAAAATCTCTTATAAATAGTGTCAGGCCACAAAATTTCTCTACTCCCAAATTCTAATGATTTTGCCTTCATGCATCATGAAAGAGAGACAACTTCCAATAAATGTATGATGTGTCTTTTCTTTTGGAATTTATTAATACCAAGGCAAGGCTTTCAGCAAAAGTTTAAAGAAATTTTGAAAATAACTACTGAATTTAAATTAATTTTTGTAAATGTGTCCAGGTAATAATATACAACAAAAGAATCTGACTGATGCCTTACTTTCCTGGGAAATTATGTTAAAAATAAAATAAATTTGTTTGTATTAACAATGTGGCAGCATAGCAGAAAAAGGTTTTATTTGCAAAAATTTGATTACTTATTGACTGATTGTGACAATGTGTCGGGTTTTAGTTTTCTTGTCTTTTTTCAAGTGATGGAAAAATTTTTAGAATGAAAACTCTATTACTTTATCACCATCTTATGCTTATTTTAATATACAGTAGAACCTGTCTTGAGAGACCGCCCTTTGGGCCACACAAAAGTGGTCTCTCAAGACAGGTGGTCTCTCATAACAGGTTTCAGGTTTTCTCAAGTCAGTGAATAACCAACCACATAATTCAGAAATAGAGAAGAATGGATTTTTGTAATTACTTTGTTGTTGTTCTTTTTTATGAAGTTTTTGTAACAAATTGAAATGGACTGTTATAAAAATTATAAAAATAAATTAGTGTTGAAAATCTTCATTGAAGTCATTCTGTCACATTTCAGGTATGTATGAAATTGTTTATTCAGCAATAATCCTAATCTTTTCACAGGGGTCTTATAAAAACATCTCAATCTTTAATGAGTTAGCAATTGAAACCCAATTAAGAGTTTTTAATACTTTTAATTGTGTTAGTATAACACAATGGGTTTTCCAGTTCCAGAAAAGGTAAGAAGTTTTTGTCATGGTTTCAGTCTTCAAAGGGGCGGTCTCTCAAGACAGGTCAATTATGGCATAAAAATACAAGTTGGTACCAGGTTACAGTGGTCTCTCAAGACAGGTGGTCTCTCAAGACAGGTGGTCTCCCATAGTAGGTCCATTATAGAGTAAAACCAATCGGTGCCTGGCAGATGTGGTCTGTCAAGACAGGTGGTCTCTCAAGACAGTGGTCTCTCAAGACAGGTTTTACTGTATTCCTGCATTACGTCAGTTTAGCAGAAAAATGTTGTCTTTGGTAGACCATTCAAATAAACAAAAGTCAGTTGACTGATTGACTGTTTGATCCCATGTGTGAATTGGAGTGTGGCATCACAATTGATTGTTATATTAGTTCAAGCTTTCTGCCGCCAAAAGAGCATACAACTTATTTTATTTGAAATTCTTTTGCGTGGGTGGAAGCGATAATTTTGGGACTTATTTGGTATTTCTAAAGAGATTAGCCAGTGTCCTTGTTTTCCCTGCTAATTGACAGCAGTCAAATGTTGTTTTGTTCTTTGTCTTCCCCTTCATCAAATATTTTAAGTGATCTGATAGTCATGGTGTGGAAAATCTTTTCTGCACAAGATGTCTGTAAAAGCATGGTTCAGTAATTACCCTAAAGGTGGCATTTGCAATGGCTCAGAATATAGGTTTCCTGCAGAGTTTTTCCTGGACTGCAATGTTGCTGCTACTGGGGATATGCATTTTGCTGATATTTTGAGTTATTTAATTATGGAATAAATCTGAAGGCTCTTTCAAAGCACACCAAGCTTTTTTGCATAAAGTGTTATGCATTTTGTTTATTTATAGTGTGGCAAAGAACTCAGCTAATGTAGGGCTCATTCATACCTGTTATTATTGATTACATAGGATTTTCTTTCCCAGAATTACAGTAATTTACCACGTACAGTAAAACCTGTCTTGAGAGACCACTGTCTTGAGAGACCACCTGTCTTGAGAGACCACATCTGCCACCGATTAGTTTTACTTTATAATGGACCTGCTATGGGAGACCACCTGTCTTGAGAGACCACTGTAACCTGGTACCAACTTGTATTTTTATGCCATAATGGACCTGTCTTGAGAGACCGCCCCTTTGAAGACTGAAACCATGACAAAAACTTCTTACCTTTTCTGGAGTTGGAAAATCCATTATGTTATAGTAACACAATTAAAAGTATTAAAACCTCTTAATTGGGTTTCAATTGCTAACTTATTAAAGATTGAGATGTTTTTATAAGACCCCTGTGAAAAGATTAGGATTATTGCTGAATAAACAATTTCACACATATCTGAAATGTGACAGATAGGAATAAAAATAAATTTGTGTTGAAAATCTTTTTGTAACAAATTGAAATGGACTGCTATAAAAATTATAAAAATAAATTAGTGTTGAAAATCTTCAACCAAGATTTTCAACACAAATTTATTTTTATAATTTTTATAACAGTCCATTTCAATTTGTTACAAAAATCTTATAAAAAAGAACAACTACAAAGTAATTACAAAAATTCATTCTTCTCTATTTCTGAATTTTGTGGTTGGTTATTCACTGACTTGAGAAAACCTGAAACCTGTTATGAGAGACCACCTGTCTTGAGAGACCACTTTTCTGTGGCCCAAAGGGCGGTCTCTCAAGACAGGTTCTACTGTACCCATTATCGAGCTCGGGTGATATGACTTCAAACTCGACAGAAATGATGCTAATCTCAGACTATGACTAAATGACCCAAGCTAGAGTTGTCCCCCATGATGCATTACTAGGTGCAGCCATTTTGTTTACAGCAAAATCATTTACAGTTATTCGTTGAATGCAATCAATTAGTAAAATTGGCATTACCAGGCAAAAGTGAGTAGTTTTTGTACGGTGAGGAATTACTGATGGCAATAAGTAAGTAGGGCTGCACGGTATACCGATAAACCGATATATATCGGTATTCAAACCAATATCGATTGAATATCAGTGTAATTACAAAAATATCGGTTTATTGTCATTATTTATTTGCACACAATTTAATTTCCAAGATGTCTTGAGTTTTTTAACTGTAGCTCCGAATGAATAATATTGTCCATTTATCCAAGGAATCGTCTGCTTGAGCCCTCGCAATATACAAATTCAGCAGTTGAAAAAATAATTTTCAAAAGTTTCAACAAAACTATATCATGTGACCTCTCATTGGAATGAGCTCGTTGAGCTCGTTCCAATGAGGGGTCACATGATATAGTTTTGTTGAAATCTTTGGTTAAAATCTGATAAACTAATTTTGAAAATAATAAATGTTGAAATCGTCTGCATTGGGTAAAGGTTTTTCGAACTGCATCATCAAGACGTGCTAATTCATTCTGACTGTGATGCCTCGAGACTCGATTGTGGTACTTGTGTTCATATATCTGAACAGTTTTCGATATACCGGTATACCGTGGTATTTTTTTGAATACCGATACCGGTATTCAGTTTTGAATACCGTGCAGCACTATAAGTAAGGATTAGGTGGATGAAGAGAAGAAAGAAGAGAGTTGTACACAAAACTCATCGCAAAGTAAAATTCAAAGTGGGCAAAGAGGTAGTTTAGTTATCTGAACATCGCAGATTCTAAAGTGGTGAAGCTGTGACATTTGGACAGCTGTCCTAGGAGTAGGTGATTTATTTATTTATTGGTGTTTAAAGTCACATATTTATGCACAATGGCTAATCATGACCGTGACAGTTTTATGGGTGGAGGAAGCTGGAGTACCCGGAGAGAACCACCGAGCAACGACGAGCAGCTGCCAGCTCCCCAACATCGTAACTCTGCACTGCAGCACAGGCAGGGTTAGATTGGTTGAAGACATGCGCACCATCGACGTGCAGTACGCCTTAGTACACGGCGTCATTGTGCCCCCACACAGGCAATGGAGATGAAGTGTCTTGCCCAAGGACACAACGCAGTTGCCACAGGTGGGATTCGAACCGAGGACCTCTCGGCTTGCAGCCTGCACCTCTACCTACTGAGCCACCGCGCTCCCTAGGAGTAGGTGAAAAGGAAACTTTGGACTGTGAAAATAATAAGAAACAATAACACTGACAGAAAACTGTAACAGATCTGAGAACATTTTGTAATTATTTGTTTTGGTTTAATAAATAAAGAGGTTATTACTTGGTTAGCTTCATATCGGCTGAAATATTAGCCCTCAGTAACTTCACATCAGCCTTTGACATTCAGTCTCAGGCTAATATGATGTTACATCAGTTAGTTTCATATCAGCCGAGATATTAGTGCTCAGTAACTTCACATCAGCCTTCAACCTTTGGTCTCAGGCTGATATGAAGTTACTTTAGGTTGATAGCTCGGCTGATATCTCAGTAGATATGAAACCAAGTAATAACCTCTAAATGATAAGAATGATGAATATGAAAGAAAGGGTGTCCATTTCAATTGGAGATGAAAATAGAACATATCATGTACCTAAAAAGAGGATTCTATGAAGAGGATAGATAGGCTTCTAGCAGGCCTGGAAATCTAGAAAATCAAGGAGTGCAAAACAATTGCCCTCCTCAGATTGCTTGAGAGTGCCATTGCACCTGAAATTTTCAATGCAAAAACTTGTGTGCCATTTTGGTTATGTTCACTTCAAGGTATTAATATTGTGACTGAAAAATTGTACTATATTCAGCTACATAGTGGAAGAATTGGCACACACATCTTTTCATTATTAAAAATGTTGCATTCAGTTCTTAAGTGACTCTATTCTACACTCAAAATGTAGCAAAATGCAACACAGAAGGGGTCATGAATTATTGTGAATCAATGCAACATTGGCAAATCTACCCTGAGTCCCAATGTGTTCTCTGTGCCAGTTGGCACAGAGAACACATTGGAACTCAGGGAACAAAATGATAATAGATTTTAAAGTAAGTCCCAAACAGGTCTGGCATTCCAGGAAATCAAGGGGTGCAAAAAATTGCCCTCCTCAATTTTTTTTACGCATGCAGTTGGCGTGCAACACTCCTGCACTCCTAAAGAATGCCAGGCCTACTTCTAGGCTGGAAGACCTTTCCCATTTTTTTTTGTGTGATTTATTCACTACGTACACCACCTCCACATATATTTCCAATTTATTCATTTATGGATTGAATGAATAAAAATAATTTTTACATGCTATTACAATTCCTTTAATCTTAACTTACTTCTTTTCCAGCAAAGGAGAAAATGAAGTATGGGTCAACCAATTGCTTCTGTTCTTGTGAAGCTCCAACTAAATTTTTCATACCTTCAAACAAAGCTGTGTCCACTGAAAATAGCAATAAATCAATAATGTTTGATAAAAAAAATACTTATGTATCTCTTAATTTAACCAACAAGGGGCCTAACGCCAATAAATACACATTCATAAAGATGAAAATCAAGAGCTTACAAAGTATATTTACATGTCAAGTTTCAAGTGAATCAGTGGAAAACATGTAGAGATTATAGTATTCACAAAAAGTTAATGGACACCGACTCACAGAAAGGTGGATACCTGCCATTTTAAAGTCCCCAACATTGTGTGGATGGGTTCAAGGTGAATATCAAGCTTAATCAAGATCATACCAAAATACATCTCCATGTGAGGTTTCAATAAAATTGGGGGCGTGGTGGCATTGCGGTAACCGGTTCTCGTCAGATCAGCGAAGTTGAGCAACATCGAGCCCGGTTAGTCCCTGGATGGGTGGCCATTTAAGTGATCGGTTTGGACTCCCACATTGTGTCCTTGGCCAAGGCACTTCACCCCAATTGTCCACATGTGTACTAAGGCGTACTGCACATCAATGGTGCACATGTTTCAACCAATCTAACCCTGCCTGTGCTGCAGTGCTGAGTTACGATGTTAGGGAGCTGGCAGCTGCTTGTCGTTGCTTGGTGGTTCTCTCCAGGTACTCCGGCTTCCTCCACCCATAAAACTGTCACTGACATGATATGACCTTGGCTGTTAACTGGTAGAGTGCTGAATTATTCTTGGCCATCCAGTCTTGTGCACATGTCGTTGCCTTGTTACAATTTATGGGAGAGTGCCAGCTGGCACTCTCCCACAAATTGTAACAAGGCAAACCCTTACAGACTAAATAATGTCACTTCAAAGATAACACAAAGCATATCCATTGAATATGAGCCTTCAAGTTGTGGCACCTGCGCTTCATAATAAAGCCCAAATATGGGCTTCCAGCACTCTACCAGTTAATGTGTCATTAAACCCTAATAAATGAATTCAGTAAAATTGATTGGCAACTGAAGGAGTTGCTGTGTTTTCAACAAGCTGAAGCAAAATAATGATAAATTAACTCAAAAGATGCATAATTCTAGTAATTACACACAGATAAGGGTGAAAATTCAACTTCATCAAGAACCAAGCTATAAAGTCATGTCAAATTTCACTATTAAATTTTCACTTTTTTTAACTCACTTATGACCTCTCATAGGAATGAATTCAATAAGTTCATTCCAATCAGGGTCATATAGTATGTCTTTGATGAAAAAATTTACTTGTTCAAGCATTTTGTTTGCAAGTGTTGCCTGCCTTTCATGTTTTGGCAAAGGGTGAACAAGGGTATAACCCTAGTAACTACACATGGATAATGAATAAACTTTTTCATGACCATACCTAAGTATATCAAATATATCAACTGCTGCAACAAAGCAGGCACCAAAACATACTGTCTTTAGATAAACTTGCAAGTTACATTCTAAGTAACTTGGCAATCGTTTCTGTTTCTGGACAAGTCTTAGGATGCCTATTTTGGCAGTTAAGACTTGCCTAGAAATGACTGCAAAACCCCAAGATTTAAACTGTTAAAGCATGGCAAAATGCATATACATCTTTATGCCTTTAAGAGTTAAGTGACAAATGTATGTGAAATTGAAGATTATCTGCTGATTATTTACCTTAATTTTATAAGCAAGAAATATGTCATCAGATTATTATTATATATGTCCATGGAAAAGATTTTCAAAATCAGATATGTCACTGAAACGGTTTTGCCTGTAAAGTACATTACAAGCATGATAGAAGGTGTATAATGCAGGCTTAACTCAGCTGAAAATGTTCACTTATTTGAAAAATTTAGATTTTGCCTCTGGGCTGGAAAATGTCTATGGGACTTTTAATGTTAAATTCAAAATGCATGCTAAGAAATTGTGTTAATTTTCAGCATTGCAAAAAAGGAATGATTTCCCAAAAATAGCAATGTTCCCCAAAAATTTGTAAATTCCTAAAGAAAATCCCATATTAATTTCCAACCTGGATTTTGGCCTTGTTGAATGGGGATTTTCAGTGTTACTTTTAGAGGTTTTTGTTACTGGCTTGTTCACCTTTACTTAAGGAGTTTCCATTGACATTGTCTAACTCCAATAAAAATACAAGCCTCAAAATGTGTCTCTTTGGGTAGGAATTTAACATGGAATTATACATTGGGAAAAACAACCCTGTGAAAAAAGTATGTTTTTTACCTTTGAGCGTTCCCAAAGTTTTTGGATTGCAAGGTGATTTCGATCATTTCTGTTGGTTTTGTTTTTGAGAGTTCAGCAAAGCAGAATAATTTAATCATTTTCAGACTTTCTGCTTGGCATATTCCTTCATTCCATGAATGATGAAATGGTGCAGTCATTCTATTGTCATCATAATCCTTCGTAGATTCTTTATGAACAGATGCAGTGGCCCACATCGTTGAGAAAAAGAAGCAAATTGATTAATTTATTATATCGGAAGCAAAATTTTTAAAGTCATCTGTGTCACATTCTCTCTATGCATTATTTAATAATAAGAATGATGAGAGAGAGAATACATATTGCCAAAAGAGGATTTTTAGTGGCAAATCTCTCTCTATCATAATAGGGTCAAACTCCAGTCTTTTTTAAATATGTATATTTAAGTCTTCATGTGACCTGCACTCGCATGTTGTTATTTTAATTTCCCATTAGCAATTTGTGGTCCAAAAAATAAATAAAATTTTTAATTTTTTTTTTTTTTGCATAATCAGGGGGGTGGGGGTGGGGTGGGGGTGGGGGGGTGTGGGGGGGGGAATGGTATTTATTTTAAAGAAAACAAACAAGAAAATTCTCATTCTTATTTATAAATATATAGAAATCAAAAACCAAAAGAAAAAAAAATAAATAAATTAAATTAAATTAATTAAATAAATAGACTGAATTTATATTTAAAGAAAAAAAATTCTTTTATTTTTTTTAGTTATAAATATAGAAAATACAAAAAAAATCATGAAATAGATTGCAAAAAAAAATGGCTTTACAAACCTCCAGATTACCAGAACTGAAGAAAATAGGCTAAAATTTTCAACATTCCAAGAGTTTTGAAACTGAGGAATAGATCCACTTTGATCAAAGTGATAAGTGCTTAGATGATGAAGAAAATGGTTTCCTACTTGAGATCCAAGGCATACCAACTGGATTTGAAGGGGTACCGACATAATTCCCCCCGACAAAATCTCCGCCGACATAATCCCTCCCGACAAAATCCCCCCCGACAAAATGCCCCCTCAAATTGAATGAAGGGCGACAAAATCCCACCTCCCCCAAGTTGTTTTTAAATTTTTATTGGTATATTTTATCTATAACTATAATAATAATAACACTTCGGCCGGCCGCTGATTTGTCGCGGTTCTCGTATGAGAAGGCCTTGGTTACCCATGTTCTACCAACTGCCTCCCTATTCCCGCGCTTCTTCTCTCCTCCCAGCACTCGGAGACGAACTGCTTGATGACATCCCTTGCCTCATTCTTCCCAATCTCTTCGATTAGTATATTAACACTCTCCTTTGAGTCGCCCCCTAACCACATGTCCTTCATTCAACCATCCAACTTCCCCATTATACTCACCGTGAATCTTGTTCTTTTAGACTGGTATTTTGGACATTCTATAAGAAAGTGTTCCAGGGTCTCCACCACGCCCAAGTTACACATCTGGCACTCCTTTTCACTGTTTTTCCCAATTTTTCCCCTCAACTGTGTGACCTTTTATTTAAGTGTATTTAAGTACATGGGTGTTCTTTTTAATATTTCATGGCAAGCCGTGATATAGCTGATCTATAATTACCTTTGATTTAAGTGTATTGTTTTGACAGCAATAACATGGATGTTCTTTTTAATATTTCATGGTAAGCTGTGCAGCTCAATTGATCTATAATTGTTTTGTTTTGGCTTTGTTTTTTGTTTTTTTGGTTAAGACACAAGGTTTTGAGAAAGCTTGTGTTTTAAAAACAATTAACAGATACAATGCAAACATTTCTATATAATAAGTAAATTTCAAGTCAAACCATAATTTTATCCACAATGGAAGTATTGACGACTAATAAGGGCAAGATAAAACTTTGTCTTGATAACAATTTCTATGTCAAGAAAAAAACACACAAAACATGTATTCGCTGGGAATGCGTAAGAAGAAAATCAGATTGCTGTAATGCAACAGTCAAAACAGATTTAGAGATGCAAAATCCAATCTGTAGTGGAATACACAATTATAACTACAGTGCAGATAATGTTGCAGTGGCTAAATGCAGGCAAGAGATGAAAGAAAGGGCCAGCCAGTCATTGGACAAGCCAAAACAAATCATCACTTCAGCCATGTTAAATATATCACAAGAAGCGAGATTACGGTTAGGCAATCAGAAGTCCATCACTAGAGACATACAGAGAAAACAAAGAAAACATCAACCAAAAGAACCAGCTTCATTAGCAGAATTGGAAATTGATGAAAGATGGAAAACAACAGGTGGAGATGAACCTCGCCAATTCCTCATACATGACAGTGGTGCTCAGTCGACAATCAGAGCTGTAGTGTTTGCCAGTGATGACTGTTTGGGTCTTTTGGCCCGATCAAAAATTTGGTTTATGGATGGAAATTTTTCCATGGCCCCAAATATTTTTAAACAGTTGTATATTATAAGGGCGCCACTTGGTGATAGTGCAGTGACATGTGTATATGGGTTTTTGTCACACAAAACACAGCCGTTATATGAGGAAATGCTGCAAGCTGTGGTAGACAGATGTACTGAAATAGGGTTTCCATGTGATCCTGATAGAGTCATCACTGATTTTGAACAGGCTGTGTTTGGATCTCTAAGGACTGTATTTGGAAACCATATTCAATCACATGGTTGTTTTTTTCCACCTCACCCAAGCCACATGGAGAAAAATTCAGGAATTGGGACTCACAAATCTGTACCGTAGTAGTGAGACAATCAAACAGTTTGTAGGCATGCTTGATGGGCTGGCTTTCGCCCATTGACGAAGTCACGACTGGTATGACATATCTTCGTAGTCAAATCCCTGATGAATTGTTGCCTTTAATAGACTACTTTGACAATACGTACGTCACTGGTACATACAGGGTAGTGAACACTTCCAGAACAGACGATGAGGGACAATTACCTTTAGTTCAATTTTGCAGATGCCGGCCATTGTTCCCACCACAAGTGTGGAATGTGCGTGAAATAACATTGAATGGTGAGGACAGGACAAATAATCTGTGCGAAGCATGGAACTTAGGTTATCAAAATCTAATAGGCCATAAACACCCTTCAATGTGGTCATCCATTGAGGGAATCTGGAAAGATGAAATGCTCTCTATGACAGCCATTTTAAATGATTCGCGTGGAAATCCACCCAAAAAGAGAGCTAAAAGGGTTTCATTGAATCTTCAAAAACGACTTTATAGTTCATTCAAAGAAATAATACCAGGACCTGATTTTCTTAATGCCGACAAACTTGCAAGAGGTCGGATTAAAAAGTTCAAACAAAATAAAGCCTTGTATAGCATGAAGAGTATAATTCATCAGTGTTATACTCATTCCAATATAATTCAAGTCTGTTGGTGCTAAAAAAGCAAACGTAGGAGAAATAATTTCAGGGCCTGGCTTTCTTAACGCCAAAGAACTTGAAATATATCAGAATGAGTATACTCTTAATATCTACTTGATTTAAACAATATTTCAGCAGATGGCCAAAGTGTTATTAAATAATCTGTCGAATACAATAATCTAAGGAATTTCTATGTACAGTCTCAAATATATCTACTTGAAACACACTACAAAAATATAAAATATAAATTTTGGGAACATTTGTCAGTGATTTAAATGTAACGTGCTATTTGGAGATGCATTTTTTTTATTGTTTTTGTTTGTATTATGATATTTTTTCTCTTGTTGTTGGTGAAAGGAATAAAAAAGCTAAAGTGAAATTTACTTTTCTTTGTTTTTTATCATGGGGTGGGGGGGGGGGGGGGGGATTTTGTCGTATCTCGTGGGGATTTTGTCAGGGGGGCTAATGTCTGGGGGGATTTTGTCGGGGGGGATTTTGTCGCGTACCCGAGTTTGAAAGGTCCGAAATGGTTGAAAAAAGAAGAATTAATCGAATGTATGATTCTCTGAAGAGGTTTGAATATTGTGACGAAACAGAAAAAAATAACTGATGGCAGAAAAAGCTTCTGTGGATTTGCAAAAAAAAAAGAAAACAAAGCAGAAAAAACAATCTGAAGTAAAGAAAAACAGAAAAGCTCCCACTGCCGCTGTGGATTCGAAAAAAAACAAGGAATAACAGCTTGAAAAAAACGATAGAAAAAGGAAAGTTCCCATTGCTGCTGTGGACAAAACGACATTGACAATCATGCACTGGATTTCATTACATCTGCAGTTGAGGTTGATGTCCTGAGAGAAAGATTGTTGGAGATGATAAATTCATGATTTCAAAATGCAAGAGAGAGTGGTCTTTGCTCCATGACAAAGAGCCAAAATGATCGAGAGATATTTTAAATCATTCAACATTCGTTCACGAGAAGAATGGTCCAAACATTCATGGATATCATGAAATCAAACTTGACAATTTTGTTCAGAGAGAAGGTGGATTGCATCAAAATAAAGATGATGTTGAAATATTCCTTGGAAAATTTCAATGGTGCAGGAGGCTTTGGACATGGAAGAGATTTTTGCAAAGATGAAAGATAAGATATTGGAAGCTATCACTAACTTTCAAATCAATGGTAGTACACTTATACTTTTCCAGTGTCACACCTCACCCAAAGGTATGGTTAGGGTGTGGTTAAGGTAAGGTGACTGCTATGTAAATTTCTGAGGTACACCCCTTAACCACACCTCATAATTCTACCACACCTTATCCACACCTGGCAGACACCATTCCAAATTCATATTTAGGAAAGGCACACCCCAAAGGTATCTCAAAAGTACCCCAAGCACACCCCATAGTCTTTAAAATCAATCATGCTGGAGCCGGCACACCTCAAACATACCCCAGTGACTTTTAGCAAATTCTCTTCAAAGATAACACACCTTAAGTATACCTCAGGGACTTTTGCAAATGCTGTATGTGACATCATTTGAAACGTCACATGATCTCTGTATGTCGAAGATGGTCTACTTTGCTGCAGTATGTGCTTAAGTCAGTACAACTCAGTTAAATACTACATGCACAGTTGTATCAACTTTTGTGAAAGAAAACAAAGTAGGGAATATTCACATAAATGTGCAACTTTCGGAGATATGGTGTTGTGTTTAAGATCACTCATTACAATTTACATTTAAAACTCGATCAAGAGTCATGTTCCCTAACTTCATTAGGGTTCATCGTCGGCTCATGATGATTGTAATTTGTAGATAACAATAGTAAACAAAAGTGGGCGTCTCATACCCATTTGTCATAGGACATCACATACCAAACAATGGACAACTTATACCCAATAATTTCCGCTTGGACAAAACACTTGCATTTTTTGGACTAAACACTAAAACAGTAATTTGAGTAAACATTCGACTGGACTGGACAGAATGGTCAACAGGAGTGGACAAAGCATCTGAAGGTTTTGTACAAATTGTTTGATGCTTTTGGACAAAACATGTAATCTTTTTGGACACAAGTGGGCTTCAGTTTTATTTCATGATTTTCAAAAAAGTAATTTTATCATTATATATAATTTATATAGAAAGAAGTTTGCAAAGCGTGTGCAGTACTTCAGAACGGTGCCAACCAAACTGTCCCCTGTCCGAACCATCCCCACACTTTTTTTCCAAAATTGTCTCAAACTTTTTGACCCAAACTGTCCCCTAGGTTTCATAACCTGCTAATGGTCAAAACCCACACCATCCCATGACCGAACGATCCCCAACTATTTCATCTGAACTGGCCCCAATTATTTCTCCCCAAAACGTCCAAGTCAAATGCTCCCCAATATGGTGCATGGTGTGATAGGTAAAGAACAAGAACTGACAAAAATTAATGTTTCTTTTATTGAAACGACAACTTTAGAATAATAAACAAATCTGTCGTGGCATGATCATGGATGATGGGTATCCATGCAGTGACCTAGACCCATATCGACTTCAACCCAAAGTGACTTCGATCCAATTTGGTGACTTCGACCCACTTTTGGTGATCTCAACACAAAGTGACTTCGACCTGATTTTGGTGAAGTCGACCCACTTTTTTTACGACCTGATGTGTGGATATTGCTCAGGAGTGATTTCGATCTGGGAGCTGTTGCCATGGCCCAACTTTAGTGAATTCAGCCCATGGACATATTCTTGCACAAGATATTGTTATAAAGGGAGTTCATGCCCAATAGGGCACTAGTAATCTTGATGATGGAAAATCGATACTTTAGGCTACACAAAGTAGATCTTCTGTTTCTCAGGCCATTATTTGTAAAATTGCATGCGGGCGAGCGTTTTTTTATTTTATTTTTTATTTCAGTAACTACTTCTTTGCCATCAAAAGTTCATGTTCTTGGTTCAAGTTTTAGGCCTCATAATCTACAGAATAGCATGGGTGGTGGTTCTGTATTTCATCCCTTGAGTGCAAGAAGGCTTTGCAATGCTAAAGCATTGCAAAGCCTTCTTGCACTCAAGGGACAAATTCATCAATTTCTTTAACTTGGGTAAAATATCAGATATAAACCATTTAATTTTTTTTTTTTTTTAAGTTTAAATTGGTTATAAAAAGAGAGCATGCGGCAGCCAAAAGGACCATGCGGGAGGGCCTGAGAAAAAGATTTTTTATTTTTTTAAGCCTTATTGATGCCGAAAGATTTGAATTTGCACAAATATATATTGATACCTAAAGATTTGCAATTGGAAACACATAGGACAAATATACATGATTGAAAGATAATATTTATAAGTAAATCAATGGCTATTACAGTAAAACCTGTCTTGAGGGACCACTGTCTTGAGAGACCACCTGTCTTGAGAGACCACATCTGCCAGGCACCGATTGGTTTTACTCTATAATGGACCTGCTATGGGAGACCACCTGTCTTGAAAGACCACCTGTCTTGAGAGACCACTGTAACCTGGTACCAACTTGTATTTTTATGCCATAATTGACCTATCTTGAGAGACCGCCCCTTTGAAGACTGAAACCATGACAAAAACGTTTTAGCTGTTCTGGAATTGGAAAATCCATTGTGGATATACTGACAATATGAAAAGTATTGAAAGCTCTTAATTGTGTTTCAATTGTTATTCAGTTACATAACTCATTAAAGATTGAGATGTTTTGTGAAGAGATTAGGATTATTGCTGAATACACAATTTTTTACATACCTGAAATGTGACAGATAGGAATAAAAATAAATTTGTGTTGAAAATCTTTTTGTAACAAATTGAAATAGACTGTTATAAAAATTATAAAATACATTAGTGTTGAAAGTCTTCAATGAAGATTTTCAACACTAATTTATTTTTTTAATTTTTATAACAGTCCATTTCAATTGGTTACAAAAACTTCATAAAAAAGAACAACTATAAAGTAGTTACAAAAATCTATTCTTCTCCATTTCTGAATTTTGTGGTTGGTTGTTCACTGACTTGAGAAAACCTGAAACCTGCTATGAGAGACCAAAAAGGTTGATAAGGGGAATTTGGTGCATGTCACAGCAATTTTTTCGACATATTACAAAAATTTATATACAATTAACAGGAGTTTACTCTACAACCCATATGCAATTAACAGATCAAATTTGTACTGAAGGTATGGTAAATGGTTTTGTGTTTGAAAATTATATTCAATTAACAGGGATATACAATTAAGAGATATCCAATTAAGTGGGCTCCACTGTACTCTTTATCAGAAATCCTTCCTACCATCTCTCAACACTTCAGATATCATGTCACATATGGAACTGAGTTTATAGATAGATATTTTATTTTACGATATATCAATAAAGTTTTACAATTTACAGATAATCTATAACAAGAAACAAAAATATTGATACACTGTAGGGATCTAACATAGCCAGCTTGGCTGTCTATCTATTATCTCCCAGGTAAAGAAGAGAAAGCATCGAATGTTGACTGCGAATGAAAGTTTTCTTTTCTTTTCCGGTGGTTGAAGACTCAGGATATGGAATTACACATTTAGTTGCATATATGCGCATATGCACACATACATATACATTACAATTACACTTAACGAAACCTTGACGACGATGCGGAGACTCAATTTTGTTTGCTTGATGTAGCGACACACTGCTATCACTGTTAATGTCCGATTCACTCAAAAGCCGCTGGGGACATAAGTCAAACTTGTTTCTACTATATTTCCCTTTCAGAATACCAAAAGGGAAACCTATTGTGTATTGTCCATTTTCCACAGCTAATATGATGCCTCAAATGTTTCTGGGATCTCCACGTCCCATGTCAACAGGTGGAATAGGTATCACTACATTATCACCAATGGTACCATCCTTGAGAATCACCCGGCTTCGCTTTACAATCCGCTCGGCCTGTTCTTGCTGTGCAGTTATTGCAAGTTTTCTTTTGGTGGCTATGTTATGTTCTGGTTGATTTGTAGGTTGTGGTAGAGTTGCCATCTCTGGTTGAGTTGTCATTTCTGGTTAAGTTGTCATTTCTGATTGAGTTACTGGTTCTGATTGAGTTATTGGTTCTGGTTGAGTTATTGGTTCTGATAGAGTTGGTTCTGATAGAGTTGGTTCTGGCTGTTGAGTCATTGAGCTGCTTGACAGAACTGACAACAAGTCATCTTCCATCTGTAACTTTTGGATGACATCATGAGGCAACGATGAAGAAGTTAACCCTGGCTTTGACGCCAAATAACGTTGCATATGGTGATTGTTGGATGCCTGCACTGTAGCTGGAGTTCTTCCAAAATTGCACAAATTTAACACCAACAGTCCAGTCTGAGGTATCGTTTTCACTCATCCATGCAACAAACATGTCTTTGATGTCGTAATTTGCTCGTTCAACAGATCCTTGACTTTGTGGTTGACATGGCTTACCATGCACTATCACCAGCTCCAGCCACATCTCCTTTAAATCCGAAATTATTTGAGCTGTAAACTCTGAACCATTGTCACCTTGGAGGATTTGTGATGCACCGAATAGAAGAAAGATGTCCATAAGTTGGTATGCAACCTCTGAAGCTCTTTTTGATGTCAGTGGGTGGATAACACAGAATTTTGTAAGGTGGTCCTGATACACCATAATCCATTTGAAAGAACCATGTGGTAATGACTGCATATCAATGAGATCAACTTGGCCATAAGCGGAGAATTCTTTAGATAATATTGGTCTAACAACCACACCCTTTGTCATCGGTTGTACACGTTTCCATTGACAGTCAATGCATATGGTCTTAAACAGCTCAACAGAATCCCTGGTCACACTGGCATATTTCTTGCCTAACTCCTTCACCATTCTATCATGACTGCCTTGGCCAGTGGCTAAGTGGGCACATTTGATAACATCAAATGTCTCTTCGATGGTCACGAAATATAATATCCGTTCATTGCTGGTTTTCCGCCGTCTTATTAACTTCTCAACATCACCACACTGAAGAATCTCATACTTGGACAGAAGATAGTACGCCTGGTGCGACTTAGCTGATGATTGGCAACTTATTTGTTTCAGTTCATTTATCAACGAAAAGTACTCTGGTTTTGGTATAAGCACCTTTCTCAGGGAATCATATTTTTTATGTAACTCACACTTGAATGTTTCCTCTACTAATAATAATAACACTTTGGCCAGCCGCTGATTTGTCGCAGTTTTTGGATGAGAAGGACTTGGTTACCCCTGTACACACAACTGCCTCCCTATTCCCATGCTTCTCCTCTCCTCCCAACACTCAGAGACGAACTGTTTGATGACATCCCTTGTCCCATTCTTCCCAATCTCTCCGATTAGCATATTAACCCTCACCTTTGAGTCTCCCCCTAACAACATGTCCTTCATTCTCCCATCCCACTTCCCCATTATACGCCCAGTGAATCTTATTCTTTTAGACTGGTACTTTGGGAATTCTAGAAGAAAGTGTTCCAGTGTCTCCACTATGCCCAAATTACACATCTGGCACTCTTTTTCACTGTTTTTCCCAATTTTTCCCCTCAGCTCCAGGGATCACAACCTCAGCTTGAACAACAGTGACCCCCCAAAGGTGCCATCAAGGTACTCTTCAAAACCTGGCTTCTCTTTATCATGCAGGCCACCCAAAGACCTTTTTGATTTGACCCCCTCTTGCCAATTACGGTTACAATCCTCCATGACCCTTTCTTTGACAATTTTTTTACCCTGGTTTGCCCCAATGTCCAGGTCCGAGATCTCCAATGAGTAGCTCCCTACTAGCTCCCTCACTTGGACCATCCACCCCGTCTTGATATTTGAGTTGAAAATTATCAGGAACATCACCTTACACCATCGGCTGTCGGGGAGATTTACCAAATAATTAAGATAACCAAGTTTCAACAGGTCTATCCTGTCCTTTATCCTCATCCACCCAAGCTCACCCCTGATTGCTTCTAGCCCTGCAGCATTACTCGACCCTGTTATCCATTAGCCTGCATCGTTATGCAGGATTTCCAACCTCTTTATGGACGTCTGGTTTAAGGGTACCACCTCCATACCGTATGTTATACTTGGCAGACCCACCAGTTCCCAAATGGTTTTCCCCACGAAAACCTTATTGAAACTGTTTCTTCCTATAAGTTTCATTTGGTTAAAGTTTCGCATCCCCTTCAGAATCAATTTATTTGTGTGGTTTCGGTAGATGCCTCTTCCTGTAGCATTTATATTTACCTCCAAATACTCGTAATCACCTGTCTCTCCAACACGGAGAAGTTTGCTGCTACCTTCCGGAATGCAGAACTCACCCACTCTCCACCTTCGAGTGGGGTCCACCTTGCGGCCCACAGGTATAACTTTGCTCTTGCTTTCATTAAGTTCGAGTCTCCATTTGCTCCCATATTTTCCAACAATTCCCAACATTTTCATTAGCCCCTCTTTGCTTTCTGACACTAGCACCATATCGTCTGCAAAAAATAGCCCTGGGATTTTCAAGTCCCCAACTGCTACCCCATCATCACTATGCAGGAGTTCATCTCCTAAACATTTCATGTACAATGCAAACAGAATTGGCGAAAGGATACATCCCCTGTTTTAGGCCTATCTCCATAGACACACGTTTTGTTGAAATGTTCCCCAGGCTAAGTTCACTCTGTACATCTTTATATAATGCTTTCATAACTCCAACAAACTCACCTCTTAAGCCCAGAGCCTCCAGCTTATGCCACATACCCTCCCTCCATACTCTATCATATGCCTTTTTGACATCTAAAAAGGCCATAAACATCTTTTTCTTTTTTGCTTTCGCGGATTCTATCATTTGGGATAGCATGAAAAGATGGTCAGTAACTCTCCTTCCCTTCCTGAAGCCATTCTGGATTTCTCTCAAAAACCCTTCTCTTCAATCACCTCCTCTAGTCTCCCATACAGGACTTTACAGAAAACTTTTCCAATGTTGCTACTGACAGAGATCCCTTGATAGTTATCCAAAACATCTTTTTCCCCCTTTTTGTGAATAAATGTCACTTTGCTTTCTCTCCACTCCCTTGGGACCTCTTGATTTTCTATGGCTAGATTGAATAGGGCAGTTAGGCTTTCCACAAATTCCCCTCCCCCTTTTTTGCTAAACTTGTTAGGAATTTCGTTCACTCCTCTCGCTTTTCCATCCCTTAAGTTTGAGATCACCTTTCGCACCTCCTCCGTTTTAATTTCGTTGCACACGAAGTTTGATAGGTTTTCCTCGACCTGATTCGGACACTCAGGTGGGCTCCCCATGCCCCATCGCTTATCGTTTACCTTTTCCCAGTGCTCGATTAGTTCTGATGCGACTTGATCTTGCTCGTCTGTGACTCTGCCATCTACTTTAATACTCTGTGGGTTACTTCCTTTGTTACGTTTATTCACCCATATCCAAAATATGTTGGAACTCGCCCCCACCCCACCCCCCTGTGGTTATTATCGTCCTAACAAAAATATTGCTATTTTGCACTCTCCGATTATCGTCTTTAATCTTATTTACTTTATTTCGTGCTTGTTGGTATTCTTCCTTTGCTACTGTGGCCTCGTTGCTTTCCACCCCCTTAAGTTTTCTACTTCTGTATGCAGCACATTTAGCTTTTCTACCCTTTATGGCCCTTTTCAGTTCTTCATTCACTCTGTACCCAAGTTCCCGTGTTGGCACCCTGATCCTCCCTACACTTTCCTTCCCTGCCTCCACTAGGCTCACCACTATGGCGTTGGCCATCTTCTGGACACTGCCCCCCTTGGGTACGGTTGCAAGCTTTGGTTTCAGTTTTTCATTGAACTTCGCCCAGTCAGCATCCTTTTTGAGTTCCCAAATCTCCTTAAAGCTTCCTTTGCTTTTAACTAGATTTTTGGCCCTGATCATCACTGTAATCAAGTTGTGATCACTATCCACCTCCATTTTACCCTCATCATCCACTTCTACCCCTATCACCTCCCTCCATAAAATAATATCTGTGAAAATGTAGTCGATTATTGATTTTCTGTCATTCCTCTCCCAGGTCCATTTCCCCTTACACCTCACATTCCTGTTCAGAATCTTCAGACCGAGCTCATTTGTGAAGTTCAACAGCTTCCTTCCATTCCTGCTGACTTTCTTGTCCCCACCCTCTATGCCTTCTTCATTATCACCTATGTGTCCATTAAAGTCACCCATCAGAATTATATATCAAGTCATTCCACTCGGGTTTGCTACCCTCCACCGCACAGTACACAATCCCAAGGGTAATACTTTTGTTTCTCAGACTGATCCTGACCCATCCAATTTCTTTCGATACCTCAGCCGAGGTGCTGATGTCTGCCAAGTCTGTGATCAGCAATGGTTTTAAATCCTCTTTAATGTACATGCCTACCCCTCCCCCTTTTTTCTATCCTTCCGTTCACCCTACACCTATCCACACTCACCCCCTTACTTGGTCTACCCGTTCCTCATGTCTTACCCACGTTTCACTTAAGCCCATGACATCAAACTCCTCTGCCTTCGAACAATGTAGCAATTTCACTTACTTTCCGGTGGAGACCCTGGATGTTGCTATAACCACTTTCAGGGTATCAAGATTCATTGGCTTCCACCTACTGGTCCCATTATTATCTAGTCCCTGTATGTTTGTATATCCCACTTTGTGTACCTGTGCTTTCCTTGCGATGCTATTCCTATTGAAGTGGATTTTTGGTCCCTTTTCCTTATCCCCCTTATCCCATTTTTTACAACTATGGTTCATAACACATTTCCTATGTTCATTCCCCCCTCCCCTCCCTATAGCTATACCAAAAAAGGCTCCACCACCTGCAAAATATTTCTTCCCAAAACCTCTGTACCCATTGGGCTAAGATGGAGACCATCCCTTCCATATAGGTCCTTTCTGCCCCAAAATGATCCCCAATTGTCTACAAAAGGTATCCCAAGTTCCTTACAATACTCCCCAATTCCTTGTTGACCCCAATGATCTGCGAATTATGCTCGCCCCCACCACCTAGTACTGGGAGAAGCCCCGAAACTACTACCTGTGCATTCTTGGCATTCAGTTGAGTTATTAAGAGTTGAGTTATTAAGTCTTTGTAAGTCTCTATAAGCTGAACTGATTTCCTCTCCCTGATGTTGTTGGTCCCCACGTGTACAACAACCATTGGGTCTGGGCCTGACCCTTTTACTAATCCACCCACTCTGTCCCTTAGGTCCTCCACCCTAGCCCCCAGAAAACACAAATTGGTCCTGTTGACACTGTCGGGCCCACACACCACCCTATCTAACCCCCACATTATACTACTCCACGCAACCACCAACTGTCTCTTTCCTGTCCTACTACCCCTGTTACCACCTCTGTTCCCACCAAACTGGCTCGCAATCTTGCACTCCGCCACACTAACCGCCATGCCTACCTCCACCTCTTCAGACCCCACCTGCTCCTCAGAATTCTCGAAACTACCAAACACACTGAATCTATTTTGGACACTGCACTCCACTTTTTGCCCACTCCCACTACAAGCCTTCTTTTCCTCGTTTACCACCTTCCTAACCTTCCCTCTGACTCCTGCCCTGATAGATGCCACATGGTCACCGCTATCTCCCTCACTATCCGATTCTAAACGAATACGCCTTTTGGCCCCCCAACTCACACTACTAGCATGGGGATTTGACTCTCTAGCC
The DNA here is from genome assembly GCA_031216915.1 of Pictodentalium vernedei. Classification (NCBI taxonomy): domain Eukaryota; kingdom Metazoa; phylum Mollusca; class Scaphopoda; order Dentaliida; family Dentaliidae; genus Pictodentalium; species Pictodentalium vernedei. The sequence continues at coordinate 745,565,206 of CM062295.1, forward strand.
TCCACTTCTCCCCTACCCTTAACCCGACGCACCTTCCTATTCCCAAAAGACCCACTGTCTACGTCAAAAGTCCGCTTCCTACTACCCAGCACCTTCCACCCTCCCATCAAATGCCACCCTAAAAAGGGTAACACCAGACTTTCCTGCCTTTCCCAGCTTCCCCCTCTCCTCCTGCACCTCTTCCTCCAACTTTACATAGGCCTCTAACAGCTGCATTAACTCAACGCAGATCCCCAACTCCCCCAGCTCACGCCCATCCACATACACCATACCACAGTGCTTACACGTATCCGATTGCTGGCCATCCGTTGATAACTCACTAGCCCCCCCCCCCCTCCTGCTAAACTAAACACTAATATGACTATATTTTATTAAAAATTACATCTATACAACACTAAAACAATTTATATACATCTACAGTAACACATGGAAGAAAAGTATGAATAAATGATCATGAGCTAACTTTTGACAACTGAATTTAAAAATACTCCTTGTTGGTTCCGAGATGGACATGCAAAAAAAAAAAATGAAAACTGAAAGCTCCGTATTGGCAACTGATACTTGAGATGAATGAATGAATGAAAGGTTTTAGCGTGCCGAAGGCACACAGGGGTGATGTGGGATTTACAAATCCCTTGCGACCCGGTTGGCCTTATTTTATTTCACTTGGATCACACAGGCCTAGCTTTCCTATTGCCTCAAATGGGGGTCTGAGGGGGTATGCACGAGGTTAGAATTCCCAGCAGTTTGCGTTGGAGTGATAGATTCTCAAAAATCAATCCCCCAATGCCATTAAAACTATTAGAGAGTGGGCTCTATTCAGGCTCTATTCGGGCTCTATTGGGCTCTATTCAGTTCCAGCTTGGCAATGGTAGAGGTTTGCGTCCCACCATGGTGGCGAGCCAGAATATAATGTTGTGTGATGGCAAATTTAAGGGAAGAAGAAAAAAGAAAACCAAACAGCAACGCCAGTTTGGTAGTGGGCCCGGTATATGACCATAGCAGTTACAAAAAGGAGTGGAGAAAGCTCCAACGGTTTAGTTTGAAAAACCAGGAGTCATCCATCAAGCCTTTGGGAGATAGGATGCCGTATGTGATTATAAGATATCTGGTTATCCTTCGGGAATTCCAAATGACTTCCTCCACCCTGTTTGCTGGCAAGATTGTTTCAATCCTTGCCTTGGTCTTGTTAGATTTTCTGCACATCTTAGCATGAGGATTGTTTCAATCCCTCATAGTTTGTCATTCAGTTTGGTCGTGTGTCTGATGAGATAGAGGGGGTAGAAAACATAGATAGAGAGCTGGAAGTTAGAGCAATTCAGTTTTTAATTTACAACTGTTCCGTCCATGACGACCAGTGACATGTAGATGGGGAAGCCAGCAATTTTTTCCCAAGATTTATATCTTGGGGAGGGGAGACCCGGCAGCAGGTGGAGATTTTCCTCGCTGTTTGCAACTCCCACTGGTAAAAGAGGCAAGCTTTCGTGCATATCGTGTCACCCGCAGCCAGTTCTAAATTTATGTCACAGAATGCCTGGCTCACACCATCGCAATGATGTAATCTTTAACCCTAACAGGGGTAACACTTTCGATAGACACGCCCCAGATTATTTAGTTTTCCTATTAAGGACGAGATGCGTATTGAGTTCTATTATTAATTCGCTGTTTTGAAGTCTATTTAGAGTTTTGCTTTGAAGATCTTTTAAGCGCATTGCTATAGTGTCTATTTTTGCTATCTCATGAAGTTGTTTTATCGATGTCCATGTGGGCTTTCGCAGAGCCACGTGCAAGGCATGATTTTGGACCCGTTGTAGTTTTTCAATGTTGGTTTTATTCAGGTCACTTGTTATTATGGCCCCATACTCTAGTACTGGGCATACATATGATTTGTAAAGCTTGAGGAGAACTTCTTTATTGGCTCCCCAATTTTTACCTCTAATCATTTTCAGGAAATTGATGCACTTAGTGGCTTTGACAGTGACTGAGTTTACGTGATTGTTTAGATTGAGACTGCTATCCAAGGTGAATCCCAGAAACTTTGCCTCATTACTAGCTTCAAGTTTATGGTCGTAAAGCTTAAGCTCAATATTAGGGACAGGTTTTTTCCTTTGCTTTTTATAGAATGTGATTCTTTGTGTTATCGTGGCATTTAGCTTGATGCACCACATAGTGCACCAGTCTTGAAGGTCGCGGATGGTATCCTGCAGGCGGTTTTGTATTATGTTTCGAGACTTACTGGCCGTCCACATTCCTTTGTCGTCTGAGAATTGAGATAGTTCAACATGGTTCTTCCCTACTTTGTCAATGTCATTCACATATATTATAAATAGAAGTGGGCTAAGAACCAAACCCTGTGGAGTGCCTGCTTCGAGTTTTACCTCGTCTGACACCTCGCGGTTGACCCTCGCTTTGATTTTTCGATCAGATAAAAATGACGATATGTTCCTTAGAATTTTGGTAGGTAGCCCCATTTTAGCTAGTTTGAATCTCATGCCATTGTGCCAAACAGAGTCAAATGCTTTTTCTACGTCGAGTAATAGCGTGGTTCCTATTTCGTTTTGACTGAACGCTGGTTTCATATAATCTATCAGTCTATAAACATGCTCGATTCCCTCTCTTTGGCTTCTGTAGGCCCTTTGCCACTTATTGAAAAAGCTGATTGATTCGAGATAGCTGCGGAGTCTAGTCGTGAGAATCCGTTTGAACATTTTTCCAATACAGCTGAGTAGGCTGATTGGGTGGTAATTTGCTGGGTTGCTCAAGTCCTTGTCGGGTTTGGGTACTCCTGTAGCTACTTTCCAACATTTTGGGAAGTATCCACTAGAGAGACAGCAGTTTAGGAGGTTAGTGAGTCTACCGAAAAAAGTAGTGGGACATTGTTTCAGGATTTTATATGAGACCTCATTCCCTCCTGGGGAAGAAGAAGACTTACTTACATTTTTTAATTGTGTTAGCCACTTCTTCTTGGCTTATCGGTTCCATAAGTTCATGGCCATCACCGTCCTCGGGTGTTGGGCTGAAGTTGGCATCATTAAACGTTGTTTTATTGTCTTGAACAAATTTGTTTACTTTTTCTTTGAACTCATCATCAAACCTATCGCCCCTGATACTTGAGGTATGATGGCCTGAATATTTATAGGCCAAGGGATAGGGAGGATCAAAGAAAACGTTTGCACATGTGAAACAAACTATTGTAAGTAATGTGATCAATGTGTTGTTTTAAAAACACAAATTAATTAGTAGTCACTTTGTGTGAACTGATCAATGATAGTAAAATCTGTCTTGAGAGACCACTGTCTTGAGAGATCGCATCTGCCAGGCACCGATTGGTTTTACTCTATAATGGACCTGCTATGGGAGACTACCTGTCTTGTTAGACCACCTGTCTTGAGAGACCACAGTGACCTGGTACCAACTTGTATTTTTATGCCATAATGGACCTGTCTTGAGAGACCGCCCCTTTGAAATCTGAAACCATGACAAAAACTTTTTACCTGTTCTGGAATTGGAAAATCCATTATGGTTATACTAACATAATTAAAAGTATTAAAAGCTCTTAATTGGGTTTAAATTGCTAACTCATTAAAGATTGAGATGTTTTTATAAGACCCCAGTGAAAAGATTAGTATTATTGCTGAATACACAATTTCATACATACCTGAAATGTGACTGATAGGAATAAAAATAAATTTGTGTTGAAAATCTTTTTGTAACAAATTGAAATGGACTGTTATAAAAATTATAAAAATAAATTAGTGTTGAAAATCTTCATTGAAGATTTTCAACACTAATTTATTTTTATAATTTTTATAACAGTCCATTCCAATTTGTTACAAAAACTTCATAAAAAAAGCATAACTACAAAGTAATTACAAAAATCTTTTCTTCTACATTTCTGAATTTTGTGGTTGGTTATTCACTGACTTGAGAAAACCTGAAACTTGTTATGAGAGACCACCTGTCTTGAGAGACCACTTTTGTGTGGCCCAAAGGGCGGTCTCTCAAGACAGGTTCTACTGTAGTTCTATTGATAAATCAAAAGATCTGTGATAGAAACAATCAAAGAAAATGTTTTCACATGCAAAACAAACAATTGCAAGTAATATAATCTTTGTCGATGTTTTAAAAACACAAATTAATTAGTAGTAGTTAATTAGTAGTCACTTTGTGTGAACTGATCAATGATAGTTCTAGTCTGTGATCTCCTAAAATAATCAATACTAGGTGTGCATTATTTGACATATTGACTGAACTTCAAATTCCCAATTAGGCAAACTGTCAAATTCAGGACATTGAATTTCAGTCATTTGTCCAAATGACTGAAACAATTAGGCATTTGGCCAAATGATTGACGGTCACAGACATTTGACCAAATGACTGAAAGTTTTAGTCATTTGGCCAAATGACTGATTTGACACATTGACTGTAACATATACATGCACATAGATGCATACATATGAAGGCAAACCTACTTGATTTTCGCAGTAAGGCACACCTATTTACCTTTCACAGGATACATGTATACACATGTACACAAACTTCACAAAGTCCAATAATTACAGATAGAACCCGAGCCCCTCACAAATTGTCCGCAACTGGCAGGTCACTCTATGCATTTGTTAAGGCGGTCAATTGTTTTTTCATATGCCCTGGACACGATAAATGCCTCAGCCAGCTAACCACCGGATTTAAGCCAGAGGGCCACTGGCTGAGGCACTACCTGTGCGACCTGTTGATAATTAGGACCCATCGTGCCCCTATTGCCAGTTTATGAGGAGATTATGTCAAAAGTAGGTGCAGAGTTAGTGGCTGGATCTTGAGCTCCGAGTGTAATTGAGACATCAAACAATCGCCACAATCCAGAGGTCGCTTTTTGAGGCGGCCCCTAACGCTTGCCACACAATCAAGTTTTGGCCAATCAAGAAATGCATGACATTTTATTTGACATTTGCAGGCATTACATATGATTTGTCTCACAGAAAGGGGCACATTGGGTCACGACGGTAGCTCGACAGGGTTAGATACACATGCGTAGGCCTTCTTACACATACTTACAGCATGTTCATAACTGTAGACTTGGTAGATTTTTAACATACATGACGGGATGAGATATCCAGGCTTGAATGTAAGTGGGAGGTTAATGGATAAACTTTAGGGAGTTTTTGGTATGTGTGTGTTACACTATTGATAAATATGGGTTGTGATAGCTCAAATTTGACAATCAGGACAGTAAGGGTTGTTACATTGAACATTCACAAGATATACGGATAGTAGATTCTTAGTCAGTAACTTTTTAAACACGTTTCTATTCTGGATGTTTTGTAGTTCTATATCAAGTTCATTTCATAATTTGGGGAATAGCAAAATGGGTAATTTATCTAAATATTTTGTGTGTGTTCTGCTAATATGAAAGAAATCAGACTGTCTTGTGTTTGACTGTGACACATTTTGTGTTAGACTAAAAAAATTGCTAAATGAACCCGGGAGTCTATTCCTTTTCCAATCAAACATAAAGAGACAAGCTTGAGTTTTATATAAATCGTTCACTTTGAAAATATTTTCTTTAACAAACAGTGGGTCTGTATGGGCATTATATCTTTTATTGTTAATTATTCGCATTGAACGTTTTTGCATTATTAATAGTTTGTTAACCCTTTACCCAACGTAAAGGACAAAACCGGCCAGCGCTATTCTCAAAAATCGCCAATTATTTTTCAAAATATTTTCATTTTTTGTCTCAAAAACATAGGTTATGACCCCTCGTTGGAACGAGCTCGTCGAGCTCGTTCCAACGAGGGGTCATAACCTATGTTTTTGAGACAAAAAATGAAAAAAAATAATTATTCAAGAATTTTTTTTGCAAGTGTCGTCTGCTTTTCATGTTAGGTAAAGGGTTAATAGCTTCAGAACTTCCCCATATATGGATCCCAAATACAAGATGGCTATGAATAAGCACATAGTAAACAGTTTTTAAAGCTGAATGTGGTAGTATATTTTTTATTTTATTCAGGGCAAAATTATCATTATTATTTATTGATGTTTAAGGGCACATATTTATGCACAGTGCCTAATCATGACCGTGACAGTTTTACGGGTGGAGGAAGCCGGAGTACCCGGAGAGAACCACCGAGCAACGACGAGCAGCTGCCAGCTCCCCAACATCGTAACTCCGCACTGCAGCACAGGCAGGGTTAGATTGGTTGAAGACATGCGTACCATCGACGTGCAGTACGCCTTAGTACACGGCGTCATCGTGCCCCCACGCGGGCAATGAAGATGAAGTGTCTTGCCCAAGGACACAACGCGGTTGCTGCAGGTGGGATTTGAACCGAGGACCTCTCGGCTTGCAGCCTGCACCTCTACCAACTGAGCCACCGCGCTCCCGGCAAAATTAGCTCGCCCTATTTTTGAGCATAGTTGTGATATATGGGCATGGTAGAATAGATTGCCATCGATGTTTATTCCGAGGAATTTAAGTGATTTTTCAGTTTGGTTGTGTCCTATTCTAGTTACCTGTTGATTCTTTATGGAAATATTTAAATTCTCAGTGCGTTTGTTTCTGCGAGTCAGGTTAATGAGGATATACTTGGTTTTATTAGCATTCAAGACTAATCGATTAGCACAGCACCAATCCATGATTTTCTCAAGCTCTTTATTAATATAGACAGTAAGACTAGCAGTATCTGCATCTGAAGCATCCCCTGTTATGTCATCAGTGAACAAGAGGAGATTCAGATTTAACATCTGATGTCATTGACATATAAGAATAAAATGGGCCCAAGTACAGATCCCTGGGGAACACCATACATTATTTCGGCTGGATCTGAGCTGTGTTCACCATATTTGACGTATTGTAACCTTTGAGTCAGATAGCTTTTAAACCAGTTATTGCTGATTCCCCTAAAACCATATTTTTGGGGTTTGTCTAGTAGAATGGTGTGGTATATTGTGTCAAAAGCTAAGTCTAGAAAAATGGATATAGTGTTTTGTTTACTTCGTTTATTCTTTTTCTAATGCTAAGTCTTTCAACAGGTGCTTCACTGGGTGTATCGTGCAATGTTTTTTCCGAAATCTGTATTGATCCTGGTATAAGATATCAAAGTTGTCTAAAAAATTTATTATTCTTTTGGATATAATTTTTTCTAAGACTTTTGAGAAGGTTGGTAAAATGCTAATAGGCCTGTAGTTGGTGAACATTTGTTCATCACCTGTTTTATGTATGGGGATGACTTTAGTTATTTTCATCCGTTCAGGAATGGTTCCTGCAATGAATGAGCTATTAATGATATGGGCAAGTGGTTCTGCCAATACATCGACAGTATTTTTGAGGATTTGTGTTGTGATGCCATCACAGTCTTTACTGTTTTTGGACTTCATGTTGTTGGTTACATTTATCACCTCTGCAGGCGTTGTTGGGTTAATGCAGAAATTATGAGAAGAATTTGTGTTCATATAATCTAAGAATGGTTTATTTGTATTGACAATTTGTTCACTAGTGAGCTTACCAATGTTAGCAAAAAAGCTGTTGAATTCATGTGCAATTTTTGTTGGTTCCTTTAATACATCGCTACCGTTCTTGATGAATGAGGAGGGCATTGTTGCGGTACTTTTTGCCTTTTTAATTGTTTCATTCAGGATTTGCCATGTTTTGCATAGATTGTTTTTGTTTTCATTTAAAATATTATTGTAGTACACTGCTTTACTTTGTTTTTTAATTTTTTAAAAAATTTTACAGTATTTTTTATAGCTTCTAATATTTTCATCAATCGTGAATTTCAATTGTTTGTTACAGAATTTTGCCTTATTAATGGATAACGTCAAAAGTCCCTTGGACATCCAAGATTGTTTCCGAATAAATTTTCCTTTCAATCGGACTTGTTTGTAAGGAAACGATTTTTAAAAGGCTGATAGATATATATTAATGAAGGTTTCATAATCTTCTGACAATTTTCTTCGAAAAATAGATGAAAAGTCACTCTCTGAGAGGAAGGTATTGAAAATAGCCATATTGTTGGCGTTAAAAATACGTTTGTTAAGAATAGTTGGTCTCTTCATGGGTTTACAACAAGCTTTTGTATAAAATATACCAAAGTGATCAGAGACATCCGTGATGATTATTCCAGAGTAAGATGAAGTTGATATGTTATTCGAGAAGATATGGTCTATCAAAGTCGCCAAATGATTTGTTACCCACGTTGGTTTAGTAATCGAGGACAGGAAGCCTTGGCTAATGTGTTTCGAATTGATTAACACTCTAATCTTTTTGTGTTTGTCAGCTCTCAACAATAATATTTTACGGACAAATTTTCCTATCATACTGAAGAATGCAGACACCATGGCAATGCTAGGCCCCTGTGAATATGGATTTTTTTTTTTCGACTCAAGTTTCAACTCTAACTTGCCAAAAAAATATTCGAGTTGACTGAACTTTGAATTCGAACCAAGTTAGCCAAAGCCATGTGCCCAAGTGCGATTTTGTATGCAACATTTCCAGTTTAAAATAGTCACATATTCATGCTAACATTCAACAGTTCATATGTTAACAATACAGCACACTTGAATGCATGGCTGAAAAGGAGACAAAGAATCTGTATGTACCTGTGATTGCTTCACTCCCTTCTTGACTTTAAGCTTGGCATCATCTGATCTTGCCTTATGATGATGAAGTGATGGGTGCTTCTTACTGAAGTGTACCAGACGAGAGATGTAGTCCCTATCACTTAGGTTTTGTACAAAGTCTTACATGTATTACACATGTATGTAGCCGTGGCTTTATCCACTATAAAATATGAATGTATCACTGATTTCATTTGGAATCATGCGACATGCGTGATTCCAAATGACATTGGTAATACACTGTAAGTTCCATGTTGACGATGTGTGCTTGCAGTTCGCACTCAATTCCTCGCTTTGTTTTGATATTTGCCAGCATTAAATGTACAGTAGAACCTGTCTTGAGAGACCGCCCTTTGGGCCACACAAAAGTGGTCTCTCAAGACAGGTGGTCTCTCATAACAGGTTTCAGGTTTTCTCAAGTCAGTGAATAGCCAACCACAAAATTCAGAAATGGAGAAGAATGGATTTTTGTAATTACTTTGCAGTTCTTTTTTATGAAGTTTTTGTAACAAATTGAAATGGACTGTTATAAAAATTATAAAAATAAATTAGTGTTGAAAATCTTCATTGAAGATTTTCAACACTAATTTATTTTTATAATTTTTATAACAGTCCATTTCAATTTGTTACAAAAAGATTTTCAACACAAATTTATTTTTATTCCTGTCACATTTCAGGTATGTATGAAATTGTTTATTCAGCAATAATCCTAATCTTTTCACAGGGGTCTTATAAAAACATCTCAATCTTTAATGAGTTAGCAACTGAAACCCAATTAAGAGGTTTTAATACTTTTAATTGTGTTAGTATAACACAATGGATTTTCCAATTCCAGAAAAGGTAAGAAGTTTTTGTCATGGTTTCAGTCTTCAAAGGGGCGGTCTCTCAAGTCAGGTCAATTATGGCATAAAAATACAAGTTGGTACCAGGTCACAGTGGTCTCTCAAGACAGGTGGTCTCTCAAGACAGGTGGTCTCCCATAGCAGGTCCATTATAGAGTAAAACCAATCGGTGCCTGGCAGATGTGGTCTCATCAGCTATGTTTTAAGACAAAATGTTCAATTGCTAAGACATTTTCTTGCAGTAATCGGAAAAAAAGTAACAGGAAAAAAAGTAACAGGAAAAAAAGTAACAGATTTGGGTAGGAAAAAAAGAAACAGGAAAAAAAGTAACACTTTCTTATTTTTATAAGGTAAAAAAGTAACAGGAAAAAAAGTAACAGATTTGGGTAGGAAAAAAAAAAACAGGAAAAAGAGTCACACTTTCTTATTTTTATTTCATAAAAGTGATAGATTACTTAATTATGATTTAGTTATATTATTGAAACTAGTTAGATTATTACATATCAGTATAAGTACTACATAGTACATAGTTATAAAATAATTTAACAAACTTAATTATGATTTAGTTAGATTATTACATATCACACCTTGAAACTAGTTGGATTATTACATATCAGTATAAGTACTACATAGTACATAGTTATAAAATAATTTAACAAACTTAATTATGATTTAGTTAGATTATTACATATCACACCTTGTGTAATCTAATATTCTGGCCAATGCCAGTAAGAAAAGCTGAAATAGTAAGTGAACCTTGGGAATATAAACCACACAGATTTTTCAGTTTTCTATTCAGGGATTCAGCAGACTTCTGTTTGTGGATAACAGGCAGCAAACCAACTGACACCTGTTGAATAATTGTATTGGTCAGAGCTTGCTCTTTTTGAAACCATTGGATAGTCTTCCAGACTGATGGGTGCTGGTGGCCAACAAGATTGTAGAACTTGTTGTTCCAGCCTTCACATGCATTATTTGTACGAGATTCGCCATCCAGCGTAGCACTATTAACATTCCATGTAGCTGGAGGATAGGCTGGAGGAGTTAATCTAAGTCGTAATGGTGCCAACACATCTGAAGGTGCGGCGCGTGGTTGCCTGTATCTACCAGTGACATAATTTTCATCAAAATACCTCAACAGTTCCTCGGCTTCTTCTGGAACAATGTCTTTGAGGTGATTCATACCATCACGCACATCTGAAACTAGCAAGAATGCAAGTGCTTTGTGTCAGATGGTAGAAACAACCTCTACTCTGTACATGTCTACCAAACACAGCATTCACAGCTCGTAACACACCATCTTCAAAATCAGTCACAACAGTATTTACATTCAAGTCAATATTTAGCTCAGTCAGTTTATCTACAATAGCTTGAAACAGAGTCTCATAGGAAGTACGTGTCTTCCTCTGTAATATAGCGTATACACAAGATAAAAAACTGTCATGAAACTTAACCCTAACAACATAAATTTGCTGAAATAGTGGAGGAGCCATTGCAAAATTACCGTCCATAAATAAAGTACTTGCACTGCCAAGATAATTGAGTCCACTATTTGTTGCAAATGCAACCACACGCTCACTTGCATCAGGTCCATTATCAAAGAAAAGGAATTGTTCAGAGTCTGATATTTTCTGAAACTCTTCTGGAATGGTAAGCTCAGACAGACTTTTGGGGACAGGAGGACTTCTTCTGTGGTATCTCAGACTCCGTTTGGCATTATCTAAGTCTGGCAGCATCAACTTGACTTCACTTTCAGCATTTGAAACAGCTGTTGCGAGGATCTGTGATGGCTTATCTAAGGAAGAAGCTGCTTGTTTTCGCATTTCATTTCTCAATTTGGTATATGCGATACTGACATTTTCTGGAGGATGGTTGTGTTGTCTAACTATTTCTGGGTTGTTGAAATCTGTAGTAGTACAGAGACTTGCACGGCAGTCTGATTTAGCATGTTTAGTGCATTTCCACCAGACCTTGTTCTTCCTTCTTACAGATACAGTGTACATGAAACCTTCATGACAAAGTTTTTTGCCCCTCTTATTACTCTCAATGACTTCCATGATGACTCAAGAACATTTAATGACTAATTCAAACTGCTGTCCAATATATAGTTTGCTGTGTGTTTATTTTTTCAAGAACATTGTTGTACATCAAAGAAGAGAATTCATGAAAGTAGCCACACTTGCTTGTGTTTATTTTTTCAAGAACATTGTTGTACATCAAAGAAGAGAATACTTGAAAGTAACCACACTTGCTGTGTGTTTATTACAATGTGTGTTCATTTGCTTCAAGAACATTGTTGTACATCAAAGAAAGCATGATGGATATCCTTGTAACAACATTGTTATAGCACACATGATCTCCAATTACAAAATAATTAAAAAAATAAAAAATAAAATTATTATTATAATTATTATAATGAAAAATGAAATAATGAAAAAACACTGTTACTTTTTTTCCTGTTGTATTATTATAATTGTTACTTTTTTTCCTGTTTCTTTTTTTCCATTTTTTTTTTTCCTGTTACTTTTTTTCCTGTTACTTTTTTTCCTACATTCTTTTCTTGCAAGTGTCATCTATTGTCCTCGTTGGGTAAAGGGTTAAGCTAGTCTTAGATGATGTCCTGCTGCATCTAGAAATTCTAGAGGCGATTTTTGTCCTTCAACCATCATTTGCTTTAGACGTTGAAGTCGGTTCTCAACTTCCCTGTAGACTCTTTTCCTGCTTGGTGGAGCTGCGCCAAAATTTATTTGTGCGAATTTTGCTCTATCAGCATTTTCAATTTTCTTTATAACTTCCACAAACCTGTAGATATTTGGGTGTCTGTGGGGCAATGTTCCATTCAGGCGATTGTGGAAGCCTTCTAGGTGGTTGTTTGTCCTGGGACCTGTTGTCTGATGATGATTCCAAAGAGGGATTTGGAATCTTGCATCATCATCAACCCATGTTGTGACCATATAGTCATTAAAATCTGTTGCTGTAGGTACTTCTGGGGTTGACTCCATGGCGTCTATCCAAGTTTCTTGGACAATCGTTGGTGGAAGAAGAGCAAGTCCTGCTGCTCTTCTAATCCAGGACTGGATAGCTGTGTCTTCCCTATATTGTACAGACAACCCAAGCTCTTGGGTTTTGCGCCAAATGGCCTGACAGAAATGGAAAAAACAACCTTTCACCTCTGCATCTGGAAATTCACTTGTAACCGCATGAATAGCAGCAATCTCAAAATCAGCTTGCATACGACTAGGGACAAATGGTCTATACAGTCTCTGTTGAATTTCAGATTTCAGCTGCCTGAACAGTCTTGTATATGTTGATGTCTGCCTGTTTGGTAGAAGAGCAAACACAAGTGGATATGAACTGGTCCCGTTCATTGCATGAATGGTGTAAACCTGGCTCCATAAACCGGGGCATGAAGAAAATGTACCATCCATGTACATGGTTTCAGCAGACTGCAAAGCTTGTAGTTGGTCATCAGTAGAAAAGACAATCATCTTTTCTTCCTCTCCATCAGTTAAAGTAAATAACGACATCCATCTGAAGTCTCAGACCATGTGCCGTCAAGGTTAACCTCAGCCCTTGTCTTGGGAAGTGATGGTATGTTTTTTTTGCCTGTGCCTATACAAGGCACTACTTATTGATGGGAAAGATGGCAGTAACTCTACTTGGTCTCTACCAATTATTTCTTCATTATATAAGGACTTCATTTGGGTAGTCTCTTCTCTTGCTCTCTTTCTCATTGTGCTGATAAACCTCACAGTGTTACTATCTTCTGGGTGATGTGAATGATCAGAGATATCTCTGACAAAGTGTCCAACGGTGGTGCACCTTCCCTTGCAAGTAGAATGTATACATCCCCAGTGAGTGCAGCTCTGTCTTATTTTATTTCTGTTATATCTGTAGCCGTCCAAAAGTACCTGTGGCGTGCCCTTCTGTGACATTACAAACTCAACTTTCTTAACAGTAGCCATTTTCAGGATATGATTCCCAAGTAAAGTCTGGCATCTTATATAGAGCACTTTTTTGACTGTGCGTTTATAACATAACTGAGTTCACTGTAAACATGTTCTGTTTGATCTTGATTAGAAGATAAATAATAATAATGATAATAATTAACAACTTATTTGATGTTTTGTTTGTGTGAACAAGTTTTACTAACAAATAATTATCAATTCTTTGGTAATTCTCTTGTTTGGATAAACCTGTTTTCATTAATATAATATCAGTCTATTCCATTGTAATAGTGGGTGAACATAATTAACTACTTTTACTGAGTGTCTGAGTTATGGGATGTCTAAGTTATGGGATGTCTAAGTTTTGGGAGATAACCTTTGCAGGGGGCCTAGGCTTTGCTCTCTATGACAATCACCACTGGAACAGTTGCTATAGTGGACAGGAGACCTACTCTGGCAACTCCCAATCTCCATAAACGTGGTTATGAGAACTACATCCACTGCTTCGACAAATTTTACAACTCAAACATATTTTTTGTGAAGTGCTAGATGTCGGTCTCATTCCATTGTAAAATTCTCATGAATCTTGTTGATTTGCTTCATGTGAAATGAAATTCCTTCCTTTTATCATCTCCCATCAAGAGATCTGGGGTGGCTATTGCACTGGGGGGGGGGGGGGGGGGGGTCGATGGTACTTTCAGATATATATTGTTACTTCCTAACTCCATTTTTTTCTATTTTTACTTTAATTTTTTATAACATCCCCGAGAATGGGTACATTTTTAAAAGGTGAATTCGGGCCTAATATCAAACCTTCACCAACCATCACTGTTTTCTCTTCTCTCTCTAGATATAAACCATCTCCATGGGTATTGAATGCACTATCCTTTGTGGGTCTTCGATACAATCCTTTGCCATTTTTTTCAATTTGATACATGGCTCCTCCATTTTTCAAATATAGACTGCTTCCAAAAATATAGGGAATGGGTGTTCACTGGAATGAGTTTGTTCTAATGAGTGGTTGTAAGCTATGATTTTGAGGCAAAAAATGAAAATTTGTGCTTATTTGAGAAATGTTTATTGCAAATGTCATTTGCTATTCATTATTTGTGTAAGGTGAAGGGTTGACTGGTAGAGTGCTAAATTATTTTTCACGTTCAAAATTTGTTGATACTTCTTTACCTTGTTACAATTTATGGGAGACAGCCCATAGGCACTCTCCCATCAATTGTAACAGCAGAAAATTTACAAAAAGTTGTTTTCTTTCAACTATGAACAGGATAATTAATCATCCATTAACCTTTACCCAATGCAGAGAAAATAAAAATTTATTTTAATTACTTTTTTTTTAATTTTTAAAAAATAGTTCAACAAAACCATATCATGTGACCCCTCATTGGAATGAGCTCAATGAGCTTGTTCCAATGAGGGGTTACATGATATGGTTTTGTTGAAATATTTATTTTTTTTAACAGCTCAATTTGCGGATTACGTGGGCAGATGCGGACGATTCATTAGGTAAAGGGTTAATAAACACATAATATGCACCTGATTTTCAGATGTGAGATTTCCCGCCATTTACCAAAAGTACAAGTCTTTGGATTCCAAAGACTGAGTTGACCCCATTACGATAGAGAGAAAGAGATATTCACTGCTAAAAATTCTCTTTTGGCAATACATACTCTCTGTCAAGATTTTTATTATTATATAATGCATACAGAAAATGTGATGCAAATAAGGGTCAAAGGGTTAAAATATTCTTCCTCTTGATATCATCAGGTCATATCAAGTTTAAAGTTCATCAGATACTTTCTTCTCAACTTGTGTTGCATGTATAATAAACAGGCAAAAACACATGTCAATGGAGAATTTTATCAACTGGTAGAAAAGCCCAAAAGAGAAAATGTGCTTGCTATGTCTAACCACAAGAATCTGCCGTGCTTTGGATACCAATCGATATGGCAATTGCACGCATTTCCTACGCGCAATTAAGCCAAGATAAGCGCAGAGTTCGTGACAAGACTTCTAGTTTTGGGTGTCTAGACTGGTCAATATGAGACCCATTCCCAATGGCATTTAGGCACGATTTTTCCCAATTCCCAACCTCAAATTTCTCAATCTTAGCCCGCACTGAAACAAACATTTAATGCCTGAACTGGGGGCATCATGAGGCCTCAGAAAACCAGTGGTTTTCTAAAGCCTTATGACCACCCAGTTCAAGACCCCATTTCTGCATTAAATTTAAATTGCTTATCTGACAAAGCTTAGAAAGTGTATAATTTCTAAGTTTTTGTGTGCTTCTTCACTGCAAAAACAAATTCCCAATTGGAACCCCCACGATGCAAATTTTTCCAATGGCATGGCCTCAGACCCTTACCAAAGGGGGTAAAAGAATCCCTGAGGTATCAAAGGTGGTGTCCCTCACACGTTTGTGGGGCTGGTGGAGAAGCATATTTTTCAAAATCTGAATTTTTAAAAATGTGTCCCAAATAGTGTTATTTGCTAGTTTTAACTGTACATTATGTACTGATTGCTCCTATACCTGTCAAACAGATGTTTTTTTTCTATTAGTCTGTGTGCCAACTGTTACTTTTCAGGGTACAAATACAAATTGTGGAACATAAATGAATATTTTTTATGACGTGCTTTATTCTACAGGTTTGTGGACATCTGCTTCTGCCGCTGAAAGACCTTCTAGGTATTTGTTTGCTTAACCCTTTACCCAATGCAGACGATATCAAAATTTATTATTTTAAATATCATTTTTTCAAATTTTTCAAAAAATTTCTACAAAACCATATCATGTGACCCCTCGTTTGAACGAGCTCATCGAGCTCGTTCCAATGAAGGGTCACATGATATGGTTTTGTTGAAATCTTTTGAAAAATAATATTTTTTCAACTGCTGAATTTGCATATTACGTGGGCGGATGTGGGCGATTCGTTGGGTAAAGGGTTAATGTTTCACTTAACTCAATAGCTATAACTGACAAGTGATATTCATAAAAACCATCATTCATGTTTTATTTTTTAATTTTATTGTCCCCAAAATAAAGGAAATGGGTCTTCACTGGAATGAGTTCATTCTAATGAGTGGCTGGAAGCTATGATTTTGAGGCAAAAAATGAAAATTTGTGGTTATTCAAGAAATTTTTATTGCAAATGTCATTTTCTCTTCAAGGTGAAGGGTTGACTGGTAGAGTGATAATTATTTTTCACTTTCAAAATTTGTTTGACACTTCTTTGCCTTCTTACAGTTTTTGGGAGACTGCCCATAAGCACACTCCAATCAACTGAAACAAGACAAATCCCTAACAACAAAATAATTTCACTTAAAAGATAATATGAAGCACATGACAGAAAATGAAGCCTTTAACCCTTTACCGAACGAATCGCCCGCATCCGCAAATAATATGCAAATTCAGCAGCTGAAAAAATATTATTTTTCGAAAACTTTCAACAAAACCATATCATGTGACACCTCTTTGGAATGAGGTCATTCCAATGAGGGGCCACATGATGTGGTTTTGTTGAAATTTTTTGAAATGAAAGTGTCAATGACACTGTAGCTCAACTTGTCAAGACAAAGACATGTACATGTATAGTATGTGACACAGCAATGACAAACATCTAGGTAATGACCTGATAACAAAGGTACATATAAAGTATTGTAACGGTCTGTACATAAATACTGACCGTTGCCTGTAACAAATGTATAGGTAAAGTATTGTAAAGGTGGGTGACAGTCAGATGCTGAACTAGAAAAAATCTTTGAGTCCCAGAGTGGGTCTGACTGAACCCCAAAATATTTGTTCTCATAGCACAGTGATAACAAAGGCACCCCAAAACACACTCGTTCCTGTCCCAAGGTGAAAACAAAAGTACTCAAGAAGTTTTGTGAAGATCAGTTCATAAATACGAGCTGTATAGAACTTGTGACAAAAAACTGATTGGACCTAATTTCGGTACAAAATGGCCACTGGCAGCCATCTTGAATTTTGGACCGTACCCAGAAACACTCATTCTCATCCCAAGGAGATAACAAAGGTACCCAAGAAGTTTTGTGAAGATCGGTTCATAAATACAGCCTCTACCCTGAGCCGTATTGACATGTGTGCTTACATTGTGTAAGTTGCACTGAATAAATCAAAGTTCATCTAATTTGCATAATTTCTGCACGAAAAAAAAACCCTTACAATATGTGAGGTATTCCATGTTACTAAACATTCATACAAAAATTTATTAAAATCAGAACTTTCATACAGAAGTTCTATACAAAAGACTGATTGCACTAATTTTGGTACAAAATGGCTGCTGGTGGCCATCTTGAATTTCGGACCACACCCAAAAACACTCGCTCTCATCCCACGGTGATAACAAAGGTACCCAAGAAGTTTCGTAAAGATTGGTTCATAAATATGGCCTCTAGTCTGAGCTGTATAGAAGTTGTGTACAAAAAACTGATTAGACCTAATTTCGGTACAAAATGGCCACTGGCAGCCATCTTGAATTTTAGATCGCACCCAGAAACACTCGTTCTCGTCCCAAGGTGATAACAAAGGTACCCAAGACATTTCGTGAAGATCAGTTCATAAATACAGACTCTAGTCTGAGCCGTATTGACATGTGTACTTACGGTGTGTAAGTCGCACTGAAAAAATCAAAGTTCATCTAATTTGCATAATTTCTGCACGAGAAAAAAACCCGTATTATATGTGATGCATCCCATGGTACTAAACATTCACACAAAAAATTATTCAAATCAGGGCTTTCATATGGAAGTTCTGTGCAAAAATCTGATTGCACCTAATTTTGTACAAAATGGCTGCCATCGGCCATCTTGAATTTCGGACCGGACCCAAAAACACTCGTTCTCGTCCCACGGTGATACCAAAGGTACCCAAGAAGTTTTGTAAAGATCGGTTCATAAATACGGCCTCTAGCCCGAGCCGTATTGGCATTTGCACTTACAGTGCGGAAAGTAACCCCAAAAAACATCAAAATTAGTCTAATTTGCACAATTTACGTACGAGAAAAAAACCCGTATTATATGTGATGTATCCCATGGTACTAAACATTCATACAAAAAATTATTCAAATCAGAGCTTTCATATGGAAGTTCTGTACAAAAAACAGATTTCTGCATCGTCGGTACAAAATGGCAGCTGGCAGCCATCTTGAATTTTGGACCGCACCCAAAAACACTCGTTCTCGTCCCACGGTCATAACAAAGGTACCCAAGAAGTTTCGTAAAGATCGGTTCATAAATACGGCCTCTAGCCCGAGACATAGCAGCTTGGCACTTACAGCTCTGAAAGTAACACTAAATAAATCAAAGTCAGTCTAATTTGCATAATTTACGCACGAGAAAAAAACCCGTATTATATGTGATGTATCCCATGGTACTAAACATTTATACAAAACTTTATTCAAATCAGAACTTTCATACAGAAGTTCTGTACAAAAAACTGATTTTTGCATCATCGGTACAAAATGGCCACTGGCAGCCATCTTGAATTTCGGACCACACCTAAAAACACTCGTTCCCGTCCCAGGGTCATAACAAAGGTACACAAGAAGTTTCGTAAAGATCGGTTCATAAATACGACCTCTAGCCCGAGCCATAGCCAATTGTTGACGTACGGACCGACGGACAGACGGACAGACGGACGACGGACGACGGGCCATGACAATAGCTCAAATTTGACTTCGTCAAAGTTGAGCTAAAAATGATATTTAAAATAATAAATTTTGATATCGTCTGCATTGGGTAAAGGGTTAACTCTTAGAAGCCAGGAGTTGAGTTTTCTTACCTGTGATGTAATATGGCAGGTAATCTGGCTGTGATGGTTCAGCTATCTTTGGGCTGGGGGAGAATTAAACACTGAGCAGGTGCTTATAGTCAAGTGTCATCTGCCTGAATAGGCAGACGACACTTGACTAGAAGCACCTGCTTTACTGTAAGTTTTTCGCGGTATGTCATGTTCAATAAATTCATTCTGATTCTCCGGCTTCTAAGAGTTAAGATCAAGTTCCTGCATTTCAGAATAAAGCCAAAATATGGGCTTTCAACACTTTACCAGTTAACATCATATTGACTACTGAATTAAAAATCTCGTTATACTTTGAATGAACTAGTATTGCTTACTGTATACTCAAGCAACTGGACAGTATCTAACTGGTTGAGTACTAGAAGCCACTAGTGTGGCACTATTGAAAAGTGCTGAAAGCCACTTTAGTGGCTTTATGCCGTATGCATTAGCTTGTTGTTTGCCCAAGAGTAGAAAAAAAATTGTTTATATAAAAAATGTTTTATTACAATATATTGGAGAGTTCCAACAAGTACTTACCAATAAATTGTAAAAAAACAATATATAAACAAAGTCTTAGTAAATTAAGGTTCCCTATGATGGTAGCATGGCATCTTTGAAAAAAAAATACTCATATTTCAAATCCACTTTGAAAAATAATTAGAACTCAACCAGCTAAAATTTTCATCATTGAACAAATTCTTAGTATAGGGAATAAGGTAGTAATAACCAGTCACATCTGGTCTACCTGTGTTTGCAGCAAAGACTTGACAAGAAACCATGGTCGGGGTTCATTTATACTAGTACCAAAGATGTCCAGACAACTGCAACTTTGTTATAGTTTGGAAAAAGATCTGTGGATTACCAATAAACACACAAGTTTGATGATAATGAATGAAATAGTGAACGATTAGTCGACTAGTCAATGTCGACTCTGGGCAAACCAGTAGTCGACTCTCAATTGTGCAGTCGACTAGTCGGAGGAGTTCAAGCTTTTAGGTAAATAGTATCCCTTCTGTGCCACTGTCAGACAGTTTGAACAGCAATATTGGGCAGTCAATGTATACATCTATTGCCATCTAATAGTAGTGACAGTAGTTTGTTTTAACTGGTACTAGTAGAGAGCTGAATTATTTTGGGCTATCAGGATATGTTATTAATTTGCCTTG
This sequence comes from Pictodentalium vernedei, assembly GCA_031216915.1. NCBI lineage: Eukaryota > Metazoa > Mollusca > Scaphopoda > Dentaliida > Dentaliidae > Pictodentalium > Pictodentalium vernedei. Next base: position 745,585,589 of record CM062295.1, read on the forward strand.
TTGCAATTTATGGGAGAGTGCCTATAGGCACTCTCCCATAAATCGCAACAAGGCAAATTAAATAAGACTAAATAATTTCACTCTTAGCATAATTAGAAGCACATTAACAGAATAATGTTCCAGTAAGTTGCTGTATATGAATGCCCAAGTGAAGCCAAATTTGGACCTTCAGCACTCTACCGGAACACCAACACTGTTATAAGGAGACGGGTTATCACCAATGACTAGTCGAAGTTGACTTGACTTTTGGGTATTGACTAGTCGACTTTGGAATTCACTAGTCGTTTGAGCACTATAGTGAACAACACTAAAGTTGGTACAGTGGCTGTCTTTAAATTGAATAACCCTGTTAAATAAATATAAGCACCAAACACAAAACCATTTACCATACCTTTGGTACAAATTGACCAGTTAATTGTACATAGGTTACAGAGCAAACTCCTGTTAACTGAATCAAAAATCTTGTTATATGACAAGAAACTACCTTGACAATCACATATTTTCCCCTGTTTATTAACCTATTTGGCCTCAGAAAATCCAATACAGGCATTTAATCTTTTATAGTGCACTTGTTTTCAACCAATGCTAACCCTGCTTGTGTAGAGTTAGTATGTTGGGGAGAATGGCAGTTTCTTGCCATTGCTCAGTGGTTCTCTCTAGGTACTCTGGCTTCCTCCACCCATAAAACTGGACACGAGGTGACCCTGGCTGTCAGAAATGTTGTTAAATCACAATAAAGAAAATAAAGAAAAAATCCATTGTATTTTGTTTGACAAAGCTCCATGAACTCTGTCAAACAAGATATTGGGGAGCGCAGTGGCTCAGTAGGTAGAGGTGCAGGCTGCAACCGAGAGGTCCTCGGTTCGAATCCCACCTGCGGCAACCGCGTTGTGTCCTTGGGCAAGACACTTCATCTCCATTGCCTACGTGGGGGCACGATGACGCCGTGTGCTAAGGCGTACTGCACGTCGATGGTACGCATGTCTTCAACCAATCTAACCCTGTCTGTGCTGCAGTGCGGAGTTACGATGTTGGGGAGCTGGCAGCTGCTCGTCGTTGCTCAGTGGTTCTCTCCGGGTACTCCGGCTTCCTCCACCCGTAAAACTGCCACGGTCCTGATTAGCCATTGTGCATACATATGTGACCTTAAACATCAATAAATAAATAAATAAATATAACAAGATATTATGGAATAAATGCTCATTGTGTCTTTAGAATACAGGAAAGTGACCAAATTCCCGTTCTTTGAATACTCTTGTTAATTGAATAATTTTCAAAGACAAAGTTGATCTTCAATTAAAAGTTTTCCACTCTATATATAAGGTGGAATGTTTGATAACGACTTAGAAACTTACTTCTAGGGATGTCTTCAGCTTTATAGAGTTTCAAGCAAAATGTTGCAGGTCTCAACTGTACACCAGATGGTTTCAAAAGGTTTCTACAAAGAAGTTCAATTTTTCATTATGAAGAGCAATAATGAATAGTGCACAGCAAATCTCGTGAAGTCAGTCAATGAATCACGGTCAATGTCAATGTCATATTACTGTCAAAGCAGTCCAATGCCTCGTCACCCACCATATTTTGGTCAACCATTTTCTCATGTTTTTTAATTTATTAACTGGTTGAGTGATAAATTATTTTTTAAGATGATTTGAACATGAGTATTTTTTTCAAAGATACCATGATACCAGCAAGAGTAGCCTTAGGTTAGCAAAATTTTGTTCATACATAATTGTTTGGTTACAATTTATTGGAGAGTGCCAATAGCACTCTCCAATAAAATGTAACCAAACAATTTTATATAATTGAATTTTTAGTCTACTGCTGAGCAAACATCAAGCAAATGCCTACTGTGTAATGCCCTACGTGGCTTCCATTCCTTTTCAACAGAGCCATGATAGTGGCTTCTAGCACTCAACCAGTTAATGAAAGAGGGACTGAGGTTTTGATTCGATTACAACATACATAAAACATTGCATCATTTTTGTTATTGGAGCGACTTTATATGAAATCTGTAACAATATCTTCTGTAGTTTTTCATGTATGATTGTCACAAAAGGGGAGGTTGACCCAAGCTCTCAAGTTACTAGTCAAACTCTGTTAGGAATCTGCTGCTGCTGTTGTGGGCCGTTTGTTTACAAGCTATTTAGTGAAAATAGAATATGTTTTCATTTTTCCGAATTTGCTAAAAAAAGAAATTGCGACATCGACACCGTAGCTGCGACGGGTAGTGCAATCTCACAAAATTCTAAGTTCATCAAGGGCCATAACTCAAAAAAAATATATGGAACAACACATGCATTGAACAGTGGCTAGACATCTCACAAATTTCTAAGTTCATCAAAGGCCATAACTCAAAAAAATATATATGGAACAACACATGCATTGAACAGTGGCTAGACATCAATAAGATACACTCACATGCCAAAATATAAAGTCATTCCATCAAGTATTTCAAAAGTTATTGAGTTTTGAAACTCGTTGGTCACAGACAAACTTGTTGGTCACAGACAGACCGACAGACTGACAGACAGACCGACAGACCGACATTGCCATTTATAGAGCTGCTAGTCGCAGCTAAAAACCAGTGAAGGTCTTAAGCTGAGTTTGAATAATACTGGCTGGTTTTGGCCATTATGTTGGGTAAAGAGTTGATTTAGATGAGATTTCACCAAGTCTGTACAGTACACAGGGTGAGTTACACAGTTAAAAATGAATTTTTTTTATAAGCAAAAGGTGTGACTAACCCTGTGCTTTGCACATGGTTAGTCACACCTTCTGGTTATAAAAAAATAATAACTGCCAGATCACACACTCAACATAACACTCGACATTTTGGCCAGATCATTGATTCATCATTGGCTCATTGGCCAGAGATTTGCACCTCTGATTTCAGAGAGTGCACACCTAATCATGGAAATACCTGATCGATTGATGAAGACCATTACAGCCTTAGGGGTCTCTCGTCCTATCACCTGGACTGTCCAGGGGATAGGAATGAGAGTCCACCTGACTATGGAGTTCCTAGTTGAAGAGGAGAAAACATCACCGCCCTCCTTGGGGAGAGGTAGCACCTTTGTTGAGAGGATCTCCTCTCGCACTGGTCCTCACCCGAAGAGGGAAGAAGGCCCTGAGAAGAGGAAAACAAAGAAGAAGAGCCCGGCCACCAAGCGGAGGGATTCCCGACGCTTGGAGGCTTTCTTGGAGAAGAAGAGAGAGAAGAGCGAGGAAGGGAAAGAGGAGGAAACAGCTACCATTTCTACTCCGACTCCCACGGACTCACCCATCTCGCCTCCAGCCCCCCAGCTGGAGACGCCATGTGCAGACGGTCCGATGGAGACTGAGATGGAAATGGAGGCTGTCAACACGCCTCTTCCAGTTCCTCTCTCGCCTCTCCCCTCTGAACCGGAAAGCCAGGACACGGAGCGGGAAACCATCAGGAGAGAAGCCGAAGAGAGCGAGATCGCACGGCAGAAAGAAAATGAAGCAAGGGAACAGCACCGCATTGAAATGGACCAAAAGCTTGAGGAAATGATAAGAATGATTATGGAATTACAATCCACTCAAGAAAAAGAAAACAACAACAACCCTCAAGCACCACCAACACCAACAACAGAAACAAACATCCTATCACCGACACAGCCACCTCCGAACAAGAAAAAATCAAAAAAGCACAAACGCCGATAGCCTCCAACCTTCCACCTTTCCTTTTCATCCTCTAACATGACCAGACATGGCCCAAGGCAACTAATAGGAAAACTACAAAACAGTAAAAGATGGGTCGAAAAGGTTTACTCCAAATCGCCCCAGCGTGCCTTCGGCGCACTAAAACCATTCTTTTGACAACATAACACTCTTTATCATAACATTCACACCTCTGACTTCAGAGCGTGAACACTCTGATTAGTTATCATGGAAATACTGGAATTACCAGTGAAACTAAAGAAGACCATTTCAGCTCTGGGTGCCTTTTGTCCCATCATCTGGACTATCCAGGTGAAAGGCAAGAGCATCTACCTGTCCTTGGAGTTCAAAACTGAGGACACCACACCACCCTCTTTGGGGAGAGGTAGTACCTTTGGTGAGAGGAACTCCTCTCACACTGGTCCTCACCCAAGGGAGTCTGGAGGCCCTGAAAAGAGAAGGAAGAAAAGGAAGAAGAGCCTGTCCCCCAAGCGAAGGGATGCCTGATGCCTGGAGGCTTTCTTGGAGAAGAAGAGAGAGAAAATTGAGGAAAGGAAAGATCTAAAAACAGCTGCCACTTCCCCTTCCACTCCCACAAACAAACCTAACCAACTGCCAGCTCCCCAGCAGAATTGCTGGATGAGGAACGTTCTGTGGAGACTGAAGTGGAAATGGAAGTTGCTTTCTCGCCACTACCCGATCCTCACTCACCTCTCCCTTCGGATCATGAAGAGCCCACCACAGATGCATGGGAAAAACTACAACAACACAAACCACGATGCAAGAGGCAAGAGAAGAAGCTAGATCATGGGGAACCCAAGAACAGGAAAAAGATCAACCAAACACACCTGAGCAATCGAAAGCCACCTCAGCCAAAAGCTCCAAATAACACAAGCAAAAGAAGAACAAATGCAACTAACTGAGTACTGCAGCCTCTTTGCTCCTTTGCCTTGCCCAGACACAACAAAACTATCATTCAACAGTTGTATTGGGTCAAAAAGGGCTTGCCCCAAACCATCCCTGCACGCCTTCGATGTGGTAAAACCATTGGATTAGATCAAACACTCATGGTCATTCACACCTTGGGCTCAGAGGTGTAATCTACTGAACAATGGAGCTCCAACTTGTTATCCAAGAAACACTGCACAGAATGAAGGCTACCCATGCTACCACCTGCTGGAGTATCCAGATGCACAAGAGGTATATTCATCTGACAGTGGATTTTGAGAAAGAAGCCAACTGACATCCTTGGAGAGGTGTAGTACCTTTCATGGGGGATTTGCTCCTGCACTGGTCACTCTCCAAGTGACTCAGACTTGCTGGGTGATGATCTATCCATTGGAATCCAAGAGTCACAGAAGAAGAAGAAGAGAAAGATAAGGAAAGGACCATCTACCAGATGCCATGATGCCCGTTAACTGGAAAGGAAGAAGTAAGAGAAGGACTTCAGAAAGGGTCAAACCTTGCACTTCTGCATGGTCCATGTCCAACCTGACACACTCCTTGCCAGGGGAGCAGTTGGAGGATGCTGGGTTGCCAGGGACTAGGTCAACCTCCAGCCCAACTCATCTTTCCTTGGAAAGTGAGATGGTGGAGGGCGATCTTTCCTTGGTGCAGGAAGTGGTTATGAATGCTGTCCCTCAGACACCTCCAACTACTACTGAATCATCTTCTCCTATCCAGAGGACTTCCCTGGAGACAGAACATCCGGCAGAGGCAACCTTTTTGGAAACCTTGAGGAGAGATGCCGCGAAGCAGGGAGAGAAGGGAGAGACAACATGAAGAACTATTGGCAATGATTAATGAACTTTCAGAGTCAACAAGAAGAATGTTACTAAGGTAACACATGCCCCCCCGCCCCTTGTGACCTTCATGGCAGAAACTATTATACATGACACACCTTCTGACTGTCCTTAACATTTGTAAAAAGTTTAACAATTGTACTATGATTTGTTTCGGAGTTATGGCTGAGACACGAATATTGAACGATTTTTAGTGTGACCTTGGGTTAACCTTCAAAGGGTTAACATATTATATGAGAAACGTATAAAATGCATTTCACAAATTTCTTTAACCCCTAAATGCTGGCTTAAGAGCAAAACAGAAAATAAGTAGACTGTCATCTGCAAATTGAGGTCTCCAGAGGGTGAATTTAGTGATGTTACCCTGCACAGCAGGGTAGCATCACTAAATTTACCCTCTGTGAACCTCAGTCTCAATCAGGGTCTCAAAACTAAACAGAAAGAGATACCCAGAGGAAAAATTGACCCACTGTATGGGATAGCATCATCATTTTCACATCAAATTCACCCTCTAGGGACCTCATTCTGCAAATGTCAGACTGCTTACCGTATTTACTCTATGGATTGGAACACTCTATGATTTGGGACACACATTTTTTCCAGAAAACTATATTTTTTTTATGCTCCAAAGTTTGGGACATTCAGGAGATTTGTTTCCAGTTGACCCGTCGCTAGTAGCAGACGACACTCATAAAAAAAATTCTTGAGTAACTAAAAATTTTCATTTTTTGCTTCCAAAAAATAGCTTATGATCCTTCATTGGAACGTGCGCAATGCGTGCGTTCCAATGAGGTATCATAAGCTATGTTTTGGAAGCAAATAATGAAAATATAAAAGAAATTGGACGGTGATTTTCGTATATAGTGATGGAAAACGAATCACACACAACTTTATTCAGGATCATATCAAGACCAGGCTGTGTTGGACACCTGTGAAAATAATTATTTTTAGCTGTCCCAATACATAGAGTAAATACGGTATTTTCAGGCCTGATTGAGAGTCAATTTAAAAATCTCAATTTTTTTTTACAAAAGTGTTCCCACTGTCTAGAGATGAATAGATAGCATTGTAGGCATAATTTTGTATATGAGCTATGTGGCAAGTGACCATGTTTAGAAACATTGAAAGATTAAATCCTAATTATGGAACATTTCAATATTCCAAAGGGTTTGAAGTTTAGTAGTGGAGAAGCATAAACTAATGTGAAAAAGGTAAACAATGACAAATAAGGGTTCATTTTTGAGACTCATTTTTGAGACTTACAAAATACAATATTTTCATAAAAACTGGACAAGCTTTAATCATTTGCTGTCAGTAAACAGTTCCATGGTAACTGTTTCTGGTAGGCTGAACCAGATTTCAGACACTGTTTTTCTCAGCGATTATGTGTTTCCAGAATTTCAAAATCAGACATTTAATAAATTGGTGTTAAGAAAGAAACAAATAGGATATTGTTCATATTTTTGCAGTACGAAATTTAAAAATCTAAAAACAGCATTTTCTAAGAGAAACATGTTCCACACAGTGTGCCAGATTTCATGATTCTTGGTGAAGAGTTAGTACCTGAAACTGCTATTGATCAAAAATGAAAAAAACGAGGCCAAGTGATTTGTGAGAAGAAATTTTTTTTTTATTGTTTCCACATTTACTCACAGTCTCAAAATCTACGGTCTCGTGACACTTCTAAAAAGACCAAAGGAAGTGGAATTAAACAAACTCATTTAGGTCACACAAAGTAGGTCTTCTGTTTCTCAGGCCATTTTTTGTAAAATTGCAAGCAGACGGGCAGTCTTTTATTTTATTTTTTATTTTTGTAATTATTTCTTTGCCATCATAAATTCATGTTCTTGGTTTGTTTTATGTTTTAGGTTTCATAATCTACAGAATAGTATGAATGGTGGTGTATTTCACCACTTCACTGCAATAAGGCTTTGCAATGCTAAAGCATTGCAAAGCCTTGTTGCACTCCTGGGACAAATTTTTCAATTTTATTAACTTGGGTAAAATATCAGACATAAAAGATTTAATTTTTTGGGGAGGAGTTTGAAGTTTGTATTGGTTATAAAAAGAGAGTCTGTGGCAGCCACAAAGACCATGTAGGAGGGCCTGAGAAACAGATTTGTAACTTTTTTAGGATTTATCAACCTTATTGAGATATTATATATCAATGAGCATATGCCACAACATGGCAACCCCCCCCCCCCCCCCCCCCACACACACACACACTAAGAAAGCAGTGGATCCAAATGTTTATGAAAAAACCAAGATCATCTCAGAATGTATGCCAAAAACAAATTTTGTGAAAATCTGATTACATCTTTCAAGTTAACGCTTTCACAAAGTTATTATCAGACAAGAACCGAGTTTTCAACAAAATATAAAAATGAAACTATTTGGTACAGTGGTTTGGGAGAAATAATTAATGTTTTCTCCATTGTCATCAATTTTAACAATTTAACTGGATTCAAAGTTATTTTGTCAGTCATCTTACAATGTGCAGCGGCATATCACATTGATAACAGAATCAGACCCAAGTGTTTTGAAAAATGCAAACATGTAAGGGTCACAATGGCATAGCAGGGGTTCAAACCCATGCTGAGAGAGTTTCCTTTGGCACCAACTGCCTAGCGAAACTATACTGAACCACGCACACCACTCAGCCACAAGCCAGAAAATAAGCAGACTGTCATCTGTAAAATGAGGTCCCCAGAGGGTGCACAGCAGGGTAGCATCACTAAATTTACCCTCAGTGAACCTCAATCTTAATCAGGGTCTCAAAACTGAAAAGAAAGAAGTTCCCAGAGGATAAATTGGTTCGCTGTATGGAATAGCATAATCAAATTCACCCTCTGGGGACCTCATTCTGCAAATGTCAGACTGCTTATTTTCAGGTCTGCTCGGCCACCAACAGACCCCATCAGTGGCCAGGTGGTGTGCATGGTTCAGTATAATTTCACTAGGCAGTTGGTGCTGAAGGAAACTCTTTCGGTGAGAGTTCAAACCCCCTATACCATTGTAAATATACCAGTGTCCTTTCTTGATTCTCTGGTACATGGGGAATTTGAAAATGAGATGTTCTCACTGATTTCCATGAGGTGCAGTGTGTAGAATTAAATGATGCAATCATATGATAAGAATATAAGGGTTACTCTTGAAGGTAGTAAGGTTAAGGTTGAAGGTTACTTAGAAATTACGAATAGGAGATAAAAAAAAAATATGAATAAAATTCACAGCAAATTTCAAAACATGAATATATCATGTGCCAAATACATTTGATGAAGGACTGAGAAAGGAAATTATTGGAATTAAAATCAAAAAAAAAATATATACCAAGAAACTTATGAAACATTTCATCAGCAAAAAGTCAATCTGAAGAGTTATGTGAAGGTCACACAGGAAGAGAACAGAAGAAAAAAATGCTCTCATGTTGTAGTTAGGTAATTTTTAGGAGTTGAAGTACATTTGTAAATTAGTTCTACTACAGTGGAGCCCACTTAATTGGATATCTCTTAATTGTATATCCCTATTAATTGAATATAATTTCCCAACACAAAACCATTTACCATACCTCCAGTACAAATTTGACCTGTTAATTGAATATAGGTTATAGAGTAAACTCCTGTTAATTGAATAAAAAATCTTGTAAAATGTCGAGAAATTACCCTGACTCTCCTCAGTTTTTCTTTGTTTATAGACCTATTTGACCTCAGTACATCCAATACAGGCATTTAATCTATTATATCTTGTTTGACAGAGCTCATGGAGCTCTGTCAAACAAGATATAATAGAATAAATGCTAAGTTTGTCTCTAGAATACAAGAAAGTGACACAATCCCTTTTAATTGAATACTCCTGTTAATTGAATAATTTTCATTGACAAAGTGGCTATTCAATTAACAGGGTTCCACTGTACAAGTTTTTTTTATTGTATTACAGTTTATTGGAGCTTACTCATAGATATTCTCTAATGAACTGAAGTGAATAAATAAATATATAATAAAATAAAAAGCATTATTTGCTAACAGCTGAATATGATGTACATTATAAGAGTTGTGAAATTTATCAAATTTATCATAGCATCAGTACAGTTTTTTGAATAGCCCAAATGGGGCTTTCTGCTAATGAATCTGTTAGGCCCCACAAAGTAGATCTTCTGTTTCTTAGGCCATTTTTTATAAAATTGCATGTGGGTGGGCGTTTTTTTTTTATTTTATTTTTTTATTTTTGTAAATATTTCTTTGCCTCATTCATGTTCTTAGTTTGTTTTATGTTTTAAGCCCCATAATCTACAGAATAGCATGGGTGATGGTGTATTTCATCCCTTGAGTGCAAGAAGGCTTTGCAATGCTAAAGCATTACAAAGCCATGTTGCGCACAAGGGACAAATTGATCAGTTTTATTAACTTGGGTAATATTTATTTATTTATTGGTGTTTAAGGTCACATACTTATGCACAATGGCTAATCGTGACTGTGACAGTTTTACGGGTGGAGGAAGCCGGATTACCCGGAGAGAACCACCGAGCAACGACGAGCAGCTGTCAGTTCTTCAACATTGTAACTCTGAACTCTGCACCGCAGCACAGGCAGGGTTAGATTGGTTGAAGACATGCGCACCAGCGACGTGCAGTACGCCTCAGTACACAGCATCATCGTGCCCCCATGTAGGCAATCGGGGTGAAGTGTCTTGCCCAAGGACACAACGCGGTTGCCGCAGGTGGGATTCGAACCGAGGACCTCTCGGCTTGCAGCCTGCACCTCTACCAACTGAGCCACCGCGCCCCCATTAACTTGGGTAAAATATCAGACATGAACTGTTTAATTTTTTTCTTTTAAGTTTGCATTGGTTATAAAAAGAGTGCATGCAGCAGCCAAAAGGACCATGCGGGTGGGCCTGAAAAACAGATTTTTAACTTTTTTAGGCCTTAAAGCATAGTTTTTTCCTTTTAACCCTTCACCTAATGATTCAGCCACACCCTTCTGCATCATTTACAAATTGAACAGCTGAAAATATTATTTTACAAAACAATTGCTATAATCGAGATCATTCCAATGAGGAGTCACATGAAATGGTTTTGTACAATCTTTTTTATAAATTAAAAAAAAAGATGATTAGAATAACAAAGCTGATATTGTGTGCATTGGGTAAAGATTTCAAGGGTTCAATGCAAGAGTATTTTAGATGCCAAAATTTTGAATGCAAATAATTGTTTTGTTACAATACATTGGAGACTGCCAATTTATTTATTTATTTATTGGGGTTTAAGGTCACATATTTCTGCACAATGGCTAATCATGACCATGACAGTTTTACAGGTGGAGGAAGCCGGAGTACCCGGAGAGAACCACCGAGCAATGGCGAGCAACTGTAGGCTCCCCAACATACGAACACCACACAAGCAGGGTTAGCATTGGTTGAAGATAAGTGCACCATCAACGTGCAGTACGCCTTAGTACACGACGTCACCGTGCCCCCACATGGACAAGGGGGTGAAGTGTCTTGCCCAAGGACACAACGTGGTTGCCGCAGTTGGGATTCGAACCGAGGACCTCTCGGCTTGCAGCATGCACCTCTACCTACTGAGCCACTGCCCCCCAACCCCCCATCCCCCCACTCCACCCCCACCCACCCCCCCCCCCCCCCATCCCCCCAGAGACTGTCAATAATTTCATATTAACAAAACTTCATATCCTCGCAGCTAAGACTGATGCACATATTAGGAATATATGAACATTTTCATTGTGGCAACATTCTTCAATAAAGCCCAAATGGGGGCTTCTAATATAGTACTTGTTATAAATGTTGATAAACTCAATCTATTTGTAATGTTATAACCAATATTTGGTAATAACACAAGTTTCAAGTTTAAGCCTGTTAAAAACAAGAGGCATAACTCTGGAATGGCAAATGTCATAACAGTGAGAACTGAACTTGACCTGCATTTCACGTTAGGTAGTAATGGTGCAAAATTATAAGGTTGTACATGAAAGCAAACTAGAGTAATCATCCAGAAACCATTGATTTTACTATTTTGTGACTTTTCAAGAGGCATAACTCTGGAATGGTAAATGCCATAACAGTGAAAATCAAACTTGACCTACATTTCATGGTAGGTAGTAATGTTGCAAAATTATAAGATCATACATCAAAGCAAACTAGAGTTATACAGTTAAAACTAGAAGTCCTGTCACGAACAGTGCACTTATATAGGCTTAATTGCGCTTTGGAATTGCTCGCAATTGTCATATCAAATGGCATCCAAAGCACGACAGGTTCTCCTGGTTACTCATAGAAAACACATGCAATGTTTCTGCCAATGGACCTCTGGGTTACCCGGAGGTCCATTGGCTGAAACATTGCCTTTGCACAGGCCATATGTACAGAATATGATAGTTTTAATTGGGTCATAACGCGCACATTAACGCGCATATCAACATGCTATTTACGCGCATTTCATGATAGGACTTCTAGTTTTAACTGTAATCTGGAAACCATTTGTTTTGGGTGGATGGATGGATGGACAGATGGACAAAGCGGTGACTATATGCTCCCCAAAAAGTTTTTTTCGGGGAGCACAAAAAAATCTTCTTTCCTTCAATTTTATGATGAGAGATGGAGGCTTTTTTTCTGTTAATCCACAAAATAGACCTCAAAATAGTTGGAATTATTTCAACTCCTCACAGTAATCTGTGGATAAACCAATGTTTTCAGCAGTTAAAATTTCCAAACTACATTTTCAAATTTAACCAGCTATATCTTGTTTAACAGAGCTCTCAGCTCTAGTTGTTTAGAATCTTAGTCCTACAAGTGTAAACAGTATCATTTAATCCTTTACCCAACGCAGACGATATCAAAATTTATTATTTTAAATATCATTTTTTTTAATTTTTCAAAAAATTTCAACAAAACCATATCATGTGACCCCTCGTTGGAACGAGCTCGACGAGCTCGTTCCAACGAGGGGTCACATGATATGGTTTTGTCGAAATTTTTTGAAAAATAATATTTTTTCAACTGCTGATTTTGCATATTACGCAGGCAGATGCGGGCGATTCGTTGGGTAAAGGATTAAGAGATTTTCAGGTAATAAAAAAGATTGATGGGGCAGATTGTCAGTGATTTGGGAGGAGCCTGAGAAACAAAACATTGTTTTTAATAGCCTTAATATCATTGTTATAATGTCCATACAATTTCAGGGTGTTATTTTTAACTGGTTGAGTGCTAAACATCACTATCATGGCTCTATTGAAAAGTGATGAAGCCACTTTAGTAGTTTTACACTGTATGCATTAGCTTGATGTTTGCTTAGCAGTAGAAGAAAATTTTTTGTATAAAATTGTTTGGTTGCAATTTATTGGAGAGTACCAATTGGCACTCTCCAATAAATTGTAACAACACAATTATTTATAAACAAAATATTGGTAAACTAAGGGTACTCTTGCTGCTACCATGGTATCTAATTTAGCATTCAGCCAGTTGATTTACCAAATTCAAAGCATTTATCAGCAAAAGCAAAGAATATCATATATTTATCTTCATTTTAAAATAAACTATAGGTGCCATGTTTTTGAATGATTCAGAAGTCATGAATCACCTTTCATTGTAAAGGCAACTAATACTAACAATAGTGTTTTACTCTCAAAACAAATGTAAATATTCAACTTACAATTCTATATCTTGTGATTCATCTTGTGGATCAGTTTTGAAACTCTAAAATAAAATTATAGACAAAATGAAGTCAAATTATTTCGTCTAGATATGTAAAAAAAGATCTAGTTATTCTGACAATGTCAAGAAGTCTCTATTAAAAACAATGAATAATTGTAACTGACGGAATGTTGAAGAGAAGAGGATGTGGCTGAAGATGTAAACACTGCTTCTGTGGTTTACTCTCGAGCAACAATCCTGATTTAACACGATTCAATTATCATGACCCCTGGACTTGACAAATAACTTCCACGTATTTGTTCATCAATATCGAAGTGATCCTGAATGATTAAAAATCATAATACAGTGGAGTCCTGTTAATTGAAAAGCCACTTTGCCAGTGAAAATTATTCAATTAACAGGAGTATTCCATTAACAGGGATTGTATCACTTTCTTGTATTCTACAAATAAACTTACCATTTATTCTATTATATCTTGTTTGACAGAGCTCTATGAGCTCTGTCAAACAAGATGTAATAGATTAAATGCCTGTATTGGATGTACTGAGGCCAAATAGGTCGAAAAACAAAGAAAAACTAGGAAGTGTCACAGTAATTTCTCGACAGGTTACAAGATTTTTTATTCAATTAACAGGAATTTACTCTATAACCAATATTCAATTAAAAGGTCAAATTTGTACTGGAGGTATGGTAAATGGTTTTGTGTTGGAAAATTATATTCAATTAACAGGGATATACAATTAAGAGATATCCAATTAAGTGGGCTCCACTGTATATTGTAAATTCCCATGAACGTCATTATATTATGTACAATGTTAACTAAACAAAGTGAACTACCCTAACAATCTTCCTCATTCCCTGTATCTCAGAGAGTAACCATACATGCCCGATGACACCACACAGAGCTTCTTGCTTAAATTCTGCTATTTTGAAGTACGACTTCAAAATTACATAATGATCTTTGTTTATTCACTACTCTTATGATTGTTTCTTGCTGAGCACTGGTTGCCGTATTCTATCCCCCATTACCATTAACATTATGATGCGAGCATGCCGAAACCTGGAGACAGCTTACATCTACAAAACCTATTGCTTACTGCTGTATTCTTTTTCTTTAGTGGCTCAGTAGGTAGAGGTGCAGGCTGCAAGCCGAGAGGTCCTCGGTTCGAATCCCACCTGTGGCAACCGCGTTGTGTCCTTGGGCAAGACACTTCATCTCCATTGCCCACGTGGGGGCACGATGACGCCGTGTACTAAGGCGTACTGCACGTCGATGGTACGCATGTCTTCAACCAATCTAACCCCGTCTGTGCTGCAGTGCGGGGTTACGATGTAGGGGAGCTGGCAGCTGCTTGTCGTTGCTCGGTGGTTCTCTCCGGGTACTCCGGCTTCCTCCACCCGTAAAACTGTCACGGTCATGATTAGCCATTGTGCATAAATATGTGACCTTAAACATCAATAAATAAATAAATAAATATTTGTTTTCTTTAATTACTGTAAACTTCTATGAACTTTGTGACATTGTGCAATCATCATGTATAATTTTAGAAATAAAATATGGTTTAAACTAAACACGGATTGGCAATATCTGTTCGTGTAATTTACAAACTGAGCAGTTGAAAAAACATTTTTGCCTTGAAATTTCAACAAAAACATATTTTCTGAACCATCATTGGTTGAGTTGGAATTTTGGAAAAATCTGAAGGAAAAAATTTAAACAACAAATTTCAGTTCATGTGCTTTAGGTAAATGGTTAAGCTGATATTGTGTTTGTAATTCTTTGGCTCAAGTGGTAGCTTTTAGCAGAAACTAAATATAATTGTTCTTCTTTTACATCATTTGGAACTGGAAGCAGATTTGGTTTGATACAAATTATGTTTACATGTAATCATAAAGTTATTGACATTTAATACTTAACCTTTAAGGACCTAATTACGACTTTGATAACTTTTTAACCCTTTACCTAGACCTGAAAAGCAGACGACACTTGCAAAAATAATTCTTGAATAACTAATTTTTTTCATTTTTTGTCTCAAAAACATAGGTTATGACCCCTCGTTGGAACGAGCTCGACGAGCTTGTTCCAACAAGGGGTCATAACCTATGTTTTTGAGACAAAAAATGAAAAAAAATAATGAAAATTAATTAGCGATTTTTGAGAATAGCGCTGGCCGGTTTTGGCCGTTACGTTAGGTAAAGGGTTAATGCAAAGGAACAGGTAGGTACCACAACATGCATAGTTTGGGTAAACTCATAACTTGTTTTCTAAGTACCTTATCAGTTGTTTCGAAGCAAGTCTTGGCTGCCTTTGCAGGCAGCCAAGACTTGACTAGAAACAACTGCTAAAAAGAGGTAGACTTTCAAAGTATAGTGAAAATGTATAAAAATCTCCATGCCCATAAGGGTTAAAAGCCCAATTCCAATTTTGGGCAGTATTTCTACTCTAGGTCAGGTGACCCTACCCAAAGCCATTGTGTCAATCTACAATTAAGTTCAAACTCTAATGGCAATGGTTTTTAGTAAAGTCTTGGATGCATTTAGGCCATACAAAGTAGATCTTCTGTTTCTCAGGCCATTATTTGTAAAATTGCATGCGGGCGAGCATTTTTTTATTTTATTTTTTATTTCTGTAATTATTTCTTTGCCATCAAAAGTTCATGTTCTTGGTTCAAGTTTTAGGCCTCATAATCTATGGAATAGCATGGGTGGTGGCGTATTTCATCCCTTGAGAGCAAGAAGGCTTTGCAGTGCTAAAGCATTTCAAAGCCTTCTTGCACTCAAGGGACAAATTTATCATTTTTTGTAACTTGGGTAAAATATCAGACATAAACTATTTAATTTTTTTTTTAAAGATTATATTGCTTATAAAAAGAGAGCATGCGGCAGCCAAAATGACCATGTGGGAGGGCCTGAGAAACAGATTTTTTATTTTTTTACGCCTTATCAGTAGCCAAAACTTGACCAGAAACCGCTACAAACTACAGGACCCAGTTAGTCATATGTGGCAAAAATTGTGTAAAATTGGTCAGGACTTTAAGGGTAACATCAAAGAACATGGATAAAAGAAAAGTTTTACTCACTGGAGCCTCATCACCTGGACCAAGGATGGCAGCACATATTTTGAGATAACCTTTTCCTCCAGCCATGTTATCTTCTGGATCACTGAGTAGGAGCCATTTATTGAGTAAGCAGTGTTTGTTCTCATCATATATAAAGCCAACATCACACTGTAACAATAAAAATCAAAACTTTATTCAAAGGTTAAATATCAGGATATATATGGGTCCTCAAATGCACTTGAATTTTCAAACAGAAATTCCAAAGTCTTGAAAGTGTTTGAAAATCGGAATGTGGAACAACATCATCAAAGGGCCCTGTTAAGTTTTGAAGATTCAATTTGACATCAACATCAATGGCCTGATTTGGGATTGACCTTAAAGCAGCTCCCTGATTCATATTAGAGATGGGAATATACCGAAAAACCAGAACTGATACTGATATCATGGGGATACCGTAAAAAAATGAACCGAACCAATCACAGTGAATACCAATACCATGTGAATTTTCAAATTTTCCTGCATTCACTATTTATTAGTCCCTGATGAGGCTCGATAACAGTTGAAAGGTTCATTTTCATGAAAGAAGTGACTGACTTTCTTTTTCAGTCTTGTTAAACCTCAATGGACTGGGCAACTGTCCTGAATTCCCACTAGCTACACGACAACCTCTACATGTCCAATTTCTTAGCAATGATATCTAGTCAAGTGTTGGCTGCCTTAACAGGCAGCCAATACCGGACTATAAATCACTGTTCAGGTGCTTTGTCAGTTGTCAGAAGGATCTCATGAAGATGGCATGGTCAGGACACATGCTCTGAGAGAAGTAAAGCCTGAAATAGGTCTTTAAACATTAAGGTGCATTTAGAACAAGTCACAAAATTACTGTAGATATGATATGTGGTTGTAAAAGAATGGCTCTGCTGAGCTAATTGGCAGTGTCACTTATAGCATTGTGGTAATATCATACTACATGAACTTATTCTGTTTTTCCTGATGTGAATTCCTCATTGGTACTTTCAGAAAATCTCAGTCAAGTCAGATTCCAAATACCAAACTGATACTGTGGTATACCCCCTAAAAATACCAAAATCGATACTAAACTCAAAATTCCAGTACTGCCAATCTCTAATTCATATACTTTCGAATTGAGTAACTCATTTTTTTTTACAAAGGGACGATGGAAAATAAATGTCTTCTATCAACAGAATCATGCCACAGAAATGAAAGAATAGTTGCCTGTTGCATTTTTTGGTTCATTCATTTTATTGGTATGCTTATCTACCCTACAAATTACACTGTTACAACAGTACTTATAGTGTGGAGTGCATGAAGTCTGTACTCCACTTTATAAATAATGTTGTAGCAGTGTAACTTATGACCGCTGCACTTAAGTACTCATGCTACCTGTGGCATGTGTAAGCCACCCACAAGAATACAGTACAGTTGCCATGGATAGCCTGGGGTGTAATACATGCGTGAGCAGTAATGTCCACAAAGGCGTTTACCAGGTAATAAAAATCATCATCAGCAAAATTTGAATTAATGAAGCACCAGGTTGAACCTTTGTGTGCTTGGCTTTGCAAATTACATTTTTTATCCACTGAAATAATATGTGCATGTGAAACTAATCATTGTTGGGTGCAGGTTTTACTGATTTGGAGTGCATGTTGGTGTAAGAAATGTTAACTGTTTTTTTCCCTTTTATACCCTGGTGGTATCTTCCTCTCCAGTTCAGTATCAGCAGTTGGAAGAGTTCATAATTGTTATTTGGGGGTAGCTAATTAAATTTTCAATGTGCAGCCCTGGGACTGCACATCAAAAATATCTAAATTTTATAGTAAATTTCCTTTCTTATTATACCTACCACAATTGTTTACTACAGGCTTGCACTACAGTGGAAGTCCCTAACTCGGATAAAATACTCTCTATTTTTGTCTTTCCCAAGCAAGTTGGGAAAGAAAAGATGTGCAAAAGCACCAATAAAAATAAGCCAAAACTGGGTCGAGTGCAACCGGCGCAGACCCAGTACGGGACGCTCTCTCCCAAGTACAACTCCACGACTTCCGTTGCCAGTGTGCATATACCGTCTCTAAAGACTCATTCTTTTTGAATCCGTAAATGTTAGAGTTATGTGATCAGCGGGGAGGAAAGATTCTTTACCCGTAAAGAAGAAGGGAGGGCCTCCATGTAAACAACTGTGGTAGGTATAATAAGAAAGGAAATTTACTATAAAATTTAGATTTCTTATCAACCTACTCACAATTGTTTACTACAGGCTGAATAGACAAAAGGCTGGAGGGAATAGCATAACCAACCCCCACATAACCCTAGTGCACTGGAACCGTGAAGTAGAAGGAAGAGGTCCCGAGGCTTATCAACCATAATGTCGCAATCATTGGTAAAGGACAATGAAAAGAGACATATGAGCCTGTGTGACACACAGACAGAAAAAGGGCAGTAACAGCACAAGGCTGAAACTGACCTTCAAGAAGCCTAATGGCTATGGCAGACAACAGTCGAGCAGAAGAAAGAGGACCCAGGGCAAAAAGGTCCTCCGACTGCTCCTGCAACTGGTGCAAATAAAAGGTGGAGAAAGTAGAAGCATTTCTCCAGTAGGCTGCCTGCATAACATCCGACAACTTGACAGAGTTAGAATAAGCCCAAGAGGTAGACAGTACCCGCACCTCGTGGGCAGAAATACGATTGGTAATACAATCGCCAGCTGCTAAACGACTATAAGCTGTATGAATAGCAAGACAAATCCATCGAGAAATGGATTGAGGAAAGATCTTCTGTCGACCCGGAATGAGAGACAGAAAAAAACGTTTTCTGCCTTTCCGTATGAAGCATGTCCGATCAAGATAAATGCGAATAGCACGGACCGGACAGAGCAAAGGGCGAGTACCCTCAACAGAGGGAAGAGCCCTGATACAGATAGGAGGAGGAGTAGTATCTGGTAACTGATTCTTAGCCAAAAAGGAGCAATCAGTGTTAAAAGTAACGCTGTTGGGAGAGCTCCTAAAAAAGGCCGGGTCAACCGAGAGGGCATGAAGCTCACTAACCCGTCTTGCCGAAGCAAATGCCATCAGAAAAGCCGTCTTATATGTGAGAAAATGCATATCCACCTGGGATAAAGGTTCGAACATCCTGAGCGAGCAGTAGAAGATCCCGAGCTAAAGCGTACATTGGAAGCGAGTGCGTGCCGCCCTGGTTCCGAATGTAAGCAACCACTGTCGAATTGTCGGATAGTAGAAGGACCTGGCGATTCGACAGGAGAGGGATCCACTGCCTGAAACTCAGAAGAAGAGCAAGAAGCTCCTTCTGGTTGATGTGCAGAGCTGCTTGATCCTGGTCCCACATCCCGTGTAGGGAAAGACCGAGAGGATCCAACGTCGCACCCCATCCGAGATCGCTGGCATCTGCCGTCAGAACGCGATCGGACGTGGGTAAGTCCAGCGGAACACCCTGCGTAATCCACTGAACATCTGTCCAGGGAAGAAGGTGAGGATACAGAGAGTCCGGAAACGGAAGCACCTGATCCTGAGAATCTACATTCGGCCTCCAACGACTGAGCAGAAAGTGTTGGAGAGGTCTGACACGCAGCCGACCTAGAGGAATGAGATCCGTCACCGAACCGCAGAGACCGATCAGCCGGAGAAAACTCTGAGTGGTCGCGGACCTGGACTGGGACAGAGTCAGAGCAAAAGCTAAGAGAATCACAGCCTTGGCCTGGGGAACAGCCACCAAATTGAATTTGGTTTGGAAAGACATCCCCAGATGACAAAACGACTGAGAAGGGACCAGGTCCGACTTCTCCTCGTTGACTCTGAATCCTAGCAACGTGAGCAAGCTCAACAGAGTGGCGACATCCGATTCCAGTAAGGCAGCATTGGAATGCCTCTGGAGGATATCGTCCAGATATGCCGAAGTAGTCACCCTGGACTGTGTGCGATGGAACGCTATCACATGCGACATCAGTCTGGTGAACGCCCAAGGAGCCAGGTTGAGGCCGAAAGGCATGGCCTTGAACTGGTAAACTCGCCCCAGAAAAGCGAACCTGAGATACTTCCGTGATGCCCGATGCATCGGAACGTGGAAGTAAGCGTCTCGCAGGTCGATGCTGGCTGCGAAATCTCCCTGGTGAATTGATTGGCGGACCGACCTGAAAGTCTCCATGCTGAACTTGGGAGCAATGATAGACTGGTTCAGGATACTCAGATCGATAACCGGTCGGAGTCGGCCGTCCTTCTTCGGCACCAAGAACAGGCGGGAATAGAAACCCACTGACTGAACGTTCTTGACGACCTCGATCACCCCCCTTTGCCAGGAGATTACCAATCTCCGTGGACAAAAGTTCCCGACGTAAAACGTCTGAAGGAACTGTGGTTGGAAGAGGCACCCTTGACAGAGTGGGGTGCCATCGGAAGGATATGCGCAGCCCGGACCGAACAACATCTAACACCCATGGATCAGATGTGATGGTGGTCCAATGGTCTGCGAACTCTGCTATCCTTCCTCCAACCTGGGATGAGTCGAGGTGAGGACCTTCATTTCGAGCCCCGACGAGGCCCGCGAGAGGAGAAACCACCTCCTCTGCTAAATGAAGAATCCTGAGACTTCCCTCGATTCTGCCGACCCCTACCTTTACCCCGTGAGTAAGAAGTAGAGGCGGCGGCAGAAGGACCAGCCTTTTGCTTCACAGAGGAAGCAGAAGGGTACTTGTTAGGCTTGGAACGGCCCTTGCCTCCCCGAGAAGGCTGATCAAGCTGACGAAACAGCAGCTGATCTTTGGAATGACGTAGGACGTCATCCCGGACCGTCGACACGGAACCATGGAAAAGTTGCGGACCTGCCAAAGAAGCAGATCGAAGAGTAGCACGCTGCTCCTCGGGAAGGGATCGTCCTGTGTCCAGCACAGCGTCCCTTCGAACTAATTCCAAATTAGCCGTGTTGCAGGCATGCGTGTGAGTAAGGTGCATAAGCACCTTGGACAGCACACGCAAAGGAGCCTGTACCTCGTCAAACTTATCTGGAGGCAGATAAGCAGCCAAAGCTGAGACGACGTGATCTGAGAGAGAAAGCATGCCAAGCATCTCTCTAGATAAGCCCAACGTGGACTCCAGAGTCGTCATTGGAATGACGGCAGACTTGGGCTTGGAAAGCCCGAGGGAAGTGGAGTCCTGATCCAGAACCGTCAAAGCCTGGCAGACTGACGGATTGGTGGAATCGTAGGAACGATAATGCACAGGAGGCAAAAAGGTGTCAACCCTGGTGAAGAACGAAGTCTTCAAAGCTTTGGAATTCAGCTTGGCATCCAATGCTGAAAAAGCTTCAACCACCTGTACCGACTGGCACGGTCGAAGGCGCCCAGAAGCAGGTTGCTCCATAGGCTGTTGGCGCGCGACCGATGATCGCGGCCAGGCTGACACTGTCGGCTGGTTAGCAGGTTTGAGCTCAGGCAGAAACCCAAACACAAAGTCAAGAGCCGCCCCCAAGTCCGAAGACTGCTGGCCCTCGACCTCAAGCATGTCGGACTCCTCCTCAGAGTCGGAAGACACATAGCCCATCGTGGGCAAACCAGCCGACGCCTCCCATGGTGTCGGGACACTAGAGGAATCGGAAACTGGCCTGTTTCCAATCCCGGGAGGCGGTGCCATAGGAGGCGCCTGGAAACCACCCATAGCCTCGCTGGAAGCAACAGAAAGGCTCTTAGAAAGAACCTGAGTGAGTAAGGAGAGGGCCTCCCGAAGCTCACTGCCTGTACCGACCGGTTCGACAGGGGAGCGAACCGGCAAAGTGGCTTCACCTCTGACCCTCTTAACCAGCGAAGGGTCACGATCCTCCAAAACACCCGACGCGGGACGACGGGCGGCAGCCGAAACATCTGAAGGCAGACGTGTATAGGGGTACGATGCACCCCGAGGATCAATATTGCGAGAACTCATGAGAGTCACCGCGGACCTCTGCGGGGCAGAAGGTCCAGGCTGCACAAAAGGCATTGGTCCCCCAAAACTGGTCGTGTGACCAGAGTGAGTAGACGGAAACGCCACGGAGTTCATAGTGTTTCCACTACGAACATCCGAATCCAAAGACACAACTGTGGTGCTCGACGGCGAAGAGACCACAGCGATGGGCTCGGCCGGCAGCCCCTTCCGACTTCGCCGAGTTGAAGTCAGGGAAGGCTGAGGCCGATATCCCACGTCTACAGTATCGGACAGTCCTGCAGTCTCCTGCAGCGAAAAGCCGAGGCCGGCTGAAACAGACAACGAAGCAGACGGGCCAGCAGCAGTAGTAGATACGTCGAGAGTCGTTGAGGCTGGTGAAAAAGTGGAGAGAGCACACCGGCTCGGCTCCGAAGGAGGAGTCACAACCCTAGTGACAGCCTCAGATGTCGACTGGAGGGGGACCATAGTCCCGGAACCAGGCATCTCTACACCAGAACACTCAACGGCTCCCGCAGTATCCACCACAGGAAAAGACTGCACATCCCCCACGGAGGAGGAATAACTCTCACCAGACAAAGTCAGCTCGGGAGGCCCCGAACGACCACGTTCCCCTTTCCTGCAGGAGCGGGAGGCACGGCCACGAGAACGAACGACACAGTTTACTGACGCCCAGAAGGTGGAAGACCATGTTCCACAGACACCACACGGCCGCTCGGCCGAACACCCATTACAGGAGGAACAAGACGAATGTACATCGTCCACATGCTTTGGCAGCAGACATTGCCCACAAGGAATTGTCCTGGGCATGATAGAGGTGAGAGGAGCAGAGAAGGTGAGATGAGAAAACAGAACACCCCCAAAGAAGAGAGAAAGGTGACAGAAACAAAGACCCCAGACGGTCGACCGGGAACCACCCAACAGGAAGACTACTCTCAAAAGAAAGAAGAAACACTGTAGGAGTGGTACCCCGCTGACACCTAACTCTAACACAATTAGAAAATTTTGCAAAAAAAGCATTAACAATAATTGTGAAAAATCTAAGTCCGAACCGCGTGGCACACGAAATTCGCGCGCGACTCGAGAGAGAGCAAATAAATATACATTATGGACATATAATAGAAAAGAGAATATAAAACACTGTTCCTGAGAATACAAAGGATACACTGTGGTATAATGAATCAGGAATCATCAAACATCGAGCTGGTGGAACACTGATAAGCGTGCAAAAACATCTCGACACGAAGCGGATTTTAAAAACAATGAGTCTTTAGAGACGGTATATGCACACTGGCAACGGAAGTTGTGGAGTTGTACTTGGGAGAGAGCGTCCTGTACTGGGTCTGCGCCGGTTGCACTCGACCCAGATTTGGCTTATTTTTATTGGTGCTTTTGCACCACTTTTCTTTCCCAACTTGCTTGGGAAAGACAAAAATGGAGAGTATTTTATCCGAGTTAGGGACTTCCACTGCAGTGCAAGCCTGTAGTAAACAATTGTGAGTAGGTTGATAAGAAATTGATTTTCCTACTTTACAAATTCACAGAGGTACCATCTAAGTTATGAAGTCAGGTTGTATCATGATTCTGGCTGGAAAATCTGTCAGATTCAAAAGATTAAGTCTTTATTTGATAAAGTACATGTCACATATGTGATAATAAAAATAATCAACAATTCATCTGGATTTGATATGAAATTTCTGAACCTTGTTCACTAAAATCCATCTGCACCTCAGAAAACTTTGGCTCAGGTCGATTTTGTCAACAAGATCCAGAAATTTTCTCAAATCAAGACTAATTAGACATTCTATATGTTTCAAATATCTTTTGAACAAAAGTGCTTGCTATAAGTATATCACAATGGAGTGGTAGTATACACAAAACAATTTTGTGTATTATTATTATTTTAAAGAATTACTTTTATTAACCCATAAGGGCCTAGAGACATTTTTTGCAACACTTTGACAGTCTAAATGCTGTGACTTTGCTACTGTTTTTGGCAAGTCTTGGCTGCTTAGAATAGGCAGCCAAGACTTGCCTAAAAACAATTACCCAGGTGCTTAGAATGTAACTTAATCCAGACACTGCATGTAGGGGCACCTGTTCTGTTGCAAAAAAATGGGTCAAAGTCAGAATTAGGCCCTTAAGGGTTAAATGAAAGTAATTCTTTAAAATCACAATAATAAATGTGTTTATGACCTGTTCATTGAGTTATTTTTCTAGTTCATACCAATGTGCAACGATTTGGGAACATTGTCGCAAAATTGTAAGTCTCGCACCACCATGTCAGAAAATTTTTAGATCCTAGTTTCGGACCTGATATCAATGAATTTGAGTAATTAAAATGGCAAAATGAAACAAGTTCAAAACAAAACAAAAAAATAGTATTTTCTCATGTTTCATCAGGTGAATATAATTTTTATGCTAAATTGCTCATTTTTTCATCCATCAAAATAAATTAATAGCGCATTTACAACAGAAATGAAATAAACAGTCCTTAACCCTTTACCTAACATGAAAAGCAGACAACACTTGCAAACAAAATTCTGGAATAACTAATTTTTTTTTATTTTTTGTATCAAAAACATAGGTTATGACCCCCCCCTTTGGAACTAGCCTTGAGCTCATTCCAAAGAGGGGTCATAACCTATGTTTTGAGATAAAAAATGAAAAGCATAATGAAAATTAACTGGCGATTTTTGTGAATAGCACGGCCGGTTTTGGCCATTACATTGGGTAAAGGGTTAATGGAGACCATGTCAGAAAATTGTTATTGAAAGCTTCACAAATAAAGTCCAATAAAAACTGAGGGCTAGGTAATAATTCTTTTAAAGTACTAAAATATTTCTTTCAATCCACTGTTTTGAACCCCACTTTGAAATGAACTGATTGGGGAAAATGTTCCCATTTTTGCGGAAAATGCTACTGTACTGACCTGAGAATGAGCCCCATAATCAAAAATAAGTCCACCCACTAACTTTTCAGAGTTCAGTTTCAGAGTCTCCTCCTTGTAAATAAGCCCAGAGTTCCTGACTTTAGAATGACAACACCGATGACAGCCATACTGGTACAGCACAGTCACTGTCCAGTTAAAACTAGAAGTCCTGTCACGAACTGTGTGCTTATCTAGGCTTAATTGCGCGTAGGAATTGCGTGCAATTGCCATACCGAATGGCATCCAAAGCACGGCAGGTTCTCATGGTTACTCATAGCAAACACGGGCAATGTTTCTGTCAATGGACCTCCAGGTTACCCTGAGGTCCATTGGCTGAAACATTGCTTGTGCGCAGGCCATATTTACAGAATTTGATAGTATTACTATGGTCATATCGCGTAAATTAATGTGCATATTGACGTGCTATTTGTGCACATTTCAGGACAGGACTTTTAGTTTGAACTGTAGACTGCTCGAAATCCACATGGGGCTGTGATGTTCATTTACCAGGTAATAAAAATCATCAGCAGCAAAATTTTAATTAATGAAGCACCAGGCTGAACCCGGTGAAACACCGTTTTGTACCCAGTGCTTCATTAATTAAATTTTTGATGATTATTTTACTATAAACAGTGTTTGGAATCTAATATTATTGTGTGCATAGAAATATTACCCACTTATGGAAGGTGACCAGCCCACAACAGCCATACTGGTAAATTATTACAGTTGAAAAGAACTCCTTACCTTATGCACATGATATCAAAATTTGTTCTTTAATTATTTTTTTATCAAATGTTTAAAAAAATTGAACAAAACCACATAATGTGACCCCTCATTAGAATGAGCTTGACAATCCCATTCCAGTGATGGGTCACACGATATGGTTTTGTTGAAATTGTTTTTATGTTTTTCTTTTGTCAGCTGTTCGGTTTGTAAATTATGCAGGTGTATGCAGCTGATTCGTTAAGTGAAGGGTTAATGCATCTTTGTTATGGAATTGACTAAGTCACCTAACTTTGTGTCATCTTTGCATGAAAATTCTCCTACAGACTTGTCCTCTCGAAAATAAGTCCACCCGTATACTTTTGCCATCTTTTACTTCACACACCTCCTTGTCTTATTCTTGGGTCAATAAAGTATGTGTATTTGGTCAATTAACACAATTAACACTTTACACACTGATGATGTCAAAATACTCAATGAGCTCTATCAAACAAGATTGAATTGGTTAAATTCATATTTGCATGATGGGAAATGTGCAAATTGAAATGTTGATACAGTAGAATCCTCTTAATTGAATATCCATTTTGCCAGTGAAAATTATTCAATTAAGAGGAGTATACAAGTAACAGAGATTTCGTCAGTTTTCTGTGTTCTGGAGGTAAACTGAGCATTTATTCTATTATATCTTGTTTGACAGGGCTCATAGAGCTCTGTCAAACAAGATATAATAGAATAAATGCCTGTATTGGATGTAGTGAGGCCAAAATGGTTGATAAATAAGGGGAATTTGGTGCGTGTCACAGTAATTTTTTCGACATATTACAAAAATTTATATACAATTAACAGGAGTTTACTCTACAACCCATATGCAATTAACAGATCAAATTTGTATTGAGGGTATGGTAAATGGTTTTGTGTTTGAAAATTATATTCAATTAACAGGGATATACAATTAAGAGATATCCAATTAAGTGGGCTCCACTGTATTTGAATGTGCTGAGGATTATTGCAGAGTTGAGATTCGTGCAAAGGGTGTTGATATAAACTTCTATACTTACTTTAAATGAACCAATAAGTGCATCTGACATAAGCTTTTTAGAATTGAAAACCTGAAATGTTAGAAATATACAATAAGAAAAGTTAAAACACCTTTGAAACACTATTACATTCCAGGCAGACACTAGAACTATCACATGGACTGGTAAAGTGCAAAATTACTTTTGGCCTTCAAAATTTGTTTACACTTATCCGGGAAGAAGTTTGCACTGATTAGCATCAATTATTAAAGGCATTTAATACATAAATATTACCATTTCATATGGAAAGCAGAAGTTAAATTAGCATATGAAGATAAATAAGTAAATGAGCACCATAGATGATGTCCCCGTCACTATTTATTTATTTTTTTATTGGTGTTTAAGGTCACATATTTCTGCACAATGGCTAACCAGGACCGTGACAGTTTTATGGGTGGAGGAAGCTGGAGTGCCCAGAGAGAACCACCGAGCAACAGCGAGCAACTGTCAGCTCCCCAACATACCAACTCTACAGAAGCAGGGTTAGCATTGGTTGAAGACAGGTGCACCATCGACGTGCAGTACGCCTTAGTACACAACGTCACCATGCCCCCATGTGGGCAATGGGGGTGAAGTGTCTTGCCCAAGGACACAACGTGGTTGCCGCAGGTGGGATTTGAACCGAGGACCTCTCGGCTTGCAGCCTGCACCTCTACCAACTGAGCCACCACGCCCCCTCCCCGTCACTGCTCAGCTGAAAAGTGATGTACAGTACGTGGAGAGTGGATTGTAACTAAATCACCCACAGAGTGGAGTTATCACCCAAGCTATAACTTTCGAATTTTGTACATATTGACAAAAAACACAAGCAATGTTTCAGCCAATGGACCTCCGGGTTTAACCCAGAGGTCCATTGGCTGAAACTTTGCTGGTGCTGGTTATGCTTTGCAACAAATTTGCAATTATTGCTCGGGTGGGAATCTCCACTCTGCGAGTGATTCAGTGATAATACACTCTCCACGTACTGTATACTGCAGTTGATAATTATTTTGAAGTTATTGTTTTATATGCTTAGGGAACGTAATATCATTGCACAGAAACCCCAAATCTATGTATAGTAACAGTGACTTTGACCTTTGACCTATTATCCCCAAATGCAATCTAGATCATCAACACCCTATAATCTGTGTATGAAATTGAAGATTTGTATGCAAAAGGAAACTAGAGTTATTGCATGCAAACCAAACATCTAATTATAGTAACAGTGACCATCACATTTGTGCTACGGATCCCAAAAGCTATACCAACCGTCTCCTCATTATGAACAATCTATATATGAAGTGCAAGCATTGTGCAAACAAGAATATTTTAACCTTTTACCTAACAAATCATCCACATCTGCCTACATAATTTACAAATTTAGCAGTTGAAAAACA
This sequence comes from Pictodentalium vernedei, assembly GCA_031216915.1. Classification (NCBI taxonomy): domain Eukaryota; kingdom Metazoa; phylum Mollusca; class Scaphopoda; order Dentaliida; family Dentaliidae; genus Pictodentalium; species Pictodentalium vernedei. The sequence continues at coordinate 745,613,851 of CM062295.1, forward strand.
CTTTTTTCGAAACATTTAACGAAATCTTATCATGTGACCCCCTCATGGGAATGACCTGATCAAGCTCATTCAATGAGGACCAGAGGGATGACATGATAAAGTTTTGTTGAAATTGTTTGAAAAATTAAAATAAAAAAAAATTCTTTATTTATTTATTGGGGTTTAACTCCTTGCATGATGCTTACCAGGGGCAGCAGAAGTTCAATAAAAGTGGAGGGGTGCAAATTCACAATACTACCATGGTTTGACCCAGTGTGAAAAAGGTTACAATCAAATATTGATAAATGTACCATGACTCGCTATAGTCTCTCGTTTAGATGAAGATGCCACTGTGTGGTCCTTGTCCTGTCTGTTTTTTCTACTTCAACCATCTTATAATAATAATATACACATTTATATAGTGCCAAAATTATAGTTCAGAAGATATAGAACCATATTCTAAGGCACTGTACATGTTACAGAGCTTGTGCAAATATACAAACGGAATATATACAGTATCTTACAGTTCAGAACATCACTTATAGGCTTTTTGAAACAGGTATGTTCTGAGATCTTTCTTGAAAAGGTTGACATTTTACAGTCTTTTTAGGTGTTCTGGTAAATTATTCCACAAGTGAGGGCCAGCAAATGAGAATGACCTATCTCCAAATGTCTTACACCTATGTTTTGGAACATGTAGCAGCATTTTACCATCGGACCTCAGGTTGTATTGACACTCATTCTTGGTATTAAGGAGTTCTTCTAAGTAGGCTGGTGACATGTTGTTTTGTGTCTTAAAAACTAATAATAAAGTTTTGAAAATTATTCTGTACTTGACTGGCAGCCAGTGCATATCCCTCAGAACAGGAGTGATGTGTTGAGATCATGATACCCTACATACCACTCGGGCTGATGCATTTAGTACCATCTGCAGGCGAGAGTACTGATATTGTGGAAGGTTGAACAGTAAGGCATTACAATAATCCAAATGTGAAGTTACAAAGGCATGAACTAAGGTTTTTGTTGAGTCTTTGGTGAGGAACTGTCTTATCTGTTTAACTTTGTATAGACCTCTGAAAGCCTCATTGCACATATTTGTAACATGTCTGTCCATAGACATGGTAGAGTCGAAGAAGGCACCAAGATTACGCACACTGTTACTTGCACTGATGTCGGAATCTCTTACTTTCGAATTCACTGAATTGATGTCAACTTTAGTGAGTTGCTGTCATGAACCAATTATCAGGAATTCAGTCTTATCATCATTTATCATTAATTTGTTTGAAACCATCCATTTGCAAATGTCCGAAATACATGATTCAATAGTTTCTAGAGCTTTAGTTTGATCCTTGATTTATGGTCGAAAAGAGAAGTAGACCTGTGTGTCATCAGCATAACATTGGGCGTCAGGCAGGTGAGATTCAGTGATGGTGAACATTTTTGAAATATAGAATAGAAACAGAACAGGACCAAGGCAACTGGCCTGTGGGACTCCACATTCAAGATGGAAGTCTTTTGACAGATTACTATTTATTGATATTATTCTTGAGGTATGATGATAGGCAGCTAGCAGCAACACCATTAGTGGAAGATAGTTGAAGTAGAAGAAATGATACCCAAGCCAAAGGGACCTGAAGCACTCATCTGACAAAGCCCATTGACTGATTCTTTACAAAGAGTTTTGACCCTTTACCTAACGAATCAGTAACATCCATCCACCTAATATACAGATTCAGCAGTTGAAAAAAAAAAATGTCAACAAAACCATATCATGTGATCCCTCGTTGGAATGAGCTCATCAAACTCATTTCAATGAGGCATCACCTGATATGGTTTTGTTTAAATGTTCTCTTATATCAAATATGACAGCATTTCAAGCAGTGGTTTAGGAGAAGAATATTTTGAATGCTTAAATCTGGAAGCCCCATCACACCCCTAAATATGACTTGGGTGTTTTTTTTAATAAACTTATAAATCATCCTTATAAATATATTATATATCAAACATGGAAGCAAAGATTTTTTACAAATATTTTCTGGTAGAAACATTGTTAAAATCTGAAAAACCCACAGCATCTCTAAATATAACCCTAATTGCTTGATTTGAACAAACTTATAGGGATTACTTACAAAGATGTTATAGGTCAAACTTTAAAGCTTTTGGGTAAGTCATTTCGTGAAAGAGTGTTAAACTGTTTTCACCCTGTTTTTGACGGTTTATTCTCAACTGTCCAACATAAATTGTTGTAGTACAGTAAAACCTGACTTGAGAGACCACTGTCTTGAGAGACCACCTGTCTTTAGAGACCACATCTACCAGGCACCAATTGGTTTTACTCTATAATGGACCTGCTATGGGATACCACCTGTCTTGAGAGACCACCAGTCTTGAGAGACCACTGTGACCTGGTACCAACTTGTATTTTTATGCCATAATAGACCTGTCTTGAGAGACCGTCCTTTTGAAGACTGAAACCATGACAAAAACTTTTTACCTGTTCTGGAATTGGAAAATCCATTGTCGTTATACTAACATAATTAAAAGTATTAAAAGCTCTTAATTGGGTTTCGATTGCTAACTCATTAAAGAATGAGATGTTTTTATAAGACCCCTGTGAAAAGATAAGGATTATTGCTGAATAAACAATTCCATACATACCTGAAATGTGACAGATAGGAATAAAAATAAATTTGTATTGAAAATCTTTTTGTAACAAATTGAAATGGACTGTTATAAAAATTATAAAAATAAATTAGTGTTGAAAATCTTCAATGAAGATTTTCAACACTAATTTATTTTTATAATTTTTATAACAGTCCATTTCAATTTGTTACAAAAACTTCATAAAAAAGAACAACTACAAAGTAATTACAAAAATCCATTCTTCTCCATTTCTGAATTTTGTAGTTGGTTATTCACTGACTTGAGAAAACCTGAAACCTGTTATGAGAGACCACCTGTCTTGAGAGACCACTTTTGTGTGGCCCAAAGGGCGGTCTCTCAAGACAGGTTCTACTGTAGAGGTAAACTGAAGATGTTAATGTTGGATATTTAAGAAATGGGTACTTAAGGAGAACAATAGGAATTCAGCTGGGCTTGGACTAAAGTCTATTCTTCATTTTTTCCGATAATATAGAATACCAGAATTAAATTAAATACAAATACTAGAATGATTTTCTACAACATTTATCCGAATAATTTATTCACAGTAATGATTTTGGATGTAAACATTGATATATACAATATGTACATGAATGAATGAATGAATGAATGAATGAATGAATGAATGAATGAATGAATGAATGAATGAATGAAAATGAATGAATGAATGAATGAATGAATGAATGAATGAATGAATGAATGAATCAAATAAATGAGTTCAAATGGGTGAATGAAACGAATAAGTAAATGAATGAATGAAAAACAAGAAATTATAGCAAAGCTATGCAAAAAAAAAAAAAATTGGAAAAAATCCAGAGCTGCTAGTAACTACCTGATGATATTTTTTATATTTTAAAATTTTAATCTCAAATGGAAAGGATAATCTTCCCAGTCATGTTTACAGAGTGCTAGTTCAAGGTTCAGGGTGCCACTATACACTGCTAAAACAGTATTTCTCAGAATTCTTGCTGTAAAATTTAGCTTTATAGATGAGAGTGAGACCATACCAAATGAGTAATGTTACAGTAGCCATGGAAATCCCATCCATAAAACCAGTGAACGGGACATCCATTGGGTTATTGAAAATGTGAAAACGTTGCGATTGAAAGCAGTACTTGGTATTTTTTTAATCATTACTGATGATCGGACATGATCTGACAATCGTCTTTCCAAAATATGACGATGTCAGATGGTTTTCGAAAAACATGTCTCAAAACAGTCACTAACATGCCGCCATATAAATTGATTTGGTACAATATATCGCTCGTTACTAGGGATGCACGTTAGTTGCTAAGGTGACCAACTAACATCATTGTCGACTCCTTGGTTTAGATCCCTGGTGTATTATAGGTACATATATTGAATATAGTCAAAATTGTCCTAATAGATAGCCCATCGCTAGGGAGACACGTTGGTTGCTATGGACACCAACTGACATCACTACAGACTCCTTTTAGATCCTAAGTGTATAACTGTCCCATATATCAGACTTGGCCAGAATTGGCCCAATAGACCTCTCATTGCTAGGGAGGCATGTTGGTTGCCAAGGAAACCAACAGACGTCATTGCTAATTCATTGGTTTAGGTGTCTAGTGCATTATGGGTTCATATATCAATATATCAAATTTGGTCACAATTCACCCTGTTTTCGACTCCATGGTTTAGATCCCTAGTGCATTGTGGGTCCATAGACTGAATTTGGTCAAAATTGACCCAATAGGTCGCCCATTGCTAGGGAGACACGTTGGTTGCTAGGGAAACAAACTGACATCATTACCGACTCCTTGGTTTGAATCCCTGATGCACTATAGCTCCACATATCAAATTTAGTCAAAATTGGCCCAGTAGGTCGCCTGTTGCTAGGGAGGCAAATTGGTTGTTAGGGAAACCAACTGACACCATTTTCGATTCTTTGGTTTCTATCCCTAATGCATTGTGGTTCCATATATCAAATTTGGTTGAAATTGGGCCAAGAGGCCGCTCGTTGCTAGGGAGCCACGTTGGTTGCTAGGGAAACAAACTTGCATAATTTTCGACTCCTTGGTTTGGATTCTTAGTGCATTATGGGTTCATATATCAAATTTGGTCAAAACTTGCCCAATAGGTCGCCTGTTGCTAGGGAGGCACATTGGTTGCTAGGGAAACAAACTGACATCATAACCGACTCCTTGGTTTGAATCCCTGGTGCATTTAGGGTCCATGTATCAAATTTAGTAAAAATTGGCTCAGTAGGTCGCCCGTTACTAGGGAGGCATGTTGGTTGTTAGGGAAACCAACTGACACCATTTTTGATTCTTTTGTTTGGATCCATGGTGCATTGTGGATCCATATATCAAATTTGGTCGAAATTGGCCCAAGATGCTGCCCGTTGCTAGAGAGGCACTTTGGTTGCTAGGGAAACCAACTGACATAATTTTGGACTCCTTGGTTTGGATTTGTAGTGCATTATGGGTTCATATATCAAATTTGGTCCAATTGGCCCAATAGGTCATCCGTTGCTAGGGAGGCATGTTGGTTGCTAGGGAAACAAACTGACATCATTACCGACTCCTTGGATTGAATCCCTGATGCATTATGGGTCCACAAGTGAAATTTAGTCAAAATTGGCCCAGTAGGTCGCCCGTTTCTAGGGAGGCACATTGGTTGTTAGGGAAACCAACTGACACCATTTTCAATTCTTTGGTTTGCATCCCTAGTGCATTGTTGATCCATGTATCAAATTTGGTCGAAATTGGCCCAAGAGGCCACCCGTTGCTAGGGAGGCACGTTCGTTGCTAGGGAAACAAACTGACATCATTACCAGCTCCTTGGTTTGGACCCCTATTGCATTATGGGTCCATATATCAATTTTGGTCAAAATCAGTCCAATAGATCGCCTGTTGCTAGGGGTGTTGCATGTTGCTAGGAACATCATGTGATGGAGTAAATTGTAAATTATTCTGACTCCTGGTGTATTATGGGAGAATATCTCAATAGCACCCCCCAAACCCACCCGTGTTACTTCCCTCAACTAATGGTTCACTCACTTTACCCTATTGGTATCCGAATGTTCCTTTGAAAACAATTATATTGTCCCTTTTTGTTCTTGGGAAGATTCCTTGAATAAGAGCCGTTCTCATGAAGTCTCTTCTCAGGCGTTCCTTCAGGTGAATAAAAAAAGTGTTTATGATATAAAGGGCTCTCGAGTTTTGATGCCTCCGGCATGTGAACTCGTGCGCCTACGGCGCAATCGTCTGTGAAAAAATAAAACACAATTTTCATTCAGTTCAAATGTGTAGCACACAAGAAGCAGCATTTTTACAGCTGCTTCAAAGCCAACAAAGAATGTACTTGGCTGTAATGGAATTTGATGCTGTTGCGCTGCAGTTTTAAGTAACTGTGGATATCTGGTATGTATATATAGTTGCACTCTTTCCATGAAGAAAGGCAAACACTAAAGGAAACATGGACACATCAACAAAGGCATGCATAGTCTGCAACTGAATAAATAACCCTGAAAATGTATAAAAAGTTTCATCGCCATACACACTATCTGCAGCTGCAAGATGTCGGAGGTTGTCAATGGGTGTCAATGGTTCCAAAGATCAATATTTTATCACTTTGCCCATCATCACACAGTAGGAATTGTTCACCTGATGTTGTTTCTGTCCATTCACTCTGCAGATCAATTTGTTGTCGGTGCACTGATAAGGGTGAAAGGAGTTTGGATCTCTGGGAATACAGTGTCCTTTTTCAGGAAGGAAACGTTGGTAATGTCTCAACAACCTGAGGAGAGTCATCATCCCATTCTGAATCTCTTAGTTTGGCCACTGCCATTTTGAAAGCAGATCACAAATCAAGAATAGATTTCCCTTTAAATAAAATTATTACATCTTTGAACTGCAGCGCATGTCTCACCTTGTTTGAACTTCATCTCATATGCTACCTAGTTTTACTGAAATAAACTTTGAACTGCAGTGTATATCTCACCTAGTTTGAATTGCAGCACATGTGCTATCTAGTTTTAACAGTCACTCAATTTAACTGATATAAGATATAGTTCTTAAATAAACACATTGATCCTAATTGTGTACACAGGCATTGCTGGACAGTTAAGAATACTGAAATTATAAATGTTGGACAGTTGAGAAGTCACCTTTTTTGCTTATGATGTTCAAACCTTAGAGTCTCCATAGTCTAAAATATGGCCCCAGAGGCTTGATTTGAACAAACCTGTAAATTAGGCTTAAATACATGTTATAATACCTAGTCAGATGTGGCAGCATTTGGACTGGTGGTTTGCGAAAATAGTATTTTTTAAGTGTTTTCCCATTACCATAGTGTTGAACTGAGAGATACCCATAAGTGATTCAATAATAAAACTGATTAGGATTTTTTCTGCAGTTCATTTATACTCCCCCTGCAGATGCTCCATACCAAGTACAGTAAAACCTGTCTTGAGAGACCACCTGTCTTGAGAGACCACCTGTCTTGAGAGACCACATCTGCCAGGCACCGATTGGTTTTACTCTATAATGGACCTGCTATGGGAGACCACTTGTCTTGAGAGACCATCTGTCTTGAGAGACCACAGTGACCTGGTACCAACTTGTATTTTTATGCCATAATGGACCTGTCTTGAGAGACCGCCCCTTTGAAGACTGAAACCATGACAAAAACTTTTACCTGTTCTGGAATTGGAAAATCCATTGCGGTTATGCTCATAATTAAAAGTATTAAAAGCACTTAATTGGGTTTCAATTGTTATTCAGTTACCTAACTCATTAAAGATTGAGATGTTTTTATAAGACCCCTGTGAAAAGATAAGGATTATTGCTGAATAAACAATTTCATACATACCCGAAATGTGACAGACAGGATTATAAAAATAAATTTGTGTTGAAAATCTTCAATCTTCAATCTTTTTATAATTTATTTTTAGAATTTTTATAACAGTCCATTTCAATTTGTTACTAAAACTTCATAAAAAAGAACAACTACAAAGTAATTACAAAAATCCATTCTTCTCCATTTCTGAATTTTGTGGTTGCATGGTTATTCACTGACTTGAGAAAACCTGAAACCTGTTATGAGAGACCACTTGTCTTGAGAGACCACTTTTGTGTGGCCCAAAGGGCGGTCTCTCAAGACAGGTTCTACTGTATTATTATTATAATCAGCTGTGACATAAAGTTCAGGAGAACAAAATCGTGGTTTAAATTCAGTGGAACCCTGTTAGTTGAATAGCCACTATGCCAGTGAAAATTATTCAGTTAACCCATTCGCACTCTGATATCAAAATTACAAAATTTCAAGGAGCCATTTTCCCATAATGTTACTAGGAATTTAAACAATTAAATCTTGTTTTACCGAGATCAGTTATTAAAAACTAAGATGGCTTGCTAATTTTCATAATTTATGCACAAGAGAAAACTCAAGATATTATGTTATGTATATTGGGCGAGTTGTTTTCCATCCCAAATATAATCAAAATCCATAACACCATTTGGAAGCTCTTGTTTGAAAAGTGTTTAGTATGCATGCTACTTGGGGAACAAAATGGCCGATGGCAGCCATTTTTGATGGCTGTCAAAACCAAAAGTATGACATCATCTTCATCTCATCAATATGCATCATTGTATTAAGTTTCAAAACAATTGGTCTTGAATTAACTGAGTTTTATTTGATTTTTATTTGTTAAATACAGGGATGGTCAGACAGATGAATGGAAAACTGATCGCTATATCCCCCATTTTTATTGGTCAAGTGATAAAGTTTGGTTGAAAAAATGTAAATTTTATGTTTACTTGATTTGAGGGGATCGAAATTAAAGAACTGGTGTGTTGTAGAGGATATTGGACAGTACTGATATGATTTCAGTCTCTCTCTCTCAAATTTTTTTTTCTTCTTATATTAGCAACAGTGATATCCTTAGGAATTTCTCTCTCTCTCTCTCCCCTCTGCCCCCTCTCTCTCTCATATGTTCATTTTCCAAATATATACAAAGTACCAGGTATTGCTATATTAATTGATGACATATGGTGTCTACTTGACTGTTAACAAGCACTTGTCTTACTTTCTTGTACAATTAAATTTGTTTTTTTGATGAGTTGGCAACTGCTGACTTGTAATTGATGAAAAGGGATGACACCTCTCTTGAGTGTTCAAACAGAACAGAATGTTCTTGCAGCAGCATGTCAATACAAAATCACAGGCCAGTGTTCTGACCTCAAGTGCGAATCACATAAAGAACTGGCTTATGAAATGTTAAAACAGTTTATTCTATATCTTATAAAGCTTTGTCATTTATTTGCTTTTTCACTCAGGTCACAAATGATCGGCATCTGCAGTGAGGCGCGTAGCCAGGATTTTATAATAGGGGTACCCTAGTCAGTTTTGGGAGGCCAAACATGATATTTGGAAAGCCATTGTGGGGGGAGAGGTAGTCCTTCCCTCGTCCTCATTTGGACCCTGGAGCCATTGTGGGAGGAGGGGTAAAGACCAGAGGGTCCTAGTTATAACTAGGCTCCCATCCCCCCCCCCCCCCCCCAAGAAGATTTTGCAAAATTCAGTTCTCTAAGAGTGAATCTGAGGCATTTGTAGCCTGTGTAGCCCAATGCTGTAGACATTTGCCTAATGTTTGGCGAGGGGGAATTTTGGAGAGAGGAGAAACACACACACACAGACACCCCCTCCCTGGCTATGCTACTGGCTGTAGTTGTCCATTTTATGATTTTCCAGAAACATAACTCATAGTATTACATGCATATTGTTTAGCACCATGACAAAAACCATGGTTGTGCGTAAGTACTTCTGACCTATAGTAGTGTATCATGTCAAATACATAATGAAAAGGGGAGGGGCATGGTGGCTCAGTTGGTAGAGGTGCAGGCCTTAACCCTTTACCCAACGCAGACGATAACAAAATTTATTATTAGTCTGTGTGAAACACACAGACTATTGTTTTTGCACGGTTTCTTTTTCTTTTTTTTTTTTCTTCTTTTTTTTCTTCTTCTTCTTCTTCTTTTCTTCTTCTTCTTCTTCTTCTTCTTCTTCTCCTGTCTTCTGTCTTCTCATCACTTTTTTGTCCGCAAGATAACTCGAAAACGAATTGCCCTATCTCGTTGATTTTTGGCATGCTGATAGACAGCCACAAGTTCTCGGCACTGAATATTTTTCAGATTCCTGGGGCATTAGGGTTCTCCGTGGGGGTGTTTTGAAAGTGGGTCATGCCCATATCTCAGGCGTGGTATGACCTACGGACCTGGGACCAACACCAAATGAGTCGACACTCGATGGAGGTTCAAAAAATGGGTCAAGGTCATGGAGGTCATCTAGTGGTCATTGAGTGCATTTTTCAGAATTGCTGGAAATCACATTTTTTGACCCCCTAAAGTATTCCTGACATACACACATGCATTTTGACATAAAAAAGTGGGCGTGGCCAAAATTTTTGAAAGTGGGTCACACCCATATCTCCCATATCTCAGGTGTGGTACTACGTATGGACCTGGGACCAACACAAAATGAGTCGACACTTGATGGAGATTCAAAATATGGGTCATGGTCACGGAGGTCACCTAGGGGTCATTGAGTGCATTTTTCAGAATTGCTGGAAATCACATTTTTTGATCCCCTAAAGTATTCCTGACATACACACATGCATTTAGACGTAAAAAAGGTGGCGTGGCCAAAAATTTTAAAAGTGGGGCATGCCCATATCGCTGGTGTGGTATGGCGTATGGACCTGGGATCAACACCAAATGAGGCGACACTTGATGGAGATTCAAAATATGGGTCAAGGTCACAGAGGTCACTTAGGGGTCATTGAGTGCATTTTTTAGAATTGCTGGAAATCACATTTTTTGACCCCCTAAAGTATTCCTGACGTACATGCATATTGACGTAAAAAAGTGGGCGTGGCCAAATTTTTTTAAAGTGGGTCACGCCCATATCTCAAGCGTGGAATGACCTACGGATCTAGGACCAACACCAAATGAGTTGACACCGGATGGAGGTTCAAAATATGGGTCAAGGTCACGGAGGTCAACTAGGGGTCATTGAGTACATTTTTCAGAATTGCTGGAAATCACATTTTTTGACCCCCTCAAGTATTCCTAACGTACACACATGCATTTTGACGTAAAAAAAGTGGGCATGGCCAAAAATTTTGAAAGTGGGTCATGCCAATATCTCTGGTGTGGTGTGGCGTATGGACCTGGGATCAACACCAAATGAGGCGACACATGATGGAGATTCAAAATATGGGTCAAGGTCACAGAGGCCACTTGAGGGTCATTGAGTGCATTTTTCTGAATTGCTGGAAATCACATTTTTTGACCCCTAAAGTATTCCTGACGTACATACATGCATTTTGACGTAAAAAAAAGTGGGCAAGGCCAAATTTTTTGAAAGTGGGTCACGCCCATATCTCAAGCGTGGTATGACCTACGGACCTGGGACCAACACCAAATGAGTCGACACCCGATGGAGGTTCAAAATATGGGTCAAGGTCACGGAGGTCAACTAGGGATCATTGAGTGCATTTTTCAGAATTGCTGGAAATCACATTTTTTGACCCCCTAAACTATTTCTGATGTACACACATGCATTTTGACGTAAAAAAGTGGGCGTGGCCAAAATTTTTGAAAGTGGGTCACGCCCATATCTCAGGCGTGGAATGACGTATGGACCTGGGACCAACACCAAATGAGTCGACACTTGATGGAGATTCAAAATATGGGTCAAGGTCACAGAGGTCACCTAGGGGTCATTGAGTGCATTTTTTCAGAATTGCTGGAAATCACATTTTTTGACCCCCTAAAGTATTCCTGACGTACACACATGCATTTTGACATGAAAAAGTGGGCGTGACCAAAAATTTTTTGAAAGTGGGCACGCCCATACCTCAGGCGTGGTATGACGTATGGACCTGGGACCAACACCAAAATGAGTTGACACTTGATGGAGATTCAAAATATGGGTCAAGGACACGGAGGTCACCTAGGGTTCATTGAGTGCATTTTTCAGAATTGCTGGAAATCCCATTTTTTGACCCCCTAAAGTATTCCTGACATACACACATGCATTTTTACGTTAAAAAAAAAGTGGCGTGACCAAAATTTTGAAAGTGGGTCACACCCATATCTCAGGCATGGTATGACCTACAGACCTGGGACCAACACCAAATGAGTCGATACTCGATGGAGGTTCCAAATATGGGTCAAGGTCACAGAGGTCAACTAGGGGTCATTGAGTGCATTTTTCAGAATTGCTGAAAATCACATTTTTTGATCCCCTAAGGTATACCTGACATACACACATGCATTTTGACGTAAAAAAGTGGGCGTAGCCAAATTTTGTTAAGTGGGTCACGCCCATATCTCAGGCATGATATGACGTATGGACCTGGGACCAACATCAAATAAGTCGACACTTGAGGGAGACTCAAAATATGGGTCAAGGTCACGGAGGACACCTAGGGGTCATTGAGTGCATTTTTTCAGAATTGCTGGAAATCATATTTTTTGATCCCCTAAAGTATTCCTAACGTACACACATGCATTTTGACGTAAAAAAAAAAGTGGGCGTGGCCAAAATTTTTGAAAGTGGGTCACACCTATATTTCAAGCGTGGTATGACCTTCGGACCAGGGACCAACACCAAATGAGTCAACACTTGATGGAGATTCAAAATATGGGCCAGGGTCAAGGAGGTCACCTGGGGGTCATTAAGTGCATTTTGCATAATTGCTGGAAATCACATTTTTTGACCCCCCCAAAGCTTTCCTGAGGTCCATACATGCATTTTTATGTTAAAAAAGTGAGCGTAGCCAACATTTTTGAAAGTGGGTCATGCTCATATCTCAATCGTGGTATGATGAATGGACCTGGAACTAACACCAAATGAGTCAACACTTGATGGAAATTCAAAATATGGGTCAAGGTCATGGAGGTCACCTAGGGGTCTGCCTGAAAGAGGTCACCAAAGTCATCAAGTGCGTATTATTCAGAAATACTGGGAAATGAATTTTATTACACCTTAATGCATTTCTAAAGTTTATGAACGTATTTCATCACTCAAATTAGTGGGCAGAGCCAAAAATGTCCATTTCTGATTCGAGTATCGAACCCTTTGAATGCTGGTCACATGTATGCCTTTTCTGGTTTCTTATAAATAATTGTTCTGATTCCAGTATGAATATCTGTAAATACTGTTAACGAAAACCCATTTCTGATTTGTTTAAAAATATTTTACTCCTGAAAATAAGCCTCCATAAATTCTCTTTCTGTATAGTTTATTCCTGATACTTTAATCCTTTTCACACAGACTTGAATTTACTGGGTGCAGCCAATTCTGTTTCTCTAGTTTTAAATATCATTTGTTTAAATTTTTCAAAAAATTTCAACAAAACCATATCATGTGACCCCTCATTGGAACGAGCTCGACAAGCTCATTCCAATGAAGGGTTACATGATATGGTTTTGTTAAAATTTTTTGAAAAATAATATTTTTCCAACTGCTGAATTTGCATATTACGCGGGTGTGTGCAGGCAGATGTGGGCGATTCGTTGGGTAAAGGGTTAAGTCGAGAGGTCCTTGGTTACATCCCACCTGTGGCAACAGTGCTGTGTCCTTGGGAAAGACATTTCATCCCCATTGCCCATGTGGGGGCATGGTGACGTTGTGTACTAAGGCATACTGCATGTAGACGGTGCACCCACCTTCAACCAATGCTAACCCTGCTTGTGTGGCATTAGTATGTTGGGGGGGCTGACAGTTGCTTGCCGTTGCTCGGTGGTTCTCTCCAGGTACTCCGGCTTCCTCCACCCGTAAAACTGTCATGGTCATGATTAACCATTGTGCACAAATATGTGACCTTAAACCTTTACCCAACGAATCCCCCGCATCCGCCCGCGTAATGTGCAAATTCAGCAGTTGAAAAAATATTATTTTTCAAAAAATTTCAACAAAACCATATCATGTGACCCCTCGTTGGAACGAGCTCATTAAGCTCATTCCAATGAGGGGTCACATGATATGGTTTTGTTGAAATTTTTTGAAAAATTAAAAAAAATGATATTTAAAATAATAAATTTTGATATCGTCTGCATTGGGTAAAGGGTTAAACACCAATAAATAAATAAATAACACAATGAAAAAAAGATGTATAATAATAGTTGAGTTCCATAGCACCAAAATGGGTTTGAATTTTATGTGGGAATATAAAAGGAAATGATGGCATTGATAACACCGTTTGCATCTCTCAGGAAATGTCAAGTTATATATCAGATTCCACTTAAGCTGTTCTCCCATGCTATGCACATCATACAATATTTGCAGTTTATGACTTAACAACATAAACAGGACTTTCATAAAAGTGTTTACATTGAATTCAGCTCAGCATGTTGCTTCTTAACTGAAAATAAAATGGATTATTCAACCCATTGTCTATGAAAATATATTCATGGACATAAAGACCATGAACGTCAAGTCCATGGACAAATTGTCTATGAATTTTATTATTAACAGATGTTTGAAGGGCAAAAATTCACTCGGGTTCAATTTTTAATGTTCCACACATTTTATTATAAACTGGATAATAGATCATTTTTGACACTTAAAATAAAAAAAAAAGAAATTAAACAAGACAAACTATGACTCCCAGGCCACTGACAAAATTTTAGTTTTCATAATTGTGTGACATTGACCTTTATCATTCATACATGGTGGTGCTGCACAAAACACCTTCCTTTGTCAGTGATCCTTGTGTGATGTTTTTGCACGCCAATGTACTGCTCTCCTGAAAGAAATATAAGGAGAGAGAAAAATTGCCCTCCTGCTCTCGCAAACATAGTGCCTATTATTGTGGTATAATCCTGAAGCCTGGTCTGTTACATTACAAAATACAGTATCGTCTCTGTAAATCTGCTATACTGGTATATTGCCACTGCAGCCTCGGAGTTGGAGAGAGGCAATATATAGCCGTCTTACAGAGACTACTCTCTGCATTGAGACTCTCTAGCAATATGTATAAACACTGACTGGGATTTAGTATTGCTGAATCTACAAGTGTCATTCTAATTACACATTCTCATAAACTTTAAGCTCAAGGAGAGCTTTTGGCTCTTCTTGTCCATGTTAGGAGAGTAATTTTTAGCCCACTTGCCTTTTCAGAATGCCAGGCCTGAGTTGGTGCATAATCGGGATTTGAGTGCAGATTGAATCAGTTGAAAGCACACTATGTGAATGCAGTCCTACTGGAACAAGTATTTTATTTAATCTTATTTGTTTTACAAGGATTGGTGAACAAGTTATGCAACTTATATTAATGCCTCTCCTTGGCCCAATGGCATAGTATTGCCTCCTTCGCCCAATGGCGTAGTATAGGAACAAGTGAGGGTAAGTGCAAGCAAACACAGTGACCTCAATGGAGTTAAAATTGTGCTTTCCAACTTTTAAGACATGAGAAAAATAAAAGAAATAAAAACAAAAAGAAACTCCCAAAATAGCCACCATATTTTGGGTTTAAAAATTAGTAACAATGACAACTCCCTTCAGTGTTGTAGATAATTTCAAATAAATTCAGGCAAGTGGCACTAAGTAGCGGTTTGCATCGCCAAATTTCAGGGCATTAAGGCCCCACAAAGTAGTTCTGTTTCTCAGACCATTTTTTGTAAAATTGCTTGTGGGCAGACAGTTTTTTTTGTAATTATTTCTTTGCCATCAAAAGTTCATGTTCTTGGTTTGTTTTTATATTTCAGGCCTCATAATCTGTAGAATAGCATGGGTGGTGGGGTATTTCCTCCCTTGGGGGTAAGAAGGCTTTGCAATGCTAAAGCATTGCAAAGCCTTGTGGCACTCAAGGGACAAATTTATCAATTTTATTAACTTGGGTAAAATATCAGACGTAAAGTATTTAATTTTTACATTTTTAAGTTTGTACTGGTTATAAAATGAGAGCATGCAGCAGCCAAAAGGATCATATGGGAGGGCCTGAGAAACAGATTTTTAACTTTTTTAGGCCTTATATAAATGTTAGCTTTATTTTTTTCAGTTGCAGTTATTTCTGGTCAGTGTAACTGCTTATCTTTATTCAACAAGCATGGTTGTGATACCATGGTTAATGTCGCTGGGTGAATATTGTATTGTGTGTCTACCCAATCAGACTTTCTGAGAGCTGCTGAGGGACATCTTTCATGCTCATGCTCATACCAACTACTCAACCTTACTGAACAAACACCCTAATGATATTTCTGATCACTGTAAAACAATCACAGAAAAATAATGTGAAGTTACAGAGTAAAGAAAAAACACATTTGAGGTGCTGAAATTCACCCCCAAACCTCTCTGAAAGCATCACTAACAAATCAGAGCTCTTGAAACATCACCTTTCACCAAATTTGCCTGAAGTGTGTAGACACCAGTTTTGGAGCCTTTGAAATGCAGCAGCCTACATTTATGATCCATCTGATAAATGATGAAACCACTGATGGTGTGATATTAAAATTTCAGATTTGAGAATATTTTTTTGTCCTGTGCAGAATGACAAAAATAATGAATGAATGCAATTGCAGGTACGATATTATTGCATCTTTAAAATCTTGACTTCCATTTATTTATTTATTTATTTATTTATTTATTTATTTATTTATTTATTTTTTTATTAGGGTTTAATGACACTTTAACAGCCAAGGTCATATCGTGTCAGTGACAGTTTTATGGGTGGAGGAAGCCAGAGTACTCAGAGAGAACCACTAAGCAATGACGAGCAGCTGCCAGCTCCCCAACATCGTAACTCTGCACTGCAGCACAGACAGGGTTAGATTGGTTGAAGACATGCGCACCATCGATGTGCGGTGTGCCTTAGTACACGGCGTCATTGTGCCCCCATGTGGACAATCAGGGTTAAGTGCCTTGCCCAAGGACACAATGTGTGAGTCTGAATCGATCACTCAGATGGTCACCCATCCAAGGACTAACCAGGCTTGACATTGCTTAACTTCGGTGATCTGATGAGAACCGGTTACCACAATGCCACCGCACCCCATTTGTGTAAATAATGTGCTGATATACTTCATATATGTTGTTTATGCATCAAGTAAATAATATTTACACTAACTGTGAACTTTCAAGACAGTTTTCTTGGGATAAAATAGAATTGTGAAAAAGGTACTCACTGCATAAAGAAGCACAGAGATATTTTCAAGTAGGGTATCCAAAAACACAAAGAAGGGCCTAGATAAAAAGTCTAACATGAGGTAAATAAAAAGCAAAGAAACCGTGGCATGTGCAGTGAAGGTTTTATCTGTGGCATGGGTATTGCAACTGATGATACTGAATGAGAGAGAGGTACACTGTGTAGAGAGAGAGACACACTCCATGCTTGCAAATGATTCCTTCATAGTATTTGAGAAAAGTGAGGCCACAAAGTTGCCACTACGAAGGCCATCCCACGTACCTGTGCCTTTGAGCAAAAGAGAGGCATTGATATTACTTGCATAACTTGTTTACCAATCCTTATAAAACATATAAGATTAAAAAATACTGAATGATATCCTTCAACTGATCAGTTAGGAGAAATAGGAGAAATGTCAATTTAACGGTCATAGGAATTAGGTGCTGAAAGCACCACAAGTGCCCTATGCTGGAGGTGGAAAGCCAGAAACAAACTTACGGTCTGTAGAATTCATTCAAGGCCTGGGGCTAATACTAAAGCCTTTACAATTGTGTTTTTGAGAATTGTATCTTCTGTCTATCAAAATAAATGGTGTGAATAAATCATCAGTGATTAATATTCTCAGATGAAAAATACAATTCTGAAAAATACAATTGTAAATTTTTTGTAGAATTGGTCCCTGGAGATAATCTTGGTAGTCATATTGAAAGAATACCACTTTGCAGAAAAACCCAGAAACACAATAACCTGTCAACAAAATGTGTAGGTGTGCATTAAAGGCTTGACTCAATAATCATTGTGGAGCTGCGAGAAGCTATTGGAAGATGAGCACAAAGTACAATGATATGCAAACCAGATCTAGAAATTCCCATAACTAAGATTTAGCCCTTTTCACACTGCCCTGTCAATACACTGTGGAACCCTGTCTACAATCTGAAAGAAACTAGAGGAAAACCATAAGTTAACTGGCAGAGTGATGGAAGCCCATATTTGGGCTTTATTATGAAGTGCTAGAACCACAATTTAATAGCTTCATATTCTGTGGAGGTGCTTCATATAATCTTTGAAGTGAATTATTTTGTCTGTATAAACTTGCTTTTGTACAATTGATGGGAGAGTGCCTAAAGGCACTCTCCCATAAAATGCGATAAGACAAAGACACATGAACAAATTTTTACATCTAAAAATAATTTAGCACACTCTACCAGTTAAG
This sequence comes from Pictodentalium vernedei, assembly GCA_031216915.1. Taxonomy (NCBI): domain Eukaryota; kingdom Metazoa; phylum Mollusca; class Scaphopoda; order Dentaliida; family Dentaliidae; genus Pictodentalium; species Pictodentalium vernedei. The sequence goes on from CM062295.1 coordinate 745,631,862, forward strand.
AAATATAAAACAAAAATTATTTACACTTCCATTCAGGAAAGTACAGAAGAATCAAAGGCCGCAGCACTATCAGAACAACTCTCCAAAATCATAATCATTTTTGAAAATAAATACTCTGAATGGCACACTGTCATATCAATTAACCCATTCACACACGCATGCAGTTCAGTGTTCATTACATGTCTTCACGTCTATAAAAACAATTATCAGAAGGACCGTCAGCAATTCATTTAACAGCTATCAACAAACAGAACACATTTTATCGACAACCAAATTTGAGAGGGGAACCAGTGTTACTATTTCATCTTCGTATTTTGGGATTCAATGTTTGACTTCGATTTTTCAGGACAGAAGAATCAGAATGGGAATGAGTTGATGACATTTCAAATGTGGATGCAGCATCTTTTTAAATAACCTCCAACATTTCAGAAGTCACTACATGATCTCTTTTATATTAACCCTTTACCCATCATAACGGCCAAACCAGACAGCGCTGTTCGCAAAACTCGGCAATTAATTTTAAATTTTTTTTTCATTTTTTGTCTCAAAAACATAGGTTATGACCCCTCTTTGGAATGAGCTCATCGAGCTCATTCCAAAGAGGAGTCATAATCTTTGTTTTTGAGACAAAAAATGAAAAAAATTAGTTATTCAAAAATTTTGTTTGCAAGTGTCGTCTGCTTTTCATGTTAGGTAAAGGGTTAAACCATGCTAAATAAAATTAATAACATACCTAAACATGTGATAGTCTAGCAAATTCAAAACAAACAGCACATAGTCTAAATCAAAAGTCGACTAACATTCTGAATAATAACCCAAATCAATGGCATAAAAATTAAGATGTTTATAACAGACATGGCAACAAGTGACAAAAAGTTTACATCACAGTACAATTGCCGTGGAATAGTCATAATCCAAATGTGGACAGTGATGTAGGCTCACACATGCATTTACCAGATACCGGTAATAAAAATCAGAAGTAGCAAAAATTTAATTAATTAAATCATTGATGATTATTCCTATAATTAGTGCTTGGAATCGAATATTGTGTCCATGGACATATTACCCACCCATGGAAAGTGACCAGTCATTGGCAGTCAAACTGTAAGACTAACAAAATTATGAATCATGAGACATTGTATCAATCATCCTAGGTGCAGAATCCTGATTACAAATCATGATAAAATAAAATAATGCTTCAGCATTCAATCAGTTTGCTCAACAATGAAAGATGGTTTATAAAGGCTTACCACAGTTCAATTCTAGACACGATCACGGTCATTCATCGATCACGGTCATTCATTCGCACCTTGGACTCCGAGGTGCTAACAACTAAACAATGGAGCTCCCACTTGTTATTCAAGACACACCTGTCAGAGTGAGGGCTACCCTTGCCACCACCTGGAGTATCCAGGTGCTCAAGGGTAAAATTCACCTGACAGTGGATTTTGATAGAGAATCGGAACCGCCATCCGTGGAGAGGTGTAGTACCTTTCGTGAGGGGATTTCCCCTCACACTGGTCACCCTCCTAGTGATGCGGATAAGCTGGATGAAGGCCGCCGGAGTAACACAACCACCAAGAAGAAGAGGACGAGAAAGAAGGGACCCTCCGCCAGACGACGAGATGCCCGCCAAATGACGGAGTTTCTGGAGAAGAAGAAGGAGAAGGAAGAGAAGGAGGCAAGTGAGGGCATCAAGGGGTCAACACCTGTCACCCCTGACCAACCCTTGTCCAGCTCGGCACCGCCCCCCCCCCCCTCCCAGGAGGAGGGTCCGGAGGACTATGGGCCATCAGGTGACAGATCGATCTCCAAACCATCTGACTCTTCATCTGAAGAGAAGATGGAGGAAGACGATCTGTCTATGGTACAGGAAGTTGTCCCAGACGACGCACCTTCCACCCTTCCAGCTCTTGCTTCTCCGGCTTCTTCAGACCAGGAGTCTGACCAGGAGGAGAGCATCCCGGATTCCGTGGAGGCATTCCTCGGGGAGGAGATCCCGTGCAAGTATTTCCGTGCCACATTCCAGGAGACATACAACAACCAACTAGAAGCAGGTACCTCATCCCAAATGACCAGGACAATACTCAATATGATTATCGGACATTACAACAGTTCCCAAGAAAGTTCTCAAGAAACAGCAGCAAGGATCATGCCGTACACCGCAAAAGAAGAGCCTACTCTTCCCCCAAGCCGAAAACACCACCTACAACTATCTCACCGACGAATCCTCCTCCTCCCAAGAAAAACCACAGGAGAAACAGACGCCGCTGACTAACTTAACTCCTTCCCTCCTTTTCCACTTCCAGACAAGCCAAAAACTTATACAGTTAAAGAGGGTCGAAAGGGGCTTGTCCCCTAAACCGTCCCTGCGCGCCTTCGGCACGCCAAACCATTTCGTTCAAATTCTAGACTTCTTTCAGTGAGACTCCATTGTTTGCATGGAACATAAATGTGAAAAGGCTTATACTGAAAATAAAAGAGAAGTTAATAAACAGGGGTCGACATTGTCAAATGATAGAAGCTGGCTGTCAAGTTAATGCAAAACCTTACCTGACATTTAATCATGTGAGCTAAATATCTGCAAGTGGTAAAGTTAATGTTTATCTGATCTGCCCCTTCTTTTCAAAATTTCTCCTAATATCCCTGAATGATGGATCCCATCTTCTAAAGAAATGGGTCAGGAAGAGATTTTATCTCATTCAAATTTTAATATATTCCAGTTTACATAATTCTAGACACCTTTATTCTTACCTCAAATTCAATGACCTCATCAAATAACTCTCCTGCAGGCATACAAAAGTTATAAAAAAAGGTTTCTTCCCAGTATGGAGAGTTTGTCCCTTTTTTCACTCGTGTCTGCTTCATCTGGTTCAGAAGAGTTATTCTAACTACTGGTTTGATGTTGTTTCCTTGTAACTGACGAGCTTCAATAATCTTCATCCTGATCTATAACAAAAATGTGACCATAAAAAATACATTGTATGAGAATGAATAAAGCATTTCCATAAGAGATAACATATCTAAAGATTAGAGGCACAAATTTCAGAAAATGGGGTGCTAACTTAACACCCATCATTCCCACTACAAAGTTTGTTTAAAATTTGACGTTTTACATTTTTCTCACTTCTTATATTGGACCATTTACATTGATAGAAAATAGAAAAAAGTACTGGTAATTGGCAACGTCAAAACGGTAAATTATGCCTGTTGAACATCCATTTTTCAGTGAGACTTAAGAGTGAGAGACAAACTCTCCTAATACAGTTACAGTAGAATCTGTCTTGAGAGACCGCCCTTTGGGCCACACAAAAGTGGTCTCTCAAGACAGGTGGTCTCTCATAACAGGTTTCAGGTCTTCTCAAGTCAGTGAATAACCAACCACAAAATTCAGAAATGGAGAAGAATAGATTTTTGTAATTACTTTGTAGTTGTTCTTTTTTATGAACTTTTTGTAACAAATTGAAATGGACTGTTATAAAAATAATAAAAATAAATTAGTGTTGAAAATCTTCAATGAAGATTTTCAACACTAATTTATTTTTATAATTTTTATAACAATCCATTTCAATTTGTTGCATAAAGATTTTCAACACAAATTTATTTTTATTCCTATCTGTCACATTTCAGGTATGTATGAAATAATTGTTTATTCAGCAATAATCCTAATCTTTTCACAGGGGTCTTATAAAAACATCTCAATCTGTAATGAGTTAGCAATTGAAACCCAATTAAGAGCTTTTAATACTTTTAATTATGTTAGTATAACCACAATGGATTTTCCAATTCCAGAACAGGGAAAAAGTTTTTGTCATGGTTTCGGTCTTCAAAGGGGCGGTCTCTCAAGACAGGTCCATTATGGCATAAAAATACAAGTTGGTACCAGGTCACAGTGGTCTCTCAAGACAGGTGGTCAAACATTCGGACCTTGGACTCCGAGGTGCTAACTACTAAACAATGGAGCTCCCACTTGTTATCCAGGAAACACTTGTCAGAGTGAAGGCTACCCTTGCTACCACCTGGAGTATCCAGGTGCTCAAGGGTAAAATTCACCTGACAGTCGATTTTGATAGAGAAGCCGAACCGACGTCCTTGGAGAGGTGTACTACCTTTCGTGAGGGGATTTCCCGCCGCACTGGTCACCCTCCAAGTGACTCGGACCTGCAAAAGGATGATGACAAGCGCCGAACACAGACAAAGGACAGCAAGAAGAAGAAAAGGAAAAGAAAGAAGGGACCTTCCACCAGACGACGCGATGCCCGCTGACTGACGGTGTTCATGGAAAAGAAAAGGACGGAGAAGGAAGAGAGGGAGGATAATCATGGCATTGGCCGCTCAATGCCTGCTACCCCTGTCCGTTCCACGCCCAGCTCGGTACCCTCCACTCCGGTGGAAGGTCCGGAGGACGCTGGCTCGCCAGGTAATAGTCTAACCTCCAGCCCATCACACTCTTCCCCGAAGAGGAGATGGAGGAGGACAGTCTGTTTGTGGAGCAGGAAGTTGAGGCTGACATCGCACATGTCGCTAAACCTACTCTTGCTCTTCCTGCTTTTTCTGACCGGGACACCATCCAGGAAGCAAACACCGCGGAGTCCGTGGAAAGTATCCTAGGAGAAAAGGCCAGAGACGATGACCACCTTATATTTCTACAAGCCCATATTAAGGCCTTGAGAGATCGCGGGTGCAAAGGCAACATGCTCAGAATAGGATTAGAGAGTCTCAGCAACCACTACTTGAGAACAACACCAAAAAGCTCTTCACCACCAGCAGCTGCGAGGGCCAGACCTTACCAACCGAGTCAGCCCTCCACCACTCCTTCAACACCACCAAAGGGGGTATCACCAACTCAGCCACCTCCTCCTAAGAAAAGCAGACGAAATCATAGACGCCGCTAAGCATCTTAACACTTTCCTCTTTTACCACGGCCAGACCAGACAAACCGAATCACATACTGTTAAAGAGGGTCGAAAGGGGCTTGACCCCCATACCATCCCTGCGCGCCTTTGGCGCGCGAAATCATTTCGTTCCACAGGTGGTCTCTCAAGACAGGTGGTCTCCCATAGCAGGTCCATTATAGAGTAAAACCAATCGGTGCCTTGCAGATGTGGTCTCTCAAGACAGATGGTCTCTCAAGACAGTGGTCTCTTAAGACAGGTTTTACTGTACAGTTGAATTGCCACTTTTATCAGTGGGATGCATTCAATTCATAAGAGTACTCAATTAACTGCAGAGTGCTAATTTTTGGGGGTTATCAAGCTTTGTTCACATATCTTTTTCTTTTTTAAGCTTATTTGTTTTACAAGGATTGGCCAGTAAGTTCTGCAACTTATATTAATGCCTCTCCTTGGCCCAATGGCATGGGTATGTGGGATGGCCATCATAGTGGCAACTCCATGGCCTCGTTCTTCTTGAATACTACTAAGAGATCTTTAGCCTGCACAGAGTGTTCTCTCTCTGCACAGAGGACAGCCTTTTATGTCCACACCTGATAGGACAATACTCTGAGACAGCATCAACCCCACAATTGACAGGGCTCTTGGAACTTTGTCAAACAAAATATGATAGATTAAAATGCTTGGACTGCACTGAGGTTAACCCTTTACCCAACGCAGACGATATCAAAATTTATTATTTTAAATATCATTTTTTAAATGGTTTCCAAAAATTTCAACAAAACCATATCATGTGACCCCTCTTTGGAACGAGCTCGACGAGCTCGTTCCAAAAAGGGGTCACATGATATGGTTTTGTTGAAATTTTTCGAAAAATAATATTTTTTCAGCTGCTGAATTTGCATAGTATGCGGGCGGATGTGAACGATTCGTTGGGTAAAGGGTTAAATAGGTCTATAAACATGTCGTATTTGGTGGTTGTCAGACTAATTCTTTGACAGATTACAAAATGTTTTATTCAATTAACAGGAGTTACCCTATAGCCTGTATGCAATTAACAAGTAAAATATGTTCTAAAGGTGTAGCAAATGGTTTGTTCTGAGAAAATTATATGCAATTTAAAAGTTTATTCAGTCAGGATATATCCAGTTGAGTTGGCTCCACTGTACACGTGTCTCCTTCTGCCCTGCATAGCTAATTTTTGACAAAAGCTCATGGTCTACTGGCCCCACCAGAAAAAGGTTATCAAAGTTTAAAATCACTTCTTCGAATGCCAGGGATCAAACTGAGTAACTTAACTTTTTTCCAAATACCAAAACTGGAAGAGGTATGAAAGAATTCTGGTAGCCATTCAAAAAATGTAAATTTATTTTCATTGAGTCTTATGCTCATTCCAAGTGCATAAGAAATAAGACATTCCCCATTACCCCACTGTTCAAATATGGGCCTATGACACTCAAGAATATGCTCTTTGAAGCTTGATCTAAACAAACTTTTAAAAAATGTTCCAAAGCTGTCAAATAATGTGACATGTGAAATCATTTGAAACAGATGTTTCCCCCACTACTCAGAGTGCATGGCACACCTGCATATGCTCCTTTTGAACAAATATCAAATCGTTCTTTACAAAGATGGCATATGTCTAACATAAATCATTTGGATCAGTTATTTGTATGAATAAAACTTTTTTTTAATATTTCCTCCGGCACTCATTGTGTTGAATTATTGGCCTCTGTTACACATGTAAGTATGATCACAGGAGCTTGATTTGAACAAATATGTCAATTTTCTTTACAAAGATGCTACATATCAACTAAGGAAGCAGTTGGACTAGTGATTTGTGAAGCAGTTGGACTAGTGATTTGTGAAGAGAGTTTCTTCAATGTTTTCCAAATTATCCAGAGTATTAAAATCTTTGGTTGCATATTGCCACCAAATATGAGCCCATTGGCTTGATCTGAACAAATTTTCAAACATACAAAATATTAAGACAGAATAAAACGAGGGCGGAGTACATGGACTGGAATCTGCCCTTCCGCTCTCCCAAGATATATATGCATGTCATACTTGTAAACCCTTTACTCAACATCACGACAAAAACCAGACAGTGCTATTCAGAAAATTCACCATTAAATTTCATTTTTTGTCACCAAAAACATAGCTTATGACCCCTCATTGGAATGAGCTCATTGAGCCATTCCAGTGAGGGGTCATAAGCTATGTTTTTGACTAAAAAAATGAAAAAAATTAGATATTCAAGAATTTTGTTTGCAAGTATATTCTGCTTTATGTGACAGGTAAAGGGTTTATTTATTTATTTTATTTATTTATTGGAGTTTAACGACACTTTCATCAGCTAGGGTCGCCACATGTTGACCAGTTTTACAGGGGGATAAAGTGAGAGTACCTGGAAAGAACCACCGAGCAATGGTGAGCAACTGTCAGTCTCTCCAACATACTAACTCCACACAAGCAGGGTTAGCATTGGTTCACGACAGGTGCACCATTGACATGCAGTATGCCTTAGTACACAGTGCCACCGTGCCCCCACATGGGCAATAAGGATTAAGTGACAGGTAAAGGGTTAACATGTGAACAGACACTGAAATATGAAATCACTGAAGGGATCATCAGGTAAAATGCTAACTATTGCCACAAAAAATGCATACATGGAGGATATCTAGTGCTTTTGAGTGGATACCAAAAATTATCTCATTAGTGGCCAAGACAAATGTTTATTTTTTGTGAGCGCTTGCGCGAGCGAAAATAACCATTTGTCTCAGTCACAAGTGAGATAATTTTCAATATCCACTCAAAAACACTAGATTTTCTTTTTATTATATGCTTTTTATAAGAATCTAATCATTCCTATTGATAATTCCACTCGTTGCAACCTTAAATTGATGCATGAAAATAAACAGCAGATGCGCATTGATATGCAGAAGTGATTTGATCGATACTTGGAACAGGTTGCATCTTGCGATCTGATTCAGCTGGCAGGTTTCATGCATCACTTCAAGGTGAATATGTGATGAATTATTGCTGGCAATGATTGGTATCCACTCAAAAACACTAGATTTTCTTTTCGTTATATGTTTTTAGCACAAATTGATCATTTCTCGTGGTATTCACTTTGAAGTGATGCTTTGAAAGCCACCATTTTGATTGATACCGTGAAAGTGAAAATTTCTATATCTTTACAGTGGGGGATGCGATTTCTATATTTCTGCAATTTTTTAGATAATCTATTGTCTAGCATATAATCAAAAATGTTTTTCAATGAAAATTCCCATTTTTTTATATTTGGGAGATTCCGGTGGTTAAAATATATATAAATAAATGATTTAAAAACCATTTTCCATGTGATCATCGCATGATATGTGTTTGAGATGGCTGCCTAACGTTTTGAAGATATTGTGTTCCTGACATTACTAAAGTACCGAGGTATCAGAGTATAGGTGGTTGTAGTTGTGTTAATACCAACACATGCCTGTATAATAATTGCTGTTAAACCCAATTGCTAGAGTGCTAAATTATTTTTGGTTTTCAAAATTTTTTCACATGTCTTTGCTTTGTTACAATTTGTAACAAGGCAAATCTTTACAGATTAAATAATTTCACTTTGAAGATAGTAAAAATGCACATCCTCTGAGTATGAAACCTTTCAGTTATGGTACCTGCACTCTACCAGTTAATTGACTGATAATTGTATTCAAAAATAGGTGACAATGAAAAAGAAACGTGTATTATTACACACCTGTTCTACATAATCACCATCTCTAGCAACAATAAACCATGTGGAAAATGAAAATCTGTTCCGCACATATGTGCAGAACGGAAACAGTTGACAGACTATTTTTAAATAGAAGTGAAATTTCCCTGCAATTTTCTACACATCGGGCAACACAATTACAATTTGCAATAGCTGAAAATCATCCCCAGAAGGCACATAGAAGTAAGTAGTAATAACTTATTTGCAAAAGACATTATAATACATGTTTATAACATAATTGCCCAAGAAACAACAAATAGTACTAATAATATATCACATCTAGGATTTATGAAGCTACAGATTTGTCTTCTGCAGGGAGGTGACATAGCCAGCTGGCTGTATTACTGTCACCCACCTCAGGGAACGGGAAAATGTGGAGTATAGAAAGACAAAAAAAATGGGAGATAAAAAAGCAACGAATGAGGGAAAAAGTGAAGAGAGAGAGAGAGAGAGAGAGAGAGAGAGAGAGAAGAAGAAGAATCAGCTGCAACTGAAAATAACATGTATAGTAGAAAAAATAAAGTAAAATATAAATATGTAAGGAATGAACTCTGCAGTCCTGGTGATAAGTGGAATTTGGTTTCATTCTTGCACTGAGAAAGGGGGCATACATGGGAATGTGATATTTTGCCCAGAGCCAGCTAAGAGGTTTGAGTTCCTCGTTGGCAGTTTGTTTTCTGGAGTTTTCAGGAATCAACCCTAATTAATAAGGACTTTACGGACTTATTTCAGTGAGTATGTTGAGTCGCGGGAGTCGGTACTTCCCGACATTCGTGGCATGATCTGTTATTGCGTTTGACAGAGGCTTCATACGAGCCTAGAAACGTGTTGGTCATCATTTTTTTAAACTGTGCTCGTGGTAAATTTCGAACCAGTGGGTCAATGTCATTCCACTTTTTTGGAAATGTGTGTAAGGGGAGATTTGCCGTGAATTGTGTTCGGGGCTAGAGTTGTTTAATCTCACCTCTATGTCTGGTAATCCTGTCGGTTTCGTTCTTGTTAAGATTATATAGACTATATAACGATAGTGGTAAGTTGTTGTGGGTCCAATCATGCATAAATAATAGGATATTTAGCTTATATAGATCGTCCAGTTTCAGGATTTTATTTTTCTTGAATAGGGCTCAGTATGTGTGTTGTACTTTTTATTGTTTATTATTCGAATGGCACGTTTTTGAAGGATACTTAATTTCTTTACAGCCGGCACGTGTCCCCAAATGTGTATTGCATACATCAAATGACTTTGCACTAGCGTAAAATACAGAATTTTCAGGGTATCGAATGGTAAAATTTTTTTTTACTCTATTAATAGCCCAGATGGATTTAGCTATCTTTGAGCTCAGATGAGAGATGTGGTGCTTGAAATTTAAGTTTTCGTCTAAATCAACACCGAGGAATTTTACTGTTTGGACTTCGTTTTTTTCCCTACTTGTATTACATGTTTATTGTTTATAGTTATGGGAGTGGCAACTAAGTCCCATGTGTCATGTGGGGGGTGTAGTAGCATGCATCTTGTTTTGGTGGCATTGAGTGACAGTTTATTCGCGTAGCACCAGTCTGCAATTTTGTCAAGTTCCTTATTTGTTGTTTCTGTCAATATGTCTAGGTTGTTGTCGGCCGTTGATATCGTAGTGTCGTCGGCAAAAGTCAAAAGGTTTACAAGTGTTGATTTACTGATGTCATTGACATATATCAGAAAGAGAAGTGGCCCCAGGATTGAGCCCTGGGGAACTCCACATGATATATTTTCAAAAGTCGATGAACACTCTTTATACTGTACATACTATAATTTTCGACCTGACAAATAACTTCTAAACCATGAATTAGGTATCCCCCTTATTCCATAGTATTCGAGTTTATGTAAGAGTATAGAATGGTCTATAGTATCAAAAGCTTTGGAAAAGTCAAGGAAAACTGATAAAGTTTGGTCCTTTGTAGGCTTGTCATTGTTCAGGGCAACGTTGTGGATGAGTTGTAATATAGCATGTATTGTAGAATGTTTTTTTCTGAATCCAAACTAAAACTGATATAAACTATCATGAGCCGATAAAAAATTTAACAGGCGATTATACATTATCTTTTCCATAACTTTTGAGAATGCTGGAAGTATGCTGATTGGCCTGTAGTTGTTAAAAATACTGGAATCTCCCCCTTTGTGGATAGGAATCACCTTCACTATTTTTAGTCCGTCGGGTATTAGACCAGATGAAAATGTAAGATTTATTATGTGTGTTAGAGGTCCAGCTATCTCTGATATAGTTTCTTTAAGTAACTTTGTGGATATATTAGTGCAATCTTTACTTGTTTTAGTACGGAAATTCTTTACTGTTAAGATAACTTCCTGTAGATCTGTTGGATAGGCGAAAAAGGACGACGAATTGTTATTATTATTGTTGTTATTATTATTATTATTATTATTATTATTATTATTATTATTATTATTATTGTTGTCATTCTCGCCGTGAGAATTATTGTCACTGTTGTTGTTGTTAGTTAGGTTGGCGTTGTTAGTGTTATTATCCTTCAAGAAGTCCATAAAGTGTTTGGTTGAGGGGGGTATCAGTTCACTAGTGACTTTACCGATGTTGGAGAAGAATGAATTAAATTTATTTGCGATTGATTTGTTATCGGTTAACTGGTTATCGCCGTCAATGAAAGATGATGGTGCACAAGGTACACGTTTTGGGTTGTTAATAGCACGCTTAATAATCTCCCATGTTTTTTTTTATGTCATATATATTCTGTGTTAAAGCTGTATTATAGTAATTGACTTTACATGTTCTTTTTAGCTTATTAAACTCTCGACAGTAGAATTTATATATTCTGACATTGTCGTCTGTCGGAGACCGGAGTTTCTTCATGTACAATTTGTGTTTCTGGAATGATGAATTTAGAAGTCCTGTTGTCATCCAGGGTTCTCTCCTAACGCTCTTTGATAGATGGTCTGAAGATTCGAATATGCAACAATGGGCGATGTTTCATTTACCACGCTTGAAAAATCGGAGGCTGAAAGCAATCTTTTAAAGTGATTAACATTTACAGTTTTGAAGGACCTTGTTGGATAGGGGGGGAGGTAATGTGGAACTGGGTAACACCCTATTTTCATCGATCAGAAAAGTAGCAAAGTGATCGCTTATGTCTGTAATTATAATCCCCGATCGTAATACTTTTCCAGTAGTATTGCATAAAATGTGATCTATCAGCGTGGCCGAATGGTCTGTTACTCTCGTCGGTTTTGTGATTACCGGGAGAAATCCTGCACTGAATACACTATTTACGTACTGGTTAGTTTTGGGGTGGTTATGGAAGTTTAATAAATCAAGGTTAAAGTCACCCATCAGGTAAGTTGATTTATGTTCGTTGTTAATCTTACCAAGTAAATCGGATAAGTTATTCAAAAAGGAATCTATATCTGCTTTCGGCGCTGTGTTCGGCCGATAAATTACACCAACCAAGATTTTTTTATTTAATTGGAGTTCAATAAAAACGGATTCGAAGACATGTGGGATAAAAATTGATAGGTCACTGCGAATGTTGAACGTAATGTTTCCTTTATGAATAAGCCTACACCGCCCCTCCCGTTGTCATTACCAGGTAGTGTTCGTGCAACTAATGGGTGGTATCCCTCTAATTTGAATGAGATGTTTTCATTAACGGTAAAAGTTTCTGTCAGGCTTATGTCAAACTGATTGGAGTTACTTTGTAGGTTGCACAAGAGATCCTTTAGAGGTTCCCAATGTGCATTTAAACTGCGACAGTTTAAATTAAAGAGTGAGAAGGTTTTATGCTTTAATGTAGCGATCGCCTTAAAGTCTTGTGGTGTGTAATAATTACAATTGTGGGCAGTTATGTTGAAGGGTGAATCAAACTCATATTCGGGGTCACTCGCGGTATGTTCATTGAGAAGCTTTGGGAAGTTATACATATTTTGACTCTGGATCTCATTTAGTGTGAGTTTATTAGCCATGGGTAATAGTAGTAGTTGGGGGAGCCACTTGGGACCCAAGATTTTGAAAATTCTAGACCCAAGAACTTCTAGACCCAAGATTTGTGAAACTTATAGACCCAAGAACTTCGTTTCACTTCGTTCTTGGGTCTATAAGTTTCACAAATCTTGGGTCTAGAAGTTTCACAATCTTGGGTCTAGAAGTTTCAGAATCTTGGGTCTAGAAGTTCTTGGGTCTAGAATTTTCAAAATCTTGGGTCCCAAGTGGCTCCGCATCATGCTTTTTTTTATGGCCAGATCCTATAGTACATTTTTGCTTATAAGTTTTTTTCACTGGAGGATAAGGGAACTGGTTTTTTGTCTTTTCATAACAAAGACTTGATTGTGTACATGAGAAGATCTCTTTCTAATAGTGTGGGTAGCCCTGAGAAGGGCTGTTTTAGTTTTGATGAAGTGCAAGTCACTCAACAGTTAGCAATATTTTAAAATTTTTGGACGGCTGTGATAGTAAACGTCTGTTATCAACAGTTTTTTCCCGCACTCGATCGAATTGTCGCGTGAGGGTTCTTCAGTGCATTTTCGATCCTCGCATTGTCTATAAAAACACTGCTGGAGATATCATAATGTCATTTTTCTTCTTATCATCAATCATGAGAGTTGAGCTATCCATCGAGGTAAAGATTCCATCACTAGAAGGTGAATGTGGGCCACGAGGAGTGAAGAAGGAGAGAGAGGAGTGCAATACTATTCCACCACAAGAGGTGAAGATGGAGAGAGAGGAGCGTAATACTATTCCAAGGAGTAATTTGCGAAGATTGGCAAGAAAAGCTGGGGTGAATAATATCTCACCATTGTCACTTGATGAAGCTGAAGAAGCCTTACACTGTTTTGTTCGAAAATTGATAAGAGATACCTATCATTATGCAACAATTAGGGGAAGAGGATCACAACATCTCGTTAATCAAAAGGATGTCAAGAGAGCCGCAAAGAGAAATGGAATAAAGTTGGTGAACTAAACATGATTTGTTTAGTAAAAAACGGCCCTTATAAGGGCCACCATATTCTTAAAAAGAGATATCACGTTTACACACTTGAGTGGCACATTTCAGTGCTACCACAATGGAATGAATTGAACTTTTTGTTCAAATGTAATTTCATTACTCAATTCAAAAGAGGTTAACCTCATAGCTCCCACACTAGATTTCCCTGTCATGGCATATTTTTTGTGTTTGCAAATTATTTTTGTTTTTACCTAAATGTTTTTGTGTGAAAACATTTAGGTAAAAAACAAAAATAATTTGCAAACATAAAAATATTTTTGTGTTTGCAAATTATTTTTCTGTCTTGCAAGTTTTTTATTTTATAAGAAAAATATTTTTTGTGTTTGTAAAATGAATGTTATGAAAAAAACTTTTTCATAACATTCATTTTACAAACACAAAAAATATTTTTTCTGTTTGCAAATTATTTTCTGTCTTGCAAGTTTTTTATTTTATAAGAAAAATATTTTCGTGTTTGCAAATGAATGTTATGAAAAAAAACTTTTTCATAACATTCATTTACAAACACAAAAATATTTTTTGTGCTTGCAAAATAATGTTATGTAAAATGTTTTTTATTTTTAAAAAATCTTGAGTTGGAAAAAATTTTCCCCTGTTTAAATAACAACAAAATAATATTACCTTTTTTCAAAATCCGAAATTTTTATTCCATGAATATTTACAGATTTGTAAATGTCTTTTAAGAAAATGTCACTTTCAAAAACTGTTTTCAATGTTTCTTGGCAAGTTTTCCTATTTTAGAATTATTGTCTTTAGCTTTTCGTTTTCTTGTAACTTTCTTTGGTGGCTCCTCTTTCTCTGGAAATAATACTTCTAACTCATCATCGATTTCCATTTTTGTTTCTTTGGGTATATCCATATTATATAATAATGTATCATCATTATCATCAAACTCTGGTAACACAGGTTCTGCTAATTCAACTTTCTCATTTGTATGGGGAAGTGGTGATATTGGTATCATGCTCATCCCCTGTAAAGTGTGGTTGTCAATGTCTTTTTCATCAAGTTGTAAGTTGAAACCTGTAATCGGTAATTTATCTTCTGTATGCTTTATGTATTCTGACCATGGATAAACTTTTACCGGTCCTCGTTGATCAACAGCTGGTGAACCCCATCTTGGTTGAGACACAGAGTTATTCGATAGCTTTCTCAATCTACATTCATTAATCCAATGTCCTCTCTCATTGCAATAAAAACATGGCCCTTTGTCTGAACATGTACTCGCCCAATGTCCTTTCTGATGACAAATGGAACAATTAGGTGTTGATATCAAATTATAAAGTTCATTCACAAGTCTTCTAACTTCTCCCCATTTAGATGGTTTATAGTAAATACTTTTAGCATCACTTGCTTTTTCTAATCTTGGATCTGTAACTTTATCCATCTTTAACTTTTGGAGCGTTTCAAAATTATGTCTTGTCTTCTTGAAGTCAAAAAACCAAGTGTGAAACATCCTAAGATTCTTCCTCCTTTTATACTTTTTTAATGTACATTTAATTGTACACTTAAATGTTCCATAACGTGCATTTGCACACAATTGTTTAAATATGCATTCATTTGGTTACAAACAGTTATGCTATCTCTTACACTCAATAATCTCTGGATACTATATTGCTGTTGTTAAATATTGACTGAAAGATACACTTAACAAATAAAAGCTATAAAATATTTTTACCATAGGAATTTTCCCATAGAGTGAATGGATTACATTTTATGACTTTTCAAATGTGTATAAGAAACATTTATTAACAGTATAATTCAGTGGGTATTAAATGTACATTTAATTGTACACTTAAATGTTCCATAACGTGCATTTGCACACAATTGTTTAAATATGCATTCATTTGGTTACAAACAGTTATGCTATCTCTTACACTCAATAATCTCTGGATACTATATTGGTGTTGTTAAATATTGACTGAAAGATACACTTAACAAATAAAAGCTATAAAATAGTTTTACCATAGGAATATTTCCCATAGAGTGAATGGATTACATTTTATGACTATTCAAATGTGTATAAGAAACATTTATTAACAGTATAATTCAGTGGGGTATTAAATGTACATTTAAATGCACATTTAAATGTACATTAAAGGGAAGTATAAAAGTGGGGGAATCTTAGGATGTTTCACACTTGGGTTTTTGACTTCAAGAAGACAAGACATATTTTCAAAAGCTAGAAGACGATAGAAGAAAAGATGAAGAGAGCCATTGAAGAATATAGTGAGACGGAGAGTGAAGTAGATAACAAGAAGCAGAGAGTAGAATCAGCAAGAGACTTATACACCATCCACCCACTTCTACAAAAAACATCAAGAAAATTCCATTCTAAATCCCATGTATGCAGAATAACATTCAAACAATTTAATCAAAAGAATCCATTTGACACCCTTGGAAAAGTATTTGACAGTTTGGTAGATGATATTAAAGAAGAATGTGGAGTAGAAGACAACGATCCAATGAGAATATCAGTTGACCACCCAGGATTAGAAATAGGTATATTTATTCCATTTACTAAGGCTTCAGGTATCACTGGTAACACCATATTAGATGAAATAGAAAAGGTTGTACAATCAAATGATAACTTTACTATCCATGATGGGCAATTATCTTTAGAAATAACACACACTTCTCTACCACAAGGGTCTGGGCGACATGCACCAATTTCATTTTCATCTGTTGATAAAATGGTTAAAAGTAAACAGAGTATTATTGAAATTAAAAATGTTCATGATTCAATGTGTCTCGCACGGGCCATTGTAGTGGGAAAGTGTCATGTTGATAGAGATAATTCTGAACTTTGGCAAAAGAAATGGAAAAATATTAAACGTTCTGATAGACCGACACAAGAGTTGGAAGCTAAGGCATTGATGGACAAAGCAGGTCTTGATTATAATATTCCTTGTGGATATGAAGAATATTATAAAATACAAGACCTGCTTTACCCAGAGTATGTCATCAAAATTCATCCACAGTATGCAAAAAGTGAATTTTTATTCAAACCTCCAGTTACCACCACTGATAGTAAAGTTATTCATATTTACCACCATGACCAGCATTTTGATACTATCACAACAATTAAAGGGTTTTTAGGATGTCACTACTATTGTGAACTTTGCAGTAAAGGTGTCCGACAGAGAGAACGTCACATGTGCCCTTTTGGTTGTATTTGCTATGCTCCAACAAAATGTATTCCTGAACATCCCACTACCTGTTACAGTTGCAATAGACAATTTAGAAGTTTATCATGCTATAATAACCATATCACTAGAAAGGGGAAAGAAGAAAAAACAATTTGTCAATTAGTTCAAAAATGTAAAACATGCAATTCACTAATATATCCAACCAAAGGAAAACATATCTGTGAAGGATTCAAAAAATGCAAATATTGTCAACAAGTAGTTAATTCTGATCACCAATGTTTTATTCCAAAATACACTTCACCCGAGGATGAAAAAATACCAAACATTCCATTTGTATTTTTTGATTTTGAAACCACACAAGACTCAGGAGTTCATATCCCAAATTTCTGTGTTGCTCATCGTGCATGTGGGGAATGTATTTGCAAATCTATAGATCAAGAATGTATTTCATGTGACAAATTTGGACAACGGCAATCAATATTTAAAGGGGAATCTACATTATCAGATTTTTGTGATTGGCTTTTCAGTAAGGAACATAAAGGTACAACAGCTATTGCTCACAATTTAAGAGGTTTCGATGGACAATTTATTTTAAGGCACCTCATTGAAACTGGTACAACAACTCCTGATGTAATTATGAATGGGAACAAAATTCTTTCACTTAAAGCTTGTGGTATTAGACTTATAGATTCTTTAAATTTTCTTTCAATGAGATTGGCACAATTTCCCAAAACATTTGGCTTGACAGAATTAGCAAAAGGTTATTTCCCCCATTTGGCAAACACACAAGCTTTTCAAAATTATATTGGCCCTTATTTAGATTCAACATTGTATATGCCAGATTCAATGTCTCCATCAGATAGGGAGGATTTTATCAAGTGGTACAAACAAAAAATTACTAGTCATGCCAGTTTTGATTTTCAAAAAGAAATGGAATTATACTGTAAATCAGATGTAGATATTTTACATAGGGGGTGTGGGGAATTCAGACAAAAATTTATAGATAGTGATGGCATAGACCCCTTGAGAGAAGCATTTACCTTAGCCGATGCATGTACAAAAGCTTGGAGAAAAAATTCACTTCCAGAAAACAAAATGGCAATCATTTCAGACATAGGTTACCCAGCTAAAGTCAAATACTCCATTAAAGCCATTAGATTTTTACAGACACTTGCACAGGAAGAAAACATACATATTCAACATGCACTCAATGGTGGGGAGGTTAAAATAGGGGGATATTATGTTGATGGGTTTCACAAAGACACAAATACAATCTTTGAATTTTATGGATGTATGTGGCATGGGTGTATGACATGTTATAAAGACAACAGACATGAGAAAAATCCAGTCAATTTGCTAAATTACCAAACTCTATACAACAAAACACAGGAACGCATACACCATTTAGAATCATTAGGGTATAACATGAGAATAACATGGGAACATGAACTTGATGATTTTTGCAAATCAAATCCTGAAGTAAAATCAACATTGAATTCATTTTTTCCAAACATGGATCCTATTAAACCACGTGAAGCATTATTTGGGGGGAGAACAAATGCCATTAAATTACATCATAAAATAGACCAAAGCACAGACAATGAAATAAAATACATAGACATCTGTTCACTCTATCCTTATGTCAATAAACACAGAGAATATCCAGTAGGTCATCCACATATACTCACAAAAGAAAACATAAACATGGATGCTATAAGACAGTACAGGGGACTTATCAAATGTAAAGTTTTACCACCACAATCTCTACACATGCCAGTATTACCAATTCATTGCAACAAGAAAATGGTTTTTACACTTTGCAATACATGTGCAGAACAAGAATTAGACAAATGTGAACACACACCAGATCAACGCAGTATTACAGGTACATGGACATCTGTTGAACCTTTTAAAGCATTGGGGATGGGATACACATTACTTGACACTTATCAGATTTGGCATTGGGGAGAATGGTCTTCAGAAATTTACAAACATTATGTGAACAAATATTTAAAAATGAAACAAGAAGCCAGTGGATATCCAGATTCGGTGAAAACAGAAACAGACAGAGACACATTTAAGAAAGACTATGCACAATTTGAAAACATACGTTTGGAAAATATTGAAAAAAATCCAGGACAAAGATCATTTGCTAAAACCATGTTAAACTGTTTATGGGGGGAAAAGTGCACAAAACAATTTAAAAACAAAAACAGAATACATACAAGACCCATCCAAATATTTTGACCTCATACAAGATAAAGACATCATTATTAAAAATGTTGAATTGTTTGATCATGATAAATGCATTTTAGTCAATTACACAAAATCTACAGATGTTTATGAACCTCACAAATCAGCTAATGTTGCAGTTGCCTCTTTTGTCACAGCTTATGCACGAATGGAATTATATAAAGTAATAGGACGTTTGGGTAGACGGGTATTATACTTTGACACAGACAGTTGTATTTACATCCATAACCCCTCACTTTGGAATCCACAAATTATAAACAGTAGGTTAGGTCAATGGACAGATGAACATCCAGATGCAAAAATTATTGAATATGTAGGTTTAGGTCCCAAAAATTATGGTTACAAATACATTAAAGATGGTCAAATACACACTTCATGTAAAGTTAAAGGAATCACATTAGACTACAATACATTACAGAAAGTCAATTTTGAATCCATGGTGGAATGTGTACAAGACAGACATAATTATAAAATGAACATTGAATACACACATAGAATTAAACGCAACAAGAACAGACAAGTTACAAGTGAAAAACAAACCAAAACATTCAGATCTGTGTACACAAAACGTTTTGTAGTGGATAAATATGATACAAGACCTTATGGGTTTAAGGTATAAAAATTACTCTTTAGAATTCTCATTTTCAAGTTTGAACAAGAACAGACATGTCACAATTGAATTACAAACCAAAACATTCAGATCTGTGTACACAAACCATTTTGTAGTGGATAAATATGACACAAAACCTTATGGGCCTAAGGTATAAAAGAACCCTTCAGATTTCTCATTTCAACTTTGAACACTGAGCAGGCAAGATGTCTCTACCACTCAATCCTACTTATCCTATATACTTGTCAGAGTTAAGAAGACTTTCGAGTTTTAGCATAACTACAAACCCTATTTTAAAATCCAAGAAAGAA
This sequence comes from Pictodentalium vernedei, assembly GCA_031216915.1. Taxonomy (NCBI): domain Eukaryota; kingdom Metazoa; phylum Mollusca; class Scaphopoda; order Dentaliida; family Dentaliidae; genus Pictodentalium; species Pictodentalium vernedei. Next base: position 745,651,853 of record CM062295.1, read on the forward strand.
GACTTAGCTAAAGCTGGATTTTTCTATATAGGAGATGGTAAAGTAAAATGTTTTGTATGTGGACAAGGTTTAATGAATTGGGAAGAAAAAGATATTCCTTTGCAAGAACATGTTAAGTGGTCACCAAATTGTTCTTATATTCAATTGATAAGAAATTGTCAATTATACAAACCACCAACAAGTATGCAAACACCCCCAGATAAAATATTATCAGTGATGGATTATGGATTCACTTTAAATCAAATATTTTCAACAATGAAAAAATATGACAAGTGTTTAGATGATTTTCCAGATTCTAAGTCTTTATTTGCACTCATGGTGATAAATGATCAAAGTACATCATTTAGTACCATAATTGCAAGACAAGCTGCAGGACAATTCAAAACTAAGTTTGATAAAATGTTTTCAGATAATGCAGGAAATGATTTTCCTGACCGTCCTGATGTATTTTGTGCATCAGGTAATATAGTACCTGATGGACAAAATACATCAGAAGAGACAAAAGAATCATCACTTTGATTTCAACCATGGAACCAGTAAGACGTATGTTAGACAACAAGATTACACGTAAGGCATTATTATATGCATTTCAATTGATCACTCCTGGTTATCTAACAATAACAAAAGAGTTTATTCATAATCAGTTGGGAAAAGATGAAATGTATGGGGAATTTTGTAATGCATTACAAATCATGAATGCTTTTTACAAAGATAATATAGAAAATATTTGGACAAGAGTTGTGTGGGGTAATATAATTTATGATAAAGAAATCATTAATTACTTGTATAGACAATGTGTACCACAAATAGATAGAAGAATAGATTCTTCAGAAACTGTATTTGAGTTAAAAGCACCCTTAAAACGAATACCTACTAAAAGACATGAAGAAGGTATGGAATCAGAAAGTATATAAGTGAATGATTTGACAACTCTTATTCACACAAATACAATTATGGCATCGAGTGAATGTTTATTGTTTCAACACCCTTGTAATATCTTTATTTCGGGACCTAGTGGTTCAGGAAAAACAGAATTTGTCAAAAAGCTTATTGATATGAAACATGACTTATTTCAAATTCCCCCACAAAAAATCATTTGGTGTTATAAAGAATGGCAAAATACATATACTTTACTTAAAGAAAGTGAAGATATTAAATTCATAGAAGGTATCCCTGATGATGAATATGAAATTGTCAGTGATGTCACTATTCCCCATCTTGTAGTTTTTGATGATATGTTAGGAGATAAAGATGAAGAAAAAATTAAATTATGGTTCACACGAAAAGGACATCATAGAAATGCAAGTGTCATTTACATAACACAAAATATGTTTCAACAATCTAAATCTAGTCGTACCATAAGTTTAAATGCACATTATATGATTTTATTTCAAAATACCAGAGATAAAGGGCAAATTAAAGTATTGGCAAATCAAGTTCAATTACCACATTTAAATGCATGTTATCAAGATGCAACAAGTATTGATCATGGTTATTTATTAATTGATTTTCATCCTAGAACTCCTGAGTCTTTGAGATTAAGAACTGATATTTTTCATCCTTGGGTAACACAAAATGAACGTGGTCCCATCATTTATACAAAACTATAAATTCCCCATGTTCTAATGAGTTGATGTTAGTTAGTCAAAGTTTGTCAACGACTACACATCATCATGGTATCATTCATACAATCTTTGGAACAACTTGGTCAAGAAACAAGTCCATTTGCAAGACAAAAATTACTTAAGAAAGGTTTTAAGAAAATTTTAAAATGGTTTACATTAGCAAGTAGAATCATACTGAATAAGAAAATTAAATTGCCAAAACAAACTTTAACCTATATGGATAAACATAAACAAGATCTTGAACAACTTGCAAACCCCAGAGTTGATCTTGCAACAAAACGAAACATTATTTTAAAACCAGGAGGTGGTGGATTTTTTGGTGGTGTTATCATTCGTAATTTAATTCGATGGGATGGTCATAAGACAAGTAGATCATTCTATTCACCATTCAAAAAAACAAAGAGTAAGAAACAAAAGTCACCTAAAAGGAAACGAAAATCCCCTAAGAAAAGATCAAATAATTCATCAAGCTCTAGAGAGATAAAAAATCAACGAAAGGTAGGACCAAAATATATGTACACAAATTTTGAAATTGCACCTCATAGATCTCCATCTACAAAAACAAAAGCATTACTTGTGAAAAATCTTCAAAGACAAAGAAAAGTATCACCACTTAAGTTAACACGTGTAGTGTCAATAACAAAAGATGGTGTTAAAAATCATGAACCAATGTATTCTGTACAAAATACACAACATGTACCATTAAAAGAAAAGATTCCCACAATGGCACGTTTTACAGCTTTAAATACACCTAAACCTGTTAAAGGGATAAGGTCTTACTTTAAATAATATAAAGTTTGCACATATATAAATAGCATTACATTTTTATATTTGTTTCATTTAATCATCAGATTCTATAAGAGCAAGATGGTGAGACAAAATAAGAAACAAAAAATTCCTTTAGTTAAAAAATATGGTGGTATGTTAATAGGTTTAAGTCAAACTCCTCCAGCATTTCAAAAACAAATTATGAAAAATGCACCTAAAGAATTAATTAATTGTGTGTCAGAATGCTGTCATAATCTTTTAAAAGGCAACATACATCTAACAAAAAGTCAGAAACAAAAATTACATCCAAAGCGTCAACAACTACGAGCACTCGCTAGTAAATCAATAACTCTTAAAAAGAAAAAACAAATTTTAAATCAAAAAGGTGGTTTTTTACCATTACTTGGTTTACTTGGACCTGCTATAGGAGTTGCAACAAATCTTGCAAATAAATTAGTCGTTAAAATATGAAAAAGATGGCTATTGTACCTTATCAAATGTTAGAAGATATGCAACGTTTTAGAAATGAAAAAGCTCAAAGACCAAGATTATCCCCTAGCCCACAAGTTACAAATACTGCACAACTTCAAAATGATTTATCATCTGTGTTAGGAAATTCAGAGTTGTCCGAAAGTGAGAAAGAACAAAAGTATGGGGAAACTTTACAAAAATTTCAAATGTCACATAAGAAAGCATTACAACCAACATTGGTTCCATTGCCTGAGTCAGGAGAAAAATCATTATTTTTACGAGATCGTATTATAGAAAGTGTCCCTGTTACAATGAGACGTAAAGCAACTTCATTATTATCTGCTTTATCATCTCATCCACACATGAGTTGGGATAATCAGGGTGTATTAAGTTACGATGGAGAAGTCATAAAAGGTTCAAATATCATAGATTTAGTCAATGATGTTCTTAGACACCGAAAAGGTTTTAAACCGAGTGGATGGGAAATGTTTAGTCGTGGATTAAAAGATATAAATATCCCTCAAGATTTTGTTGGTAATCGTGAACGTTGGTTATGGATGAATAGACAACCTATACCCAAACCCAGTAAATATCAAAGTTCTCCAGAAGATAGTTGGTCTGAAACTCCTCAATCCTCCCCTCCAAAACGTAAAGTTCGTCGAGGTCATAGAGTGCAGTGGAGTGAAGACACACCAAAGTCAGCACTAAAGCGTAAATTGACAAAACGTAGATTATCTGAAAAATGGGAAGCTTATTGAATGATTTATTATCTGAAATATATTACAATACAAAACATCCTGCTGGTTATGGTGGTATACAAAAATTGTACAAAGCAGCTCATAGTAAAGATAATTCCATCACAATTGATCAAGTGAAAAAATGGTTGAAAGGAGAAAGAACTTATACTTTACATAAACCCATCCGTAAAAAATTTTCAAGACGTAAGACTATAGTGGGTGGTATTGATCATCAATGGCAGATTGATTTAGCAGACTTACAAAGTTTACAATCTTACAATGATCAATTTCGTTATTTAGTTTGTGTTATTGATGTATTTTCCAAATATGCATGGGTAATACCCATTCACAATAAATCAGGAGAGACATTAACAAAATCTTTTCAGAGTATTTTAAAAACTTCTGGACGTAAACCTTTATCATTACAATCTGATAAAGGTTCTGAATTTAAAAATAAAGATGTACAAAATTTTTTAAAGAAACAAAACATTCATTTCTTCACAACAGAAAATCCTGAAACCAAAGCTAGTATTGTTGAACGTTTTCAACGTACATTGAAAACACGAATGTGGAAATATTTTACACACAAACGTACATTAAGGTACATTGATGTGTTGGAAAATTTAGTTGATGGATATAATCATAGTTTTCATCGAAGTATTCAGAGAACTCCTGCTTCAGTATCATTAGAAAATGAAGTAGAAGTATCTCAACATTTGTATGGTAAAAAAAAGTCTAAAAAGAAAAAAATACAATTTAAAGTTGGTGATATAGTACGTATTAATAAAACCAAACGTACATTTGAAAAAGGGTATTTACCAAATTGGACAAAAGAGTTATTTAAAATTACTCATGTAAAACATACAATACCACCCACTTATAAACTTGAAGATATGGGTGGTGAAAATATACAAGGGACATTTTATCCACAAGAAATTCAAAGTATAAAAGATGATAAAAAATATATAATTGAATCAATTCTTAATAGACGGTCAAGACGTGTGGGAAAGAAAATTATTAAAGAACTTAAAGTACATTGGGAAGGTTATCCAAAGAAATTTGATAGTTGGATAGCAGAATCAGATTTGATATAAAAAGAATATGTCATTAAATGAAACTTCATTACCTAATGAAACCACAAGTGTTGATGTACAAAGTCAACAAAGTCAACAATTTAAAATTTGTGGAAATCGTGTTGCAAAAAATCAAGTCACTTATTTCACACAGATTATTATCATTTATGGTATTATAATTACTGCCATTGCACATTTGAGTTTACAAAGCCCTGATAAAGAATTGTGGTTAGTGTTATTAAGTAGTTCATTAGGATATATTCTTCCAAGTCCAGGTTTAAAATATTTGAAACAACCACAAGATAAGAAAAATGAATTCATTTTACGTAACACTTCTCAGTGATAGTTCTATGGATATGTTTCCAAGTAATAGCCAATGTTGTTTTCAAACACAATTATCTAAACCCATTCATGTTGATAAAGAACATTGGGAGGTGGGATTAGTTGAAGTAATTTTACCTTCGGAAGCAAAAAATATTACAGATGAAGAATCTGTTTTTAAAATCATTGTGACAGATAGCAAAATATCAAATCGTATTAATAAAACGAATTTGAAACATACATTACACAAAGGTGTTGCTGTTGTTGAATTAAATATTTTATCAGGTGCATATTCAAATGGCGCTCATGTCATAGATGCAATGCAAACAGAAATTCAAGAAAAACTTGGAGACATTTTTAAATCATTTGATGTATTATTTCATGTTGGATTTTCAACTCTCCAAGGGCGTGTAAAAATAGTAGGAAATAGTATTGGGAAAGTGGGTATTGAAATGTCAGAAAGTTTATTACAAAAATTGGGATGTAAAGACAATATTTTTCCTGCCATTTTTCCTAACACATCAAAAGGTGCATTTAAATATAATGTGGACTTAAATGTGGATTTCAATCAAATCTTTATTTATTCTGACATAGCAGATAATACATTTTTAGGTGATATTGAAGCACCTATTTTACGTGTGATTCCATTTGAATCACATAAAGAATCTCTACATACTCATATAGAATTTGATAATGTACATTATGTACCAGTATCAAAATCTTATTTTGATCAGATTAGTATAAATATAAATGGGAACACTGGTAAACCCATTCAGTTTGCAAGTGGCAAGACAGTTGTCAAGTTGCATTTTAGACAGAGACATAAATTAAATTTGTAAAAAATGATGCCGGTGTATCAAGGTGTACCACGGCAATATGGATATGGATTAGGGTCTATTTTTCGCACAGCAATAAGAACAGCTGCACCATTTATAAAACCAATTGCAAAAAATGCATTTCAAACCTTAAAGAGAGATGGATTAAGACATGGTTTAGAAATAGCAAATGAATTGATAAAAAAACGTAAAGCACCTAAAGACATTTTATTAACTCATGGAAAAGATCTTTTGAAATCAGTTGGTGAATCTGCTTTAGGTATAAAAAGACAAAAACAAGAACGAAAACGTCAGTCTGTGGTTCGTTCTCGTAGAGGTAAGACACGTCAAAGACAAGCTTATTCAAAACGAAAATCAAGACCACTTGATATATTTGATTGAAAAAAATCATGATGTTACATGGATCTTGCGAACATTTTGGTAGTAGTTTTGATCCAGATAATGTATCACCAACATCAAGTGGTATAGAAAATATTGGTGAAATTGAACAATTTCCTATTGCATCTTTAAATAATTCTTCACCAATAGAATTTTTAATTCCAAGACAAACAACCAAGTGGTTAGATCTTGCAGCATCTACACTTGAAGTTCAATTTAAAATTACAAAACAAGATGGGAGTGTTTTGGCTGGAGATACACAAATTGCTCCTATCAATAATTTTTTTCATAGCATGTTCAGTAAAATTGATGTTACACTGAACGGCAATCTTATCACCACCAATACAGATCTTTATCCTTATAGAGCATATTTTGAGAATTTTCTTAGTTATTCAAAAGATGTGAAAAAAACACATCTAGCTGCTAGTGAGTTGTGGTATAGAGATACTCCTGGACACCTCACAGAAACAAGTAAAGCTTCGTCGAACAAAGGTTTGACTGAGCGAGCTAAAATAATTGGTGGTAGCAAAAATGTACAACTAAGAGGAAAACTGCATTTAGATCTGTTTGTGCAAGATAAGTATTTACCAAATGGAGTTGAGATGAGAATTAAATTGCATCGTGCTCCAACTAAATTTTGTTTGATTGGTAGTGAACATGGAAAAATAGAAATTCAAAAAGCCATATTCAGAATACCGGCATTGGATTTATTTCCAAAATTTGCGAATGATCTTAATGCACAAATAGATCGAACAAATTATAAAATGCCCATAAGACGTAGTGAAATTAAAACTTTTACTATTGGAAGTGGTCTTCGTTCAAAAATAGAAGACTATCTGTTTCATAAACAGATGCCAAAACGAATTATTCTTGGTTTAGTTAGTAATAGAGATATAAATGGAGATGTTGGCAGTAATCCATTTAATTTTCAACATTTCGATTTGAATAAGTTGGAAATCACAATAGATGGACATTCCATTAAAGCACGTCCCTTTGAACCGAAATTTGAAGGTGGACTTTATCTAAATTCATATTTATCATTGTTTGAAGCTATGGGCTATTTTGGACAAAATCAATCATTTAATTTATCTTTGCAGGATTATGCAAAAGGGTATACCCTTTGGGGTATTGATTTGACACCTGATCAGAGTAGTAGTGGGCCCTTGGCTCACCCAATAAAGTCTGGCAATCTTAGGTTTGAACTTCAGTTTGCTCAAGCTCTTCCAGAGGTGATCAACGTTGTTGTCTATGCAGAATTTGATAGTGAGATAGAAATCAACAAATTCAGAGAAGTGATATTTGACTATTAAACAAGATGAGTCAGTGTGAACATTGCAAGATGTGTAAAGAAAAAATACAAACATTATTTCAAGAATGTGTAGTGATAGAACTGACAAAATCCATTCAACAGAAAATGAAAAATATCTGTGAAGAAGAAAATCGAACCAACACAACAACATTAATAGATATGAACATTGCAGAGTGTTTACAGAAAGTGTGTCCAGTGACTATACTATATAATCTACACAAGAGAGCAAGAAAAATAAACTTATTAGAATATTGTGCTCATATAGACTTTGAAATAGACTGCCAAAAAGACATTCAAAAGTGGGCAGATTTAGTGAAAAGAGACTGGTCATATTATACAGGATATCTTGATTAATGGCTCCGTGCCAGCCTTTTTCAAGGCTAAGAAGATGGAAACCATACAATTACAAACTATACTTGACAGTTCTCAAAGGTTATCATCCTTAAAAGGAAAAGTGTGTTCAAAAGACTTGTTACCAAAACGAAAACCTAAACACAGACAAGCATATATTGTGAACACAGATTCATCAAAAGAACCAGGAGAACATTGGATAGCAATATATTTTAAAGACAATCATTCTGCTATCTACTTTGATTCATATGGTTTACCACCATTAGATAGAGACATATACAATTTCATAGTGAAAAATACAGATTCCTGGACAATAAATACAATGAGACTACAAAGTGAATTTACTGTTGTGTGTGGAATGTACTGTATATTTGCTTTAGATCATCTTGCAAGAGGATATGATTTAGAGACAGTTCTTACTATCAAATTTGATCCAAGAAATTTTCAAGAGAATGATAGAGATGTTCGACGATGGTTTGAGCAAACTTATAGACATTATTTGAAATAACTGTAATAAATATCAGGTGTCAAAACAATCCCACAGAGGTAATTTTTTACATCTTTTAGTTTTTTAAGTTTTTTATTAAAAGTCAATCATCTATTATATAATTTTCGCCAGACATTTGTGTAACAGAGAGATAGGGTTTTTTAGTTATTTTTTATATTTGTTTCAAGATCAGATCACTTGAGTGATATCAGTTTTTTATTTGATACCCAAGATTGTTTTCAAAAAACAATCTTGGGTATCAAATAAAAAAGATAGCATAAAAAAGAATCTTGATGTAAATAGGTTTTCTCATGGATAGGCAAACTCAGATCTCGGTGTATATATGTTCAGAGTTCATTTCAATATAATGATTCAACTTTAAATACAGTTTTGTCTTTTGTTAAAACCTCTGTGATAGTTTTGTCGAATTTGTTAGGTTAGTCCTATAATCCCTTTTTTTATCACCGTGTCCCTATTATTTCCCAACAGTAAAAAGAGTTAAGAGTCACTTCTCTTTTTCACTGTGAGTATTAGGTTTTAATATTGTATGCATACTTATCGAAAACTTTTATAGTGTAACCTGATATACAGTTTATACTGTAGAGATAATTTTGATTGCTAAACATACAATGAATACTATTCTTACTATAGAAAAAACAACTATCACAGAGAGTTCGACCACAACGCGATTCACTAAGTTTTTTTTATTTTGTGCATGTGTTCTTGTGTTTTGTTGTAAGCATAATTTCCTTATACTTACAAAAAACACAAGAAGACACACAAAATTTCCCCAGTTATAGAAGTTGTATACACAGGGTGGAGAGATGACAAACCCAAAACCATATGGATAACCCCTAATATAAAATGATTTTAAATTAATATAGACATTGGGTCACACTCTAAGGAGGGAACTGTTTTTTGTCTTTTTATAACAAAGACTTGATTGTGTACATGAGAAGATCTCTTTCTAATAGTGTGGTTGGCCCTGAAAAGGGCCGTTTTTAAAAATCTTCAGTTCCGTAGAGAGCTGTTTGGTAAAGCCATCTCTGCTTCGGTGAAGAATTCACCTTCCCACACGCCTATGGTTGTTGCTAGCATCTCTTCATCTGTAAAGCAATCTTGTTCCCATGCATAGCTTCGTCCTACAAGAGCTTCCTCCTGCAAATGTACGGGGAGATCAAACCAGTGTTTAGGTCGATTCTTGTACTGGATCTCCCCGAACGGACGTGTGGCGGCTTTGACGAAAGGGTGGTCTTCAATCTTCTTAAGTTGTTCTTCCATCGAAAGTGTTGCCGACCACCACTTTCTCAAAGCCAAGGCGAATTCTTCATCGGCTCTCTGTTTCTTGGTTCTCTCATAACTCTCTACGGAACTGTAATTGATCTTCGTTGGCTCCATGTCTTTTTCCTCTCTGTCAAAAGATGATTTTTTCTTTAGTCAGATGAAATGTATCCAAATCCTCAACTCACCTTCTTTTTATAGACAATGCGAGGATCGGAAATGCACTGGAGAACGCTCACGCGACAATTTTGATCGAGTGCGGGAAAAAATTGTTGACATCGGACGGCTGTGATAGTAAACGTCTGTTATCAACAATATTTTCCCGCACTCGATCAAAAATGTCGCGTGAGCATTCTCCAGTGCATTTCCGATCCTCGCATTGTCTATAAAATCTAACACACATTCCAGACAATTCATTTGATAAAAAGCAATCGCCTGTTCTGCATTCAATCATGGATGAATACAATATACTAGATGATTTTAACGATTTAATTCGTATTGACAACTCATTGATGACACAGCAGAGAATACCAAACCAAAAGGATACCATACCAAATAAGAGGGTGAATAATACTTTTTCACAAGATGAAAAAAATGAAACATTATTACAGAAAATCTTGGAAACTCTACAAGACATGAAATCATCTCACCAAAAGATCGTTCTCTCAGCTGATAAGATTACAGTTCCTATAGAATTCAAAGTGTCATCTCTTCCTTTAACAGTACCACATGAGTTGGCAGAACCGACACCTAAACCTAAGAGAAAAGGGGGACGTCAAGCACAGAATCAGTTAGTGACTACATCCACACAAACAGATACAGTAATTCAACAACCTATTCCAGAGGAAGAATCATCTGATGATATTGTTAAACCTAAAAAAAAGAAACGGGTACGATTCGATGGTCTTGGGCGATACATGAAAAATATTGCTAACTGTTGAGTGACTTGCACTTCATCAAAACTAAAACAGCCCTTCTCAGGGCTACCCACACTATTAGAAAGAGATCTTCTCATGTACACAATCAAGTCTTTGTTATGAAAAGACAAAAAACCAGTTCCCTTATCCTCCAGTGAAAAAAACTTATAAGCAAAAATGTACTATAGGATCTGGCCATAAAAAAAAAGCATGATGCGGAGCCACTTGGGACCCAAGATTTTGAAAATTCTAGACCCAAGAACTTCTAGACCCAAGATTGTGAAACTTCTAGACCCAAGATTGTGAAACTTCTAGACCCAAGATTTGTGAAACTTATAGACCCAAGAACGAAGTCTATAAGTTTCACAAATCTTGGGTCTAGAAGTTTCACAATCTTGGGTCTAGAAGTTTCACAATCTTGGGTCTAGAAGTTCTTGGGTCTAGAATTTTCAAAATCTTGGGTCCCAAGTGGCTCCCCCAACTACTAATAGTAATTGAAGAGATCTCTAGAATGTGCAAGAACATAAGTATAATCCATGTTTTAGAACTCATAAACTGTACGTTGCAAGCCGGGTATATTTTCAGTTGCGAGAAAAGAGATATTACAGAGATGTGAAGAAAGATAAGTGAGAAAGAAAAAAGTAATATAAAGTGTGTAAGGACCATATACATCGGTCAGGAAATCCTGTGAGAGGGTAATAGATCATAAATCATGACTGTATAACCAGTTTCGCCCAGGTTTCAACTAGGGTATGTCGGTAAGAGCATATGAGGTAATGTACAATACATGGGACTTGTGGGCATCGATCCAGACTAGGAATCACAACTAAGAAGAACAATAGGCTGGACGCTTCGATTGAAATACTATCGATATGTGTAAATATGCACAACACATATATACCTATATACACATGTAAGTTAAAGGTTATATACAACACCGAGAAGTCAAGTGGCAACGTAGATCTACTCTATTCTATTACAAATTATTGGAGACTGAGGAGAGGACAAATGATGATGTAGTTATGTGCAAGTAGATTTGCTCTGTCATAAATTGTTGAGGATTACTCCTAAGCACTCTCCAACAGTTCATAACAAAACAATCTATTTGCACAGAATTCAAACTTGCAAAAGAAAAAAAAAAGAAAAAAATCTACCACGCTGAGGAAAGGACAAATGACAATGTACTTATCTTCAAATAGATCTGTTCCATCATAAGTCATTGGAAACTATCCGTAGGTGATAGTGTAATTATGTGCCAACACATATGTGCTACCATAAATTATCCGGGACTACCCATAGACACTCCCCACCAATTCACAATAGGACAGTCATTTTAAGCACTCTTAATGCACTCTCTCAACTTCAGAACACATTGAAACTCAGGGGATGACATAGTAACACTGGTTCCCCTCTCAAATTTGGTTGGTGATAAAATGTGTTCTTTTTGTTGATAATTGTCAAATGAATTGCTGAGTGTCCTTCTAATAATTGTTTTTATAGACATGAAGATGTGTAATAAACACAGAAAGACACACTCGTGTGAATGGGTTAATTGATATGGCACTTGTGCCATTGTGGAAGGATGAAACTCAAGACCTGTGGCCTCTCGTTTTATCCTTCCGTGCTGGCACTCCTGCCATATAGATTAACCCATTCGCACATGTCGTTCTGTGTATTTCTTGAATTCTTAAAAATTACTAAAATGCAAATGAAACTTCACTTTGGCCTCCCACTTATTTTTCTTAGACATTTATCTCAGTTTTGGTATCAAAATCAATACTCCACATGATTTAGTACATTTTTCAACATCATTTAACCTGAAGATTGATTTTGTATTGCATTACCTGGATACAACCTTGAGAACTATGTTGACTGGTGAAGTATGAGGTACACAAAGAAAAGATGCATTTCATAACATTTATTTCCTAATAACTGTAAATAAAGAATATCAATCAGCTTTAGTACACTTTCTAATGATTATCTTCTTGAAAAATTATTTCACTGACTTAAAAGTTGAGTTTAAAATTGTAGAATTTTAATGCATTTTTACCAGCACTTCCATTCACAAAATCATTCAAATAAAATAACCCATAATTTATTTATTTCAGATTTCCCAATTTCAGATTCACTTAACAAAAATTTATTATTGAAAGTAGCGAGTAGAGCTCCTTCTGAAATTGTGAGACTTAACCCTTTACCTAACATGAAAAGCAGACGACACTTGCAAAAATATTCTTGAATAACTAATTTTTTTCATTTTTTGTCTCAAAAACATAGGTTATGACCCCTCGTTGGAACGAGCTCGTTGAGCTCGTTCCAACGAGGGGTCATAACCTATGTTTTTAAGACAAAAAATGAAAAAAATAATGAAAATTAATTGACGATTTTTAAGAATAGCGCTGGCCGGTTTTGGCCGTTACGTTAGGTAAAGGGTTAACATGTCTGAGCCATGATCACCTTGTATCAGACAGTTTTATGGGTGGAGGAAGCTAGAGTACCTGGAGAGAACGACTGAGTAGCAGTGAGCGACTCCCCAGTATACTAACTCCACACTAGCAAGGTTGGCATTGGTTGAAGACAAAAGCACCATTGATGTGAGGTAAACCTTAGTACACAGCTGTTGGTGATCCCAGAGGCATAGCTATTGTAGGCAAGGGGAGGGGGTGGGCATGGTGATTTAACTGGTAGAGTGCTAAATTTTATTTGGTCACCAAAATTTTTTCGCATGTCCACAGGCACTCTCCTATAAATTGTAACAAGGCAAATCTTAACAGACTAAATAATATCACTTCAAAGATAATATGATGCACAGCCACTGAATTTGAAGCCTTTAAGTTGACGTACCTGCACCTCAGAATAAAGACCAAATACGGGCTTCCAGCACTCTACCAGTTAACACCCAAATTTTTGCTCCCCCCAAACCACTAGCCCAATGCAAATTAGACACAACATAGATCCCCAAAATAGTTGGCTAGACACTCTACAGATTTACTCTTAGACCACTAACTTCTACCAAATATTCTCCAGGGTGTAGGGAGGCTAAACCTAACTAGAACCCTCTGGTCATTGCCCCTCCTCCCACATCTCTTCAGGGAAGAGGGACAATGATCAAATGGTCCTAGTTAGGACTAGGGGAGACCCCAAAACCCCACACAATGGCTTTTCAGATACCCTCTTTGGCCACCTCCTCCCCAAAACTGATTAGGGCGCCCCCTATTATAGAATCTTGGCAATGTGCCTGGGTGGTCCAGTTCAAGAAATAGAAGTCTGATACTATCCAGTACATGGGAGGAAATCCCCCTCTCATCCAAACATCTGTATGTGTGGATGAGAAGGATTCTTTGAGTATAAGCCTGGAGGCTTTGAGGGTTGTTCCCTCCCTCAGGCTTGTACTCACTCACTTTTCCAATCCTGTCTGCCCTCCCGTTTTGGTCAATGATTGCTCTTGTCTTACCACTCTCATTCCAAAGACAGGAATCTCACTGGGACAGGGTCTTTTATTCTCTTGTATTGATGAATTTGAATAAGAGCGGCGAGTTGCACGGGCGAATTGATATGCCATGTTCAACCCGAGAGGCCAGAAGGCTTCATGGAAAAGACATCCATATTTTTTTCCACTGGGTTGATTCAAGGTGTTCATCAAGTTCAACAGTGTTTTACTTTAACTATAGTGTAAGATTATTATAATCCCTGATGTGTACGGGTGTGGGATGGGAAAATCTCACCGAGGGCAAGATATTTGGGCCAGACACGAGGCTTGCCGAGTGTCTGGACCAAATATCTTGTCCCGAGGGTGAGATTTTCCCATCCCACACCCGTACCCATCAGGGATTATTCTTCTCCCCCCACCATACAGCGGTTACGTTAGCCAGAGTTAATCGGCGGTCACATGCTGATATAATCAACTCATTTTGTACTCGTTGTTTTGAAAAACTAATGACACCATCGGAAAGACCATGCAAAAGTTATGTATATACCAAAGGTATATACCACAAAATCAATTAGGAAGGGTGGCATCTTGGGGTTTAAAGAGTTTTAGAGCATCAAACTTTGAACACACGGCATTCTGATGACGTCAATATGAATTAGTTGGTAGCCAAAAACTATGCATAGCGTCATAATAACGTTATAAACGTATAACGTCACGTGGGTGGGGTGGGATACATCTGTCTCTCCCTGCTATCTCACCCTGGACAGACGTATGTTACACATGCAGTGGGGGGAGAAAAATAATATATAACGTTTGGCACCTTCCATGGATGAATTTAATGCTGGAAGATGTGTGCAAGTTTTTAGTGGATATCAGACATAGTTAACCATCAAGTTCTCAGATTAATTGTATGTTAATAACTGCTGTATATACAGTACGTGGAGAGTGGATTGTAACTAAATCACCCGTGGAGTGGAGTTATCACCCAAGCTATAACTTTCAATTTTTGTACATATCGACAAAAAACACAAGCAATGTTTCAGCCAATGGACCTCTGGGTTTAACCCGGAGGTCCATTGGCTGAAACTTTGCTGGTGCTGGTTATGCTTTGCAACAAATTTGCAATTATTGCTTGGGTGGAATCTCCACTCTGCGGGTGATTTAGTGATAATACACTCTACACGTACTGTACATGCACACAGCTGCAGATAACTTAATTCCTTGCACTCTGAGAGTATTTCAATTTTTTCATTATTGACTCCATATTGCACATGCAGCATGAAAAATTTAACAAATTCTATCTTGTTTGACAGAGCTCGATGAGCTCTGTCAAACAAGATATAATTTTTGAAATTCTCTGTTTAAATTAACAAATTCTATCTTGTTTGACAGAGTTCGATGAACTCTGTCAAACAAGATATAATTTTTGAAATTCTCTGTTTAAATTAACAAATTCTAGCTTGTTTGACAGAGTTCGATGAGCTCTGTCAAACAAGATATAATTTTTGAAATTCTCAGTTGCATTGTGGGAAAAATTTGCTGCTGAAAACTTTGGTATTTTGACATCAGAGTGCAGAGGGTTAACAGTATTTTGACATAACTGTTGACCGCCTATACAGGCAATAAAAGCATCCTACAAGTAGAGTTTTCTCAAGAAAGAATGCATTTGGAGCAACTTTTTCAGAGCAAATAAAAGGGGCAGATTGTGGCTTTATGGAAACTTGGGTTAATACACTTCCAGGAAAAAGAAACAATTCTGTCAAGCATTATGGGTTTGTAATAGGTGTTTTTTTTATATCTTCTGGTGTGGGCATCAGAGAAACAAATATGGCACTCTGGTTATAAACTAATGACTGCCTCTGATTTGCATTATATGGAGTATTTCCAGAGTGTCTTACACGGTCTGGAGACCTCTGCCTTTTTGATGTGAAAACAACAAAGAGTCTCATTCCCTGTTGCTAGCCTAGTAAGCTAGTCTTCTACAGCACAGTGCGTGGAATGTATGCTTGTCAGACACCCAAATATCACTGAAATCATTCACAAGATGTCACAGTGCAATGCCTCAACTGTCTTTTTTATGAAAATATAAATATATTTCTTCATATATCTCACTTTTATCAAATGGTATCGCGGAACTAAATATTTAGTTTAGAGTGATCTGCCTTGAAATGTTGCACTCAGATATTGCATCATAGTCTAAAATAAGACTCCTAGAAAAAAACTTATTGCTTGAGAAAACTGTTAAAGCATTTTATTAGGTTTTTACAACAATACTGAATATTTCCCAAGAAAAAGGACATTTTCTAAGGTTTTTCTGGGTCTATAAAATTCAGTTAACTATTTGTGTATTTTTGTTGGGAATTCCCAGAAAAAACTGAGTTCAAGGACGGTACTTCACTTCCTGGTGCATTTTCTCTCTTATTTGTTGCATGACCCCATTTTTTCTGGCCAGAGGAAGTTGTGTGAAGGTCTGTACTTTATGTAGGTATTTAAATATTTAATTTAAAGTGATGCGATCATATTTTTTTCCACATAAGTGTTATAATGGTCGCCTATGGGAAAATATTTAGTTCTGTGAGACCAAATATCCCCTACTTTTTTTAAATAGTATATATCGAAACAGTCAAGGAGATCAAATGCTTGTGAATAGAGTGTTTATCCCGTGGAACTTTAAATGACCATCTTTACAATGAGATGGAAAAAAGTTCACTGTACCATCACTTAACCCTCTCCACACCAATATTAATGTCGAAATGTCAAACTTTCAACCATAAAATTTTCCCATAATGCAACTAGGATGTTAACCAATTCAGTCTTGTTTGACAGAGCTCAGTGAGCTCTTTCAATCAAGGTTGAATTGTTAACTTCCTAGTTGCATAATGTGAAAATTAATTTTGCTGCTTCAAATTCTCATATTTTGACATCATAGTGAAGAGGATTAAAATTGTTTTGGATACATTGAATTCATTTCAAATATAAATTCTATGTCACATATATTCTATCACTTATACCTTCATGCATGATGGGCAAGCATCTCCTATCTAGAACAACTGAGGTCTTCAACTGTGGGGGAAACATGTTCCCATTACTGACCTCCTCATTATTTCACAGGCCAAGTTTCAAGTTAAAGTCCAAAAAAATGAGTATTAATTGTATCCCTAACTAGCAATAATCTGACACATTACAATAATGTTTTTCTGGCCAGGAACATGATATGTCATAAATTCATTAAATAGGATGTATGCTAAGTGCAAGTGTGTGGTAGACTAATCAATATTTTCAACGTGCAGCCCCAAGGCTGCATGTTGAAAATATTAATTGGTCTACCCCTAAATAATTAACATGGACTCTTCCAGTTGTTGTCATTGAACTAATATGGAAGATATCACCAGGGTTCAACGGGTTAAACACCAATAAATAAACAAATAAATAAATAAATAAATAAATAAATAAATAAATAAATAAATAAATAAATGTAGGTGTCTCAGCTTTTTTTAAATATTGCTCTCTGATTATGACAGTGTACCTAAGGTGCCACTCTCTCCCCATGCTATTTTGGTGACTGGTTTCCTATAGACATTTGGATTTTTTACTTTATTGACATATTTTCCCATTGACAAGAGATGATGCTCGAGATGGTCTCCTCAGCCTCCAGTATGACCTTGACTGTTAGTAATGGTGTGGTTAAATGTCAATAAATAAAGAAATAAATATTCTTGTATAGTAAACATTATAAGTTATTGTGATGAATTGACACTTTGCTTCTCAGTTGAACATAAGCTCCAAGCCGCAAACCTCAGACCAAGTTACCATCAATTCATCATAATAACGTATATGTTCCAATAGACACTACCCATTGCCCAAAACCTACATCATGAAACACAAGAGGCTTATTTACTAAACTTGTACTGCCTTGGACTTTGCCAGACAGGGGTGGCTTGTCTGGACCACAGTCCAGCCCTTGATAAGTACCAAATCATTTTTAATGCAGCCTGATCCACATCACTAATCAACTGACCAGCAATTGAAACAACTAGAACTATCACTGAAGGTGATTAATACCCTCGCTTCGGGTTTTTATAGGAATGCACTTCTGATCATGTAGGCAAAGGCCATAAGGAAATTGATTGATAAATGTAGGAGGAGTTGTGCACACAAGAATTTCATGTAGAAACCCATATTAAGTCCAAGAGAGATAACCTGGTTAAAATTGTCGCAGATCAAAAATTTTGGAATATGCGCATGTTCACTTAGTAGTGATGATGTTTGAAAGGTTTCTTCAAAATCGGTTCTTTAATGTAGGAGGAGTTGCGCACAAAAGAATTTGTTCGGATGGAAAGACGTACGGATGGACGGATGGATGGATGGACGTACGGATGGATGTACGGATGGATGTATGGACGTACAGGGTGATTCCTATATAGCCCCCACTTCTTCGAAACGGGGGTATAATTATTCTGATAGAATAAAACCAAAATCACAAGCATAATTTCTGGTAACTGAAAAGTGACATATTATTGTGCTCAATTTCAAAAACATTGGTTTGGAAATGAAGATATTGGTTGGGAAACACTCTTAACTTTCTCCACACTGATGTCAAAACAGAAAAAATTCAAACCACAAAATTTTCCCATAATGCAACTCAAAATTTAACCTGTTCAGTCTTGGTTGACAGAGATCATTGAGCTCTGTAAAACAAGATTGAAATGGATAAATTCTGAGTTGCAGTACTGGAAAACATGGGTGGACTGGGCCAAGAAAAGTCACTGGGAAATGCATCAGGGGGCCTTGGATCCGGAGAAAATTTTGTTTTTTTCAAACTGAATGAATGCTTCTTCCTTGCATGTCAGCGATCAGTGGCAGTCCACATAGAGGACATTTTAGCAGCATTTTTGTTTCATCTTCATCGCTCATTCGGCAACAAGGGTTGTACCATAGTTTGGACCAATGGGAGAAAATTTTGATTTTACAAACTAAATGATCGAATGCTGTTTCCATGCATCTCAGTGATCAGTGGCAGACTAGACTGCTGGTATTTATTTCGATATACCGGCAATCTCTACAATCAGATCCATTTCGCCTTTTGTTAATTTTCTCGAAATTTCATGCACCAACAGGTGTTGGGCTTCATCAATTTTGCAAGCTCCAAGGGAATCCAATGGGGGGTGGAGGGAGGGGGTGGCTACAGGGAAATTTCCCAGTGACCATACAGCCAGTCCGCAATCGGAAAGTTTGTTTCTTGAAATTTTGCTCTATTTTGACGTCTGAGTGCAGAATGTACTTTTTACACTTATAGTGTCTGTATGATGTAAAACAAACATCTCATTTTGTTGATGACTGTACTTCCCTTGCTGTAGGATGTAGGTGTCTGGGGAGTTCAGTAGCTCAGCGGTAGACTGTTGGACTTCTGTGCTAGAGGTCCCGAGTTTGATCCCTGTCCGGGATGACCTGCGTTGTGTCCTTGGGCAAGGCACTTTATCCCGGTTGCCTACATGGGGGCACGATGATGCCATGTACTAAGGCATACTGCACGCCGATGGTTCACATGTCTTCAACTGCTGTAACCCTGTTTGAGTGGGCTTGACCATATAGTTAGAATGTTGAGGAGCTGACATTTGCTAGTCAATGCTCGCTGGTTCTCTCCGGGTACTCCAGCTTCCTCCACCTGTAAAACTGTCACAGTCATGATTAGCCATTGTGCATATGTATGTGACCTTAACCCTTTACCCAACGTAACGGCCAAAACCGGCCAGCGCTATACTCAAAAATCGTCAGTTAATTTTCATTATTTTTTCATTTTTTGTCTCAAAAACATAGGTTATGACCCCTCATTGGAACGAGCTCATTGAGCTCGTTCCAATGAGGGGTAATAACCTATGTTTTTGAGACAAAAAATGAAAAAAACTGGTTGTTCAAGAATTTTTTTTGCAAGTGTCGTCTGCTTTTCATGTTAGGTAAAGGGTTAACCCTTTGAACCCTAGCGGCCGTTTTTCTGGCCAGGAACATGATACGTCATAATTTCATTAAATAGGATGTATACTAAGTGCATGTGTGTGGTACACCAATCAATATTTTCAACGTGCTGCCCCAAGGCTGCACGTTGAAAATATTAATTGGTCTGCCCCTAAATAATGAACATGGACTCTTCCAGTTGCTGTCATTGAACAAATATGGAAGATACCACCAGGGTTCAAAGGGTTAAACACCAATAAATAAATAAATAAATAAATAAATAAATAAATAAATAAATAAATAAATAAATAAATGTAGGTGTCTCAGCTTTTTTTAAATATTGCTCTCTGATTATGACAGTGTACCTAAGGTGCCACTCTCTCCCCATGCTATTTTGGTGACTGGTTTCCTACAGACATCTGGATTTTTTTACTTTATTGACATATTTTGCCATCGACAAGAGATGCTGCTCGAGATGGTCTTCTCAGCCTCCAGTATGATCTTGACTGTCAGTAATGGTGTGGTTAAATGTCAATAAATAAAGAAATAAATATTCTTGTATAGTAAACATTATAAGTTATTGTGATGAATTGACGGTAACATGGTCTGAGGTTTGCGGTTTGGAGCTTATGTTCAACCGAGAAGCGAAGCATCGAGGTTGAACATAGGCTCTGAGCCACAAACCTCAGACCATGTTACCGTCAACTCATCACAATAATGTATATGTTCCAATAGACACTACCCAATGCCCAAAACCTACATCGTGAAACACAAGAGGCTTATTTACTAAACTTGTTATCGTTAAAAGTTGCCTTGTTCATGGCAACTTTTAACGATCACAGGTTTAGTAAATAAACCTCTCATGTATCCACGACGACACTGGATAAATAATCAATAAACCGGATAAACTCATTCCATCTTAGTTCAAATCATAAATCAGTTTGTAATTTAAATAACACTTCA
This sequence comes from Pictodentalium vernedei, assembly GCA_031216915.1. Taxonomy (NCBI): domain Eukaryota; kingdom Metazoa; phylum Mollusca; class Scaphopoda; order Dentaliida; family Dentaliidae; genus Pictodentalium; species Pictodentalium vernedei. The sequence continues at coordinate 745,672,752 of CM062295.1, forward strand.
TCCAGAACACCGTCTGCTGCACACGTGAAATATCCAGAAAAATGAAGCAGCTTGCTAGTCACTCCGTTGATGAATCAGTTACGAAAAGGACAACATCATTGCAAATATTTTGCGTTATGACGTCAGACGGTAACATTTGCCACTTGAGCTGTAAACATAGCATTTACTAAGCATGCTCTCGTCCATCAGAGGAGGAGGATTTTAGTCTCATTGGAACATCAAAAGTTTAACATAATCATTATGAGAAGAGTTAAAGAGTAGTTGTGTACCATGGGTGTTGCCAGGATTTTTCAAAAGGGGTTTGACTTTGATGAAAAAGGAACACTGAGATACACTTGGCAGATGCCTTTGGAACCTGCCAAGTGTACCCCTGGTGTACTCCCAGGGAGGGGGGGGGGGCTATGCACAAGCATACTAAGTGGGTCTGGGGGCATCCACCCCTCCCCCAACCCGAGAATTTTTTTTAATTTAGTATCAAATGGATCTCTCTGGTGGCCTTTTTGGGGATTTATTTGCATTCTCCATTCTAGAAACAAAATGTAAAAGGGGGTTCATTTGCACCTATGGACCCCCCTGGCAATGCCTATGTATACAGTTACAAACCTGAAAATGTGTTTTCTCTAGTTGATTAATTGTGTCACGATTCCTAGTAACCTGAGTAAATTGTGGTGGTGCTACTTTTTCAGTAAAGGAGAAATCCAAGAAACCTTTCTCATCGTCCTTTTTTGAATGTTTTTCCTTATTATCCAAGGCCTCTTTCTTATTCATTTGGCTTTTATTCTGTGCATCCTCTTCTTTGCCCTTAGACTTCTTTTTGTCAGCAGCATTCTTATCAACACTTTGTGTCTTCTCTGCATCTTTGATTTTATCTCCTGCTTCATTCATTATTTCTATTTGAGATATTGTTTTAGGTACAGATATATGAAGAATTCTTATCTCTATCAATGACTATCTTTTAATTTTTTTCCAGATACATTTTCTGACCTCCACAAATGATATTCATCATAGAGGTGAAATCCAAACTGTTACAGCAGCATTGTTCTTGAAGTAAAGTATACTGAAGCAATTCTCTATTGTTTGCACGTGAAGTACTGACTTTGAGATGTCACCTGCTGTGCATAATTTAACAGTATGACTGCTGGAAGCAAATATCATGAATTTAATAAATATAAATACAGCTGTTTTCTTCCTAGTGAGAACAGCTTTGTTGTCATGTTAACACTGAAACATCATTCAAACCTGAAGAGCTGTCAGGGCTAAAAAATACTATATTGTGGTTAACTGGTAGAGTGCTGAATTATTTATTTTTTTTTATCACCAAAATTTATTGACATGTTTTTATACGCCCGTTTTAAAAAAACAGGTTGTATTATGGTATACCGCTGTCCGTCTGTCTGTCTGTCCGGTCACACGTCATACGATAACTCAAGAACGCTTTGAGAGATTTTCGTGATTTTTGGGTAGGTGGTGTATATCGATGGAGGGAAGCTCCCTTTCATTTAGTGTCACCATTCGATTAGTCATTCCAGAGTTATGGGACTTTATTACTTAAAAAATTGTTGATTTTTTACACATCGTACGATAACTTGAGAACGCTTTGAGAGATTTTCATGATTTTTGGGTAGGTGGTGTATATCGATGGAGGGAAGCTCCCTTTCATTTAGTGTCGCCGTTCGATTAGTCATTCCAGAGTTATGAGACTTTATTACTTAGAAAATTGTTGACTTTTTACACGTCGTACGATAACTCGAGAATGCTTCGAGAGATTTTCACAATTTGAAAAAAATATGGGTTAGGTACACACTCATATTGTGTGCTTCTTTATTTTAATTAACAACGGGCGTATAATGTGCTCATGGTGCAGCTGTTTATTGCCAATGTTACAGTTTATGGGGGAGTGCCTATGGGAACTCTCCTATAAATTATAACAAGGAAAATCCATACAGATAAAATAATTTCACTTGAAAGATAATATGAAGCATATCCACTGAATTTGTAGTTTTTAAGTTATCGTATCTGCACCTCAGAGTAAAGCCCAATTATGGGCTTTCAGCATGCCACCAGTTAAAATTGCTATATTTCACTCACAATACCAGTAACTTTATGAGTGTGCATGTGTGTATGTGGGTGGGGGCAATCAAGGAGCATCAGGTTTCAATCAAGGGTCATGATGCGATTAGTGTCACCCTGCATGTGTTGTAACAAGCTTGAGAGCTGAGGAAGTGTCTCCCTCTTGTAGGTGCAGTCTGCTTGCCTTAAACAGAGATATTTTAACCCTCTGCACACTGATGTCAAAATGGCAAAGATTTCAACAGCAAATATTTCCCATAATGCAGTTTGATATTTAAACAAATATATCTTGTTTGACAGAGCTCAGTGAGCTCTGTCAAACAAGATATAATTGGTTAAATTGATAGTTAAACCAGAGAAAATCAGAGTGATTGAAGAAAATTCTGTTGCAGCACCAGAGTGCTAGGGGTTAAGAAAATAGAAAGCTAGTTAGACAACAGTGGCCTTTCAGTGGCTTCTTCATAGGATCTATAGCTATATCAATTGAGTATGGTATTATCTGTGATAACACATGGAGTTCACTACCTCAGGTAGTGGATTTCCATTTATTAACATGGACAATACTGTGTTCCCTGGTCTCGGTGCTTAGGAATAAGGTTTTAGTCACAAAAAAATCGGGGTGGGGAATTTTTAGCACTGGTCAATAAAGGATGTCCCAAATCCATACAGTAGTTCACCATCTTCTAATTAAATGCCCCAATCTTTGAATTCTGCTTTCTCTTCCACCAGGAATAATCCCTTTCCCAATGATCATTTGCATTCTTGTTAGTAGTTTGCTGACGATTTATTGCTTATTGGGAGCTTAATATTACTTTCAACAGCTAAAATCATATCTTGTTGAACAGTTTTATGGGTAGAGGAAACCAGATTATCTAGAGAGAATCACAAGTGGTAACAAGCAACTTTCAGACTCTCCAGCTTACTACACTGGCACAAGCAGAGTTAGCAACAGTTGAGGGCAAATGCACCATCATCATGCAGCATGCCTTAGTATACAGTGCCACCATGTCCTCACACGGCAATCAGAATTAATTCTTAACCCGCTGTGTATTTTTTAAATACTTTTCATCCAATCTAATCATGGCTGCTGTTAAGATTGGATAAAAATTCATTAAATTTCGACTCAAGAAATCATTAGTCAAAATGTCGGTAGAATTTGTAGGTGAAATTTTAGTTAGGTGTGCTCAAACTTTACTCATTTAAATGGCAAGTGATTTCCAGTCCTGGGCAGAAATATCCACCAGCAGCATGTAAGGAATTAAATGTCTTGCCCATGGACACAATGCAGATAGCACAGGTCAAACTATCAACCTTTCGGTTTGAAGTCCATTGCTGTAGCCAATGAGCTGCTGCACTTCTGACTGTGTAAGTAATTTTTATCTGTGCTTATTTAACTCTTTGCATACTGCTGATGAATATTCCTGCCCAGCACAGGGTTTCTCTTGTCTCTGAAATAAGTATAATTTGTGCATACGGTATTTAACTGGTAGAGTACTGGAAGCCCATATTTGGGCTTTATTCTGAAGTGACAGTACCGCAACTTAAAGGCTTCATATTCTGTGGATGTGGTTCATATTATCTTTGAAGTGATATTATTTTATCTGTTATTATTTGCCTTGTATACAATTTATGAGAGAGTGCTTATTGGACTCTCCCATAAATGTAACACGGTAAAGTTGCACAAAGAAATTTTCAGGGTTCATTCCCACTAGACCAATTCCCTTTACACCAACTCATGCCTTCTGCTTTTAAAATAATACTATATCAATAATTTGATATATTTATAAATATTTATTAATGTATTTAATGTTATTGATATTCACGTCTGAAAATAAGCAGTCTGTCATATGCAGAATGGGGTCCCCAGAGAGGGAATTTGCTGTTTCTATGCCATACAGTGGGTCAGTTTATCCTCTGGGTACCTCCTTCTGTTTATGTTTGAAACCTTAATTCAGTTTGAGGTTCACAGAGGGTAAATTTAGTGATGCTACCCTACTGTGCAGGGTAGCATCACCAAATTCACCCTCTGGGGACCTCATTTTTCAGATGATAGTCTGCTTATTTTCTGACTTGTTGATATTTTATAAACTGAAATGTTATAAACCTATATTTTTTGTATGTTATGCGTATAAATATTTTTTTTATCAAATAAAGTGCTTATCAGTAAATAAATGTTTTCTTAATTATCCTTAATCAACCCTTAATCAATAACAGTACGTAGTTGGCCTAAGGGGAAATGGTCTAAAGGGAATTGGTCTAGTGGGAAGACACCATTTTCAGAACCAAGAATAATTTAGAAATCTACCAGGTAATCATATTGTCTTATTGGGAATGGAATGGATTTTTTCACCAAGGATTTCTTGCATTACATTTAGATTATTTTTTCATCAAATCTAGTCATGGCTGCTTCAAAGCAGCCATGACTAGATTGATGAAAAATATCTAGAAAATACTCAGTGGGTTAAGAGTTAATCCCCAGAGGGTGATTTGGTATTTAAATTTCAGATAGCTCAGTTCAAATTATTTCAAAATATCAGCCCATACGAATTTAAAATACATCATGAAAAATAGCTGTGCTAATTTTTATAATGTAAGGTTAGTGGTGTGGAATAAATTTTCATGAAACTTTCACCTCAATGTATTTTTCAATATATACCATCTTGAATAGGAAATTCAGATATTTTGAATAAGAGTCTCTGTGGCCCACAGTGGGACAACCTGTACGGAAATTTTTTTAAAGGTTCTAAAAAGTTAGAATTGAGGGATCTGAGAAGGCCACAATATGGATAATTTGCTTTGGAACAACTCTGAATTGTTCCAAATTATTATTTCAGGGTCTAGAGTAACAGACACACTTGCAAAGTTTTGAAGAAATCAGCTGGACACTTCATGCAATATTCACAACAGAAGACAATGTCAGATGGCAGATAAAGAGTGGAAACTGTAGCATAAACTGTACTTGAGTCTACTGAGATGAAAATGTAATAAAACTTCATATAAAAGCTCATCATTAGGCCTAAAAAAATTTAAAATCTGTTTCTCAAGCCCTCCCGCATGTTCCTTTTGCTGCCGCATGCTTTCTTTTTAAAACCAATGTAAACTTTAAAAGTATAATAATTGAATGGTTTAGGCCACACAAAGTAGACCTTCTGTTTCTCAGGCCATTATTTGTAAAATTACATGCGGGCGAGCGGTTTTTAGCTCAACTTTGACGAAGTCAAATTTGAGCTATTGTCATGGCCCGTCGTCCGTTGTCTGTCTGTCCGTCCGTCCGTCTGTCCATCTGTCAACAATTGGCTATGGCTCGGGCTAGAGGTCGTATTTAAGAACCGATCTTTACGAAACTTCTTGTGTACCTTTGCTATGACCCTGGGACGGGAACGAGTGTTTTTAGGTGTGGTCTGAAATTCAAGATGGCTGCCAGCCACCATTTTGTACCGACGATGCAGAAATCTATTTTTTGTACAGAACTTCCATATGAAAGCTATGATTTGAATAATTTTTTGTATGAATGTTTAGTACCATGGGATACATCACATATAATACGGGTTTTTTTCTCGTGCGTAAATTATGCAAATTAGACTAACTTTGATGTTTTTTGGTGTTACTTTCAGCACTGTAAGTGCAAATGCCAATACGGCTCGGGCTAGAGACCGTATTTATGAACCGATCTTTACGAAACTCCATGGGTACCTTTGTTATCACCGTGGGACAAGAACGAGTGTTTTGGGGTCCGGTCCGAAATTCAAGATGGCCGATGGCAGCCATTTTGTACAAAATTTGGTGCAATCAGATTTTTGCACAGAACTTCCAGATGAAAGCGCTGATTTGAATAATTTTTTGTGTGAATGTTTAGTACCATGGGATACATCACATATAATACAGGTTTTTTTCTCGTGCAGAAATTATGCAAATTAGATGAACTTTGATTTTTTCAGTGCTACTTACACACAGTAAGTACACATGTCAATACGGCTCGGGCAAGACTCTGTATTTATGAACTGATCTTCACAAAACGTCTTGGGTACCTTTGTTATCACCTTGGGACGAGAACGAGTGTTTCTGGGTGCGGTCCAAAATTCAAGATGGCTGCCAGTGGCCATTTTGTACCGAAATTAGGTCTAATCAGTTTTTTGTACACAACTTCTATACGGCTCAGGCTAGAGGCTGTATTTACGAACCGATATTTACGAAACTTCTTGGGTACCTTTGTTATCACCGTGGGATGAGAACGAGTGTTTGTGGGTGTGGTCCGAAATTCAAGATGGCCACCAGCAGCCATTTTGTACCAAAATTAGTGCAATCAGTCTTTTGTACAGAACTTCTGTATGAAAGTTCTGATTTGAATAAATTTTTGTATGAATGTTTAGTAACATGGAATACATCACATATAGTACGGGTTTTTTTCTCGTGCAGAAATTATGCAAATTAGATGAACTTTGATTTATTCAGTGCTACTTATACACTGTAAGTGCACATGTCAATATGGCTAAGGCAAGAGGCTGTATTTATGAACCGATCTTCACAAAACTTCTTGGGTACCTTTGTTATCACCTTGGGACGAGAACGAGTGTTTCTGGGTGTGGTCCAGAATTCAAGATGGCTGCCAGTGGCCATTTTGTACCGAAATTAGGTCCAATCAGTTTTTTGTCACAACTTCTACACAGCTCATATTTGTGAACTGATCTTCACGAAACTTCTTGGGTACCTTTGTTTTCACCTTGGGACAGGAATGAGTGTGTTTTGTGGTGCCTTTGTTATCACTGTGCTATGAGAACAAATATTTTGGGGTTCAGTCAGACCCACTCTAGGACTCAAAGATTTCTTTTCTAGTTTAGCATCTGACTGTCACCCACCTTTACAATACTTTACCTATACATTTGTTACAGGCAACGGTCAGTATTTATGTACAGACCGTTACAATACTTTATATGTACCTTTGTTATCAGGTCAATACCTAGATGTTTGTCATTGCTGTGTCACATACTTTACATGTACATGTCTTTGTCTTGACAAGTTGAGCTACAGTGTCATTGACACTTTCATTTATTTTAGTTTTTATTTCAGTAATGTCTTCTTTGACATCAAAAGTTCATATTCTTGGTTCAAGTTTTAGGCCTCATAATCTACAGAATAGCATGGGTGGTGATGTATTTCATCCCTTGAGTGCAAGAAGGCTTTGCAATGCTAAAGCATTGCAAAGCCTTCTTGCACTCAAGGGACAAATTCATCAACTTTTTTAAAATGGATAAAATATGACATAAACCATTTAATTTTTATTTTTTTTAAAGTTTAAATTGGTTATAAAAAGAGTGCATGCGGCAGCCAAAAGGACCATGTGGGAGGGCCTGAGAAACAGATCTTTTTTTTTTAGGCCTTATGTCTGATATTTTACCCAGGTTAAACAAATTGATAAATTTGTCCTGTGTGTGCAAAAAGGCTTTGCAATGCTTTAGCACTTCAAAGCCTTCTTGCTCTCGAGGGACAAAATACACCACCACTCAAGCTATTCCATATAGATTATGAGGCCTAAAATATAAAACAAGAACATGAACTTTTGAGGCAAAGAAATAATTATAGAAATAAAAAATAAAATAAAAAATGCTCGCCCGCTTGCAATTTTACAAATAATGGCCTGAGAAACAGAAGAGATCTACTTTGTGAGGCCATATAGTTAATTATTACTTCTTGGGCCATTACAATAAGAGTGCCTGTTTCGGGCTTGAAACACCATCTACTTGAAGGTTTTTATTACCACAGTTTATGAATGTTGTTTTTTCTGAACTTCTGCATTGCTGACATGATCTGTTGTAGACAATAAACATGAAGTTAAACAAGAGGACCCATGGGGCCTGAGGCACTCACCTCACAAAGTTGTCTGAAGAAGGCTTTAATTAGCATTTATCTCTTGTTAACACTTCAGACAAATGAAGTCATGCAATTTTTCATAACTCTTTTATCCAAGTAAGATGTTTTTTCTTGTATTGAGATGCTACCATACAAAAAATGCACAGATTTCCAGTAATGCAAAACTATGGAGCCCAACTATCAACCTGGAGACTTAATTTGAACAAACTTGGACTGACATGCCTCCCCCCCTCCCCCCCACCCCCCCCCGCCCCCCACCCCCATCAGGATTCTGACTATTGAATCTGAAGAAGCAGATTTTTAAGGATTATTTCTCATATTGGACTAAGTTAAACTTCGGGTTCCAACAGGGACTTGATTTTAACAAACATGAATCTGATTCCTCTTTGGATGGTGTGTATCATATATCAAAAGATTCTAACTGGGGGTTCCTGAAAAGAAGATATTGAAAGAATATTCCCCATATTGCATAAAGTTAAAATTTGGGCTTCTTTAGGGGACCCAAATATTAAATCAGGAACTTGATTTTAACAAATTTGAATCTGACACCCATAAGGTTGTTGTGCACCAAATCAAATATCAAAAGATTGTGACTGGTGGCTCTGAAAAAGAAAATGTTAAAGAAAATTTCTCATATTGCACTGTGTTAAATTCAGAATTCCCATACTGAGCCCAAACATCAACTCAAGGACTTGATTTGAACAAACTTGAATCTGACACCCTAAGGATGCTGTATACCAAAAACCAAAAGATTGTGACTGGTGGTTCTGGAGAAGTAGATTTTTAAGGAATATCCCTATCTCACACTATGATAAAATTCAGGCTCCCATAGTGAGACCAAATATCAACCGAGGGACTTGATTTGAACCAACTTGAATCTGATCTTCCTAAGGATGCTGTATACCATATACAAAGAGACTGACTGGTGGACTTTATTTGAACCAACTTGAATGTGACTTCCATGAGGATCATTTGTACCAAATATCAAACGATTCTGACTGGTGGATCTGAAGAAGAAGATTTATAGAGATTATTCATCATATTGCACTAAGTTAAAAGTTGTCCCCCCCCCCCCCACAAAAAAGGAGCTCAAATATTAATGGAGTGATTGGTTTCAACAAACCACCTGAATCTGCCCTCTGTAATGATGCTGTATACCAAATATCAAAAGATTCTAGATGGTGGATCTGAAGAAGAAGATTTTTAAAGCTTATTTCTCACATTGCACCAAATTGAAGTTTGGGCCCTAGTAGGGTGCCCAAATATTAATTCAGAGACTTGATTTTAAAAACTTGAATCTGCCTTCCATATGGATGCCATATACCAAACATCAAATGATTCTTGACATCAAATTATTCTTACTGGTGGATCTGAAGAAGATTTTAGATTATTCCCCATATTGCAACTATGTTAAAATTTGGGCTCCCACTGAGAGCCCAATTATCAACCAATGGGCTTGATTTGAACAGACTTGAATTTGCCCCCTGTAGGTATTCTGTATACCATATATTAAAAGATTCTGGCCAGTGGTTCTGGAGAAGAAGAGTTTTACAGATTATTCCTCATATTGGAATGGGTTAAAAGTCAGGCTTCAAAATGGAGCCCAAATATTAATCCAGAGACCTGGTTTAAACAAACTTGAATCTGACTCCATTAAGGATGGTGTATACTGTATATCAAAAGATTCTGACTGGGAGCTGTGTGAGGAAGATTTTGAAAGAAAATTCTTCATATTGCACCAAGTTCAAATTTAGACTCCAATAGGGAACCCAGGTATTAATGAGAGACTTGATTTGAACAAACTTTAATCTGACCTCTGTAAAAATGTTGTACACCAAATATCAAAAGATTGTAACTGGTGGATCTAAAGAAGATTTTTAAAGCTTATTTCTCACATTGCACTAAGTTAAAATTTGGGCCCCCATAGGGAGCCCAAATATTAACTGGGAGACTGTATTTGAACAAATGTGAATCTAACCCATGTAACTGTGGTATACACCAAAAATCAAAAAATTGTGACAGGTGGATCTGGATAAGATTCTTTAACCCTTTACCTAACATTGAAAGCAGACGGCATTTGCAAACAAAATTCTTGAATAACTAATTTTTTTCATTTTTTGCCTCAAAAACATAGGTTATGACCCCTCTTTGGAAGGATCATAACCTATGTTTTTGAGACAAAAAATGAAAAAAATAATGAACATTAATTGGCAATTTTTGTGAAAAGCGCTGCCCGTTTTTAGGTTGTTATGTTTGGTAAAGGGTTAAAGAGTGCTTCTCATATTGCACCAAGTTAAAATTTTGACTCCTGTATCGAGCCAAAATATGAACTGAAAGGCTTAATTTTAACAAAATATATCTGACCCCAACCATCTCAAATTTAATTGGTCCAGCTGTTTAAGAGGAGAAGTTGCAAACACTATGTTCATGGATGATGGATGGCGGATGGTGAGTGATCACAATAGCTCACCATGACTAATAAAATGTTCCTACTAACAACCCGGCAACAAACCTTGGTGAGAGAAGCAAACATCTTTCAAACATAGTCCTACCAAGAAAAGCCTTTTTTGTAGAATTTTCCCTACAAAATAAAGTTATTGTTGCATCAAAACAACTATGGCATGATTGGGTTTTAAAAAAAATTAACAAAGATTGACATTTACAAACCAGCGACCCCTGTTAAAAATATCAAATTGTCAAGCAACAAATTTTTCCCACAATGCAGCTAGTAAATTGACATTATTGCTTGACAGAACTCAATGAGCTCTGTCAAAGAAGATTGAATTGCTCAAATTTTTTTTGTCGCTTTTCATATTTTTTTTACAGTTTGTTTCATTCTTCGAGACCTGTGGCCATGTGGTCATTTTTTGTTTTATTTAAATGGATCACGATTAACAATTGTGTGGAAATATGCATTGTGGGAAAAACTAGTGCTGAATTGTTAGTCTACATTATTACCCTCTATAATATTGGTTGTTTATTTGTCCTTTTTGTCATTTTTCATAAATTTTTACAGTTTACTGTCAATGTTGGAGACCTGTTTGTGCAGAAACATGTGATCTTAACCCTTAACCTGCTGAGTATTTTAAAATTATTTTTCACGAAATCTAGTCATGGCTGCTGTGAAGCAGCCATGGCTAGATTTGATGAAAGATTGATCTAAATTTCACTGCAGAAATCAGTAGTCAAAAAGTCCATTCAATTTACCAGGGGAAATTTGATTAAACGTGCCAAAATTTTTATTTCAGTGGCATGAGATTTTATGTTCTGAGCAGATATATCCACCAACAGCATGCAATGAGTTAAACACTAATAAATAAATTACATGGATCTACTATTTACATAGTTATGGCCCAAGGGTTACATTCTTATTTAGTTTGTTTCTCCAAACTGAGAATTACAAGAATCACACTTAACTGAATATTCCTTAAATGATTGCAAAATTATATTTCAAAGGTGATTTGAAAAATGGGTATTTTATTTTTCAGTATACTATGCGATCAGAAAGAGTATCCTTCATTTAGCAAGTCTTAGTTCAGAACTAATTGTTTTGTTACAATTTATTTGAGAGTGCCAAGGGACACTCTCCAATAAATTGCAAACAAAATATTTCATATAAATTTTTTTTTTCTACTTCTGTGCAAACAATAATACTCAGAGTAAAGCCTGAAAATAAGCAGACTGTCCTCTGCAAAATGAGGTCCCCAGAGGGTGAATTTGGTGATGCCACCCTGTTGTGCAAAATTTACCCCTCTGTGAACCTCAGTTTGAATCAAGGTCTCAAGCCAAAACAGAAAGATATTCCTGGAGGATAAATTGGCCCTCTGCATGGGATAACATCAGCAAATTCACCCTCTGGGGACCTCCATTTTGCAAATGACCGGCTGCTTATATTCAGGCTTGCTACCAGCACTTTTCAATAGATCAATGATAGTGGCTTCTAGCACTCAACCAGTTAATTAAATATTTTTTTTAATACCAAACCATATACCACACCTTCAGAACAACAACAAATTTTACCTGAAAACTGCATACAGTTTACAGAGTAATATAATATTATGATCTGTAAAAGAATTGCAACCAACTGAATTTACAAGCCACCCCCCCCCCCCCCCACCCCGAAATCAGTAGAGTAGAGCCCACTTAATTGGATATCTCTTAACTGGAATAACACTGTTAATTGAATATGATTTCCCAACACAAAACCATATACCAAACCCCTAGTACGAATTTGACCTGTTAGTTGAATATAGGTTATAGAGAAAACTCCTGTTAATTGAACAAAAAATCTTGTAACCTGTCGAGAAATTACCCTGACTCTCCCCAGTTTCCCTTTGTTTATAGACCTATTTGGCCTGAGTACATCCAATACAGGCATTTAATCTATTATATCTTGTTTGACAGAGCTCATGGAACTCTGTCAAACAAGATATAATAGAATAAAGTTTATCTCTTGAATACAGGAAAGTGACACAATCTCTGTTAATTGAATACTCCTGTTAATTGAATAATTTTCATTGGCAAAGTGGCTATTCAATTAACAGGGTTCCACTGTATATCCAATATAATCATTTAACCCTTTACCCAATGCACAGGATATCACAATTTATAATTTTTTATAATTATTTTTTTCAATTTTTCCCAAATATTTCATCAAAACCATATCATGTGACCCCTCATTGGAACAAGCTCAACAAGGTCATTCCACTGAGGGGGGGTCACATGATATAGTTTTGTTGAAATCTTGAAAAAAAAATTTTTTCAACTGCTCAATTTGAACTCTATCAAATCAAATATATAAATGCGAATGTCTGTATCTATATCTCTATCTATCTTTGTTCCGGGTGAACTCCTCCATTTCTCGACTGTTCGATCTCAAATTTTGTACATGGGGGTAATTTGTCCCTGCGAGTAACATGGGATGGGTGCCGTGCCAGTGAGAGGTGACCTTGACCTTGAAATTGATGACCTTGACCTTTTATTTCAAAAACGGCTGGGCCGATCGGTCTAAAATTTCATATATGCGGGTATATTGACCCATCGATCATTTTGACTTTATCGGAATGCCTGTGCGGGGTGACCTTGACCTTGAAATTGGTGACCTTGACCTTTTATTTCAAAAACGGCTGGGCCAATTGGGCTAAAATTTCATATGTGCGGGTATATTGACCCATCAATCATTTTGACTTTATCGGCGTGCACGTGCAGGGTGACCTTGACCTTGAAATTGGTGACCTTGACCTTTTAATTCAAAAACGGCTGGGCCGTTTGGGCTGAAATTTCATATGTGCAGGTATATTGACCCATCGATCATTTTGACTTTATCGGGGTGCCTGTGCAGGGTGACCTTGACCTTGAAATTGGTGACCTTGACCTTCTATTTCGAAAACAGCTGATACAACCATCTTCTCCCGTGCAACGCCGGGTATCACCCGCTAGTAATATATATGAGAATGAATGCTCAATTTGTCACTAGAATACAGGAAAATGACAAATTTTCTGTTACTTAAATATCCATGTTAAATGAATATTTTTCACTGGTAGTCATTACTCGATCCCCCACCCACACATCCACCCCCACCTGCATATTGATGTCAAAATTTCAGGCTGAAAATTCTTCCCATTTAATTTAATTTAATCAGTTCAATCTTGGTTGATAGAGCTCAATGACCTTTGTCAAACATGACTGAATTGATTCCTACTTGCATGATGGGAATATATTTGGCATAATATTCTGACATTTCAAATCAATGCACAGATAGTTAACAGGGTTCCAGGGTACTAACCCTTTACCTAACACCAAAAGCAGATGAAACTTGCAAACAAAATTCTTGAATGACTAAATATTTTCATTTTTGCATCAAAAACATAGCCGATGACCCTCATTGGAATGAGCTCAATGAGCACAATCCAATGAGCAGTCATAAGCTATGTTTTTTGAGACAAAAAAATGAAAATTGAATGGTACTTTTTGTGAATCAAGCTGGTTGTGTTTGACTGTTATGTTGGGTAAAGGGTTAACAGTAAAGCTTAGAATGTTGTAAAATAATGTGTTTCAATCATTCAAACTAAATTCTAATTAATTTTTATTGTATTAATATTTTAACCTTTTTAGTGAACACACTACTCTTAATCCTTTACCTAACATGAAAAGCAGACGCATTCTTGAAGCAATACTTTTTTGAATTTTTTGCATCAAAAAGATGGCTTATGACCCCTCATTGGAACGAGCTCATTGAGCTCGTTCCAATGAGGGGTCATAAGCTATGTTTTTGTGACTAAAAATGAAAAGGTAATAAAAATTGAATGGAGAATTTTGTGTATAGCGCTGGGTTGTTGTCCCCCGACCCTTCGGGGGACTATTGTAATCAGCAGTGTCCATCCGTCCATCCGTCTGTCTGTCCGTGCGTGCGTGCGTGCATCCGGCCGTCCATCCGTCTGTCCGTCACACCCTTGTCTGGATGATAACTTTAGTTTGGATGATTTTACTGAAACTAAATTTGGTATGTGTCTTACTTGGGTGGAAATGCAGGTCAAGTTCGAAAATGGGCACGCTCCACTGATTTCTACTGGATTTATTCCCCTTTTTCGACTTAAAAAATACAGTTTTTGTGTTGTCCGGATGATAACTTTAGTTAGGATCATTTGATTGAAACGAAATTTAGTATGCCGCTTATTTGGGTGGAAATGCAGGTCAAGTTCGAAAATGGGCACGCTCCACTGATTTTTACTGGATTTATTCCCCTTTTTCGACTTAGAAAATACGGTTTTTGTGTTGTTCGGATGATAACTTTACTTTGGATCATTTGATTGAAACGAAACTAAGTATGTTGTTTAATTGGTTGGAAATACAGGTCAAGTTAAAAAATGGCCATGCTCTGCGAACAAATTGTATCCTAACAGCTCCCTTGAATTTGCCATCTTGGTCGGGGGACCGGGGACGTTGCCCTTGTTTTGACCGTTACGTTGTGTAAAGGGTTAAAACCATGATATAAGGACAAAGTGTTTCTGCCTTTGTTTCCAATTAGGTTATTGTTTAATCTTTTATCTGAAGAATTTGGGGGCATAGTGAGTCAGTGGTTATGGCTTTGGACTTCAAACTGAAAAAGTTCACAGTTTGTTACCCACTGCATTGTGTCCTTGGGCAAGGCACTTAATATCGATTGCCCATATAGGCTCAGTGTACTAAGGCATACAGCATGTTGATGGCACATTTGTCTTCAACCAATGCAAACCCTGCTTGTATGAAATTAGTCCATTTGGGAGTTTGACATTTGGTCGCCACTGCTTGGTGGTTCCCTCTTGGTATTCTGGCTTCCTCCACCCATAAAACTGGCCAACATGAGATGACTCTACTGGTTGAAAGTGAAAAGAATTGGTTAAAAATCCACCCAGACTTTTACTGGGTAACCCTTTACCTAACAAATCAGCTGCATCCACCTGCATATTTTAAACATGGAGTAGTTGAAAAAAATGTATTGTAACAAAAATTTCAACAAAATCATATCATATGTGACCAATGAGGAATCAAATGGTATGGTTTAATGAAAACATTTGAAAAAATATAATTAACACTTATGCTGATGAAAGCGACTATTGTCACCTATTTATGTGATTATCTATACACTCTGGTATGTGCAGATCCAACTACTATCTGAGTCAGAGAGCCCTTTCCAACAATTAATCAGATGATAGAGTTTCAAGTATGTCATAAATTTTATTAAATTTCCTCACATGCGGGCATATACAGAGGCATCCATATATGGCTAAAGTGGGTGTGGCAGTGAAACGGTTAAAATATAAACTTCTATACCATATGTATTTGATATAGGGTTAAAAAGCAGTGGTGTATTGTATAGGAAAATCTTATTCTTTGTGGATTGCAAAGAATTAATAATAAAATTGGCATGGTTGACATTGAGAAAACAAACTATAGTAGTGTTTTGCAGACTGCAGAGTATTTTTAGAAAAAAATCATTAAGCATGTTGTGTTCACTCCGCTCACTCAGTATTGGAATTTAACCCTTTCTCCAATGCAAAGGATATTATTAGTTACCCCATGTCTGATCACGTGGTACGGGTTTTTACCTACCCGAAGCCAGCCGTATCCCATGAGGCCGAAGGCCAAATGGGATACGGTTGGCTTCGGGTAGGTAAAAACCCTACCACGTGATCAGACACGGGGTAACAAATTTATCTATTGACTTTCCGTTTTAGAAGTACAATCTATTTCATGTGTGAACACACACAGCATGAGATCTTTTATCTTCTATTGTTGAGCCATACACGTTTCTGTGGAATTTTTGTGCAAAAGAGTTTTTGTGAAAATATGCCGATATGACCAGTATAAAAAAATTATTGAATTTCTTTTTTTCTTTTTTGTCTCAAAAACATAGCTTATGAACCCCACATTGGAGGGTACTCGACAAGCTCATTCCAATAAGGAGTCATAAGCTATATTTTGGAGATAAAAAATTAAAATATAATACATGTACACTGTAAAACTGGAATGACGCGTCTTTTACGGGGTATGGACAATTTGTAGATTTCGGAACGAGGCTTCCACTGGGTATGGGAAATTTGTCAGTGGCTGGGCGGATGTATCGTGGGTTTCAATGAATATGGTCTCATACCACGTATCTATCAACCAATCAAATAAAAAAATTCACTTTAGTCAATAGATAATAAAATTTATTATTTTAATTATTGTTTTTAAAAAAATTTCAACAAAACCATATCAAGTGACCTCCTCATTGGAACGAGCTTCTCAAAGAAGAAAACAATCTAAGAGGCGTAAGTCTAGCTTTATGGAGCCAAATTAGTTTCTCACTGTTGCATTCTTTTTCAGCAGCGAGAAAGCCAGAGATCACTTTTGATGTCAAAGGTCATGTGAGGGGATGTAAACAGGCTGAATGGAATTGTCTCCCTTGCCACATTGCCCCAGAAGCTGTACTTTCTGTTGTAACCAGAAGTTTTAAGAGAGATTCGTCCTCTTACTACTGTAACCGGATGTGTGTTCCATAATTATCTCCCCTGCTATTATGCGCAGGTCGCTAAGATCATGCTGGGTCTCATGAGAGCTAATGTAAAAGGGTTAATTTTTGAGATATCAGGGACTTCAGTTGAAGTGCCTGGGATGTGAATACTGCTTAGGATAGTTGTATAACTTCACCTGCATTTGATAAAGGTTTATCGCGGCAGATGAAGATCAAAGTGGTCAATGGGAAAAGCTCTCCTGGCTGTAGATTAGCTAATCAGGCTTTCTATAAACTTTCCACTTTGCGTTCCGTATTTTTGTATTCACGATCTTATAACCACAATCCAAACATGCTTGTTATGAATCTGTAACATTTAACAGTTTTTATTCATCTTTCACGCCTGTCATCATCGACATGGTGTCATAAGTAACAGATAAATACTTTTCGAATTAAGGGAAATAACCTTTCTGTTTTATTGAAGAAATGTTACCAAGAACTGGCATGTATTTTGTCAAAAATATGACATTTATATTGCAGCTGCACACAGCAACAAAAATAAAAAGACACAGGCATATATTTTGTTAAATTTGGCAGGCCTTGAAGCCATTGAACGTGAAAGAAGTTTCACCTTCTGAGATGGAGAACATTGTGAAGATCCAGAAACTCTCAAAATTAAATTTCATGCACTTTGTAACCCTCAGAAAAATATAACAATGGAAAGGGATAAGTTTAATACAAGAAACCCAAAACCCCACGAGTCTATTCAAGATTATGTAATTGATTTAAAAAACAAAGCAAGCACTTGTGAATTTGAAAATTTGAAGGATGACCTAATACGAGACTGAATTGTTTGTGGAATTCATAATGAAAATATATGAAAAATGTTACTCCAAGAAAGTAAATTAACCCTTGAAAAAGCCATCTCAGTTTGTCAAGTTTATGAACTTTCTGATGAGCGTCTGCAAGAAATTTCAAAGCAGTCAACTAAACATGATGTTGCTACTGTAAGCAAATCAAAATTTATAAATAGAAAACAAAATATTGCTCAATTTAGAAAACAAGCATCTAAAAATGCAACTCAGTGTGGTAACTGTGGAAGAGTACATCCCCCTCGACAATGCCTTGCATATGGCAAACAAGGTAGTTCTTGCCACAAACAGAACCACTTCCATAATGAGTGTCGATCAACCCCCAAAATACTGTAACAGGAGGAGAGATAAGTGCGGGAGCTGGGGTTCGAACCGTCGACCTCTAGCACACAAAGCGACCGATTTACCACGAGACTAAGAGATCTGGACCAACCAGGCTGGTTGGTAAATGGCCTTTATACCTCGACCGCTACACTACTCTCCCCTTCTTTTGAGATTCACCACATGTGAATCTCACCCAAGTTCCTCCCTCAGAGCGGTCGAAACACCCGCAGTGCCACCTACTGCTGAGGATCGGACGAGCCCCCAAATGTAACAGGAGGAGAGATAAGTGCGGGAGCCGGGGTTCGAACCGTCAACCTCTAGCACACAAAGCGACCGATTTACCACGAGACTAAGAGATCCGGACCAACCAGGCTGGTTGGTAAATGGCCTTTATACCTCGACCGCTACAATACATTTCCAATCATTGATCAATTCACCGACTGGAAACTGAACTTGCTGAAAGCAATGATGACCTTGATCACTTCGTTATTGACACAATTGAAACAATAAATGACATTAAAAATACCGAGGTACATATCACACTCACAATAGGTGAGCATGCAACCTGCAAAATTTAAGATTGACACTGGTGCTAAATGTAATGTAATTCCTCTCACATTATTTAACCCTTTACCCAAGGCAGACGATATCAAAATTTATTATTTTAAATATCATTTTTTTCAAATTTAAAAAAAAATTTCAACAAAACTGTTACAATGAGAAGGAAACTGTTTTCTACCATCTCTTCTGGAGTCGGAACCTATTACACATACATATTAATCCTGTTCCAAGGTGTCCCCACATTCACTGGAACACAACCTGATGCAGATTCTAGGGTAAAAGGAGTGCACCCAAGGAGGTTGAGAAATTGCAAATGGCAGCCTTGAGGGCAGTGATATGTCTCACAATTGTAAGTGTTATTTATTAAGTTTCATGGTAGCAGAGCAAGAAGATACCTTTGGACAGACATAAAATGGCATCCAACTATAAAATTCCTTCAAAATTTTAAGAAATTTCCTATGACAAATGGAGAAATGAAGTCAGCATGTGGATTTTAGTGACAGATTTACCAGTCAAAAAGCACGCACTAGCAGTTGCATTGAGCCTCAGTGGGAAGGCTAGAGATGTTGCATTATCAATTGATGCTGCAGAATTAAATACTGACAATGGAATGAAAAGTCTTCTGGATAAACTGGATAGTGTTTTTAAGAAAAGTAAAATCGATTCTGCATATCAGGGATATACATCCTTTGATAGTTTTCGAAAAACTTAAAATATGAGCATGACTGATTTCATCATTGAATTTGAAAACGGCTATAGACTAATTAAAAAACATGATATGATATTACCTGATCCAGTAATGGCATTTAAACTCTTGGATTTTAAGTTTCAAAAACCATATCATGTGATCCCTTGTTGGAACGAGCTCAATGAGCTCGTTCCAATGAGGGGTCACATGATATGGTATTGTTGAAATGTTTTCAAAAATAATATTTTTTCAACTGCTGAATTTGCCTATCATGCAGACGGGTGCAGCCGATTCGTTGGGTAAAGGGTTAACCAGTTGTGTCCACACACCAAAATACTATATTGTAACAATGTAAGTCTTATCACATACAGCAGTCACAAAATTTACAGTTTTGGAGAAGCAACAATTCAATGCCAGTATCAAGATAAAATTTAAGGCATTTCTTTTTTTTTGTGGTGGAAAAAGTGTTTAAATTTACAATTGATCAAGTTTGACAAGGAAATTCATGCCATAAATGATGAGACTTTCACATAAAGAATTTTTAATGAATATTCTTACCTTTTTGAGAACAAACTAGGAAAACTTCCTGTTATCTACCAAATGAAGCTAACTAAAAATGCATAGCCTGTAATTCGGTCTTCAAGAAAAATTCCCATTCCAATGATGGAAAAAGTGAAACAAGAACTTGACCGCATGGAGGAACAAAATATTATAGGACCAGTTGATCAACCAACTGAGTGGGGTTCAAATATGGTTGACACAAAAAAGAAACATTTGAATGATATTTGAATATGCATTGATCTTCAAAATTTGAATAAATTTTTCTGTCAACTGCATCATCCAATGCATACAATTGAGCAAGATGTTGCAAACATGTTGATAGTGAAAGTTTTCAGCAGTATTGATGCAAAAAAAGGATTTTACCAAATACCCTTAGATGAAAAGTCCTCATATTACACCACTTTCAAGAGTCCATTTGGATGCTTTTGATTGCTTTGTAACATGTACAAGGAAAAAGAACCCCTTACCCTTGTACATAATATGATATCAAAACTTGTTATTTTAATTATTTCTTTTTTCGAATGTTTAAAAAAATTTCAACAAAACCATATCAAGTGACCCTCAATGGAACAGGCTTTATGAGTTCATTCCAATGAGGTGTTAAATGATAAGGTTTTGTTGAAATTGTGTTACATTTTTTTTTCAGTTGTTCAATTTGTTAATTACACAACCGATTCATCAGGTAAAGGATTAATGCAACATTGTTATGAGATTAACTGAGTCACATAACTTTGTCTCCAAGTGCTCCTGCATGCTTGACCCCTCAAAAATAAGCACACCCATATACTTTTGCCCTCTTTTACTTCATACATCCCCTGGGCTTATTTATGAGTCAGCACAAGAAGCTACTATATTTCAAGGTTGCTCAACTAACCTTTGACCTAACATGGATAAGTATATTATTAACTGGTAGAGTGCTGAAAACCCATATTTGGGATTTATTCAGAAGTACAGATACCACAACTTAAAGGCTTCATATTCAGTGGATGTGCTTCGCTTTATCTATGAAGTGAAATTATTTAGTCTGTAAGGATTTGCCTTGTTACAATTTATGGGAAAGCGCCTATTGGTACTCTCCCATATATTGTAAAAAACAATGACACGTGAAGAAATTCTGATGACCAAAAATAATTTAGCACTCTACCATTTAATATATAAAATATTACCTTTCTCTTACTTGAAAAATTCTTGAAAAGGTTACCTGAAAAAAGGGTTCCCTGAACAATTTTCACCCTTAATCTGCCACACCTACTTTTCCTGTATATAGAAGACCCATATATATGCTTGTATGTGCAGAAATTCGGGGAGCGTGGTGGCTCAGTAGGTAGAGGTGCAGGCTGCAAGCCGAGAGGTCCTCGGTTCGAATCCCACCTGCAGGCAACCGCGTTGTGTCCTTGGGCAAGACACTTCATCCCCATTGCTCGCGTGGGGGCACGATGACGCCGTGTACTAAGGTGTACTGCACGTCGACGGTACGCATGTCTTCAACCAATCTAACCATGCCTGTGCCGCAGTGCGGAGTTATGATGTTGGGGAGCTGGCAGCTGCTTGTCGTTGCTCGGTGGTTCTCTCCGGGTACTCCGGCTTCCTCCACCCGTAAAACTGTCATGGTCATGATTAGCCATTGTGCATAAATATGTGACCTTAAACATCAATAAATAAATAAATAAACAAATAAATGTGCAGAAATTCAATTAAATTTATTGCACAGTTGTTATGCTTTCATCTGATTTTTTGGTGGAAAGATTTCTCTCCCTAAAAATTATTTATTTATTTATTGGTGTTTAAGGTCACATACTTATGCACAATGGCTAATCGTGACCATGAAATTTTTTACGTGTGGAGGAAGCCAGAGTACCGAGAGAGAACCACTGAGCATCAACGAGCAACTGGCAGCTCCTCAACATTCTAACTCTGTTCAAGCTCCGCTCAAGCAGGGTTACAGCGGCTGAAGACATGTACACCATCAACGTGCAGTATGCCTCAGTACACGGCATCATCGTGCCCCCATGTAGGCAACAGGGATAAAGTGACTTGCCCCAGGACACAATGTCATCCCAGATGGGGTTTGAACTCAGGACTTCAAGCATAGAAGTTCAACAGTCTACCACTGAGCAACCGCGCTCCCTCCCCAAAAATTAATTACAAGATCGTGTTAATCTGCCCATGCCTGAATGTGGTGAACATCATAATAAAATATGCCACAATAAGGCCTAAAAAATAAAAAATCTGTTTCTCAGGCCCTCCCGCATGGTCCTTTTGGCTGCCGCATGCTCTCTTTTTATAACCAATTTAAACTTTAAAAAAATAAAAATTAAATGGTTTATGTCTGATATTTTACGCAAGTTGAAAAATTTTATGAATTTGACCCTTGAGTGCAAGAAGGCTTTGCAATGCTTTAGCATTGCAAAGCCTTCTTGCACTCAAGGGATGAAATACACCACCACCCTTGCTATTCTGTAGATTATGAGGCCTTAAACTTGAACCAAGAACATGAACTTTTGATGGCAAAGAAGTAATTACCGAAATAAAAAATAAAATAAAAAAACGCTCGCCCGCATGCAATTTTACAAATAATGGCCTGAGAAACAGAAGATCTACTTTGTGTAGCCTAACCTCTTTCGTCAGGATAAGATTTAAATAAATAATGTTGTTCAGGTTGTTTCCATTTCTGATATGTATTGAGGCCTAATCTATTACAAGCTGCAATGAAAGAAATATGAGTTAAAAATCAATGAAGAATTTAATCATCAGTGTAACATGTTTTCATTTCACTACACAATATTAAGAAATGACTAGATACTCTCTGTGTCTAGACCAACAGGGGGTATCCCACACATTAAATACAAGTGCATGACAACAGATGGTATAAATGTAATGTACTGATTAACTGCTGTACCCTATTACTAAAGACAACTCATAGACAACAGTATATCTCCAAACTCATTAACCCTTAACCCTTTACCCAACGTAACGGCCAAAAACGGCCAGCGTATTCTAAAAAATCGCCAATTAATTTTCATGATTTTTTTCATTTTCTGTCTCCAAAACATAGGTTATGACCCCTCATTGGAACGAGCTCATCGAGCTCATCGAGCTCGTTCCAATGAGGGGTCATAACCTATGTTTTGGAGACAAAAAATGAAAAAAATTAGTTATTCAAGAAATTTTTTTGTAAGTGTCGTCTGCTTTTCATGTTAGGTAAAATGTTAAATCCTCAGATTAATTTTACCATAATAACTAGGGTCCTGCGAATCACATATTTCTGATTCAAATCGAATCTTGAATTGAATCAAGTCTATTATTTAAAACTGAATCAAACCTTGAATCGAATTCAGATATCTTTAAGTCTGATAAAAGTAAGCATTTTTCTTCAAAAACCGAAATGGGTGCGAGAATTCTGTACTGGGCACTGCACGAGGGTGGCTACTAGCAACCATGAGCTCATCATCGATACTGCTTGGGAACTTTAAATTTGCTTTCAGCAGTGGTTGTGACTAGTGAAACTGGAATTATCACAGATTGTGGCATGGGTACAGCAGGGCTTATATTTCGTCTAAATTTGTGAGAATCCATTTGGATTTTCGTGAAAATGGTTGCGAGAATCCATACCTACTATGAGTGTCCCAGGATCCCATGACGCCACCATGGTTCAACCACTGTTGGATACTGATAACACATGCTAACCTTTTACCCAACACACCTTTTCAATTTTTAAAACCAATTGTGATAATTTTTAAACAATAAATAATAAATAAATGATAAAATAATTAAATGAACAATATTTACCAATAAAATCTTATAAATATGGCTGTCGTTGGAACCGGCTCAATGAGCCGGTTCCAATGACAACCATATTTGTGCAATTTTATTGACAAAGTGTCAGGATATTTCAGGTCATGTTAGCCTTCTATTAGTTAATTTGTTGCCGCTGTGTTAGATAAAGGGTTAAATTGACTCAATTCTTTTCACGCGAATCCCAGCAGAGGTGAGGCGAGAATCTACATGGATTCTCGTCGGTTTTATTGCGAGAATCTTTGTGCGAATCGATTCTCGGATTCTCGTCGAAATATAAGCCCTGGTACAGATGCTTTTATGATAATATAGCAGAAATTACACTCAGTCTTTATTTTCAGCATTATTCATGCACACTTTCTATCTCTGCTATCGTTTTGTGAGGTCGACTAAGATGACTGATACCAAATAAAATTCCAGTGAAAATATTCAAAGGAAAACAAGTTGGACAGCTGATTTCAAATTGAACCAAATACCAACATAAGATTCAAAATTTAATCGAATCTTGAAGCTTCATATATACATGTAGACAGATGTAGATCAGGACTTAATAGTGTTTCTACATTATTCTTTGCTGCCTGTAGAGGCAGCCAACAATGATGTAGAAACATTGTCAAGATAAATGCTGCCTACCAGTAGAGGTCTCAGGGAAGAATATACATGTAATTGGAGCAATTTTTTCAACAATATAAACAAGCAGCTTGTGGCAATATGGGCACTTTAGGGTTAAAGCCCATTCCAAATTTTGTTTTGGAGAGCAAATATCCCCCCAAAACTGATTTGAAATATCATCTTTGTTTATGGCATTGGGTGGATTAGGCAGTTTTTAAACTTCATTTGTGTTTAACTGATAGAGTGCTAGAAGCCACTATCAGGGCTTTAATATGAAGAGAAGGTTCCCTAGCCTAAAGGTGTCATATTCTGTGGATGTGCTTCATATTATCTTAGAAGTGAAATTACTTAGTCTATATGGGTTTGTCTTGTTACAATTTATGGGAGAGTGCCTCTTGGCACTCTGCCATAAATTGTAGCAAGGCAAAGACACATGAACAAATTTTGATGATCAAAAATAACTTAGCATTCTACCAGTTAAGGTTACTTTCAGCAGAAAGGCTTTATTGTGACTACATCACAAGTATAAAGTAAATTTTAGCCAATTATTTATAATAATATTGTCCACATTAGAGTACTAACCACCTAGAAATTGATTAATAGGTGCTAATATACTACCGAAGCCAAACTTGCCCACCACAATGAACAAGCACTATTCCACATCTAAGGGTTCCGACAGGGACAGGTTTTTTTTAGGCACAGTGTTAACTGGGTTTTTTTTCCAGAGAGATGATAATTTCTCAGTGTGGCTTTGTTTCTGCTGCTGATTACTGTTATGCAACACAAAGTGTATCACCTCATAGCATATAATCACATTACCTGGTAAGATGCACAACTTCTGATCAAGGGGTTGTGAGTTCAAATGTAACCAGAGTCACTAGTGATGTGTTTCTGAGAAAGGTCAAGGGGTTGTGAGTTTGAATCTAACCAGATTCACTTGTAGTATGTTTTTGAGTAAGGAACTTTTCCACTCTTGCTCAGCTGCTGAAGTGAAGTACTTTTGAAAATCAAAATCAATACCATCACTTGGGAAGCCCTCACTAATTCTTGCTAATTCAAAACATGCCCTGTAGTTTTTGAAAATCACAAGAGGAAATGAATGTGTCGTCTTGGTGATTCGGTTAATGACAAATCGACCTGAACATCTATCTGTTTTGAATCTACTCTTTTTTAATGGGATTTAATGACACTTTTGACAGCCAGAGTCACCTCATGTCAGACTGTTTTACAGGTGGAGGAAGCAAGTATCCTAGAGAGAAGAACCGAGCAGCAGTGAGCAACTGTCAGCCTCCACAACATACTAATTTCGGTTAAGCAGGGTTAACCTTGGTTGAAGACAAGTGCACTACAGACGTGCAGTATGCTTTTGTACATATCGCTACCATGCCCTATGTCAGCAATCAGGATTAAGTGCCTTACCCAAGGACACCACACAGTTACTCCTAGTGAGGACTGAACCATGGACCTTTCAGTTTGAAGTCCAATGCCATAACCAATGAGTTATCACACTCCCTGAGTCTACTATTACAGAAATACACAAAACGACACACGCAGGTTAATCGATATGGCACAAGTGCCAGCGCAGAAGGATAGAACGAGAGGCCAGATGCTTCAAGTTTTATCTTTCTACGATGGCACAAGTGCCATATTGATTAACCCATTCACACACGTGTGTCATTCTGTGTTTATTACATGCCTCCACATCTATAAAAACAATTATTACATGGACACTCAGCAATTCATTTGACAACTATCAACAAAAGGAACACATTTTATCGCCAACCAAATCTATGAGGGGAATCCGTGTCACTTTTTCATTCCCTGAGTTCCAATGTGCCTACTGGCACATAGAACACATTGGGACTCAGGGGACGATTTTCAGCTATCACTAGCGATTCGAATTGTAATTGCGTGGCACAATTTGTAGAAAATTCCAGTGAAATTTTGCTTCTATTTAAAAAGAGTCTGTCAACGATTTCCGTTACGCACGTATTGTGGAACGGATTTTTATTTTCTGCATGGTTTAGTATTGCTGTGGATGGGGATAACATAGAACAGGCATGTAATAAAAATATTACCTTTGGGGATAGTCATCTAACCAACTGAGACAACCAGGAATGTGTCTGGCTAGCGTGAACATAGTGCCTGATGAGACAAATCCCTCACTCATTCTTACAAACCCCAAACATGCCTATAGTTTTAAAAATTCACAGGAGAGAGAGAGTAATACCCTCCTAAATAAGACTCAAGAGAGTGATTGCCCTATAGTTCAGTCAATTCACTATGATGGGAAACCATGCACATTGGCCTTTCTTCTTTTCTAGTTGAGTACTATAAGCCACTATCATGAGTCTACAGAACAGTGATGAGAGCCACTTGAGTGGCTTTACACTGTATGTATTAGCTAGTTGTTTTCTCAGCAGTAGAAATGAAAGTATCAATGACACTGTAGCTCAACTTGACAAACTTGAACTGGGTAATTAAGTTATAAGTGAAATGGCAAAATTGAAGATCATTGCTATGAATGATATGTGGTGAAACTTCAACATAAGAACATTGTGTGTGCACAACATCAGAGCAATCCATGCAATTTTAAATGTAAACTATAAGGCTGGCGACAGGAAGAACGTTGATACACAAATGCAGTAAGCTTAGAGATTATTTTAAATGGCAACATTTTTCACAGAAATGAATGCTAATCAACAGCCCTTATCTAGAGGTCTCGCCTAATGAGCACATCAAGTTCAAAAACAATCCTATGATAAATGTGCCATGTAGGCCATGTCAAAGAAGAATGTTGATGCACAAATGCAATAAATTAAAGATTGTTGGTAACAGCGACAGTTTTTGATGGAAAGAAAAGAAAGTCGATAGCTTTGTCACTCTGAATAAGCATACAAAGTTTCAAAACAACCTGATAATGAATGCGCCCTCTGAGGCATGCCAAAGGATAATGTTAATGCACAAATGTACTAAGTTTAAGGTCATTGCTTGTGGCAATGGTTTTTTTTTCTTTTTTTATGGAAATTCATAAATATACCCTGCAGAGAGTGCAAAGGGGATAAGTTGTTGCACAAAGGCACTAAGTTCAAAGGCTGGGGATAATGACAATACTTTTTTAAGGAAATGAAAAAAATCAATACCTCACATCTAGAAGTCACTCTGAACACACATACCAAGTTTCAAAATGATCTGATCATAAATGTTCCTTGAAGGGTGTGCCAAAGGGAAATAATGAGGTTTGACTAAACTAAGTTCAAAGGTCATTACCAGCAGCAACATTCTTCGACAGAAATGGAAGTAAATCGAGAACTCCCATATAGATGTCATCCCACACAAGCACACCAAGTTTCCAAGCGATCCAATCATAAATGTGCCCTGCAGGGTGTGTCAAAGGGAAATATTGATGCATAACTGCACTAAGTTTTTACTAAGTTCATCAAAGGTCGCTGCCAACGGCAACTATTTTTGACGGAAATAGAAGATGAAAGTGTCAATGACACTGTAGCTCAACTTGACAAACTCGAACTTGGTAACTTATAAATGAAATGGCAGAATTGAAGATCATTCGTACCAATGTTATTTGATGAAATTTCGACATAACAGCATTGTGTGTGCACAACGTCAGAGTAATCCATACATTTTTAAATGTAAACTGTAAGACTGGCTAAAGGAAGAATGTTGATACACAAATGCAGTATGTTCAGAGGTTATTGTGAATGGCAACTTTTTTTCACAGAAATGAATGCTTATCAACAGCTCTTATCTAAAGTTCTTTCCTAATGAGCACACCAAGTAGGCCATGTCAAAGAATGTTGATGCACAAATGCAATAAATTCAAAGATTGTTGCTAACAGCAACAGTTTTTGATGGAATTGAAAAGAAAATCAATAGCTCCTATCTTTGTCACCCTGCATAAGCATACAAAGTTTCAAAACAACCTGATAATGAATGTGTCCTTTGAGGCATGCCAAAGGAAGATGTTAATGCACTAAGTAGACGGTCATTGCTTGTGGCAATGGGTTTTTTATGGAAATTCATAAATATACCCTGCAGAGAGTGCAAAAGGGATAAGTTGATGCACTAATGCAGTAAGTTCAAAGGTTGGTGACAACGACAATAGATATTTATGGAAATGAAAAAAAGCAATAGCTCACATCTAGAGGTCACACGGAACACACATACCAAGTTTCAAAGTGATCTGATCATAAATGTGCCCTGAAGGCCGTGTTAAAGGGAAATATTGAGGTCTGACTAAGTTCAAAGGTCAACGGCAACATTATTTGACAGAAATGGAAGAAAATCGACAGCTCCCATATAAATGTCACCCCACACAAGCTCACCAAGTTTGCAAGCGATCCAATCATAAATGTGCCCTGCAGGGTGTGTCAAAGGGAAATATTGATGCTTAACTGCACTAAGTTTTTACTAAGTTCATTGAAGGTCATTGCCAGTGGCAACATTTTTTGATGGAAATCGAAGAAAATCGATAGCTCCCATCTAGAGGTAACCCCAAACAAGCATGCCAAGTTTCAAAGCAATCCGATCACAAATGTGCCCAACATGTTTTGCCATAAATGGAAGAAAATCGATAGCTCCCATCTAGAGGTCACCCCAAACACACATACCAAGTTTCAAAGCGATCTGATCATAAATGCGACCTGCGCGATGTGCCAAAGGAAATTGTGGACGTAAGTATGTACGGACATATGGACGTACGAATGTATGGATGTACGTATGGACGAGAAGTGATGGCAATAGCTCATTTTGACTTTATCAAGTTGAGCTAAAAATGAAAGTGTCAATGACATTGTTGCTTAACTTGACTATGTGTAGTGTTTGATGAAAAGGATAATGTTCTATGTTTATGAAAGGATTATGAAATAAGACAAGAAATTGTGATAATTGAGAATAAGTTAAGTTATGTACCCTACATGCTATGTTTTCAACAAGAATAATTTGAGGTGTAGACTGTACTAAAGAACTGAGGCCTGGGCTGATGTGGCCCTCATAATTAACTTATATCAACTAAAGTTATCAAGTCACAGTAAAATCATTCCAAAATGAGTCATCCTTCCACGTTACAAATATGACTCATAGACTTTGCTAAAGGAATCTGGGTCATGTGCCGGTCCGGCTGTCAAGGTTGACCAATCATGACCAAAATAGGACTGTCTCAGCTAAATATTATACCATACTGAGTTATCTTACCAAGTTACAATAAAATCCCTTCATAAAAACAACCTTCAGACAGTGCTAAAGGTATCTAGGTCACTGCCCAAGTGGTAGTAACAAATGACCAATTGTGACCAAAATAAGACACACAGTCTCATTTAGTCATCATACCGAGTGATCCTCCTAAGTTACAATGAAATCGTTTCATAAATATGAACTGTAGACTGTGCTAAACAAATCTAGGTCACATACCTGTGTGGCCGTCATGGTTGACTGAACTCAACCAAAATAGGACATTCTAGACATTATACAGACTCATCCAACCAAGTTACAATGAAATCCCTTCATAAATACGACCTGTAGACTGTGCTAAAGGTTATCAGGTTTTGGACCCATGCAGTCATCAGGGTTGACCAATCGTGACCAAAAGGGGATGTTCTCATCTGGACATGACCTCAAACCTGCACATGAAACTTCATGATGATCGGATAGGAACTACTGTAGCCCTGTGCTAAAGAATACATGAACAGACTCACAGACACAGACTCCCGCATGTGTGATGGCAATAGCTTATCTTTACTTTGTCAAGTTAAGCTAAAATTGTTCAGATAGAATAGCTTTGTTGTAATTTAATGGAGAGTGCCAACAGGCACACTTCAATAAATTGTAAAAAGGAAATTATTTTTTAACAAAAACTCTTTCTAAACATTGGCTTTCATTGCTGGTAACATGGTATCTTCGAAAAAATGACTTGTATCACAAATCACATTTGAATAATAATTTAGCACTCGAGCAGTTAACCCTTTACCTAACATGAAAAGCAGACGACACTTGCCAAAAAAATTCTTGAATAACTAATTTTTTTCATTTTTTGTCTCAAAAACATAGGTTATGACCCCTTGTTGGAACGAGCTCCACGAGTTCGTTCCAACGAGGGGTCATAACCTATGTTTTTGAGACAAAAAATGAAAATATTTTGAAAATTAATTGGCGATTTTTGAGAATAGCGCTGGCCGGTTTTGGCCGTTACGTTGGGTAAAGGGTTAATTGGTAGAGTGCTGGAAGCCCATATTTGGGCTTTATTCTGAAGTGCAGATGCCGCAATTTGATGCCTTCATATTCTGAGGATATGCTTCATATTAGCTTGGAATCAAAATTATTTAGTCTGTAAGGGTTTGCCTTGTTACAATTTATGGGAGAGTGCCAAGTGGCACTGTCCCATAAATTGTAACAAGACAAAGAGATGTGAACAAATTTGGATGACCAAAAATAATTTATCACTCTACCAGTTAATACCATACCTTGGGATCTATTAACCTTCAAGGGAGTGGGGTGGCTCAGTGTGTTACTGCATTGAATTTCAAACCAACAGGTCTGTAGTTTGATCCCTGCCAGGTGTAACTACATTGTCTCCTTGGTCAAGGCACTTCATCCCGAGTGTCCATGTGGGTCACGGTGGCGCTGTGTACTAAGACATACTGCACGTTGATGGTGCACCTGTCTTCAACCAATGCTAACACTGCTTGTGTGGAGTTAGTATGTTGGGAAGTCAGTTGCTCACCATTGTTCGGTGGTTCTCTCTGCATACGCCAGCTTCCTCCACCTGTAAAACTGTCCGACACGAGGTTCCGACACAAGGTGACCCTGGCTGTCGAAAGTGTTGTTAAACCCAAATAAATAAATATTAAGCTTCAATTATCTACAGTATGTGGAGGGTGGATTGTCACCAAATCACCCATGGAGTAGAGGTATCATCCAAGGTATTACTCTCAAATTTTGTACAGAAACACAAGAAGCACAAGCAAAGTTTCAACCAATGAACCTCCGGGTTTAAGCCGGAGGTTCATTGGCTGAAACCGTGCTTGTGCTAATTATGCTTTGCAACAAATTAGCATTCATTGCTTAAGAGAAATCATCACTCCACGGGTGATTTATTGATAATACACTCTCCATATACTGTATATATCTACTTGGACAGAAAACTTTGTGGTCTTGGAAAAAGTTCTGAGACAAATAAGCAAGAAGTCCTGCAGACAACACATACAGTCAGTCATACAAATAGAGGATTGTAATACCTGATTTGGGCTGATGGGGGGACCAGCATTAACAATCTGGAGTGCCTATATTTATGTCTTAATTGAATAAGACCTGATTTGGGTTGATGGGGGGACCAGCATTAACAATTTGGAGTACCTATATGTATGTGTTAATTGAATAAGACCCAATTTAGGCTGATGGGGGTTGGGGGGGGGCAGCATTAACAATTTGGAGTACCTATATGCATGTGTTAATTCAATAAGACCTATTTCTGCTGATGGAGGCACCAGCATTAACTAGTTGAGTGCAAGAAGCCACTATCAGGGCTTAAAAAGAATGAGGGTACCAGAGCAAAAGCCAATATTTTCTGTCCTCATGTTTCATATTCAGTTAAATTGAAATAATATTTTGTTCATATAAAGTTGTTATTTATTTATTAAGGTTTAATGACACTTTAACAGCCAAGGTCATATCGTGTCGGTGGCAGTTTTACAGGTGGCGGAAGCCAGAGTACCCAGAGAGAGCCACTTAGTAACGAGCAGCTGCCAGCTCCCCAACATCGTAACTCCGCTTGCATTGGTTATAAAAAGAAAGCATGTGGCTGCCAAAAGGATATGCCCCTTATAAAAAATCCATCTTAATTTCTTATCTCACATGACAGGGTTAGATTCGTTGAAAACATGTGCACCATTGACGTGCAGTACACCTTAGTACACAGTGTCATCGTGCTCCCATGTGAACAATCAGGGTTAAGTGCCTTGCCCAAGGACATAGTGTGGGAGTCCGAATCGATTGCTCAGATGGTCACCCATCCGTGGACTAACCAGGCTCGACGTTGCTTAACTTCGGTGATCTGATGAGGATCGTTTACCGCAATGCCACCGCACCCCCATATAAAGTTGTTTTATTACAATTTTTTGGAGAGTGCCTGTGAGCACTCTAATAATTTATAATAAAACAAATTTTGAATAACAAATTCAGACCGCCAAAAATAATCTAGCCCTCAACCAGTCAACAATCTGGAATACCTATATGTACATGTTAACTGAATAAGATGTATATTTTATTCATTCATAAATAAGTTTTAAAGAAGCCTAGAGTTTTTTTTAACTAGGATCCTGACTGACTAATATTCAAGCTACATCATCAAGGCTTGCTTTCAAAAAGGCATGCCTTGATGATGTAGTTGGAATATTTGATCCGTCGGCGTTTGAGCTATTACAGTAAAACCTGTCTTGAGAGACCACTGTCTTGAGAGACCACCTGTCTTGAGAGACCACATCTGCCAGGCACCGATTGGTTTTACTCAATAATGGACCTGCTATGGGAGACCACCTGTCTTGTGAGACCACCTGTCTTGAGAGACCACTGTGACCTGGTACCAACTTGTATTTTTATGCCATAATAGACCTGTCTTGAGAGACCGCCCCTTTGAACACTGAGACCATGACAAAAACTTTTTTCCTGTTCGGGAATTGGAAAATCCATTGTGGTTATACTAACTTAATTAAAAGTATTAAAAGCTCTTAATTGGGTTTCAATTGCTAACTCATTAAAGATTGAGATGTTTTTTTAAGACCTCTGTGAAAAGATTAGGATTATTGCTGAACAAACAATTTCATACATACCTGAAAAATGACAGATAGGAATAAAAAATAAATTTGTGTTGAAAATCTTTTTGTAACAAATTGAAATGGACTGTTATAAAAATTATAAAAATAAATTAGTGTTGAAAATCTCCAATGAAGATTTTCAACACTAATTTATTTTTATAATTTTTATAACAGTCCATTTCAATTTGTTACAAAAACTTCATACAAAAGAACAACTACAAAGTAATTACAAAAATCCATTCTTCTCCATTTCTGAATTTTGTGGTTGGTTATTCATTGACTTGAGAAAACCTGAAACCTGTTATGAGAGACCACCTGTCTTGAGAGACCACTTTTGTGTGGCCCAAAGGACGGTCTCTCAAGACATGTTCTACTGTACAGTCGGAACAAATTATGTTTACACCAACCAAACCATCAGTTGTTCCTCTTTGCAATACCACTGATTATACAAGGTAGGAATCTGAAAATCAAACTTGACAGTCATTTTGTAATTACAAACAAAGTGTCAAACTTAAAATTGTTTCACCAAAGGAAGGCAAATATCATGAGGAAACCAAAAGTCAATCACTCACCTCAGAAAGCTGTTTGTGAAACATTTAAGGTTACATTCAGCATCTAAACATTAATCCAGTTAATCAAATTTAGCTAGGGGAGTGGTTGAGGGAGGGGCTCCTTTGGGTGAATTGGAAGAAGCCCAAATGTGACTCCAGGGACTTGATCTCCCTCCCAGGACTATGTACATCAAATTTGAAGAGATTTTGTCTGGTGGATATGAAGAAACAGATTTTTAAAGAAATTTCCTCCTCATATTGCATTAACCCTATACCCAATGCAAACAATATGAAAATTTATTATTTTAAATATAATTTTTTAAAAATTTTCAAAAAATTTCAACAAAACCATATCATGTGACCCCCTCGATGGAACGAGCTTGACAAGCTCGTTCCAATGAGGGGTCACATGATATGGTTTTGTTGAAATGTTTTGAAAAGTAATATTTTTTTCAACTGCTGAGTTTGCATATTACGCAGACTGATGCAAGCGATTCGTTGGGTAAAGGGTTAATCTCTAAGCCAAAATACTGAATTTTGTTGCATACCAAGTATCAAAAGATTCTGTTGGTAGTTCTGGAGAAGATTTTTTTAATTATTATTACAGGAATGTGACATGTCAGACATTGAACTATTTAACCTTTTGATACTTTTGTACGTTTTATGACGTAGCGAAATCAAACATCGCGTTGGTACTTTGCGGTCATTTGTTTTGTTATTATTTTTCGATTTTTTTTAAAGTTTTAACCTCAATTCCTATTTTCTCCCGAATAGTGCTCAGTGACAACCATTGAGCCAAATGTTAGCGCTGCTTAAAATGCTAATATAATTCTGCTGTCAAGACTTCTTAACTGATTAAAGTGCTAGAAGCCACTGTCAGGGCTTTCAAAAAATGAAGATACCAGAGCAAAAGCAACACCTTCCTTGCTTATATTTGATATTCAGTCAAACACAAATAATATTTTGTTTATATAAATTTGTTTTATTACAAATTATTGGTGAGAGTGCCTGTGGGCAATCTCCAATAATTTATAATAAAACAAGTTTTGAATAACAAATTCAGACCACCAAAAATAATCTAGCCCTCAACCAGTTAATCACTAATGTGAAAAATATCTTCTTATTTGTACTTTCCGACGTTTGACCTGCAAAAACGTTGAAGAAACTGAATTCCCAGTGACGTTTGAATGCCAGGATAATTAAAGTTTCAAAGGGTTAACCCTTTACCCAACGAATCGCCCACACTCGCCCGCGTAATATGCAAATTCAGCAGCTGAAAAAATATTATTTTTCGAAAAATTTCAACAAAACCATATCATGTGACCCCTCTTTGGAACGAGCTCATCGAGCTCGTTCCAAAGAGGGGTCACATGATATGGTTTTGTTGAAATTTTTTGAAACAATTTAAAAAAATGATATTTAAAATAATAAATTTTGAAATTGTCTGCATTGGGTAAAGGGTTAAATCAGTGGAATGTGAGAAAACTTTATTGAATGTTCTCCCCATTACCCAGTGTTAATATATGTATCCCCACCCCCACTGCTCCAAGAAAAAAACCCAAACATACCTCCAGTGCTTGATTTGAACAAACTTGTAAACAGTCCTGATATCAGAGCAGTATTTTGAGAGAAGTATTTCCAATGTTTTTTTCACAATGCCGAAGTCCAGGATCTACTGACAATCCAAAACATTTCCAAAGTGGCTTGATTTAAACAAACTTACGTATCATCTTTCCAAATATGTTATATATAACACATAGAGGCACGGTATACCAAGAAATACAAAGCACTGATGATAGACATGCCTTCAACCAATGCTAACCACGTTTGTACAGTAGAATCCTCTTAATTGAATATCCATTTTGCCAGTGACAATTATTCAATTAACAGGAGTATACAATTAACAGGGATTTGGTCAGTTTCCTGTGTTCCGGAGATAAACTGAGCATTTATTCTATTATATCTTGTTTGACAGAGCTCACAGAGCTCTGTCAAACAAGATATAATAGAATAAATACCTGTATTGGATGTAGTGAGGTCAAAAAGGTTGATAAATAAGGGGAATTTGGTGCTTGTCACAGTAATTTTTTCGACATATTGCAAAATTTTATATACAATTAACATATATACAATTAACAGGAGTTTACTCTACAACCCATATGCAATTAACAGATCAAATTTGTACTTAAGGTATGGTAAATGGTTTTGTGTTTGAAAATTATATTCAATTAACAGGGATATACAATTAAGAGATATTCAATTAAGTGGTCTCCACTGTACTGGGATAGTAAGCTGGAGAGTACAACAGTTCATTCCCACTGCCTGGCAGTTCTCTTGAGCTTCCTCCATTCATTTGCAGCAATGTTTTGGGAGAAGTTTTCACCTGCTTTTCTCATTACGCACTGTTTTAATAAGACAGCCCTCCAAATGGGGCCCAACAATAAATTAATCAAGTTTGTTATTATACTTGTCCTGAGGATGTGCCATACTAACTATCAATTAGGCCCCATGAAGTAGAACTTCTGTTTATCAGGCCATTTTTTTTAAACTGCAGGCAGGCAGGCAGTTTTTTATTTTATTTTTTATGTTTTTAATTATTTTTTTGCCATTAACAGTTCATATTCTTGGTTTGTTTTATGTATTAGGCCTAATAATCTACAAAAAAGCATGGGTGGTGGTGTATTTCGTCCCTTGAGTGTAAGAAGGCTTTGCAATAACACACTACAAAACCTTGTTGCACTCAAGGGACAAATTTAGCAGTTTTATTAACTTGAGTAAAATATCAGACATAAACCATTTAATTTTTCTGACTAGTGGATCTGAATAAAATGATTTTATTTAATTTTCTTCATATTGCACTAAATTAAAATTTGGGCTCTGATAAGGAGCCTAAATAGGAACCCATGGACTTGTTTTGAAACTCACCCCTCTTAGGGTGCTACAAATCCAATATCAAATGATTCTCATTGATGAATCTGAATAAGAAGATTTTTCCTCTTATAACACAAAGTTAAAATTTGGGCTCCAACAGGGAGTGCATATATTTACTCCAGGGACCTGATTTGAACAAACTTTTAGCTGACCCCACTAAAAATGCACAATACCAAATATCAAGAGATGTTGACTGGCAGATCTGAAGAAGATTTCTAAATAAATTTCCTCATATTGCATCGAGTTAAAGTTCGGATTCCCAGAGGGATCCCAAATATTAACCCAGGGACTTGATTTGAATAAACTTGAATTTGAACCTCCTAAGGTATCATATATCAAAAGATTCTGTTAAGTAGGTTTGAAGAACATTTTTAAATAATATTCTTCATATTGCACTATGTTAAGGTTGAAGTTCCCATAAGGAACCCAAATATAACTCCAGGAACTTGATTTTAACAAACTGGAATCTGACCCCTCTAAGGATGCCTTATACCAATCATCAAAAGATTCTGCCAGGTGGATCTGAAGAAGATTTAAAAAAAAATTTGTTTGTCATAATGGACCGAGTTA
This sequence comes from Pictodentalium vernedei, assembly GCA_031216915.1. Taxonomy (NCBI): domain Eukaryota; kingdom Metazoa; phylum Mollusca; class Scaphopoda; order Dentaliida; family Dentaliidae; genus Pictodentalium; species Pictodentalium vernedei. The sequence goes on from CM062295.1 coordinate 745,709,955, forward strand.
AAATTGAGGTTCCCATAGGGAGCCTAATATAAACCCAGGGACTTGATTTGAACAAACTTGAATCTCACCTCACTGAGAATGTCACAAACCAAATATCAAAAGATTCTGACTGATGAATCTGAAGATTTTTAAAGAATATTCCACATATTCCACCAAGTTAAAATTTGGGCTCCAACAAAACATTCTGACTGGTAGATCTGAAGAAGATTTTTAAATACATTTCCTCATATTACACAAAGTTAAACTTTGGGTTCCCATACAACAAACCAGAATCTGACCCCTCTAAGGATGTTGTATACATAGTGTCAAAAGATTCTGATAGTGAGTTCTGGAGAATATTTTTTTTGTTTTTTAAAATACTGAGGGGTACTCACAGAATTATGTCCCTTATAGTACCCCCTGTGGACATGGCAACTTTATTTATACAAAAAATCCAAGATGGCTGGTATGGTGGCAATATTGGATATGGCAGAAAACTGATTATCGAAAGGAACCTTTCTCTGGTCACCTTCACCACGAAAAAGACTATCCATGGTGCATTTCATTTTAAAATTATTGCACACAGACAAAAGCTAAGGGACTTTAATGTGTTTTCCTCGCTTCTTCTCTAGTGGGAAGTGGGGGGGGGGGGGGGGAGTTGGAGGGGAGGGGACAATAAATTGATTTTAGGCTTAAAAAAATAAAAAAATCTGTTTCTCAGGCCCTCCCGCATGGTCCTTTTGGCTGCCGCATGCTCTCTTTTTATAACCAATTTAAACTTAAAAAAAAAAAAAAATTAAATGGTTTATATCTGATATTTTACCCAAGTTAAAGAAATTGATGAATTTGTCCCTTGAGTGCAAGAAGGCTTTGCAATGCTTTAGCATTGCAAAGCCTTCTTGCACTCAAGGGATGAAATGCACCACCACCCATGCTATTCTGTAGATTATGAGGCCTAAAACTTGAACCAAGAACATGAACTTTTGATGGCAAAGAAATAATTACTGAAATAAAAAATAAAATAAAAAACCGCTCGCCCGCATGCAATTTTACAAATAATGGCCTGAGAAACAGAAGATCTACTTTGTGTAGCCTTAACAAAACTGAAATTCCCTGTACAATTTATCACTTAACTTAAATTTGGCTGAGATAGGGTAAGCAGTGTGGAAGAATATTCAAGTACACTGAGGCACACTAAATTGGGTAATTGCATAACCCTGTTAAATTAATACAATTTCCAAATACCAAACCATTTACCATACTGTAAACTTGTGTTAGTTGAATAAACAAGATGCCCATGGAGCCTGAGGTGCCCACCTGACCAAATCTGTTTAAAGGATAAAATTAGCATCTATGACTAGTCAACAGCACAGAGGAATGAAGTCATTTAATTTTTTATATCTCTGTTGTCCAAGCCAGATGTTTTTTTTTCTAGTACTGAGATGATACCACAGAAATAATGTCCTGATTTCCATTAATGCACAACTGGGGAGTCCAAATATCAACCTAGGGACTTAACTTGAACAAACATGAGTCTGAGCCCTTCCCCTCCACCTCAAGGATGCCGAATACCAAGTATCAATAGATTCTAGATAGTGGATCTAAAGATTTTTGAAAGATTATATATTCATCATATTACACCAAGTAAAAATTTGGACCCCCATGGGGAGCCAAAATATGAATCCAGGGACTTAATTTGAACAAACTTGAAGCTGAGCTCAGCTAGGGTGCTGTATACCAAGTATCAGAACATTCTGAATGGTGGTTCTCAAGATTTCATAAAATATTCCTCTTTTGCACTTAAAATTAGGGTTCCTGTCTGGTGATTTGGGAGAAGATTTTGAGAATATTACCAATTTACCACTTTGTTAAAATTTGCCCTCCCCCCAACCACCCATAGGGAAAACAAATATCAACCAAGGGACTTTATTTGAACAAACTGAATCTAAACCATCTAAATTAGGGCTCAAATAGGGACTTGATTTTAACAAACTTGAATCTGACACCCCTAAGGGTGGTGTATACCATGTATCAAAAAATTCAAACTGGGGGTTCCTGAAAATAAGATTTTCTAAGAATATTCCCCATATTGCACCAATTTATTTATTGGTGTTTAAGGCCACATACTTATGCACAATGGCTAATTATGACAGTTTTACGAGTGGAGCAAGCCCGAGTACCCGGAGATAACCACCGAGCAGCTGCCAGCTTCCCAACATCGTAACTCCGTACTGCAACACAGGTAGGGTTAGATTGGTTGAAAACATGCGCATCATCGACGACATGCAGAATGCCTTAGTACACGGCGACATCGTGCCCCCATGTGGACAATCAGGGTTAAGTGCCTTGCCCAAGGACACAATGCAGGAGTCAAAATCGATCGCTCAGACGGTCACAGATCCGAGGACTAACTGGGCTTGATGTTGCTTAACTTTGGTAATCTGATGAGAAATGGTTACCGCAATGCCACCACATCCCCATATTGCACCAAGTAAAGATTTGGAGCACAAATGGTAATCAAAGGACTTGATTTTAACAAACTTGAATCAGATTCCCATAAGAGTGCTGAATACCAGATTATTCCTCATATTGGACTAAGTTAAAATTTGGGCTCCAGTAGGGAGCCCAAATATTAATCCAGAGACTTGATTTGAACAAACTTACATCTGACCTCCCTAAGGATGCTGTATACCAAATATCAAAAGATTCTGACTGGTGGATCTGAAGAAGATTTTTAAAGATTATTTCCAATATTGCACTAATTTAAAATTTGGGCCATCATAGGAAGACCAAATATTAACTGATGGACTTGATTTGAACAAACTTGAATCTGACCTTTATAACAAAGATGTATACCAAATATTAAAAGATTCTGAATGGTGCTTCTGAAGAAGATTTTTAAAGATTATTTCCTATATTGCCCCAAGTTAAAATTCGGGCTCCTGTGATTCCCAAGGGGACACAGCACAGGAAATTTGTTTTGCATGAATCAAGTACTTATGACTCAATAATAGCACACACCATATTTGGTTCAAGTCACACCTTCAGTAAAAAAAATAGAAATTTTGGGCACCGCCAAAAATCTTGCCCCACCATTACAAAGGCAAATATTGCTCCACAAAACTTGTTTAAACAAACTTGATTCTACACCGTAAAAGGAAGCTCCATACCACATAATATTATCAAGTCATTGTACCCACTGGTTCATGGGAAGAAGATTTTAAACAAATTTTGGAGTATTTTCCCCCATCCCCTCCCTATGGGGCTGGGCAAGTAGATTTGAACAAAAACAAAATGTGATATCAGAACAAGCAGTTACCTCAAATTTAACTAAAATTGGTTCAGTGGTTTAGGATGACAGACAGCAAGTTATCGCTATAGCTCATCCTGACTTTCAGTCAGGTGATCTGAAAAACAATGTTCTGGTCCATGGAGTTTTTGAAACATGGGCGTTTGAATTTTTGTCTATTTTTAGCTCCTGGGAATCCCATGGGGCTGCAAAAAAACAATTTTTCAGCATCAATCAAGTTCTTATGACCCAATTATACTACATACCAACTTCGGTTCAAATCAGTCCATCAGTTCTTAAAATAGAAATTTAGGGTGAAGCCCAAAATGGGCATGTTCCCAAAGAGAGCCCAAATATTGACCTACAAACTTTCCTTGAACAAAGTTCCATACCATCTTTCTGATGGTTCATGAGAAGATGATTTTTAGGCCTTCGGGGCATCAACCCCAGCCCAAAGATGGCAGAAGCTTCATTTGAACAAAGTGGAAAAGGTATACTCCAAAGATGGTCTGTGCCATATATGTTTGAATTTGGCCCACTGGTTTTAAAGAAGCAGACAAGTTTCAAAAGTTAACAGATGACACACGACTGATGCCAAGTGATGGCAACAGCTCCCACTGACTTTCAGTCAGGTGAGCTAAAAATAAAAATTAAATGGTTTACTGTCGCCTGAGTGCTAGAATGTTCTATCTCCCCTATGGGACATAGAACATTCTAGCACTCAGCCGACATTATGTTTGAAAAAAAAAATTAAATGGTTCAAATCTGATATTCTACCCTAGCTAATAAAATTGATAAATTTGTCCCTTGAGTGCAACAAGGCTTTGCAATGCTTTAACACTGCAAAGCCTTGTTGCACTCCAGAGATGAAATACACCATCACCCATGCTATTCTGTAGATTATGAGGCCTTAAAACACAAAACAAACCAAGAACATGAACTTTTGATGGCAAAGAAATAATTACAAAAATAAATGTAAGTGTCAAGGTCACTGGAGCTTAACTTGACTGTGTGTTGAGTTTGATGAAAAGGATAATGTTCAATGTTTATGAAAGGATTATAAAATACAACACGAATTGTGATAATTGAGAATATGTTAATTTCTGTTCCCTGTATGCTAGGTTTTCAATAATGAAAGTGTCAATGTCACTGTAGCTCAACTTGACAAACTTGAACTTGGTAAATTATAAGTGAAATGGAAAAATTGAAGATCATTGGTACCAATGTTATTTGGAGAAACTTCAACATAACAGCATTGTGTGTGCACAACATCAAGAGTAATCCATGCATTTTTAAATGTAAACTGTCAGGCTGGCTAAAGAAAGAACATTGATACACAAATGCAGAAAGTTCAGAGGTTATTGTAAACAGCAACTTTTTTCACAGAAACGAATGGTAATCAATAGCTCTTATCTAGAGGTCTTGCCTAATGAGCACACCAAGTTCAAAAATGATCCTACGATAAATGTGTCCTGTAGGCCATGTCAAAGAAGAATGTTGATGCACAAATGCAATAAATTCAAAGATTGTTGCTAACAGCAACAGTTTTTGATGAAAATGAAAAGAAAATTGATAGCTCCAATCTTTGTCACCCTGCATAAGCATACAAAGTTTCAAAACAGCCTGATAATGAAAACAACCTGAGGCATGTATGAAAGCAGGCTGTACGTGACATGCTATTTGCTAGTTGTATTGGACCAATCGCACTGGTTCTTTCTTCAGCTACATTGAACAGCCAATCAAATTATTCATTGTATATAAGACATGGTAATACAAAGAAAAAAAAATGCTTTTTGCTATTTGCTACTTGCTTTTTGCGATTTGCTTTTTGCTATTTGCTTTTTACGATTTGCTCTTTGCTATTTGCTTTTTGAGATTTGCTATTTGCCGTTTTCTTTTTCGTATAATTCTGTATGAGGACATTTCATTGGACAACCAATGCGTTTTGTAACTGTAGGGTAACAGAAAGTGTACTTTATCAACAGAAGTTAATTATTTTATTTATAAAATGAATTTTGACAACATTATTGAAGGTTTATTTCACAAAGGCTTAAGATACACAAAATCATTGTGTCACTCGGAATTAAATACAATGTGTGGAGAAGGTGTGTTTTTGTCGCCCCCTAGTTATATAAATAAAATGGTAATGTTGGGTAAAGGCCATTCAATCCAATGTGCGAAAATAATTAACAATGCCTAATTGTAACTCTCCCGACAATCTCAGGTTAGGATTAGGGCTTTAGAGAAGTTTATAGGTTAGGGTTACTTAGCGAACGTTAATCCTCAAAACCATAAAAGACCGCTTGCAAAGCCCTAACCCCAATCGAAGATTGTGCAGAGCTTGCATTCTAGAATGTGGACAGGGCCTAGGAAAAGGCTTTACATGGCCTCTTTTTCAATTAAGGGCCACCTTTCAGATTTTACTGCCAAATGTTTTATAATGTTGGCAGTAATAACTAGCCACTTCGAATGGTGCTTTACTGATTACTCCCTTTTGAGACATATAGGAAGCGTGTTCACATCAGTGTTGGCTGCCTCTGATGTGAAAGCACTTCCTCGACAGATTTAGGCTACTGATTTTGGTACAAAGACAGAATGAACTGGGGGTGGGGGGAGGGGGTGTATGTTCTAATACCATATCAAATATTATGTGACCTTGGTGATTGAATGTGCAAAAAAATTAATGTACATGCAGATCTGAAAATACACAGGGATGATTTTCCAGCCCAGTAAAGGCAACTACACTGCCGAATACAGGTTTGATCAACCCCAGCCTCGCTAAAATGCAAGCCCAGATTGTGGAGCTGATTTGTAGTTTAGGTTTTCGGTTTGGTGATTTTCAATGGCAGCGGCCTAAACTGTCCCGGGGTAAGCCCGCCCCAGGCCTATTACTGGGGCAGGTTGTATTGGTCACTCCTCAGAGGACTATCTAGGCTCGATGCTTGACTTCAGTGATCCGCCAAGGAACAGTTACTACCCCGCCACCCCATTTAATACTGCAGTGAATGTACCAGTTAATGAAAATGGTTCAGTGAGCCAGTTCCATTGATATCCATATTTGTAAAAGCATTATGGTTTGTTTGTTTGGTGGTGGTTAACGTCACATATTTATGCACCATGGCTAAAAGCATTATGGTTGTATCACGTAAATAGCAAATCACAAAAAGCAAATAGCAAAAAGCAAATAGCAAAGAGCAAAAAGCAAATCGCAAATAGCAGAGCAAATCGCAAAATGCAAATAGTAAAAAAGCAAACCGCAAATAGCAAAATGCAAAGAGCAAATCACAAAAAGCAACTAGCAAACAGCAAATAGCATGTCCCAGCTCGCTTTCTGTAGGCATGCCCAAGAAAGATGTTAATGCACAAATGCACTAAATTTGAAGGTCATTGCTTGTGGCAGTGTTTTTTTTTCTTTTTCTATGGAAATTCATAAATATACCCTGCAGAGAGTGCAAAAGGGATAAGTTGCTGCAAAAATGCACTAAATTCAAAGGCTGGTGCTAACAACAATAATTTTTTATGGAAATGAAAAAAAATCAATAGCTTGCATCTAGAGGTCACTCTGAACACACATACCAAGTTTCAAACTGATTCAATCATAAATGTGGCCTGAAAGGTGTGCCAAAGGGAAATATTGAGGTCTGACTAAACTAGTGTAAAGGTCGTTGCCAGCAGCAACATTATTCAACCGAAATGGAACAAAATCGATAGCTCCCATATAGAGGTGACCTCACACAAGGACTCCAAGTTTCCAAGTGATCCAGTTATAAATGTGCTCCTCAGGGCATGTCAAAGGGAAATACTGATGCATAACTGCACTAAGTTTTTACTAAATTCATCAAAGGTCATTGCCAATGGCAACTATTTTTGACGGAAATGGAAGAAAATCAATGGCTCCCATCTAGAGGTCACCCCAAACAAGCACACCAAGTTTCCAAGCGATTCAACCATAAATCTGCCCAGCAGGGCGTGTCAAAAGGAAAATATTGATGTATAACTGCACTAAGGTCATCAAAGGTCGCTGCCAATGGCAACATTTTTTGACAGACAAGGAAGGTCATATTGATGCAAAACTGCACTAAGTTCATCAAAGGTCATTGACAACGCCAACATTTTTTGACGGACAAGAAAGAAAATAAAGAGCTCCTATCTAGAGGTCAGCCCAAACAAGCATACCAAGTTTCAAAGTGATCAAATCATAAACATGCTCTGTAGGGTGTGCCAAAGGGAAATACTGAGGTCTGACTAAACTAAGTTCAAAGGTCATTGCCAACAGTAACATTTTTTGATGGAAAGCAAAGAAAATCGATAGCTCCAATCTGGAGGTAACCCCAAGCAAGCATATCAGTTTTCAATGCAATCCAATGATAAATGTTCGCTGTAGGGTGTGCCAATGGGAAATATTGAGGTCTGACTAAACTAAATTCAAAGGTCATTGCCAGCGACAACATTTTTTATCAGAAATGGAAGAAAATTGATAGCTCACATCTAGAGGTCAACCCAAACAAACACACAGAGTTTCAAAGTGATCTGATCATAAATCTGCCCTGCAGGGTGCGCCAAAGGGAAATATTGATGCATAACTGCACTAAGTTCATTGAAGGCTATTGCCAGGGGCAACATTTTTTGATGGAAATGGAAGAAAATCGATAGCTCCCATCTAGGGCGTACCAAAGGAATATATTGATGTCTGAGTTCAAAGGTTGTTTCAAAGCGATCTGATCATAAATCTGCCCAGCGGCATTGCGGCATGCCAACGGAAACTATTTTTGACAGAAATGGAAGAAAATCAAGAAAAACAAGCATGCTAGGTTTCAAAGAAATCCGATCATAAACAGCTCCCATCTAGAGGTAACCGCAAACAAGGATACAGAGTTTCAAACCGATCTGATCATAAATGTGCCCTGTAGGGAGTGCCAAAGGAATATATTTATGCATGACTAAGTTCAAAGGTTGTTTCAAAGCGATCTGATCATAAATCTGACCTGCAGGGTGTGCCAAAGGGAAATATTGATGCATAACTGCACTAAGTTCATTGAAGGCTATTACCAGCGGCAACATTTTTTGAAGGAAATGGAAGAAAATCAATAGCACCCATCTAGAGGTCACCCCAAACAAGCATGCCAGGTTTCAAAGCAATCCGATCATAAATGTGCCCTGTAGGGTGTGCCAAAGGGAAATATTAAGGTCTGACTATACTAAGTTCTAAGAAAATTGCCAGCGGCAACATTTTTGATGGAAATGGAAGAAAAGAGGTCACCCCAAACAAGCATACCAAGTTTCAAAGTGAGCCGGTCAAAAATGTGCACTGCAGGGTGTGCCAAAGGGAAATATTGATGCATAATTGCACTGAGTTCATCAAACGTCGTTGCCACAGGCAACATTTTTTGACAGAAATGGAAGAAAATCGATAGCTTCCATCTTGAGGTAACCCCAAACAAGGATACTGAATGTCAAACCGATCTGATCATAAATGTGCCCTGTAGGGCATGCCAAAGGAATATATTGATGCCCGACAATGTTCAAAGGTCATTTCTTGCAGCATCATTTTTGACAGAAATGGAAGAAATGGCTCCCATCTGGAGGTCACCCCAAAAAAAGATACCATGTTTCAAAGTAATGTGATCATAAATGTGCTCTGTAGAACATGCCAAAGGGATATATTGATGCCTGACTAAGATTAAAGGTCATTGCCAATGGCAACATTTTTTGATGAAAATGGAAGAAAATCGATACCTCACATCTAGAGGTCACCCCAAACAACCATACCAGGTTTCAAAGCAATCTGATCATAAATGTGCCCTGTAGGGTGTGCCAAAGGGAAATATTAAGGTCTGACTAAACTAAGTTCTAGGAACGTTGCTAGCGGCAACATGTTTTGATGGAAATGGCAGAAAATCGATAGCTCCCATCTAGAGGTCACCCCTAACAAGAATACCAAGTTTCAAAGTAATTTGATCATAAATGCGACCTGCATGGCGTGCCAAGGGAAATTGTGGACAGACGGACGTACGTACGCCAATGGATGAGAAGTAATGGCAATAGCTCAGCTTGACTTTGCTAAGTTGAGCTAAAAATAATTTGAGGTGTAGACTGTACTAACGAATTGAGGGGTGGGTTAATGTGGCCTTCACAGTTAATGTATATCAACCAAAGTTACCAAGTTCGAGTCAACTTTCTCATCTAGAAGTTATATGGAGTCATCCTAACAAGTGACAATGAAATCCCTTCATAAATACGACCTGTAGACTGTGCTAAAGGTTTTCAGGTTTTGAACCTGTGCAGCCATTATGGTTGACCAACCACAACCAAAATGGGACGTTCTCATCTAGACATGATCTTGAACCTGCACATGAAATTTAATGATGATAGGACAAGAACTACAGGTATAGCCTGTGCTAAAGAAAATGCGAACAGACTCACAGACTTGCGGACTTCTGCACGTGTGATGGCAATAGCTTATACTGACTTCGTCAAGTTAAGCCAACAAGAGGCCACAAGGGTCTTTAATCACTCCCCGGCCAAAGTGGTTCAAAGAAGTGTTTGGGGTCACATTCAGTTAGACATGGTTCATCAACACTACAAAGGAATGAAGCCATGCAAAGGCAAATTTTATGGAAATGGATCTGAACAAACCTGAACCTAACATGCTCCCCCTGCCCCCACCCCCCCCCCCCTGCCCATAGAAAGCCCATATAATAAGCCAGGGACTCAAACTGAACAAACTTGAATCTGATCCCTCTTGAGATGTTACAAATGTATATAACAAATATGAAAGAATTCTGACTGGTGGATCTGAACAAGGAGGTTTTTAAACAAATGTCCTCACATTGCATTAAGTTAAACTTTGGGCTCAAATAGGAAGCCAAAATATTAACCCCGGGAAGCGATTTGAACATACTTGAATCTAGAGATGTTGTATACCAAATATGAAAGGATTCTGATTGGCGGATCTGAAGAAGACTTTTAAAAGAAATTTCCTCATATTGCACTAAGTTAATATTCGGGCTCCCACAGGAAGCCAAATATCAACCCATAGACCAGATTTGAACACACTTGAATCGGACCCTCCTAAAGATGTTGTATACCAAATATGAAAACATTCATACAGGGTCCAAAGAAGATGATTTTTTAAAAAATTCCCTATATTGCACTAAGTCGATATTTGGGCTCCTGTAGGGAGCCCAAAACTTACCCAGGTAAGCAATTTGAACAAACCTGAAACTGACCCACCTCAAGATGTTGTATACCAAATATGAATGCATTCTGACTGGTGGATCTGAAGAAGAAGATTTTTAAAGAAATTTCCTCAAATTGCACCAAGTTAAAATTTAGGCTCTCATAGGGAGCCCAAAAATAAACCCAGGGACTTGATTTGAACAAACTTGATTCTGACCCCTAATAGATGCTGTATACCAAACATGAAAGGATTCTGACTGTTGGAGCTGAAGAAGAAGATTTTTAAAGAAATTTACTCAAATTGTACGAAGTTAAACTTTGGGCTTCAATAGAGAGCCCAAATACTAACTCAGGGACCCGATTTTTACAAACTTGAACCTGACCCCCCTATAGATGTTGTATACCAAATATGAAAGGATTCTGCCTGGTGGATCTGAAGAAGATTTTTAAAGACATTTCCTCAAATTGCACAAAGTTAAACTTTGGGCTCCAATAAAGAGCCCAAATCCTCACTCAGGGACCTGATTTGTACAAACTTGAATCTGACCCCCTATAGATATTGTGTACCAAATATGAAAGCATTCTGACTGGTGGATCTGAAGAAGAAGATTTTTAAAGAAATTTCCTCACATTTCACTAAGTTAAAATTCGGGCTCCTACAGGGAGTCCAATTATTAACCCAGGGACTCGATTTGAACAAACTTGAATCTGACCCCAATAGAGATGTTATATACCAAATATCAAAATATTCTAAATGATGGTTCTGGAGAAGATTTTTTTAATTTAAAAAAAAAAAATATGGGTGCTTTCAGAATAATGCCCCTTGTAGGGCCCCCTGTGGACGTGGAAAGTTTATTTGTACAGGTTTGAATTGACATATGATAAGGAACATGCACACCAAATTTGGTTCAATTTGGTCCAGTACTTTGGAAGGGGAAGTCGATAATGTAAAGTTTGACGGACGATGACGACGGATGGCAAGTGATAAGCTCCCTTCAGTGAGCTAAAAATGGCCTGAGAAACAAAAGATCTACTTTATGTGGCCCTACCAAATCTTAAGATACCTCTTGATAGTTCTTCAGATATGACTGGATGGAAGGGTGGAACGTGGAGGGAGGGAGGGAGTCATAAGGGGAGGGTGAGGGAAGGAGAGAATGACAAAATTCCCAATGCTAAAGTCCACCAATTTTCCAAATTGAAGTGAACTTATAGCTATTCACAAATAAATAACTACAAAACACATTCTAAGACAAAAGAATTTTATTTTACTATAATTGATATACAAGTATGGTTTTTGTTCAAACTATATTAGTGTAGGTTTTGTTCAATGTATAAATGTGTTCATAAATATCCATGCTTATATACTAATATGCTACAAGCGCTACCCAAAACAAAGGATCCAAAAGGAAATATATATATATATATAGTAATATACAGTTTAACACAAACCCTATAATTAAGCCTCATTCTTAGGATTTTATATTTTCTTTTTAAATCAAAAACTTGATCTAAGCCTTACACAATATATTTATGCAAAAGCTTCGAAAATTGAACATTTCTAATCAGGTGATGATTTAAAATTTAACAGAACTTAATTTAAAAAAAAAACAGAATAATAATTCAAAAGTACAATGTACTCTTTGTGATATTTAGATGCTCTGGATCAATAACACATGATCAATTATATAAAAAATTGATTCTGTGTGGATTCTGAAGTGCTTCTATTTGCAAGTAATACATAAACTGACAATTTGAAAAAGTTTTGTCATTTTTATTTATTGGTATTCAGTCACTTTTACCATCTATGACTATATCATGACAGCAACACAGAAATGATGTCAGAAATGATGTCAACTTGAGCTTATCATTTATACCCATGCTACCCACTTTAGAGGACTTCCACCCCAGGCTTCTGTAATGAGGTACTAATTTAGCAATAAACTTATTTACCACAATAATAAAGTGCTCCTTCCATTTCACAGGGTCCCCACATGGTTTATTTATTGATAATACCAACCTTTGACAATAATTTTTAAAAGGTTTCAAGAGGTTTTCAAGATTAACCATTAACCTTTGACCTAACACGAAAGGAAAGTGACACTTGCAAAAAAAATTCTTGAATAAAAGATTTTTTCATTTTCTGCATCAAAAACATACCTAATGCCACTTCATTGGAATGAGCTCAATGAGCTCATTCCAATGATGGGTCATAAGCTATGAGTTGAGAAAAAAGTGAAAAAAATAATTAAAATTGAATGATTTTTGTGAATAGCCCTGGCAATTTTTGGCTTTTATGTTGGGTAAAAGGGTTGACCCTCTTCAGAGTGAAGTCAAAATATTAAAATTCTGATACACATTTTCTTCCAATAATACAACTAGGAATTTATCTAATTCAATCTGAAGAGAGAGTTGGTTCAATCCCTAGTTGCATTATGGCACAAAATTGGTGCCTGGGATTTCAGAATTTTGACATTAGTCTGTAGAGGGTTATGAGGCTTAAAGAAAGAATAAGAGAAGTATTGTGGTTGCCTGACAACTAAATCTCTTAATCCAAAAGTGTTCCTTCATATTTTGTTATTGATTATCATCTGCCTACTTAATAACATACTGCAATGATACATTTTTGTTAGTTTACTAAATAAAACAAAAAGAGATACCAAGATTTAAAAAAAAAAATCAATCTCTCATTATTTACTGATCTAAGATGTCAAATTACTGGTTTTTGGATAAGTAGATAGATTTTTCCTAAACAATACCCAATTTATTTATTAGCATTTATGGTCACTTTCTGCATATTTGGCTATCTCATGACTACAACATAGATATCAAGTCAAGTTTAACCAATTGTTTATACCTTTGCTGCCCACTTTAGTGAGCTTCCTAGGTGTTGGTTCCGGGTGATTCCTCCATTACCAACCATGTTAGAGTGGGGTTGGTGAGGAGGCCTAACACCCTTTCAGAATGGCACATGTGACTTCATTTTCCTAAGAAAGAAATTAATGAGACCAGAAGAATTGTTTTTCAACTTAAACAGAACTCCCCCTCTATTACCCATTACAAAAATGTTGTTCCCAAACACCCTTAAATATGGAACTGGGGACTCAAAGTGTTAAAATCAGGGCTTATTGACTGTCCTGAGGTATGCCACCAGGGACATAATTTGAACAAAATTGCAAATTATCAATCCAATGGAAAAGATCATTATATGTTTTTGGGACAAAAAATGAAATTGTTTATTTATTCAATCATTGTTTCTTATAAAAGTGTTCTTCTTCTGTTCATTGGGTGGAGGGTTAATTTACAGTGTTCTTCTTCTGTTCATTGGGTGGAGGGTTAATTTACAGTGTTCTTCTTCTGTTCATTGGGTGGAGGGTTAATTTACAAGACGTATATGAACTAATAGTTTGGAAAATGTGATGTCTGTTTGATACTTAAATGCGGTTAACATGGTCATCTTACTAACCAGTAAGCAATTGCAGTACAGTCAAACCCTGTTAATTGAATAGCCACTTTGCTGATGAAAATTATTCAATTAACAGGAGTATTCAGCCGGAGTACCCGGAGAGAACCACCGAGCAACGACGAGCAGCTGCCAGCTCCCCAACATCGCTCTGCACTGCAGCACAGGCAGGGTTAGATTGGTTGAAAACATGCATACCATCGACGTGCAGTACGCCTTAGTACACGCCGTCATCGTGCCCCCACAGGAGTTTACTCTATAACCTATATTAAATTAACAGGTCAAATTTGTACTTGAGGTATGGTAAATGGTTTTGTGTTGGGAAATTATATTCAATTAACAGGGATATACAATTAAGAGATATCCAAATAAGTGGGCTCCACTGTACCAATCAAATATTCAGTTCATGTAAATTTTCTGGTAAATTATTTGTGTGTTGGTTGTTTGAACTGGCTTAAATAGAATTATTATTATTTATTTATCTATTGGTGTTTAAGGTCACATATTTATGCACAATGGCTAATCATGACCGTGACAGTTTTACGGGTGGAGGAAGCCAGAGTACCCAGAGAGAACCACCGAGCAATGGCGAGCAACTGTCAGCTCCCCAACATACAAACTCCACACACGCAGGGTTAGCATTGGTTGAAGACAAGTGCAGCATCGATGTGCAGTACACCTTAGTACACAACACCACCGTGCCCCCATGCAGGCAATGGAGATGAAGTGTCTTGCCCAAGGACACAACACGGTTGCCGCAGGTGGGATTCGAACCGAGGACCTCTCGGCTTGCAGCCTGCACCTCTACCAACTGAGCCACTGCGCTCCCTTAAATAGAATTAATATCACTTACAGTTAGACTGTTTGTTCGTTCATTGGGGTTTAAGATTACTTTCAGCATCTATGCCTCTATCAAGACAACTGTACCAGAATACAGTCAAGTTTAGCCAATCATTCATAATTGTATTGCCACTTTTGAGGGCTTCCATTTCTACTGGTAGAGTGTTGAATGATTTTTGGTCACCAAAATTTGTCCACAAGGACATGTCTTGTAATAAGTCCCATCAATTTTAACAAGGCGAATCCATACAGATTAGATGATTTCATTTCAAAAATAATATGAGGCACATCCACCAAACATGACGCATTTATGATGAAACACCTGCACTTCAAAATAAAGCCCAAAAATGGACTTGCAGCACTCATCCAGTTATTTTTAAGCATTGGTCATCAAGTCCTATTTTAAGAAAAACAGAACCACAGTAAAAAGTACTCTGCTTAACTCTTAACCTGCTGAGTATTTTCAAGATATTTTTTATGAAATCCAGTCATGGCTGCTTTAACCCCCTGCACACTGATGTCAAAATATCCAGATTTGAAGCAGCCATTTTTCCCATAATGCAACTGGGAATTTAACCAATTCAATCTTATTTGACAGAGCTCAGTGAGCTCTGTCAAACAAGATTAAATTGGTTAAATTTCTAGTTGCATTATGGGAAATATGTGCTCCCTGAACTTTAGATATTTCGACATCAGAGTGCAGGGAGTCAAAGCAGCCATGACTAGATTTCATAAAAAATGCATCTAAATTTAAATCAAGAAATCATTGGTGAAACAAGTTCATGCAATTTACAGGGAAAAACTTGATTAAATGTGCCCAAATTCTACTTATTTCATTAAAAAGAGAAATCCTGTCCTGGGCAGGAATCTGCAAGCAGTATGCAAGGAGTTAGAACAAATTATTTGATGCAGCTAAATTACATAACAGAGGGATTTAGGTTAAACTGTATATAAACTCTATTATTATTATATGCAATATTGTTTCAACCAATCAACAATAAACATTTGTTCTTGGCTGAACAAGCTAAAACATTCAACATATTGTGTAGACTATAATTACTCTTCAAAAATGAATGCCAATTAGTATGTTGCCGTCAACATTTCATCATATCATAAAAAAATCAAAATACCTCATTAACCCTTTACTTAAACACAGCTTCTTAAAAAAATAAATTAAATTACACATTTTTTGAAAACAAATTCTTACAATTTTTCAATAAAACCGTACAAATCTGGATATCATTAGAACCGGCTCGACAAGCCAGTTCTAATAATATTCATTCATATTTTTAAGGTTTTATCGAGACATTTGTAAGATATTTTAGGCTGTGGTAGGCTTCCTGGTCGTTTTTGGCTGCTATGTTAGGTAAAGGGTTAAATAGAACATATCTTTATTTTCGACATGCATAAAGTATATGTGCTCTGTCAATCAGTGGTAACAATAATTTATTTAAAGCAAATATTCAACAACTTGTGTAAGCTAGAGGTTTACGTTTTACCTCAGGTAACTGTTGACAATGTTCCACTCACAATGCTGAGGTTATCTGTTGTAAATGGGAGAAAGGTTGGGATGTAAGCAGTATGAAACTAAAGTAGATGATATTCTCATATTATTTGTGGAGTAAATCTGCCCGAGAAAATATGGAAAATATTGTTTCTTCAAAAAATAGGAACAAGTGGCAGACATTTAAATTCTGTATAGTTTAGGCCAAATAAAAAAAAATGAATTGATTCTCAGGCAATTTTTTTTTCAAATCAATGAGGGAGGGAGGATTTTATTCTTATTTTTTTTTTTTTTCGTGTAAAGGGTTGAGTATACTCAGTAAATCTTTTTGCTGTCTTTCCACTTGAAAAACAGAAAAGGTTGTACTTTAGTGTAATTATAGTACAGGGGAGCCCACTTAATTGGATATCTCTTAATTGTATATCCCTGTTAATTGAATATAATTTTCAAACACAAAACCATTTACCATACCTTCAGAACAAATTTGATCTATTAAATACATATGGGTTGTAGAGTAAACTCCTGTTAATTGTATATAAACTTTTGTAATATGCCGAAAAAATTACTGTGACATGCACCAAATTCCCCTTATTTATCAACCTTTTTGGCCTCACTACATCCAATACAGGCATTTATTCTATTATATCTTGTTTGACGGGGGGCACGATGACGCTGTGTACTGAGGCGTACTGCACGTCGATGGTGCGCATGTCTTCAACCAATCTAACCCTGCCTGTGCTGGGGTGCAGAGTTCAGAGTTACGATGTTGGGGAGCTGACAGCTGCTCGTCGTTGCTCGGTGGTTCTCTCCGGGTACTCCGGCTTCCTCCACCCGTAAAACTGTCACGGTCACGATTAGCCATTGTGCATAAGTATGTGACCTTAAACACCAATAAATAAATAATAAATATCTTGTTTGACAGAACTCTATGAGCTCTGTCAAACAAGATATAATAGAATAAATGCTCAGTTTACCTCCAGAACACAGGAAACTGACCAAATCCCTGTTAATTGTATACTCCTGTTAATTGAATAATTTTCACTGGGAAAATGGATATTCAATTAAGAGGATTCTACTGCATACCTTTTATAACTAACTGTCGTAACAACAGCTAAAACGATTTGTATTTTATTGTTCTTTTTAATGTATAGATCTGTCAAACATCATGATCCATTAGAATAGGCTCCAGTAACCAATGCTTGGGGTAGGAGTTCTTTAAAATGGGAAACATGGCTCTAAATGATTGGTTAAACTTGAGTTTATATCGGTGTTGCAGCCATTAGTAGCCACTGTGCAGAAATATATGACCTTAAACACCAGCAAATAAATAAAAAAATAATTAAATCATGATCCAGTATATCAGAATTTGCCTTGTTACAGTTTATGGGAGAGTGCCTCTGGGCACTCTCCCATAAACTGCAACAAGAAAAACCAATTTACTGCAAACACAGCTAAATAATTATATGTCGAGAAATGTGAAAAAAATTACTATTCCATGTTTTCACAAATTCTTAAAAAAACATGACATAATAAAAATGTCTAATGAGGAGGTTAAAATCCAACGAGGGAGGGCCTGAGAATCAAAACATTATATTTTTTTTAGCCTTATATGAAAATGGTATGTAAAATAAAGATTTTCATATAAATGTATATCTGGGCAATAATTACTGAAATCAGCTTACTTAATGAACTTCTTCATCCCAGAGGTGGAAATATTCCAGGAGCTGTCCACTTAGTTTCTCCCAGACAGATGGTAAGTAATGGCTGACAGAGTGGAAAAACAGAGCACTGTCTACTATACATTTGCATCAAAACATATCAATTCAAGTAAAAAAAAAACATATTTCCAGTCAGAAAGCACTTGGTACAAATATTGAATATAAAATTATGCTCACAAAAAAATAAATTGTTCTTCTACAGAATTTGTAATTTATACTTTTGTGAATATTGCAAATTTTAATAAATAAAGTTAGGGCAAGTTAGGTAACACTAAAAAAATAATTCTGTGAAAGATTCTGAGGTGTAGTTTTTGCATATATTTGTTAATCACACATAATTATATTTTCGTCATGAATAACATATTGGACAAAAAATGATAAACAAATCTGGCAAAAGACATGGGCATAAATATGGTTTAAACTGTCAAATTGTTTAGTGCCAAGGCCAATATGAATGGCTCTGAATAGCCAAGTTCATTTCCAAAGATTATTTTTATTAAGATCATTATATAAGATTATGTTTCATACTGTTGGAAGCGCACCCATTCCAACAGTATCCCATATTACTGCATTTCAATTAGGACCCTCCGAATCACACCTTTTCGACTTGAATCGAATCTCAAATCGAATCTAGTCTATTATTTGAAATTGACTCAAACCTCGAATTGAAGCAGTGGCGTCTTGAAGGTGACTGATGGGGGTTGGGGTGCTAAAAACCTGATTTTGTTCGGACTTTGATGGCTGAAGTTCTGACACAAAATAGTTCATTCGTCAAAGGTATGCCTTGATGATGCAGTTGGAATACTAACCTGTGAGGATTATAGTTCATCATCGACATTGCTTGGGAACCTTAAATTTGCATTTAACCCTTTACCCAACGCAGACGATATCAAAATTTATTTTAAATATTTATTTAAATTTCTCAAAAAACTTCAACAAAACCATATCATGTGACCCCTTGTTGGAACGAGCTCGTTCCAACGAGGGGTCATATGATATAATTTTGTTCAATTTTTTTTAAAAATAACGTTTTTTCAACTGCTGAATTTACATATTACGTAGGCAGATGCGGGCGATTCGTTGGGTAAAGGGTTAACAGTGGTAGGAACTAGTGATATTGGAATTAGAATGGCTAGTGGCGTAAGTCCACATGTTGTTTTTGTTAATGTAGTGTAAGTTAAGTCTTTTATTTCAACATTATTCATGTACGATTTCCATCTGAACTATACGTTTTGTGAGACAATGAAGATGACTAATACCAAGCTATATTCCTACTAAAAAAATTTGCGAGGAAACGAATCAGGCATTTGATTTTGAATCGAACCGAATATCCACTTAAGAGAAGCAAATCTCAATGCTTCGCAGAACCCTAATTTCAATTGCAAGGGCAAAAATAAAAACCAATTTAGGCCACACAAAGTAGATTTTCTGTTTCTCAGGCCATTATTTGTGAAATTGCATGTGGGCGAGCGGTTTTTTATTTTATTTTTTATTTCAGTAATTACTTCTTAGCCATCAAAAGTTCATGTTCTTGGTTCAAGTTTTAGGCCTCATAATCTACAGAATAGTATGGGTGGGTGTGTATTTCATCCCTTGAGTGCAAGAAGGCTTTGCAATGCTGAAGCATTGCAAAGCCTTCTTGCACTCAAGGGACAAATTCATCAATTTTTTTAACTTGGGTAAAATATCAGACATAAACCATTTAATTTTAATTTTTTTCAAGTTTAAATTGGTTATAAAAAGAGAGCATGTGGCAGCCAATAGGACCATGTGGGAGGGCCTGAGAAACAGATTTTTAATTTTTTTAGGCCTTATCTCATCATTATAAAACTGCTCATGGCACTGAACAATTAAATCTTTACCTAACATTATTTGTAGAAAACATAAAAGATTTCCAAAACTGAAATGTTTCATTTCTTACTTCTGAACTTATTTTGAGCTCCTCATTGGATAAAACTCTCTGATCTCCTCTGAATTGTCATGAGTTTATTATACTGTCATGTCATGGCTTCTAGCATTCAACAAGTTCAGGTAAAAAATGTTTAGTCATTCCAGTAATTTTCTACAAGTATCGTTTTCTATTTGTGTTAGGCAAAGAATTAAAGCATATATTGCTAAGAGTATTTGTTGACTGTTAGTGGTCATTTCTCAGCAACCATCTTGAAATAAAAGACATGTACTTCAAGGTCAGGGAAAAACATCACAATCAATGAGCACACAAAACACAAGGAACAACAAACTGTTAGGAAGAATCAGGAGTAGTTTATTCTGAAGCCATTGGAGACTATTAAATCAAATTATCCCTCATCAATCCTACATACCCAAAGAGATTCATTCAGTTTTTATATAGTGGATAGTATTTTTTCATATGGCACCATGCACTGCATCATAGGTCACATGATTTAGAATTTCTACTGCTGCCAGCATTATGGAATTAGAGTTGAATTGCCATCAGTTGTAAAAACTCACTAAAAATTTTAAGAACCATGTCTGATGGCTGTTATCCCTACAGGGCCAAGAGAGTTTGACATATTTTTGCTAAAAACAACTACCAAGGTGTTTAGAATGCAACTTGTGAGTCAGCCTAAAGACTGTAAGTAGGGGTACCTGTTTTGTTGAAGAAAATGTGATCAAAGTCAGAATTAGTCCCTTAACCCTTTACTTAACGAATCGCCCGCATCCGCACGCATAATTTGCAAATTGAGCAGTTGAAAAAAATAATTTTTGAAAAATATTTCAACAAAACCATATCATGTGACCCCTCATTGGAACGAGCTTGATGTGCTCGTTCCAATGAGGGGTCACATGATATGGCTTTTTAAAAAATTAAAAAAAAAATAGTAATTAAAATAATAAATTTTGCTATTCTCTGCATTGTATAAAGGGTTAAGGGTTAACATTGGTCAATGAAAAAGTTTCAGTAAACGAGATGTTTCTTTATTGAGAAGGAACATATATTTCTGAGAATATATAGACAAAACTACATGTATGTTTCAATGAGTCGTTTTGTATTCAATGAGTCAGATGTGCGTAGGAAGAAAACATCTAGACCGAAGGTCGAGACGTTTTCTTTCTACGCACATCTGACGAATTGAATACAAAACGACTCATTGAAACATACATGTGGTTTTGTATTTATTACATGACCCAAGCACCTACTGACCTAATTTTCTTTTCTATCAACGGTGGTAAACACCATGCACTTTATGCAGTCGCATTGCTACATGGCGTGAACAGGTTGGAACAGGTTGGTGTGCAATACGGAATTCCGTATTGCACAGCCGTATTGCACGCCGTATTGCATAAGAGAGACTGCATAGGCATGTAATAAAATGGAATATTCAGAACAAAGTCACTCAATTAGAATCTGCAGATTTTCGGCTCCATGACCTTTATCAAATGGAAGAAAGTTTTAATGGTTACTAGTATGTAAAATCCATCTTGTCACTATATACTTTACACTTGAAACTGTTACGGAAGTAAACAAAGACCTATGACATACGTGTAGCAGGTACATAATGTAACATAAACTACTAGAACAAAAACACGAGTCTGGAGTCATGACACTGAGTAAACAATACCGTGCAATGGGAAAAGTAGGGATGGAGCTATAAGGATGAAACAAATCAGTCCCCTTTCACTTTATCCACACCCTACCAAACTGGTGTGGATCAAAAGAAAGTGGTAGGGTGTGGATAAAGGAAAAGGAGACTGATTTGTTTCATCCTTATAGTGCTATTCTGAGTTTTCCCTTTGCCCGGCATTATTTACTCAGCATCATGACTCACGTCTTTTGTTTTTGTTGTTTTGTAATTACCTTTCATTATGTCCCTGCTGCGTCCCGTGTCTTTGTTTATTTCCATAATGGTTTCAAGTGTAAAGTATATAGTGGCAAGATGAAATTTACTAAGTAGTATTCATTAAAACTTTCTTCTACGTGATAAAGGCCAAGGAGATGAAAGTTTGAGGATTCTATATGAGTGTCTTTGTTCTGAATAATTCAACTTCCCTTTGGAGGACTTTTAATGTGAAGATTTATAATGGAATAGTTTTGGTTTTTTAACTCCCTGCACACTGATGTCAAAATATCCAGATTTGAAGTAGCCATTTTTCCCATAATGCAACTGGGAATTTAACCAATTCAATCTTGTTCGACAGAGCTCATTGAGCTCTGTCGAACAAGATTGAATTGGTTAAATTTCTAGTTGCATTATGGGAAATATTTGCACCTTGAACTTTAGATATTTCGACATCAGTGTGCAGGGGGGTTAAGCACAGAGTTGAACAAGTTGAACAATCGAGCAGTACAGTCAATATTTCAACACTGAGATGAAATGTGAATGCAAAGATATTCAAAGACATTTGCTCCCACTTTGAAGGATTCATATGAAGGGAGAAATTTAAATAGCTCTAAATTTTCTTCCATTTTCAACTGAGTCATTACGTGACAGTTTAACTTTTTGCAGGCTGTAAAGAGCTACAATTTTTTTTCTTCTAATTTATGGAAAGTGCTACATGGTAGCTTCAAATTTACGAATATAGAGATAGCCTTTTCTCAGATAAAATTTAAAAAAGACAATGTTTTCAAGGTCCTATAGGTCCAGGAGACCTTCTGCACATTGATGTCAAAATTTCAAGCAGCAACTTTTTCCCATAATACAACTAGGAAATTAACTAATTCAAAGTGTTTGACAGAGCTCAATGAGCTCTGTCAAACACAATCGAATCAGTTAATTTCTGGTTGCATTTTGGAAAAAATATGCAGATTAAAAATCTGACCTCAGGTTACAGGGGGTTATCTATGGGAACACCTAGGGACTGGAGTTTTCAAACAATAATTCAAACTCTGTGAGAAAGAAAACACACCTACAAAGTTTCAGTCAATGGACCTCCATTTGTGCTTATGATTTTTCTGTTTTATAGAATTTCAGAGTTATTTCTTGGGTAAATACTGCACTCTTCAGATGTTTTTGTAGTAAACTACTAACATTGTAAGGTATTATAGAAGTGCTAAATAGAATATTACTGAAGGTAACAATTCTATTTTTACCTTCATTTTAAAGATATTTTTTATGCATGAAAACTGTAAACATGTTCTTGTATGAATGAGCTGCTATGAATCTAAGCAAGTAGTTATGCAGTATTAAGATTGAAGTAATACAGTCTCTGATCAGAAAATAACTTCTCGTTCTGTGTTCTTCGGTACTCATTAACCAACAATCCTGTTTGACAAACTTCCCTGTAAAAGAAACAATATCGTACAAAAAGGGATAATGAAAAAGACACCCAAAAAACTAATATACTTGACATCTGAAAATTTCATATCTGCACTTTGGGGAGTCTAAAACATAGACTGGATGTTGATATCTGAAGCACATAAAGATGCTACATACTCAATATATAGACAGAATGCGATGTGTGTTTGAATTGGTGGATGTTTTACATAACGAGTTGGAATGGCAGGGGTCATATTTCATGAGAGCCGTAGAAATATGACTACACCATTCCAACGAGTTATGTAAAACACCCACCGATTGAAACACACATCACATTCTGTGTTTATTACACATCCCATACATTAAAATTCAGTTAAATAAACAAATTTTAATTCTGAAGTTTAAACCCGAAGGTGAAGAGTCTGTTTTGCTTGAAGCTGTAGTGATCAAATGTATTGGTAAAACATTAAAACAACCTTGTTTTGCAAACAGTCTAAATTACATTCGTTATCTTTTCTATTGGCCGTGTTTGTTGAAATTTGTAACACTGTTTCACTTCGGCTGGTGTCCATTCATGCCTAACCATTTGGTGGCTATTACTGATAGTAAAAATAGAATTTGGGCAATTTTGCAAAACAGCTGAGAGAAACTTTTTAAAAGAAGTTCAAAGCATGTCAGGATGTCCAAAGATTTACGGAAATAAAGTTGACCAATTTTGATATGTAGGAATTCGTAGATGAGACGGCCATGGGGCTGGGTTAATGTTGTGGTTGGAAATGATTGTTTTTTAATATTATGTCATTTTTGGCTAACTAATTTTTTTGTGGACCGACTTTATTTTGCTTTGAGCATTTTCATTTTCACACAACATGACAGACGATCGATAATTGTATAACAAAATTTGGAAACTATTCGAAGCATAACTAATGACTCGATGGGAAAGGAACTAGTATAAATGGTGCTGGGAAAAAAGTTCCGGCTTGTACATCACCAGTTGAATACAGAAACATTTATGTCATAGCAGAGATTCCATTAAATACAAGCGTTTAAAGTTTAATGGATGTGTAATAAAAATAGATTCTGCCTGGTGGATCTAAAGAAGATTTTTAAAGGGAACTTCTCATATTGCATTTGAACAAACTTAAATTTGATCCCCATAAGGATGCTGTACACAAACTGTCATATGATTCTGACTGGTAGATCTGAAGATTTTTTATGAATATTTTGCATATTGCACAAAGTTAAAGTTTGCGCATCCATCCATAGGGAGCCCAAGTATGAACCTAGAGACTTGTTTTGAATAAATTTGAATCCGATCCCCATTAGGATGCTGTATACCAAATATAAAAATATTCTGACTGGGGAATTTAAAGAAGATTTTTTAACCCTTTACCCAACGAATCGCACGCATCGGCCCGCGTAATATGTAATATGCAAATTCAGCATTTGAAAAAATTTCAACAAAACCATATCATGTGACCCCTCATTGGAATGAGCTCATCAAGCTCGTTCCAACGAGGGGTCACATGATATGGTTTTGTTAAAATCTTTTTTAAAATTTAAAAAAATGGTATTTAAAATAATAAATTTTGATATCGTCTGCATTGGGTAAAGGGTTAAAGAATATCCTAATACTGCACCAAATAAAAATGGTATTTCATCACCAGCAACAAATGTTTTCGAGGAGAGAAAAGGCTTGGGAATTTTTTTTTTTTTTTTTTTTTATTTGGGTTTAACGACACATTAACAGCCAGGGTCATATCATGTCGGTGACAGTTTTACGGGTGGAGGAAGCCGGAGTACCCGGAGAGAACCACCGAGCAACGACGAGCAGCTGTCAGCTCCCCAACATCGTAACTCTGAACTCCGCACCGCGGCACAGGCAGGGTTAGATTGGTTGAAGACATGTGCACCATCGACGTGCAGTACGCCTTAGTACACAGCGTCATCGTGCCCCCATGTAGGCAAGCGGGGTGAAGTGTCTTGTCCAAGGACACAACGCGGATGCCGCAGGTGGGATTCGAACCGAGGACCTCTCGGCTTGCAGCCTGCACCTCTACCTACTGAGCCACCGCGCCCCCCGAGGCTTGGGAATAGGGAGGCAGTTGAGAGCACAGGGGTAACCAATGCCGTCTCATCTGAGAATTGCGACAAATCAGTGACTGGCCAAAGTGTTATTATTATTATTATGTTGTCCTTATTCAAGAAGACCCTAAAACAGACAAACCCTTTACCTAACATGAAAAGCAGACGACACTTGCAAAAAAAATTCTTGAATAACTATTTTTTTTCATTTTTTGTCTCCAAAACATAGGTTGTGACCCCTCATTGGAACGAGCTCGACGAGCTCGTTCCAATGAGGGGTCATAACCTATGTTTTGGAGACAAAAAATGAAAAAATCATGAAAATTAATTGGCGATTTTTGAGCTGGCCGGTTTCGGCCGTTACGTTGGGTAAAGGGTTAATTATACCTGATGATTTAAATAAGCTATTTTTGTGAGTTAAATTAAAAATCAACCAAATTTTTTTTTTCATAAACCTCATCCATGACAACTAGTTGATTTATTTCACTTCAGGAGTTGATATTTTTTCTTTTGTAAATTTAGCTTATCCCTGGTATCTTGGTTGGAAACAAGCCTGGAAATCAGCAGACTGTCAACTGCAGAATGAGGCCTGTAGAGGATGACTTTGGTGATGCTACCCAGCTGGGCACTAAATTTACCCTCTGTGAACCTCAATCTGAATCAAGGTCTCTGGCCTATAGAGAAAGAGGTACCCTGAGGAACAAGAGGCCCTAAAGGGCCTGAGGGTGCTCACCTGACATGGTAACCTCAATATCAACCCAGAGAATTGATTTCAACAAGTTGCATCTGCTCCTTTTAAGAAAAGCTTATACCAAATATCCAAAGATTCTGACCAGTGGATCTAAAAAAAAAGAAGATTTTTAAAGAATATTCCTTATATTGAACCAATTTATAATTCGGGCTCCCACAGGGAGCCCATATATGAACCCAGGGACTTGGCTTTAACAAACTTGAATCTCACCCCCCCTAAGGATGCTGCACACCAAATATCAAAACATTCCGACTGCTGGATCTGAAGAAGAAGATTTTTAAAGAAAATTCCTCATTTTGAACTAAGTTATAATTCGGGCTATCACAGTGAGCCCAAATATGAACCCAGGGACTTGGCTTGAACAAACTTGAATCTCCCCCCCACCCCCAAGCATGGTGCATACCCAATATCAAAAGATTCTGCCTGCTGGATCTTGAGATGAAGATTTTCAAAGAAATTTGCCTGAAATGCACTAAGTTCGAATTCAGGCTTCTACAGTGAGCCCAAATATGAATCCAGGGGGTCGATTTGAACAAACTTGAATCAGATCCACCCCACAATGTTGCATGCCAAATATCAAAAGATTCTGCCTGCTGAATCTGGAGAAAAAGATTTTTTAAGAAATTTGCCTGAAATGCACTAAGTTCGAATTAGAGCATCTATACTGAGCCCAAATATAAACCCGGGGGGGGGGGGGGGGGGGGGGGGATTTGAACAAACTTGAATCAGATCCACCCCACAATGTTGCATACTAAATATCAAAAGATTCTGCCTGCTGGATCTGGAGAAGAAGATTTTTGAAGAAATTTGCCTGAAATGCACTAAGTTCGAAATAGAGCATCTATACTGAGCCCAAATATAAACCCGGGGGGGGGGGGGGGGGGGGCGATTTGAACAAACTTGAATCAGATCCACCCCACAATGTTGCATACTAAATATCAAAAGATTCTGCCTGCTGGATCTGGAGAAGAAGATTTTTGAAGAAATTTGCCTGAAATGCACAAAGTTCGAATTCGAGCTTCTATACTGAGCCCAAATATAAACCCAGGGGGCCGATTTGAATAAATTTGAATCAGATCCACCCCACAATGTTGCATACTAAATATCAAAAGATTCTGCCTTCTGGATCTGGAGAAAAAGATTTTTTTAAGAAATTTGCCTGAAATGCATTAAGTTCGAATTCGGGCTTCTATAGTGAGCCCAAATATGAATTTAGGGGGCCGATTTGAACAAACTTGAATCAGATTCACCCCACAATGTTGCATAACAAATATCAAAAGATTCTGCCTGCTGGATCTGGAGAAGAAGATTTTTGAAGAAATTTGCCTGAAATGCACTAAGTTCGAATTCGGGCTTCTATACTGAGCCCAAATATAAACCCAGGGGGCCGATTTGAACAAACTTGAATCAGATCCACCCCCACAATGTTGCAAGCCAAATATCAAAAGATTCTGCCTGCTCGATCTGGAGAAGAAGATTTTTAAAGAAATTTGCCTGAAATGCACTAAGTTCAAATTCGGGCTTCTATAGTGAGCCCAAATATGAATCCAGGGAGCCGATTTGAACAAACTTCAATCAGATCCACCCCACAATGTTGCATACCAAATATCAAAAGATTCTGCCTGCTGGATCTGGAGAAGAAGATTTTTGAAGAAATTTGCCTGAAATGCACTAAGTTCGAAATCGGGCTCCTATACTGAGCCCAAATATGAACCCAGGGGGCCGATTTGAACAAACTTGAAACAGATCCACCCTACAATGTTGCATAGCAAATATCCAAAGATTCTGCCTGCTGGATCTGGAGAAGAAGATTTTTTAATGTTTTTTTTTGTTAAAAAGTGCTGACTCAGCACTTTTTCAAAGTCCTGAAAAAAGTACCTTGTGATCAAACCAGTAGGGATTTTTTAAACCATTCGATTCTAGTGGATAAAAGTAGTAAGCTTTATACAAAATAAGAATTCTCTGTGCTGTGTAGTTTTGGAGATATGGCAGTTTTAAGGTTTTTCCTATTTTTAGCACTCGAGGTTCCCACAAGGCAATGAGAAAATTTTTTTTGGCATCAATCAACTACTTATGACCCATTATCATCTCATATCAAATTTGGTTCAAATTGACCTGACGATTCTGAAAATAGAAATTTTAGGGTGGCCAAAATTTTTGCCCCTCCCATAACGAAGGCAAATAATGCCCGACAAACTTCTCTTGAACAAACTTGATTCTAAACCTCAAAAGCACTCTGTATACCACATATCAAGTGTCTGCTACTGGTGGTTCATTAGAAGATTTTCAAAAAATTTTGCCATTTTTTCCCCACACTTCTGCTCAATATGAGCCGAAACCTATTTCAGATAAAAATCAAAATGCCCCTATATAACCACTACTTACATGAAATTTAATTAAAATGTGGCCAGTGGTTTAGGAGAAAGAGGCTCAAACACCACCTTCACGCAGGACGATGGAAGAAGAGTGATAAGAAAAGCTAACCCCGACTTTCAGTCAGGTGAGCTAAAAATTGGCCCACTATATGGGATAGCATCAGCAAATTCACCCTGTGGGGGCCTCATTCTGAAAAAGGCCGATTACTTATTTCCAGACCTGGTTGGAAAAGCCTGAAAGCCTGAAAGCTCTTCCACTGAGGATATACCTAAGTAGATAACACCAATGTTGTTGCGGAAAAGGACAAGGTATGTTTTTGAGGCAATTTTTTTTAAATGCCAAGAGCAATTTTTCTGTACAGGGCCAAGCAGTTATGGCCATTTCATTGGGCAAAGAATTAACCCTTTACCCAATACAAGCAATATCAATATTTGTTATTTTAATTTTTTCATTGAGATCATTCAACTGGGTCACATATGGTTTTGTTGAAATTAAATTTTTTTTTCAATTGCTCAATTTCTAAATTATATGTGCAGATGCCGCTGATTCGTTATATGACAGGTTAAATACCTTAGCTTCCTATTGATGCACATCAGACATTTGGATATCTTGGATTGAACAGGATACACGGCACAAAGAATTTCCACATTTAATAATAGTTGTTTCTCTATGAAAATCAGTGATGCTTTTTGTGCAAAACTTCTCTTTTCAGCAGCAGAATATTTTGACTTGCTTGTGATTCTACAGAATCATCACTCTTGAAACAGGTATATACAGATTATCACCACAGTGTGTGTCTCCGGGAATTCAGATCAAGTCGAGTTGTAGGAACAGAATAGTATTTCAACGAGCCTGTTCGGGCAAGTCGAAATGTGATTCTGTGCCTACAACGTGACTTGATCAGAATTTCCGGAGACACACTGTGGTGATGATAAATTTATCTCACAATATTGACCACAAAATGTGTTATAAAACTATTTTAAGAGGAACTTTTTCATTTGCCTTATCGATGGAAAGTCGCAAATTGAAAAATAGAATAGCATTCATTAATCACAATATTGAGGTCAGTGATGACGTTACACTTCAGAAAAAATTACGTTAATGGGATTCAATTTACTGAATACTGTCTTGCGAAGTGGAGCAACTGTGTGTTTCGTCAACATGAATTTGGTTGTAACTTTTGCAACAATTACTGGTGAATTAAATATCTCTCATGGTGTAAAGGTTTATTATATTTTAAAATATGCCATTCATCGTTTCTGGGGTGGAGTTTTCGACATTTCATAGCGAAAGCTAATACTTTAACTTCAAGAGAGAAGCCTCAACTCGAGCATTCAGGAAAATCCCAATAATAGGCTACAAACCAGCCCAAGATGCCGAAAAGTGCGCATAATTTAACTATTCGTTGAGTTTACTTCCCCGGTGACATTTTAGCATGCCATGCATAATAAATATGTTACAGGGCATTTAGTTGGCAGATACAGTATCATATACAGCTCAGAGAAAACAATATTAGGTTCGGCTTCGCCTCACCTAATATTGTTTTCTCTGAAGGGAAAAATGCGAAGCGAACGAAAAATGATATTAATGCCATTGCTTTGACAACAGCAGAATCACACGCTTGAATCAGGGGCCCTTGATACGGATTCGGAACAAGGGCCCAGATACATTAAACTTTAGTTACGTAACAGTGAAAAAATGCCCCGATTGTGAGATAAAGTGCAATCACTGAGGTGTGGGGTGTCAGAATTAAAAACAACCAATTGACAGATTAAAAAAATATTTTCATAAAATGCTGACATTTTTCAGTTGAATTGTGACATACTTTCTTTAGGCCCCACAAAGTAGATCTTCTGTTTTTCAGGACATTTTTTGTAAAATTGCATGTGGGCGGGCTGCTTTTTATTTTATTTTTTATTTTTGTAATTATTTCTTTGCCATCAAAAGTTCATGTTCTTGGCTAGTCGTATGTTTTAGGCCTCATAACCTTCAGAATAGCATGGATGGTGGTGCATTTGATATATTTGTCCCTTGAGTGCAAAAATGTTTTGCAATGATTTAGTATTACAAAGCCTTGTTTTATTCAAGGGACAAATTTAGCAATTTTATTAACTTTGGTAATATATCACATATAAGGCCACACAAAGTAGATGATCTGTTTCTCAGGCCAAATTCTCTAAAACTGCATGCGGACGGGCGGTTTTTTATTTTATATTTTATTTTTGTAATTATTCCTTTGCCATCAGAAGTTCATATTCTTGGTATATTTTATGTTTTATGCCTCATAATCTACAAAATAGCAAGGGTGGTGGTGTATTTCGTCCCTTGGGTGCAACAAGGCTTTGCAATGCTAAAGCATTGCAAAGCCTTGTTGCACTCAAGGGACAAATTTATCAATTTTATTAACTTGTGTAAAATATCAGACATGAACCATTTAATTTTTATTTTTTTAAGTTTGAATTGGTCATAAAAAGAGAGCATGCGGCAACCAAAAGGACCATGCGGGAGGGCCCGAGAAACAGATTTTTAATTTTATTAAGCCTAAACTGTTTTATTTTTTTAAAATTTGCATTGGTTATAAAAAGAAAGCATATGGCAGCCAAAAGGACCACGTGGAAGGGCCTGGGAAACAGATTTTCGATTAAACAATATCTATTGAAAAAAACAAAACAGGTTAACTGTATACAAGCGAACAAATGTAAACGGATTGAATGTTTTGTACATAACTTTCAGTGAATACAATTAACATATAATGTATCAAACTAAATTGTTGTAGTTGGGGATTCGGCAGAAAGCTGAAAGCTTATGTGAACCATCTCCCAGAAACAGATTTTCAACTTTTTTAGGCCTAATTGAATAGTTTTCACTTGCAAAGTAGCTATTCATTTAACAGGGTTCCACTGTACCACCTTCATGACAGGAAGACAATGTTAATGAATAAAGCCTTAAAAAGTTAAAAATCTGTTTCTTAAGCCCTCCCCCATGATCCTTCAGGCAGCCACATGCTCTTTTTTATAACTAATGCAAACTTGAAAAAAAAAAAATAAATGGTGCATGTCTGATAGTTTACCCAAGTTTTCGATATCCACTCAAAAACACAAGATTTTCTTTTTAGGCCTAAAAAAATAAAAAGTTAAAAAATTTATAGTAATTTATATATTTTTTATACTTACCAATGACCCAGACATAGCTGGTGCTAACTCTTAAAATATAGGGCCAAACACAAATTTTGCCCCCCAATCCCCAAAATTTGCATCTAAAACTAAAGAAAACATGTCCAGAGAGGCCCTCCACACCTCGCCCCCACAGCGCATGCGCAGTGTCAAGGACGTTCCGAAATTGGCGCCATTTATCATTCTAATAACCAGTGCCTGGTAAGCGCTATGTACTCAGCGGGGAGGCAAGAGTTCCCAACTCCTGGGAGGGCCATCCCCGTCTGGGTCATTGGTAAGTATAAAAAATATATAAATTACTATAAATTTTTTAACATTTTTATACTGTACCAATGACCCAGACATAGCTGAATAGTAAAAAGGTTGGAGGGCCAAGGACATAGAGCAAAATGGAATACGCTCAAAAAAATAAAATAGAGTCATCCCCTGTAGGGAAAAGAAGTAATAGGCCTTACATGTATCTTTCTTATTTATGATAAATTAGAAAGATACAACACCTTCCAAAAATTGAGCTTCATACATCCATGTACTCTATTAATATCCAATAATCCTTATACTAATAATTTTTAAAGTAAGCCAATAATAAAGTAAGTCTAGAGAATAGAGACTCTTATACTCCTAAAAGTGTGTGAGAATTGCATAATCATGTCCGTTGACATATGCAATATTCAAAAGCTATACTTTAAAAACTAAGACTTGAATGAATTTTATAAACTTAAACTTCTCACTAAACAACCATCCTAAAAACAGCTCAGAATTACTAACTCCGGAGGAGGTATCCCCTTGTTTTCATAGTAAAAACAGGTGACCCAAGGGAACACCCTCCCCCCCCCCCCTTTTTCTTGCCCTGGGTCAAATAGCCCAGAGCGAAGAGGGCAGCCGAACGGAGACACTGCCGAAACAGACAGCCTACCTAGCTATAGTAGCAACTGTTAAGTGAATGACATTCTGAGCAGTAGATAATAGACCTAACAATAGAGGCCTCCAGAAATGGACTCGATATTTCTGAGATAAAATTCATGAATGGATGGCTGAGCGCAATGAGCAGCCTTCAAAAATCTATAATAGAACACTATTAATGTAAGCCCAAGAAGTAGAAGAACTCTTACTTCATGAGCCGAAATCTTAAGCACAACTGCTAAGCCAATGATATACCATAAGCAGTACGCTAGTTAATAGAATCCATTAACAAAAAAATGGAGCGTAACGTCCTTCTACTAGACATCAAAGACAGAAGAAGCTTACGCCCTTGTAATAAACAGATATCTGTTTATAAATACATAAACTGTACCCGGAAAGAGTAAAGGCCTATGCCCATACGAAGACGGAAGGACCTTAAAATAATAGGTTCCGGATAATAGGAGCCTAACTCTTATGCAACAATCCAACCTAAATAGTAACGGAAGTATTGATTCCGAAACTATGAAAGTGAAAATCATCCATCGATAGTGCATGAAACTCACTGACTCTACAGTAAAAGAGAAACCAACAGAATTACTGTCTAAAAGGTCAGAATTTGAAAACTACTGTTTCCAGAGGCTCAAATGATTACTTAGCTAAATAAGAACCTGAAGTTAAAATCCGTATAGGAATTTAATCTAAAGATTCTAAGTCTATTTATCAAAAAGTTACTAACTGACTTAGATAAAGAGACAAAAGACTCAATTGTAAACTATCGTAGAGTGCATAGGTATGAGGTAACATAAACCTATAACCTAAATAACAACAGGCTGCAGTAGATCTTGTGAAACAAGTATACTAAAAAATAGCAATGAGTAGTATGGAGGGATCAACCATATGAACATAATGATCCCTACACCACGACGGAAGAGCCTCCACTTTAGTCGCATAGAATAGCGAAGAAGAGGATCTCCTATAGTAAGAAATCGCGTCCAAAGCTCGTCCAGTACAGTGCTTACAATGCAATATGGACCACACAACGGAAAACATGAAGGTTGCGACCTTGCTGGTTGTGATAAAAATGACACGATTTACCCAGTGAAAAAAGATCCTCACATAGAGGAAGATTTCACGTTAAGATCCACAGTAGACAAGAGAGTAAATTACTCATGATCTCTGTGAAGATAGAGATGCTATCAACAGAAATATATTGTGGTTGTTTATCTTAGCAATACCTGCTAAAAACAACAGCGCCGGAGGATACGCGTATCCTATCATTCTGTCCTATAGATCAATAGAGCGTTAACAGTATTAGCTCAGAGATCTGGACAAGCCAACACATACGTCTGCAATTGATTAGCCAACTGTGTCATAAATAAAACATCATTGGGCGCTCCCATAGATAGCAAATCTGATTGAATACTTGTTTGTTGAGAGTCCATTCTGACAGCAACAAGCAACCCGTAAGAGAACGGGAGTGCGATAAAACAATCAGACGACCCAGAATATGACGGACCAAAACTGAACTTGGTGTACTATAACCAACAGACGGATTCTTTCCATTAAATTGAATAACGGAAACGAAAGAGTGCCTCCCTGGTTCCGGAGATACGCCACTACTGTCGAATTAAAGGACAGGAATTTGGGCATGCGTTTCTGAATAATGTTCATGCAATGACATAAAGGAAGCCTAAAAAACATTATTCCGCGGAAGTTAACTGATAGCTAAAAGACTGCGGAACCCAAAGACCCTGGCACTTCGAATCCGTAGGGATCAGTATATATCCCAATCTGTTTGACTGGCAACCGTCATAACAGCCACACTCGGGTCCGGCAACTGCGGCGGCACTCTCTGAGTCAACCACCGAATGTTTGCCCCAGTCTGAATCTCTTGTAACACTAGATAGACAAGAGAATGTATAAATCAAGCAATTCATGGATTGCCGGAAAGTTGCCGTCGAAGAGAAGCTCCTCCGAGAACGAAGCGACTCTGAGAGAGTTCTTAACCTACTATCCACGCGTGGATGTAGCTAGGGCTGCCTCACGTCTAACCAACTCCAATCAGCCACTGAAGGGCGGAGTTATACGTGAACAAACTACTGCCCTCAAAAGAAATTACATTGAGAATAATATCCCGTAAATCTTTTCTTGAAGACGTAATGATAACGCCTCAGTAAGGCGGATTACGTATAATAAAGCGTCTAAGTTAAGTCTAATATACATAATGTCGTTCCCAACATTGAAATTGGAAAAGACATAAACGGTGAAAAAGAATATATGCAGTCTTTAATCACACCGTCTAGACGCATATGAACTCTCGGTATGCCCTGCTCTGCCAAAATAAACTATATGTAAAAAAGATAAAATGGCAGAAATGAGCCACGCGGACAAGAAACTAAACTATCATGCTTAGTAGCCGTCTTGTATATATATAAATATATAGCGTCGAAAAATAAAACACATGTTGTAATGACAATATTGGACTGCGTCGGTAAGTCAGGGACAAAGTCCCTGTACCGATCGAAAAATCCGAGTCCAATGACGCTATAAGTCTCTTATCCAAGATCGCAGCAATGAAGTCCGAAAAATAATCACTGGAAGAAATGCCAGAAGATATGAAAGGCATCTTCCGATACTACTAAAGGGAAAACTCGAAATCTTTCGAATCCCTTTCGCCATCCTGTCGGACCCTATAAAGCGTTCGGTCGTCCGTAGCTTGATGCAACCGCGGACCGCACCGACCCAGCGCCGTCGGATAATTCCTGATTCGACCGAGAAACCGTCAATAGCTGGGATGCTGCGAAACAACTGTGCTAACTCGGATAGCACGTCCGTCACTGAGGCCTGAGGAGCAGCGGTCTTACGATGCATTGCCGCAGGAAGCTCCGAGATCGTTACCCCGTGCATACTTCCAATATGCGAGCGAACGGAGTGTATAGGCCTCGTGTCCCTTGGCTACCGGATGGCGCGACCTATTCGCTGTGGAATCACTGAATGCCGAAACTGATCGGATACTCAAGGTCACGTAGCCAATGTGCGGTCGTGTGCCCTGCTGTGAGGATGAGGAAGCATTAAAGACAGTCTCTCGGACTGTCAATATAACGGAGCGTCCCGAGCAACGGACATATGCTCCGAATGTAAAATATCTGAACCACAACATGCGGTCCCCTATGTTGTTG
Source organism: Pictodentalium vernedei (assembly GCA_031216915.1). Lineage (NCBI taxonomy): Eukaryota > Metazoa > Mollusca > Scaphopoda > Dentaliida > Dentaliidae > Pictodentalium > Pictodentalium vernedei. Next base: position 745,745,604 of record CM062295.1, read on the forward strand.
GCTTCCTCCGATCTGTCCTCAATCTGCCGTCACTGGGTGAGTACTAAAGTAATTAAAGTGCTCGCATCACCCAAATCTCCTTCCTAGACCGCAACGGACGAACCCGGCAGCCGAACCATTCGATGAATGTACGCTACACCGGGTGAGCTAGCGAATGTCACTCCGTAAGCGATAGACATATTCCATGAGCACTTATTGCCGCTAACTCTTCATTAACTATGACGACAGAGGCACACTTTTGAAAGACATCTCCATAACTCTTCGAACAAGAAACCAGAAATGCTTGGATAGCAAGCATAAAATAATAATATATATAGCGTCGTTCAATAATTCGAAAGTTTGTGTGACATTATTGGACTATGTCGGAACTGAGGGACGATGTCCCTGAACCGAACCAAAAATTTCTAAGTCCACCGACGCTATCAGTTTCTTATCCGGCATCGCAGCATATGTTGTTCCGAAAGGGAAAGCTTGAAATCCACCGAATCCCTTTCGGTATCCCGTCGGACCGGATGAAACTTTCGGACGTCCGTACCCGCTTCCGCGGAGCGTCCCGACCCAGCATCGTCGGATAAAATATATGCGACAGATTCAGTTGATGCTGGGATGCTGCGATAAACTGTGCTATTAAGGAAAGCACGTTCGTTCCCGAGGCCTGTGCAGTAGCGGACTTACGATGCATTGCCGCTGGAAGCTCCATGTACGTTGACTCCCGCATACTTCCTATGCGAACGTCCGGAGTCTGCAGACCTCGAGTCCCCGGCTACCGACCCAGCGCTGTCGGATAATTCTCGATCCGACACCGTTTCTGTCGGCTGCTGCGATAAGCTGTGCTATGTGCACAAGAATGTCCGGCGTCGAGACCTGCGGAGGCGCAGTCTATCGCTGCTTCGCTGAGGGCAGCTCCGCATCAGATGGCTCCCGCATACTTTTCCTATGCGAACGTCCGGAGTCCATCGGTCTCGAATCCCTGGCTGCCGGATGGTGTGACCTGGTCGCCGAAGAATCCTTGATCGGCGAAGCTGGTAATATATCGGCGGTCACGCAGCCAAGGTGCGGTCGTGTGCGCTGACGAGAAGAGGAAGCCTTAGCAGTCTCAGCGGACTGCCTATACAACGGAGCGTCCCGAGCGACGGACGTATGCTCCGCTAACGACACATTTGTACCACAACATCTGGGGCCAGATGTTGTTGAACGAGAGAGGGGCCTCTCTCGCTTGCCGTCCGGATGGACCGGAACGAGCTATGAACCGGACTAAAAGGCTTCCTCCGTTCTCCCTCCGATCCGCCGTCACTGGGTGTGCATTAAGTTAATTTTATAGTGCTCGCATCACCCCAAAATTCCATCTAGACCGCAACGGACGAACCCGGCTGCCGAACCATTCGGTGAATGGACGCTACACCGGGCGAGCTAGCGGACGTCAAAGGCCGTCGAACCTACTAGGGTCCTCTTAGGCAATTGGCGTATTACATGAGCACTTTTCCGCTAGCCCTTCATTAATTGTGACGACGGAGGCACACTGTTGGAAGACATCACAGATACATCACCCTAATCTTGATCGTCTGAAATAGAAATTGATAAAGTAGAGTGACCCTGCGGGGAAAGGACCGGAGTGTCCAAATCCCCAACAACATACCGTGACATACGCTTCCCATATTGTCATCGAAATCATACGATACAGAACCGGAGTTAATGCAAGTACACTGACCACATATAGAATGATAATAAGGTCAGAGGAAGACTTCCTCTTAAAACAATAGATCAATATCCTTTCAATGTGAAAAGAAAACAAGTCCTGGTACTCGCACTAACCCCTGGCAATCAAAATACATAATAATAATATGATCCATTAATATAGAAAAAATAATTGAAATCAAAATATTTTGAAAAAATATTTTTTCAGAACAGCCCAAGTTTCTGAAAAGTAACGTTGAGCCCCAATGGATCCCAAGCCTAAGTGTGGACAAAAATTTTAAAAATATTTTAAACAATTTATTCAACACTTACGAACAATAATAATGTATCTAGTTATGATTGAAATAACATAAAGATATTATTATTTAGAAATCCCCCCCTCACACAGAGGGCTGTTGTAAATGTAAACAATGAGTGTAAAAACACTAAAATAAGACTCCAGGCACCCAGGCCCGAAATCAGTTACCAAAAATACACCATCTGATGCAAAACAGAGACTTCCAGGGAAGAAACTGCAGAACATCAGATGGTAGATGCAGAACACAACGCCTAACCACCCGTAGGTGAAGACGTAAACATGGGGAAAGAACAGAATACATTCTGTTATTCAGCTAAACTCCCAAGAAATTTTAGTAATAATAATTACAGAAATTATGCCAAAAGCATGGGAGAATAGCAAGGGGGAACTTAAAGGACAGGGAGAGAGGAAAAACACTTGTAAAAACAGTGTAACTAAATAATCAGAATGACAACAAAATGGCTGCTGCCTTGAAAATAGGTAACTTAACATAATTTCATTAAAAAATTTTAAGTTACAGCCCTGATAATATTCTGTCACACATTCTTTTCCTCTCCTCCTTTTCTATCCTCCTTAGAATCACCATTTCACTAATATTTATTTGTCTGGCATCATTTAAACTGAGATTTAAAAGCACAAAGATCAGTCAGATGTTAACTGATGAAGGGCCAAACTTAGAATGATAAATGGCGCCAATTTCGGAACGTCCTTGACACTGCGCATGCGCAGTGGGGGCGAGGTGTGGAGGGCCTCTCTGGACATGTTTTCTTTAGTTTTAGATGCAAATTTTGGGGATTGGGGGGCAAAATTTGTGTTTGGCCCTATATTTTAAGAGTTAGCACCAGCTATGTCTGGGTCATTGGTACAGTATAAAAATATATGTTTCTCAGGCCCTCCCGTATGGTCCTTTTGGCTGCCGGATGCCCTCTTTTTATAACCAATTTAAACTTAAAAAAAAATAAAAGTTAAAAAATTTATAGTAATTTATATATTTTTTATACTTACCAATGACCCAGACATAGCTGGTGCTAACTCTTAAAATATAGGGCCAAACACAAATTTTGCCCCCCAATCCCCAAAATTTGCATCTAAAACTAAAGAAAAACATGTCCTGAGAGGCCCTCCACACTTCGCCCCTACTGCGCATGCGCAGTGTCAAGGACGTTCCGAAATTGGCGCCATTTATCATTCTAATAACCAGTGCCTGGTAAGCGCTATGTACTCAGCGGGGAGGCAAGAGTTCCCAACTCCTGGGAGGGCCATCCCCGTCTGGGTCATTGGTAAGTATAAAAAATATATAAATTACTATAAATTTTTTAACATTTTTATACTGTACCAATGACCCAGACATAGCTGAATAGTAAAAAGGCTGGAGGGCCAAGGACATAGAGCAAAATGGAATACGCTCAATAAAATAAAATAGAGTCATCCCCTGTAGGGAAAAGAAGTAATAGGCCTTACATGTATCTTTCTTATTTATGATAAATTAGAAAGATACAACACCTTCCAAAAATTGAGCTTCATACATCCATGTACTCTATTAATATCCAATAATCCTTATACTAATAATTTTTAAAGTAAGCCAATAATAAAGTAAGTCTAGAGAATAGAGACTCTTATACTCCTAAAAGTGTGTGAGAATTGCATAATCATGTCCGTTGACATATGCAATATTCAAAGGCTATACTTTAAAAACTAAGACTTGAATGAATTTTATAAACTTAAACTTCTCACTAAACAACCATCCCAATAACAGCTCAGAATTACTAACTCCGGAGGAGGTATCCCCTTGTTTTCATAGTAAAACAGGTGACCCAAGGGAACACCCTCCCCCCCCCTTTTTCTTGCCCTGGGTCAAATAGCCCAGAGCGAAGAGGGCAGCCGAACGGAGACACTGCCGAAACAGACAGCCTACCTAGCTATAGTAGCAACTGTTAAGTGAATGACATTCTGAGCAGTAGATAATAGACCTAACAATAGAGGCCTCCAGAAATGGACTCGATATTTCTGAGATAAAATTCATGAATGGATGGCTGAGCGCAATGAGCAGCCTTCAAAAATCTATAATAGCAACACTATTAAAGTAAGCCCAAGAAGTAGAAGAACTCTTACTTCATGAGCCGAAATCTTAAGCACAACTGCTAAGCCAATGATATAGCATAAGCAGTACGCTAGTTAATAGAATCCATTAACCATAAAATGGAGCGTAACGTCCTTCTACTAGACATCAAAGACAGAAGAAGCTTACGCCCTTGTAATAAACAGATATCTGTTTATAAATACATAAACTGTACCCGGAAAGAGTAAAGGCCTATGCCCATACGAAGACGGAAGGACCTTAAAATAATAGGTTCCGGATAATAGGAGCCTAACTCTTATGCAACAATCCAACCTAAATAGTAACGGAAGTATTGATTCCGAAACTATGAAAGTGAAAATCATCCATCGATAGTGCATGAAACTCACTGACTCTACAGTAAAAGAGAAACCAACAGAATTACTGTCTAAAAGGTCAGAATTTGAAAACTACTGTTTCCAGAGGCTCAAATGATTACTTAGCTAAATAAGAACCTGAAGTTAAAATCCATATAGGAATTTAATCTAAAGATTCTAAGTCTATTTATCAAAAAGTTACTAATTGACTTAGATAAAGAGACAAAAGACTCAATTGTAAACTATCGTAGAGTGCATAGGTATGAGGTAACATAAACCTATAACCTAAATAACAACAGGCTGCAGTAGATCTTGTGAAACAAGTATACTAAAAAATAGCAATGAGTAGTATGGAGGGATCAACCATATGAACATAATGATCCCTACACCACGACGGAAGAGCCTCCACTCTAGTCGCATAGAATAGCGAAGAAGAGGATCTCCTATAGTAAGAAATCGCGTCCAAAGCTCGTCCAGTACAGTGCTTACAATGCAATACGGACCACACAACGGAATACATGAAGGTTGCGACCTTGCTGGTTGTGATAAAGATGACACGATTTACCCAGTGAAAAAAGATCCTCACATAGAGGAAGATTTCACGTTAAGATCCACAGTAGACAAGAGAGTAAATTACTCATGATCTCTGTGAAGATAGAGATGCTATCAACAGAAATGTATTGTGGTTGTTTATCTTAGCAATACCTGCTAAAAACAACAGCGCCGGAGGATACGCGTATCCTATCATTCCGTCCTATAGATCAATAGAGCGTTAACAGTATTAGCTCAGAGATCTGGACAAGCCAACACATACGTCTGCAATTGATTAGCCAGCTGTGTCATAAATAAAACATCATTGGGCGCTCCCAAAGATAGCAAATCTGATTGAATACTTGTTTGTTGAGAGTCCATTCTGACAGCAACAAGCGACCCGTAAGAGAACGGGAGTCCGATAAAACAATCAGACGACCCGGAATATGACGGACCAAAACTGAACTTGGTGTACTATAACCAACAGACGGATTCTTTCCATTAAATTGAATAACGGAAACGAAAGAGTGCCTCCCTGGTTCCGGAGATACGCCACTACTGTCGAATTAAAGGACAGGAATTTGGGCATGCGTTTCTGAATAATGTTCATGCAATGACATAAAGCAAGCCTAAAAAACATTATTCCGCGGAAGTTAACTGATAGCTAAAAGACTGCGGAACCCAAAGACCCCGGCACTTCGAATCCGTAGGGATCAGAATATATCCCAATCTGTTTGACTGGCAACCGTCATAACAGCCACACTCGGGTCCGGCAACTGCGGCGGCACTCTCTGAGTCAACCACCGAATGTTTGCCCCAGTCTGAATCTCTTGTAACACTAGATAGACAAGAGAATGTATAAATCAAGCAATTCATGGATTGCCGGAAGTTGCCGTCGAAGAGAAGCTCCTCCGAGAACGAAGCGACTCTGAGAGAGTTCTTAACCTACTATCCACGCGTGGATGTAACTAGGGCTGCCTCACGTCTAACCAACTCCAATCAGCCACTGAAGGGCGGAGTTATACGTGAACAAACTACTGCCCTCAAAAGAAATTACATTGAGAATAATATCCCGTAAATCTTTTCTTGAAGACGTAATGATAACGCCTCAGTAAGGCGGATTACGTATAATAAAGCGTCTAAGTTAAGTCTACTATACATAATGTCGTTCCCAACATTGAAATTGGAAAAGACATAAACGGTGAAAAAGAATATATGCAGTCTTTAATCACACCGTCTAGACGCATATGAACTCTCGGTATGCCCCGCTCTGCCAAAATAAATTATATGTAAAAAAGATAAAATGGCAGAAATGAGCCACGCGGACAAGAAACTAAACTATCATGCTTAGTAGCAGGCTTGTATATATATATAAATATATAGCGTCGAAAAATAAAACACATGTTGTAATTACAATATTGGACTGCGTCGGTAAGTCAGGGACAAAGTCCCTGTACCGATCGAAAAATCCGAGTCCAATGACGCTATAAGTCTCTTATCCAAGATCGCAGCAATGAAGTCCGAAAAATAATCACTGGAAGAAATGCCAGAAGATATGAAAGGCATCTTCCGATACTACTAAAGGGAAAACTCGAAATCTTTCGAATCCCTTTCGCCATCCTGTCGGACCCTATAAAGCGTTCGGTCGTCCGTAGCTTGATGCAACCGCGGACCGCACCGACCCAGCGCCGTCGGATAATTCCTGATTCGACCGAGAAACCGTCAATTGCTGGGATGCTGCGAAACAACTGTGCTAACTCGGATAGCACGTCCGTCACTGAGGCCTGAGGAGCAGCGGTCTTACGATGCATTGCCGCAGGAAGCTCCGAGATCGTTACCGCGTGCATACTTCCAATATGCGAGCGAACGGAGTGTATAGGCCTCGTGTCCCTTGGCTACCGGATGGCGCGACCTATTCGCTGTGGAATCACTGAATGCCGAAACTGATCGGATACTCGAGGTCACGTAGCCAATGTGCGGTCGTGTGCCCTGCTGTGAGGATGAGGAAGCATTAAAGACAGTCTCTCGGACTGTCAATATAACGGAGCGTCCCGAGCAACGGACATATGCTCCGAATGTAAAATATCTGAACCACAACATGCGGTCCCCTATGTTGTTGGCTTCCTCCGATCTGTCCTCAATCTGCCGTCACTGGGTGAGTACTAAAGTAAATAAAGTGCTCGCATCACCCAAATCTCCATCCTAGACCGCAACGGACGAACCCGGCAGCCGAACCATTCGATGAATGTACGCTACACCGGGTGAGCTAGCGAATGTCACTCCGTAAGCGATAGACATATTCCATGAGCACTTATTGCCGCTAACTCTTCATTAACTATGACGACAGAGGCACACTTTTGAAAGACATCTCCATAATTCTTCGAACAAGAAACTAGAAATGCTTGGATAGCAAGCATAAAATAATAATATATATAGCGTCGTTCAATAATTCGAAAGTTTGTGTGACATTATTGGACTATGTCGGAACTGAGGGACGATGTCCCTGAACCGAACCAAAAATTTCTAAGTCCACCGACGCTATCAGTTTCTTATCCGGCATCGCAGCATATGTTGTTCCGAAAGGGAAAGCTTGAAATCCACCGAATCCCTTTCGGTATCCCGTCGGACTGGATGAAACTTTCGGACGTCCGTACCCGCTTCCGCGGAGCGTCCCGACCCAGCATCGTCGGATAAAATATATGCGACAGATTCAGTTGATGCTGGGATGCTGCGATAAACTGTGCTATTTAAGGAAAGCACGTCCGTTCCCGAGGCCTGTGCAGTAGCGGACTTACGATGCATTGCCGCTGGAAGCTCCGTGTACGTTGACTCCCGCATACTTCCTATGCGAACGTCCGGAGTCTGCAGGCCTCGGGTCCCCGGCTACCGACCCAGCGCTGTCGGATAATTCTCGATCCGACACCGTTTCTGTCGGCTGCTGGGATGCTGCGATAAGCTGTGCTATGTGCACAAGAATGTCCGGCGTCGAGACCTGCGGAGGCGCAGTCTATCGCTGCTTCGCCGAGGGCAGCTCCGCATCAGATGGCTCCCGCATACTTTTCCTATGCGAACGTCCGGAGTCCATCGGTCTCGAATCCCTGGCTGCCGGATGGTGTGACCTGGTCGCCGAAGAATCCTTGATCGGCGAAGCTGGTAATATATCGGCGGTCACGCAGCCAAGGTGCGGTCGTGTGCGCTGACGAGAAGAGGAAGCCTTAGCAGTCTCAGCGGACTGCCTATACAACGGAGCGTCCCGAGCGACGGACGTATGCTCCGCTAACGACACATTTGTACCACAACATCTGGGGCCAGATGTTGTTGAACGAGAGAGGGGCCTCTCTCGCTTGCCGTCCGGATGGACCGGAACGAGCTATGAACCGGACTAAAAGGCTTCCTCCGTTCTCCCTCCGATCCGCCGTCACTGGGTGTGCATTAAGTTAATTTTATAGTGCTCGCATCACCCCAAAATTCCTTCTAGACCGCAACGGACGAACCCGGCTGCCGAACCATTCGGTGAATGGACGCTACACCGGGCGAGCTAGCGGACGTCAAAGGCCGTCGAACCTACTAGGGTCCTCTTAGGCAATTGGCGTATTTACATGAGCACTTTTCCGCTAGCCCTTCATTAATTGTGACGACGGAGGCACACTGTTGGAAGACATCACAGATACATCACCCTAATCTTGATCGTCTGAAATAGAAATTGATAAAGTAGAGTGACCCTGCGGGGAAAGGACCGGAGTGTCCAAATCCCCAACAACATACCGTGACATACGCTTCCCATATTGTCATCGAAATCATACGATACAGAACCGGAGTTAATGCGAGTACACTGACCACATATAAAATGATAATAAGGTCAGAGGAAGACTTCCTCTTAAAACAATTGATCAATATCCTTTCAATGTGAAAAGAAAACAAGTCCTGGTACTCGCACTAATCCCTGGCAATCAAAATACATAATAATAATATGATCCATTAATATAGAAAAAATAATTGAAATCAAAATATTTTGAAAAAATATTTTTTCAGAACAGCCCAAGTTTCTGAAAAGTAACGTTGAGCCCCAATGGATCCCAAGCCTAAGTGTGGACAAAAATTTTAAAAATATTTTAAACAATTTATTCAACACTTACGAACAATAATAATGTATCTAGTTATGATTGAAATAACATAAAGATATTATTATTTAGAAATCCCCCCCTCACACAGAGGGCTGTTGTAAATGTAAACAATGAGTGTAAAAACACTAAAATAAGACTCCAGGCACCCAGGCCCGAAATCAGTTACCAAAAATACACCATCTGATGCAAAACAGAGACTTCCAGGGAAGAAACTGCAGAACATCAGATGGTAGATGCAGAACACAACGCCTAACCACCCGTAGGTGAAGACGTAAACATGGGGAAAGAACAGAATTCATTCTGTTATTCAGCTAAACTCCCAAGAAAATTTTAGTAATAATAATTACAGAAATTATGCCAAAAGCATGGGAGAATAGCAAGGGGGACTTAAAGGACAGGGAGAGAGGAAAAACACTTGAAAAAACAGTGTAACTAATAATCAGAATGACAACAAAATGGCTGCTGCCTTGAAAATAGGTAACTTAACATAATTTCATTAAAAAATTTTAAGTTACAGCCCTGATAATATTCTGTCACACATTCTTTTCCTCTCCTCCTTTTCTATCCTCCTTAGAATCACCATTTCACTAATATTTATGTGTCTGGCATCATTTAAACTGAGATTTAAAAGCACAAAGATCAGTCAGATGTTAACTGATGAAGGGCCAAACTTAGAATGATAAATGGCGCCAATTTCGGAACGTCCTTGACACTGCGCATGCGCAGTAGGGGCGAAGTGTGGAGGGCCTCTCAGGACATGTTTTTCTTTAGTTTTAGATGCAAATTTTGGGGATTGGGGGGCAAAATTTGTGTTTGGCCCTATATTTTAAGAGTTAGCACCAGCTATGTCTGGGTCATTGGTACAGTATAAAAATATTAAATGGTTTATGTCTGATATTTTACCCAAGTTGAAAAAATTGATGAATTTGTCCCTTGAGTGCAAGAAGGCTTTGCAACACTTTAGCATTGCAAAGCCTTCTTGCACTCAAGGGGTGAAATACCCCACCACCCATGCTATTCAGTAGATGATGATTCCAAAAACATAAAACAAACCTAGAGCATAAACTTTTGATGGCCAGAAAATAATTACAAAAATAAAAAACCTTTGTGGGACCTGAACAATGATTTTTAATTTTTTTAGGCCTTATCCCCTTTACCTGATAAAATTCATCACTACTAATTTATGATCAAATAAACTACTGATACAGTGGAACCTTGTTAACTGAATAGCCACTTTGCCAATGAAAATTATTCAACTAACAGAAGTATTCAATTAGCAGAGATTGTGTCACTTTCCTGTATTCTAGAGATAAACTTAGCATTTATTCTATTATATCTTGTTTGACAGAGCTCAATGAGCTCTGTCAAACAAGATATAATATTTTAAATGCCTGTATTGGATGTACTGAGGCCAAATAGATCTATAAACAAAGGAAAACCGGGGAGAGTCAGGGTAAATTCGCGACAGGTTACAAGATTTTTTATTTAATGAACAGGAATTTACTCTATAACCTTTTTTCAATTAACAGGTCAAATTTGTACTGGAGGTATGGTAAATGGTTTTGTGTTGGGAAATTATAGTCAATTATCAGGGTTATTCAATTACGAGATATATAACTAAGTGGGATCCACTGTACTAACATGTGCACTTTAACATTTTAAAATTACTAAACTTTATCCATTGTTTGCAAATTTCTTCAATCATTCATCTAACACAAATAAAGGACAACATTTGTGAAACCATTTCTTGAACAACTAAAAACTTTCATTTTTTTTTGGTCTCAAAGACAAAGCCCATGACTCCTTGTTGGAATGAGCTTGACACTGTGTTATAAACAACTTAATACATACCGGGAATGAGTAGATGAACAGGAAAATCAACAGTGCAAGAAGCAGGAACAATAGGAATCCTATGAAATACCACTTGTATCTACGCCAGATGATGAATTTCAGTGTCTTCCATGGTGAGGTAAACCACAGGAATGAAGTTGCTGGTCGTCTGAAAATAAAAACATTCCATATTATAACTGCAGGGAAGCTGTGTGTCTCAAATTCCTTTAACCCATAACCCTTTACTTAACGAATCGGCCACGTCTGCACATGTAATTTCCAAATTCAAGTTAGAAAAATATTATTTTTCGAAAAAATTTCAACAAAACCATATCATGTGATTCATCACTAAAACGAGCCCGCTCAGCATGAGGGGGGGAGGGGGGGGGGGGTGGGCACATGATATGGTTTTGTTGAATTTTATTTTTTTAAATTTGGAAAAATAAAATTTATAAAATTAAACTGATGGGAGTGCTTGAAGCCTAGTAGCAACTATCAGGGCTTTAAAAAAAATGAGGGTACAAGCAGGAGAGGGGTGGGGGGGAGGGGGGGGCTTTGCGAGATGTTATGTGTGGGGTGCAGGGGTCAGCCTGGCAGCTGATTTTAGGGAGAAGTGACTTCTCCCTTCAGAGACTTTAGGGAGAAGTCAGGACCCAGGAGGGAAAAGTCAGTGGACATGAAGGAGAAATCAGAAAAAAAACATAAAACGTATATGACATCGTGACAAAATAAATGAACATAGAGGACACAATTGTGGAGAAAAAAATAAATAAAAGTTATAAAAACTAAGTCAGATGGTATATAACAGAATGTAGGTTAAAATCCCCACCCCTCCCCCCCACCCCCCCACCCCACAAAAAACTGTGTCGTTCATGGTTTCTGAATACCCCCAAACTCTTTGCCTAACAGTGATGACTAAGGTTTCCATGTAGTTTGATTTTGTATTTGCCTCAACGCAGTGGATTTGAAATTTAGTATGACCCATGGTGAGAGTGTTCTTCTCTGTAATAGAAGGTATATTCTTTTTAAAAAAATATTTAAAGTGTTTAAAATAAATTTCAAGTTCATATAAGAAGCTGAGTCATTCATGGTTTCTGAATGCTCTGAGTTGAAAAGCGTAGTTAAAAAAGTTTTCGATATCCTTCGTAAATTAAGCATTATTAACAATTTGAGTTAATTTATTTCTTAGGTAAATGACAAAATATTTCAGTTGTCTCCCTTCCCGGCTGCGCTGGGTAATAATACACTGTTCAGAAAACTGACAATTTCTGCCAACCATCTTACACTGACATGTGCAATTGGTGCTTTGAAGGTCTGCCATTCTTATCGATCCAAATACCTGTGATTTCTATTGTAGCCTTATTACATTTAACCCCCTTCCAACACAACTTCACAAGTTTTCAAAGAAAAACATTCAATGCAAATTGCGGGGCGAATTTCAATGCAACCAATTTTTCAGTGGAACAGAGCGTAACCGCAAGCAATTTCTTTTTGTTTTGAAACGGTGGTTAACTTTAATAAATTCTAATTAACTCGATGCGTGTCATGTGTGATTCGTTGTTTTGGCTGGCACTTTGTTTTTAAATAGCCATTTTGTGCTGGTTGCTATCAGTTGGGGCGAATTGTTCGAACGACTATGCCATTACAATTCTTTTCAGAAATATAAAATTGGGCTAGTTTAGGCTATTTTCATAGCCGCGTGACGGACTTTAACAGCAGCCGTGTTTACTTTTTTTTGCGAATGCGAAAGCGGGTGTTTTTAAAAAATAAAACATAAGAAAATACAGTAAACTGCCATGTCTCCCAAGGAAGTTTTGGAGGGCGACTTGAATTTCGCCCCCAATGTAAGCCAAGGCAACTTGATGAATGACAAGGCGACTTCTTCGCACAAGTCGCCCACTCGGCTGACCCCTGGTGGGGTGGGCGGGTATCATGGGTGAGCTGAACATGTGCATTCTCAAATTATGCAATTTTTCATAATTTTCTGCAATATATCATTATTTATGTTCCAAACTGCTGAGATAATGCTGAAAATCAACCCTAATAGGTTAACTGCAACACAAGGAGCCTTCAGTTAAATATGAGGTGAAATCTGGGCAAATGTCACAAATAAAACATGTTGATGGAGGGTTGGGTGTCTGGTTCTCAGTGTAGAAAATATGCCAGACAATTTTTTGGAAAAATGCTTTATAATGCACCAGATACAACATGAATTAATGTAACTTAGATGTGAGTCTTCCATGGAAGACGTGTGTCGCCTGCACTATATTTTAATATTTCAGACAGAATTCTAAGTGGAAAAGGGGCATAACTCTGGAAAAAATACAGCGGATCAAAAAATAAAATAGGAGGTGCACAATGCCATTATGTGATAAAGAGTCACTGAAAGTTTCATCAAAATCCATTCATAGGTTAAAGAGAAGTGGCGGATAAGAGAAAGTGTGACGCGGACGATGACGCGGAAGACGCAAGACGACAAAAATAATCCCTATATGTCGCTCCCCACTTCGTGGGGCGGCGACACAAAAATATGCTAGTATCAACTAATATTCTGTTAACTTCAAGGGCTTCAGTTATTCACACAAATGTTAAAAGGGTATTTGAGAACATTTTCTGTTGTTTACTCGGCACTGCTTTAGTATTATGAAGGAGGAGGAGTGCTAGTGAATTGATTGTGACAACTACCCTGTTTCAACTTTGTTAACAGTTCCAACATGCTTTCAAATTTCAAATATTGTTGCATGACCAAGTCACAATATAATATTCAGTATAGTTTAACTTGCTATTGTTGTGTATTAAGACTTTAACACATGTGTCATTGATAACTTGAGATTTTGGAAAATTGACAAATATCATTTTCAACTGATTTTTAATAGAGAATTAGGCAACAATAAACAAAAAATAAAAAAACCATACTAACAAGTTAGTACTTGGGAGTCACTTATGGAATCAATCATGCAGACTCCTGCCAGAATCAAGTAAAAAATAAGTAAATGGATCAGAATGGATTGAATTTTTTGTCATTTTTAGCTTACTTCTATGATAAAATTAGGGGAATAATTTAAACATATTTTATTTACATCAAATTTAAATCTGGGGAATGGGGTTGGGCATTTCCAAGGCCATCATTCATACTTTCATGGACATTGAGCTGTTCTGGATGAGTTTAAGATTTCTGAAGCCTCATTCTGCAAACAGGAAATGAAACTAACCTTTCTGTGTAATAAAAAGTTGTAGCAAGTACCTGGAATCAGCGGTGGAATGAAACTAAACAGCGAACTATACTTTCCATACCTATTATGATGTTTGTCAAAGCAATTCGTAATTTCAATGGGAAAGCGGGGGTGGGTGTCTGAAAATGGCAGTAAAAAAATTGCACAAGGTGGTGGGTGAGTGTAAAAGTGGCCTAAACCGAAAAATGGGACATGACGTCTGCATTTCTAGTGTCTATGGGCAGTCTTCAATAATTTGCAATAAAAGAAATTTTGATGAACAAATTCAGAACACCAAAAATAATGTAACCCTCAACCAGTTAAAGTAATAAATTTTGATGTTGTGTGCATTAGGTAAAGAATTAAAAGCCTTATTCTGATTCTTCACAGTTTTTCTACTGCTCATGAGGTGCCCCAACCCAGCCTTTAGTGTCAACATGTTCGTTAACTCCTAGCACTCTGGTAGTATTTCAAATTTTTCGTCATTGACTCCATATTGTCCATGCAGCATGAAAAATTTTACAAATTATATCTTGTTTGACAGAGCTCAATGAGCTCTGTCAAACAAGATATAATTTGTAAAATTCTTAGTTGCATTGTGGGAAAAATGCTGCTGCTGAAAACTATGGTATTTTGACATCAGAGTGCAGAGGGTTAAATTCAAAACTTGCAGGCAGTGGTTTCTTGTCAAGTCTTGGCTGTCTTTCCTGGCAGTCCTGTACTTCAGAAAAAGCACAAATTTAGACTTGACTTCCAGCACTCGACCAATTAATGATGAAATAGGAAATACATTTGTGTTAATTTACATTTATGCATCTTTTTTGAAAAATAAACACCATCCACATAATATATGAGTTAATTTCTGCTGAGCAGATCAAACTAGATGTTCACAAAGCCAATATAATAAACAGACAATGTATTTTAATCATGCTTTGTTGAAAACATGTGCAAATGATATACATCAATCAAAATAGATAAAATTTTAAAGGTTCATAATTTCCTAGTAATTTTGAAACACAATGCTAGCCAATAAAAATTTCTACCGGTGGTGGAGTGGGGTTCAATTTCAGTAAGGGAGGTGGCCGAGTACACAAAAACATTTTTTTTTGCCTAAAGGATAAAATTTAATTTAAATGGGCATGCAGATTTTCTTCTCCACTACTAAAAAAGCTTCTTGCATTGTCACTTACTTTGGTTCATCTAAAGTTGGATTCAAATTTGGGTCATCACGTGCTTTTCCAGCAGGATTCAAGTCAGCCTCTTCTTTTGGTATTAATTCCATTTCCAATTCAAGCTTTCCCTGTAATCCATTGTAATAATTATTATCAAATTACTTAAATTCAGGGGTATTAGAAGAAACCCCAACTTGTAATATATGACAAGCAAAATGGACCACTTTGTTGTTGAACTGATAACCAGAATACCAAGAACTTCATACAAAACAAAATCAGGGTGCAAAGCCATTTTAAAATAATTAGAAATTACCATGGGGCCAACATAATTAATTATTGGGGGACAGGATAACTTTGTTAACCCTTTACCTAACATGAAAGGAAGAGGACACTTGCAAACAAAATTCATGAATAACTAAAATCTGTTTCTCAACCCCCTCCCACAAAGCCCTTTTGGCTGCCACATCTCTCTTTTTATAACAAGTGTAAACTTAAAAAAATGAAAATTAAATGGTTTGTGTCTTATACTTTACCCAAGTTAATAAAACTGATAAATTTGTCCCTTGAGTGCTAAAGCACTGCAAAGTCTTCTTGCACTCCAGGGACAAAATACACCACCACCCCACTATTCTGTAGATTGTGAGGCCTATAATGTAAAACAAGCCAAGAACATGAATTTCTGATGGCAGAGAAATAATTACAAAAACTAGAGGTACTGTGAGCAAACTCACAAAGTGATACCACCCCCCCCCCCCCCCCACGCCTGAAATGTATAAGTTAGATTATCTCCCCTTGGAAATGTCAGAACAGAATTATATTGCTTACATCTTCATATGGAGTTCTTCCATTGTGTAAAGTTTCATGAAAATTCTTCATACGGTTTAGGAGGAGTTGCACTTACAAGGATGGACAGACGGTATAAGTTAGATTATCTCCCCTTGGAAATGTCAGAACGGAATTATATTGCTTCATGCACATTTTCATATGGAGTTCTTCCATTGTGTAAAGTTTCAGGAAAATTCTTCAAACGGTTTAGGAGGAGTTGCGCTAACAAGGATGGACGGACGGACGGATGGATGGACAGGGTGATTCCTATATACCCCCCCCCCCCCCAAACTTTGTTTGCGGGGGGTATAATAAACTAGATGTGGCCCATCCCAATTTGGGACTATGAATACCCCCTCCCCACCCCACCACGACACACTCCCTGATAGTGCACAACAATAATACAAAGTAACATTAATATCCTTCAAAGCACTCAAAAGTTCTGAGCCTGACACCACTTGTTATAGTTGAACGTGGATGTGGGGTATGTAAACTTGAACTAAGTCTGTGACCGTGACCTTGTAGACAGACATTCCAACCAACTTTATTCGCGACACATCCTCTAGTGGTGGGCAACATTAATACCAAGTATCATTAATATCCTTCAAGACTATCAAAAGTTCTGAGCCGGATACGACTTGTCGTATATTTGGAGATGGGTATGTGAACTTGAAGTCTGTGACCTTGATCCTGTAGGCAACATTCGCAACACACCCTGTGGTGGTGGGCAACATTAATACCAAGTATCATTAATATCCTTCAAGGCCATCAAAAGTTCTGTGCCGGACATGATTTGTGTATTTAGATATGGGTATGCAAACTTGAACTGAGTCTGTGACCTTCAACTTGTAGACAGGCATTCCAAAGTTATTCGTGACACACCCTCTGGTGGTGGGAATCATTAATACCAAGTAACATTAATATCCTTCAAGGCCATCAAAAGTTCTGAGCAGGACACGACTTGTGTATATTTGGAGATGGGTATGTGAACTTGGAACTAAGTCTGTGACCTTGACCTTGTAGACAGGCATTCCAACCTTATTCGCAACACACCTTCTGGTGGTGGGCAACATTAATACCAAGTATCAATAATATCCTTCAAGGAATCAAAAGTTCTGAGCCAGATATGTCTTGCAGACAGATGGACAGATGGATGGATAGGTCTGTCCGTCCATTCATTCGGATAGATGGACAGACAGACAGACAGACAGAGAGATCAACATACAAAGTGATTTCCCACAACTACCAAGAAAGAAAATTCCATAATTTTTCCATACCCTTTGCAGCAGTTTTTTAGCCTAAACTCTAGGGTGAAAATATATCTTACAAAACACATGTACATTTAATGTGTTGGAGTTTAACCTTACAGCCAGTTCTCTTGAGTTTTTTACCACCAATTATCACAAGTGATGAACCAAAACTATTAAAATTCTTTAGTAACAAGTCAATCAATAACTGTTGGCTGTGCTGGTTTTTTTTTGGTTTTTTTTGAGCATTTTTTATCCAAAATAGTATGTTTTCTGGAGGCCTCATATCTTGTTAATGCCACTTCCCCTCTATTGACCACCTATTTGGGGATGTTTTGATCAAAACATTTGGGGACGTTTGACTCAGATTCTATTTGACACGTCAAAACACTTGTCACAGACGAGACATTTTGTCTCTTGACTTTCTTTTGAATTTCATGATCCTGCTAATCCAGTGTGTGAATTTGGGATTTTCCAACCATTTTTCTCTAAACAAACATTCCCCATTTCCTTTCACTTTAATTTGTTGACGGTATTACACAATGCCTCAACTTAGCAGATCAAACTTTCAAGTTTGCGTGTTGTTTTTTTTGATGTTCACAACATAAACATGTTATTATTGGGCACAGCAATTTTGATCATGGAAATATATGGATCAATTAATGGTTGTTAATGTTTGTATCAGATCGGTTATTTCCGTGACGGGTTACAAAGGCCTAAATTTTGAGTTTTGAAATTTGATTCAAAATGAAAAAAAAACTAAAATAATAATAATAATTTTCTAGAGCGTAAAACCACAAATAGTGCTCTAAAATGCTTAACAGAAATAAACACACTTTTCTGAAATAAAGAGTCACATCTGTTTTGGTTGCCTCTTAGAGAGGTTCAGGAGAATGCTTCAGTAAATAGGAAAGTTTTAAGATTTCTTTTGAAGACATCAAGAGTTTCTGAAATTCTGACACTAATTGGCAGGGAATTCCACAATCTGGGACCCACGATGGAGAACACACGTTCATGAGCCTGATTAGATCTGCTAAAAGGTATAACTAGTTGAATTTGTTTTTTAGATCTGAGACTGCGTGATGGTTTATATACAGTGAGGAGCTCTTGCAGGTAAACTGGAGCCAGTTTGTGGATACATTTGAATACTGAAATCAATATTTTGAAATTAATTCTCTGTTTAACTGGAAGTCAGTGCAGTTGTCTTAAACAGGTGTTATGTGTTCAGAGCATTTGGTACCAGTAATTATCCTAGTAACAGTACTCTGAACTTTTTGAAGCTTCCGAATCAGGCACAGGGGCAGCCCCACTAACACTGAATTACAATAGTCTAGTTGTGAGGTGATGAAGGAGTGCACAAGTTTTTCAAGTGCTGACTGGTTAAGATAAGGTCACAGTCTTCCAACATTACGAAGCTGCCAGTAGCATTTTTGACATATATTATTGATATGGATGTCTAGTTTTAAATTTGAGTCCATAATCAGTCCAATATTCCTGACTGATTCACTTTTCATAGTGATGTTGTTTCCAACCAGAATTCATGTAACAGAGAGTGTAGGCATGCGAACCCCGGATATCACTAAGAATTCAGTTTTTGAGTAATTCATTTTCAGTTTAAAGTCTATCATCCATTCCTGCACAAGATTTATGCAAATTTCCATGTTATTGACTGCGGTGAATGAGTCACTTGGAACAGATGGGTTGAATGTGATGTACAGTTGGGTGCTGTCTGCATACAGATGATATGATATGCCATGCTTTTTAAGAAGGCGACCTAGAGAAGAAGAGTTCAGAGTAAACAAGAGTGGTCCAAGAACTGAGCCCTGAGGAACACCACACTTTAACGTCCTGCTTTCTGAACCGATCTTATTGATATATATTTGTTGACTGCGACCTTCTAGATATGATGCAAACCACAATAAGACAGTTCCACATATGCCATGCTGTGTCAATGTCTGCATGAGAATACCATGGTTGACTGTGTCGAATGCTGCTGACAAATCCAAGAGAACAAGCAGTACAGCCTTACCCTCAGACACTGATTTAACAATGGCATTGATAACTCGCAGTAAGGATGTTTCTGTACTGTGGTTGGCTTTATATGCAGACTGGAAAGGCTCTAAAAGATATCATTTCATGCAGATGATTTTTGAGTTGTAAAGCAACAACACTTTCCATCAAGTTAGACAGGAGAGAGAGGTTCGATACTGGTCGATAATTCTTCAGGTTGTCAGGATCAAGAGATGGTTTCTTGATGAGTGGAGTAACAAGTGCTTTTTTCAAAGGGTTTGGAACAAACCCCTCGTGTAGGGGTGCAGATATAATAAATGTTATGGCTGGCAAAAGATAATCAATTGTCTCTTTCAAAAGGAATGTTGGAATTTGATATAGATCATTGGATTTATTGGATGAGGATAAAATCATTTTTCGAATGTCTTCTTCTGAGACAGAGTGAAAGTTAAAAAATTTATAGTAATTTATATATTTTTTATACTTACCAATGACCCAGATATAGCTGGTGCTAACTCTTAAAATATAGGGCCAAACACAAATTTTGCCCCCCAATCCCCAAAATTTGCATCTAAAACTAAAGAAAACATGTCCTGAAAGGCCCTCCACACTTCGCCCCTACTGCGCATGCGCAGTGTCAAGGACGTTCCGAAATTGGCGCCATTTATCATTCTAATAACCAGTGCCTGGTAAGCGCTATGTACTCAGCGGGGAGGCAAGAGTTCCCAACTCCTGGGAGGGCCATCCCCGTCTGGGTCATTGGTAAGTATAAAAAATATATAAATTACTATAAATTTTCTAACATTTTTATACTGTACCAATGACCCAGACATAGCTGAATAGTAAAAAGGCTGGAGGGCCAAGGACATAGAGCAAAATGGAATACGCTCAATAAAATAAAATAGAGTCATCCCCTGTAGGGAAAAGAAGTAACAGGCCTTACATGTATCTTTCTTATTTATGATAAATTAGAAAGATACAACACCTTCCAAAATTGAGCTTCATACATCCATGTACTCTATTAATATCCAATATAATCCTTATACTAATAATTTTTAAAGTAAGCCAATAATAAAGTAAGTCTAGAGAATAGAGACTCTTATACTCCTAAAAGTGTCTGAGAATTGCATAATCATGTCCGTTGACATATGCAATATTCAAAAGCTATACTTTAAAAACTAAGACTTGAATGAATTTTATAAACTTAAACTTCTCACTAACCAACCATCCCAATAACAGCTCAGAATTACTAACTCCGGAGGAGGTATCCCCTTGTTTTCATAGTAAAACAGGTGACCCAAGGGAACACCCTCCCCCCCCCCCCCCCTTTTTCTTGCCCTGGGTCAAATAGCCCAGAGCGAAGAGGGCAGCCGAACGGAGACACTGCCGAAACAGACAGCCTACCTAGCTATAGTAGCAACTGTTAAGAGAATGACATTCTGAGCAGTAGATAATAGACCTAACAAAAGAGGCCTCAAGAAATTGACTCGATATTTCTAAGATAAAATTCATGAATGTGGATGGCTGAGCGCAATGAGCGGCCTTCAAAAATCTATAATAGCGACACTATTAAAGTAAGCCCAAGAAGTAGAAGAACTCTTACTTCATGAGCCGAAATCTTAAGCACAACTGCTAAGTCAATGATATACCATAAGCAGTACACTAGTTAATAGAATCCATAACAATAAA
Organism: Pictodentalium vernedei; assembly: GCA_031216915.1. NCBI lineage: Eukaryota > Metazoa > Mollusca > Scaphopoda > Dentaliida > Dentaliidae > Pictodentalium > Pictodentalium vernedei. The sequence goes on from CM062295.1 coordinate 745,766,670, forward strand.
ATGGAGCGTAACGTCCTTCTACTAGACATCAAAGACAGAAGAAGTTTACGCCCTTGTAATAAACAGATATCTGTTTATAAATACATAAACTGTACCCGGAAAGAGTAAAGGCCTATGCCCATACGAAGACGGAAGGACCTTAAAATAATAGGTTCCGGATAATAGGAGCCTAACTCTAATGCAACAATCCAACCTAAATAGTAACAGAAGTATTGATTCCGAAACTATGAAAGTGAAAATCATCCATCGATAGTGCATGAAACTCACTGACTCTACAGTAAAAAAGAAACCAACAGAATTACTGTCTAAAAGGTCAGAATTTGAAAACTACTGTTTCCAGAGGCTCAAATAATTACTTAGCTAAATAAGAACCGAAGTTAAAATCCGTATAGGAATTTAATCTAAAGATTCTAAGTCTATTTATCAAAAAGTTACTAACTGACTTAGATAAAGAGACAAAAGACTCAATTGTAAACTATCGTAGAGTGCATAGGTATGAGGTAACATAAACCTATAACCTAAATAATAACAGGCTGCAGTAGATCTTGTGAAACAAGTATACTAAAAAATAGCAATGAGTAGTATGGAGGGATCAACAATATGAACATAATGATCCCTACACCACGACGGAAGAGCCTCCACTTTAGTCGCATAGAATAGCGAAGAAGAGGATCTCCTATAGTAAGAAATCGCGTCCAAAGCTCGTCCAGTACAGTGCTTACAATGCAATACGGACCACACAACGGAATACATGAAGGTTGCGACCTTGCTGGTTGTGATAAAGATGACACGATTTACCCAGTGAAAAAATATCCTCACATAGAGGAAGATTTCACGTTAAGATCCACAGTAGACAAGAGAGTAAATTACTCATGATCTCTGTGAAGATAGAGATGCTATCAACAGAAATGTATTGTGGTTGTTTATCTTAGCAATACCTGCTAAAACAACAGCGCCGGAGGATACGCGTATCCTATCATTCCGTCCTATAGATCAATAGAGCGTTAACACTATTAGCTCAGAGATCTGGACAAGCCAACACATACGTCTGCAATTGATTAGCAAGCTGTGTCATAAATAAAACATCATTGGGCGCTCCCATAGATAGCAAATCTGATTGAATACTTGTTTGTTGAGAGTCCATTCTGACAGCAACAAGCGACCCGTAAGAGAACGGGAGTCCGATAAAACAATCAGACGACCCAGAATATGACGGACCAAAACTGAACTTGGTGTACTATAACCAACAGACGGATTCTTTCCATTAAATTGAATAACGGAAACGAAAGAGTGCCTCCCTGGTTCCGGAGATACGCCACTACTGTCGAATTAAAGGACAGGAATTTGGGCATGCGTTTCTGAATAATGTTCATGCAATGACATAAAGCAAGCCTAAAAAACATTATTCCGCGGAAGTTAAACTGATAGCTAAAAGACTGCGGAACCCAAAGACCCTGGCACTTCGAATCCGTAGGGATCAGTATATATCCCAATCTGTTTGACTGGCAACCGTCATAACAGCCACACTCGGGTCCGGCAACTGCGGCGGCACTCTCTGAGTCAACCACCGAATGTTTGCCCCAGTCTGAATCTCTTGTAACACTAGATAGACAAGAGAATGTATAAATCGAGCAATTCATGGATTGCCGGAAAGTTGCCGTCGAAGAGAAGCTCCTCCGAGAACGAAGCGACTCTGAGAGAGTTCTTAACCTTACTATCCACGCGTGTGGATGTAGCTAGGGCTGCGTCACGTCTAACCAACTCCAATCAGCCACTGAAGGGCGGAGTTATACGTGAACAAACTACTGCCCTCAAAAGAAATTACATTGAGAATAATATCCCGTAAATCTTTTCTTGAAGACGTAATGATAACGCCTCAGTAAGGCGGATTACGTATAATAAAGCGTCTAAGTTAAGTCTACTATACATAATGTCGTTCCCAACATTGAAATTGGAAAAGACATAAACGGCGAAAAAGAATATATGCAGTCTTTAATCACACCGTCTAGATGCATATGAACTCTCGGTATGCCCTGCTCTGCCAAAATAAACTATTTGTAAAAATGATAAAATGGCAGAAATGAGCCACGCGGACAAGAAACTAAACTATCATGCTTAGTAGCAGGCTTGTATATATATAAATATATAGCGTCGAAAAATAAAACACATGTTGTAATGACAATATTGGACTGCGTCGGTAAGTCAGGGACAATGTCCCTGTACCGATCGAAAAATCCGAGTCCAATGACGCTATAAGTCTCTTATCCAAGATCGCAGCAATGAAGTCCGAAAAATAATCACTGGAAGAAATGCCAGAAGATATGAAAGGCATCTTCCGATACTACTAAAGGGAAAACTCGAAATCTTTCGAATCCCTTTCGCCATCCTGTCGGACCCTATAAAGCGTTCGGTCGTCCGTAGCTGATGCAACCGCGGACCGCACCGACCCAGCGCCGTCGGATAATTCCTGATTCGACCGAGAAACTGTCAATTGCTGGGATGCTGCGAAACAACTGTGCTAACTCGGATAGCACGTCCGTCACTGAGGCCTGAGGAGAAGCGGTCTTACGATGCATTGCCGCTGGAAGCTCCGTGATCGTTACCCCGTGCATACTTCCAATATGCGAGCGAACGGAGTGTATAAGCCTCGTGTCCCTTGGCTACCGGATGGCGCGACCTATTCGCCGTGGAATCACTGAATGCCGAAACTGATCGGATACTCGAGGTCACGTAGCCAATGTGCGGTCGTGTGCCCTGCTGTGAGGATGAGGAAGCATTAAAGACAGTCTCTCGGACTGTCAATATAACGGAGCGTCCCGAGCAACGGACATATGCTCCGAATGTAAAATATCTGAACCACAACATGCGGTCCCCTATGTTGTTGGCTTCCTCCGATCTGTCCTCAATCTGCCGTCACTGGGTGAGTACTAAAGTAATTAAAGTGCTCGCATCACCCAAATCTCCTTCCTAGACCGCAACGGACGAACCCGGCAGCCGAACCATTCGATGAATGTACGCTACACCGGGTGAGCTAGCGAATGTCACTCCGTAAGCGATAGACATATTCCATGAGCACTTATTGCCGCTAACTCTTCATTAACTATGACGACAGAGGCACACTTTTGAAAGACATCTCCATAATTCTTCGAACAAGAAACCAGAAATGCTTGGATAGCAAGCATAAAATAATAATATATATAGCGTCTTTCAATAATTCGAAAGTTTGTGTGACATTATTGGACTATGTCGGAACTGAGGGACGATGTCCCTGAACCGAACCAAAAATTTCTAAGTCCACCGACGCTATCAGTTTCTTATCCGGCATCGCAGCATATGTTGTTCCGAAAGGGAAAGCTTGAAATCCTCCGAATCCCTTTCGGTATCCCGTCGGACCGGATGAAACTTTCGGACGTCCGTACCCGCTTCCGCAGAGCGTCCCGACCCAGCATCGTCGGATAAAATATATGCGACAGATTCAGTTGATGCTGGGATGCTGCGATAAACTGTGCTATTAAGGAAAGCATGTCCGTTCCCGAGGCCTGTGCAGTAGCGGACTTACGATGCATTGCCGCCGGAAGCTCCGTGTACGTTGACTCCCGCACACTTCCTATGCGAACGTCCGGAGTCTGCAGGCCTCGAGTCCCCGGCTACCGACCCAGCACTGTCGGATAATTCTCGATCCGACACCGTTTCTGTCGGCTGCTGGGATGCTGCGATAAGCTGTGCTATGTGCACAAGAATGTCCGGCGTCGAGACCTGCGGAGGCGCAGTCTATCGCTGCTTCGCCGAGGGCAGCTCCGCATCAGATGGCTCCCGCATACTTTTCCTATGCGAACGTCCGGAGTCCATCGGTCTCGAATCCCTGGCTGCCGGATGGTGTGACCTGGTCACCGAAGAATCCTTGATCGGCGAAGCTGGTAATATATCGGCGGTCACGCAGCCAAGGTGCGGTCGTGTGCGCTGACAAGAAGAGGAAGCCTTAGCAGTCTCAGCGGACTGCCTATACAACGGAGCGTCCCGAGCGACGGACGTATGCTCCGCTAGCGACACATTTTGTACCACAACATCTGGGGCCAGATGTTGTTGAACGAGAGAGGGGCCTCTCTCGCTTGCCGTCCGGATGGACCGGAACGAGCTATGAACCGGACTAAAAGGCTTCCTCCGTTCTCCCTCCGATCTGCCGTCACTGGGTGTGCATTAAGTTAATTTTATAGTGCTCGCATCACCCCAAAATTCCTTCTAGACCGCAACGGACGAACCCGGCTGCCGAACCATTCGGTGAATGGACGCTACACCGGGCGAGCTAGCGGACGTCAAAGGCCGTCGAACCTACTAGGGTCCTCTTAGGCAATTGGCGTATAACATGAGCACTTTTCCGCTAGCCCTTCATTAATAGTGACGACGGAGGCACACTGTTGGAAGACATCACAGATACATCACCCTAATCTTGATCGTCTGAAATAGAAATCGATAAAGTAGAGTGACCCTGCGGGGAAAGGACCGGAGTGTCCAAATCCCCAACAACATACCGTGACATACGCTTCCCATATTGTCATCGAAATCATACGATACAGAACAAGAGTTAATGCGAGTACACTGACCACATATAGAATGATAATAAAGTCAGAGGAAGACTTCCTCTTAAAACAATTGATCAATATCCTTTCAATGAGAAAAGAAAACAAGTCCTGGTACTCGCACTAACCCCTGGCAATCAAAATACATAATAATAATATGATCCATTAATATAGAAAAAATAATTGAAATCAAAATATTTTGAAAAAATATTTTTTCAGAATAGCCCAAGTTTCTGAAAAGTAACGTTGAGCCCCAATGGATCCCAAGCCTAAGTGTGGACAAAAATTTTAAAAATATTTTAAACAATTTATTCAACACTTACGAACAATAATAAAGTATCTAGTTATGATTAAAATAACATAAAGATATTATTTATTAGAAATCCCCCCCTCACACAGAGGGCTGTTGTAAATGTAAACAATGAGTGTAAAAACACTAAAATAAGACTCCAGGCACCCAGGCCCGAAATCAGTTACCAAAAATACACTATCTGATGCAAAACAGAGACTTTCAGGGAAGAAACTGCAGAACATCAGATGGTAGATGCAGAACACAACGCCTAACCACCCGTAGGTGAAGACGTAAACATGGGGAAAGAACAGAATTCATTCTGTTATTCAGCTAAACTCCCAAGAAATTTTAGTAATAATAATTACAGAAACTATGCCAAAAGCATGGGAGAATAGCAAGGGGGAACTTAAAGGACAGGGAGAGAGGAAAACACTTGTAAAAACAGTGTAACTAATAATCAGAATGACAACAAAATGGCTGCTGCCTTGAAAATAGGTAACTTAACATAATTTCATTAAAAAATTTTAAGTTACAGCCCTGATAATATTCTGTCACACATTCTTTTCCTCTCCTCCTTCTCTATCCTCCTTAGAATCACCATTTCACTAATATTTACGTGTCTTGCATCATTTAAACTGAGATTTAAAAGCACAAAGATCAGTCAGATGTTAACTGATGAAGGGCCAAACTTAGAATGATAAATGGCGCCAATTTTGGAACGTCCTTGACACTGCGCATGCGCAGTAGGGGCGAAGTGTGGAGGGCCTTTCAGGACATGTTTTCTTTAGTTTTAGATGCAAATTTTGGGGATTGGGGGGCAAAATTTGTGTTTGGCCCTATATTTTAAGAGTTAGCACCAGCTATGTCTGGGTCATTGGTACAGTATAAAAATATTAGAAAAATAACGTTTTATGTCAAGATGATCAAACTCTGGTGGTTCATATGATGGTATACTATACAGAAGTACTTAAATTTTAGATATGAAATAATCGCTGAATTTTTCCAGAATTTCTTCAGTATTTAGATGATCTGGGAGAATGACTTTTTTTTTTGTTCTTTACCAAGGAGACTATTGGTTAGCGAGAACAGCACCCTTGTATTAGATGACGCCTCTATAAGAGAATTGTAGTACTCCCTCTTCGCCTTTTTGATGATCTTATTAATTGTATTTCTTTGGTGGCAGAACATCTGCCGGTGAACCTCAAGCTTCAGTTTATTGTAAAGACGCTCAAGTCTGCGATGCTGTTGTTTAGTAACAAATTTGAATTTCATGAACATCGAAGTGATTCTGAATATGTTTAATTAAATTTCTATACTTTTTCCATACCATTTACATAAAAAAGTCATTTAATAAATTCCATACTTTTTCCAGACTTTCAGACTCGTGTACGAACCCTGTTCCTATATACCCCCCTGAACTTTGTTCATGGAGAGTATAAACATAAAATGAAACACTGCCCGTCCACATGCCATTTTACAAAAAATGGCCCGAGAAACAGATCTACTTTGAAATAGTGGTGGTTTGGAGAAAAAAGATTTTTATTTTAAAGAATCTCAGGCTTTTTGGGCACTGCTCCCAGACCAAAGTAGCTAAAACGTCAAATGAACAAACTTGGTTGGGTACCCTGTAGAGATAATTTGTGTCAAGTTTGGTTGTTTTGGAAGCAGTGGTTCTACAGTTAAAACTGGAAGTCCTGTCATGAAATGCACACAAATAACACGTTGATCTGCGCGCTAATCTATGTGTTATGACCCTACTAAGGCTACCAAATTCTGTACATATGGCCTGTGCACAAGCAATGTTTTAGCCAATGGACCTCCGGGTAGCCCGGAGGTCCAATGGCAGAAACATTGCCTGTGTTTGCTATGAGTAACCAGGAGAACCTGCTGTGCTTTGGATGCCATTCGATATGACAAGTTAACGCAATTCCTATGTGCAATTAAGCCTAGATAAGTGCACAGTTCGTGACAGGACTTCTAGTTTTAACTGTAGATGCTCTACACTTACCGTTAACCATGGTTAACCCTGCTTGTATGGGAATGGTAAATTGAAGAGTTCAACAGTTACTCGGTGGTTCTCTCTGGGTACTCCGATTACCTCCATCTGTAAAATTATCTGACATGATATGACCTAGGTTGTTGCTAACCCCCAATGAACATATAAACAAACATAAAAATATACACAATTACATTTTATGTACAAATATGTAAATGGGTAGGGGTTAGGCTTAAAAAAATAAAAAATCTGTTTCTCAGGCCCTCCCGCATGGTCCTTTTGGCTGCCGCATGCTCTCTTTTTATAACCAATTTAAACTTAAAAAAAATAAAACTCAAATGTTTTATGTCTGATATTTTACCCAAGTTAAAAAAATTGATGAATTTGTCCCTTGAGCGCAACAAGGCTTTGCAGTGCTTTAGCATTGCAAAGCCTTCTTGCACTCAAGGGATGAAATACACCACCACCCATGCTATTCTGTAGATTATGAGGCCTAAAACTTGAACTAAGAACATGAACTTTTGATGGCAAAGAAGAAATTACTGAAATAAAAAATAAAATAAAAAACCGCTCGCCCGCATGCAATTTCACAAATAATGGCCCGAGAAACAGAAGATCTACTTTGTGTGGCCTTATCCTGAGCAAATTATGAGTGGTATATATCACAAGGTGCTGAAACAAAAACTTTCTATTCCTATTTGTCTTCAGTCTTTGGGTGGAGATGACCAGTCTCATTTCATCCAACTCATAAAGACCCAAGCTCTCGGGCCACCAGTCTAATTCGGTAGGAAATTCGACTTTATGACCTGGAAATAGGTAATCGCCAAAGACGATAGAAATGCAAAAATTAATGTATGACAAACGATGGATGCCAAGTGGTAACAATGGTACACCCAGAGTTTCAGTCGTGTGAGCCGAGAAAAATTCACCCAATGGACCATCCCCCATCTGGATGAATCTTTTTCTTTCTTTTTTTTTGCAAAAAATCACTTGAAAACCTTTAAAACTAATTTTGAAGCAAAAAAAAACTCACTAAAATCACTCCCCACCCACCCAGGCCAAACTGAGTGAAAATTCTCTTTTGCATAAAATCACTCAAAAACCGCCAAACTCATTTTCAAGCCAATATGATTTAAAAAAGAATTCTAATTGCATGCTCAAATTATCATCTAGAAACTTTAAAATGTATTCATCATATAAGGCCAAAAAAAGAGAAGTATTTTGGTTCTCAGGCATCGCCGCGTTGGAAAAATACCCCCACCTCCCTCCCCCACATTGAATTTTTTTATGGAGGTTCGAGATTTTCCCAAAAGTAAACAATGCACCGCCGATCTTAGACGTTCATTGCAGTGTAACAAAAATAGGTAAAATGAACAGTAAAACCCTCCCGACTTGCTATAACACACCAGGTACGATTACGTTAATATGTCAATGCACAACTGAACTTGATCTGTACCGATATTTATATAAAGGTTCAAACAACTCGGACTTGGCATAAACAAACAACACAATTGATTATTTAAAAGAAGCCATTTCCTTGCATTTGGAGACAGAAATGGTGATTCATTCACATCCACATGAAAGGGGGCCCCGGTTTGCTTCATGCAGCTTCCCACATTTGTGCCCCCCTCCCTGGACCGGGGTCCCCTGGACTTGTCAATTGTACTCCTAATGGGCTGCCACTGCAATTGACATGCATTAAATAGTTGCTTTATGCATTGAAACATCTATTAAATGGTCTATCAATAAAGTTACAACCACATTATTTTACCCCAAGGGCAAATCCAGTCATCGGCACACTTGGTATTCGCCCCCCCCCCCCCACCCCCATTTTCTCATGGAGATGGGTTGTGGATATCTTCGGGTGCAAGGTAATCGCATCTTTTGGGATTAAATTTCAAAATTTGGTTGACAATACACTCCGGCAAACTTGGGTCTAGGTGCAGCACCCCTCCCCCCTCACAGCTTTTAGTAAAGTCCTTCATCCACTACAGAACCAACACTGTTCAAAGCTATCGAAGAACTCTTTTTTTTCATGCAGTGGAAATTGCTGATAGTGCTTATGCTTAATGTGACCCCCCCCCCCCCCACCCCCCACCCCCATGTCTCACCAAATTTAATTTGCTTCGTTCCATGGCTGATTTTAAATAATTTTTAGTGATCTCAGACTTTGATATCATGAACAATTTTTAAAGCCTCTATAAAGATCATGCTGGCCACCATTTTAGTGTCGTTAAGCTGACAAGTCACAACAACAGAACAAACCATTTCACCTCAAGCAAAGTTTAAGACGTCAGTACTGCATTCTCTCTGGTGGATTGCTGGTTTGGGGTTCCAGCCTTGAAATGTCCGGCGCGCAGTCACTTAACTGTGACTTAGTTTATTCTTTTTCAAACAGAAATGTATCTTGTCTGTCTTGAAATAAAATTCCGAAGGTCCATTGTGGGTATTGTCAGGCTATATGGGTAACCTCTGGTATAAGTTTGGTAAAGGTGCATCAAACAGAACTAAAGTTATTGCCTGGAAACCAATTAGTCACAAAATATTCTATTTATAGTAAGTGACCTTGATCTTGGGGCGCGAGACTCTGAAATCAATAGGTGTCTTCCCTTCCTATAGGGTAACCTCTGGTATAAATTTGGTAAAGGTGTGTCAAATAGAACTAAAGTTACTGCCCAGAAACCAATTTGTCATAAAATATTCTATTTATAGTAACAGTGACCTTGATTTTGGAGTCCCAGACTCCGAAATCAATAGGTGTCTTCCCTTCCTATAGAGTAACCTCTGGTATAAGTTTGGTAAAGGTGCATCAAATAGAACTAAAGTTATTGCCCGGAAACCAATTTGTCACAAAATATTCTATTTATAGTAACAGTGACCTTGATCTTGGGCCGCGAGACTTTGAAATCGATAGGTGTCTTCCTTTCCTATAGGGTAATCTCTGGTATCATTTCGGTAAAGGTGAATCAAATAGAACTAAAGTTATTGCTCGGAAACCAATTGTTTACGCCCTCCGCCCGCCCGTCACTTCATCAAACTATAAGTCGAGTTTGACTTCGTCAAAACTCGACTAAAAAATCAACAAATAAAAAACAATAGCTACTATAAAGAATATATTTATTTCAGTATTTGATACTTCTGCTGATATACAGTAGTAACTAACTGGTACTTGTCCTACAAAATCTTGAAACTTTTTGTATGAATTCCGATGGTTGTGAAACTGAATACAGTATCATTGTGGGGTAAAATTTCAACCTCAGAATGAGAGATGACATCTCTAACTGGTTTGGTGCATTTCTTTTGGCCTGCTATGAACTGCTGTGTCGATCTGTAGAGAAATCCTTGAAAAAACTGTTAATAGGGTATACTTGGTTTCGTAAAAAAAACAAAATAAAAATAAAAACCGTCCTCCCTCACTGAATTTGGAAAACCAATTGCCTGAGAACCAAAACATTTTTTTTTTTGCCTAATTGCATCTCTTAATTCTACAAATTTCACTACATGGAAATCCGTGATAATGTCTCTTTCTCAAATTTCCTGAGTGCCATAGAATCAGGATGCTAGCTTGATATACAATGGCATAGCTGGTGTTCGAGTCCGTGCCGTGAGTTCCCCTCAGCACCAACTGCCTGGTGAAACTATACTACATGTTAGGCAGGAAGTTCTCACGGTGTGGGTTCAAACCCCTGCTATGTCATTGTATATAAAATGTATTTTAACAACTGCAGAGCAGTAGTTGTTTTGATTCTAGTTTACAGAACAGGGTGAAATTCTCTATGTGAGAAATGAAATAGCCCATAACAAATTAAGTTACCATAACATGACAAACATAATTGGTGTAAACAAATGCTGCAGCTGAAAAAAACAAATACTTACGGTCAGTGTTCGCTCTCCTCCTTCATCACTGTAAACTGGCCAGAAACCTCGGACTCTTTTTTGTTCAAACAAAGACATCAGTTTACATTTTCCTGATGACGTTCCAACACTCGGTAATATATCTAAAGAACAGCTACCTGACCTCTTTGCAGGTACTGGCATTGCACTTAGATTGAAATCTAGAGTACCTGAAAAAATTAATCAAATTCATCATTAAACACAGCACTACCAGGAGAAGGAGGTAGCATTGAAATACAGTGGAGCCCACTTAATTGGATATCTCTTAATTGTATATCCCTGTTAATTGAATATAATTTTCAAACACAAAACCATTTACCATACCTTCAGTACAAATTTGATCTGTTAATTGCATATGGGGTGTAGCGTAAACTCCTGTTAATTGTATGTAAATGTTTGTAGTATGTCGAAAAAATTACTGTGACACGCACCAAATTCCCTTTATTTATCAACATTTTTGGCCCCACTACATCCAATACAGGCATTTATTCTATTAAATCTTGTTTGACAGAGCTCTATGAGCTCTGTCAAACAAGATATAATAGAATAAATGCTCAGTTTACCTCCAGAACACAAGAAACTGACCAAATCCCTGTTAATTGTATACTCCTGTTAATTGAATAATTTTCACTGGCAAAATGGATATTCAATTAAAAGGATTAGTGAGGCCAAAAAGGTTGATAAATAAGGGGAATTTGGTGCGTGTCACAGTAATTTTTTCGATATATTACAAAAATTTATATACAATTAACAGGAGTTTACTCTACAACCCATATGCAATTAACAGATCAAATTTGTACTGAAGGTATGGTAAATGGTTTTGTGTTTGAAAATTATATTCAGTTAACTGGGATATACAATTAAGAGATATCCAATTAAGTGAGCTCCACTGTACTCACAAAGTGAGACCAATGCCAAAAGTGACAAAGACATTGTGAATTTGTGGATTTCAATATTGTCTGTGTTCTTAGATTTGAAGTTGTTGCACTGTGCCAGGGTTATTGATTTGATTTCTATAACTTTACGATGTTGGTGCACTTAATATTACTGAACATTTTTCACACTGACCATCAATCACCTCAGAATAATAACTCAGGATTTATATTTTGACGAGAATCCAAAAATTTGAGAATCGATTCACACAAAGATTTGTGCAACAAAAACAGCAAGAATCCATGTGGATTGTCACCGCACCTCTGATAGGATTTGCGTGAAAAGAATTAGGTCACCCTTTACCTAACATAGTGGCAGCAAATTAACCAATACAAGGCCAGCATGACCTGAATAATCCAGATACTTTGTCAAAAAAATTATACAAATATGATTGTCATTGGAACCGGCTCATTGACATCCATCAACATCCATATTTGTCAGGTTTTATTGGTAAATGTAGTTTATTTATTTTTTTAAATTATCACATTCAGTTCATGTTTTAACAAGACGAACAGTGACTGCCCAGCCATGGATGCCCCCCAAACTATGACCTTGACCTCCATCGAACCAAAAACATTTTGTGTGCGACACATCGTCTACCCAGAAGCAACATGTATGCCAAGTTTCAACAAAATCCAACGAAGCATCTCAGAGTTATGGAACAGACACGAAAATCTTCCTAATGGACATTAATTTTTTTTTTTCGGGGGCATAAAAATTAAAAAGCTGTTTTGGGTAAAAGGTTAACATGTGTTATCAGTATACAACAGGGGTTCAACCAAGGTAGCCTCATGGGATCATGTGACACTCATAGCAAGCATAGATTCTCGCAACCATTTTTGCGAGAATCCAAATGGATTCTCCCAAATTTAGATGAAATATAAACCCTGTAATTTATTCACTGTGATGCAAAGTTTTTATGACCTGTAATGTTGACAATGTATTTTGTTGAAAAATACATAGACAGAAAAGCATTCGCGTTCGAACTGTCAGTTTTTACTGTATGAGATTGATTTGGACTGAGGGGTAATACTGAACTAGAAGCTGAAGGCTTGGAGTTCAGTATTATCCCTCAGCCAAAATCGACCGAGTGCGGTAAAAATAAAGTTCAAATGCATATGCTGTTCTGTATTTATTGCACGCCTACAGTTTACTATAAACTTATTTATCGATTTTGGGGGAGGGATTATATTGAACTCGTAGCCTTTGGCTTCTTGTTCAATATTATCCCTCTGCCGAAATTGATCTCATGTGGTAATAAAAGCATCAATGACACTGTAGCTCAACTTGTGTAAGACATGTACATGTATAGTATGTGACACAGCAATGACACACATCTAGGTAATGACCTGATAACAAAGGTACATATAAAGTATTGTAACGGTCTGTATGTAAATGCTCACTGTAGCCTGTAACAAATGTATAGGTCAAGTATTGTAAAGGTGGGTGACAGTTAGATGCTAAACTAGAAAAGAAATCTTCATGGGGTTAATGTTACAATGGAGATCCTTGTATGGCGCACCATAAGCCAAAATGTTAGCATTCATTCAAAAATTTATTCAAATCAGAACCTTCATATAGAAGTTCTGCACAAAAAACTGATTGTACCTAATTTCGGTACAAAATGGCCACTGGCAGCCATCTTGAATTTCGGACCGCACCCAAAAACACTTGTTCACATCCCAAGGTGATAACAAAGGTACCCAAGATGTTTCGTGAAGATCGGTTCATAAATACAGCCCCTAGCCCAAGCCGTATTGACATGTGTATTTACTGTGTGTAAGTAGCACTGAAAGAATCAAAGTTCATCTAATTTGCAGAATTTCTGCACGAGAAAAAAACCTGTATTATATGTGATGTATTCTATGTTATTAAACATTCAGATAAAAATTTATTCGAATCAGAACTTTGATACAGAAGTTCTGTACAAAAAACTGATTGCACTAACTTAAGTACAAAATGGCTGCTGGTGGCCATCTTGAATTTTGGACTGCACCCAAAAACACTCATTTTCATCCCACGGTGATAACAAAGGTGCCCAAGAAGTGAAGTGTGAAGTTTGATGACTGTGGCCCTAACAGTTTTTGAGTTATTGGCTCAGACACACACACACGGACGGACAAACGCACACTTCAATCACTATATACCACCTGACTCAAGTTGGGGGGCATAAAAAGTGAAATAGTCTGCTCACGTGATCTGTATTGTTCAAGGACCATACAGAAACATTTATTGTTTGCTTCGGTTTTGCAGAAAAAGCACGTATTTTTTTAAAAATAAACGCATAGGTGTGCAATAAAACACTTCTCCATAATTTCAGCACCAGGTGTTTGCAAGCACATGAATTTGTGAGGGCTTTTTGTGATCCAGTTTGCCTTTCTGTGTCATTTTTTCATGATTGAAGAAAGCTTATTAGTTAGGATTTTCTGCCATCCAAACAACAAGTCATCACCTTGCATCAATGGGGTAGTTCTGGTACCAATATAAATTGATAATGAGAAACTGTATGATTTTTTCAATGCAAAGAATTTATGTACAAGTACATGTACAACATTTCTATCATTATTTTGACCCATTCAATACATTCCTGTTGGCGATTCCTTAATATTACAATTTGTTTCAGGAAATACATTATGCCGGTTCACAATGTAGCCTAAATAAGCAGTATTACTGTAGTGTGAGCCAGGCAAGTGGAACAGGATAAATTTTTCACACTGTTAACATCAAAGGTCATGGGTCAGAGATTAGGTGGTACCAAAATGCTTTATACATATAGTACAGGGAGGCTTATTCCCACCTACCTGGCACACTGTAATTAAGGTATCGGATCAGAGGCGTTATAGTCTGTTTTCATTATTGGTGACTTATATTCTCACTCAGCAATTATTGTTTGTTTTAGCAAAAGTTGCCGGCCAGTCACTGCTTGTTAACATCACACCCTTGGCCTGCCAACAGTTATAACAGTTTATTACACTTATCAAAAAGGCGTATGGAAAACGTAGTTGAAGCACAGGAGGAATTGGAACAGCCTTTCTGTTAAGATACACACGAAACCACCAAACAGCAAGCAAGAACAGAAACAAGCTTGGCTGGCTGGGACCATTGTACATTTTAAATAAATAAACATATGAATAAAGATATAACAGCCCTTTCAAGAGCTTTTGGGTGTGTGCCTGTGACTATGTGTGTTTTTTTTCCCTCCCATCACCCCGTCATCTGTTCCACCTGAAGGCAGACCAGATGGCCATGGATCAGTACCCACTCTCTCTTATAGGCTGATGGATGACTCCCAGTTTTCAAAAACAAATATTGGTGTTTTATTTCCTTTTTTATAACTGTCATGGATAATATGTTGGGGCTGTTCCCAAAACAGCAACTAGGTTTCTTTTTTTTTCTAAAACAACCATCAAACTGCAGTTTCAGTATCACCAAAAATAACAAGAGTTGGACTGTCGTCCGATGCATACCCTCACATAGTATTCTCGGACGGACTCACACATGGACGGCCACATGAACACACGGATGCACAGACGGACACACGTAATCCAGTATACCCCCCATTTTCTTCGAAAGTGGGGGTATAATAATAATTTACTTAAGTTATGAAAATTATGAATATTTTCGGACGGACTCACACACAGATGGACAGATGGATGCACGGACAGACAGATGCACAGATGGACGCATGTAATCCAGTATACACCCCCCCCCCCATTTTCTTCGAAAGTTTTCAACAATTTCCAATAATTTCTAAGTCAAAAGGTATGGTAAATTGTTTGGTGCTTGGAAGTTTTATGCAATGAGGTAGAAGACTTTGTCATAGGGAAACTGCATGCCATATTTCAGTGAAATCCGATAACCCATATCTGAGATACAGGCTGAACAGACAAATAATGTCTATTTCCTACAATTTCTAAGTCAAAAAAGGGGGATAACTCTAAAAAGGAGAATGTGAGAAATATCGTTGGATCCTTTTTTAAAGCCTATACCATAAGCAGTGTTCACGGCAAATTTCATTTCAATAGAACATTCAATACCCGAGATACAGGCTGAACAGACAAAATTTGGTGCAGACGGACACAATTTCTAAGTGAACAAGTAATAATAAAAAGAAATAATAATCTGGCAAGACCAAAAATCATTCTAGTCTTGGGAAATGTTACAATTTAATTATATACCAAGTTCCATAATAATAATTTACTTAAGTTATGAAAGTTATGAATATTCTCGGACGGACTCACACATGGACAGATGTGGCTATTTTATGGACATATTAGGTGGCTAACCTAAAACACATGTCCAACATAATAAAACAAGTTTTTTGGAGGGGTCATCTAACCCTAACCCTACCCTTTGCTGACCCTAACCCTAACCACCCCTTACCCTAAGCTATCCCTAACCCTAAACTAACACTAATCCTAACCCCAGCCACATAACTCTAACACCCCTTCACTGACCCCCACCTCACCCCACTCCTAAACCCCACCCTGGAATGCCCTAACCCTACTCTACATTTATCCCCCCCCTCCTCCCCCCCACACACACACACACAATAAGAGATTCTGTTAGTGTTAGGTGGCTAGCCACGTAACAGACTTTAACCACATAAGTATCCTGTTTTACTAACTCGTAGCCACAAAAGTAGTCATTTGTTAGTGCGGACGGACGCATGTAATCCAGTATACCCCCCCATTTTCTTCGAAAGTGGGGGTATAAATATGCCTACATTCCTAACTAAAACACACTCCCATGTTTACCAGTACATCTTATCAGCGATGCGTGGTTGAGATTCTGCAAGCGTCCAATGGTGGTAGATTTATTCCTCAACAAAGAAAATTTGTAGTGGACCTCCCATAGATCATCCCTGCCAAGATTGGTTCACATGGGCTCAGTAGTTCTAGAGAAGAAAATGAAATTGTGATTTCCCAAAGGGTTTCTATGGTAACTATAAGCCCCAATAACAGCCATGTTTGCAAACCAATCAACATTAAATGACGATCGTTGGTAGAGGGTGTCCCAGTCATCAATCATGAGAAATTTCAAAACATTTGGCTTTGTAGTTTCAGAGGAGAAGATTTTTTAAAATCCACCTATCATAATCAAAGAACATTAAATGACGATCATTGGTAGAGGGTGTCCCAGTCATCAATCATGAGAAATTTCAAAACATTTGGCTTTGAAGTTTCAGAGGAGAAGAGTTTTGAAAATTCACCTATCATAATCAAAGAATACCTCTGGTGGCGATGTTTTTCATCTGACGGGAGCAAAATGAGGATCGTTTTTGCAGGACCTCCCAAAGATCATTCCTACCAAGTTTGGTTCACATCAGCTCAGCAGTTCCAGAGACGAAGATAAAAATGTGAAAAGTTTACAGATGACGGATGCCAAGTGATGGTAATAGCTCACATGGTTCTTTCGGCCGGGTGAGCTCAAAAAAAGGGTAAGAACTTGCTGTCTTCATTGGATCATTGTGGTTTTTTAACTTGTTCAAAACAATATTAATATAGAGCTGCATATAAAAATTTAAAAATATATGATTATTATCATTCCAAGGTACAGAATAAAAATTATAATTTCAAGGAAAATCCAGTAAATGAAGGACAATTCATTTTCATCGAATAGCTGTGGTTATCAAAGCTGTACAAAAAACATTATCGATATTTAGAAGATGAAAGGACATCAGACCAAATGTACAGATAAAAAAATGAAGGAGTTGTTTATGTCCCTTCCCTGTGGGGGAATAATACAGCTGTGAACCCAAATCCCTTGATATCCAATTATTATTGCTCAAGTCATCACAAACAAAATGATTAAAAAACTGAACAAAACATCATTGATATTAAGTAACAAGATAGAAGGACATAGGATCAAATATGGCAGATGAATGAATGAAGCACTTGTTTATGTCCTTTCCTTGTGGAGGAATAATAAAACTGTCTGTACACCAAAATTCCTTGATATCCAATTATTGATGCTAATGCCAGCACATACAAAAAAGGATTAGAATTAAAAAAAAAACAAACCAAACACCACAAACAAAGGACAATACTTCTTTCAATTTCAAAACAAATCACCATGGTTTTGGAAAGACAAGTTAAACAAGAGGCCCCAAGGTGCCTTAATCACTCACCTGACAAAGTGGTTCAAAGAACTATTTTGGATCACATTCAGTTAGTCATGGTTTATCAACACTACAGAGGAATGAAGTCATGAAATTATTCATAACTCTAGTGTCCATGTCAGAGGAGTATTATCCTGGGTCTTCCTGACTGATTCCAATTCTATCAGGTGTAGACTAGCACTGCCAAATTTCCAAGGGTTGTTATGTCACTGCCCCCGATCAAATAGAGCACAAATATTAAACAAGGGACCCAATTTGAACAAACTTAAATCTTAAACACACACTCTAACACCACCCCAGATGCTGTATACCAAATCTGAAAGCATTTGGATGATGGATCTGAAGATTTTCAATGAAATTTCATCATATAGCTCTAAGTTAAAATTTAGGCTCCCATAGGGAGCCCACATATTAACCCAGTTCTAACAAACTTTAATCTGCCCCCACCTCCAAGAGATACTGAATATCAAAAGATTCTAACTGATGGTTCTAGAGAAGATTTTTTAAGAAATTCATTTATACTGCATTCTTTTTCTCCACTTAATTACCCCCGGGGGTGGGGAGTGGGCTTAGTGGTCATAGGGGTATTATTTTGGGGGGTTGCATTTTTTAAAATCTTTTTTATTAGGGTTAAATGACACATTAGCAGCCAAGGTCATATCGTGTTGGTGACAGTTTTAGGGTGGAGGAAGCCGGAGTACCCAGAGAGAACCACCGAGCCGCTGCCAGTTCTCCAACATCGTAACTCCGCACTGCAGCAACAGGCAGGGTTAGATTGGTTGAAGCCATGCGCACCATTGACGTGCAGTACACCTTAGTACATGGCATCATCGTGCCCCCATGTGGACAATCAGGGTTAAGTGCCTTGCCCAAGAACACAAATTCTGAATTTTGGTTCAAACTGGACCTAAAATTTTCAGGCAAAAATTTTGTTTTGTCCCAAAATTGAACAAAACACAAAAAAATGAAAAAAAAAATCCCAATTTTTGTCCAAAATTTCCGTCTGAACCGGCCCAAAATTTTCAGGCTAAATTTATCTTCTTTTTTTTTTGTCTCAAAATTGAACAAAACGCATAAAAATCGCTAGAAATTTTTTTTCACATTTTGTTCAAAAATTTCTAAGTCCGAACAAGACCCAAAATTTTCAACTCAGAGACCCAATTTGAACAAACTTGAATCTGACCCCACCTAGAGATGATGTATACCAAATGTTAAAGGATTCTGAATGGTGGATCTGAAGAAGATTTTTAAAGAAATTTCCTCATATTGCACTAAGTTAAAATTCAGGCTCCCATAGGGAGCACAAATATTAACCGAGGACCTTGATTTGAACAAACTTGAATCTGGCACCCTAGAGATGTTGTATACCAAATATGAGAGGATTCTGATGAAGATTTTTTTAAAGAATATTCCACGTATTGCAGTAGGAAGCCGAAATATTAATGCAGGGACTTGATTTGAACAAACTTGAATCTGCCCCCCCCCCCCCACCCCACCCCACCCCCACCCCTAGAGATGATGTATTCCAAATATGAAAAGATTCTGACCACTGGATCTGAAGAAAAAGATTTTTAAAGAAATTTCCTCATATTGCACTAAGTTAAAATTTGGGCTCCCATAGGGAGCCCAAATATTAACCCAGCGACTCGATTTGAACAAATTTGAATCTGACTCCCCTCCAAAAGATGTTGTGTACCAAATATAAAAAGATTCTGACTGGTGGATCTGAAGAAGATTTTTTAAGATTATTCCACGTATTGCACAAAGTTAAAATTTGGGCTCCAATAGGGAGCCCAAATATTAACCCAGGGACTCAATTTGAACAAACTTGAATCCCCCCCCCCCCCAGAGATGATGTATACCAAATATGAAAAGATTCTGACAACTGGATCTGAAGAAGATTTTTAAAGAAGTTTCCTCACATTGCACTAAGTTAAAATTCGATCTCCCAAAGGAAACCCAAATATCAACCCAGCGACTCTATTTGAACAAATTTGAAACTGACACCCCACTCCCACCCCCCCCCCCCCCTCCCCCCCTAGGGATGTCGTGTACCAAATATGAAAAGATTCTGACTGGTGGATCTGAAGAAGTAGATTTTTACAGAATATTCCATGTATTGCACTAAGTTACAATCCGGGCTCCAATAGGGAGCCCAAATATTAACCCAGGGACTCGATTTGAACAAACTTGAATCTAACCGCCCTAGAGATATTGTATACCAAATATGAAAAGATTCTGACCACTGGATCTGAAGAAGATTTGTTTTTGTATTTTATGGGTGCTATCAGAGTTATGCCCCATGTGGTGCCCCACAAACAAACTTGAATTGACATATGGTAAGGAAGATGCTCACCAGATTTGGTTCAATTTGGTTCAGGAGTTTGTGAGAAGTTGATAATGTAAAGTTTATGCCGGACAGACAACGACCGATGGACGACAGACAGAAAGTGATTATTAAAGCTCCCCTTGAGCTTCGCTCAGGTGTGCTAAAAACTAAATGAAGTGTCATCTGGGAAAGAAGTATAAAGATACAACACATGACACCAGGACAGGCATTCTAGAAAGTATGGGAGTACAAATAATTGCCCTTCCCAGTTTGCCGAGCAGTTCAATTGACTTCTTAACAGGTTGAGGGTGTGATTATTTTTGGTGGTCTCAATTTGTTATTTAAAATTTGTTTTATTACAAATTATTGGTGAGTGTCTATGGGCACTCCCCAATAATCTGTAATAGAACAAACTTATTTAAACAAAATATTATTTGCATTTGACTGAATAGGAAACTGGAGAAAGTAAAATGTTGTCTTTTGTTCTGGTATCCTCATTTTTTAGAAAGCCCTGATAGAGGCTTCTTGCACTCAACCAGTTGAATATCCATGCAACTATTATTAGACTATTGACCACGTCAAGTCCAAACATGAGTGTAAGATCAGGTTTGGTCCTGAGATGGTCAAGAGTCTGAATTTTCCTTGGAGAGCAGTAGGCGTACAGTATGCCTGCATGCCTAAAGAATATCAGGCCCGAGGAATTAATGACTAAAAATACTGTTTACTATATAGTTGTTTCTAGAGCTAACAGAATATGACTAAAGTTGACTTTAATAGATACAGTAGAATCCTCTTAATTGAATATCCATTTTGCCACTGAAAATTATTCAATTAACAGGAGTATACAATTAACAGGGATTTGGTCAGTTTCCTGTGTTCTGGAGGTAAACTGAGCATTTATTCTATTATATCTTGTTTGACAGAGCTCATAGAGCTCTGTCAAACAAGATATAATAGAATAAATGCCTGAATTGGATGTAGCGGGGCCAAAAAGGTTGATAAATAAGGGGAATTTGGTGCGTGTCACAGTAATTTTTTCAACATATTACAAAAATTTATATACAATTAACAGGAGTTTACTCTTCAACCCATATGCAATTAACAGATCAAATTTGTACTGAAGGTATGGTAAATGGTTTTATGTTTGAAAATTATATTAAACTAACAGGGATATACAATTAAGAGATATCCAATTAACCCTTTACCTAACATGAAAAGCAGACGACACTTGCAAAAAACATTCTTGAATAACTAATTTTTTTCATTTTTTGTCTCCAAAACATAGGTTATGACCCCTCATTGGAACGAGCTCGATGAGCTCGTTCCAATGAGGGGTCATAACCTATGTTTTGGAGACAAAAAATGAAAAAATTATGAAAATTAATTGGCGATTTTTTAGAATAGCGCTGGCCGGTTTTGGCCGTTACGTTGGGTAAAGGGTTAAGTGGGCTCCACTGTAGTTGTTTCTAGACCTTACAGAATATGACTCAAGTTGACTTTAATAGATAATTCTTCTTCAAAAGTCGAACATGAAATTTTCTAATTGTGACAGCTCTAATTTAGTTGAATCTCAAGGTTTTTGAAATTGTCAAAGACTTTATAAATATAAAACAGCAGAACAAAATTTGATGAAATCTGATAATTATTGTTCATGTATCACACAAACATTTAAAATTCAAGAGAAATGGAACAAGAGGTCCAGGGGGCCTGAGGGCACTCACCTGACATGGTAGCCTAAATATCAACCCAGGGAATTGATTTGAACAAGTCACATCTGCCCCTCCTAAGAAAAGCTTATACCAAATATCCAAAAATTCTGACCAGTAGATCTAAGAAAAAATGATTTGTAAAGAATATTCCTCATTGAACTAAGGAATAATTCGGGCTCCCAGAATATGAACCCAGGGACTTGGCTTGAACAAATTTGAATTGCCCCCCCTACCCCCCCCCCCCCCCCCCCCCCCACCACCCACCCAAGGATGCTGCATGCCAAATATCAAAAGATTCTGATCGGTGGATCTGAAGAACAAGAATTTTAAAGAATATTTCTCATAACTGCACTAATTTAAACATCTGGGCTCCCATAGAGAGCCCAACTATGGACCTAGGGATTTTATTTCAATAATCATGTGAAACCAAAGATGTTATATGTGAAAGTAGAAAGCTTTTGGAGCAGTGGTTTGGGAGAATAAGAGTCTTAAATGTTTTTCCCATTACCCACAGTAATGTCACCCACAGTGTTAAAAAATGCTGACTCAGTACTTTTTCAAAGTCCTGGAAAAGTACCCTATAATAAAACCGATGGCAATTGTTTTTGGACTATTCCTTTCAGCTGTTCCTCAGGATGCTTCACACAAAATGAAAATTCTCAGAGCTGTGTAGTTTTGAAGATATGGGCGTTTTAAATGTTTTCTATTTTTAGGTTCTGTGGTTCCCATGGAGCGACAAGAAACATTTTTTTGTGCATAAATTAGGTGCTTACGACCCAATAAGCCCGCAGATCAAATTTGGTTCAAACTGGCCTCTCAAAATTTTGGTACAATTCGGGTTCCCAAACGAAACCCAAATATGAACCCAGGGACTTGGCTTTAACAAACTTATATCTCACCTCCCTAAGGATACTGTACACCAAATATCAAAAGATTCTAACTACTGGGCACCTTGATAGAATTTGTTTTAACCAATCCCTTCTACTGGTCCTAAGGATGCTTCATACCAAACAACAGTTCTCCGTTCCTTCTGATATATGGGCTTTTGAATTTTTTTGTTTTTAGCCCCTGGGATTGCCACAGGGCTGTGAAAATTTTTTGGAGGGCATCAATCAATTACTTAGGACCCACTTATACTACATGCCAAATTTGGTTGAAATTGGCCCACCGGTTCTTGAAATAGAAATTCTGGGCTGAGCCCAAAATGGATATGCCCCCTCAGAGAGCCTAAATATTGACCTATCACCTTCCCTTGAACAAACTGTAATCTTCTACACCAAAGGATGTTCCATACCAAATAACAAGGCATTCCCTCTGGTGGTTCATGAGAAAAGGATTTTTAAAGGTTTTTAAGCTTTTGGTGCATAAACCAGAGCCCGAATATGGCAGCTGCTTAATTTGAACAAAACAGAAAGAGTATACTCCATAGATGGTCTGTGCAATATATGTTTGACTTTGGCCTAGTGGTTGTGAAGAAGAAGTCAAGTTTGCAAAAGTTAATGGACGACGAACCCCAGACAAAAATTATGACAATAGCTCCCACTGACTTGCAGTCAGGTGAACTAAAAATAAAATAAAAAAACCGGCCTGCCTGCATGCAATATTATAAATGAAAGTATCAATGACACTGCAGCTCAACTTGTCAAAGAAGGAACTGAACTAAATAGAAAGATCCAGTAATGCCATGTAACTCACTCAAGTTTCTACAGAAAAGACATCACACGAAAGCTACAAATGAAATCTGAAAAACCAGAGTCTCAAGTGAGCCTAAAATGCTCAACTGGCTCAAATTGTCAAAAGAGATGAGTGTATCAGCATGTGATCAGCAGCAAGAGCAATTTTTTTGATTTGCTATGACACAACCAAAGGCAACTTTTTTGGCCATTCATTTCTGCTGGTCCTAGGAAAGCTTCGTAGCAAACTGTTCTGTGAAGTATTAAAAAACAACAACCGAATGAAATTTTTGTTTTGTTTTAAACTACTGTGTTCTCTCTAGCACTCCCCCCCCCCACCCCCCCCCCCCCCCCCAAAAAAAAACAAAATAAAAAAAAACAAAAAACAAGCGAATCGATTTGAACAAACTTGAATTTGACACCCCTAGAGATGTTACATACCAAATATGAAAGGATTCTCACTGGTGGATCTGAAGAAGAATTTTCAAGAAATTTTCTCATATTGCTCTAAGTTAAAATTTGGGCTTCAATAAAAAGCCTAAATATTAAGCCAGAGACCTGATTTGAACAACCTTCAATCTAACCCTCCCAGAGATGTTGTACGCCAAATATCAAAAGAATCTGACTGCTGGATCTGAAGGAGATGATTTTAAACGATAATTCCCCATATTGCACTTAGTAAATATTTGGGCTCCCTTGGGGAACCCAAATATTAACCCAGGAATTCAATTTGAACAAACTTGAACCTTACACCTTCAGAGATGTCACATACTAAATATGAAAGGATTCTCACAAGTGGGTCTGAAAAAGAAGATTTTTTAAAGACATTTTCTCATATTGCACTAAGTTAAAATTTGGGCTCCATTAAAGAATCTGACTGGTGGATCTGAAGAAGAAGATTTTTAAAGATTATTCCCCATAGCATCGTAAGTTAATTATTTGAGCCCAAATATGAACCGAGGGGGGGGGGTCGATTTCAAAACACTTGCATTTGCCCATCCTATGGATGCTGTATACCAAATATCAAACGTTTCTGATCAGCGGTTCTGAAGAAAATTTTTTTTCCAATTTTTACAAATATGCTGACTCAGCATTTTTTCAAAACCCCCTACAGAACACCCTAACACAACCGATGACCATTTTTTTTTTAATGAATTCTACCAATCAAAAGGATGCTTCATACCAAATAACAGTTCTCTGTTCCGTGTAGTTTGTAAAATATGGGTATTTGAATTTTTTTCTATTTTTAGCCACTGGGGTACCAAAGGGCAACAAAAAAAAAAATTTGGGGCATCAATCAAGTACTTTGGACCCACTTATGCTACATGCCAAATTTGGTTCAAAGCGGCCCATCGGTTCCTGAAATAGAAATTTTGGGCGGAGCCCAAAATGGATATGTGCATTCATAGAGCCCAAATATTGATCTACCAACTTCTCATGCACAAACTTTAATCTTCAACACCAAAGAGTGTTACATACCATATATCAAGGCAATCTCTCTGGTGGTTCATGAGAAGAAGATTTTTAAAGATTTTTAGGCTTTGGCATCATTGCCCAGAGCGTGAAGAAGGCAGCCGCTCCATTTGAACAAAATAGAAAGGGTATACCCCATGGATAGTTTGTGCAATATATGTTTGAATTTGGCTAAAAGGCTGTGGAGAAGAAGCCAGGTTTGCAAAAGTTAACGGACGATGGCTGATGGACGACAGATGATGGACGCCTAGTGATGGCAATACCTCACACTGACTTGCAGTCAGGTGAGCTAAAAATCAGGTGAGGGATGGGGCCTGTGGGGTGTACTAATTGAATTATTGACAATTTATGTCAAATCCAAGATGGCCAGTGGCAGCTATCTTTTTCAATGGAATGCATAAAAATTTGATAACTCCCACCTGGACATCCTACCAAAGTTACATGTAAATTTGAAAAAGATCGGGTGAGAGGAGCGGTATGTAGGGTTTGCTAATAGAATTGTTGATAATTTATATGCCAAATCCAAGATGACCACTGCTGGCCATGTTTTTCAACAAAATTCAGAACAATTTGAAAACTATCATCCAGACATCACACCAAAACTACATATGACATTTTAAAAACGATTTGGTGAGAGATGTGGCCTGCAGGGTGTGCTAATGGAATAGTTGACAATTCAAATGCCAATCCAGGATGGCTGCTACCGTATTTACTCTATGTATTGGGACACTCTATGATTTGGGACACACATTTTTTCCAGAAAACTATATTTTTTTTATGCTCCAAAGTTTGGGACATTCAGGAGATTTATTTCCAGTTGGCCTGCCGCTAGTAGCAGACGACACTCATAAAAAAATTCTTGAGTAACTAATAATTTTCATTTTTTGCTTCTAAAACATAGCTTATGATCCCTCATTGGATCGAGCGCAATGCGCTCGTTCCAATGAGGGATCATAAGCTATGTTTTGGAAGCAAAAAATGAAAATATAAAAAAAAATTGCACGGCCTTTTTCGTATACAGTGATGGAAAACGAATCACACACAACTTTATTCAGCATCAAATCAAGACCAGGCTGTGTTCTTTCCCCATTTTCTAAGAATTGGGACACCTGTGAAAATAATTATTTTTAGCTGTCCCAATACATAGAGTAAATACGGTAACAGCCATTTGTTTTAACGAAATTCAAGTTAGATAGCTCCCATCTAGACATCAAACCAAAGCTATATATGAAATTCAAAAAAGATCAGGTGAGAGATGCGACATGTGCAGTGTACTAATGGAATTGTTGACAATTTATATCCAAATCCAAAATGGCTGATGGCAGCCACGCTTTTCAACAAAATTCAGATATTCAATAGACTTCAAACCAAAACCGCATATGAAATTTGAAAAAGATCGGATGAGAGATGCAGCCTGTAGGGTGTGTTAATGGAATTGTTAACGATTTATAGGCCAAATCTAAGATGGCCACTGGTGGCCATGTTTTAAATGGAATTTGGAAACATTTGATAGCTCCCATCTAGACATTACCTCAAAGCCACATAAGAAATTTGAGACTTATCAGGTGAGAGCTGTGACCTGTCGGGTGTGCTAAAGGAATTGTTGGACAAATTATATCCAAATCCAAGATGTTTTTCAATGAAATTTGAAAAAAATTGATTGCTCCCATCTAGACATTGCCCCAAAGCCAGATATGAAATTTGAGACTGATTGGGTCAGAGCAACGCCTGTGGGGTGTGCTAAAGGAATTGTTGGAAATTTATATCCAAATCCAAGATGGCTGCTGGCAGCCATTTTTTTCAACAAAATTCAGAAAAATTCTATAGCGCCCATCTAGACATCACTTTGGGTTGGGTGAGAGATGCAGCCTGTATGGTATGCTAAAGGAATTGTGGCTGGACAGATGTACGTACGGACGGATGACAGAACACAAGCCATCCCAATAGCTCATACTTCACGTTGTCAAGTGAGCTAAAAATGGCCTGAGAAACAGAAGATCTACTTTGTGGGGTCTTACCTAAGAAATCATCTGCAGAAAACTTGTCATTATCCCAAATCTGCATTGTTAATGTTGGTGCCACTCTTTGCTCAGTTTCATCCAAACTCCAGAAATGTTCCTAAAAGAAGCAAAAATGATTCATATTAACCTGAATGATATAAGATGATAAATCAAATTCCTTTCTGATAGTTAAAACACCCTCAGCATTAGCAAAGTACTTAACTATCAACTGACCATCGACTCATTTTCTCACAAATGACCAAAACTGTCTAGCTTCATGTACACACAAAAATAAATTTACGAATTATGTTTAGATGAAAGCTAGAATGAACTTGCCCATGGAACACCAATGCCCCATTCAACTTTGTGCAGCATGGACAAACTCAGGGATGTAGAAGCATTTTAAACTTGGGGGTTTGTGGGATGGTCATAGAAAGCACCTACACACTAATTCTCTTAACCCTCAAAGGCCTGGAGATTTTTATACATTTTGGCAACACTTTGAAAATCTACATTCTGTGGCTTTGCCGTTGTTTCTAGACATGTCTTGGCTGCCTGTATAGGCAGTCAAGACTTGTCTAGAAACAATTGCTGAGGTACTTAAGACAGTATTTTGGAAGTTTATTCAGAGGCGGCATGTTGGGGCTCCTGTTCTATTACAGTAAAAGTCAGAACAAGTCCTTGAAGGGTTAATGGTATGGGAATACAATACACAAAGCTACATTTGGGTCTTAAATGCCTATTTCCGACTTTTTCAACCTCAGTACAGGTGCCCTTAACATGCCATCATGAGTTAGTCCAGCTGACAATAAAGAAATTACATAGGCAGTGGTTTCTAGTCAAGTCTTGGCTGCCTTAACAGGCAGCCGAGATTAGACTAGAAATTACTGTTAAGCCCCTGGATATTGACAGGCTGTGGTCAGGTGTGAATTCAGGACAATTGTTAAGCACCTCTACACTTAGAAAAATGAACATTTTTGACTCGATTTTAAACAAATTTACCCCCAGGCACATTTTGACCGGTGGGAAAATTTGTTAAAAATGTGCATTTTTCTCGACTTCAAAGATTGTAGACGAGATAAATCAAACAAGCAAGAGAGTATGGATGGTTGGAGATGAAGAGAGTAAAAATAAATAAAAATTTCCAAGGGACTTTAATCCAGTAACTACGCACAAAATTTAAAATAATACTTTGATGAAAACAATTACAAGTGTATATACATGTTGAATGTCAAAAGAATCAACTGAAAATTGTAATATTCACAGCAAGATAAAGGGAGTGAAAAGAATCTTAAAAATTAACAAGGGCCATAACTCCAGTGATTATGCATGGATAATGGTGAAAAACAAATTCATTTAACACCTACCAAAATATAAACTAATGTAAAATTTCAAATGGAAATTGTATGATTACTGTGATCACAGGACGATGAAAGGAAATAATGAGAAATGCAACTAACAAAGGAAATAAATCAAATAATTATATCTTAGGCCTCATAAAGTAGACCTTCTGTTTCTCAGGCCATTTTTTGTAAAATTGTATGTGGTGGGCATTTTTTTATTTTAATTTTTATTTTTGTAATTATTTCTTTGCCATCAAAAAAAATTCATGTTCTTGGTTTGTTTTATGTTCTAGGCCTCATAATCTACCGCATGGGTTGTGGTGTATTTCGTCCCTTGTGTGCAAGAAGGCTTTGCAATGCTAAAGCATTGCAAAGCCTTGTTTCACTCAAGAGACAAATTTATCAATTTTATTAACTTGGGTAAATATCAAACATAAACCATTTAATTATTATTTTTTTGAGTTTACATTGGTTATAAAAAGAGACCATGTGGCAGCCAAAAGAACCATGCGGGAGGACCTGAGAAACAGATTTTCAACTTTTTAGGCCTTAACATTAAAAATTAAATTAAAGAAGTTATGAATATTACCATTCAAAATTCCAAGGAATTCATTAAGATGAAAGAATTAATGATAAACTTAACTAACAAGTAATTACACCTGGAATATACTTGGACACAGCTGGTTCACAATCTTCTTCATTATATTTTCATCAAAAAGATATATTTTATATTTTAGAAAGCAAAATCTTAAACAGATTTCTTTGACAAGTGATGACAACAAATGGTAATGTGATTACAAGAGTTTTTAAGTCCAACATGGGCAATAACTCCTGACAAAAAACTTGTACACAGCTGGTTTGGAATCCCATATTTATATTATCATCAAAAAGCTATATATTAAGTTTTATAAAAAATTATGAATTCATAGTAATTTGTATATTTTTTATACTTACCAATGGCCCAGAACAAGCTGGTGCTTAACTCAAAGTTATCAAGGACCAAACACAAATTTTTAACCCCTCAATCCCCAAAATTTGCTTGCAAAACCGAAAATTAGAAGTCCTATCTGGCCCTCCATACATTAACTCTCTGCGCATGTGCAGACATAAGGAAGTGACCGGAATTGGTGCCAACATCATTCTTTGTAGAAGAGAGTACTACATAAAAATTCAGCGGGGAGGTATGAGTGCCCACTCATGGGAGGGCCATCTCCGTCTGGGCCATTGGTAAGTATAAAAAATATACAAATTACTATGAATGTTAAAAAATTTATAGTAATTTATATATTTTTTATACTTACCAATGACCCAGACTTAGCTGGTGCTAACTCTTAAATATTTAGGGCCAAACACAAATTTTACCCCCCAATCCCCAAAATTTGCATCAAAAAACGAAAATTACATGTCCTATATGGTCCTCCATACTTTTACTCTACTGCACATGTGCAGTGTCAAGGAGGTCTCGAAATTGGCGCAATTATTAACAGGAGTTTACTTTATAACTAATATTCAATTAACAGGTCAAATTTGTACTGAAGGTATGGGAAATGGTCTTGTGTTTGGAATTTATATTCAATTAACAGGGATATACAATTAAGAGATATCCAATTAAGTGGGCCCCACTGTATTCTAGAGTAGTAATAATACCGTAATTGAGTATTCCATGTGTTCTTTACAAGCATTGTATAGCTTTGATTAAGTTCCATTTCTTTAACTCTTAACCCGCTGAGTATTTTCAAGATATTTTTCATCAAATCTAGTCATGCAGCAGCCATGACTAGATATGGTGAAAAATTAATCTGAACATAACACAAGAAATCCTTGGCAAAAAAATCCATTTAAATTACAGGGGCAAAATATGATTAAAAGGGACTAAATTATACAGTAGAACCTGTCTTGAGAGACCGCCCTTTGGGCCACACAAAAGTGGTCACTCAAGACAGGTGGTCTCTCATAACAGGTTTCAGGTTTTCTCAAGTCAGGGAATAACCAACGACAAAATTCAGAAATGGAGAAGAATGGATTTTTGTAATTACTTTGTAGTTGTTCTTTTGTATGAAGTTTTGGTAACAAATTGAAATGGACTGTTATAAAAATTATAAAAATAAATTAGTGTTGAAAATCTTCATTGAAGATTTTTAACACTAATTTATTTTTAGAATTTTTATAACAGTCCATTTCAATTTGTTACAAAAAGATTTTCAACACAAATTTATTGTATGTATGAAATTGCTTTTTCAGCAATAATCCTAATCTTTTCACAGGGGTCTTATAAGAACATCTCAATCTTTAATGAGTTAGCAATTGAAACCCAATTAAGACCTTTTAATACTTTTAATTATGTTAGTATAACCACAATGGATTTTCCAATTCCAGAACAGGTAAAAAGCTTTTGTCATGGTTTCAGTCTTCAAAGGGGCGGTCTCTCAAGACAGGTCCTTTATGGCATAAAAATACAAGTTGGTACCAGGTCACAGTGGTCTCTCAAGATAGGTGGTCTCTCAAGACAGGTGGTCTCCCATAGCAGGTCCATTATAGAAAAGAGTAAAACCAATCGGTGCCTGGCAGATGTGGTCTCTCAAGACAGGTGGTCTCTCAAGACAGTAGTCTCTCAAGACAAGTTTTACTGTACTTATTTCAGAGACAGTGACAAGAGAAACCCTGTGCTGGGCAGGAATATCCGCCAGCAGGATGCAAAGAGTTAAGCCTTTACCCAATGAACATGATTTCAAACTTTGATGTTGATAATTATTTTCTTTTAAATTAAAAAATTTCCAATAAAAACACCATGTGACTCCTCATTGTACATTCGATGAGCTCATTCCAATGAGGGAGTGGGGGTGGGGGGTCACATGACATGCTTTTGATAAAAGTTTTGTAATTTTTTTTTCAATTGCTCAATTTGTAAATAAAGTGGGCAGATGCAGCTGATTTTTTGGTAAAGGGTTAAGGTTCTGTCAGTGACAAAGTGGTGTGCATGGTTTAGTATAATTCTAGGTATAGTTCAGTCATTTATTTAGATGGATGCATAAGAGCCAAGAGTTTGAAGTTAAAACTGATCCTTTGCACAAAACACCTGAAAATGATGACCATTACAAAAGAACAAAAATCGTCCACATTTTTACAAGCTTCATATTCTAACAAACTTTAAATACTGTTACCTTTCGTTTGACAACCATTACTTGTTCAGCTGGCATATAATCAAATGGAAAAACAAATCTCCAATTAAAATTGCCCTCTCCATCCAATGATCTGTAAAGAAAGAAAAAAAATGGAAAGGTTACGGTAGTTATTGTTATTTTAACAATAACATGATTTTGGAGGGCATTATGGTTCATTAGTGGCACTGCAGCAATGATGAACAACCCGAGGGTTAATTAAAGGCCTGAAAAACGAAGTCTGGGGACGTTAATAAGCCCAAGGGCTGTTCATCATTGCTGCAGAGCCGCTAATGAATCACGATGCCTGACAACAATCATGTTATTACTATTATTACCACTCGCTGTTACAGCTAACTTGAATCTAAAAATAGCCGGGCTGCAGGCCGTTAATGGCTATTTATACCATTATCGCCTGCGGCCCGGCTCAGTCAAATGACGTCACTGAAATTATGGAGTTTTAACGGACCTCCAAACTTATGTTAATCGACTAGTAACTTATAGATTGAGTAGTAATAATATATAAGAATGGGACAAAACATTAATTAACAGAATCTTCAACACAGTTGTTACACATCAAGCATGGAAGTATATGGGATTGGAGAATGAAGATCATGTTGTTAGTGATTGACACAAAGGAGAGGGTTAGTATGCTTATCGCTGAAGAATGGTGTACAGGATGTCATCAAGCAGTTCATCTCAGAGAAGAGGCAAAGGGATAAGGAGGCATTTTGGAGAACAGGGCTAATCGAGGCCCTCCCACCCGAGAACCGTGACAAATCAGCGACCAGCCAAAGTGTTATTATATTATTATGGGGACTGGTGGTTTGTGAAAAGATTTTTTTTCTAAACTCTTTTTAAATTGCCCCAGTGTTATTTATTTATTGGTGTTTAAGGCCAGTTTCAGCATCTTTGGCTATATCATGACTGCAATATAGATAGGAAGTCAAGTTTCGACAATTGTTAATACATAACCTCCAGTGTTAATGGAGGGACTACCAAATGGGGCCCTATAATAAAACCATTCAAGACTTTTTTACAAGTTTGATTTTCCTCCCATTATTATGGTATCACAGAACTAAATATCTTCCCATAGGCGACCATTATAACGTTCAGGTGGA
The DNA here is from genome assembly GCA_031216915.1 of Pictodentalium vernedei. Lineage (NCBI taxonomy): Eukaryota > Metazoa > Mollusca > Scaphopoda > Dentaliida > Dentaliidae > Pictodentalium > Pictodentalium vernedei. The sequence goes on from CM062295.1 coordinate 745,799,289, forward strand.
AAAAAATATGATCGCATCACTTCAATTTTGGCATTCAAATATCTCTGTCAAGTATAGCCCTTCAGACAACTTTTTCTGATCTGAAAACGGGGGGTCATCAACAAATACGAGAGAAAAACGGACACAAAGGGAAGTACCGGTCACGTGCACATATTTTTCAGGGAATTCCCTACAAAAACACACAAAAAGTAAATTGTATTTTTTAGGTCCAAAAGTCATCAAATCAGCCTATTTTTTATCAGGAATATTCAACAATAATGCAAGATGTCAATACAATGTTTCAAATATTTATTGAAACAATGGCTTTTCCCAAGGCTGTTTATTTTTAGAGATTGCATCATTTCCGAGTGCACCATTTTAAGGCGGTTCACTATAATTTCAATATTTAGTTCCGCAATACCTTTAACTCTCTTCACTCTGATGTCAAAATATCCAAATTTCAAGTAGCCATTTTTTTCCCATAATGCAACTGGAAATTTAACAAATTCAATCTTGTTTGACAGAGCTCAATGAGCTCTGTCAAACAAGACTGAATTGGTTAAATTTCTAGTTGCATTATGGGAAAAAATTGCACCCGTAACTTTAGATTTTTTGACATCAGTGTGCAAGGAGTTAACACTCAAGTCCCCATACAGCCACAAACTGCCACTTTTATACTGCTTTGAAAAAATTAGCCTCAGGTGTATTATTCCATGAGAACTCAATTGCAAGGCTGCAATTATCTTGACAGTGTTATTAAATCAGTACAGGCAGCCAACATTTGATGCAGAAACACTGTTGGGTTATCTGCAACAGTTTACATGTCTATTTATTTATTTCTTTAGCTGGGGGGTGCGGTGGCGTTGCGGTAACTGGTTCTCATCAGATCACCGAAGTTTCCGAGGAGCAGGTCAGCTAGTACGTTCAGACGACCCGGTATATGATGGATAGAGAGATGAACATGATGATACATGACAAAAATAGAAAAATATTCTCCATTAGTTATCATAACGGAAATGAATGGGTGACGCCCTGGTTCCTGATGTACGCTACCACTATCATATCTGAACATGCGTGTCTGAAAATAAAGTGAATTCATTGATGTAGCGCTAACAATATTGACATCATTCTTTGATGTTTATGTGTTTCTCCAGGAACCATAAACCATTTCGAGTCTGTCGGACTCAGGGTCATGCCCCAAACTATTGACTCCCATCCGTCATAATCGTGAAAGCCGGATCTGGCAGTTGCAGTGGAACACTTTGAGTTAACCACTAAATATCTGCCCAAATATGGACCTTTTGTTTACTAGATCCGTTAAAACAATACTGGTCTTGAGTGAATGCGTCTTCACACTCCAGTTCTGGGTAAAGAATAACTCATTGGAATAAGATGTGCAGCCGCTCTGCACAACCTCATCAATCGCAGAAAATTTCTAGCTGTTAATGCATCTGAGAGTAGACAAAAGCGAGCATAACAACAGACTAATTTTGCTCTGGGTAACAGTAGACAAACCAGTTTGTTGTGAGACATTACCAAGTTCATTATTTGAGTGAAAGCCCAGGGCACTGGATTCAGACCGAAGTACATCACTCGGAACTGAAATACTATCCCTTGGACAACAAACTGGAGGTACTTTCTGAATGTCAGATATATCAGGACATGAAAGAACGGATCCTTAGGTCTATGCTTGCCGTATAGTCGATCACTCGAAATGCTCGTTTTTACCGACTAAATGATTACCATAAATAAACTTTTAGAGCTATGATAAACTTGTTATCCAGCTCCAGTCTGTATCAGTCGGACAGAGCTCTCTGGCTTCGGAACGAGTAACAAGTGACTGTAGAATCCTAGAGAATCTTGATTCTCGATGACCTCTATTACTTTCATTGTCAAGAGAACCTTTACCGCTGATTGGAGAGACTCTTTTGCAAGGATTTGACGGAAGCATTGTCCATCACAGACATTAAGTTAGTGGTGGTTTCTCTCGGAAAGATAGCCGTAGGCCGTCCGAGACCACACTTCTCACCTACTGGCCTTCCGTAATAGCTATCCAGCCTAATGCAAATCTTGATAACCATCCGCCAACTGCTAAGCAATAGAGGTCCTAACCCTCACCTGTAGTACCTGCGAGGCCTGTGGAAGGAAAAACTATGTCTCTTTTCGTGAAGAGCCTCGAGCCAATGGCTTAGGGGCATCTGACCGGTAGTCTCGATCAGACCTACGCCCCCTATCCGAGTTGCTGTATGATGATCCCTAGAGTAATTATAGGAGGGTTACCTATACCCTCGCGAGGAGTCCTTTTTAGAAGATTTTCTGTCTAGGACGTCCTCCCTTACTTTTTTCTGCTATTGCGGGTCGATTAGACACCGACTTGAGGAGCACAGTATTGATGCTTTCTTTGTAGCTTGGTCATAAACCAATGAAAGCTTATCATCCAAAACTTAATGTCCAGATACTGGAGCGACCCATATAGAGTTTTTCACCTTGTCATCTATTAAAGATGATGATGCAAGGGTTCCGTCACGTTTGATTAACTCCAAATTAGCAACTGTTAAGACAGAGTTATACGTGATAAATATAATAGCTCTGGAAAGGAATCTAAATGAGGTACGAAAGTCCTCAAATTTCTTTCCGCAGAGATGCTGCGTCACAGTTCTTAAAGGTGATCTGCATAAGACAGTGAGTCTAAATTCGCTCTGAATGAAGAAATTGCCGTCTCAGTTGTGTCCGAGAGAATAGTGAATGACGAAGGTAGAGGCCATAACTAGGTCCTTAGCCTGCTCATTCAAACGCAGAGGAACTCTCTATACATCTTCCTCAACTGTTATAAATGAACGTAGTTCAACAATCGGTAAAATTACGGAAGATGATGACAAGAAACTGACTTACTTCTTCCCACTGGAAAGTTGAATATGACATTGTCTAAATGGCCAAAGGCCTGCGACACCTGTCTAGACTTAACCGGAAAAGACATAACCTCCTCTTTTTCCGTCAAAGTCAGCATCCAACAACGCTAGTGGTTTCTTGCAAGTAGTCGCAGCATTCTGATTCGCTGGAACAAATTCAGGGTAGTGTTGATGGATTAAATCCATCGCAACCATGTGTTGTTCCAAAAGGGAGGGGTAATCCCCCTCCGTATCCCTTTCATCATTCATCTGAATCAGTTGAAAATCACGATCAGCGGCATCTGAACTTGCAGATGACTGGACCGACCCAGCATCATCCGACAGCTCAGGTTCTGAGACTGCCATCGGCTGCTTCTGCACTTGCTGGGATGCTGCGATGAGCTGCGCAATCTGCGACAGCAAATCCATTACGGAGACCTGAGGAGCAATGGTCTTCTGTTCTGGCTGCTGGCTGCTCCCGGGACAGTGTGTATGAGACGCTCTTTTCTCCAGACGTCCCGATAAATGAGGCCTCGTCTCTAGGGCCCTGCGAATCACAAATTTTTGTCGAATCGAATTTCGAATCAAATTTTGAATCGAAACGCAAATCGAATTTCGTCGTTAAGAAATACGATGTCGGGTGGAATTTTTCTCCTCGGATAACTTCCTTTTTATATGCTCGCTGTACATGTTCGAACTGATCATAGAAAAAGGTCGAAGAATATAATAAACACTATAATTCACATTCCTGTAGTAGCCTAGGATGTTTATTTTTTGTGCAATTCGAGAAGGTTATTCCCATTCGTTAACGCCTCGTGGGAATAATCCTCCGCATGTTACTCAGAAATAACCACCGTTACTAACTTTTGCTGAAATAGCTTGTGTGTGCAACGCCGGGTGTTTCTTGAGAAGGTGGTTCCATAGGGGTGTCGTCGTGCCGGTTGAGTGTGCGTCATACACAACATTGCACTCAATACACGTGTAAGTCTCTGTGAGTTTATCGTGCATAAAATATTTGTGGACCGCGGATTGAGGCTGGTTTGATGCCATATTGAAGAATGAAGTCACACAATGTTCTAAAGAGTATAATTCCACAGAACAGAATGACGCTCGATTCAGGCTAGCAAATGATCGAATCCTTACCTAAGTATTCACGTGCTTATTGGTGAACAACATAGTTCAGCGAGTTGTCGGCATCGCTTTGAAATTACCGTTTGAGTGACTTGCGCTCTTCTCTGCATAATCTACATTGCCACAATTTATTCGCAGACCAGTGTCGGCAAAAAACCTTTGATGTATTGTAATCGCCTGTCTACTCACAAAAAAAAACGGAACACAGTGTTGATCGAAGTTATGCATTGATCTAGTGCTTACTTGAGTTTTCCAACGGGACATTTGCGACAAAATAACATATAACATATGATGGATCCAGATCGTGTTGTTATTAATATACGCACTTTAATTCATCAATTTCAACGGGTGATAAATATGGGAAATCTGAGGGTTTCCGAGCGAGTTTATGATAAAAGTAGGCCCATTTCAAACAATCGTCAATTCGAACACATTCGAAATACTATGTTCGAATCAAATCGAATCGAATAATGAAGTTCGAATCGAATTTAGAATATTTGCAGCCCCCTACTCGTCTCTTAGATACTGAATAGTGCTACTTTCGAGAGATCGCAGCATTCTGATTCTCAGTAACGAACGCAGGGAAGTATTCATGCATTAGATCCATCGCCACCCCATGTTGTTCCGAAAGAGAAGGGTAATTCTCCTCCAAATCCCTTTCACCATTCGACTGAATCAGATTATACTCACATTCATCAGCATCTGAATGCGCAGATGACTGGACCGACCCAGTACCATCCGACAGCTCAGGTTCTGAGACTGCTGCCAGCTGCTTCTGCACTTGTTGGGATGCTGCGATGAGCTGTGCAATCTGCGACAGCAAGTCCGTTACAGAGGCCTGAGGAGCAGCGGTCTTCTGTTGCTTGACCGCCGGCTGCTCCTGGGACTGTGTGTCCGAGATGGCTCTTTTCTGCGGAGGTCCCAATGAATGAGGCCTTGTCTCCTTGGCTACTATATGGTGTGACTTCTTTGACTAAGAGTGGACCTTCTTGGCGATGCAGGCTGGATATCAGAAGTCACGTAGCCAAGGTGGAGGGCGTGTGTGCTTGGTAGATGCTGAAGGAGAAGCCGTAACTATAGCCGACCCCGGCTGTGAACTGAACGGAGCGTCGCGGGCAGGAGGCATGGATGTATGCTCCGACTGACGCAAGTTCCGATCCACAACATCTGGCCCCAGATGTTGTTATGAAAGAGAGGGGGCTCTCTCGCTCACGGTCCTTCAGACCATGCCAAGCTTCCCGCTGAACTTGCCGGCTTCTTCCTCTCCATCATCGCAGAGTGAGCCTGTTATTATTTTATAGTGCTCGCTCTAAACCTTTCTACTATCCACAACTGCAACGGATACACACAGCGTCACGGTACCCACGGACAGAGTAACCGCTTCACCGGTTGAACTAGCTGGTGACAGGGAGCTGAAACCATGCTGTGGTTTATTGTCCTGTCCGATATTCATGAGCACTTTAGCCGCTAGCTCTGATTGACTATCTAAATGCGATGACGGAAGCACACTCTCTGATGGCATCATGTAAACATCACCATGTTCTTGTTCCTCTGTAAATAGAAACTGAAAAACTAGAGCGACTTTTTGGCGAGAGGACCGGCAGTGGCCTCTCACCGCGAGAGGACCAGTAGTGGTCTCTAACAACATACCGTGACACCCTCTCCAACGTTTGTCATCACATGCGACACATGTTGAGCAAGAATTAGTGGGAGCACATAGACTACAAGCAAGGCAATCAACATGTAAATCAGAGGAAAGGCTTCCTCGCTTTGCATTGAGCACTATGCTTTCATAATGAAGCAAAATAAAGTCGATCGTACTCCCACCAACTCCACATTAAATATTCTAAAAAAGATACATAACAAATAACATTTCAAAATATAAATCGAACAAGCCAAGACCAATACCAGGTCTGGACCTGCGTCGCTGCATGCAATTGATCTGAAAATTAGATACATGATACAACTTATCATTATGAAGCAGCAGACCAAATATAAAATCATTCCCTTTCATAGAAGCTAAGAAAACTTTGACGGAAGAAGTGTTTCGGACGGACTGACGGACGGATGGAGTTGAGTGGTTACTAGACCTGCTCTGCTGCTGGCGACGCAGGTAAAAATAATTTACACACGAAATTTTTTTACAAGAGCCCACGTTCCCAAAGGGAACGATGTGCCCAAATGTATCCCGATAGAGCCCAAGTATGGACAAAAATTATTTTTCTATTCCAAAAATTAATTGCTACACTACCGGAATATTTAATGTATCTTACAACAGTCCTACTATAATAATAAATAGGAAACTACATATATAAACAGAGCGTTGTCAATGTATGCAATGTCAGAATGAAAAGTGGAAACAAGACCCCAGGCAACCCGGCCTGAAGTCAGTAACAGATTTTGAACTATCCAGTGTAAAGCAAGATCTTCATCAGAAGATAAAATGATACATCTGATGTATGATGCATGACCAAAATACCTAAACACCCCAAGGGTGAGGACGTAACCATGGGGGATATACAGAATAAACATTCTGTGTAACACATTAAACTCCGAAGAAATTTTAAAAAAAATTTCAATAAAACAAGCCAAAAAGTTTGGGGCCTCAAGGAATGATAGGGAAGGAACACTAAACAAGCAGTGGAAAAATCATTAGCAATAATGATGACGTCAGGCCCATGTCCCGAAATTGGGGAACATGAAATAATCAATTTTTATAAATATTATAAAGTTACAGCCCTGAACATTTCAAACCACCGTTTCTTCCTTCCTTCATCCAGTTGTGTCCTTGGTTTTACCAAATTAACCATTGATTTGTGTCTGGCATCATTATAAACTGAGATTTAAAAGCACAGAAGTCAGTTTGTTGTTACCTGACTGAGGGCCAATCAAAGAATGATGTTGGCGCCAATTCCGGTCACAATGATTTATGACTATGACCTGTTGAAAGCACAAATGAAGAATCCTGACAGTACATATATGTTGCATGTTAGCAAACTATTTATTTATTTATTGGGGTTTAATAACACTTTCAACAGCCAGGGCCACCTTGTGTCGGATGTTAGCAAACTATCTTCTGTGAACTTTCAATACTCTAAACTGAGAGGTGTGGGAGGAGTTGATTTCAGAATATAGGCATAGTTCTCTAACCAAAATATACAATTTTCTTTTGATTCCAGTTCATTTCACTATCTGAGCACCCATCTTCATAAAAATGGAAAACCAATCAATGTAAGCAACTCCCCAAAGCATTGAAGAATTCTATCATCAAAATACTTTCTGCACATCAGCAGTCTGTGGGCAATAATTCTGTAAGGCTAAGTAGATGTTCTGTTTCTCTGGCCAGTTTGTTTTATGTTTTAGGCCTCATAATCGACAGAAAAGTATGGGTGGTGGCGTATTTCAGTCCTTCAATTCAAGAAGGCTTTGCAATGCTAAAGCATTGCAAAGCCTTGTTGCACTCGAGGGACAAATTTATCAATTTTATTAATGTGGGTAAAATATCAGACATACAGTACGTGGAGAGTGGATTGTACCTAAATCACCCACGGAGTGGAGTTATCACCCAAGCTATAACTTTCAAATTTTGTACATATCGACAAAAACACAAGCAATGTTTCAGCCAATGGACCTCCGGGTTTAACCCGGAGGTCCATTGGCTTAAACTTTGCTGGTGCTGGTTATGCTTTGCAACAAATTTGCAATTATTGCTTGGGTGGAATCTCCACTCTGCGGGTGATTTAGTGATAATACACTCTCCACGTACTGTAAACCATTTAATTATTATTTTTTTAAGTTTACACTGGTTATAAAAGAGAGCATGCAGCAACCAAAAGGATCATGCGGGAGGGCCTGAGAAACAGATTTTTAACTTTTTAGGCCTTAGCCTATTTTTATACCTTTGCTGCCCACTTCAGGGGACATTTATCTCAGATATTTGTTACAGCGTTCTATTTCACCCATTAAACAGAATCACAATAATCAAGCTCTGCACCGTTTCCTTGGGTTCCCACAGGGATCCAACGTGAAGGTGCAATTTCTCTTGTTGATACCCAAAGGAGATGACTTATATCAAACTCTCAAGCCACCAGCCTAAATCTGTAAGAAGTCTGACACTGTTATGTCCTGGAACCAGTCTATCTCTTAAAAAGACCATTGCCTATGTTTTGAATCACTTGTTTGGAATATTTCAGATGGCTGGAAAAGCAAACATATGGTTCGCTTTTCCAACCAATATATTCCAGAACACTAAATCTAAACTTGATGTGTGACTGTCAAGAAAGGCCTGTCCATACCCCTTGCCACCATGATTATTCTAAGATGAAAAGGGGCATAACTCTAGCAAAAAAAAATTCGATCAAAACTATAATCACAGGTACACCGGTTCCCATGGTAGTAAACCTCCATACCAAGTTTCAAAGGAATCGACCCATAAACATCTGAGAAAATCTCCAGACAAAATTCTAGGCCTGCCGTTTCAAGTCAGCAAAAATACTTGGACCAGAACTATAATTGCAGGTGCACAGGTTCCCAGGGTGAAAAACATTCATACCAAATTTCAAGAAGATTGGGGAATGAACGACTGAGAAAATTATGTCGACACACAGAGAGACGGACAAGGTGAGTCCAGTATACCCACTCCTTCCCCCAAACTAGTTGCAGGGGGTATAAAAATACCATAAACATTTATTTTCTGTCAATCAATGCAAAAATTATTACTCAATCAAGGCTTGATTTGACCAAACGTTTGATCACATTACAATGAGGAATGAAGACCCATCACAGCCATGGTTTTATGATTACGCTGCATAGTTACACTAATTGTGCAAATATCTTGCGGTTTCGGTTTTCGTGAGGAATTAAATAATTATTGGTTGGAATATCTATAACTGGAATACAAAAGAATATCTGTATATCTTTGTCAGTAAAGGGACATCACATTATATAACAGTCGTCTGTGCACAAACTCCATGAAAAATAAATAAACAGCCCAAAATGGTATCAACTTCAGAACAGAATTAACTCATTGCATGCTGATGGCAGATACTCCTGCCCATGCCACTGAAGTAATTATAATTTGAGCATGTTTAATCAAATTGTGACAGGTAAAATGAATGTACCTTCTGACCAATGATTTCTTGAGTTAAATTTAGATGAATTTTTCATCAAATCTAGTCATGGCTGCTTCATAGCAGCCATGACTAGATTTTGGTGAAAGATATTTTGAGAATACTCAACAGGTTAAGAGTTAAACTGGGATCACAAGAACTTGGATTTATCAAATCCTAATATTATTCATATAAATTGAAACTTAATATTGACAATATTTCCAATGTATATGTTCACACACTAAATGTTTGTATCAGTGCCTATTTTTAATAAATAATATTACAACAAAACATGTGAAAAAGTAATATTAATACCTGCAAAAAACGTTTTTGTAAAATATATTTGTGCATATCATACACATCTATTTTTAGAAATATTAAACTTTAATGATTACATTCTATCATTTATTTCATCAAGGTGGAACACCATTAAACTTTAGGCCACACAAAGTATATCTTCTGTTTCTCAGGCCATTATTTGTAAAATTGCATGCGGGCGAGCGTTTTTTTTTTTTATTTTTTATTTCAGTTATTACTTCTTTGCAATCAGAAGTTCATGTTCTTGGTTCAAGTTTTAGGCTTCATAATCTGGTGAATAGCATAGGTGGTGGTGTATTTCATCCCTTGAGTGCAAGAAGGCTTTGCAATTCTAAAGCATTGCAAAGCCTTCTTGCACTCAAGGGACAAATTCATCAGTTTTTTTAACTTGGGTAAAATATCAGACATAAACCATTTAAATTTTATTTTTTTTAAGTTTAAATTGGTTATAAAAAGAGAGCATGCGGCAGCCAAAAGGACCATGCAGGAGGGCCTGAGAAACAGATGTTTTTATTTTTTTAGGCCTTATGGTTCAAAATTATAAGATCACAATTAATGAGATTAAAAATATATATAATAAATATATTTTTATTCAAAGAAATACTCGCCTATAGTGGACATCTGTTTTTTGTGAGTCTTCATAGCCAGCTAGCCATCCTTTCACATATATATCACTCATCTTTTCACCAGTGATTGACTCTTCTTCCAATATAACATCAACGGTGTTGTAAACCACAATTCTCAGTACATATCTGTTAAAATAAGCAATGTTATACAAGTACGTCATGATGTGTGAATCAGACATGTTAACTCTCCTGGAATGCCCTGGTAAATCCCGAAATTTCGGTGTAGTTCCCAGCCTCGCGGACGGGAATCAATTTTGGACCAAAAATCCCGGAAAGCAACAGTCAAAAAATTTCTTTTATGTAAAACGTTCAGAGTCAAATCACAGGCATTTCAAACTCTGGTAAAAACTCACTGAGCAGTAAAATATGGATTTAAGTTAAATTTATTTTAGAAAAGGGTATTTTATGATATATATTTCAACTGTGTTCATGTTTATTTCTGTTTTTTTCTTAGTAATCAGAGATTTGTGATCAATCTGCAAGTGTCGAAGTGAAAATAGGTGACTTACTTTAAAAAAAAAAAATGAAAACTCCACCTTCATTTAAATGCAGTTTTTTGGTAAATAAAATATATATTTATATATCCATAGAATAGCTTTAATTCTTATCCCTTAAAATTCCAAATCAAAATGTAACACCTTGACCTCAACTATTTAACACAGTTTAAAACTAGGTTAAAGTCGCTAAGTATGTCGAAAAATTATGACTGCATATTTATACATTATGGACTTATTCTCTAACAATACATTTATTCCGTTGTGATGGCTACAGAACTGTTAACTGTTGGCTGTCTGTACCCAGAAAATTTCGAATGGAATTAAAAAAAAAAATGCTTCAATGATGAAAAGAAAAGTTTTGTGCAGGGCACAAATGTCCACACATGCATGAAGGATTTTGATAAAGATACTTTCCAAGTAGTAATCTTCTTGAAGTAATTGAACGCTAGGACATCTTTTCCTGTTAACATTTCCAGACTTGGGAAATTATTAGCTTAGTAGACTTTGATAAAAGCAAACCACAGGTGGTGGTGCTCTGTGGGTGGGAGGTCATGAAGAAGAGGATGGTGGGGTGGGGGGAGGTTGTTAGGGGTCAAATCAACAATTATTTCATGATTTTTTAACATAGCATAAATGCATCAGCATAACTGACAACTAGATCTGGATATAACCTGGTGTTAATGGTGGTCCATGGGCTGAAAATTTGCAAATGTTTCTTTTGTTTTGTCCCCGTGCAAACTTTTCCCTGAAATCTATCACATTTCCCTGAAAATCACTCTCAGGTTCCATGAACAATTATTCTGGAGGTTAACATATCTGGTGTGAATGCATTCATCAATATGGAATGAGTGCTAGCATAGAAGGATAGAACACCCAAACTTTAAATCTCATAGTTATTTTTCCAACTGTCATTTGATTTATGGCTGTCACCGTAGCTCCCAAATTGATCTGGGTCAGATTGCAATATTTTGTTTGACCGATTACGAAAATGGGCAGAATTTAGTTCTTTTGATGGATCCATGACATCAGGTGGAAAAATAGTCCATCGAGGGAAATACATATGGAACATGTATTCCATACAGATTTGTAAATATGGAATTGGAAGAAGAGTAACAGGCATGTAATAAAGTTAAATCCTGTTAATTGGATAGGAACTTTGCCAGAAAAGAATATTCAATTAACAGGCATACTTAACAACAATTTGGTCATTTTCCAACTTTCCACTGCTAGTGACCACCAATTCTATTATATTTTGTTTGACAGAGCTCAGAGCCCTGAGCTCTGTCAAGCAAGATATAACAGATTAGACATCCAGCTTAAATGTACTATGGTCAAACAGGCCTATATACATGGGAAATTTCAGAGGTTTGTCCGAATAAATCTTTTAGCAGGTCATAAGTTTTTTTTCTAAATTAAGCAGTGTTTACCGTACAACATATATGCAATTAACAGGCTGAATGCGTACTGATTGTATGGTGAATGATTTGGTATTTGGGAGTTATATACATTTAACAGGGTTATTCGATTGTGAGATATTCAATTAAGTGAGCTCCACTGTTTAAGAATTGAAACAAGTGCACCACCAGGCAGTCGATCAATATACGGCCGCCTATGAAGAAATTGCACTGGTCATGACTAATCAACCATAAAAAACAGTATCTGTTGGATTATCACATGGACAATCAAAAGTCCCTGAAAATCCAAGATGGCTGCCATGGAAGCTATATTGGATATTCCAGAATGCTGGTTTTCAAAAGGAACCATCCTCTAGTCATGCTTAATCAACCATAAACAATGCAACGAAAAGCACAGCATATGCCCCCTTCTGCAATATCATGGATAGAATTACATAAAAAACAAAAAACAGGATCAATCTTGCAGAACTTTAGTCACTGAGCGGAAACCAATTTCAAGTGTATTTAACATTGGAGGTCACTGTGACCTTGACCTTTGGCACATCATGGTCAAAATAAATAAGCTTCTTCCACACGTCACACCTAACCCACATGATGTTTCATAAAGATCCAGTTGGTAGAACTTTAGTTACAGAGCGCAAACCAATTCAAGTGTAATTAACACTAGATGTCACTGTGACCTTGACCTTTGGCACATCATGGTCAAAATAAATAGGCTTCCTCCACTCATCATACCTAACCCACATAAGAAGTTTGGTAAAGATCCGGTCGGTAGAACTTCAGTTATAGAGTTTAAACCAATTTCAAGTGTATTTAACATTGGAGGTCACTGTGCTTTTGACCATTGGCACATCATGGTCAAAATATACTACTCAAAGTTTGCTAAGCACCAAGTACATCCAACTACCTGTTTTACGTTTTAGTTGAAATATTGTAATGTTTTGTGTATATATTTTCTATTTAATTATATCTTTAATGAAGTACAGAAATTCAGATATTATTTGTGTTTGACATTATTTTTTAGCTTTTGAAGATGATAGCCATGAAAACTGGATATTTTGGGTAAAAAAAGAAATTTTACAATATGCCAAAAAGTTGACAAACGAACTGATATGGCTTCAATATTGAGTATGAGACCCATTACTGTTATTTACAGGTTGACAACTCCTTCTCATGCTCCCAGTCAGGTTCCTGGTGGTCCTTTGTGGGATGTTGTTCCATTCTTGGACCAGCATAGCACCAAGCTTCTGGACACTTCTTGGCTGGACTGGATGGGCTGAAATTGCAAGCTGCAACTCATTCCAGACATGTTCGATTGGATTGAGGTCAGGGGATCTTGCTGGCCAGTCCATATGCTCAATCCCCTCACTGTGTCGGTACTCCTGGACAGCATGGGCAACATGAGGATGAATCCATCAGAATGAATCGTCCATCAGAATGCATGAGGATGAATCCATCAGAATGAATCGTCCATCAGAATGAATCTTTCACCTACTGCACCTGCGTACAATCTGACATGGACATCCAGGATCTCTCAATATACCGTTGTGCAGTCAATGTACCACGCTCAAGGACACAGAGCTCTGTACGTCCATCTCTGCTGATGCCAACCCAGACCACGATTGACCCTCCACCATAGCAGTCATGTTCAGCAATGTTGGCTGCCTGGAATCGCTCTCCTGGTCTTCTCCATATCCTAGAACACCTATCTTTTCTGGACAATCCAACGTGGTCCATGGCCCATTCATATTATGCCTGGCAGTGGTTCTGGGACAGCGGAATGAGAAAACATGGTCTTCTCGATCGGAGACCACCTTCGTGCAACCTTGCCTGTATAGTCTGCATCGAAACATTTACCCCCGATACATTCTGAAGGTCACTGTGAAGCTGGGTTGCTGTGGCAAAGCAGTTCCTACAGGCCTGAATGATCAAAAACCGGTCTTCAGCTGCAGATGTTGCCCTATCTCTGCCACCACCATGCTGTCTTACTGGTGTGCCATACTGCTGAAATCTTGCTCAGGCTCAGGTGATCACAGTATGGTGCACACCAAGGGCTTCATCAACCTGATGATGATCCCTACAGCCCGCCACATTTCTGCTTCAGACAAATGTCTTCTTACATTTGCATTTGCCATATTCAATCATTACATCACAAGGGTGTGTGTTGAAATGAATATTGAATACCTTACACATGTCATGTACATGTAGACAGTACATGAAAACATCATGAAAATCAAGGGGTACATGCTTTCCATGACTGTCACGAAACGCCTGTCTGGAGAGCTAATGTGAACACTGGGGACCATCTCAATACATTCCTCAATCATATCCACCAAAAATATCGCAAATATGTCACAAGCAAATTTCACAATGATGTGTTAAATATTTGGTGCTCAGAAAACTTTAGAGTTTGAAATAAAAAGAGAATTTGTTAAATAGTACACCAGGTATTTTTTATTTTTATGCTATGACTGGACATCAATTAAACAAACAATTTTTGCAATTTTTTGGTTCAGTATTAAATATTCTTATTATCATTTTTGACATAAAATGTAAAGAGAATAAATTAAATGGTAAACAGTTATTAATTTTCAGGCAGAATTACTGCATCATTTAAAAACATTATGGACATTTTTCCTGTAAGTTTGAGTATCAATTATTCTTATTATCTTTTTGACATGAAATAAAAGAATTATTTAAACAGTACACAGTTATTTATTTTTAGGCATAAATAAAACATGATACCATGAACCATGACAAATCAAGTAACATTAACTAGAAAACTGACTTGACCCATAAGGGCCTCATTCCGACTTGAATCACATTTACTACAACAAAACAGGTGCCCCAACATGCAGTTTGGAGGGGAGGGGGTAAACTTGCAAGTTTCATTCAAAGTATCATGGCGGATGTTTTGAAGCAAGTCTTGACTACCTACATAGACAGCCAAGACACAATTATAAGGTCATATTATATCTCACATGACTTCCTTGCATTCTGATTGGCTAAAAGATGATGCCCTATTTCGTGTAGTTTGCATCCACAGAACTGATCAGGCACTGCACCCAGGCACTACACGTTTTCTATTTTTAGCACACTACTATATCAGTTTTCTTTTCATACTGGCCGAATAAAACTGATCAGGCTAAATATAAATATTGATTCACAGAGGCACAGCATCCACAAAACGACTCGGAAAGAAATCTTTGTGGAAAAATGTATCGCTTTTCCATTGTTGAAGTCAGATTTTTCGAGGCGTTCATTTTATTCCTTGAGAAAATGATCCATATCTTGTTTCGAAGAGAATGATCCATACCTGGGTCCAACTTTCATGAGAACGCGTCCGGATATGATAAATCGTTTGTTTCGCTGCTAATATTATTTCGCTATTTAATTGTATGTTTTGGGCAGTAAACGAATAAATAATGGAATTCAATTGAATCTTCAGAGTTTTATCCCGTACTGACCCATTCGGTAATGTATATGTGTGACAAATGTGTGGAAATTATCAAACTGCGTCGTCAAATTTCGAAAATTTTAGTTTTCATTCGCGACTTGCGCGATTCTA
Source organism: Pictodentalium vernedei (assembly GCA_031216915.1). Classification (NCBI taxonomy): domain Eukaryota; kingdom Metazoa; phylum Mollusca; class Scaphopoda; order Dentaliida; family Dentaliidae; genus Pictodentalium; species Pictodentalium vernedei. The sequence goes on from CM062295.1 coordinate 745,814,819, forward strand.
GAATACACAGTTCCGTTTGGGGGGAAATGTTTTGTTTACCCTTGCCGACCGATTCAAAATCTGTCTTCTGCTCATATCAATAATCCAAGTTAGGCGTGTTTTGAAAGAAGAAAATGATTTTTAAAAACTACATGGTATTTTTTTCTATATAACGCTGGTTGGTAGGGCTGCTACAGACATGTTAATCTCCAGAATAATTTTTCAGGGAACCTGAGGGTGATTTTCAGGGAAATGGGATGAATTTCAGGGAAAAGTTCGCGCGGGGCAAAATATAAGAAAAAACTTGTGAATTTTCAGCTCACGGACCACTATTAACACCAGTTATATCCAGAACTAGTTGTCAACTATGCTGATGCATTTATGCCATGTTACAAAATCATAAAATACCTGCTGATTTACCCCCCCCCCCCCCCCCCCAGGATCATCTTCTTCATGAGCCCCCCCCCCCTCCCACCACCACCCACCCACACTGTCCCACAGAGCACCTCCACCTGTGATTTGCTCTTATCAAAGTCTACTTAGCAAATAATTTCCCAAGTCTGTTAATGTTAACAGGAAAAGATGTCCTGATGTTCAGTTACTTCAAGAACATTAGAACTCAGAAAGTATCTTCATCGAACTTCATGCATGTGGGAGGACGCTTGTGCCCTACACTATTTTTTTTTTTCATCATTGAAGCATTTTTTTTTAATTCCATTCGAAATTTTCTAGTTACAGATGGCCAATAGTTAACATTTCTGTAGTCAGCACAACAGAATAAATGTGGTGTTAGAAAAAAAAGTCCATTGTGTTTAAATATGCTGTCATAATTTTTCGGCATCCTAAGCGACTTTAACCTACTTTTAAGCTGTGCTAAATGTTAAAAAATTTATAGTAATTTATATATTTTTTTATACTTACCAATGACCCAGACATAGCTGGTGCTAACTCTTAAAATATAGGGCCAAACACAAATTTTGCCCCCCAATCCCCAAAATTTGCATCTAAAATCAAAGAAAACATGTCCTGAAAGGCCCTCCACACTTCGCCCCCACTGCGCATGTGCAGTGTCAAGGACGTTCCGAAATTGGTGCCATTAATCATTCTAATAACCAGTGCCTGGTAAGCGCTATGTACTCAGCGGGGAGGCAAGAGTTCCCAACTCCTGGGAGGGCCATCCCCGTCTGGGTCATTGGTAAGTATAAAAAAATATATAAATTACTATAAATTTTTTAACATTTTTATACTGTACCAATGACCCAGACATAGCTGAATAGTAAAAAGGCTGGAGGGCCAAGGACATAGAGCAAAATGGAATACGCTCAATAAAATAAAATAGAGTCATCCCCTGTAGGGAAAAAGAAGTAATAGGCCTTACATGTATCTTTCTTATTTATGATAAATTAGAAAGATACAACACCTTCCAAAATTGAGCTTCATACATCCATGTACTCTATTAATATCCAATATAATCCTTATACTAATAATTTTTAAAGTAAGCCAATAAATAAAGTAAGTCTAGAGAATAGAGACTCTTATACTCCTAAAAGTGTCTGAGGATTGCATAATCATGTCCGTTGACATATGCAGTATTCAAAAGCTATACTTTAAAAACTAAGACTTGAATGAATTTTAAAAACCTAAACTTCTCACTAAACAACCATCCCAATAACAGCTCAGAATTACTAACTCCGGAGGAGGTATCCCCTTGTTTTCATAGTAAAACAGGTGACCCAAGGGAACACCCTCCCCCCCCCCCCCCTTTTTCTTGCCCTGGGTCAAATAGCCCAGAGTGAAGAGGGCAGCCGAACGGAGACACTGCCGAAACAGACAGCCTACCTAGCTATAGAAGCAACTGTTAAGTGAATGACATTCTGAGCAGTAGATAATAGACCTAACAATAGAGGCCTCCAGAAATGGACTCGATATTTCTGAGATAAAATTCATGAATGTGGATGGCTGAGCGCAATGAGCAGCCTTCAAAAATCTATAATAGCGACACTATTAATGTAAGCCCAAGAAGTAGAAGAACTCTTACTTCATGAGCCGAAATCTTAAGCACAACTGCTAAGTCAATGATATACCATAAGCAGTACCGATAGTTAATAGAATCTATTAACAATAAAATGGAGCGTAACGTCCTTCTACTAGACATCAAAGACAGAAGAAGTTTACGTCCATAGTAATAAACAGATATCTGTTTATAAATACATAAACTGTACCCGGAAAGAGTAAAGGCCTATGCCCATACGAAGACGGAAGGACCTTAAAATAATAGGTTCCGGATAATAGGAGCCTAACTCTTATGCAACAATCCAACCTAAATAGTAACGGAAGTAGTGATTCCGAAACTACGAAAGTGAAAATCATCCATCGATAGTGCATGAAACTCACTGACTCTACAGTAAAAGAGAAACCAACAGAATTACTGTCTAAAAGGTCAGAATTTGAAAACTACTGTTTCCAGAGGCTCAAATGATTACTTAGCTAAATAAGAACCGAAGTTAAAATCCATATAGGAATTTAATCTAAAGATTCTAAGTCTATTTATCAAAAAGTTACTAACTGACTTAGATAAAGAGACAAAAGACTCAATTGTAAACTATCGTAGAGTGCATAGGTATGAGGTAACATAAACCTATAACCTAAATAATAACAGGCTGCAGTAGATCTTGTGAAACAAGTATACTAAAAAATAGCAATGAGTAGTATGGAGGGATCCACAATATGAACATAATGATCCCTACACCACGACGGAAGAGCCTCTACTTTAGCCGCATAGAATAGCGAAGAAGAGGATCTCCTATAGTAAGAAATCGCGTCCAAAGCTCGTCCAGTACAGTGCTTACAATGCAATACGGACCACACAACGGAATACATGAAGGTTGCGACCTTGCGGGTTGTGATAAAGATGACACGATTTACCCAGTGAAAAAAGATCCTCACATAGAGGAAGATTTCACGTTAAGACCCACAGTAGACAAGAGAGTAAATTACCCATGATCTCTGTGAAGATAGAAATGCTATCAACAGAAATGTATTGTGGTTGTTTATCTTAGCAATACCTGCTGAAACAACAGCGCCGGAGGATACGCGTATCCTATCATTCCGTCCTATAGATCAATAGAGCGTTAACAACATTAGCTCAGAGATCTGGACAAGCCAACACATACGTCTGCAATTGATTAGCAAGCTGTGTCATAAATAAATCATCATTGGGCGCTCCCATAGATAGCAAATCTGATTGAATACTTGTTTGTTGAGAGTCCATTCTGACAGCAACAAGCGACCCGTAAGAGAACGGGAGTCCGATAAAACAATCAGACGACCCGGAATATGACGGACCAAAACTGAACTTGGTGTACTATAACCAACAGACGGATTCTTTCCATTAAATTGAATAATGGAAACGAAAGAGTGCCTCTCTGGTTCCGGAGATACGCCACTACTGTCGAATTAAAGGACAGGAATTTGGGCATGCGTTTCTGAATAATGTTCATGCAATGACATAAAGCAAGCCTAAAAAACATTATTCCGCGGAAGAAAACTGATTGCTAAGAGACTGCGGAACCCAAAGACCCTGGCACTTCGAATCCGTAGGGATCAGTATTATATCCCAATCTGTGACTGGCAACCGTCATAACAGCCACACTCGGGTCCGGCAACTGCGGTGGCACTCTCTGAGTCAACCACCGAATGTTTGCCCCAGTCTGAATCTCTTGTAACACTAGATAGACAAGAGAACGTGTAAATCGAGCAATTCATGGATTGCCGAAAAGTTGCCGTCGAAGAGAAGCTCCTCCGAGAACGAAGCGACTCTGAGAGAGTTCTTAACCTTACTATCCACGCGTGTGGATGTAGCTAGGGCTGCGTCACGTCTAACCAACTCCAATCAGCCACTGAAGGGCGGAGTCATACGTGAACAAACCACTGCCCTCAAAAGAAATTACATTGAGAATAATATCCCGTAAATCTTTTCTTGAAGACGTAATGATAACGCCTCAGTAAGGCGGATTACGTATGATAAAGCGTCTAAGTTAAGTCTACTATACATCATGTCGTTCCCAACATTGAAATTGGAAAAGACATAAACGGCGAAAAAGAATATATGCAGTCTTTAATCACACCGTCTAGACGCATATGAACTCTCGGTATGCCCTGCTCTGCCAAAATAAACTATTCGTATAAATGATAAAATGGCAGAAATGAGCAACGCGGACAAGAAACTAAACTATCACGCTTGGTAGCAGGCTTGTATATATATATATATAGCGTCGAAAAAAAAAACAACACATGTTGTAATGACAATATTGGACTGCGTCGGTAAGTCAGGGACAATGTCCCTGAACCGATCGAAAAATCCGAGTCCAATGACGCTATAAGTCTCTTATCCAAGATCGCAGCAATGAAGTCCGAAATAACAATCACTGGAAGATAATGCCAGAAGATATGAAAGGCATCTTCCGATACTACTAAAGGGAAAACTCGAAATCTTTCGAATCCCTTTCGCCATCCTGTCGGACCCTATAAAGCGTTCGGTCGTCCGTACCTGATGCAACCGCGGACCGCACCGACCCAGTGCCGTCGGATAATTCCTGATTCGACCGAGAAACAGTCAATTGCTGGTATGCTGCGAAACAACTGTGCTAACTCGGATAGCACGTCCGTCACTGAGGCCTGAGGAGAAGCGGTCTTACGATGCATTGCCGCTGGAAGCTCCATGATCGTTACCCCATGCATACTACCAATATGCGAGCGAACGGAGTGTATAGGCCTCGTGTCCCTTGGCTACCGGATGGCGCGACCTATTCGCCGTGGAATCACTGAATGCCGAAACTGATCGGATACTCGAGGTCACGTAGCCAATGTGCGGTCGTGTGCCCTGCTGTGAGGATGAGGAAGCATCAAGGACAGTCTCTCGGACTGTCAATATAACGGAGCGTCCCGACCGACGGACATATGATCCGAATGTAAAATATCTGAACCACAACATGCGGTCCCCTATGTTGTTGGACGAGAGAGGGACCTCTCTCGCTCACAGCCCGGATGGACCTGGACAAGCCAGGAACCGGACTAACAGGCTTCCTCCGATCTGTCCTCAATCTGCCGTCACTGGGTGAGTACTAAAGTAATTAAAGTGCTCGCATCACCCAAATCTCCTTCCTAGACCGCAACGGACGAACCCGGCAGCCGAACCATTCGATGAATGTACGCTACACCGGGTGAGCTAGCGAATGTCACTCCGTAGGCAATAGACATATTCCATGAGCACTTATTGCCGCTAGCTCTTCATTAACTATGACGACAGAGGCACACTTTTGAAAGACATCTCCATAACTCTTCGAACAAGAAACCAGAAATGCTTGGTTAGCAAGCATAAAATAATAATATATATAGCGTCGTTCAATAATTCGAAAGTTTGTGTGACATTATTGGACTATGTCGGAACTGAGGGACGATGTCCCTGAACCGAACCAAAAATTTCTAAGTCCACCGACGCTATCAGTTTCTTATCCGGCATCGCAGCATTCTGGTCCGACGAAAGAAGCTGTAGAAGACCAAGTCAGATGACATACACAACAGTATATGTTGTTCCGAAAGGGAAAGCTCGAAATCCTCCGAATCCCTTTCGGTATCCCGTCGGACCGGATGAAACTTTCGGACGTCCGTACCCGCTTCCGCGGAGCGTCCCGACCCAGCATCGTCGGATAAAATATATGCGACAGATTCAGTTGATGCTGGGATGCTGCGATAAACTGTGCTATTAAGGAAAGCACGTCCGTTCCCGAGGCCTGTGCAGTAGCGGTCTTACGATGCATTGCCGCCGGAAGCTCCGTGTACGTTGACTCCCGCACACTTCCTATGCGAACGTCCGGAGTCTGCAGGCCTCGTGTCCCTGGCTACCGGATGGTGTGACCTGGTCGCCGAAGAATCCTTGATCGGCGAAGCTGGTAATATATCGGCGGTCACGCAGCCAAGGTGCGGTCGTGTGCGCTGACGAGAAGAGGAAGCCTTAGCAGTCTCCGCGGACTGCCTATACAACGGAGCGTCCCGAGCGACGGACGTATGCTCCGCTTGCGACACATTTTGTACCACAACATCTGGGGCCAGATGTTGTTGAACGAGAGTTGGGCCTCTCTCGCTTGCCGTCCGGATGGACCGGAACGAGCTATGAACCAGACTAAAAGGCTTCCTCCGTTCTCCCTCCGATCCGCCGTCACTGGGTGTGCATTAAGTTAATTTATAGTGCTCGCATCACCCCAAAATTCCTTCTAGACCGCAACGGACGAACCCGGCTGCCGAACCATTCGGTGAATGGACGCTACACCGGGCGAGCTAGCGGACGTCAAAGGCCGTCGAACCTACTAGGGTCCTCTTAGGCAATTGGCGTATTTACATGAGCACTTTTCCGCTAGCCCTTCATTAATTGTGACGACGGAGGCACACTGTTGGAAGACATCACGGATACATCACCCTAATCTTGATCGTCTGAAATAGAAATTGATAAAGTAGAGTGACCCTGCGGGGAAAGGACCGGAGTGTCCAAATCCCCAATAACATACCGTGACATACGCTTCCCATATTGTCATCGAAATCATACGATACAGAACAGGAGTTAATGCGAGTACACTGACCACATATAGAATGATAATAAAGTCAGAGGAAGACTTCCTCTTAAAACAATTGATCAATTTCCTTTCAATGTGAAAAGAAAACAGGTCCTGGTACTCGCACTAACCCCTGGCAATCAAAATACATAATAATAATATGATCCATTAATATAGAAAAAATAATTGAAATCAAAATATTTTTTCAGAACAGCCCAAGAACAGATCCAATGGATCCCAAGCCTAAGTGTGGACAAAAATTTTAAAAATATTTTAAACAATTTATTCAACACTTACGAACAATAATAATGTATCTAGTTATGATTAAAATAACATCAAGATATTATTTTTTAGAAATCCCCCCCTCACACAGAGGGCTGTTGAAAATTTAAACAATGAGTGTAAAAACACTAAAATAAGACTCCAGGCACCCAGGCCCGAAATCAGTTACCAAAAATACACTATCTGATGCAAAACAGAGACTTCCAGGGAAGAAACTGCAGAACATCAGATGGTAGATGCAGAACACAACGCCTAACCACCCGTAGGTGAAGACGTAAACATGGGGAAAGAACAGAATTCATTCTGTTATTCAGCTAAAACTCCCAAGAAAAATTTAGTAATAATAATTACAACATGCCAGGTTTCAAAGCAATCCGATCATAAATGTGCCCTGTAGGGTGTACAAAAGGGAAATATTGTGGTCTGACTAGACTAAATTCTAAGAACGTTGGCCGTGGCAACATTTTTTGACGGAAATGGAAGAAAATCGATAGCTCCCATCTAGAGGTAACCGTAAATAAGCATACCAGGTTTCAAAGCAATCTAATCATAAATGTGCCCTGTAGGGTGAGCCAAAGGGAAATATTGTGGTCTGACTGAACTAAGTTCTAAGAATGTTGGCTGCGGCAACATTTTTTGATGGAAATTGAAGAAAATCGATAGCTCCAATCTAGAGGTCACCCCAAACAAGCATTCCAGGTTTCAAAGCAATCCGATCATAAATGTGCCCTGGAGGGTGTGCCAAAGGGAAATATTGAGTCTTCTGACTAAACTAAGTTCTAAGAACGTTGGCCGCGGCAACATTTTTTGACGAAAATTGAAGAAAATTGATAGCTCCCATCTAGAGGTCTCCCCAAACAAGCATACCAGGTTTCAAAGCAATCAAATCATAAATGTGCCCTGTAGGGTGTGCCAAAGGGAAATATTGTGGTCTGACTAAACCGAGTTCTAAAAACATTGGCCGCGGCAACATTTTTTGACGGAAATTGAAGAAAATCGATAGCTCCCATTTAGAGGTCACCCCAAACAAGCATGCCAGGTTTCAAAGCAATCCGATCATAAATGTACCCTGTAGGGCGTGCCAAAGGGAAATATTGAGTCTTCTGACTAAACTAAGTTCTAAGAACGTTGGCTGTGGCAACATTTTTTGCCGGAAATTGAAGAAAATCGATAGCTTCCATCTAGAGGTCACCCTAAATAAGCATACCAGGTTTCAAAGCAATCAAATCATAAATGTGCCCTGTAGGGTGTGCCAAAGGGAAATATTGTGGTTTGACTAAACTAAGTTCTAAGAACGTTGGCCGCGGCAACATTTTTTGACAGAAATGGAAGAAAATCGATAGCTCCCATCTAGAGGTCACCCCAAACAAGCATGTCAGGTTTCAAAGCAATCCGATCATAAATGTACCCTGTAGGGTGTGCCAAACGGAAATATTGAGTCTTCTGACTAAACTAAGTTCTAAGAACGTTGGCCGCGGCAACATTTTTTGACAGAAATTGAAGAAAATCGATAGCTCCCATCTAGAGGTCTCCCCAAACAAGCATACCAGGTTTCAAAGCAATCTGCTCATAAATGTGCCCTGTAGGGTGTGCCAAAGGGAAATATTGAGGTCTGACTAAACTAAGTTCTACGAACGTTGGCCGTGGCAACATTTTTTGCCGGAAATTGAAGAAAATCGATAGCTCCCATCTAGAGGTCACCCTAAATAAGCATACCAGGTTTCAAAGCAATCAAATCATAAATGTGCCCTGTAGGGTGTGCCAAAGGGAAATATTGTGGTTTGACTAAACTAAGTTCTAAGAACGTTGGCCGCGGCAACATTTTTTGACGGAAATTGAAGAAAATCGATAGCTCCCATCTAGAGGTCACCCCAAACAAGCATACCAAGTTTCAAAGTAATCTGATCATAAATGCGACCTGTGAGGTGTGCCAAAGGAAATTGTGGACGTACGTACTAACGTACTAACATACTAACGTACGTACGTACGTACGTACGCCGACGGACGAGAAGTGATGGCAATAGCTCAGCTTGACTTTGTCAAGTTGAGCTAAAAACTATGCCAAAAGCATGGGAGAATAGCAAGGGGGGACTTAAAGGACAGGGAGAGAGGAAAACACTTAAAAAACAGTGTAACTAAATAATCAGAATGACAACAAAATGGCTGCTGCCTCGAAAATAGGTAACTTAACATAATTTCATTAAAAAATTTTAAGTTACAGCCCTGATAATATTCTGTCACACATTTTTTTCCTCTCCTCCTTCTCTATCCTCCTTAGAATCACCATTTCACTAATATTTATGTGTCTGGCATCATTTAAACTGAGATTTATAACCACAAAGATCAGTCAGATGTTAACTGATGAAGGGCCAAACTTAGAATGATTAATGGCGCCAATTTCGGAACGTCCTTGACACTGCGCATGCGCAGTGGGGGCGAAGTGTGGAGGGCCTTTCAGGACATGTTTTCTTTGATTTTAGATGCAAATTTTGGGGATTGGGGGCAGACATGTTAAGTCTCACGGATTCACCGTGAGACTCCCGGATTGGGTCATGATCTCCCGCACTCACGGTAGCACCCTTAAATCTCACGCATCGCCATAAGTTATCAAATAAAAAAACGAAATCAACCATTTCTTTTATTGTGTACAATTTACTTCTCGTTTGCAAACGGTAATCCGTGAGATCTGCTCACTGACCCGGATATTTAAGTAAGCTTCACAAATTCAGTCTCTTTTTTCTCTCTTCCATTTGCTCCAAATCGTGTTTAATTAAAATAAATTAATACAGGAATGGGCTATTTGATATTATTCTGTCATTAAATGGTGATCGAAGACCAAACAAATTAGCTTGGTGCAATGTTTTCACAACGAAAACACGAACCTCTTTTCTTTGTACTTAAGCGACTTTTCATAACATAAACAGAGACACGTGTGAAGGAACAACAGCTGATTTCTGTTTGAAACCATACTGATTTCGGCTCATCAGAGATCGGCTTTTTAATTGAAAAATAACTTTGTTTTCAAAACATTCTATGATGAATGGATCACAGGTAACTATAGTTGTGTATATATATCAGGCGATGTACACCAGTATGTATCATTCGCAATCAAATTCACAATGTCTGAAAATCCATCCAAAAAACGTCGCTACGATTCTAAGTTTAAAGAATCATGGAAGAAGGAAATGTCCTGGTTGACAAGAAGTGACAGAGGAGAAACAAGTGCGTTTTGTACACTTTGCAGTGCCCATTTCACGATCAGTCATGGGGGGAAGAATGACGCAGTTCGACATGAAAAATCAACACAACACCAGCAACTTTCGAGTGCCAAAACATCGAATACCAAAATGACAAGTTTTTTTTCAAGCAACAAATCAGACAATGGGGCACAAGTGGTTCAATCGGAGGTATTATTTGCGAACTTTGTTGCTGAACACAATCTGCCATTTGCAGTTGCTGACCATTTCACCAAGTTATGTAAAACAATGTTTCCGGACAGTGATATAGCCAAAAAATTTTCGTGTGGGAGAATGAAGACAACTATGATCGTAAAGACAGCTCTTGCCCCAAAATTGACAGAGCCAGTAATGGAACACTGCCGTATCAAACCATTTTCACTCATGATTGATGAATCAAATGACCAGGGGTCACACAAACAGCTTGTAGTTTTAGTTAGATTGTTCGACGATTCCATTGGGAGATCTGTGACTCGTTTTCTGGACATGCCAATTTGTAACATTGGAACAGGAGCAGCCATATTTCAGACACTGGATGAGATTTTTAGGTAAATATACAAGAAAATGTGTTGATAATTTTTTTCTTGGGGGGCCTGGGGGGGGGGGGGGCAAAAGTAATTTTATTTTTTTATTTTTTCTTTCAGAAATCCTAAACTTTTACTATTTACCCCATTGCAATTTCTGAGAAAAGACTTAATAACCAATAGCAAACTTTCAGTTAATGGACTACCTGGTCAATCCAGTGGTCCCATAACTGAAAGTTTGCTAGTGGCTCTTAAGATTTTTCTCAGAAATTGTAAGTGGGGTATTGTATTAAGGGATATTCAATTATATGGGCTAAACTGTATAATACGTTAACAACTTTAATAAACAGTTGTTCTCAGAATAAAAGTCTTGTTATATTATTCACACGCAAAAATCTCCCTGATTGTCATTTTCAAAACTTAATATGTCTGATTGGGGGGCAAAATTTGTGTTTGGCCCTATATTTTAAGAGTTAGCACCAGCTATGTCTGGGTCATTGGTACAGTATAAAAATAGTTGTTTATGTTTTGATTTTGGAAAAGGGATGAGAATTAAAGCTATTCTATGGAGGAATAACTAAATATATATTATTTAATTCCTTTTCATATATTTTAATTTCCAAAAACTGCATTTAAATGAAGGTGGAGTTTTCAATTTTTTTAAAGTAAGTCACCTATTTTCACTTCGACACTCGCACATTGTCATTGATCACGAATCTCGGAAGAAAAACCCCAGAAATAAACATGAACACAGTTGAAATATATATCATAAAATAGCCTTTTCTTAAATAAATTTAACTTAAATCCATATTTTACTGCTTCGTGAGTTTTTACTAGGGTTTGAAATGCATGTGATTTGACTTCGAACGCTTTTCATAAGTTACATGTACAACGGGAACGAAATATTTGACTGTTGTTTTCCGGGATTTTTGGTCCAAAACTGATTCCCGTCCGGGAGGCCGGGAACTACACTGAAATTCCGGGATTTTCCCGTGCATTCCGGGAGAGTTAACATGTCTGGGCTGCTACCTTGGTAATAGATTAACAAATCGGACAGATGTTTTTCTTGATGGGTGTTCGATATAATATAAGGATTAGTGCATGTCTTGTCGTTGACTACGCCCATATAGTGCCCAGTGAGATGGTGTAGTTCCCTCCGCTTCGCAGCGGGAACTACTGTACACCACCTCACTGGGCACTATATGGGCGTAGTCAACTCCAAGCCATGCACTATTCCTTAAATAGGATGTGGATTGTCCAGCAAAAGTGTGTAAAAAATCTCCAGGCCCTTAAGCCTAAGGGGACTAATTCCGATTTTGATCACATCTTTCGCAACAGAATAGGTGGCCCTACAAGCAGTCTTTGGGTTAACTCACAAGTTACCTTCTAAGCACCTTGGTAGTTGTTTTAGGCAAGTCTTGGCCGACTATATAGGCTGCCAAAACTTGCCAAAACAAGACGCACTGTCACAGTGCCGAAGTTGCGACGATTCGTGCAATACCAATGTTTTAAAACTTGTTGGTGACAAAAAAACTCGCTGGTGACAAAAAACTCGTTGGTGACAAACTCGTTGGTGACAGACCGACCGGCAAACCGACATTGCCACATACAGAGCTACTCGTTGCAGCTAAAAAACAGCAGCAAAGCCACAGATGTAAACTGTCAAAGTGTAGCAAAAATATGTAAAAATCTCTAGGCCCTTAAGGATTAAGTGTTAAAATGAGCAAAAAACTGAAAAGTAATTACAAAGTAAGATGTGACATTATATAAATGTATTTTCAATATCAATTAAAAAAACTCAAGTAGCAGTAATAGGTATTACTGGATTTGGTATTATGTTGATTGATTTAGTGTGACTTTGTGTTTTGACAAATTGGAAGAACAGGAATAAACCTGTCAGATAATTCCATCATAAGAATGAATGTAGGAAAAAACTAAAATATGACAATTCTTTGAGAACAGCATCAGGTTAACATCTGCATACTGATGTCAAAATACTGAAATTTCAACTAGCTTAGGGGATCTGTCAAACAAGATTGAATTGCGTCAATTCTTAGTTGCATTATGGGAAAAATTTGCATCTCGAAATTTTCAAATCGCCATCAGTGTGCACAGGGTTAAGAACAATAATAATACAATTAGAACTCACCCTTTTCCTACCCTTGGTGCTATGTTGAATGGTGGGCCAGGTGGACCCAATGATTTGGGAAATATATCAACCCACATCTCTAATCTACCCTATAGAAGAAAAAATCAGAATAACAACTTTACAAAATGACTTGAACAATAATTAAATATATCAGACCTCGTTAAGAGGTTTTTTTAGCAGCTCAATGGCTCATTTTATTTTGAAAAAAATCTCAACCAAAAATTTAATCAGTCACTCATTATTCACCAGACAGAAGATATCGATTTGCTAGTGGTTTGGAAAAAATGTTCTTGAAGGTTCCACTGTTAGAATAGGGGAGGAAGTGACTAGCATCCACAAACCACAATATGTATCCAATGGTTTAATTTCTACAAACTTGGTAAGTGAACAGTCAGAAAGCTAAGGTGGCAACATTCGTGATTATCAAGTGTATACCATGAGATTCAGTAGGATTCTGTTTGAAATTAGTACATTTTATTGAAGTTACATGACTATTACAGGTAGATGATAATAAATTTTTCTGACAAAGTCATAACCATATTTTGTTATGTTCCAATAAGATAAAAATCCTCACCCTCTGATTGGACTGGAGCTCACTTAGATTTTTCTATGTTTACGGCTCCAATGGCATATGTTACCATCTGATGTCACCAAGTGAACTATTTGAAAAGATGATAACAATGGGAAGAGATTCAAAGTGCATACTGCCAATAAAATCAGATTTTTGGAGGACAGTGATTATTCTATGAATGTATGTCCACAACTCATCAAATAAAAAGGTCAAGGTTACTCCATATCCGTTCATGAACTTGTTCATGATTTGAACTGAGATGGAGTAACCTCGACCTTCATCTAAGTTATTAATTTTCTGTTGTCCAGTGATGTCATGGGGTACACAAGAGGTTTATTTACTAAATTTGTTATCGTTGAGGCTACACAAAGTAGATCTTCTGTTTCTCAGACCATTATTTGTAAAATTGCATGCGGGCGAGCGTTTTTTTTATTTTATTTTTTATTTCGGTAATTACTTCTTTGCCATCAAAAGTTCATGTTCTTGGTTCAAGATTAAGCCTCATAATCTACAGAATAGTATGGGTAGTGGCGTATTTCATCCCTTGAGTGCAAGAAGGCTTTGCAATGCTAAGCACTGCAAAGCCTTCTTGCACTCAAGGGACAAATTCATCAATTTTTTTAATTTGGGTAAAATATCAGACATAAACCATTTAATTTTTCTTTTTCTTTAAGTTTAAATTGGTTATAAAAAGAGAGCATGAGGCAGCCAAAAGGACCATGCGGGAGGGCCTGAGAAACAGAAGTTTTATTTTTTTAGGCCTAAAGTTCATTCAAGTTGCCTTGTTCATTTCACGATGTGGGTTTTGGGCTATGGGTAGGGTCTTATTGGAACATATACATTACTGTGATGAACTGATGGTAACATGATCTGAAGTTTTAAGCTCAGAGTGTATGATCAACCTAGATGTGAACCACAAGCCTCAGACCATGTTACTGTCAATTCATCACAATAACATAATGTCGGATCAACACACTTTTTCCTGTTAACACTTCTTGGGTGAACACCTTCAATTTTACGTAAAAGATATTTAGTTAATTTTCAGGCTCTTCTTTTGCCAGCTTATAATTCTCAAATCAATCTTTGAGGAAATGAGGTCCGCACCAAGCACCCAAGAATTATCTGTTAAAAGTACAGTGGAGCCGACTTAATTGGATATCTCTTGTTTATCTCTGTTAATTAAATATAATTTTCCAGCACAAAACCATTTACCATACCTCCAGTACAAATTTAATCTGTTAATTGAATATAGGTTATAGAGTGAACTCCTGTTAATTGAATAAAAAATCTTGTAACCTGTCGAGAAATTACCCTGACTCTCGACAGTTTCCCTTGGTTTATAGGCCTTTTGGCCTCAGTACATCTAATGCAGGTATTTAATCTATTATATCTTGTTTGACAGAGCTCACAGAGCTCTGTCAAACAAGATATAATAGAATAAATGCTAAGTTTATCTCTAGAATACAGGAAAGTGACACTTCCCTGTTAATTGAATACTCCTGTTAATTGAATAATTTTCATTGGCAAAGTGCATATTCAATTAACAGGGTTCCACTGTACCATCAGTAAGACCCTCACACAATACTGATTTATTTATTTATTGGTGTTTAAAGTCACATATTTCAATGGTTAATTGTAACCACAACATGGAGATAAAGACAAGATTAGTCAATCGTTTATAGCCATGTTGCCCATTTTAGAGAATTTTCACCCCAAGCATTGGTGTCTGGGTCCTATTTTACCTGTAAAACAGCACTTGTTAACCACAGTAAACATGCACTGCTCCACTTCCTGGGGTATACATTGGAAATGATTTGACAGTGGCTGTTGAAAGTGCCAATAACCCTTTGAGACTTTAATTATCCTGACATTCAATTTCAAAAGTCACTGGGAATTCAGTTTCTTCAACGTTTTTTCAGAATGCGATGTCAAACATCAGAAAGTACAAATAACAAGATATTTTTCACATTAGTGATTATCAGGTTGAGGGCTAGATTATTTTTGGTGGTCTGAATATCTTATTCAAAACTTGTTTTATTAAAAATTATTGGAGAGTGCCCACAGGCACTCTCCAATAATTTGTAATAAAACAAATTTATATAAACAGTATATTATTTGTGTTTAACTGAATATGAAATATAAGCAAGGGAAGTGTTGACTTTTGCTCTGATATCCTCATTTTTTTGAAAGCCCTGATAGTAGAACCTAGCACTCAGCCAATTAAGAAGTCTTGACAGCAGTGTTATATTAGTATTTTAAGCTGCGATAACATTTGGCTCAAAAGTTGTCACTGAGTACTATTGGGTAGAAAATAGGAATTAAGGTTAAAACTTTAAAAAATAGAAAAATAATAACAAAACGAATGACCACAAAGTATCAAGGCACTGTTTGATTTTGCACGTCATAAGACGTACAAAAGTATCAAGGCGCTGTTTGATTTCGCATGACATAAGACATACAAAAGTATCAACGTGCTGTTTGATTTCGTACGTCATAAGACGAACAAAAGTATCAAAGGGTTAAATTCTAAACGAACTCAGAGAAAAATGCATCTTGTGGGAAAAAAAAATCAAATATTTTTCAAGGAAGGCATCTCACCGGAAAAGCCACACTCATTACTACATCACTGATCAGTATGTCAGTTTGATTTAATTGGAGGGGTGGGGGGGGGGGGGGAGGTGGAGGCTATGTATACATGATTCCTTCCTGGCCTTGGCCATAGGGAACCCAAATATGAAGCTAGGGATTTGATTTGAACAAATTCGAACCTGAATCTCTTGAGGATGCCGCATATCAAATATCAAAAGATTTTGACCAGTAGATATGAAGAAGATTTTTAAAGAATATACCTTATATTGCACAAAGTTAAAGAACTGAGTTTCCAAAGAGAGCCCAAATATGACCTGAGAGGCTTGATTTGAACAAATTTGAATCTAACCCCCCTAAAGATTCTCTATACCAATCGTCAAAAGGCTCTGTTTGGTGAATCTGAAGAAGATATTAAATCATTTTTTTTCTCATATTACAGTTAAAATTTGGGCTCCCACAGGGAGCCCAAATATCACTCCAGGGACTTAATTTGAACAAACTTCAAGCTGACCCCCTAAAGATGCAATATACAAATTATCAAGAAATTTTGACTGGTAGATCAGAAGAAAAAGATTTTAAAATAAATTTCCTCAAATTGGGTAAATATATTTATATATTTATTGGTGTTTAAGGTCACATACTTATGCACAATGGCTAATCGTGACTGTGACAGTTTTACAGGTGGAGGAAGCCGGAGTACCCGGAGAGAACCACCGAGCAACGACGAGCAACTGTCAGCTCTCCAACATCGTAACTCTGAACTCTGCACCGCAGCACAGAAAGGGTTAGATTGGTTGAAGACATGCGCACCATTGACGTGCAGTACGCCTCAGTACACAGCGTCATCGTGCCCCCATGTAGGCAATCGGGGTGAAGTGAATTGGGTAAATGTTGGAGTAATAAGGTTGGTCAGAAAACAAAATGTCACATAATGATATTTATTACTGAATGAAGTTTATCTCACTATTTTGTCATGTGATGCATTTAATATTCAATGAGGTTATTGTTTACAGTTTGCCTAGCTTTTCATTGGGGTTTATTGAGTTTTGCAGAACTCATGAAACAATTGCGTCATCAGAGTAGAGTCAACTTTCTGTGAAATTTGTGTACGGAAATCATCAAAAGAAGTCTAGTAATGGCACTTCTACAACCTGTGAATCAATTACCGTATTTACTCTATATATTGGAACACTCTATAATTTGGGACACACATTTTTTTTCATAAAAATATTTTTTTTTTATGCTCCAATGTTTGGGACACTCAGGAGACTTGTTTCCAGTTGGCCCAGTCACCTGAAAATGGTGCGAAATGCTCAATATTAAAGCTAAGTTTGTGTTTAATTTTCCTTTTTAAACAATAAAAAATTGATAGTACATACTGATTTGTGTTGTTTTTATTTAAATCTGTTCCTAAGTTTTAATATTTACAGTCCGGACTGACATGAGGAAGACTATTTAATATTACATTGTGACAGTCTTCAACCCTTTACTGAACGCTAGTGGCAGATGACACCCATAAAAAGAATTCTTGTGTAACTAAAAATTTTCATTTTTTGCTTCCAAAACATAGCTTATGACCCCTCATTAGAACGAGCGCAATGCGATCGTTCTAATGAGGGGCATGCGCTATGTTTTGGAAGCAAAAAATGAAAATCTAAAAAAAAATTGGATGGCGATTTTCATATACAGTGATGGAAAACGAATCGCCCATAACTTGATTCAGCATCAAAACAAGACCAGGTTGTGTTTTTTCCCCATTTTCTAAGATGTGGGACATCTGTGAAAATTTTTATTTTTAGCTGTCCCAATACATAGAGTAAATACGGTAGTTCTCAGCTGGTGGACGGCCACAGTGCAAGTATAGCAGATACCATTAAAAGTGTTATAAATAGATGAAAGGATGCTGGGATGGACAGATGGAATGATAGCCAGAACTCTTCAAAATATCCCTTCCTTGTGAAAATGATTTCACCAACTTGGTGTACTAATGACTAGAATAAATGAAAGAGACATGTCTACAATACCTGTTGTATCCCTGGCTGCAAGGGATTAAACAATGGTCTGGTTTCTACATGTTCTTTTACTATTGGGAATGTATTTAGTACATGCAATGCTAGTCTCTGTGTAGCTGGTCCAATATCTGTATCAGTTGGTTTGTCTTTCTCTGTAAAAGTTTATCACAGAATAATAATATAATAAATAAGAATTCCCATTGACATGCATTTCTCTACAGAAAAATTGTCACTCAACATATAATACAAGACACTCCAAGGGCCTGAAGATAGGGCCCAGCGATGCTTCTAGATTCAATTCAATTTCAAATCTTGAGTTGATATTGGGTTTAGTTTCAAAATCAGCTGCCCAATTCATTTCCTTTCAAATCTTTCTCATAGGAATATAGCTTGGCATCAGTCAGCTTCATCGTCTCACAAAACATATTGTATGGATGGAAATTGTAAATAAATAATGTTGAAATAAAAGACTACAGTTAAAACTAGAAGTCCTGTCATGAAATGCGCACAAATAGCATGTTGATATGCGCGTTAATGTACGCGTTATGGCCCAAGTAAAGCTATCAAGTTATGTACATATGGCCTGTGCACAAGCAATGTTTCAGCCAATGGACCTCCGGGTAACCCGGAGGTCCATTGGCAGAAACATTGCATGTGTTTGCTATGAGTAACCAAGAGAACCGGCCGTGCTTTGGATGCCATTCGATATGGCAATTGCGCACAATTCCAACGTGCCATTAAGCCTAGATAAGCGCACTATTCGTGACAGGACTTCTGGTTTTAACTGTAGGTGTAACTTCAGCTACATTAACATAAATAACATCTTCATTCGTGCCACTAGCCATGCTAATTTTAATATCACTAGTCCCTACCACTGTTAAATGCAAATTTAAATTTCCAAGCAATGTCGATGATGAAACTTCATAGGATAATATTCAAACTACATCATCAAAGCATGCCTTCATGAAGGCATGCTTTGATAATATAGTTGGATTATTTTATCAGTTGGGACTTGAGACATCAGAGTCTGAACAAATTAGGTTTATAGCACCCAATCTCCATCGGTCATGTTCAAGATGCTACTGATTCGATTTGAGGTTCAATTTGATTCCAAATAACACTGATTCGATTCAAGATTTGATTCGGATAGAAAATGTGTGCAGGGCCCTACTGAAGACAAAGGCCCATTAATTCTAGAAATTTTAAAAATGATTTGCTGAAAACTAAATTACTAACACCATGCACATGACTCGGAAAACAATGGTTTGCAAACAATGGAGATAAAATCACAATTTTTGAAATGATCTGCTCAAAACTGAATGACTAATGGTATGCACACCACTCGGCAACAATGATTTGCAAATGGACACACACACAAGGCTAATCCAGAACAGTGTCAGCTATGATTTATATGTGCTGGACTGCAATTTCAAAGCTTAAATGAAACTTATTTATCAATCTTCTGAATATTAACTCCACACCCAATGGATTCTGTGATGAGAAATTCATTGTGATAACCACTTGGTCACCTTATCATACATGCAGAGTTTTCAACTGATCAATACATATGAGTTATGTGCACAATGTGCTAGTACAGAATCTTTTATTGCAACGAGACTTGTTTTGGGGGACATCTAGCATTTATTTCAAATGGCCCATTTCATTTGCATCACTACTGCAATAGTGTTACAAGACCTTTTATAGCTACTGATACTGTGGTTTGCGATCACGTTTTTACATAAATGATAGATAAATATATATAATTATTATTATTTATTGGTGTTTAACCCTTTACCCAAAGTAAAGGCCAAAACCAGCCAACGCTATTCACAAAATTCACCATTCAATTTTTATTACTTTTTCATTTTTTGTCACAAAAACATAGCTTATGACCCCTCATTGGAATGATCTCCATGAGCTCATTCCAATGAGGGGGTCATAATCTCATTGGAATGAGCTCCATGAGCTCATTCCAACGAGGGGTCATAAGCTATGTTTTTGATGCAAAAAATAAAAAAAAATTAGTGCTAGAGCTGTAGGTTAACCGAAACCGAACCAAGGTTTTTAGTTTTTTTAAAAAACCGAAACCAAAACCGTCGACATCCCGTAATCTAAGGTTTTTCGTTTTTTGTAATACTCTCTTGCTGCAGAAATTCACAGAATGTAGCCATCCCAGAGTAGTGAGAGTACCCAGACACTGCCAATGGCTGTGTCTGGGTACTCTCACTACTCTGGGAAGGCTACATTCTGTGAATTTCCGACATTTCAGTTTAGTTGTGTTTGCAGCTTTCCTCAAGTTGCGTGCAGGTGTCAGACCTCGAAAAATGGCCAAGCACAATAAAAGTTCTGTATATTTAGGTAATTATTATATTGGCCTTCCTGATTCTTCATGTATTATAGTTTATTTCGGGCATTCATTGAGTTTCACTCAATTTCACTACCATTCAGTTATGACTCCGGACATTAGAATGAGTTTTATTAAATTTTACTTGGCCTTATGAACAAACCGAAAACCGAACCGAACCGAGGTTTTACTCCACCTGAAAAACCAAAACCGAACAAGAAATTTAAAAACTTACAGCTCTAATTAGTGCTTCAAGATTATATTTGCAAGTGTCATCTGCCTTTTGTGTTAGGTAAAGGGTTAAGATTAAGGTCACATATTTCTGCACAATGACCAATTGCGACCACACAAATATAAAGGCAAATCCAGCCAAATGTTTATACCCATATTGCCGAACGATATATACTACTCAAAGTTTGCTAAGCACCACATATTTGACACATCATTGTGAAATTTTCTTGTGACACATTTGCAATATTTTTGGTGGATATGATTGAGGAATGCATTGAGATGGTCCCCAGTGTTTACATTAACTCTCTTGACATGCAGACTTTTCGTGACAGTCATGGAAAGCATGTACCCCTTGATTTCCATGATGTTTTCGTGTACTGTCGACATGTACATGAGATGTGCAGGGTATTCAGTCTTCATTTCAACACAAACACTTGTGATTTAATGTTTGAATATGGCGAAAGTAAATGTAAGAAGACATTTGTCTGAAGCAGAAATATAGTGGGCTGTAAGGATGGTGGAAGAAGGGGGCTACCCATTGTCAGGTTGGTGAAGCTCTTGGTATGCACCATACAGTGATCACCAGGGCCTGGGCAAGATTTCTGCAGTATGGCACACCAGTCAGACGACATGGTGGTGGCAGATACAGGGCAACATCTGCAGCTGAAGACCAGTTTTTGATCATTCAGGCCCGTAGGAACCGCTTTGACACAGCAACCCAGCTTCGCAGTGACCTTTAGAATGCATCCAGGGTAACTGTTTCGATGCAGACTATTCGGGCAAAGTTGCACGAAGGTGGTCTCCGATCTAGAAGACCATGCATTCGCATTCAGCTGTACCTGAACCACAGCCAGGCACGATATGAATGGGCCATGGATCACATTGGATGGACCAGAGAAGATTGACGACCTGTCCTTTTTACAGATGAGTCAAGGTAATGCAACACAGATAGGTGTTCTAGGGTATGGAGAAGACCAGGAGAGCGATTCCATGCAGCAAACATGGCTGAACATGACTGCTATGGTGGAGGGTCAATAATGGTCTGTAGTGGCATCAGCTGGGATGGATGTACAAAGCTCAGTGTCCTTGAACATGGTACATTGACTGCACAACGGTATATTGATAAGATCCTGGATGCCCACGTCAGATTGTATGCAGGTGCAGTGGGTGATAGATTCATTCTGATGGACGATAATGCCCATCCTCATGTTCCCCATGCTGTCCAGGAGTACCGACAGTGGGAGGCGATTGAGCGTATGGACTGGCCAGCAAGATCCCCTGACCTCAATCCAATCGAACATGTCTGGAATGAGTTGCAGCTTGCAATTTCAGTCCGTCCAGTCCAACCAAGAAGTGTCCAGGAGCTTGATGTCATGCTGGTCTATGAATGGAACAACATCCCACAAATGACCATTTGGAACCTGATTGGGAGCAGGAGAAGGCATTGTCAAGCTGTAATTAACAATAATGGGTCTCATACTCGATAGTGAACCCATATCAGTTCGCTTCGTCAACTTTTTGGCAAATTTGAAAAATTTCCTCTTTTACCAATAATATCCATTATCCATGGTTATCATATTCAAAAGCTAAACAATAATGTCAAACACAAACAAAATCTCAATTTCTGTGCTAAAATCATTAAAGATATAATTAAATATAAAATATATACACTTTTCATAACAATATTTCAACTAAAACAGGTAGTTGGATATACTTGGTGCTTAGCAAACTTTGAGTAGTATATATACCGTATTTACTCTATGTATTGGGACAGCTAAAAATAATTATTTTCACAGGTGTCCCAATTCTTAGAAAATGGGGAAAGAACACAGCCTGGTCTTGATTTGATGCTGAATAAAGTTGTGTGTGATTCATTTGCCATCATTATATACGAAAATCGCCGTCCAATTTCTTTTATATTTTCATTTTTTGCTTCCAAAACATAGCTTATGATCCCTCATTGGAACGTGCACATTGCGCTCGTTCCAGTGAGGGATCATAAGCTATGTTTTGGAAGCAAAAAATGAAAGTTTTTAGTTACTCAAGAAATTTTTTTATGAGTGTCGTCTGCTACTAGCGACGGGTCAACTGGAAACAAATCTCCTGAATGTCCCAAACTTTGGAGCATAAAAACAATATAGTTTTCTGGAAAAAATGTGTGTCCCAAATCATAGAGTGTCCCAATACATCGAGTAAATACGGTAATTTTTATTTCGAGGCAGCACTGTTGTACAGAGAATGAATTTATCATCCGTGGAGTCCACTAAGGTGCCATCTGCAATGATTTAGCTGCACTCAATGCATGAAATCAAGGTTGATCACGACATTATCTGCAAGAATGTCATAGGCTTCGTTGGGACAAGGAGCACTCATTACATCGGTGTAGTCACTTTCAGACAAGAGAAACTTAAACTGATTTACGTTTTCCTGCTTAAAAGATCGTTTTGGTGTTTGTATGGGATGGGAGTGCTTTTTGGTGATTCATCAACATAAAATGTTGCAAAATGATCACTTACATTTGTAATAATTATTCCAGATATATGGGGATTAATTTTGTTGCTGAAAATATTATCAATTATGGTGGCAAAATGATCTGTAATTCTAGTTGGTTTTGTTATAAATGGCATATGCCGACTGATGTCAAAATATCAATATGTCTAGCTGCAATTTTCTTCAATGAAAGTGTCAATGACACTGTAGCTCAACTTGACAAACTTGAACTTGGTAAGTTATAAATGAAATGGCAAAATTGAAGATCATTGGTACCAATGTCATTTTTTTTGCCAGTGGCAACATTTTTTGACAGAAACCGAAGAAAATCGATAGCTCCCATCTAGAGGCCTCCCCAAACAAGCATGCCAGGTTTCAAAGCAATCCGATCATAAATGTGCCCTGTAGGTGTACAAAAAGGAAATATTGTGGACTGACTAGACTAAATTCTAAGAACGTTGGCTGCGGCAACATTTTTTGACAGAAATTGAAGAAAATCGATAGCTCCCATCTAGAGGTCACCCTAAATAAGCATACCAGGTTTCAAAGCAATCAAATCATAAATGTGCCCTGTAGGGAGTGCCAAAGGGAAATATTGTCGTTTGACTAAACTAAGTTCTAAGAACGTTGGCCGCGGCAACATTTTTTGACGGAAATTGAAGAAAATCGATAGCTCCCATCTAGAGGTCACCCCAAACAAGCATACCAAGTTTCAAAGTAATCTGATCATAAATGCGACCTGTGAGGTGTGCCAAAGGAAATTGTGGATGTACATACTAAGGTATTAACATACTAACGTACGTACGTACGTACGCCGACGGACGAGAAGTGATGGCAATAGCTCAGCTTGACTTTGTCAAGTTGAGCTAAAAATGCAACAAGGAATTTGCCCAATGCAGACCTGTTTGTCAGAGCTCATTGAACACATATTTCAGCACAGCGCCTAATTGTGAGTGAAACATGCATATAAAGACAAGGCCAGCTAATTGTTTATACCCACGTTGCCCATTTTAGTGACCTTGTACCCCCGAGGCATTGGTTACTGGATCCTACTTTACCAGGAAAACAGTTTTGTTACCACAGTAAACAAGCACTGCTTCACTTCCCAGGGTTTCCATGGGGATCTGGCACTTCTATAGAGTGTATTTGCATGGAAGGTCTGATTTACTGTTTACTGCTCTGTGTTCTTTGAAACTGGTGTTTAAACCCCCCCCCCCCCCCCCCCCCCCCCCCCCCCCCCCCCCCCACCACACACTAAACAGATGCAAGCAAAACACCTTTTTTTCAATAACGGCATGGATTTTCTCAAGTTTTATCATTATTCACTCTATCTCTAAGGGTGATGTCTCTAGGATGCAAGCATTGATCCCTTTGAACCCACCTGGCCTTTTTTTTTAACTGTCAAGGAAATCTCCCCTGTTGTTACCATTGTGTAAAATAAGCTTGAATTGACAAAGACAATTTTTTGGTATGTGAAACTGTAAAAATTAAAATATCTGAAAACAAAATAGAAGGTACACATCTTCACTGTATGTAAAAGAATGTTTGATGGTTTCATTGAAATCCATTTACTAGTTTCAAAGGGGTCGTGGATAACAGATGTCAACCCCCACCCCCCCCCCCCCCCCTCCCCCCTCCTACGTAAGCTTGAATTGACAAAGCACATTTTTAAATATGGAAAACCCTAAGAATGAAAATATCTGAAAACAAAATAGGAGGTGCACATCTTCAATATATGTAAAAGAATGTCTGAAAGTTTCAATGAAATACGTTCAATGGTTTAAGTGGAGTTGCGGATAGCAGATCTGTACAGAAAGTCAATTGAATTTGACAAAGTTCATCTTTCAATATGGGAAACTGTAGAAAAGAAAATATCTGAAAACAAAATAGGAGGTGCATATCTTCAAAGTATGTAAAAGAATGTACCCCCCCCCCCCCACCCCCTCCAAAGTATAACACCCCTATAGCATAATAAATGGACGGACATATGTCGGAATATGAAAATATCTGAATGAAAAATAGGAGGTGCACATCTTCAGTGTATGTAAAAAAAATGTCAGAGAGTTCCAATGGAGTTTGTTCAATGGTTTAAGAGGAGCAGCGGATAGCAGATCTATACCCCTCCCTTCTAAAACCTGAATTGACAAAGACCATTTTTGAATATGGGGAACTGTAAATATGAAAATATCTGAAAAAAAAATATAGGAGGTGCACATCTTCAATGTATGTAAAAGAATGTCTGAAAGTTTCAATGAAATCTGTTCAATGGTTTAAGAGGAGTTGCGGTCAGCAGATCTGTACAAAATGTCAATTGAATTTGACAAAGTTCATTTTTCAATATGGGAAACTGTAAAAATGAAAATATCTGAAAAGAAAATAGGAGATGCACATCTTTAATGTATGTAAAAGAATGTCTGAGAGTTTCAATGAAATCTGTCCAAAGGTTTAGGAGGAGTTGCAGATAGTAGATGAGATGTGTATCCCCTCCCCCCCCCCCCCCCAAAGTGTAACGGATGGTCGGATGCACAGACAGTCAGACAGACTACCGAACACTATATACCGCCCACTTTTCAAGTGGGTGGTATAATAATAAACAAGCTGTATCTAGGATCAGTAATAATCTACAGACAAAACAGCTTCACTCATAGTTACACACTTATCAAGCTGGATGAGATGAAGAAAAATACCCCCCCCCCCCCCCATTTTTTTAAGGAATATTCTTCAAAACAAAGAGGGAAGTGCTCTGGAATCAGTGAAAAGCAGTACGAAATAATCAATAGATATTCGTCCAGCAGGCACCCAGTTATTAATTAATATTTATTGGTGCTTAACGCCACTTCAGAAGCTAAGGCTATTGTGGCGATCCCGGTAATTAACAGTGCACGCTTCTAATGTATACCGGAGCCGGAATACATAGATAGGTCGAAAACCGGTGATATAACGTGTACAACCATACACTTGTCCAATTGAATCCCAATGGAAAGTATCTGAAGAGCAAACATGCTTTAAAGTCAACCAACAGGTGACCCCGTTCAGGTATATAATTAATTCCAATAATAAAACTCCAGATGAACTGTGAGAATATACGAGAATGTGTACCGTATCTCGTAGAAACCTGGATTTAGAACATGGAACGAGCTATGATTAACAGACTTGTCACGGACAGTCCCCGAAATAAATCATTGTTTCCTAGGTCCATAACAACCAATGACTGTTCGGAGAAAGAGTATACTACTCCGAATAATGATGCCAAAAATTGAGAACATGTGCATAGACAGCCTATTGGAAGTTCCATAACTGATCCAAATAGCCCCAAAATTCTCATGAACTCTATAAGCAGAGCAAGAATTTATATAATCTGTTCAATAATGCGTCTGCCTAATACACATATTATGCACGCGAGCAATGAAATCCCGCATGTACTCATCTGAATACAGCCTGCATCCATGGTATGACCGAGTGATACAAGTGTAACCGGGAACTGAATGAATAATATGATGTTATTGTGCAGTTAACTGAGTAATAAACTCATATGTTGTAAGAAAAGGCCAGACCGCTCTGAGCGAAACTTTTCAGAGTGTACTAATTGCAACATTGGAGAATGTCACCCAGATAACCGACATGTCAACCAAACAGGTACACGAAGGCTAGCAATTTACTGATAAAGAATCATATGCTCATATATGACTTATAAACGAACAACCACAGGAAACAAACCAACTAAACAGTGGATGTGCCCGTGAGGTCACCATTAGAACATGACCCAGCCGCCAATCGAGGAGCCATGAAAGGCATGCATATACTTGAATGCATATGAGGCTTACGAGAAGAAAACTACGCCCTGCCCTGTAATCGCCTCTTAACACACTGGTGGGGGGGGGGGGGGGGGGTTCGATGAATAATTCCTATCGAACCACCCTCACCCACATTACTTGAATTGCTGTTGTGTTAGTTATCAAATAGTACAGGAACCGCAGGGCTCCCTCACTTCTGACCGACTCTATGATGTCACTAAGGACAGAGAGGGACGTGATAACAAATAATACACCATATTAACATAATGTTAAAAAATTTATAGTAATTTATATATTTTTTATACTTACCATTGACCCAGACTTAGCTGTTGCAAACTCCTTAAATTATAGGGCCAAACACAAATTTTGCCCCCCAATCCCCCAAATTTGCACCAAAAACCGAAATTTAATGTCCTATATCTATATGGTCCTCCATACTTTCTATCCACTGCGCATGCGCAGTATCAAGGAGCTCTCAAAATTGGCGCAAATGTCATTCTTACAACCAGTGCCTGGAAAGCGTTATGTAATCAGCGGGGAGGTTTGAGTTCCTAACTCATGGGAGGGCCATATCCGTCTGGGTCATTAGTAAGTATAAAAAATATATAAATTACTATAAATTTTTTAACATTTTTATACTGTACCAATGACCCAGACTCAGCTGAATAGAAAAAAAGGCTGGAGGGCCTAGGACATACAAGAAAATCCAATAGACTCAATTACATGAAAACAGAATTATCCCCTCAAGGAGAAGAGGAGCACAGGTTTTATATGTATCTTTCTTGTTTGTATCAAAAAAAGAAAGACACAATACCGTTGCATAATTGAGCACAATAATCATCAATGATCTCTATTAACATCCAGTATAATCCCTTATACTAATCTTATTAAAAGAAAGCCAATAATTAAAGATAGTCCAGATAATGAGACTCTTTATACTCATTAAAAAGTGTTCGAGGATTGTATATTAGTGCTCGTATGATCCGTGACATATACAAATATTTCCCACCGAGCTACACTTTAAAATATAAAATATTATATGAATTAGCTTTACCGTATATGTCCGTGTATAAGTCGCCCCCATGTATAAGTCGCACCCTACTTTTCATACAAAATATCCCCCCTGCGCCTATAACCCTTGTATAAGTCGCACCCCCGATTTGGGTTGAAAAATGTTAAAACAATTCCGTAAATTTGGCTAAAGGACTGGAAGTCTTGTGGACTGAACAGGGAGGTTTGATGACTGATTACAGTATATTTATAAATTATATTTGTTTGTATACTTTATTGATACATTCAATGTGTCGTATTTTTTAAAAGATATATGTCAACTGTGTTTGTTATTACTCGTGTATCGTATTTATTAAAAGATATATGTCAACTGTGTTTGTTATTACTCACGCCGGTAAAAGAAGGAATGCTCTGGTGCATGTGTTCAGGTAAGAACGAGGTAAGTTGAATTCAAATGGTAAATCCAAATGTAAAACTACAAAGAAAAAGGCTTTATTCCCATGCCATTTAAACGAATTGCACGTGCGAACAAATAGGTCATGAAAGGGAAGTAACTGCATGATTCTTGTTAATCTTCTTCAAAGGGAATTCCCCTTAAAAAACGCACGTGGTGTGCTGTGTAAACAATTTGATTGCCTTGCGAATTTCGTAAATAACTCATACCAATATCCAAAATATGTTGAGATATACAACCATGGAATATTCTATTGTGAATTATTACTGGAGATGTTGAAGACATGAACAGGTACCGTAATTATTTTGAAGGAAATTAATTGCATGTGGTTTCGAATTTTCGATTGTTCACCACCCCTCCACTCACTGGGTCACCGAGAAAAAAAAAATCAACAAGAACACATTGGGTATAATCTCCTATTTTTATTTTATTTTTTTTTATATTTATTTTTTTTTAAATTTTATTTTGTGATCAAGTTAATGCACAACACAGAAATAAGAAATAAAGAGGTGAAATAAAATGAACAAATTTTCAAAGCAGGTGAATCGCCGTGATACAAACCGTCGACATGGGCCGATCTGGTGTCCGTTCAGTCCTCATATCGCTGTTGAAAACTTCCTGAAAAATAATTACCTTTGTATAAGTCGCACCCCAATTTTGGTCCCGTTTTTCCAAGCAAAAAGATGCGACTTATACACAGACATATACGGTACACTTTAAAACCATCCCGGCCCCGACTCAGAATTACTGAATCCAGAGGAGGTATTCCCTTGCTTTTCCCTTTAAAGCAGGTGATATAAGGGAACACCATTCCCCCCCCTCCCCCCTTTCCCTAGCCCTGGGTCAAATACCCCAGAGCGAAGAGGGCAGCAGGACAGATGCGCTGCCGGAACAGATACTTCATGCACCGAAATCATAAGCACAGACTGCTGAGTTGAAGATAATTTATCATAAGCAGTACAGATAGCTAACTGAATCCACCTAGCAACAGAATGGACTGAAATGTTCCTTCTATTAGGCATCAGAAACAGAAAGAAACGTTTACGTTCCTTTCTGATAAACTCGGATCTACGTTTATAAATACGTAAAACTCTAACAGGACAGAGTAAAGGCCTATGCCCATCTGAAGAGGGAAGAGCCTTAATAACAATAGGTTCCGGATACTTAAAAGAAGCCTGATTCTTAGCCAAAAATCCAACATTAGTAGTGAAGGTAATAGTATTTCCCACACTACAATAGTGAGAATCGTCCACAGATAGTGCATGAAGCTCACTGACTCTTCGGCTAAGAGAAAAGCTGTCTTATAAGATAAGAATTTGAAGTCCACCGTGTCAAGAGGCTCAAATGGTGCTTCTTTTAGCTTAAGAAGAACCCAAGCTAAATTTCACTTGGGAATTAATCTAAGGGTTCTAGGTCTATTTATCAAAAAGTTTCTTACTGACTTAAATAAAGAGACACTAGATCCAATCAGTAAACTATCATGGTGTGCATAGGTATCAGATAGCATAGACCTATAACCCTTAATGGTAACAGGCTGCAGTTTGATCTCATCAAACAAGTAGACTAAAAAATTTGCAATGTCTGGAATGGAGGGATCATAAATATCTACAGAATGATCCCTACACCACCGACAAAAGACCTTCCACTTAGGAGCATAGTTTAGCGAAGAGGAGGTCCTCCTACAGTTAGAAATTGTGTCCACTGCTCGTCCTGTAAAATGCTTGCCGTGCAAGAAGGACCGCACAACGGAAATACGTGAAGGTTGAGACCTTGCAGGTTGTGATGCAGTCTGCGCGATTTACCCTGCGAAAGAAGATCCTCCTGTAGAGGAAGCTTCCGCGGCATGTCTCATAACAGACACCTGAGTAGATTTATCCACAGTCTCTGTGGAGACAGAGATGCTACCAACAGAATTTTGCATTGAGATTGTTTTATCTTGAGCAATATCTGCTGAATCAACGACGCTGGAGGATATGCATATCCTAACATTCCGGCCCACGAGATCGATAGAGCGTCTACTGCAAACGCTCGAGGATCCGGACATGGTGACAGATACGTCTGCAACTGATTGTTGAGATGCGTCGCAAATAAGTCTATCATTGGCCGCTCCCATTGGTAGCAAATCTGATTGAATACTTGTTTGTTGAGAGTCCATTCTGATGGCAACAAGCAACCCCTCCGTGAAAGGGAGTCTGCTAATACGTTCAGATGACCCGGGATATGAGGGACCAATAGAACTTGATGTTCTAGTACAAACAGAAGGATTCTTTCCGTTAAGTTGAATAACGGAATGGAATGAGTGCCTCCCTGGTTCCGAATATATGCTACTACCGTCGTATTGTCGGACAGAATTTGCATGTGTGCATTCTGAATAACGTTCATCCAATGACGTAGCGCAAGCCAAATTGACTTCATTTCTTTGATGTTTATATGCTTGTTTAGGAACTGCGGATCCCAAAGATCCTGGCACTTTGAATCCGTTGGGCTCAATGTTGCACCCCAACCTGTTTGACTGGCATCCGTCATAATCATAAAACTCGGATCCGGCAATTACAGTGGAACTCCTTGAGTTAACCACTGAATATCTGCTCAAGTCTGAATCTCTTGTTTCACTTGATTTGACAAGAGGATGTCCATATCGAGCGAATGAATCTTCATCCTCCCATTCTGAGTCAGAAAGATTTGGAGAGGATGAGTGCGTAGCAGCTCCATTGGAATAAGATCCGAGGCGGCTCCGCACAAACCTATCAGTCTCATGAATTCTCTCGCTGTAACTTTGTCTGAGTGAAGACAATAGCGAGCGTAACAACTGATTAATTTCGCTCTGCTTAACAGCAGATGAACGAGATTGTTGTGCGTCTCTAAGCTCATTCCCACATGGGTGAATGAATAGGATGGCACTAGATCCGACTTCTTTTTGTTTACTAAGAAACCGAGATGTCGGAGCAATTGAAGCAGACTCTGAACATTGTTTTGAAACATTAACTTGCTGCCGTAACCCTGAAGAATGCCGTCCAAGTTCCTCTTGGTAAGGTGATCTGCATGAGATAATGCGTCTAAATTATATTACACAATATTGTCATCTCCAGTATACTGGAGTAATAGACATGGACGCCGGCAATGACAATTCCAGGTCTTCAGCCTAGTCGTCCAAACGCAGAGGAATTCTCGGCACGCCTAGTCCTGCTGTTTCAAAATTATGTCTTGCATTGATGAAAGGCCGCTGAATAGCGCTAGGCGATAAGAAACCTAATTTGCCAGTCTTTGAGGCTCGCTTGAATATAGCATCATTCAAAAGTTCAAATGTCCACAAGATTTCTGGACTGGGTCGGAAACTGAGGAACAGTGTCCTTAATCCGGCCGAAAAAGTCTGTGTCCAGTGACGCTTTTAATTCTTATCAGGTAACGCAGCATTTTTGTCCAGAGAAACAACTTCTAAAAGGTGATGCCGGATGAAATCTACGGCCACCTTAAGTTGTTCGGAAAGGGAAAATTTCAGCTGTGCTGATTCCCTTTTACCATCCGCCTGGACCACATAAAAATTTTGGTCGTCCCTTACTGACTCTGCAGGGGAACGAACTGACCCAGCTTGCTCAGATAGTTCTTTACTGAAAAAGTTTCTGATAGCTGCTGGGATGCTGCTATGAATTGAGCTATCTGCAATAGCAAGTCCGTCACGGAGGCCTGTGGAGCAGCGGTCTTACGTAATTAGCCGCTGGAAGCTACAGGGACGTTAATTGCTGCATTTATATAACATGCGAACATTCCAACTGGAAAGGCCTCATGTCCTTGGCTAGCAGATGGCGTGACCTGGTCGACGTGTTATCACCTCCTGGTCCAGCGAGGATTGCGGAAGGAGAAAAAAGATCCTCCACGACCCGCACCTAGCCCAGTCGACCTAGGGGCATCTGACCCGATATCTTAGGCCAGCATTATGACCCCTTTGTGAGTCGCTACTCTGACGGTCTCCGGAGTAAGACGAAGAGGCTTTGATCCTCTATAGGAACTTCCTTTGGACGTATTCGCCCCCGGAGAACCTGCCTTACTCCTCCCTGCTGAGTCCGACTTTTTCAAAGCGGAATAATGCAGAGAATCCGGAGCTTTCTTAGTAATCTAATATAGATTGTAGAAAGCTTAACGACGAAGAGAAGCTCACCTGCGACCGGAGCGACTGGAAGAGAGTTTTTTAACCTTACTATCCACTCTTGTGGATGCAGCCAGGGCAGCATCATGTTTGACTAACTCCATATTGCCTCTGAAAGGGCAGAGTTATACGTAGAATATGCTATAGCCCTCGAAAGAACTCTTAAGGAAGACTGAAGATCCTGGAATTCTTTCCCTTCTAGACGTAGTGATAAAGCTCTGGTAAGGTGATCTGCGTGATAAAGTGCGTCTAAATTATGTTCTCCAGTATACTGGAGTAAATAGACATGGACGCCTGCAATGACCGTTCCAGGTCCTCAGCCTAGTCGTCCAAATGCAGAGGAACTCTCGGTGCGCCTTGCCCTGCTGTTTGAAATTAATGTCTAGCATTGATGAAAGGCAGCTGTATAGCGCATAGGCGATAAGAAACCGGATTTGCCAGTCTTAGAGGCTAGCTTGAATATAGCATCATTCAAAAGTTCCAATGTCGATGACATTTCTAGACTGGGTCGGAAACTCAGGGACGGTGTCCCTAATCCGGCCGAAAAAGTCTGTGTCCAGTGACGCTAACAGTTTCTTGTCAGGTAACGCAGCATTTTTGTCCAGAGAAACAACTTCTAAAGGTGATGCCTGATGAAATCTACAGCACTTAAAGTTGTTCGGAAAGGGAAGATTTCCGCCGTGCTGATTCCCTTTTACCATCTGCCTGGACCACATAATAATCTTGGTCGTCCCTACTGACTCTGCAGGGGAGTGAACCGACCCAGTATGCTCAGATAGTTCTTTATTGAAAAAGTTTCCGATAGCTGCTGGGATGCTGCGATGAATTGAGCTATCTGCGATAGCTAGTCCATCACGGAGGCCTGTGGAGCCGCGGTCTTATGTAATTAGCCGCTGGAAGCTCCAAGGACGTTCATTCCTGCATTTATATAATATGCGAACGTCCCAACTGGAAAGACCTTGTGTCCTTGGCTAGCGGATGGAGTGACCTGGTCGACGTGGATTCCCTGGTCGGCGAAGCAGGAGCTCCAGGGACGTTCATTCCTGCATTTATATAATATGCGAATGTCCCCTGGAAATCTGTGGTCACATAGCCAAGGTGCAGTCGTGTGTGCTGACATGAGGATGAGGAAGCCAATAGAACAGCTTTGTCGGACTGTCTATGCGACGGAGCGTCCCGAGTAGGAGGAGTGGATGTATGCTCCGACTAATGAATGAACATACAACAACATCACGATGCAGATGTTGTTGTAAGAGAGAGGGGGCCTCTCTCGCTCGTGGTTCGGATAAACCTGGACGAGCTAGCTACCGGACTGACAGGCTTCCTCCATACTATCCTCGGATCCATCGCTGCTGAGTGTGCACGTTCAATGTTTATAGTGCTCGCATCACCCAAACTGCTTCCCTGGACTGCAACGGACGAACCCGGATGCCAAGCCATTCGATGAATGGTCGCTACACCGGGCGGACTAGCGGACGATCAACGCCTTCGATCCTACTAGGGACCTCTTTGGCAATTGTCGTATTTCCATGAGCACTTAGCCGCTAGCCCTAATACTGCAACGACGGAGACACACTTGTTGAAGACATCACGGAAACATCACCCTGTTCTTGTTCTTCTGAAAAAGAGACTGATAAACTTGAGTGACCTTGCGGAGAGAGGACCGGAATGAACCCCTCACCGCTAACAATATACCGTGACACACGTCTCCAACGTTGTCATTCCAATTAGCACACACTGAGCAAGAATTAGAGCAAGTACATTGACTACAAGAAACACAATGAACATGAGAATCAGAGGAAGATTTCCTCGCATTACAATCTGAACAATATTTTTTCATCATGAAAAAATATAAACAGTCATAGTACTCGCACTAACCCTTGAAACAAAGATACATAATATAATATAATCCATTATAACATTTCGAAAAAATAATTTAAAAAAAAAAAAAAATTGAAAAATTTTCAGAAGAGCCCAAGTTCCCAATGGGAACAATGAGCCCAAATGGATCCCAAAAAAGCCTTAGTGTGAACAAAATATTTGAAAACATTTTTAAAATTAATGCAACACTTCCGGACAATATTAATGTATCTGGCTATGAGCAGAACTAACAGAAGACAAGTAATTACCATCAGAAGTAACCGTTGTCAACGTAAACAAAAGTGTACAAAAACCGGAAACATGACTCCAGGCACTGCAAACATGGCCCAAAATTAGTTACCAATTTAAACACTATCTGATGTAAAACAGAGGCTTCCAGAGAAGAAACTGCAGTACATCAGATGGTAGATGCAGATAACAATGCCTAAACACCCAAGGGTGAGGACGTAAACATAGGGAAAAAACAGAATAATCATTGTCACCAAGCCAAAACTCCCAAGAAATTTTAGTAAGAAAAAATTCCAAAATTATGCCAAAAGCATGGGAGAATAGCAAGGGGGTTATTAAGGAAAGGGAGAGAGGAAACACTGAACAAACAATGGTAAGTTCATAGCCAGAATGACAACATAAGGCTCATGCCCCGAAATTAGGGAACATGAAATAATTTCGTAAAAAAATTAAAAGTTACAGCCCTGAACACATTCTGCCACTGTTTCTTCCTCTCATCCTTTATTTCACCCTTAGATCCACCATTTCTTTCATAATTATGTGTCTGGCATCATTTAAACTGAGATTTACAAGCACAAATATCAGTGACATGTCACTAATTTTAGGGCCAAACAAAGAATGACATTTGCGCCAATTTTGAGACCTGCATGACACTGCGCATATGCAGTGGATAGAAAGTATGGAGGACCATATAGGACATTAAATTTCGGTTTTTGATGCAAATTTTGGGGATCGGGGGGGCAAAATTTGTGTTTGGCCCTATAATTTAAGGAGTTAGCACCAGCTAAGTCTGGGTCATTGGTACATTATAAAAATATCCAGTATCTAAGGTGGAAGTTTAATCCATAGTAATAGATTGGACAGAAATGAAAAGGGAGACGAAAACAATGTTCCGACACCCGATCATAAAAATCTAGATGAACTCCTTTACGTTTGATCTAATATCAGGAAATATGTTCCTGAGAAGAAGTATAGGCATTTGAAGAAATGCTCATTTATCACACTAGGTAAATATGGTGTCATCAATAGAGCTTATCGCCTCATATAACTAACACCAAACCATACCAGTAGGAAGAGAATAACCTCTAACATACAGTATCATGTCCGATAGAATAATGAACTAGCTGAAGGCCGATAAAGGTCTTCCTCTACCTTTATTGGTTTTATTCCCAAAAGACAGCAGTCAGAGCCTAGCTAACGTAGCTTAAAAGTCTTCCTATCTGTGAAGACAGATATCTCGGTGTAAC
This sequence comes from Pictodentalium vernedei, assembly GCA_031216915.1. Taxonomy (NCBI): domain Eukaryota; kingdom Metazoa; phylum Mollusca; class Scaphopoda; order Dentaliida; family Dentaliidae; genus Pictodentalium; species Pictodentalium vernedei. Next base: position 745,850,593 of record CM062295.1, read on the forward strand.
TAGCGACCTTGAAAGCTCACGAAACGGAGACTTCCAACCATCGTCGCGCAAGGTAGGAAATGACGAGCCGCTATTCTAACAGTCATAATTCCCAGAGACAGTAATCTCAAGGAAGCTATGCAGTTTTGAGTCTTCGTCTACGTGAAGAAATATCTGTCACTTGCGGCCTTGAAAGCTCACTAAATGGAGACTTACAACACTAGCTGCTAATTCTAAGAAAAGACCGCTGTAACAGTACATTAGGCTACTATGGCGTCCACAATGGCATTAAATGTCTTGACGCCAAGGAATACAACATTGGGAGGGAAAAGACATACTTATTCCCTTTAACGGCTCTATTCCAATCAAGACAGCTGTATCAGCCTATCTATGCACTATCCGTCTGGCTTCTGGACGAGAAACAGGTGACTTGAAAAAACATGGAGAATCTTTTGACGACCTCTATTGCTTTTCTTCAATAGGAGAGCCTGTACCTCTGCAAGGAGAGACTCTCTTGGAAGAATTTGCCTTGAGATTTGTCCAACATGTACTTCTTGTAAGTGGAGCTTTGCTCGGACTGACAGCCACAAGCTTGCCAAGACTACATTCTCATCCACTGATCTTCAGTAATTTTCATCCACTTTTTGTGAGGTTGATAACCTTCCACTAAGTGGAAAGCAACAAGTCTTTTTCTCGACAACCTCTATTGCTTCCTTTAATAAGAGAGCCTGTACCTCCCCTAGGAGAGACTCTCTTTTGAAAGGATCCACCAGAAGATTTGTCCAACGTGGACATCTTGTAAGTGGGGGTTTTTGCTCTGACTGATAGCCGTAGGCCTTCTGAGACTACACTTCTCACCCACTGATCTTCCGTGACTTCTATCCAGTTTCTCACGAAGTTTGATAACCTTCCACCAACTGGCAAGCAATAGAGGTCTTGTCAATCACTTGTACGACTTACAGGAGGAGAAACTACTTCCTCCCTGCGAAGAGCCTCGTTCTGTTGACTTAGGGGTGTCTGACCTATAGTCTGGAACAGACCTGCGCCCCTGTCCCGAGTCGCTATATTGACAACCTCTAGAGTAAGTATACGAGGGTTTCTTGTACCCTTGTGAAGAGTTCCCTTCAGTTGATTTTGAAGTGGAACGGCCTTGCTTACCCCGGTCTGCTTAAGTGTGTTGCTGAGACGCAGACTTCAGTAGCAGTGCACTGGAAGCTTTCTTTATAGCCTGTTCATAGACTAACGAAAGCTTGTCATCAAATAGAGTATGTTTGGACCCCGGAGTGACTCGGAGAGAGATTTTCACCTTGTCATCTATAAGTGATGATGACGCAAGGGCTGCATCACGTCTGATGAACTCCAAATTAGCCACTGTCAGGGCAGAGTTGTACATGACATACATGACTGCCCTGGAAAGAACTCTAAGCGAGGAACAAACGTCCTCATATTCCTTCCCATTTAGACGTTGTGCCATAGCTCTGGTGAGCTGATCTGCGTAGCACATCGTGTCCAGATTCGCACTATTGGATGAAATAGCACATTCCATCACTCCTGAGCATATACTGAATGATGCAGTTAGGGACATATCTAAATCCCAGCCTGCTCATCTAAAAGCAGAGGAGCTCTCTGGACATCTTCTCCAACCGTTTTAAATGAACGTGGTCCAAGGAACGGTATATTTATTGAAGATGTCAATAAGAAACCGCCTTTCCTCTTAGCACTAGAGAGGTTGAATATGGCGTCGTTAACATGGCCTCAGACCTCTGTCGAGACTGTTTCGGGAAAGAAAGAACATCCTCTTTCCTCCACACGAAATCTGCGTCCAGAGACAACAGCGGTTTCTCTCTATTAGTCGCAGCTTTGCTGATCAGGTGGAACAATTTCAGGATAGTATTTATGAATAAAATTCATCGCTACCATATGCTGTTCCAAAAGGGAAGGGTAACCCTCTTCCTTGTCCCTTTCACCATCCGACTGATTCAGCTGTGACGTTCAGTGCAGATGACTGGACCGACCCAGCACCTCACCACAGGAGTCTGCGGAAGGCTGCTCCTGCACTTGCTGTCAGCTGTGCAATCTGCGAGAGCAAGTCCATTACCGAGGTCTGAGGAGCAGCGGTTTTCCGTATTTATGCCACTTGCTGCTCCTGGGATGAAGATCCGGACGTAGATCTCTACTCCGAATGTCCCAATGACTGAAGCCTCCAATCGACAGCTACTGGATGGGCCAACTTCACGGGCAATGACTGGATACTTATTCTGGCGGCTGCCTGGATATCCGAAGTCGGGTAGCTAGTATGCAGTCGTGTGTGCTATATCTGCCTGAGGAAGAAGCCTAAACTGTAGCAGCCACCAGCTGCAGTCTAGGAGCGTCCTGAGCGGCAATTGTGGACGTTAGCTCCAACACAGGCAAGTTTCTCAAATAACATTTGGCCCCAAATGTTGCTGGGTTAGAGAAAGGGCTCTCCCGCTCGCGGTCTTATCACACTTCACTGAGCTTCCCTACGATAAACTTGCAGGTTCCTACACAGGAAAGTTTCTCAAAACAACATTTGGCCCCAAATGTTGCTCAGTTAGATAGAGGGCTCTCCTGCTCACGGTCTTATCAGACCTCTCCGAGCTTCCCTAAGAGAATTTGCAGGCTTCCTCCCTATTTCCGTCGTCGCTGGCTGAGGTTTAGTTTTTGAGGTGCTCGCTCTACCCAATTCTACACTTCCCTCGACCGCCATGAACTTACCTGGTGTCACGGCTCCCACGAACGGAGTAATCGCTTCTCCAGTCAAGATAGCTGCTTGCAAAGGATTAAGAACACTAACTAGAGGCCTTATCCCTTGCTTAATATTAATGAGCACCTTTGCAGCTAGCTCTGTTTGCTCATCTGGGCGCGACGACGGTAGCACACTTGGATGGGTGTCACAATTCAATCACCATGTTCTTGTTCCTCTAAAAAAGAAACTGTAAAACTTGAATTATTTGTGGTGTGCTCCGGCATAGGAACCTCACCGCCAACGATGTACTACAAAACCCATCTCCAATGTCTGTCACCCCAATGTACACAAGTAGGACAAGAATCCGTAGGAGTGCATCGACTACTGGCAAGGCAACAAGCATGTAAATCCGAGGAAGACTTCCTTGCCTTGCATTTAGAGCAGTAAGCTTTCATAATTACAATCAAAAGACCAAGACGATAGCACTCCTACAAACTCCACAACAAAATATATGATAAAGATATATGGATAATAGCAATCAAAATTAAATTCGCAAAAAATGATAAAAAAATTTTCGAAAAAAGTTTGAGAAAATGCTTAAGTTCCCAAAGGGAATATTATGAGCCCAAGGGCATCCCGATAGACCCTAAGTGTGGACAAAATCCAAATTTTAGGAGCTACACTACTGGAATAACAATCAATGTACAGTACTATAATATAAAATACTACATATATTTGAGGACGTTATATTTGAGGACGTTGCCAATGTAAACAACATGAAAGGAAAAAAAACGGAAACAAGACATCAATCACACAAAAAGGCCCAAAGTCAGTAACCAATTTAAATGCTACCAGATGCAAAGCTAGATCTTCATACGAAGAAAAAACGATACATCGGATAGAAGATGCAAGATCAAAACGACCTAACACCCCTAGGCTGTGGACGTAACCATGGGGATAAACAGAATAAACATTCTGTAATACACATTAAACTCCCAAGAAATTTAATAAAGTATTTCAATAAACAAGTGGCCCCAAGGGGCCTGAGGGCGCTCACCTGACATGGTAGCCTAAATATCAACCCAGAGAATTAATTTCAACAAGTTGCATCTGCTCCTCATAAGAAAAGCTTATACCAAATATCCAAAGATTCTGACCAGTGGATCTAAAAAAAAAAAGAAGATTTTTAAAGAATATTCCTTATATTGAACTAAGTTATAATTTGGGCTCCCACAGGGAGCCCATATATGAACCCAGGGACTTGGCTTTAACAAACTTGAATCTCACCCCCCTAAGGATGCTGCACACCAAATATCAAAACATTCTGACTGCTGGATCTGAAGAAGAAGATTTTTAAAGAAAATTCCTCACTTTGAACTAAGTTACAATTCAAGCTCCCACAGTGAGTCCAAATATGGACCTAGGGACATGGCTTGAACAAACTTGAATCTCACCCCCCTAAGGATGCTGCATATCAAATATCAAAACATTCCAACTGCTGGATCTGAAGAAGATTTTTAAAGAAAATTACTCATTTTGAACTAAGTTATAATTCGGGCTACCACGGTGAGCCCAAATATGAACCCAGGGACTTGGTTTGAACAAACTTGAATCTCACCCCCCTAAGCATACCCAATATCAAAAGATTCTGCCTGCTGGATGTTGAGAAGAAGATTTTCAAAGAAATTTGCCTGAAATGCACTAAGTTCGAATTCAGGCTTCTATAGTGAGCCCAAATATGAATCCAGGGGTCCGATTTGAACAAACTTGAATCAGATCCACTCCACAATGTTGCATACCAAATATCAAAAGATTCTGCCTGCCAGATCTGGAGAAGAAGATTTTTTAAAAAATTTGCCTGAAATGCACTAAGTTCGAATTTGAGCTTCTATAGTGACCCCACATATGAATCCAGGGGGCCGATTTGAACAAACTTGAATCAGATCCACCCCTCAATGTTGCATACCAAATATCAAAAGATTCTGCCTGCTGGATCTGGAGAAGAAGATTGTTTAAGAAATTTGCATGAAATGCACTAAGTTCGAATTTGAGCTTCTACACTGAGCCCAAATATAAACCCAGGGGGCCGATTTGAACAAACTTGAATCAGATCCACCCCACAATGTTGCATACCAAATATCAAAAGATTCTGCCTGCTCGATCTGGAGAAGAAGATTTTTGAAGAAATTTGTCTGAAATGCACTAAGTTCGAATTCGGGCTTCTACAGTGAGCCCAAATATGAATCCAGGGAGCCGATCTGAACAAACTTCAATCAGATCCACCCCACAATGTTGCATACCAAATATCAAAAGATTCTGCCTGCTGGATCTGGAGAAGAAGATTTTTTAAGAAATTTGCCTGAAATGCACAAAGTTCGAAATCGGGCTCCTATACTGAGCTCAAATATGAACCCAGGGGGCCGATTTGAACAAACATGAATCAGATCCACCCAACAATGTTGCATACCAAATATCAAAAGATTCTGCCTGCTGGATCTGGAGAAGAAGATTTTTTAATCTTTTTCCCATTGCCTACAGTGTTAAAAAGTGCTGACTCAGCACTTTTTCAAAGTCCTGAAAAAAGTACCTTGTGATCAAACCGATAGGGATTTTTTTTAACCATTCTATTCTACTGGATAAAAGTAAGCTTTATACAAAATAAGAATTCTCTGTGCCGTGTAGTTTTGGCGATATGGCAGTTTTAAGGTTTTTCCTATTTTTAGCTCCCGAGGTTCCCACGGGGCAATGAGAAATTTTTTTTTGCATCAATCAACTACTTATGACCCATTATCATCTCATATCAAATTTGGTTCAAATCGACCTCACGGTTCTGAAAATAGAAATTTTAGGCGTGGCCAAAATTTTTGCCCCTCCCATAACGAAGGCAAATAATGCCCGACAAACTTCTCTTGAACAAACTTGATTCTAAACCTCAAAAGGACTCTGTATACTACATATCAAGTCTCTGCTACTGGTGGTTCATCAGAAGAAGATTTTCAAAAAATTTGGCCATTTTTTCCCCACACCTCTGCTCAATATGAGCCGAAACCTATTTTGGATAAAAATCAAAATGCCCCTATATAACCACTACTTACATGAAATTTAATTAAAATGTGGCCAGTGGTTTAGGAGAAAGAGGCTCAAACACCAGCTTCACGCAGGACGACGGACGACAGAAATCGGACGACGGACGAAGAGTGATGAGAAAAGCTCACCCTGACTTTCAGTCAGGTGAGCTAAAAATAGCCAAAAGCTTAGGAGTTTAATAGGAGGGGTTCATGGAAGGATAGGGTAGGAACAATTAACAAACAGTGGATTAATCATTAGCAAGAACGATGACGTCAGGCGTATCTCCCGAAAATGGGAAAATGAAATAATTTTTATAATTATTATAAAGTTACAGCCCTGAATGTTTGAAAACACCGTTGCTCATTTCCATCATCAATTTACAGCTTTGGATCCACCAATTCTTTCATTGATTTGTGTCTGGCATCCTCAAAAAAGGAGATTTTAAAGCACAAATGTCGGATCATTGTTACTGACTTTAGGGCTGAACAAAGAGAATGATGTTTGCGCTAATTCCGGTCTCTTCCTGACTGCGCAGATGGTAAAAGTATGGAGGGCCAGATAGGACTTTTAATTTTTGGTATTGTATGCAAATTTTGGGGATTGGGGGGGGGTTCAAAATTTGTGTTTGGCACTTGATAATATCGAGTTTGCACCAGCTAAGTCTGGGCCATTGGTTGTTAGTATAAAAATATGTGAAATTTAATTTATTTTTAAACAATACTGTGTTAGGTAAATGGTTAACATGAGCATATACCTTAAGTAACCTCTAAACAAGGTGTACATATGATCAGCTTACCAAAGTCCACTAAACTGAAAACTCTATTAGCTACTTTAACACTGTTATTGCCATAGAACATTGGTCCCGACATATTCTGTTTCTTGCAATACTCTTCAAGAAGTTCTTTCGGTTTCAGGCAGTCTCTCCACTCATTAATTCCAGCACTAAAAATAGGGTACATCTTTTAATTGTTCTGATGGTATAAATTAGAAAGATTTTCTTCAACTAATTTATTTTGGTTGTCAGTATACTTGCTGAATAAAACCTTCCACGACTCTTTATTTAATCATTTTCCAAAATGGACACTTGAAAATGTATTTAAAAAAATAAAGATTTGTACTGATACTAAATGTTATTTCCTTTCAATGATTCGTAAGACATTGATTGACAATTTAGTGTGCAAATTAAGCAAAAAAAATACTTGTAAAACAGGGGTGGAAGGGGAGGTAGAGGAGGGAGAGGAGGGAAGATGTCCCAGTTTGAGGCAAAAAATAAAATAATTCCAACTTTGTGAAATGAGATATAAATGCAAGTGTCAATGACACTGTAGCTTAACCCTTTACCTAACGAATCGCCTGCATCCGCCTGCGTAATATGCAAATTGAGCAGTTGAAAAAATTAAATTTTTCAAAATATTTCAACAAAACCATATCATGTGACCCCCTCATTGAAACGAGCTCATTGAGCTCGTTCCAATGAGGGGGTCACATGATATGGTTTTGTTGAAATGTTTTGAAAAATTTAAAAACATTATATTTAAAATAATAACTTTTGATATCGTCTGCGTTGGGTAAAGGGTTAACTTGTCTGTGTGTTGTGTTTGATGAAAAGGATAAAGTTCAATGTTTATGAAAGGATTATGAAATAAGACAAGAATTGTGATAATTGGGAATATGCTAATTTCTGTTCCCTATGTGCTAAGTTTTCAATAAAAATAACATGAGGTGTAGACTGTACTAAAGAATTGAGGGATGGGTTAATGTGGCCCTCACAGTTAATGTATGTCAACCAAAGTTAGCAAGTTACAGTGAAATTATTCCAAAACGAGTCATCCTATCAAGTTACAATGAAATCCCTTCATAAATACGGCCTGTAGACTGTACTTAAGGTTTTCAGGCTTCGGGCCTGTGTAGCCATCATGGTTGACCGATCGCAACCAAAATGGGATGTCCTCATCTCGACATTATACCGAGTCATCCTACCAAATTACAATGAAATCCCTTCATAAATACGACCTGTGGTCAGTGCTAAAGTTTTTTGGGTTTTGGGCTCGGGCAGCCATCATGGTTGAATGATCACAACCAAAAGGGGACGTTCTCATTTGGGCATTATCCGGAGTGATCCCACCAAGTTACAATAAAATCCCTTCAGAAATATGACCTGGATACAATTTCTGGCTCATGCCACCATTAGGAAAACAGACCCCCCCCCCCCCCCCAAAGGTCAGTGGCCCTCACAGTTAATGTATGTCAACCAAAGTTACCAAGTTACAGTAACATCATTCCCAAATGAGTCATCCTGCCAAGTTACAATGAAATCCATTCATAAATATAACTCGTAGACTTTGCTAAAGGAATCTAGGTCATATGATTGTTCGGTGGGCAGGGTTGACCGATCATGACCAAAATAAGAGTCTCATCTAGATATCATACCAAGTTATCCTACCAAGTTACAATGAAATCCCTTCATAAAAACAACCTGTAGATAGTGCTAAAGGAATCTAGGTCACGTGACCAGGCTGCGGTAGTGGCTGACCGATTGTGACCAAAATAGGACAGTCTCATCAAGACATGATCGAGTTATACTTCCAAGTTACGATTATATTGCTTCATAAATATGAACTGTAGACTGTGCTAAACAAATCTAGGTCTGTGCAGCCATCGTGGTAGACCGATCATGGCCAAAATAGGATGTTCTCATCCAGACATTATACTGAGTTATTCTATGAAGGCCCATTGATTCTTCATGAAGAGATTTAATGATTTTTAAAAAGCAATTAGTCGCTTCTAATTTACTTTTTTTTCAGTAATTGGGGCAGTGGTTTGAGAGAATAAACACTGCCAAACATATCAACAAGTTCCTGCAAGGAAACTGCATGATTACAAATATTTCATATGAATGGAAAACTATCAATTTTCACATAATCTAGAGCAATATAAAGTTAAAAGGATTAAATGAATAGAGGCCAAATTGGTACGAACCCTTTAACCACTGAAATGGCCAAAACCAGCCAATGCTATTCACAAAAATTCACCATTCAATCATTATTATTTTTAACCCTTTATTTATTTATTTATTTATTGATGTTTAAGGTCACATATTTATGCACAATGGCTAATCATGACCGTGACAGTTTTACGGGTGGAGGAAGCCGGAGTACCCGGAGAGAACCACCGAGCAACAACGAGCAGCTGCCAGCTCCCCAACATCGTAACTCCGCACTGCAGCACAGGCAGGGTTAGATTGGTTGAAGACATGCGTACCATCGACGTGCAGTACGCCTTAGTACACGGCGTCATCGTGCCCCCACGCGGGCAATGGAGATGAAGTGTCTTGCCCAAGGACACAACGCGGTTGCCGCAGGTGGGATTCGAACCGAGGACCTCTCGGCTTGCAGCCTGCACCTCTACCTACTGAGCCACCGCGCTCCCATTTTAACCCTTTACCCAACGCAGAGGATATCAAAATTTATCACTTGAAATATAATTTTTTTAATTTTTTCAAAACAATTCAACAAAACCATATCATGTGACCCCTCATTGGAACGAGCTCGGTGAGCTCGTTCCAATGAGGGGTCACATGATATGGTTTTGTTGAATATTTTGAAAAATTTAATTTTTTCAACTGTTCAATTTGCATATTACACGGGCGGATGCGGGCGATTTGTTAGGTAAAGGGTTAATTTTTGTCTTATCAAGAAAAGTCTGATCAAAACTATAATCACTGGTGCACAGGAGCCCATGATAGTGAACATCCACAACAAGTTTCAAAGGAATCGACTCATAAACATCTGAGAAAATTTTCGGACAGAATTCAGACATTCTAAGATGAAAAGGACAATAACTCTGGCAAAAAAGTCCAATCAAAACAATAATTGCAGGTGCACAGGTTCCCATGGTAGTAAACATCCATACCAAGTTTCAAAGGAATCAACTCATAAACATGAGAAAATCTCTGGACAAAATTCTTACTTCTGGCAAAAATAATCCAAATAGAACTATAATCACAGGTAGACAGGTTCCCCTGGTGGTGAACATTCATACCAAGTTTCGAGCAGTTTGGTCCATTTATGTCTGAGAGAATCTCCAGACAAAATTATGTCTATGGACGGAAGAACGTCCACACCAACAAATCAGGTTTATGTGCCGAGTTGTTGGTAGACAGCATTGTTATGTGTCTAGTCTAATTTATGTGACTAGCCACATAAATTTGAACAAACAAATGGTGTTTATGTGTATAAAAAAGTGGGTTATGTGGCTAAAATGATTTATGTGGCTACTAGGTGACAAAAAGTGGGTATTGTATTTTCAGTGATTTTATGTAAGGGTTATGGTTAGGGTCTGTAACCTGAAAAGGTTAGAGTTTGCTACCACCCAGAAAAGAATTTTTAGTGGTTGTCCATGCATTTTAAATTCATCAAATATTTTAGCCACATAAACCCTGATTTTAGGGTAGTCTGTCTGTCCATCCATCCATCCATCTGGATGGACAGACAAGATGATTCCAGTATGCCCTCCGCCCACAACTCGTTGCAGGGGGTATAAAAATATAGCTTATAACCCTCATTGAAACAAGCTCATTCCAATGAGGGTCATAAGCTATGTTTTGATGCAAAAACTGAAAAGTTTTGTTATTCAAGAATGTTGTTTGCAAGTTTCATCTACCATTCATGTTAGGTAAAGGGTAACTTGATTTGCACAAGCCTGAAGCTGACCCCTTGACTTGATTTTAACCCTTTACCCAATGAATCGGCCACATGCACCCGCGTAATATGCAAATTCAGCAGTTGAAAAATTTTCAAAAAATTTCAACAAAACCATATCATTTGAACCGTCGAGCTCGTTCCAACGAGGGGTCACGATATGGTTTTGTTGAAATTTTTTGAAAATTTAAAAAAAATGATATTTAAAATAATAAATTTTGATATCGTTTGCATTGGGTAAAGGGTTAACAAGAGACCCCCCTAGGGGCCTGAAGCACTTATCTAACAAAGACACATTGATTCTTCATGGGAGTCAGGGCTCACCTTGAGTAAAATGGTCAGGGCCTAAAAAAAAGTGCCCCACATATTGAGGTCGGGGCCTTTTCGGGGCTGATTTTCCATTTTGTCCATTATTGTTAGTGGTTTTTTGTGGAAAATGTCGGGGCTTGAAAAAAAGCCCCCAGCAAGTGCTGCTTGGGGCTGATCTCGGGGCCTGGGCTGATCAGCCCTGACTCAAGGCAAGCCCTGGGGAGTGTAATGGCTCAGTGGTTACGATATTGGACTTCAAATTGAAAGAGCCATGGTTCGGTCCCCACCAAGGCTAACTGCATTGTGTCCTTGGGCAAGACACTTATTCCTGATTGGCCATGTTGGGGCATGGTGGTGTCATGTACTGAGGTGTACTGCACGTCGATGGTGTACTTCTATTCAACCAATGCTAACCCTGCTTGTGTGGAGTTAGTGCATTTGGGAGTTTGACAGTGGCTCACCACTGCTCGGTTCTATGCAGGTACTCCGGCTTCCTCCACTTGTAAAACTGCCTGACATGAGGTGACCCCGAAAGTTGAAAGTGTCATTAAATGCCAATAAATTAATTCTTCACAAAGAGATGTAAGGATTTTTAAAAAAAATAGGCCGATGAAATCGTCAGATGTGTACCCATACACGCAATTAGTAGAAAGCTGTATGACGGAGGGCCACCACGGATGCTGACATAATGTACACCATACAAGGTATGGGTACATATAGAAATGGATTGGAGGAGTGCCAAATTTGATGGATAAAGGGTTAATATCTCCTAATCAAATTATCAGATTTACATAAAAAACTATACAGCACAGTACATCAGTAACCTGAATAAATATATAAAGTAACATGACAATCGGATTGATATTTTTTGAGTTATCTCATGCCAAAGGGATTGGAGAAATTTTCAATTTGAAGGATAAAGGGGGTTAATATCTCCGGATCAAATTATCAGATTTACACCAAAAACTATACAGCTCAGCACATCAGTAACCTGAACACAATTATAAAGTAACTTGACAATCCAAGCAATATTTTTCAAGTTATCGAATGCGAAAGGGATTGGAGGAATTTTCAATTTGAAGGATAAAGGGTTAATATCTCAGGATTAAATTATCAGATTTACACCAAAAACTATACAGCTCAGCACATCAGTAACCTGAACACAAATATAAGGTAACTTGACAATCAAAGAAATATTTTTCAAGTTATCGAATGAGAAAGGGATTGGAGAAATTTTCAATTTAAAGGATAAAGGGTTAATATCTCAGGATCAAAATAACAGATTTACACCAAAAACTATACAGCTCGGCATATCAGTAACCTGAACACAAATATGAAGTAACTTGACAATCCAAGTAGAATTTTTCAAGTTATCGAATGCCAAATCGATTGGAGGAATTTTCAATTTGAAAGATAAAGGGTTAATATCTCGGGATGAAATCATCAGATTTACACCAAAAACTATACAGCTCGGCAAATCAGTAACCCGAACACAAATATAAAGTAACTAGACAATCCAAGCAATATTTTTCAAGTTATTGAATGCCATAGGGATTGGAGGAATTTTCAATTTGAAGGATAAAGGGTTAATATCTCAGGATCGAATTATCCGATTTACACCAAAAACTATACAGCTTGGCACATCAGTAACCTGAACACTGATATAAAGTAACTTGACAATCCAAGCAACATTTTTCAAAATATCGAATGCCAAAGGGATTGGAGGCATTTTCAATTTGAAGGATAAAGGGTTAATATCTCAGGATTAAATTATCAGATTTACACCAAAAACTATACAGCTCGGAACAACAGTAACTTGAACACAAATATAAAGTAACTTGACAACCCAAGCAATATTTTTCAAGTTATCGAATGCCAAAGGGATTGGAGAAATTTTCAATTTGAAGGATAAAGGGTTAATATCTCAGGATCAAAATAACAGATTTACACCAAAAACTATACAGCTCAGGACATCAGTAACCTGAACACAAATATAAAGTAACTTGACAATCCAAGCAATATTTTTCAAGTTATCGAATGCAAAAGGGATTGGAGGAATTTTCAATTTGAAGGATAAAGGGTTAATATCTCAGGATTAAATTATCAGATTTACACCAAAAACTAAACAGCTCGGCACATCAGTAACCTGAACACAAATATAAGGTAACTTGACAATCAAAGAAATATTTTTCAAGTTATCGAATGAGAAAGGGATTGGAGAAATTTTCAATTTAAAGGATAAAGGGTTAATATCTCAGGATCAAAATAACAGATTTACACCAAAAACTATACAGCTCGGCATATCAGTAACCTGAACACAAATATGAAGTAACTTGACAATCCAAGTAGAATTTTTCAAGTTATTGAATGCCAAAGGGATTGGAGGAATTTTCAATTTGAAAGATAAAGGGTTAATATCTCGGGATCAAATCATCAGATTTACACCAAAAACTATACAGCTCAGCAAATCAGTAACCTGAACACAAATATAAAGTAACTTGACAATCCAAGCAATATTTTTCATGTTATCGAATGACAAAGAAATGGATACGGACGCCGGACGGACAGACAGATGGACAAAGGATGGACGAACGACGCATGGTCACCCCGGATGACGGCATTATGTGTACCATACATAGTATGGGTACACATAAAAATAATAAGTGGCCCTTTATTATTTACTTTTATTTTTTGTTCACAAATTGGGGCAGTGGCTTGAGAGAACCAACTCTGCCAAACATCTCAGATCTACCCAAGAAATTGCAAATATGCAGAAATAAGAGTGAACGGGTTAAAATGACTGGAGGGCTAATTGGTAGGAACTTGATCTGCATAAACTTGTATGTGACCACACTGAGAATGCGAAATACCAAACATCAAAAAATTCTGACTGCTACCCCTGGTCAGGATCAAACCGTGGATCTCTCAGTTTGAAGCCCAATACTTCAACCACCGACCCAATGCGTGCAAGTATAAATTTGTATAGATTAACTTACGTGCAGTATGTTTTTGGAATTCCACAACAAGCTCTGAATTTTGTCAAATATCTATTTTCCAGGTCAATTACAGTCTCTCCAATAACATCATCACTGCTCACTAAGTCATAATCTTTTAATCTCACAGTCAGATCTTTATGTACAGGCATAAGTGCTGTTACTTCAAACATTCTGAAAAGTTATAAATAAAATGTACTCCTCTTATTTCCAGCTGTGGTTGTCTACATTTCTCACTTAACCCTCAAGGGCTGGAGATTTTTATACATTTTCGCTATATCCGTATTTACTCTATGTATTGAGACACTCTATGATTTGGGACACAAATTTTTTCTAGAAAACTATATTTTTTTTATGCTCCAAAGTTTGGGACATTCAGGTGATTTGTTTCCAGTTAACCCGTCACTAGTAGTAGATGACACTCATAAAAAAAAATTCTTAAGTAACTAAAAATTTTCATTTTTTGCTTCCAAAACATAGCTTATGATCCCTCATTGGAACGAGCGCATTGCGCACGTTCCAATGAGGGATCATAAGCTATGTTTTGGAAGCAAAAAATGAAATTATAAAAGAAACTGGACGGCGATTTTCGTATATAGTGATGGAAAACGAATCACACACAACTTTATTCAGCATGAAATCAAGACCAGGTGGTGTTCTTTCCCCATTTTCTAAGAATTGGGACACCTGTGAAAATAATTATTTTTAGCTGTCCCAATACATAGAGTAAATACGGTACTTTGAAAGTCTACCTCCTGTGGATTTGCAGCTAGAAAACAAGTTCTGAGTTTATCCAAAGAATGCATGTTTGGGCACCTGTTCCTTTGCACTAAAAAGTTATCAAAGTGGGAATTAGGCCCTTATGGGTTAATTAATCTTTTAAATCCAGTTTGCATAATTCTTTTTTTTTTGTGCAAGTGAAGTATGACAGCAAAACAGTCAATAAAAACAATCATCAAATTGGGAAACAAAAAAGGTAAAAATTGAATCCTTCAGGGCTGAAGGACACACTCACACATATACAGTCCATGGAGAGTGGATTGTAATTAAATCACCTGTGGAGTGGAGTTATCACCCAAGCTTTAACTTTCAAATTTTGTACATATCGACAAAAAACACAAGCAATGTTTCAGTCAATGGACCTCCAGGTTTAACCCGGAGGTCCATTGGCTGAAACTTTGCTGGTGCTGGTTATGCTTTGCAAAAAATTTGCAATTATTGCTTGGGTGGAATCGCCACTCTGCAGGTGATTTAGTGATAACCAGAAAGTGTTTTAGCACACTAAAACATATGTCTCCCCTTCCTTTCTATTTTATGCACTACAAATGATATATACATAAAAATATTGACAATCATACCAGATATGTAAGGTCTAGCGCTAAAGAGAAATAAGTTATGATGACTCTGGCAAATAATACTCTATAAAATATTTGAAACTTGACCTTCAGGTCAGAGGTCAAGGTCACATTCAGTTCATCAAGGTAGCGGACATGCGGTTTCATGGTGACACATCCACATGTCAAAAAAAAGATTCTGGTCTGGACAATTACTCCCTATTTAAAGTACATAAATTTGACCTTGAGGTCAAGGTCACATGAAGGTCATGATGACATGTGGTCTCATTGTGATACATCAACATGTCAATCATCTAAGTCCTAGGTCAAACTAGAACTATCACTGAAGGTGATTAATACCCCCGCTTTGGGTTTTTAGAGGAATGCACTTCTGATCATGTAGGCGAAGGCCATAAGGAAATGTATACATAAAGATCATTTTTTGTTGTTGAAATTTGTATTTGCACGTGGCCTTCCACAGAACAGCACTGAATACTTAAAGAGCCCACACATATATGGTTTACATTTGGAAAAACACATTTACAATGTGCAACATGTATTCAAAATCGGTTCATTAATGAAGGAGGAGCTGCACACACAAGAATCCCATTTGAAAACCCATAATAAATCCAAGTTAAAGGGAGATAACCTGGTTAAAATTGTCTCAGATCAAAAATTTGGGAATATGCGTATGTTCACTTAGTTGTGATAATGTTTGAAAGGTTTTGTCAAAATTGATTGATAAATGTAGGAGGAGTTGCACGAACAAGAATTTCATGTAGAAACCCATAATAAATCTAAGTTAAAGGGAGATAACCTAGTTAAAATTGCCACAGCTCAAAAATTTTGGAATATGCGCATGTTTACTTAGTAGTGATGATGTCTGTAAACTTTCGTCCAAATTGATTGATAAATGTAGGAGGAGTTGCGCACACAAGAATTTCATGCAGAAACCCATATTAAATCAAAGTTCAAGAGAGATAACCTGGTTAAAATTGTCGCAGATCAAAAAGTTTGGAATATGCACATGTTCACTTAGTAGAGATGATGTTTGAAAGGTTTCATCAAAATCGGTTCATTAATGTAGGAGGAGTTGTGCACACAAGAATTTGTTCGAACGGAAAGACATAATAAATCTAAGTCAAAGGGAGATAACCTGGTTAAAATTGTCGCAGATCAAAAATCTTGGAATATGCGCATGTTCACTTAGTAGTGATGATGTCTGAAAAGTTTTGTCCAAATTGATTGATAAATGTAGGAGGAGTTGCACGCACAAGAATTTCATGTAGAAACCCATAATAAATCTAAGTTAAAGAGAGATAACCTAGATAAGAATGCCATAGCTCAAAAATTTTGGAATATGCGCATGTTCACTTAGTAGTGATGCTGTCTGTAAACTTTTGTCCAAATTGATTGATAAATGTAGGAGGAGTTGCGCACATAAGAATTTCATGTCCGGAAAGACGTACGGACGGACGTACGGACGGACAGACTGGGCGATTCCTATATAGCCCCCACTTCTTCGAAGCGGGGGTATAAAAACAAAAAAGTTCTGATCTGGACAATTATTCCCTATTTGAAGTACATAAATTTGAGCTTGAGGTCAAAGGACAAGGTCACACACAGTTCATCAAGGTAGCAGACATGCAGTTTCATGGTGACACATCCACATGTCCAAAAAAAAAAATCTGGTCTGGACAATTACTCCCTATTTAAAGTACATAACTTTGACCTTGAGGTGAAGGTCACATGAAGGTCATGATTACATGTGACATGCAGTCTAATTGCGATACATCCACATGTCAAATATCTGAGTCCTAGGTCAAAAAACAAAAATGTTCTGGTCTGGATAATTATTCCCTATTTGAAGTACACAAATTTGACCTTAAGGACAGAGGTCAAGGTCACATGAAGGTCATCGAGGTAGACGACATGCAGTCTCAGGATGACACATCCACGTGTCAAATAACCAAGTCCTAGGTCAAAAAACAAAAAAATTCTGGTCTGGACAATTACTCCCTATCTGAAGTACTAAAATTTGACCTTGAGGTCAAGGTCACATGAAGGTCACAATGGTATGCGACACACCGGCTCATGGTGATACATCCATGTGCCAAACATCTAAGGCCTGGCTCAAAAGACAAACAAGTTTTGGTCCGGACAAAGTTTCCTTGAAAAAAAGCACAAATCTGACCTTCAGATCAAAGGTCAAGGTCACATGAATGTCACAATGGTACGCTACACACCGGCTCATGGTGATACATCCACATTCCAAATATCTAAAGCCTGACCCGAAATACAAAAAGTTCTGGTCCAGACAGTTTCCCTCAAAAAAGCGCATAAATCTGACCTTCAGGTCAAAGGTCATGGTCACATGAAGGTCACTATGGTACACTGCACACCGGTTCCTAGTGATACATCCACATGCCAAGTGTCTAAGGTGTAGGTCAAAAGACAAAAAAGTTATGGCCCAGACAAAGTTTGTGTGATGTTTCCCTTAAAAAAACACATAAATCTGACCTTCAGGTCAAAGGTCAAGGTCACATGAAGGTCACTATGGTACACTGCACACCGGCTCATGGTCATACATCCACATGCCAAGTATCTAAGGTGTAGGTCGAAAGACAAAAAAGTTATGGCCCAGACAAAATTTGTATGAGAAGAAGAAGAAGAAGAAGAAGGAGAAGGAGGAGAAGAAGAAGAAGAAGGGGGAGAAGAAGAAGAAGAATATGCACTAAAACAATATGTCTTCCTTCTGGAAGGGGAGACATAATACACTCCCCACATACTGTACACATCCTCAGTCTTATTTCACCACTTTTGCGGGGACTTGCTTTTTTCTTTTGTTTTCAGGGACAAAACAAATAACCACAAAATCAGGGCTACAAACCCTAATTTGTCGTTTCTTTGCAAGAACACAGAGAAAACAAAGGAAATCTTTGCGAGGGTTGGTTAGACATTTTGGTGTAACAACAGGGTTTGTACCTCTGTAACATTCTTGTCTATGAATAGGATGAAATTGGTCAGGATCAAGTTCATATTCGCACTCACAATATAAGGCATTTGTTTCTTAAATCCTGATTAGGCAAAGCTGGACAGACCTCATATTGACCAGTAAAGATCTGATATTTGTATTCTGAACCACTTTAGCATGTCAAGGGTAATATCACAGGAATTCTTCAATGAATTTGTCCAAAATAATCATTCATTTGTTAATAGATGAATAAGCTTTCATGTGGTATATTGCTTTACGTTATTATTTTAAATATTTATCATTTACATCAAAATTTATCATTTACACCATTTTTTTTTTTGGGGGGGGGGGGGGAGGTGGGGCAAAGTTGTTGTCTCATGTCACTTGTGGACATAGTTTTATGTGGTAAATGTACAAACGAATAATTGTTAATAGTACAATACTCACTTTCCAAATACAGGATTTATAGTGTTAGGAATATAATCATCTCTACTGTTAACTTTCTTCTTCCCCAGTACAATTTCAATGTATGGATCAGCCTATACACAGTTAAAAAAAAATGGTATTTAATAGACAAATTATACTTCAGTTGTCTTTTCAAAGGCAGCCTTTTTGTCTTCCCTCCATCTGTTTTTCATATAACAAGAAGAATGTCTAATCCTGTCCACTCACCTACATTTGTGATACCTGAATAAATCTGGTCACTGCTAAAAAAATAGGAAAATACTCCAAATTTCTTCAAAATAAACGAAAAGTAGTTGATGATCAGTTGAAACACTTGGTTGAAATGGTTCTTTGTTATTTCATAAATAAGCTACATGTCTGTTAGAAAGACACTAGTAACAAATATATGCAGTACTGTTTATATGACTTTACATCGGTGACTGCGAACAGGAAAAACCTAAAGTAAAACTCTTATTCTGTGAAATTAGGTATAAGGACAATATATAAATGCTGACCTTAAATCAAAATGAAAATCTTCACTGCAAAAATATAAGTAACAGTTAACCTCAACACAAACTCTTACAACAAGGGACTGTCAAATTTTCAAAGACCAAATAACATTAACCCTTTACCCAACGTAATGGCCAAAACCAGCCAGCGCTATTCCAAAAATCGCTAATTGATTTTCATTATTTTTTCATTTTTTGTCTCAAAAACATAGGTTATGACCCCTCATTGGAACGAGCTTGTTCCAATGAGGGGTCATAATCTATGTTTTCGAGACAAAAAATGAAAATGAAAGTGTCAATGACACTGTAGCTCAACTTGACAAACTTGAACTTGGTAAGTTATAAATGAAAGGGCAAAATTGAAGATCATTGGTACCAATGTTATTTGATAAAATTTCAACATAACGGCATTGTGTGTGCACAACGTCAGAGTAATGCATGCATTTTTAAATGTAAACTGTAAGACTGGCTAAAGGAAGAATGTTGATACACAAATGCAGTATGTTAAGAGGTTATTGTAAATGGCAACTTTTTTCACAGAAATGAAGGCTAATCAATAGCTCTTATCTAAAGGTCTTGCCAAATGAGCACACCAAGTTCAAAAACAATCCTATGATAATTGTGGCCTGTAGGCCATGTCAAAGAATGTTGATGCACAAAAGCAATAAATTCAAAGATTGTTGCTAACAGCAACAGTTTTTGATGGAAATGAAAAGAAAATCAATAGCTCCTATCTTTGTCACCCTGCTTAAGCATACAAAGTTTCAAAACAACCTGATAATGAATGTGCCCTCTGAGGCATGCCAAAGGAAGATGTTAATGCACAAATGCACTAAGTAGAAGGTCATTGTTTTTTTTATGGAATTCATAAATATACAATGCAGAGAGTGCAAAAGGGATAAGTTGATGCACAAATGCAGTAAGTTCAAAGGCTGGTGATAACGACAATAATTTTTGATGGAAATGAAAAAAAGCAATAGCTCACATCTAAAGGTCACCCCAAACAAGTATGCCAGGTTTCAAAGCAATCCGATCATAAATGTGCCCTGTAGGGTGTGCCAAAGGGAAATATTGAGGTCTGACTAAACTAAGTTCTTAGAACGTTGACCGCAGCAACATTTTTTGACGGAAATGGAAGAAAATCGATAGCTCCCATCTAGAGATCATCCCAAACAAGCGTACCAAGTTTCAAAGCAATCTGATCATAAATGCGACCTGTGAGGTGTGCCAAAGGAAATTGCATACGTACGTACGCCAACGGACGAGAAGTGATGGCAATAGCTCAGCTTGACTTTGTCAAGTTGAGCTAAAAAATTAGTTATTCAAGAATTTTTTTTGCAAGCGTCATCTTCTTTTCATCTTAGGTAAAGGGTTAAAATATGTGAAAAAAAAATACAAAAATATTCTTAAAGTTTATAAGTAAGGAGATTTTAGTTTCCTGTGAATGTCATAAGACAAACAAACACCAAACAGGTTTGTTAAAGCAACATAGCATGCATACAATATGACCTAAACACAAATTCTTACAACTTCAAAAAAGTTATACCAGAATATTTGACTAAAATTTAATAAAAAAACCCCACAATATGAGGGTTTAATCATTGTAATGGTGCCTTCCTAACACTTACCTATTTAATACTAAAGCCTTGAGGGAAACTTGACTTTGGGACAACAACCCAAACTGGTAGAGTGCTAAATTACTTTTCAAGGTGAATTGTAACATGAGTATTTTTTTTTCAAAGATACAAAGCTGCAAGTAAGGGGAGTCTTAATTAGGCTTTTCCCTTTGGAAAAGACTATTGTTTTTCTACAGATTATTATTTTTAGGCTCTTCCCTCTGGAAAAGACTATTGTTTTTCTATGGATCATTATTTATTTTTTTTTTTTTGGGGGGGGGGGGGGGCTGTTGTGTTTTTTTCTCGTACATTTGGTCTGTACGGTTCAGAAGCCATTTTTAAACCAATTTTCACAAAATTTTGCACGTGCATAGAGAAAAACAAAATCTAAAAATGTACCAAAGCTGAATTTTTGATTTAACCTTTATTTCGCCAGAATTTGCAAAAAACTGTCAAAATTAGGTTTATAGGCACTTTCTCGAAATGTGTCTTGCAGATTTTTTTTAAACATTCATTGTTGTTAGACCTGTCGGTGACACAACCATTCATATACAAGAGATATTAGGCAATGCATATGTTCACCCTCCACAGGCTGCCAAACATCAAAATTTTGATGAAATGGGCTGTTTTCAGGCCCCACAGTACCCAAACGAGACAGGAGAGATAAACATAACATCATTTATTGAAAGTAGGATTCACTGTGGATCATTTTTGCAAGTAAAAAGGGTATTCAAAAAACCAAGCAATAACCCGTTTTGGGCTGGTTAAACTGCAATACCCCTCAAAAGCTCAAAAATTCATCTTTTCTGTGGATTTCTCTAAATGAGTCTTGTAGATTTTCAAGAAAAATTGGCCAAGCGCTGGTCTTAGTGTGACAATACAAGTTGCATGGACAAAATACTCCGGTGAGCATTTGTTAACCCTCCATGGGATGCAAAAAGTCAAAATTGTGATAAATGGGCTGTTTTTGGACACCAACAGCACCCAATGGGTACACCACAAAGAAAAGTGCCTTCTGTTATCGAGAGCAAAGTTTATGCAGAAACATTTTTGTAAGTAGTGAGGGTATTCAAAAGTCGAAGTCTTAACCCATTTTGGGCTGGCTAAAGAGAGTTACCCCTTAAAAGCTTAAAATTCCCATTTTCTGTGGATTTCTCTGAAAGCAACTTGTAGGTTTTCAAGAAAAACTGACTATTCGCAGGTCTTTGTGTGACATTACAAGCTGCATGGACAAAATATTCTGGTGAGCATTTATTAACCCTCTACAAACTGCCAACCATCGTAATTTTGTTGAAATGGGCTGTTTTTGGTCATGCACAGCATCCAATGTATACCCGAGACATAAACATAATCTCCTTTGTTGGAATTCACCGAGGACCATTTTTATAAGTAATAAGGGTATTCAAAAAACCAGGCATTAACCCTTTTTGGGGTTGTTAACATCAATACCCATCAAAAGCTTAAAAAATTCATGTTATCCCTGTATTTCTTTACAAACATCCTGTAGGTTTTCAAGAGAAAATGTCCATTGATAGGTCTTGGTGTCACATTACCAGTTGCATGGATAAAATATTCCAGTAAGCATTTGTTAACCCTCCATGTGCTGATAAATGTCAAAATTTTTAAAAGAAAGTCTGTTTTTGGACACCAACAACATCAAACAGGAAGGCCACAGAGAAATGTAACTTCTTTTACCAGACGCAAAATTGATAGGGAACAATTTTGTAAGTAGTAAGGGTATTCAAAAATCGAGGTCTTAACCCATTTTTGACTAGTTAAGGACATGTACTCCTTAAAATTCCCATTTTCTGTGGATTTCTCCCAAAAATCTAGTAAGTTTTCATGAAAAATTGACCATTTGCAGGTCTTGGAGTGACATTACAAGTTGCATGGACAAAATATTCCAGTAAGCATTTGTTAACCCTCCAGAGTCTGACAAGCATAGACATTTTGAGAAAATGGGCTGTTCTTGGGCACCCATAACACCCATTGTGTACCTGCGAGATAAACATAACCTCCTTCATTGGAAGTGGAATTCACAGAGGATCATTTTTGTAAGGTATTCAGAAAACCAAGCATTAACCCATTTAGGGCTGGTTACAGAGCGACACCCCTCAGAAGGTTAAAAATTCATGTTATCTGAGGATTTCTCTAAAAACACCTCGTAGATTTCGAAGAAAAATTGACCATTCTCAGATCTTAGTGTGACATTACAAGCTGTATGTACAGAATATTCCAGTAAGCATTTAACCCTATGCAGGTTCTCAAACATCAAAAGTTTGATAAAATGGGCTGTGTTTACGAACCCACAGCACCCAAAGTTAAGAGGAGAGATCAACATAAGTGGAAAGAGAATTCACTTGAGAATTATTTTTGTAAGTAAAAAGGGTATTCAAAAAACAACTCTTGACCCGTTTTGGGTTGGACAAACAATTATACCCATCAACAGCTTAAAATTCATGTTCTCCCTGAATTTCTCTGAAAACATCCTGTAGATTTTAAAGAAAAAATGGCCATTCGCAGTTCTTAGTGTGAAATTAAAAGTTTCATGGAAAAATCCTGTTAGCACTTGTTAACCCTCTACAAGCTGCCAGACATCAATATTTTGGATACATCTGAGATAAAATGGACCATTTTCAAATAGCCACAGCACTCAGTGGCTATGTGTTAAACAAACATCAACTCATTTTGTCGGTCATTAACTTGTTGGACGACGATATTGATATTAACCTTCTACGCCATTAATGATGGTTTTTACCTAAACATTTTTTTATCAAACTGAGTTATTTAAGACTACTACACGCACGTTTTTCATACCGTATTTACTCTATGTATTGGGGCACTCTATGATTTGGGACACACATTTTTTCCAGAAAACTATATTTTTTTTATGCTCCAAAGTTTGGGATATTCAGGAGATTTGTTTCCAATTGGCCCGTCGATAGCAGAAGATGACACTCATAAAAAAATTCTTGACTAACTAAAAATTTTCATTTTTTGCTTCCAAAACATAGCTTATGATCCCTCATTGGAACGAGCGCTCGTTCCAATGAGGGATCATAAGCTATGTTTTGGAAGCAAAAACTGAAAATATAAAAAATGAAAGTGTCAATGACACTGTAGCTCAACTTGTCAAGACAAAGACATGTACATGTATGGTATGTGACACAGCAATGACAAACATCTAGGTAATGACCTGATAACAAAGGTACATATAAAGTATTGTAACGGTCTGTACATAAATACTGACCATTGCCTGTAACAAATGTATAGGTAAAGTATTGTAAAGGTGGGTGACAGTCAGATGCTGAACTAGAAAAGAAATCTTAGTCCCAGAGTGGGTCTGACTGAACCCCAAAATATTTGTTCTCATAGCACAGTGATAACAAAGGCACCCCAAAACACACTCATTCCTGTCCGAAGGTGAAAACAAAGGTACCCAAGAAGTTTTGTGAAGATCAGTTCATAAATACAAGCTGTGTAGAACTTGTGACAAAAAACTGATTGGACCTAATTTTGGTACAAAATGGCCACTGGCAGCCATCTTGAATTTTGGACCATACCCAGAAACACTCATTCTCGTCCCAAGGTGATAACAAAGGTACCCAAGAAGTTTTGTGAAGATCGGTTCATAAATACAGCCTCTGCCCTGAGCCATATTGACATGTGTTCTTACATTATGTAAGTAGCACTGAATAAATCAAAGTTCATCTAATTTGCATAATTTCTGCATGAAAAAAAACCCCTTACAATATGTGATGTATTCCATGTTACTAAACATTCATACAAAAATTTATTCAAATCAGAACTTTCATACAGAAGTTCTGTACAAAAGACTGATTGCACCAATTTTGGTACAAAATGGCTGCTGGTGGCCATCTTGAATTTCGGACCACACCCCAAAACACTCGCTCTCATATCACGGTGATAACAAAGGTACCCAAGAAGTTTCGTAAAGATTGGTTCATAAATATGGCCTCTAATCTGAGCTGTATAGAAGTTGTGTACAAAAAACTGATTAGACCTAATTTCGGTACAAAATGGCCACTGGCAGCCATCTTGAATTTTAGACCGCACCCAGAAACACTCGTTCTCATCCCAAGGTGATAACAAAGGTACCCAAGACATTTCGTGAAGATCAGTTCATAAATACAGACTCTAGTCTGAGCCGTATTGACATGTGTACTTACTGTGTGTAAGTAGCACTGAAAAAATCAAAGTTCATCTAATTTGCATAATTTCTGCACGAGAAAAAAAAAACGTATTATATGTGATGTATCCCATGGTAATAAACATTCACACAAAAAATGATTCAAATCAGCGCTTTCATATGGAAGTTCTGTGCAAAAATCTGATTGCACCAAATTTTGTACAAAATGGCTGCCATCGGCCATCTTGAATTTCGGACCGGACCCCAAAACAGTCGTTCTCGTCCCACGGTGATACCAAAGGTACCCAAGAAGTTTCGTAAAGATCAGTTCATAAATACGGCCTCTAGCCCGAGCCATATTGGCATTTGCACTTACAGTGCTGAAAGTAACACCAAAAAACATCAAAATTAGTCTAATTTGCACAATTTACGCACGAGAAAAAAACCTGTATTATATGTGATGTATCCCATGGTACTAAACATTCATACAAAAAATTATTCAAATCAGAGCTTTCATATGGAAATTCTGTACAAAAAACAGATTTCTGCATCGTCGGTACAAAATGGCAGCTGGCAGCCATCTTCAATTTCGGACCGCACCAAAAAACACTCGTTCTCGTCCCAATGTCATAACAAAGGTACCCAAGAAGTGTCGTAAAGATCAGTTCATAAATAGGGCCTCTAGCCCGAGCCGTATCCAATTGTTGACGTACGGACAGACGGACAGACAGACAGATGGCCAGACGGACGATGGGCCATGACAAAAGCTCAAATTTGGCTTCGCCAAAGTTGAGCTAAAAATTGGACGGCGATTTTCATATAGTGATGGAAAACGAATCACACACAACTTTATTCAGCATCAAATCAAGACCAGGCTGTGTTCTTTCCCTATTTTCTAAGAATTGGGACACCTGTGAAAATAATTATTTTTAGCTGTCCCAATACATAGAGTAAATACGGTAACATCAATAACGGAATTTCAGTGAGACAGTTAAAAACAATTCATCAGACACTCTGGGGTCATGAAAAATCATGGAATCTCATCTGGAAAAGCCATGATTCTCCAGAATCATTAAGTCTAGTTGTTCAGTTTTACAACACTGGACTGTGAAATTTTCAAGTAAAAAAAAAAACATTAAAATTTGTGAAAAAAATATAAAAATATTCATAAATTTTGTAGTAATTACCTTTTAGTTGCCAGAGAAGGTCACAAGAAGACAAATAAACACCAAAGAAGTTTGTTAAAGCAACATACCATGCATATAATATGATCTAAACGCAAATTCTTAGTACATAAAAAACATATGTTTTCACACCCAAATTTTGTTAAAATTGAAGACAAAATCCTGGTTTGGGGGTACAATACTGTTGGGAAGGTTCCCTGCTATCCACTGTGAACTATCAAAGCCCTAGGATTACAGAACTTTGAGAAAATGACCTGATGACAAACTCTTACAAAATTGGACACATATGACTGACGCCGATGTCGCCATAAACATAATATACTACTCCAAGTTTGCTAAGCACCAAGTATATCCAACTACCTGTTTTATGTTTTAGTTGAAATATTGTAATGAAAAGTGTATATGTTTTTTATTTAATTATATCTTTAATGATTTTAGTACAGAAATTAAGATTTTGTTCGCGTTTGACATTATGTTTTAGCTTTTGAACACGACAACCATGGAAAATGGATATTATTGGAAAAAGAGGGAATTTTTCAATTTGCCAAAAAGTTGACGGAGCGAACTGGTATGGGTTCAATATCGAGTATGAGACCCATTACTGTTAATTACAGCTTGACAACGCCTTCTCATGCTCCCAAACAGGTTCCTGGTGGTCATTTGTGGGATGTTGTTCCATTCTTGGACCAGCATGGCATCAAGCTCCTGGACACTTCTTGGCTGGACTGGACGGGCTGAAATTGCAAGCTGCAACTCATTCCAGACATGTTCAATTAGATTGAGGTCAGGGGATCTTGCTGGCCAGTCCATACGCTCAATCCCCTCCCTCTGTCGGTACTCCACTACAGCATGGGCAACATGAGGACGGCATTATCGTCCATCAGGATGAATCTATCACCCACTGCACATGCATACAATCTAACGTGGACATCCAGGATCTCATCAATATACCGCTGTGCAGTCAATGTACCATGTTCAAGGACACAGAGCTCTATACGTCCATCCCAGCTGATGCCGCCCCAGACCATGATTGACCCTCCACCACAGCTGTCATGCTCAGCAATGTTGCTGCATGGAATCACTCTCCTGGTCTTCTCCATACCCTAGAACGCCTATCTGTGTGGTCTAGGCAGTACCTTGACTAATCTGTAAAAAGGACGGGAGGCCAATCTTCTCTGGTCCATCCAATGTGGTCCATGGCCCATTCATATCATGCCTGGCAGTGGTTCTGGGACAGCAGAATGCAAATACATGGTCTTCTCGATCAGAGACCACCTTCGTGCAACCTTACCCGGATAGTCTGCATCGAAACATTTACCCTAGATGCATTCTGAAGGTCACTGCGAAGCTGAGTTGCTGTGGCAAAGCGTTTCCTACAGACCGGAATGATCAAAAACCAGTCTTGGGCTGCAGATGTTGCCCTACCTCTGCCACCACCATGCCATCTTACTGGTGTGCCATACTGCTGAAATCTTGCCTAGGCTCCAGTGATCACCGCATGGTGCATACTAAGGACTTTACCAACCTGACGATGGGTAGCCACTTGCTCAACCATCTCTACAGCCCGCCACATTTCTGCTTCAGACAAATGTCTTTTTACATTTGCATTTGCCATATTCAATCATTAAATCACAAGGGTTTGTGTTGAAATGAAGACTGAATACCCTACACATGTCATGTACATGTAGACAGTACACAAAAACATCATGAAAATCAATGGGTACATGCTTTTTCCATGACGATCACGAAAAGTCTGCCTGTCAAGAGAGATAATGTAAACCATAGGGACCATCTCAATATATTCCTCAATCATATCCACCAAGAATATCGCAAATATGTCACAAGCAAATTTCACAATGATGTGTCAAATATGTGGTGCTTAGCAAACTTTGGGTAGTACAGATCACCACTTTGTTGAAGTAGGTGAGCTAAATGTCTTCCAATAGAACAATGAAAGTGTCAATGACATTGTAGCTCAACTTGACAAACTTGAACTTGGTAAGTTATAAATGAAATGGCAAAACTGAAGATCATTGGTACCAATGAAATTTTTTTTGCCAGTGGCAACATTTTTTGACAGAAACCGAAGAAAATCGATAGCTCCCATCTAGAGGCCTCCCCAAACAAGCATGCCAGGTTTCAAAGCAATCCGATCATAAATGTGCCCTGTAGGGTGTACAAAAAGGAAATATTGTGGTCTGACTAGACTAAATTCTAAGAACGTTGGCCGTGGCAACATTTTTTGACGGAAATGGAAGAAAATCGATAGCTCCCATCTAGAGGTCACCGTAAATAAGGATACCAGGTTTCAAAGCAATCTAATCATAAATGTGCCCTGTAGGGTGAGCCAAAGGGAAATATTGTGGTCTGACTAAACTAAGTTCTAAGAATGTTGGCTGCGGCAACATTTTTTGATGGAAATTGAAGAAAATCGATAGTTCCCATCTGGAGGTCACCCCAAACAAGCATGCCAGGTTTCAAAGCAATCCGATCATAAATGTACCCTGTAGGGTGTGCCAAAGGGAAATATTGTGGTTTGACTAAACTAAGTTCTAAGAACGTTGGCCGCGGCAACATTTTTTGACGGAAATTGAAGAAAATCGATAGCTCCCATCTAGAGGTCACCCCAAACAAGCATACCAAGTTTCAAAGTAATCTGATCATAAATGCGACCTGTGAGGTGTGCCAAAGGAAATTGTGGACGTACGTACTAACGTATGCCGACGGACAAGAAGTGATGGCAATAGCTCAGCTTGACTTTGTCAAGTTGAGGTAAAAAACAAACCTAGAGCACTGTCAGGTGGAGACATCATTATACAACTGATTACTGTAAATTCAATCATTTTGCATCACCAAAATATACCTTGAACATTTCAAAAGCATCTCAGAATATTACAAGCTATAAATGATGGCCATTATTTTTTATACATACAAAGTTTTGATTATTAAAACTATGGTAGCCATAATGAATATGCCAGAAACCTGATTATGGAAGAGAAGATCCATGGTCAGCATTAATAATTGGACATTTGGTTTTCAAACATGGATAAGAAAATTTTTTTTAAAAATCTGGATAGCTAAACTAGTAGACATAGTGGATATAATGGAAAACAGAGTTTTGAAAGGAAGCTCCGAGAAGTGAATGTGAATGGGATTCAGTGTGGAGTCATTGCAGCCAAATGCACAATGCCTAATCATGACCCTAACATGGATATACAGCCAAGTCCAGCCAATTATTTATCTCTTAACCCACGGAGTAATTGTCATGGATTTTTCATCAGATCTCGTCATGGCTGCTTTGAAGCAGTATGACAAGATTTGATGAAAAATTCCTGAACATTTGACACAAGAAATCATTGGTCAAAAAGCTTGTTTACTACAGTAAATGAGCATGACTTCACTTCCTGGGGTTCCCATGGGGACAGTACATTGAATATAAGCATTTGTCAAATAAAGATATAATAGAATAGATGCTCAGTTTATCAAAAGAATACAAGTGACGAAATCCCTGAATACTCCTATTAATCAAATAATATTGATAAAAACAGACAGAATTTTTACTGGATTGAAACCGGGACTTGATGTGGTTGAAATATCTGTCCTTTTTTTCTCCCACATCTCTGTAGAAACGCTGAATGTGAGATCCTATTTTCATTCACTTTCAGTGATTCAGTTTTGATTTTACAGTACAGTAGAATCCTCTTAATTGAATATCCATTTTGCCAGTGAAAATTATTCAATTAACAGGAGTATACAATTAACAGGGATTTGGTCTGTTTCCTGTGTTCTGGGGGTAAACTGAGCATTTATTCTATTCTCATAGAGCTCTGTCAAACAAGATATAATAGAATAAATGCCTGTATTGGATGTAGTGAGGCCAAAAAGGTTGATGAATAAGGGGAATTTGGTGCGTGTCACACTAATTTTTTTGACATATTACAAAAATTTATATACAATTAACAGGAGTTTACTCTACAACCCATATGCAATTAACAGATCAAATATGTACTGAAGGTATGGTAAATGGTTTTGTGTTTGAAAATTATATTCAATTAACAGGGATATACAATTAAGAGATATCCAATTAAGTGGGCTCCACTGTATCTCATTTATGGAATCTGAACCCACTATGCAGTATATAAGTGAGTCATGACTAGATCATGATATAAAAAAAGGCATTTTTTAATGACAGTACTGTAAACCAATCAGTGCTGTACACAAAAACACCAATCACCAATCAAATTTTATTTTCACCTTTTCTGCTTCAAAAACATACCGGTAGCTTTTGACTTACAGGGACATTGGAACTCTTGTTAATTGAATACCTGCTTTGTCAGAAAAAAACATTCAATTAACAGGATTATTCAATCAACAGAGATTTAGTCACTTTCCTATATTCCGGAGATAAACTGAACATTTATTTAATGCTCAGGCATCAATTCACGCTGAAAAATTAAGTCATATTCCCCTGTCGGTCGGCAAAACGAAATATCAAAATGATATTTAGAAATCGATATTTCATCGTAGGTTCGGATGACGAATCACATGTACTTTAAACGAGTCAGCACATCAGTAATGAATTCCAGAGTCCCAAATACAAACGAATTCGAATAATTGATAGTGACAGTGACTAAATCAATTCATTAAATCAGCGGTTTCAAAGTTTGACTTTCTCATTCACCTTCCAGCGAAAAGCCGAAATCACTTTCAAATTTCTTCAGTTCAACTTCACACGTCTTCAGTGCATTGAGTTAAAAAAAAATAAAATGACGTGTCTTGTTATTGAAAATAAGAAAGTGGTGTTTTTTGTTATTGTTCTATTTCTTTGAAACACATTGCGATTATTTCAATTCGCCAGCCTTGGTAAATCGTAAAGTTAGGGGAGAAATAAGACAGGACTACTTTTTGTGCGGATATTCACACATTCCAATGGTTGGAGTTTGGTTGTTGTAATTTTTGTATGGACGCCGGTTCGGCACATAAATTTTGCGCCTTAATGGCAAATAAAGGCCACAAATTGGAGAGTTTGTAGTCGTAGAGCATTAAATGAAAAGAAAATTCACGAAAATTTGATGAATACCGAAAATATCTCGTTCGTGGCTACAAGAAATATGAGGATCTTCACTCGCGACTGCGTCACTCGTGAAGATCCTCATATTTCTTTGTAGCCACTCACGAGATATTTTCGGTATTCATCAAATTTTCGTGAATATCCTCTATATATTCTATTATATTTTGTTTGACAGAGCTCATGGAACTCTGTCGAGCAAGATATAATGGATTAATTGTAGGGCCCTGCGAATCGGGAAATTTATGTTCGAATCGAATCTCGAATCGAATCGGGACTGATGTCGACATCGAATCGAATCTCGAATCGAATCGGGATAAACTCGAGAAATAATTATAATTGGCATTATCTTGTGCAGAGATGTCCGGAAAGCACTGCGAGAAGAGATCGTTGACATAACTTGACAACTTGGCGTTGTTTTAATTTTCTTTCTCGTTGAATGGCCATCCAGATGTTCACTTGGCCCGACAATAAATTCAAGACATAAATATGGACAAATTAAGGTGTTACTGCCCAGAGACATTTAAGACAAACCACTAAATTGAAACATGAGACTTAAAAGCACAAATGTAATACAAGTGGCACATTAATTCCCATGGGTTGAAGTCTGCTACAGCCGCTAACTTCAGGTACGTTAGCATGCCTAAATACATTATTGTTATGTTTAGTTGTTTTGTATTATCAGAATTTGGGTCTTGTAGATTTCGGTCCGTTCTCTATTCAATAACACAGTATACATCAAAAGCAGCGAAGGCGTTAAACTGTGTTAGTTTCTGCATTAGTTAACTCGAATAGTGACGCAGTGCTCATTCACACAAATTGCTTTTACTTCATTCCAACTTCCAAGTACCAACTCCGAACAATGCAAAGAAACTACAGAGGTTTTCCTCCCACAGTTTTCTAACACAATAATGGAAGCGCTCCAGGCGACATGTCTCCATTATTGTGTTAGAAGATTCCGGGACTGGGAGCAGGCCTTAGGCCCATAGCTGGATATTTCGGTTGTATAGATGGGCGTGAACAGGTTACAACTTGGACAGAGCCGCTGAGCAAACGGGATTCCGCGAATAACTCTCACACGAATTCCTGGAAATCTATAAATAGCGAATTTGCGGTGAGTGGTTTTCTGGGAATCTGAAACTGAAAGTGAAACGACAGAAATTTGCAATGAATTTGACTATTTTCCTGATAGAAACATTAAAACTAGAAGAGTTCGCTCCTTATTTCAACTGATGTCGACATTGTCGAACACTGATTCATTTTCCTCGAAGCTTCGTTTGACTAACGAATCGGCAAACTATTCGAGATCGATATACGAATACCAAAGCGATGTCGACATCGAATCGAATACTCGAAGCTTCGCAGGGCCCTAATTAAATGGTGTGTATTTTGATGTACTGAGGCCAAATAGGGCTATAGACATGGGGAATTTGGTTACTGTCAGGGTAATTTATCAACATATTACAAGATTTTTTATTCAATTAACAGGAGTTTACTCTATTATCTATATGCAATTAACAGATAAAATTTTCTTTGAAAGAATGTTCAATGTTCGAGCTTCTATAGTGAACCCAAATATGAATCTAGGGAGCTGATTTGAACAAATTTCAATCAGATCCACCCCACAATGTTGCATACCAAATATGAAATATTCTGCCTGCTGGATCTGGAGAAGATTTTTAAAAAAACATTTGCCTGAAATGCACTAAGTTCGAATTCGAGCTTCTATAGTGAGCCCAAATATGAATCCTAGGGGGCCGATTTGAACAAACTTGAATCAGATCCAACCTACAATGTTGCGCACCAAATATGGAAAGATTCTGCCTGCTGGATCTGGAGAAGAAGATTTTTGAAGAAATTTGCCTGCAATCCACTAATTTCTAATTCGGGCTTCTATAGTGAGCCCAAATATGAATCCAGGGGGCCGATTTGAACAAACTTGAATCAGATCCACCCCACAATATTACATACCAAATATGAAAAGATTCTGTCTGCTGGATCTGGAGAAGATTTTTGAAGACATTTGCCTGAAATACACTAAGTTCGAATTCGAGCTTCTATAGTGAGCCCAAATATGAATCTAGTGAGCTGATTTGAACAAACTTGAATCAGATCCACCCCACAATGTTGCATCCCAAATATCTCAAAAGATTCTGCCTGCTGGATCTGGAGAAGAAGATTTTTTTAAGAAATTTGCCTGAAATGCACTAAGTTCAAATTTGGGCTCCTATACTGAGCCCAAATATAAACCCAGGGGGCCGATTTGAACAAACTTGAATCAGATCCACCCCACAATGAAGAAGATTTTTTAATGTTTTTCCCATTGCCTACAGTGTTAAAAAGTGCTGACTCGGCATTTTTTCAAAGTCCTGAAAAAAGTACCTTGTGATCAAACCGATAGGGATTTTTTTTAACCCTTCTATTCTACTGGATAAAAGTAAGCTTTATACAAAATAAGAATTCTCTGTGCCATGTAGTTTGGGAGATATGGCAGTTTTAAGGTTTTTCCTATTTTTAGCTCCCGAGGTTCCCACGGGGCAATGAGAAATTTTTTTTTGCATCAATCAACTACTCATGACCCATTATCATCTCATACCAAATTTGGTTCAAATCGACCTCACGGTTCAGAAAATAGAAATTTTAGGCGTGGCCAAAATTTTTGCACCTCCCATAACGAAGGCAAATAACGCCCGACAAACTTCTCTTGAACAAACTTGATTCTAAACCTCAAAAGGACTCTGTATACCACATATCAAGTCTCTGCTACTGGTGGTTCATGAGAAGAAGATTTTCAAAGATTTTGGTGCCCCTTGGGGGCGTGGCCCCACCTAGGAGGAGGGGCAACTTCATTTGAACAAATCTGAATTGACATTAGGTAATAAACATTTACCCAACATTTGAAAAATATTGGACCAGTGGTTTCTTCGGAGAAGTTGGTTTTGTAAAGTTTACGCCGGACGACGATGGACGATGATGGATGGACGACGGACGGAAAGCGATTGGTAAAGCTCCCCTTGAGCTTCGCTCAGGTGAGCTAAAAATGTGGGGATATAGTGATGATCTCCATCTGTACATCCTTTTTTTTAGCTATAATTTTGAAACTTACCATACATCTTAAGTATGGTATAGAGAGGACAAAAATAGGTTTAGTTTGAATTTTTGTCACCAGGTGGTACCAGTGGCACCACTTTAAGACTGCTAAAATACTGGTTTCTGATGAAAGGCTCCTAGAATATGTAATTTCGGTTCTTTAAAGTGTGTTTGTATGTTCTGAAAGGGTCTGTAGATGTACATAAAGGTTTTGGAATTTGGATTCAGCCCCATGTGGCACCTGTAGCACCACTTTTGTCATTAGAGAATCGGTTTCCAGGGAAAGGCTCCTAGGGGTTTTAATTCGAAACGTTGAAACTGTGTTCATATGTTCCTGAAGGGTCTGCAGATGTGCATAAAGGTTTCAGATTTGATCCCCTGTGGTGCTCGTAGCGCCACTTTTGTCGTTAGAAAATTGGTTTCCGGCGAAAGGCTCCTAGGGGTTTTAATTCAAAATGTTGAAAGTGCATTCATATGTTCTGGTAGGGTATGTAGATGTGCATAAAGGTTTCAGATTTTTTGTTCGGCCCCACATGGTGCCCGTAGCACCACTTTTGTCATCAGAGAATGTGAATTAATTTGTGATCATTGTGATGGCATACTAAAAATGTGGGGATACACCTTAGTGTGCTTTGCACACAAATGACACCATTCAAGTTCCTATTATCTTTGTAGTGAAATTATTTAGTCTGTTAGGATTTGCCTTATTACAACATTCTTAGAACTTAGTTTAGTCAGAAGACTCTTCTGGTATTTCCCTTTGGCACACCCTACAGGGTATATTTATGATCGGATTGCTTTGAAACCTGGCATGCTTGTTTGGGGTGACCTCCAGATGGGAGCTATCGATTTTCTTTAATTTCCATCAAAAAATGTTGCCGCAGCCAACATTCTTAGAACTTAGTCTATTGGCACTCTCCCATAAATTGTAACAAGGCAAAGACATGTGAACAAATTTTGATGACCAAAAATAATTTACCACTCTACCAGTTAACAGAGTCAATTAATTATGATCTATCCACTATGGGAGACCAACTGTATATAAATTGATTATTTAGGAAACAAATCATAGTCAACTCATTCAGAAAGATCATGCAAACTGATTTCACATTCAGCACTTAAAGCAAAAAGACACACGAAGTCAAGACTGGTCACACTTTCTGATCTTTCTAACGTCAAAGAGTGCTTCTACAATCTAGCTTTCAATGTTAATTGACTGCTCTTTTCAGTTCTCAAAATGGTTTAATTTGATGTCATCTCAGGTCAAGCGGGGGGTTTAAACACACATTTATTTATTTATTGGGGTTTAAGGTCACATATTTTTGCACAATGGCCAATCATGACCACAACATGAGTATCAACTCAAGACCAGGGGTGAGTGTTAATAAGCCATGTTGCCCATTTTAGAGAGGGTTTGCACCTCCCAAGCATTAGTGACTGGGTCCTATTTTACCGCAGTGAACAGGCACTGCTTCACTACCTGGGGTTCCCGTGGGGAGATTAAACACATATTTATATATTTATTTAGATTTGACATCAAAACATCATGTTTAATCAAAATCCTACCTAGACAACCTAAATTATTCTTATAAATAAACAATACTTGTATAACTAGGACAAGGATACTAAAGAGATATGCAGATGTGGAACCTGGAAGATGAAAATTTTGGAAGGGTAAATCATATTTAAGGCCTCAAAAAGTAAATAATCTGTTTCTCAGGCCCTCCCACATGGTCATTTTGGCTGCCACATGCTCTCTTTTTATAACCAATTTAAACTTAAAAAAAAAAAAATTAAATGGTTTATGTCTGATATTTGACCCAAGTTAAAAGATTTGATGAATTTGACCCTTGAGTGCAAGAAGGCTTTGCAATGCTTTAGCATTGCAAAGCCTTCTTGCGCTCAAGGGATGAAATACACCACCACCCGTGCTATTCTGTAGATTATGAGGCTTAAAACTTGAACCAAGAACATGAACTTTTGATGGCAAAGAAGTAATTACTGAAATAAAAAATAAAATAAAAAAACGCTCGCCCGCATGCAATTTTACAAATAATGGCCTGAGAAACAGAAGATCTACTTTGTGTGGCCTAATAAAAATCCTACCAAAACATTTGAAATAATTACTTATAAATAAACAATTCTTGTATATCTAGGACAATGATATGTAAGAGATAGATATGATGAGTCAAACTATATATCAGCCTCATCAAGCTTTATGTGAACCATACAAACACCAAAATCATCCCTCATAAAATAAACCTTCTTTGTAAAACTGTCTAAATATCACATTTTTATATGTACCATACAAACACCCGTTCTGAAATTCTAGAAGTCAGCGAGGATTGCCTTGCCACTCTGGACAACTACACTGAGCGGTAAGTGTGTGTGTTTCCAGGCTATACTTCCTATCAACAAAACAAAATTACCCCTGCTGTACTAGAATCTGCTGAAACAGTTAGTGCTGCTTTTCCACACAAACTATCCAATCTCTTCTTTAAATCCAGTCAGTGAGGGTCTTCCAAACTATCTGGGAAGCACACCGCATGCGATGTTCTCCGGGGTACTAATCCTCTCATTCAATGCCTTGACATACTTCAACATAACTGGGACAAAATTATAGCTCTACCAACAGCAAACCACAATACTACTGAACCTGCAAATGTCATCTGCAAAACGAAGACCACTCAGCTTATCACCAGCCAAACTAAAGAACACCACAATTATATACTCATCATGATGCAATGTGGGGACATCGAACTGAAACCAGATCAGACAGGCTAGCAAATTTTCATGTGGTATGTGAGAAATACCCATCACATGGTATAACTAGAGCTGTAGGTTTTTAAATTTCTTGTTCGGTTTCGGTTTTGATTTTTCAGGTGGAATAAAACCTCGGTTCGGTTCGGTTTTCGGTTTGTTCATGAGGCCAAATAAAATTCAATAAAACTCATTCTTATGTCCGGAGTCATAACTGAATGGCAGTGAAATTGAGTGAAACTCAATGAATGCCCGAAATAAGCTATAATACATGAAGAATCAGGAAGGCCAATATAATAATTACCTAAATATACAGAACTTTTATTGTGCTTGGCCATTTTTTGAGGTCTGATACCTACACGCAACTTGAGGAAAGCTGCAAACACAACTCAACTGAAATGTGGGAAATTCACAGAATGTAGCCTTCCCAGAGTAGTGAGAGTACCCAGACACTGCCATTGGCAGTGTCTGGGTACTCTCACTACTCTGGGATGGCAACATTCTGTGAATTTATGCAGCAAGAGAGTAAATAAATGAAAGTGTCAATGACACTGTAGCTTAACTTGTGTGTTGTGTTTGATGAAAAGGATAATGTTCAATGTTTATGAAAGGATTATGAAATAAGACAAGAATTGTGATAATTGGGAATATGTTCATTTCTGTTCCCTGTATGCTATGTTTATGATAAAAATAATATGAGGTGTACACTGTACTAAAGATCTGAGGGGTGGGTTAACATGACCTCACAGTTAATATATGTGGCCCTCACAGTTAACATATATCAAAAAAAGTTACCAAATTACAATGAAATTATTCCAAAATGAGTCATCCTATCAAGTTACATTAAATCCCTTCATAAATATGGCCTGTAGACTGTGCTAAAGGTTTTCGGGCTTCGGGCCCCTGTAGCCGTCAGTTTCCCAATTGCGTCCAAAGGGGACGTTCTCATCTAGACATTATATGAAGTCAACCTACCAAGTTACAATGAAATCCCTCCATAAATACGATCTGTAGACCGTGCTAAAGGTTTTCGGGCTTCAGGCACCTGTAGACATCACAGTTGACCAACCACGACCAAAAGGGGATGTCATCATCTAGGCATTATATGGAGTCAACCTAACAAGTTACAATGAAATCCTTCCATAAATACGACCTACAGACATGCTAAAGGTTTTTGGGCTCGGGCAGCCATCCAGGCTGAATGATCGTGACCAAAAGGGGACGTTCTCATCTGGACACTATTTGTTTGACACTAAAAACCTCGGTTCTGTTTCGGTTAACCTACAGCTCTAGGTATAACGATGGAATCTATATTGCACCACAAATCATGCATTGAATTATGCACATATGGCTAAGAGCTCCTACATAGGTCAAACATACAGTGGACCTGCAGCCTAAATATCCCCTCAATAACCTGCCACTCATAAGAGAAAGAGAATATCAGTTGCTACGAACCTCTAACCACAACAGAAAGTTTCCTGGACTCATTCACATTGCAGTTCATACCCTTGAAAACAAGCAGCCCAAAAACAACACACCTCAACATCAGTACTCAAACAAGCCTGAAAGGTAGAACAAACAGAACCAGAAATGATTCAACAACAAACCCAAATGCAAAACCCCCAAAACACCTAAGAATTATGACCATCAACTGTAGAAGTATAAGGGACAAATCAGCAGAACTAAAAGCTACAATAAATTATACAAAATCAGACAGTCATCGGAATGGAATCCTGGCTAAAAATGTGCAACCAGGCAAAAACTCATCAAGAGAAGCAATAAAATCAGCCAAAGTTTTTTTTTAAAAACTATATAGCATTTGGAAATGATAGAAGAACCACAGGAGGCAGAGTCTTTATTCCTAGTACAAAATAATATCACTGTAACAGAACAGGCAAAATAGGTCACTAAATGCAAACCTGACTGGGTAAAAATCAAACTGAAAGACACCAAAGCTTTATTAACCCTTAAGTCCTCAGATTAATTTTAAAGTATTTATGGCCTTTTTCTGCTTTCATAGTTATTGATGACTTGGCAGTGGTTCTACATCACTGTTGGCTGCCTATACAGGCAGCCAGCAGTGATGTAGAACCACTGCCAGGGAAATTTCAGTCTACACACAAGAGTAATAAAAAAGATTACACAAGGGAGCACCTGCTTCAATGCAATATGAAAGTGGCGGTTTGGGGCTATATGGGAGCTTAAGGGTTAATTATAAAATCCTACATGACACACAGAAACCTAAAATATATGGAAGAACTAAAACACGAGGCCCCAGGGGGCCTGAGGGCGCATTCCCGACATGGTAGTCCAAATATCAAACCAGGGACTGGACTTGAATAATCTGCATACGCCCCTCCTAAGAAAAGCATATACCAACTAGATGAAGCGATTGTGACCACACAATACCGTACACAGGATTTTCCTTCTATTTTCAGTTCCTGCACTTTTACGTCCCAAAATTGAGATAAATACATAAAAAACAGATTTTTTACCCAAACAACATATTTTCAGCCTAAATTTTTTTTTTTCTTCTTAAAATGCATAAAAAACAAAAAAAAATAATTTCCGGATTTTGGTCCCACCCGGACCTCAAATTTTCAGTGTAAAAAAAAAAAAAAATTTTGTCTTAAAATTGATCGAAATGCATAAAAAACAAAAAAAACTAATTTCCGGATTTTGGTCAAAAATTTCGGATTTTGGTCCAAAATTTTCTAACTCCCACCAGAACCCCAAATTTTCAGTGTAAAAAAAAAATTTTTTGTCTTAAAATTGACCGAAATGCATAAAAAACCAAAAAACTAATTTCTGAATTTTGGTCCAAAATTTTCTAAGTCCCACCAGAACCCAAAATTTTCAGTGTAAAAAAAAAATTTTTTTTGTCTTAAAATTGACTGAAACGCATAAAAAACACAAAATTTTTTCAGGATTTTGGTTAAAAATTTCTAAGTCCGAAACAGGGCCCCAAATTTTCAGCCTGAATATGAACCCAGGGACTTGGCTTGAACAAACTTGAATCTCACCCCCCTAAGGATGCTGCATACCAAATATCAAAAGATTCTTATTGGTAGATCTGAAGAAGATTTTTAAAGAATATTCCTCATACTGCACTAATTTAAACATCTGAGCTCCCAAAGAGAGCCCAAATATGGACCCAGGGATTTGATTTCAATAAACATGTGAAACAATCTTCCAAACATGTTATATGTGAAATTTGAAAGCTTTTGGAGCAGTGGTTTGGGAGAAAAGTAGTTTTACATGTTTTACAAAAAACCCACAGTGTTAAAAAATGCTGACTCAGCACTTTTTCAAAGTCCCCAAAAAGTACCCCATGATAAAACCGATAGCATTTTTTTTACCATTCCATTCTGTTGGTCCTAAGGAAGCTTCATACCAAATAAGAATTCTCAGTGCCGTGTAGTTTTGGAGATATGGGCGTTTTAATTTTTTTCTATTTTTAGCTCCTGCGGTTCCCATGGGGTGACGGGAACAAAAATTTGGGCATAAATTAAGTACTTATGACCCAATAAGCCCTCATATCAAATTTGGTTCAAATCTGCCTGTCGGTTTGGAAAATAAAAATCGCGACATCGACATCGTAGCTGCGACGGGTGGTGCAATCTCACAAAATTCTAAGTTCATCAAGGGCCATAACTCTAAGAAAAATATTTGCAACAACACATGCATTGAACAGTGGCTAGACATCAATAAGATACACTTACATGCCAAATATAAAGTCATTCCATCAAGTATTTCAAAAGTTATTGAGTTTTGAAACTCGTTGGTCACAGACAGACTGACATGAAACTCGTTGGTTACAGACAGACCGACCGACCGACAGACAGACCGACATTGCCACTTGTAGAGCTGCTAGTCGTAGCTAAAAATTTTGGGACTGGCAAAAATTCTTGCCCCTCCCATAATGAAGGCAAATAATGCCCGACAAACTTCTCTTGAACAAACTTGATTCTAAACCTCAAAACGACTCTGTATACCACATATCAAGTCTTTGCTACTAGTGGTTCATTAGAAGATTTTAAAAAAATCTGGCCATTTTTTCCCCACACGTCTGCTCAATATGAGCAGAAACCTAATTTGCATAAAAATCTAAATGCCCCTATATAACCACTACTTACATGAAACTTAATTAAAATGTGGCCAGTGGTTTAGGAGAAAGCGGCTCAAACACCACCTTCACGCAGGACGACGGACAGATGGACGATGGACAAAGAGTGATAAGAAAAGCTCATCCTGACTTTCAGTCAGGTGAGCTAAAAAGTCACTGAATAGCATCACTAAACAAATAACAGCAACATAATAGTAGCAGTGGACTTCAACTGTGCTGATATCAAATGGAAAACACTCTCACTACTTAAAAACGATGCATAAGACAAAGAGGTCCAAAGGAAACTGATAGACATCACATCTCATGGAGGATTAACACAGCTCAATGAGCAGCTGACAAGAGAGAACTCAACTTCATCTTCACCACAAACCCACTGCCAACCAAGACATCCACAAACATACCAGTATCTCCGACAACACAATTGTAATTACATATTTTGACACCAACACTACATACAGACCAACCCAAGAAATTTTTACATCTGGGCAAAAGAGGACTGGCACCAAATGAAGAATGACAGAGATTTGCTTTTCCTTATGATACCAGAAATAGAAAGAAATGGATCCAGCATAAATGACATCTAAAATATGTTCAAACAACATCTTATTAAAAGCCTTGACAAACAAATCCCATCAAAATCCATCAAGTTAAATAATAGACTGCCCTCGATGGTTCAACCATAGAATCAAAAACATGTTGAGAAAAAAACACAAAACCTATATAACAAAGGCAAAGAGGACAAAAGAGTGCTGAAACTATGAACACTTTCAAAAAGAATGTAAGTGAGATATATGTAAAGCAGAATGAAATTACATTTATTGCATGCCCATGCTTTTTCATAAAATACACGCTTTTCTGCAAAAACCGAAGCGAACAATAAATTTTTTTGTATTATCCTTAACAATACGGATGACATGCACGGACTATTGAACTATTTCTTTTTTTTAGGTTTGGGTGATTTTTGGCAATAATTTGTGTTTGTAATATTTTTATCAGCAACCTGCATGGATTAACTGGTAGAGTGCTAAATTTTATTTGGCCACCAAAATTTTTTCACATGTCTTTGCCTTGTTACAATTTATAGGAGAGTGCCCACAGGCACTCTCCTATAAATTGTAACAAGGCAAATCTTAACAGACTAAATAATATCACTTCAAAGATAATATGATGCACAGCCACTGAATTTGAAGCTTTTAAGTTGCAGCACCTGTACTTCAGAATAAAGCCCAAATATGGGCTTCCAGCACTCTACCAGTTAAATACAGTACAGCATACGCATTCGCACTGTCATTTTTTACTGCAGTCGATCGATTTCGGCGGAGGGATAATATTGAATAAGAAGCTGAAGGCTTCAAGTTTAATATTATTCCTCTGCCAAAATCGATTAATAAGTTTTTAGTAAATTGTAGGCGTGAAATAAATACAGAAAAGCATACACGTTCGAACTGTCATTTTTTACCGGACTTCGATTGACTTTGGCAGAGGGATATTAACTGGTAAAGTGCTGGAAGCCCATATCTGGGCTTTACTCTGAAGTGTAGGTACCATAACATAAAGGTTATATATTCAGAGGATATGCTTCACATTATCTTTTAAGTGAAATTATTTTATATGTATGGATTTGTCTTGTCATAATTTATGGGAGAGTGCCTATAGGCACACATACAGGCACGCCTATAGGCACTCTCCCATAAATTGTAACAAGGCAAAGACATGTGAACAAATTTTGGTGATCAAAAATAATTTAGCACTCTACCAGTTAAACGAGAAGCCAAAATCGATGTTGTGCGATAAAAAAATGACAGTTCGAATGCGAATGCTGTTCTGTCTATATATTAGGCCATACTACAAGGGATGGAACAAAGTGACACAAAACCATTCTGGAAATATGTAAAATCAAGAAAACACAGGAGTAGCACCACTTGAAGAAAAAGGACAACTAGTGTACAACAGCAGAGAGAAAGCAGAGATCCTGATCAAACAGTATTCGTCAGTTTTCATGAGGGAAAAGAAAGCTCTCTGCCCAAAACACCAACCCATGTCTGTCAAACCACACCATCAAAATCAATCAAGACTTCAATCCTGAAAAAAGCATTGAGCCCAGACAATATTTCACATAGAGTACTTAACCCTTTACCCAATGTAACGGCCAAAACCGGCCAGCGCTATTCTCAAAAATCGCCAATTAATTTTCAAAATATTTTCATTTTTTGTCTCAAAAACATAGGTTATGACCCCTCGTTGGAACGAGCTCGTCGAGCTCGTTCCAACGAGGGGTCATAACCTATGTTTTTGAGACACAAAATGAAAAAATTTAGTTATTCCAGAATTTTTTTTGCAAGTGTCGTCTGCTTTTCATGTTAGGTAAAGGGTTAAACAGACTGCAGACCAACTCACTCCTGAAACATCCATCATATTTCAGAGCTTGGTAGACAATGGTACACTGCCAAATGGCTTGCTCAATGCAAATATATCCTACATATTCATAAGGGAGATAAACATGCAGCAAATAATTGTAGGCCAGTATCCCTAACTTCAGTGCCATATAAGCTACTTGAACACATAATTTGTAGACATGTGCTGAACACTTGG
Organism: Pictodentalium vernedei; assembly: GCA_031216915.1. Classification (NCBI taxonomy): domain Eukaryota; kingdom Metazoa; phylum Mollusca; class Scaphopoda; order Dentaliida; family Dentaliidae; genus Pictodentalium; species Pictodentalium vernedei. The sequence goes on from CM062295.1 coordinate 745,894,197, forward strand.
AGAAGCACAAAGTGCTAACATCATTGAACCATGGATTCATGACTAGTTATTCTTGTGAAACACAGCTTGCAGTCATAACCCATGACATTATAAGTTATTGTGATGAATTGACCGTAACATGGTCTGAGAATTGTGGCTCAGAGCTGACGATCAACTGAGAAGCAAATGTTGAGGTTGAACATATGCTCTGAGCTGCAAACCTCAGACCATGTTACCATCAATTCATCACAATAATGTATATGTTCCAATAAGACTCTAACCAAAGCCCAAAACCTACATCGTGAAATGAACAAGGCAACTTCAATAAACAAGTCAACTTTATCGATAACAAATTTAGAAAATAAACCTCTTGTGTGATGTCAATGGAGAACAAAAAATCAATAACTTAGACAAAGGTCAAGGTTACTCCATCTCGGTTCAAATCATGAACAAGTTCAAATGAAGTTCGAATGAACAAGTTCATTATTTGAACTGAGATGGAGTAACCTCAACTCTTTTATAAATGGGTTGTGAGTATACATTCACAGAATGATCACTGGCCTCAAAAATGATTCTATAGGCAGTGAATCACTTTGCATTTTTATCATTTTTTCAGATATTTTACTTGGTAACGTCAGGCGGTAATAGTGCCATTGGAGCCATAAACAGAAAAAAAAGAGCGAGCTCTCATCCAATCAGAGGGCAAGGCTTTTAGTCTAATTGGAGCATACTACAATTATTCAACAAAAGCAAACAAGTCAACTGAGCCATGTTGGACTTCTCCAAGGCATTTGACACAGTCCTGCAAGACATGCTTCTCCATAAAAGAGATCAATACAGAATCTGAGGGCTACTACATTCATCTCAAAGAAAGAACAAGAAGCCCCATGGGGCCCGAGGTGCTCACCTGACAATAGTTGTTTAATGAAGGATTTAATTAGCATCTATAGCTAGTTAACACTACAGAGGAATGAAGTTATTTAATTATTTATAACTCTGTTGTCCGTGCTAGATGATTTTTTTCTAGTACTGGGATGCTACCACAGAAAAAATATTCAGATTTCCAGTAATGCAGAGCTAGGGAGTCCAATAATGCACAGCTAGGGAGTCAGAATATCAACCTAGGAACTTAACTTGAACTTACTTGAGTCAGAGTCCTTCCCTTCCACCACCAGGATGCTGTATACCAAATGTTTAAGCATTCGGACTGGTGATCTGAAGGGGATTTTTAAAGAAATTTCCTCATATTGCACCAAATTAAAATTCTGGAGACCAAATATTAACCAAAGCACTCGATTTGAACAAATGTGAACTTGATCCCCTCCTGAAGATGCTGTATACCAAATATGACAGCATTCTAGCTATTGAATCTGAAGGAAAGTTAAAATTCAGGCTCCCATAAAAAGCCCAAATATTAACTCAGGTACTCGATTTGAACAAACACGAATCTGACTCCCATAGGGAGCCCAAATATTAACCCAGTCATTCGATCTGAACAAACTTGAATTCCCCCCCCCCCCCCCCCCCCCCCCCCCCCCCCCCCCCCCCAGAGATGTTGTATATGAAATATGAAAGCATTCTGACTGGTGGATCTGAAGAAGATTTTTAAAGAAATTCCCTTATATTGCACCAAATTTAAATTCTGGAGCCCAAATATTAACCAAGGCACTCGATTTGAACAAACTTGAATTTGACCCCTCCCAAAGATGCTGTATACCAAATATAAAAGCATTCTAGCTGGTGGATCTGAAGAAGAAGATTTTTAAAGAAGTACCCTCATAGTGTTGTAAGTTAAAATTCGGGCTATCATAGGGAGCCCAAATATTAACCCCGGCACTCGATTTTAACAAACTTGAATCTCCCCCACCCCCTAGAGATGTTGTATACCAAATATGAAAGCATTCTGACTGGTGGATTTTTAAAGATCATTCCCCTTCTTTATGCCTCCACCCACTCCCTTACAGAATACCATTCAAATCTACTGGTCCTAAGGATGCTTCATACCAAATAACAGTTCTCTGTTCCGTGTGGTTTGGGAAATATGGGCATTTGAAAATATTTCTATTTTTAGCTCCTGGGGTTATTAAGTGGGCACGGAAATTTTTTTTTTTGGCATGAATCAAGTACTTAATACTCAATAATACCACAGATCAAATTTGGCTCAAATCGGACTATTGGTTCAGAAAGTTAAAAAATTTATAGTAATTTATGTATTTTTAATACTTACCAATGACCCAGACTAAGCTGGTGCTAACTCCTTAAATTACAGGGCCAAACACAAATCCCCAAAATTTGCATCAAAAACTGAAATTTCAATGTCCTATGTGGTCCTCCATACTTTCTATCCACTGCGCATGTGCAGTGTCAAGGAGCTCTCGAAATAGGCGCAAATGTCATTCTAACAACCAGTGCCTGGTAAGCATTATGTAATCAGCAGGGAGGTATGAGTTCCCAATTCATGGGAGGGCCATCCCCATCTGGGTCATTGGTAAGTATAAAAAATATATAAATTACTATAAATTTTTTAACATTTTTATACTGTACCAATGATCCAGACTTAGCTGAATAGAAAAAAGGCTGGAGAACCTAGGACATAAAGGAAATTCCAATAGACTCAGTTACATGAAAACAGAATTATCTCCTCAAGGAGAAGAGGAGAACAGGTTTTACATGTATCTTTCTTGTTTGTATCAAAAAAGAAAGACACAATACCATTCCGTAATTGAGCACAATAATCATCAATGATCTCTATTAACGTCCAGTATAATCCCTTATACTAATCTTATTAAGGAAAGCCAATAATTAAAGATAGTCCAGATAATGAGACTCTTTATACTCATTAAAAAGTGTTCGAGGATTGTATATTAGCACTCGTATGATCCGTGACATATACATATGTTTCACACCAAGCTACACTTTTAAAAATATTATATGAATTAGCTTTACACTTTAAAACCATTCCAGCACCGACTCGGAATTACTGACTCCAGAGGAGGTATTCCCTTGCTTTTCACTATAAAGCATGTGATATAAGGGAACACCATCCCCACCCCCCTTTCCCTAGCCCTGGGTCAAATACCCCAGAGCGAAGAGGGCAGTAGGACAGATACGCTGCCGGAACAGACACTTGCGCCGAAATCTTAAGCACAGACTGCTGAGTTGAAGATAATTTTTCATAAGCAGTACGGATAGTTAATTGAATCCACCTTGCAATAGAATGGACCATAATGTCCCTGCTATTAGGCAGCAGAGACAGAAAGAGATGTTTACGTCCCTTTCTGATAAACACAGATCTATGTTTGTAAAAAACGTATAGCTCTTCCAGGACAGATTAAAGGCCTATGCCTGTCTGAAGACGGAAGAGCCTTAATAACAATAGGTTCCGGAAACTTATAGGAGCCTGATTCTTGCCAAAAATCCAACCTTAGTAGTCAAGGTAATAGTATTACCTACACTACGAAAGTGAGAATCATCAACAGATAGTGCCTGAAGCTCACTAACTCTTCTAGCCAAAGATAAGGCTAAGAGAAAGCTGTCTTATAACATAAGAATTTGAAGTCCACTGTATCAAGAGGCTCAAATGGCACTTCTTTAAGCTTAAGAAGAACCCATGCTAAATTCCACTTAGGAATTAATCTAAAGGTTCTAAGTCTATTTATCGACGAATTTTCCGTAACTTAGATAAAGAGACATTAGATGCAATCTGTAAACTATCATGATGTGCATAAGTATCAACAAAATGATCCCTACCTCACAGTGAGAAAACCTTCCACTTAGCAGCATAATTTAGTGAAGAGGAGGTCCTCCTACAGTTAGAAGTTGCGTCCACTGCTCGTCCTGTAAATTGCTTGCCGTGCAAGAAGGACCTCACAACGAAAATACGTGAAGGTTGAAACCTTGCGGGTTGTAATGTAGTGCGCACGATTTCCCCTGCGAAAGAAGATCGTCTCGTGGAGGAAGCTTCCATGGCATGTCCCACAAGAGACACCTGAGAAGATTTATGGTCTCTGGGGTGACAGAGATGCTACCAACAGAATTTGCAGTGAGACTGCTTTATCTTGAGCAATATCTGCTGAATCAATGGCGCTGGGGGATACACGTATCCTATCATTCCATCCCAAGAGATCGAGAGAGCGGCTACTGCAAACGCTCGAGGATCTGGACACGGCGACACATATGTCTGCAACTGATAGTTGAGATGCGTCGCAAAAAAGTCTACCATTGGACGATCCCATTAGTGGCAAATCTGATTGAAAAATCGTTGTTGAGAGTCCATTCTGATGACAACATACGATCTATCCGAGAAAGGGAGTCCGCTAGAATGTTCAGACGACCCGGAATATGACGGACTGATAAAAGAACTTGATGCTCTAGGACAAACAGAAGGATCCTTTCCGTTAAACTGAATAACGGAATGGAATCAGTGCCTCCCTGGTTCCGAATATACGCTACTTACTGTCGAATTGTCGGACAGAATTTGGACATGCGGAAGAATGTTCATTCATTGACGTAGCGCAAGCCATATTGACATCATTTCTTGATGTTTATGTACTTGTTAGGAACTGCGGATCCTAAAGACCCTGGCACCCTGAATCTGTTGGGCTCAGAGTTGCGCCCCAAACTGTTTGACTCGCATCCGTCATTATCGTTAAACTCGGATCCGGCAGTTGCAGTGGTACTCCTTGAGATAACCACTGAAAATCTACCTAAGACTGAAACTCTTGTTCACTTAATTCGACAAGATAATGTTTGATTCAAGCGAATGAGTCTTCACACTCCAATTCTGAGATAAAATATCTGGAGTGGACGAGTGCGTATCCAAACGCAGAGGAACTCTCGGCACGCCTAGTCCTGCCGTTTCAAAATTATGTCTTGCATTGATGAAAGGCTGCTGAATAGCACTAGACGATAAGAAACATAATTTGCCAGTTTTTGAGGCTAGCTTGAATATAGTGTCATTCAAAAATTCAAATGTCGATGACATTTCTGGACTGGGTCCGAAACTCAGGGACGGTGTCCCTAATCTGGCCGAAGAAAGTCTGTGTCCAGTAACGCTTACAGTTTCTTATCAGGTAACGCAGCATTTTTGTCCAGAGAAACAACTTCTAAAAGGTGATGCCGGATGAATACTACGGCCACCTTAAGTTGTTTGGAAAAGAAAAATTTCAGCTGTGCTGATTCCCTTTTACCATCCGCCTGTACCACATAATAATTTTGGTCGTCCCTAACTGATTCTGCAGGGGAACGAGCCAACCCAGCTTGCTCAGATAGTTCTTTACTGAAAAAGTTTCTGATAGCTGCTGGGATGCTGTGACGATAGCAATTCCATCACAGAGGCCTGTGGAGCCGCGGTCTTACGAAATTAGCTGCTGGAAGCTTCAGGGGTGATAATTCCTGCATTTATATAATATGCGAAAGTCCAACTGGAAAGGCCTCCTGTCCTTGGTTAGCTGACGGCGTGACCTGGTCGACGTGGAACATGACCTACACCTCGCCCAGTCGACCTAGGGGCATCTGACCCGATACCTCAGGCCAGCATTACGACCCCTAAGTGAGTCGCTGCTCTGACGGTGTCCGGAGTAAGACGTAGAGGCTTTGATCCTTTATAGGAACTTCCTTTGGACGTATTCGCCCCCGAAGAACCTGCCTTACTCTTCCCTGCTGAGTCCGACTTTATCAAAGTGGAATAATGCAGAGAATCCGGAGCTTTCTTAGTAATCTAATACACTGTAGAAAGCTTAACGATGAAGAGAAGCTCTCCTGAGACCGGAGCGACTGGAAGAGAGTTTTTTCACTTTACTATCCACTCTTGTGGATGCAGCCAGGGCAGCATAACGTCTAACTCCATATTGCCACTGAAGGACGGAGTTATATGTATAAAATGCTATAGCCCTCGAAAGAACTCTTAAGGAAGATTGAAGATCCTGGAATTCTTTCACTTTGAGACGTAGTGATAACGCTCTGGTAAGGTGATCTGCGTGAGAAAATGCATCTAAATTGTGTTCTCCAGTATACTGGAGTAAATAGACATGGAAACCAGCAATGACCGTTCCAGGTCTTCAGCCTAGTCGTCCAAATGCAGAGGAACTCTCGGCGCGCCTTGTCCGGCCATTTCAAATTATGTCTAGCATTGATGAAAAGCAGCTGTATAGAGCACAGGCGATAAGAAAACGAATTTGCCAGTCTTAGATGCAAGCTTGAATATAGCGCCATTCAAAAGTTCAAATGTCGATGACATTTCTGGACTGGGTCGGAAACTCAGGGACGGTGTCCCTAATCCGGGCGGAAAAGTCTGTGTCCAGTGACACTTACAGTTTCTTATCAGGTAACGCAGCATTTTTGTCCAGAGAAACAACTTCTAAAGGTAATGCCGGATGAAATCTACAGCCACCTTAAGCTGTTCGGAAAGGGAAAATTTCAGCCGTGCTGATTCCCTTTTACCATCCGCCTGAACCACATAATAATCTCGGTCGTCCCTACTGACTCTGCAGGGGAGTGAACCAACCCAGCTTGCTCAGATAGTTCTTTATTGAAAAAATTTCTGATAGCTGCTGGGATGTTGCGATGAATTGAGCTATCTGCGATAGCTAGTCCGTCACGGAGACCTGTGGAGCTGCGGTCTTACGTAATTTGCCGCTGGAGGCTTCAGGGACGTTCATTCCTGCATTTATATAATATGCGAATGTCCCAACTGGAAAGGCCTCGTGTCCTTGGCTAGCAGATGGCGAGATCTGGTTGACATGGATTCCCTGGTCGACGAAGCAACAGATCCAGAGACGTTCATTCCTGCATTTATATAACATGCAAACGTCCCCTGAATATCTGTGGTCACATAGTCAAGGGGCGGTCATGTGTGCTGACGTGAGGATGAGGAAGCCAATTGACCAGCCGCGTCGGACTGTGAATGCGACGAGCGTCCTGAGTAGGAGGAGTGGACGTATGCTCTGACTAACAAACGAACATACAACAACATCGCGGCCCAGCTGTTGTTGTAAGAGAGAGGGGGCCTCTCTCGCTCGCGGTCCGAGTGGACCTAGGACGAGCTAGGTACCGGACTGGCAGGCTTCCTCTACTCTCCTCGGATCCGTCATTGCTGGTTGTGCACATTCGATGTTTACAGTGCTCGCATAACCCAAACTGCTTCCCTGGACCGTAACGGATGAACCCGGCTGCCGAGCCATTTGATGAATGGTTGCTACACCGGGCGAGCTAGCGGACAACAATGCTGTTGATCCTACTAGGGACCTCTTAGGCAATTGTTGTATCTCCATGAGCACTTTTGCCACTAGCTCTTCGAATGCAACAACGGAGGCACACTTGTTGAAGACATAACAGAAACATCACCCTGTTCTTGTTGCTCTGAAAAAGAGACTGATAAACTGGAGTGACCCTGCAGAGAGAGGACTGGCATGGACCCCTCACCACAAACAATATACCATGACACACGTCTCCAACATTGTCACGCCAATCGGAACACATTGATAAAGAATTAGTGCGAGTACATAGACTACAAGAGACACAATAAACATGAGAATCAGAGGAAGATTTCCTCGCATTACAATTTGAACAATATTCTTTCATCGCGAAAAAATATACACAGTCATATTACTCACACTAACCCTTGAAATAAATATACATAATATATTATAATCCATTATAACATTTCAAAAGAAAATAATTTCCCCCAAAAAAATTTTCAGAAGAGCCCAAGTTCCCAATGGGAACAATGAGCCCAAATGGATCCCAAATGAAAGTGTCAGTGACACTGTAGCTCAACTTGTCAAGACAAAGACATGTACATGTATAGTATGTGACACAGCAATGACAAACATCTAGGTAATGACCTGATAACAAAGGTACATGTAAAGTATTGTAACGGTCTGTACATAAATACTGACCGTTGCCTGTAACAAATGTAAAGGTAAAGTATTGTAAAGATGGGTGACAGTCAGATGCTAAACCAGAAAAAAATCTTTGAGTCCCAGAGTGGGTCTGACTGAACCCCAAAATATTTGTTCTCATAGCACAGTGATAACAAAGGCAATCCAAAACACACTCATTCCTGTCCCAAGGTGAAAACAAAGGTACCCAAGAAGTTTCATGAAGATCAGTTCACAAATATGAGCTGTGTAGAAGTTGTGACAAAAAACTGATTGGACCTAATTTCGGTACAAAATGGCCACTGGCAGCCATCTTGAATTTTGGACCGCACCCAGAAACACTTGTTCTCGTCCCAAGGTGATAACAAAGGTACCCAAGAAGTTTTGTGAAGATCGGTTCATAAATACAGCCTCTAGCCCGAGCCGTATTGACATGTGCACTTGCAGTGTATAAGTAGCACTGAATAAATCAAAGTTCATCTAATTTGCATAATTTCTGCACGAGAAAAAAAACCATACTATATGTGATGTATTCCATGTTACTAAACATTCATACAAAAATTTATTCAAATCAGAACTATCATACAGAAGTTCTGTACAAAAGACTGACTGCACTAATTTTGGTACAAAATGGCTGCTGGTGGCCATCTTGAATTTCGGACCACACCCAAAAACACTCGTTCTCATCCCATGGTGATAACAAAGGTACCCAAGAAGTTTTGTAAAGATCGGTTCATAAATACGGCCTCTAGCCTGAGCCATATAGAAGTTATGTACAAAAAACTGATTAGACCTAATTTTGGTACAAAATGGCCACTGGCAGCCATCTTGAATTTTGGACCGCACCCAGAAACACTCGTTCTCGTCCCAAGGTGATAACAAAGGTACCCAAGACGTTTCGTGAAGATCGGTTCATAAATACAGACTCTAGCCCGAGCCGTATTGACATGTGTACTTACAGTGTATAAGTAGCACTGAAAAAATCAAAGTTCATCTAATTTGCATAATTTCTGCACAAGAAAAAAACCTGTATTATATGTGATGTATCCCATGGTACTAAACATTCACACAAAAAATTATTCAAATCGGAGCTTTCATATGGAAGTTCTGTGCAAAAATCTGATTGCACCAAATTTTGTACAAAATGGCTGCCATCGGCCATCTTGAATTTCGGACCGGACCCAAAAACACTCGTTCTCGTCCCACGGTGATAACAAAGGTACCCAAGGAGTTTCGTAAAGATCGGTTCATAAATACGGCCTCTAGCCCGAGCCGTATTGGCATTTGCACTTACAGTGCTGAAAGTACACCAAAAAACATCAAAGTTAGTCTAATTTGCATAATTTACGCACGAGAAAAAAACCCGTATTATATGTGATGTATCCCATGGTACTAAACATTCATACAAAAAATTATTCAAATCAGAGCTTTCATATGGAAGTTCTGTACAAAAAACAGATTTCTGCATCGTCGGTACAAAATGGTGGCTGGCAGCCATTTTGAATTTCGGACCGCACCCAAAAACATTCGTTCTCGTCCCATGGTCATAACAAAGGTACCCAAGAAGTTTCGTAAAGATCGGTTCATAAATACGGCCTCTAGCCCGAGCTGTATCCAATTGTTGACGGACAGACGGGCCATGGCATAAGCTCAAATTTTACAAGTCGCAATGCAAATATAAAAAAGTATATAGATATACATAATTGTTATTCAATTTAACCAGTTTCTGATGTTGGAAATCTCAAAAGAATAAACTTCATAGGAGTAATTTATGCTTTATCTCTTGCCACTGGTCAATGTTTCCATTGCGATCAGAGGCTGTTTCAGAAACAGTCAGTAGCTATTGTCGGCTCTTGTTTTACATCTTTGGAAGGGTAATTAAAGGATTAGTTCGGATTAGAAAATGTTATTGCTACCAAATTTTATTGTTGCCGCGAGAATTCAATAATTGATCATGTTATGTGTTGTGTTATATTCAGTAAAATTACAACAACCTGGGTCTACTTTTCTCAGTTGTCCAAAGCAACAAACCTCAAGCTATACGCATCATTTTTGAACGAAATATAAAATATATGTATGTGTTTCTTCTAATTTTGCTGAGTTCTGACGGGAAACTGAAAACTCTCCCAAATTCTGCCAATTTAAAATTTTTAACTGATCTCAGACACATTCAGACACATCGCGTCCCATCTCGTCACATCAGGGTTTCTGCTAAAACACTCGATGAGTGAGGATTCCACTCACAAAATATACTCTCAGCTTCAGTGGAAAAGGGACACCGAACACAACATATTTCTGCAGATGGACCGTAGGTTGTCGTTCAAAGGACCCTCATGGGTAAAGAAGCTTGCATATCCCACTTGATGCTGCGTAAGATTCCCACCCCACCCAAGTTCACCGGGATTTTTTTAATAGGCCTAGGCCCACAAATAGTAAGCTTACAGCAACACACTGAACATTAGGAGACGGAAACACAGACATTAAATGTTTGTGGGGTTGGCCTACGCAACTGCACCCTCTGATGGCAAGATGGCAGGCCTATATAACAGTTGGCTCTCTGCCTAAACTGAATTTGTTATTAGCCCCCCCCCACCCCCCCCCCCCCCCCAACCAACCAACCAACCAGTCAGATGATATCTATACCCGTCTGGTCTTCCACTGCATTTTTTTTTACCAAGAACATTTTTTTTGGGGGGGGGGGGGGGGGGAGGGGGCAGATTAACATTCTGCACCCGTCTTTTGGGTATTCTTTTTATATTTTTGCCTCGCCACATTGAGTGGGAACTTCGCCTTGTAAAACATGGATGCTTTTCCGCGTCACTGGGCGAGTTCGCAGTGGACCGGCTCGTTCTCTGCACACCTTGAAATCCAACATTACCCGTTAAATGCTTAATTTTTTTTATTGAGAAATGTTGTACATCATCTTCGGATTAAAGGGGATGTCGTCATTCGGAGTTGCTGAGCATCCCGCCCCCAGGTCCCACTGCCTAGTCCAACCACAGACATCTGGAGACCTGATTAATATCACATCACCCTCGACGTCACGCCTCCACCTTATATATGCCCACCCCCCCACACACACATTTCCAAAGTAAATAACACTCAGATCTGTGTATTATATATTTCAGGGGGGGGGGGGGGGGGGGGGGGGGGTGCATATAAGAATGAGGTGTTTTGAGTTAGGGGTAATTTAGATCAGGTTTCCAGACGTCTGTTGTCTAATAACTCTGGCAATTTGGGCCGTTTAGTGGGTAACGAAACTACGTTGTTCTCAACCTGTTATGTCGATGTCAGCTGTCCTTTATGCGAATACCTGGAAACGCAACCAAATTGTGTAAAGTTCTTTTTCATTGCCCGGAATATGACTACCACTGCAGAATAAAAAAAGGTGTGTATTTGAATGACTCTTTTCGAAAGGTTCTTCAACCTGTTACAAATGAGATTTTTTTTATTATTTCCATTTTTGGCGTAACTTCGCTAATAATAGTCGGATTGTAAAAATTCAAGGACGAAATCGCACTGATGTTTACTCAGTATATTCGAAATGAAATGCGTTTTTAAAATTTCCCTATGATATTAAAAATAGTATTTTCCCGACTGGTTGGAAAAATGTGCTAATTGGTATCCAAAAATTACGGGATCAAAGAAACACCGACATCGACAAAAAGTAACGAGAAGGTCTTCACAAATATTCATGCGAGATCAAAACTGCCCTCAAAAGTAATTTTGTACCATATTTCGAAACAAATTTTAACGATTTTATTTTTATTTGTGTAGTTTTGGAGCGATGTGCTTTTTTCCCTAATTATCAACGGCCGTTTTGCAGAGAAATGATGTTTGGAGGTCCTATTTTGGATCGGAAGCATAACCTTGTCACAACATTGGGAAACACTTCGTGCTAATTATAACCGATAGTATGACTTATTGAAGTCACGTGGTTGGGTTTTGATACCCCACCTCATAGAGCAGTTAGTGGGGAGTCGATTGGCAGTGTTTTACAGGGAGCGTACATGTAATGAAAAACAGAAAATACATTCTGTTACCAAGCCAAAACTCCCAAGAAATTTTAGTAAAAAATAATTACAAAAATTATGCCAAAAGCATGGGAGAATAGCAAGGGGGGTATTAAGGAAAGGGAGAGAGGAAACACTGAACAAACAATGGTAAGTTCATAGCCAGAATGACAACATAAGGCTCATGCCCCGAAATTAGGGAACATGAAATAATTTCATAAAAAAAAATTATAAGTTACAGCCCTGAACACATTCTGCCACTGTTTCTTCCTCTCATCCTTTATTTCATCCTTAGATCCACCATTTATTTCATAATTATGTGTCTGGCATCATTTAAACTGAGATTTACAAGCACAAATATCAGTGACATGTGACTGATTTTAGGGCCAAACAAAGAATGCCAATTTCGAGAGCTCCTTGACACTGTGCATGCGCAGTTGATAGAAAGTATGGAGGACCATCTAGGACATTGAAATTTCGGTTTTTGCTGCAAATTTTGGGTATTGGGGGGCAAAATTTGTGTTTGGCCCTATAATTTAAGGAGTTAGCGCCAGCTAAGTCTGAGTCATTGGTACAGTATAAAAATATAGAAATTTTTTGGGCAGGGCCAAAAATCTTGCCCCTCCCAAAAGGCATATATTGATCCACGAACTTCGTTTGAACCAACTTGATTCTACACCCCGAAAGGAAACTCTGTACCAAATATCAAGTCATTGTACTCAGTGATTCATTGAGAAGATTTTTTAAGAATTTTGGAGCATTTTCTCCTATCCCTTCCCTATGGAGCTAGGCTAGTAGATTTTGAACCAAAACAAAATGCGATGTCAGGACAAGCAATCATCTTAAATTTAACTAAAATTGGTTCAGTGGTTTAGGAGGGGCAGGTTAAAGCAGCATGTTCACAGATGACGGACAGCGAGTGATCACTGTAGCTAATTGGGACGTCAGCTGAGCTAGAAATGCGAGTCACTTGTGAAGGAGAATTCTCCGATGAAACAACCACTGACTCAGGTGTACCCCGAGGAAATGTCCTGAGTCCAATACTTTTCCTATGCCAATCAACAATCTTCCAAGCTTAGTAAAATCATTGGTGAGGCTATTTGCACACAACTGCCTATTGCACCAGGAAATAAACAGTGAGAGGGATTGCACACCCCTACAAAACAACCTAACTTGTCTATAAAATGGGCATCAGACTGGGGAATCCACTTTAATGCAAAACAAAATGCTAAATTATGAGCATGAGAGGAAAACGTCATCGATTCTACACCCTAAATGGTCTTATACTAGAACACGTTCCATCTAACCCTCACCTTGGCCTACAAATACAGGAAGATCTAAAATGAAAAGAACACATCAACAATGAAAGTAAAGAGGTACACTCTTCTACTGGATTTCTCTGCTGAAACTCCAACACTATTCAAAGGAATGGTGAAGAACAGCCGACACTGCACTTGTTAGATTGAAAATGGAATATTGAGCTATCATCTGAGACTTATACACAAGGCAAGAAGAAAGCAGACAAGGGGGTGCAACATTCATCTTGTTTTTGTGGGACAAAAATGCTGGTGTAACTAAAATTACCTTCATTATAATCTAGAAGGCAGAAACAACGTCTATAAAGTGACGGAGGGACAAATACCAGCAATGCCTCCAGATAAATTCATAAAGTTCCAAACAGAAAAGCAACTGATCCGGGCTAAAAAAAAATCATCTCATCTTCAGTAAGGAACAATAGTAGATCCGCAACTGTTCCAGCTTGTAAAAGACAAATACAAACAATTGTTTTTGTGTGCACAGCAAATGCTTGGAACCACCTGGACTTAACTGGTAAAGTGCCGAGTTTTTTCTGACAACAAATCAAAGCTCATCATATACTGCTCTCTTACATTTAATTGGATAGTGCCTTATAGGCACTATCCAATTAAATGTCAGAGAGCAAGGTATTGTATAAAAAATCTGATTCATATCAGGGACAATAAAGGCTTCCTCAGGCAGAATGTAACTACAGAGTTATTACTTTTAGTAAAGCCCAAAATAGGGCTTCCAGCACTCTACCAGTTTTAAAGGCTGTAGCAGCTACAGTACAGTGAGTACACTCAACTGTGGAATGTTCGTAATCCATGCATGTCCAGTGATGACCAAGCATGTGTTTACCAGGTAATAGAAATCATCATCAGCAAAATATTAATTAATGAAGCACCGGGTTGTACCAGGTGCTTCATTAATTAAATTTTTTATGATTATTAGTGCTGAAACGGATAACAGGATAACCGGTTTGAAACCGGTTACCTACCTAACCGATTAAAAAAAACGTCAACCGGTTATCCGAAATATCGATAGTGATCGTCATTCCACAGTTAGAATGTAATAAATCTGCTGCTTCTTCTTTGAGATAGATTACATCTCGAAGCACCACTGTATAAATTTAGAAATAATCGACTTTGGCGTTGAAGACTTCGTTAATGATTGACAATTTCCGGGAGTACTGAGTAACCGCAGAAACTATTCCGTAGTATGTATACAAACAAACGTTGTCGAGTACTCGACAACGTTCGTTTGTATACACACTACGGAATAGTTTCTGAGAATACTGCTTTCCAATTCCTATAGTTTTGACCCCAGATTCGGTGAAAAAATGGCTACGGTTAACCGGATATTATCTGGTTATAGCTCTCGGTTAGTCGGTTGTGAAAATGAGCCAACCGTTTCAGCACTAATGATTATCCTGTAATTAGTGTCTGAAATCTAATGTTACTGTGTCCATGAAAATATTGCACACCTGTGGAAAGTGTCCACTGCATGGCAGCTGTACTGTAGCACAATAGATAGCTTCAAATAAGCCCTAGCAGACCATCGAGATGGACCTGCTCTCTCCTCCATCACGTTTTAGCCCAGCTGGGACTCTATGATATGTCCATACAGATACATATGTGTTGACTAAATTAAAAGTCTCAACACAAAGCACCTACTTATTGTTCAACAGCTTGACTTACCAATCCATTTGGATCACTAGGCTGCAACTCCAATCCTTTAATTACATATATTCTGACTATGCACTCCTCTGGAGTCGGTGTGGGAAGATTGGCAAGCATCTGCCTTGGCAAAGGCTCATTGGGGTCAGGTGGAAGAGGATACACTCTGAAAGTGCCCTGAAAAATAATGGGAATAAAGAGATCAGACTTCAATCATAAGTGGTGGTATACTATCTATAGAAGATTAACTCTCTGCAAACTGATGTTAAATTACCAAAATATCAAGTAGCAATTTCTCCGATAACGCAAGTAGGTATTAAACCAACTATTATTATTATTATTTATTGGTGTTTAAGGTCACATTCTTATGCACAATGGCTAATCGTGACCGTGACAGTTTTACGGGTGGAGGAAGCCGGAGTACCCGGAGAGAACCACCGAGCAACGACGAGCAGCTGTCAGCTCTCCAACATCGTAACTCTGAACTCTGCACCACAGCACAGGCAGGGTTAGATTGGTTGAAGACATGCGCACCATCGACGTCCAGTACGCCTCAGTACACAGCGTCATCGTGCCCCCATGTAGGCAATCGGGGTGAAGTGTCTTGCATTAAACCAACTCAATCAAGACTGGATTGGTTAAATTCCAAACTGCATCACAGACAAAATTGACAGGTTGAAAAGAAGTGTACCTCACCTGCTTTCAACTGCAAAAGAGCTATTTATTTATTGGTGTTTAAGGTCACATACTTATGCACAATGGCTAATCGTGACAGTTTTACGTGTGGAGTAAGCCAGAATACCTGGACAGAACCACCGAGCAACGAGGAGCAATTGTCAGCTCTTCAACATTCTCTGTTCAAGCTCCGCTCAAGCAGGATTACAGCAGTTGAAGACATGTGCACCATCGACTTGCAGTATGCCTTAGCACATGGCATCATCATGCCCCCATGCAAGTAACCAGGATAAAGTGCCTTGCCCAAGGACACAACGAGGGTCGTCCTGGACGGGGATCAAACTCGGAACCTCTAGCATATAAGTCCAACAGTCTACCACTGAGCCACCGCGCTCCCTGGTAGAGGGCTAAATAATTTTTGCTCATCAGAATTTGTTCACGTGTCTTTGCTTTGTTACAATTTATGGGAGAGTGCCAATAGGCACTCTCTCATAAATTGTAACAAGGCAAATCCTAACAGACTAAGTAATTTTACTTTAAAGATAAAGCAAAGCACATCCACTGAATATGAGGCCTTTAAGTTGTGGTACCTGTACTACAGAATGCTTACACCACAACTGAAATTTTCTTCAAAGAACACTGTATTATCAGTGGATTCTGAGGTGTTATTTTCCCCTGAATACCAGTTGATCATGTGATTTATCCCATGAATACCAGTTGACCATGTGACATTTGAACATTGCATAAAGATATTATGCGCCACATTCGATTTTCCAGAGTCTATATTTACATTTTGTAATTTCTTTTTATGTTCTATAAATAGACGTTTTCGCCAACTCGAGTGTGAGTTGTATTATAGGCACCGTATTGACAGTTTACGAGAACTATTTTATACCAGAGGCTAGGTTGTTTTGTTTCTTTTTTAGGAACAGAACTTAACCAAATTATGGTTAGTCAAGGCAGAGCCTTGTAGATAAGCTAACTCGATATCCTGTCCGGATATAAAATAATTATGTTTTACAGAGGGAATAAACATAAGAATAGAATCATGTCTGTTCAAAATCCATGAGGTGATGAAACAAATTGATCACGTGCAAATTTGAATCAAACTCGGGCCCTCCTGAATTTGAATGTGATCAATTTGTTTCATAGCCTCGTTGATTTCGAACAACAATGATTCAATTCTTAACTGGTAGTGTGCTGGAAGCCCATAATGGGGGTTTTACACTAAAGGACAGGTGTCGCAAGTTAACCCTTTACCTAACATGAAAAGCAGACGACACTTGCAAAAATAATTCTTGAATAACTAATTTTTTTCATTTTTTGTCTCAAAAACATAGGTTATGATCCCTCGTTGGAACGAGCTCGTCAAGCTTGTTCCAACGAGGGGTCATAACCTATGTTTTTGAGACAAAAAATGAAAAAATAATGAAAATTAATTGGCGATTTTTGAGAATAGCACTGGCCGGTTTTGGCCGTTACGTTGGGTAAAGGGTTAAAGACTTCATAATCTGTTGATATGCTTCACATTATGTTTGAAGTGAAATTATTTGGCCTGTATGGCTTTGCATTGTTACAATTTATGGGAGAGTGCCTGTTAGCACCCTCCCATAAATTGTAACAGGGCAAAGACACATGAACAAATTTTGATGACCAAAAATAATTCAGCACTTTACCTGTTAAGTAAAGTCCAAATATGGGCTCCCAGCACTCGACCAGTTAAAAGCAACATCAATCATGGAAACAGAGACATTTATCTATACCTGCATCCATATGTTGGGTAAATACAAACCTTAAATTGTCCAACAGCTGCATCATCTTCATCATCAGTATCCTTTCCTCTTTCTAAGTCAAAGGTTGCGCAAAAGTCCTGAAACGCACCGAAGGCTTCAACCTCCTCTAAGGATACATCATAGACCTGTAAGTAAAAATTCTATGAAACAACTGCAGATCCACAAGTCAAGGTGTGATATTGCCTGGAAACCTATTTTTAACAAAGTTACATTTTTAGTAACAATAACGTTGCTTGAAAATAATAATTGTTATTTTTAGTAACAAAGACCTTGACCATTGGTCAATGAATCCATAAATCAATATGGTTTTACTTACATATAGATGCCAAGCCGGTAACTTTGGTGGTTCTGTGTTTTGTAGAACAAAGTTACCATGCAGAAATCATTTTTCTTTACCAAATTTTTATTTATAATAACAGTCCCATAACCTTTAACTATTCAGTAGCAGACTGCAAAATTGATAAGATTATTTTTCTCCCTATTAGGGAAACCTAATGTGCAAATATGGTGAACATGTGGCAAATAAAACAAAAGTTATTGCCCAAAAACAAATTTAGTCACAATCCTGTTAATTTTGACCTTGTAATTACCAAGTCCAATATCTATAGGGTTCTTCACTGTCCATACATGATTACTTTCTGCAAGATTGTTTAAGCTTTGGTAAAAAGAACTAATCACCTGGAACAATCTCCACACAACGGTTTCTCCCTTGCAGCGGATACACCTCTGCCAGAAGTTACTGAACTTTTTACGTCTAAATTTAGATTCACGGTTTCCCCCAATCCAAAACAAAACAGGAAACGCAGACGTTCAGTTCATAAACATGGCACCACAAACACCAACAAAATCGTCGCCGGTGAAGTGTTTCTCGTGCTTGCTGACGAGTATTGCGACTATTTTTAAGTTAAGTAACCCACGGTGCAGAAAAGAAAATGTTCAAATGAAGCTCAAGTTACTTAGTTTAACAATTGCACACTACGTTGCAGTGCTTCATCAAACTCCATGCCGATTGTCTGAGAATTAGATGACACATGCGTTTATTTGTTTACATATATCACGTGATTGTCGGTGTATTCTTACTCGGACTATATTTATTTCACTTTCCCCAATTTCTCATTGATTCAAACAGTATTTTTGAAAAATCCTTCTCAGGTAATAAAACCTGTTTAATTAAAAATCGGACTGATTTGAATTTATGAACCCGTACAGCACGATGCCCAATCTGCAAGATTCTTGCAGATTCGGAAACTTTTGGCAGAGATGTATCCACTGAAAGGGAGAAATCATTGCCTGGAGATTGCACCTGGAACCCCAAAAGTGTTATTTTTAGAAATAGTGAACTTGACCTTTGATAGCTGTTGAAATCAATAGGATTCTTTCTTTCCTGTATGGGTACCTAACAAGCCAGAAAATAAGCAGACTGTCATCTGTAAAATGAGGTCCCCAGAGGGTGAATTTAGTGATGCTACCCTGCACAGCAGGGTAGCATCACTAAATTTACCCTCTGTGAACTTCAATCTAAATCAGGGTGTCAAAACTAAATGGAAAGAGGTACCCAGAGTATAAATTGGCCAACTGTATGGGATAGCATCATCAAATTCACCCTCTGGGACCTCATTCTGCAAATGTCAGGCTGCTTATTTTCAGGTCTGGTACCTAATCTGTAAATCTGGTGAATGTGTGAAAAAAAGGGATTGCCCCCAAACCAGTTTTAGATAAACTTATATTTACAGTAAGTCATGTGACCTTTGACCTTACAACTACCAAGTTCAAAATCATTAGGGTTCTTCACTGCCCATACATGATTATTTTCTACAAGTGTGGTTGAGCTACAATAAACAGAATTAATGTTACTGCCTGGAAACCATAGTGCTATTTTAAGTAACAGTGACTTTTGGTCGACAAACCTAAAAATCAATAGGGTTCTTCCCATTTAGTGAGGGTACCAACTATGTAAATTTGGGGGATTTGTGTTAAAATAGAAGTAAAATTACTGCCCAGAACCCAATTGTTTATGCTCGCCAGCTCAACTTTATCTAACTGTAAATCAAGCTTAACTTTGTCACAACTCGACAAAAATGTTTTCACCAAAACCAAAGTAGAATTCACCTTGAGTACTAAAAAGACCTCAGGTACTATTAGCACTATTAAAATATTTTATTGGGTGTTTAATTTTTTGAGCATCTGTAGCAATGTTGAGGCAACCAAACCAACTACAGTTTGTTTAATTGCTTCTCCACTAAGTTCTATCCACTTTCTTTAAAATGAAAGCAAGTTTTTCAAATCTAAAAGCAGCCGTGTTTGACTGTAGCTCAACAAGCAACAAAAACCTATACAATATTCAGTGAAACCCTGTTAATTTAATAGCCACTCTGCCAATGAAAATTATTCAATTAACAGGAATATTCAATTAACAGGGATTGTGTAATGTTCCTGTATTCTAGAGATAAACTTAACAATTATTCTATTATATCTTGTTTGACAGAGCTCATGGAGCTCTGTCAAACAAGATATAATAGATTAAATGCCTGCATTGGATGTACTGAGAGGTCAAATAGGTCAAAAACAAAGGAAAACTGGGGAGAGTCAGGGTAATTTCTTGACAGGTTACAAGATTTTTTATTCAATTAACAGGAGTTTACTCTATAACCTATATTCAACAAGAGCTGGACTGTCGTCCGGTGTATACCCCCACGTGGTTTACCGCCTAGAGTGGGTATACCTATGACCAACAAATATTATAGAAAATAATAATTTACTTAAGTTATGAAAGTTATGAATATTCTCGGATGGACTCACAGATGGATGGACGCACAGACGGACGAACGCATGTAATCCAGTATGCCCCCATTTTCTTTGAAAGTGGGGGTATAATTATGTAATAAAATAAAAAACATTATCTGACAACACCGAAATTAATTCTAGTCTTGGGCAATGTTACAATTTAATTGCATACTAAGTTTCATTTAATTCCATAATGATTTACTTGAGTTATGAATATTCTCGTACTGATAGACGGACGGATGCACAGATGGATGCAATCCAGTATAACCCCCCACCCATTTTCTTCGAAAGTTTTCAATAATTTCAACAATTTCCAACAATTTCTAAGTCAAAAGATATGGTAAATTGTTTGGTGTTTGAAAGTTTTATGCAATGAGGCAGAAGCCTTTGTCATAGGCAAACTGCATGCCATATTTCACTGAAACCTGATAACCCCAATCCAGTATACCCCCCCCCCCCCCCCCCCCCCCATTTTCTTCGAAAGTTTTCAACAGACAGACATTCTAACAAATGACTACTTAAGTGGCTATTTTATGGACATATTAGGTGGCTAACCTAAAACACATGTCCAACATAATAAAACAAGTTTTTTGAGGGAAAATTTTTGGGGGGGTCAGCTAACCCTAACATACCTGACCTTAACCCTACCCACCCCTAACCTAACCCTAGCCACATAACTTTAACACCCCTTCACTGACCCCCACCCCACCCCACTCCTAAACCCCACCCTGGAATGCCCTAACCCTACTCTACATTTATCCCCCCCCCAAAAAAACAACAAAAAACCCCAAAACCCACCATATGGACCTGCCCTAAAAGACTGTGTGAAGTTGAGTGATTGTAGCCACAACAATTTAAGATTTATGGCATGACTTGTGCCCTTCAACATATGATATTCAAGTGTGACCTTGACCTTGAAGATGCACAATTATTATATGTGACACACCTTCTGACTATCTTGAACATTTGTATGAAGTTTGATAATTGTTTACTCTGATTTGAGACATAAATGTCCAAAGATTGTAGGAGTGGCCTTGAAATCTTTCTTTGCCATTGAAGAAAAGGAACCTGCTATGGTATGTGACTCATCGTCCCACTGTCCTTTATAACTATGTGAAGCACAATGATTGTAGCTTCAACAGCTTTTGAGTCATTTGTTTGTACAGTACGTGGAGAGTGTATTATCACTAAATCACCCGCAGAGTGGAGATTCCACCCAAGCAATAATTGGAAATTTGTTGCAAAGCATAACCAGTACAAGCACAGTTTCAGCCATTGGACCTCCGGGTTAAACCCAGAGGTCCATTGGCTGAAACTCTGCTTGTGTTTTTTTGTCGATGTACACAAAATTTGAACGTTATAGCTTGGGTGACAACTCCACTCCGCAGATGATTTAGTTATAATCCACTCTCCACGTACTGTACATACACACCTACACTTTAATCACTGTATGCCACCCAACCAAAGTTTGGGAGGGGGGATAAAAAGTGGCCAGATCATTATGTATACCTCACATTTAGTAACTAAGTCCTGGTGTGTGCTGTTATATAATAGCTAGGCTAAATTAAATGCACAGGTAAAATCTATGATTTATGTTTGAATCAGCCGTTTGGAGAACAGAACATCTCTCCCTCATATTTGAAAAAACGCTATGATTCCTGATACAAACAGGTAAATTCTTGTTTCAAAACCATGATTTTTTATCTGAAAGGTGCTGGTAGATCCAATACTATCATTCTAAAATCACCTTATGAAGTACCAACCAAAATAATCTGTTCCCAGTCATGCATTTTACCATATTCTACACACAGAGAGTACCAGAGGGAAGACACCCCTTCACCCACAAGACATTTTATGAGAATGTTTTCAAATTATGTAAACCGATTTTTTGTAAACAAATATTTTGTGCATCTTTTAGACATCCATTTTAGGTAAGGATAAGTATTTAATTAATACTTGGCTGGATGCCATGAAACTACTGACAGAAATGTTGCCACACATGCTAATAGGCATAACTATTTTCTTTAAAATTTTTTATGGCCTCGTTTCATGACAAAAACAAGAAGAATGTTACTAAGGTAACACATGCCCCCCCCCCCCCCCCCCCCTGTGACTTTCACCATGCAGATGCGGCAGAAACTATTATACGCGACACACCTTCTGACTGTCCTTAACATTTGTAAACAGTTTAACAATTGTACTATGATTCGTTTCTGAGTTATGGCAGAAACACGAATATTGACAGATTTTTAGTGTGACCTTGAAATGTGACCTTGACCTTGAAGGTACGAACCTGGCTATGGTGTGTGACACATCTTCTCATGGTCCTTTATAATTGTGTGAAGTTTAATGACTGTGGCCCTAACCGTGTTCAGTG
Organism: Pictodentalium vernedei; assembly: GCA_031216915.1. NCBI lineage: Eukaryota > Metazoa > Mollusca > Scaphopoda > Dentaliida > Dentaliidae > Pictodentalium > Pictodentalium vernedei. Next base: position 745,916,673 of record CM062295.1, read on the forward strand.
TGACTTTGAAATGTGACCTTGACCTTACGGACCTGGCTGTGGTGGGTGACACATCCACCCGTTGTCCTTTATAATTGAGTGATGTTAGATGATTGTAGCCCTAATTGTTTTGGAGTTATGCTTCAGACACAATTTGTGACCCTGAACATATGAAGGTCAATTGTGACCTCCACCTTGCAGATGCGGTGGAAACTATTATACGTGACACACCTTCTGACTGTCCTTAACATTTGTAAAAAGTTTAACAATTGTACTATGATTTGTTACTGAGTTATGGCCGAGACACGATTATTGACAAATTTTTAGTGTGACCTTAAAATGTGACCTTGACCTTGAAGGTACAAACCCGGCTATGGTGTGTGACACATCCTCCCATGGTCCTTTATAATTGTGTGAAGTTTGATGACTGTGGCCCTAACCGTTTTCGAGTTATTGGCTCGGACACACATGGACGGACGGACAGACACACGCACACTTCAATCACTATATGCCACCCGACCTAAGTCGTGGGGCATAAAAAAGGTTATTGTAAATGCAAGTAAACCAAATTATCTATTTATAGTAACAAGAGGCCCCAGGGGGCCTGAGTTCGGTCACCTGACATGGTAGCATAAATATAAACCCAGGGAATTGATTTCAACAAGTTGCATCTGCCCCTCCTAATAAAAGCTTATACCAAATATCCCAAGATTCTGACCAGTGGATCTAAAAAAAAAAGATTTTTAAAGAATATTCCTCATATTGAACTAAGTAATAATACGGGTTACGACAGGGAGCCCAAATATGAACCCAGGGACTTAGCTTGAACAAACTTGAATCTCACCTCCAGTGGGATGCTGTATATCAAATATCAAAAGATTCTGACTGGTGGATGTGAAGAAGATTTTTGAAGAATATTCCTCATATTGAACTTAGTTATAATTCTGGCTCACACAGGGAGCCCAAATATCAACCCACGGACTTGGCCTGAACAAACTTGAATCTTACCCCACTAAGGATGGTGCATACCAAATATCAAAACATTCTGACTGCTGGATCTGAAGAGGATTTTTCAAGAAAATTCCTCATTTTGATCTAAGTTATAATTCAGGCTCCCACAGTGAGCCCAAATATGAACCCAGGGACTTGGCTTGAACAAACTTGAATCTCACCCCCCTAAAGATGCTGCATGCCAAATATCAAAACATTACGTCTGCTGAATCTGAAGATGATGATTTTTAAACAAAAATTCCTCATATTGAACAAAGTTATAATTTGGGCTCCCACAGGGACTTGGCTTCTACAAACTTGAATCTCAAACCCCTAAGGATGCTGCATACCAAATATCAAAACATTCCGACTGCTGGATCTGAAGAAGATTTTTTAAAGAAAATTCCTCATTTTGAAATAAAGTTATAATTCGGGCTCCCACAGTGAGCCCAAATATGAACCCAGGGACTTGACTTGAACAAATTTGAATCTCACCCCCCTAAGTATGCTGCATACCAAATATCAAAAGATTCTGATTGGTAGATCTGAAGAAGAATTTTTAAAGAATATTCCTCATACTGCACTAATTTAAACATTTGGGTTCCCATGGAGAGCCCAAATATGGACCCAGGGATTTGATTTCAATAAACATATGAAACAATCTTCCAAAGATGTTATATGTGAAATCTCAAAGCTTTTGGAGTAGCGGTTTGGGAGAAGAGTAGTCTTAAATGTTTTTCTGATAACCCACAATGTCAAAAAATGCTGACCCAGCACTTTCTCAAAGTCCCAAAAAAGTACCCCATGATAAAACTGATAGCAAATTTTTTGGACCGTTCCATTCTGTTGGTCCTAAGGAAGCTTCACACCGTACAAGAATTCTCTATGCCGAGGAGTTTTGGAGATATGAGCATTTTAATTTTTTTTCTATTTTTATCTCCTGTGGTTCCCATAGGGCGACGGAAAGTTTTTTGGGGGCATTAATTAAGTACTTATGACCCAAATTTGGTTCAAATCTGCCTCTCAGTTTGAAAAATAGAAATTTTGGGCGCGGTGAAAATTCTTGTCCCTCCCATAACGAAGGCTTCTCTTGAACAAATCTGAGTCTACACCTCAACAGGAAGCTGCACACCATATATCAAGTCTCTGCTACTGCTGGCTCATGAGAAGATTTTTAAGATTTAAGCCCCTATGAGGGGCGAGGCAACTTGATTTGAACATAATCAAAATGCGATGTCATAACAAACTATTATCTCAAATATCAATTAAATTGGTTCAGCGGTTTGGGAGGAGTTCACTTTGGGTTCACTTTTAAGACAAATTCACTATGGTGGCTAGATTATTTTTAAAAATATACCTGTAATTTGTCCATCCCTTTTTGGATATATTTCTTACACTTGTCACTCTCCCCAATGGAAGCATAGTACTTGGACCACCAGTCAATTTCATCAAGGATAGCAACAGCATCCTGAAAGTGAATATTGTGCATGATTATGGATTATTTTCATTTCAAATTATTAGGAAGTCCATCTTCTAACAAAATATCAATTCTAATGAAAACAAATTACTTCAAAACTCTTATTGCTCAGAGCCTAAAATAACTGACAGAAAATGCTGTCTCACTTCTATCCATCCCCATAACCAACATCACTCTTATATATTTCCCAATAATACTTTCAGGCCAACATGGAAAAACAAAAGTAAACCCGATTAGATTACATGTGACACACTCCTACCCTTGTGTGGTTGGAAGTGGCTTCTCAACCTTTACATATCCATCTCAAAATAATTCACATAAACATCATTAGACGAACCTGTAGTGAAATATTCCACAAAAAATGTATGACATACAATCTCATTGTTTAAATTGCAAAACATTATTTTTAGGTTTCAACAAAATGTGATGAACTCAACTCTTTGGCTGCCTCCAGACAGATTTTCATACCCAGCACAAAAATCCTCCAATATTAAGTAAAGTTATAATTCTGTCTCTTATAAGAAAATGCATACATATACAATTCAAGTTGTGGCTGCTTTAACAATCTGCAGTCTGATGTAAAAATGGCAAATTTTCCAGCAGCAAATATTCCCCATACTGCAGTTTGATATTTAACCAAATATACCTTGTTTGACAGAGCTCAGTGAGCTCTGTCAAACAAGATATAATTGGTTAATTTCATAGTTAAACAAGAGAAAAACAGTGATTGGAGAATATTATGTTGCATTACCAGACTGAAATGGGTTCAAGCAGCCATGACCTGATTTATGCAAAATTAAAGAATATAATCAGCAGATTTAGTGTTATAAAGACTGTCTGAACATGACAGATAAATTCATAATTTTTTTTGTGTGTGTTTAATGTCACATGAGTTTAAGATCACAGTCAGCATCTATGGCTATATTGCAACCCAAACAAAGGAATGAAGCAAAGTGTAGACAATTATTTATTCATTTATTTATTGGTGTTTAAGGTCACATACTTCTGTAAAATGGCTAATCGTTACCACAACATGGAGATAAAGTCAAGGTCAGTCAATCGTTTATGCCCAATGTTGCCTATTTTAGAGGACTTGCACCCCAAGCATTAGAGACTGGGTCCTATTTTACTTATTTTACCACAGTAAACAAGCACTGCCTAACTTCCTAGTGTTCCTGCAGGGGAGGCAACTGTTTACACCTATGCTGCCCACTTTAGTGCATGAAGTCTACAGTTGTTTCTGGGCCAATATAAAATATGTATTCAATTTATATAACCTGGACACAGCAATGGCAAGCTCAAACTTAAATTTATTATATGCAATGTCTTGTTCTTGACTGCTGGGACTTATTTATCCAATAATGCATCAGAAATAATGTTCAAGAAATTGATTATAAAATCTCGACTTTGGTTCACATTGAACAAACATTCAAAATAACTTGTTTTTTAATATTTTGCACAAAATGATATTGTACGTGTATTAAATCTGTAAATTACTTCTATATGTTATAGTTCATAACTTATGTTTGCTAAGTTAGTATAGCTCATAAATTACAACTAAAGTGGAACCCTATTAATTGAATATCCACTTTGCCAATGAAAATTATTCAATTTACAGGAGTATTCAATTAACAGGGATTGTGTCACTTGTCTGTATTCTAGAGATAAACTTAGCAGCTATTCTATTATATCTTGTTTGACAGAGCTCTATGAGCTCTGTTAAACAAGATATAATAGATTAAATGCCTGCATTGGATGTGCTGAGGCAAAATAGGTCAACAAACAAAGAAAACTGGGGAGAGTCAGGGTAATTTCTCGACAGGTTACAAGATTTTTTATTCAATTAACAGGAGTTTACTCTATAACCTATATTCAATTAACAAATTTGTACTGGAGGTATGGTAAATGGTTTTGTGCTGAAAAATTATATTCAATTAACAGGGATATACAATTAAGAGATATCCAATTAAGTGGGCTTCACTGTGTTATATTGGAATAATTTTTAAATGTTAAATACTGGACACAATTTGGAACTCAAATCACAAACTCTAAACTAAATACCTAGAATTCATGAAGAACAATTAACTGAGTATTCACCTTATATGATAATCAAAATAATACAGATGAAAGATAAAAATGTATATTTACCATAATGTGAGAATGAGAACATGAACATGAATTTCATCTAAAGATCTGATATGATTCTATACCAGAATTAAAAATTTGGTCAACTATATAAATATATATATATATATATATATATATATATATATATATATATATATATAACTTCGTCAAATTGCCGTCATGCTCGGAAATTTACTTCCTTCTAAGCGGCTTTCATTTTTGACTAATACTTATTCCGTTACGTTAAGTACCGTACCAATGTGTATCGCGTCATAGGAACGTAAAATTTAGCGTCACGCTGATCCTAATTGTTGAATGGGAAGTATAAAATCAAGAACCCGTCTATAAAATCGCCGATGCATATCTTCCTTGGGTGGCAACAAGTAAAGATATGTTCCGCATTACACGTTTTTCACTGTTTTTAATTGTAAATTATGGACAAACAAGACCGTATCATATCTTCCTTAGGTGGTAACGAGTGGAGATATATTCCGCGTTATTGCGCGCTTTTTTTGTTCTTTTTTTTGTTACCAGGGCGAGGTTGAGATAAATGATTGAATGCTTCTAATTCTTAGGCTGAGAACAAAAAAAGCGCGCAATAACGCGGAATATATCTCCACTCGTTACCACCTAAGGAAGATATGATACGGTCTTGTTTGTCCATAATTTACAATTAAAAACAGTGAAAAACGTGTAATGCGGAACATATCTTTACTTGTTGCCACCCAAGGAAGATATGCATCGGCGATTTTATAGACGGGTTCTTGATTTTATACTTCCCATTCAACAATTAGGATCAGCGTGACGCTAAATTTTACGTTCCTATGACGCGATACACATTGGTACGGTACTTAACGTAACGGAATAAGTATTAGTCAAAAATGAAAGCCGCTTAGAAGGAAGTAAACTTCCGAGCATGACGGCAATTTGACGAAGTTATATAAAATATTTGATGAAGTGTATATATATATATATATATAGAGTATCCAGTGTTTTTTTTTTACATGGATACCAATGATAATCTCATGAGTGGGCATGAAAAATATGTATTTCTGTGAGAAAAAATACATAATTTCTTGTGGCAACAAATAAAGCGAGTGATAAGGCTACACAAAGTAGATCTTCTGTTTCTCAGGCCATTATTTGTAAAATTGCATGCGGGCGAGCGTTTTTATATTTTATTTTTTATTTCGGTAATTACTTCTTTGCCCTCAAAAGTTCATGTTCTTGCTTCAAGTTTTAGGCCTCATAATCTGCAGAATAGTATGGGTAGTGGTGTATTTCATCCCTTGAGTGCAAGAAGGCTTTGCAATGCTAAAGCATTGCAAAGCCTTCTTGCACTCAAGGGACAAATTCATCAATTTTTTTAATTTGGGTAAAATATCAGACATAAACCATTTAATTTTTATTTTTCTTTAAGTTTAAAATGGTTATAAAAAGAGAGCATGAGGCAGCCAAAAGGACCATGCGGGAGGGCCTGAGAAACAGATTTTTTTAATTTTTTTAGGCCTAAAATAAATCTTTTGTTTCTTAACAACCATGCTCTCCAATACGGTTGTGGTATTTCCTTGTAAGTGCAAGGTTATTAATGGAACAAAAAGTTGAGCTAATTGGGGATTTACTCAATTTTGTTTAGAACAATTGGCTAAATTGGCACCCAACAGTGTGAATATAAACAAAATGCCTTGACCCTTCATTGAGAACCAACTATGGATAGTATTTTCTGTTATATGCTAGCCTGTGAATTATCGCAAATTATCTAAAAGAGATTTCTCGATATCTATCGAGTCGACAGATATCGAGAAATATTCATGAGTAGCTTCCTAAATGTTGTCACGCTTCAGCGCATGACGTTGCCTTGAAGGAATGATCAGCTGATCTTTGTTACTGTTTTGAAACATAAGCATTTGGGGTCGAATTGGGATGAATATTTTGCAATAAAATGTCTCATAGCATATAATAAAAAAGAAAATCTCATAGCATATTATAAAATGAAAGTGTCAATGACACTGTAGTTTAACTTGTGTGTTGTGTTTGATGAAAAGGATAATGTTCAATGTTTATGAAAGGATTATGAAATAAGACAAGAATTGTGATAATTGGGAATATGTTTATTTCTGTTCACTGTTGCTATGTTTTTGATAAAAAATAATATGAGGTGTGCACTGTACTAAAGAGCTGAGGGGTGGGTTAATATGACCTCACAGTTAATGTATGTGACCCTCACAGTTAACGTATATCAACGAAAGTTACCAAGTTACAGTGAAATTATTCCAAAACGAGTCATCCCATCAAGTTACATTGAAATCCCTTCATAAATATGGCCTGTAGACTGTGCTAAAGGTTTTGGGGCAATTGCGTCCAAAGGGGACATTCTCATCTAGACATTATATGAAGTCAACCTACCAAGTTACAATGAAATCCCTTCATAAATATGACCTGTAGACTGTGTTCAAGGTCTTCGGACTTCAGGCCCCTGAAGCCATCACAGTTGACCAATCACGACCAAAAGGGGACGTCATCATTTGGGCATTATATGGAGTCAAACTAACAGGTTACAATGAAATCCTTCCATAAATATGACCTATAAACTATGCTAAAGGTTTTGGGGTTTTGGGCTCAGGCAGCCATCAAGGATGAATGATCGCGACCAAAAGGGGACGTTCTCATCTAGACATTATTTGGAGTCATTCTACCAAGGTACAATGAAATCCCTTCATAAATATCACCTGTAGACTGAGCTAAAGGTCTTCGGGCTTCAGGCCCCTGTAGCAGTCACAGTTGCCTTATGGTGTCCAAAAGGGGCTGTTCTCATCTAGACATTATATGAAGTCAACCTACCAAGTTACAATGAAATCCCTTCATAAATATGAACTGAAGACTGTGTTAAAGGTTTTCGTGCTTTGGGCTCGGGCAGCCATCATGGTTGAATTATCTCAACGAAAAGGGGACATTCTCATCTGGTCATCATCTGGAGTGATCCTACGAAGTTACAATGAAATCCCTTCATAAATATGACCTGTAGACTATGCTCAAGATTTTCGGGCTTTGGGCACCTGTAGCCATCACAGTTGACCAATCATGACCAAAAGGGATGTCATCATCTAGGCATGATATGGAGTCAACCTAACAAGTTACAATGAAATCTTTCTGTAAATACGACCTATAGACTATGCTAAAGGTTTTTGGGCTCGTGCAGCCACCAAGGCTGAATGATCGCGACCAAAAAAGGACGTTCTCATCTAGACATTATTTGGAGACATCCTACCAAGCTACAATGAAATCCCTTCATAATTATGACCTGTAGACTGTTCTAAAGGTTTTCGGGCTTTGGGCCCTGTAGCCGTCACAGTTGCCCAATCGTGTCCAAAAGGGGACATTCTCATCTAGACATTATATGAAGTCAACCTACCAAGTTACAATGAAATCCCTTCATAAATATGACCTGTAGACTGTGCTAAAGGTTTTCAGGCTTCGGAAACGGGCAGCCATCATGGTTGAATGATCTCAACCAAAGGGGACAATCTCATTTGGGCGTCATCTGGAGTGATCCTAGGAAGTTACAATGGAATCCCTTCATAAATATGACCTGTAGACTGTACTAAAGGTTTTCGGGCTTCGGAAACGGGCAGCCATCATGGTTGAATGATCGCAACCAAAGGGGCAATCTCATCTGGGCATCATCTGGAGTGATCCTACGAAGTTACAATGAAATCCCTTCATAAATATGACTGTGCTCAAGGTTTTTCGGGCTTCGGGCACCTGTAGCCATCACAGTTGACCAATCATGAACAAAAGGGGATGTCATCATCTAGACATTATATGGAGTCAACCTAACAGGTTACAATGAAATCCTTCCATAAATATGACCTTTTGCCTATGCTAAAAGTTTTTGGGCTCGGGCACCCATCAAGGCTGAATGATCGCGATCAAAATGGGACGTTCTCATCTAGACATTATTTGGAGTCATCCTACCAAGTTACAATGAAATCCCTTCATAAATATGACCTGTGGACTGTGCTAACGGTTTTCGGGCGTTGGGCCCTGTAGCCGTCACAGTTGCCCAATCACGTCCAGAAGGGGACTTTCTCATCTAGACATTATATGAAGTCAACCCACCAAGTTACAATGAAATTCCTCAATAAATATAACCTGTAGACTGTGCTAAAAGTTTTCGGGTTTTGGGCTCAGGCAGTCATCACAGTTGGCAGATCATCCCCAAATGGGGAAATTCTCATCTAGACATCATAAGGAGTCATCCTACCAAGTTACAATGAAATCCCTCCATATTAAACATGACCTGCAGACTGTGCTAAAAGTTTTTGGGTTTCGGGCTTGGGCAGCCATCATGGTTGACAGATCATGCCCAAAAGGGGACGTTCTCATCTAGGCATTATACAGAGGCATCCTACCAAGTTACAATGAAATCCTTTCATAAATACGACCTGTAGACAGTGCTAATGGTTTTCGGGTTTTGGGCTTGGGCAGCCATACCGGTTGACCGATCGCGACCAAAAGGGGACGTTCTCATCTAGACATGACCCCAAACCTGCATATGAAATTTTGTGATGATCAGACAAGAACTGCAGGGTGTAGCCCATACTAAAGGAAAATGTGAACAGACTCACAGACTGACAGACTTCAAAATATTATATCTCAGGTTGCTTTCCCTTCCTCTGATTGACGAGAGGTACTGTTCTATTTCCAAAAGTTTTATCTATCGAGGGTTACAAAAAGGGTTTTAAAAATAAGAGTGCACTATTCCCATACACCATACACTTTCTAATGAAATTATAAATGTATTTGGGGGTCTCAAAATGTGATTTTCTGTATTTATTTAATTATTGGTGTTTAAGGTCACAGATTTCTGCACAAAGGCTAATCATGACCATGACAGTTTTACGGATGGAGGAAGCCAGAGAACCCAGAGAGAACCACTGAGCAACTGTCAGTGCCCCAACATACTAACTCCACACAAGCAGAGTTAGCATTGGTTGAAGACAAGTTCACTCTCGAGATGCAGTACACCTTAGTACACAATGTCACTGTACCTCCACGTGGGCAATGGAGGTGAAGTGTCTTGCCCAAGAGCACAACATGGTTGCCACAGATGGGATTCAAACAGAGGACCTCTCGGTTTGCAGCCAGCACCTCTACCTACTGAGCCAAAGGCCCCCACTCCACCTTCTGATTTTCTGTATTTAAAAACATTGCTGGAGGCTTACACGTATTATGTTCAAAGAACCTGATTGCCCAATTCATCTCAATCATCTCGATGTAGAACAAAGCTTCATTCAGAACATATTTATGCATGAAGGATGGAAATTAGTCTGAAGTGTAAGGTAGAATTCCATGATACCCACACCTGAGAAAACGCAAAAACTTATAAATCAGAATAAGGCCACACAAAGTAGATCTTCTGTTTCTCAGGCCATTATTTGTGAAATTGCATGTGGGCGAGCGGTTTTTTATTTTATTTTTTATTTCAGTAATTACTTTTTTGCCATCAAAAGTTCATGTTCTTGGTTCAAGTTTTAGGCCTCATAATCTACAGAATAGCATGGGTGGTGGTGTATTTCATCCCTTGAGTGCAAGAAGGCTTTGCAATGCTAAAGCATTGCAAAGCCTTCTTGCACTCAAGGGACAAATTATCAATTTTTTCAACTTGGGTAAAATATCAGACATAAACCATTTAATTTTTTTTTTTTTTTAAGCTTAGTTTCTTTTTCTCAGGCTACAATTAGTCTGGAATGTCAGCAGCTGGTTAAATTTGTCATCACATTTCCAAACACTTGGGAGATCACCAGATCCCCTCATATACTCTCCTCATACCTGTGTGCTTTGGTTGAGCTAACAGACCTTCAAGTCTCTATGCTGGGTGCCAGTCTTCCTCTGGACATTGCATTCCAAATAAAAATATTTCCTTCTCATAACAGTTACGAACAGTGGTACTCTCAATATCAAAGAAAAGATGCCCTAAATGCCATAAGAAGAATGCCCACGTCTTCTTTCCCAAAAAACAAAAAACATGGCCTGACACTTTACACTGATGAAATTTGAATGTGGGATCAATATTCTAAAAAGCTTATCCCAGTTAACCCTTTACCCAACGAATCGCCCGCATCCGCCCGCGTAATATGCAAATTCAGCTGTTGAAAAAATATTATTTTAAAAAAAATTTCAACAAAACCATATCATGTGACCCCTCGTTGGAACGAGCTCGTCGAGCTCGTTCCAACGAGGGGTCACATGACATGGTTTTGTTGAAATTGTATGAAAAAATTTAAAAAATGATATTTAAAATAATAAATTTTGATATTGTCTGCGTTGGGTAAAGGGTTAATATGCAGATAATGCAATCAACTACAATGATCATCTATCTGACAAAAATACAGTACACAAATTATCATTCTGACCAACATTTTGAACCTGACCAATTGCACACATCCTTATCACAGTGATAAGTTCAACTTCCTGAGAATCAAACCAATCATATTCTAACACTTGTAGCATCAGCATTTATGTACTGAAACATGGAGACAATGCTAGCTTCAAATGCTGACAAACTATCACCAACTGCCAGATAGATAGCATTTTAAAAATCTGAACCTGAGCAGACTCCATATCTCAAAATATAATATCTAGGGTGGCTTTCCCTTCCTCTGATTAACTAGAGGTACTGTTCTATTTCCACAAGTTTTATCTATCGAGGGTTATAAAAAGGGTTCTAAAAATAAGAGTGCACTATTTCCATACACTTTCTAACAATAGCATCCTGTGATGTTCGATTGATGGACATGCATTTCAAGAGAATTTTTCCAGAATTCTGTTTCGTTATTTCTAAGTTTAAGAATGATAATGCATGCGCTGGGTCAGGTCCCGGGCAATAGGCAATGTTCTTATTATGATTGGAATACAGCAATATTCTTCCTCAGTTTATTCGAGATAATAGAATTTTTGCACAGCATGTCATTGACTATGCGAATACATTTAGTGGTCCTCAAAGAATAGTGGTGCAATGGACTATTCTTCTTCAAGACCCACAATTTTGGCATAGTCAACTCCAAGCCACACAATGTTTATAATATAGAAAGTAGGTCTTCACGATATTTCACTGAACCTCTGTATTTTTTTCAATATCGATACCGTACCAAGCCAATTTCAACTCACTTGATATACCGACCTTCACGATATTGTTGATTAGCAATGTCGATATTCTCAAACTAATGATAAACTTCTTGGACTTGAACTTCATCTAAATTCAACACACTCACACTATAAACTACCATTCTTTTATTTAATTTAGATATGGTTCCAAGCCAGAAAATAAGCAGACTGTCATCTACAAGGTAAGGTCCCCAGAGGTGAATTTAGTGATGCTACCCTGCACAGCAGGGTAACATCACTAAATTTACCCTCTGTGAACCTCAATCTGAATCAGGGTCTCAACACTAAAAAGAAAGAGGCACCCAGAGGATAAATTAGCCCACTGTATGGGATAGCATCATCAAATTCACCCTCTTGGGACCTTATTCTGCAAATGTCAGACTGCTTATTTTCAGGCCTGTATGGTTCCTTTGCAAAATTAAATACACGTGGTTCTATTCGTTCCAAGCAAGAACTATCACAAAGTATGAGCAGTATTGCGTGCATTTGGAATTCAGCATGGTCATATCAAACAAGGAATGTCTGTTCTCAAATACTCGATATTTACTCATATCGCAGTGTTTAAAAAATACCGTACTCGATATTACAAATTGGAATACCGTGAAGCCCTAATAGCAAGTACCATGCAAAAGCTTCAACCCTCTCTTGAGGGGGAACCTTTACATTATCAACTATTTATTTATTTATTGGTGTTCACGGTCACATATTTCTACACAATGGCTGATTGTGACTTCAGCACGAAGATAAAGTCAAGTTCAATCAATCGTTTATGCCCATGTTGCCCATTTTAGAGGACTTGCACCCCAGGCATTGGTGACCTGGTCCTATTTGACCAGTAAAACAGAACCTGTTTACACCAATAGACAAATACTGCGTAACTTCCTGGGGTTCCAATGGGGAACACTATTGACTCTTATGAGTCTAACTGTCAAAGGGTAATTTACTTTTTCAGATGGTCAGCCTGGGCCTGTGTGATTCACTCACTCACTGCACAGCACATTTTTGTGACAGAAAGGTAATTTACCCAATCAACCAGGACAGAACATATGATGTCACTCAGCATAACAGTAAAGTCTGTGAATTTCACTACGCTGGTGTGTGCAACACAATGACATCATTACAAAATGTCTGTTTCAATGCAATTACTTAGCACTTCTGATACAAAACAAACAAAACTGAACATTTTAAATCTGTTAAAAATATCTGTAGACATTCTTCAAAAAGTGTTATGAACATTAATGATTACCAACAGTCCTTTCACCCCATGAAAAAAAACAAAGCAATCAGCAATTCAAAAGAAAAACACGAAATACAAAAACTCACGAGTTGTTCTTCTTCTGATATTCAAATGAAAAACCATCCGACACCTTTTACATTGAGCAGTTTCAACACTGTCATATGATGAGTGCTTTAAAAGAAAGTGTCACAGATAGTGGGAGTGGGAATATTTACTTCCAAGCTATTTATCCATGGACTCACTGAGATGGAACTGTTTCATTCTATTTATTTTATGACTCAGCTCAGATTTCCATTGTGCTCTTTGTGGTGTGCTATTGATAAATCAATCAGGCCCTTTCTCATGTTTCTTTACTACCACCAATCTGAGAAGCAGTCCACTTCAGACTCTTTAATCTTATTCAAATCAGATACCAGAGAATGGAAAGTTTTTCTGTGCTTCCAAATTCATTTGAGGCAAGTCATGTGAAATGGGTAACTAGATAATTTGAGACAAAGGTAAAATATTGATTTTATTATATGCTAGCATGTAAATTATCGCAAATAATCTAAAGATATTTCTCAATATCCACTGACTTGATGGATAATGAGGAATATCCCTCAGTAGTTTCCTAAATGACATCACGATTCGGCACACCTTCGCCTTCGATACTGTTAGAAGCGATTCAGGTCTGGCTTTTCCAGAAGTTCATACTATTCCAAGCCATTCTGGTAATTTTGTGACTGAAAAATTGGATGTATAATAATAATAATAAAATAATTAGATGTACCGGTACATAAAGTGACTCTGAGTGTGATACTGAGCCTTGAAGTGGGTAACTTTTCTGAAAAACCTTGTTGACCAGAGTCGCCCAGGAATTTATTTTTTGGGGATGAGTCGGCACACTCAGTTCCAAATTCCTTGTTGTAAACTGACATTTAAAATATACTAAAAATTAACATTAATAAAAATATAAGAATATTCTTATTTGTAGCATTATAATTATTAAATTTCATCTCTGAGTTGAACAATTAGTTGGTTAAATTATTGTGGGAAAGTGGGACTATTTTTTTATGTTTGAGTGATTTGGCTAGTACATGCTTGAAAGAACGATAAGCTGATCTTGGTTATTATTTTGAAACTTATGTGGTACTGTGATTTCAGTCGAATTTGGGTTGAATATTGCACAGTAAAATGTCACTTAGCATATAATAAAAAGAAAATCTATGCTATTTCAGTGAATATCAGGAATTATCTTACTTGTGTGGACCTGAAAATATTATTTTTCACTTGCGCAAACTCTCAAGAAAAATATAACTTTCCGGTCCACACTCAGGAGCCAATTTCCGATATTCACTAAAATAGTGTTGATATCCTCTATATCTTTTCTGTTGCTGTCATATCATTTTGTGAAGGATTTCTATGAACAAGAACTCTTCCAAAGTTTCTTCACATGTTGAATCAAAACTGACATGTGAGCTTTCTTACCCATCACTAGTACTGTTTGTACATCCTACCACAACAATATGCAAGCAAACAAAAAACATGTCCATAGACAAAGCATAAAAGCAGCAAAGACTAGTATATAAAAGGAAAAAAAACACTAATTAAAAATTGTACAAATGATAAAATAAAACGTTTATTTACATGATATGAAAACTTAATATACAACAAATTTCAAGACAGAAAAAAAAAACCCGACAAAATTTATAATGGGTTTTCAGGGAATTGCAAAGGGATAGGAGTTATCATAGGGGTGCTTTCAACTTGACAGTAATACAAAGAACATAGACTGGAGATAAAGCCAAGTTAAGTCAACTGTTTTTTACCATGTTGCCCATTTTAGAGGACTTCCACCTCCAGCATTGGTGATTTTTGACGTATTTTATTCATGAAACAGAGTATGTTTATCACAGAAAACAAGCACTGCTTCACTTCCCAGGGTTCCCATGGGGGAAGTAACATAGCTTAATCTGTGGTGAGTTTTGCAATCAGGCAATACATAAACACTGGTATGCCAGTAAAGGAAGGTCTCCAATGGAATCAATAAAGTTATGGAAAAAATAATTATACAATGTAATAATATAAACTACAGTTATTTCAGAATTGATGTTGTATGTTGTTTTTTTTTTTGTTTATTGTGGTTTAATGACACTTTCAACAGCCAGTGTCACATAGTGTCGGACAGTTTTAGTTTTAATGGTGGATACCCAGGGAGAACTGCTGAGCATCAGCAAGCACATGTCAGACTCTTCACCATACTAACAAGCAGAGTTAGCAGCAGTCGAAGGCAAATGCACCATCGATGTGCAATATGCTTTGGCATCTGGAGCCACCGTGACCCCTCATGGGCAACTGGATTTAGTGTCTTTTCTAAGGACACAAAGCAGTTACCACTGATCAGGACTGCACCATGGACCTTTTGGTTTGAAGTTTGATACTCTAACTACTGATTCACCACTCACCCAATTGATGTTATAACCATTTCTCTGAAAATAATGTGTACAAAGAGTACTGCTCACTGAAAACGCTTAGTTTCATGATTAATCACTGGTTTCAGGGCCTTAATTCTATCAATCAAGAAGGAATGCTATTATATGTTTGAAAGTCTACAGGGCCTTAATTCTATCAATCAAGAAGGAATGCTATTATATGTTTGAAAGTCTACAGGGCCTTAATTCTATCAATCAAGAAGGAATGCTATTATATGTTTGAAAGTCTACAGAGCCTTAATTCTATCAATCAAGAAGGAATGCTATTATATGTTTGAAAGTCTACAGGGCCTTAATTCTATCAATCAAGAAGGAATGCTATTATATGTTTGAAAGTCTACAGAGCCTTAATTCTATCAATCAAGAAGGAATGCTATTATATGTTTGAAAGTCTACAGGGCCTTAATTCTATCAATCAAGAAGGAATGCTATTATATGTTTGAAAGTCTACAGGGCCTTAATTCTATCAATCAAGAAGGAATGCTATTATATGTTTGAAAGTCTACAGGGCCTTAATTCTATCAATCAAGAAGGAATGCTATTATATGTTTGAAAGTCTACAGGGCCTTAATTCTATCAATCAAGAAGGAATGCTATTATATGTTTGAAAGTCTACAGGGCCTTAATTCTATCAATCAAGAAGGAATGCTATTATATGTTTGAAAGTCTACAGGGCCTTAATTCTATCAATCAAGAAGGAATGCTATTATATGTTTGAAAGTCTACAGGGCCTTAATTCTATCAATCAAGAAGGAATGCTATTATATGTTTGAAAGTCTACAGGGCCTTAATTCTATCAATCAAGAAGGAATGCTATTATATGTTTGAAAGTCTACAGGGCCTTAATTCTATCAATCAAGAAGGAATGCTATTATATGTTTGAAAGTCTACAGGGCCTTAATTCTATCAATCAAGAAGGAATGCTATTATATGTTTGAAAGTCTACAGGGCCTTAATTCTATCAATCAAGAAGGAATGCTATTATATGTTTGAAAGTCTACAGGGCCTTAATTCTATCAATCAAGAAGGAATGCTATTATATGTTTGAAAGTCTACAGGGCCTTAATTCTATCAATCAAGAAGGAATGCTATTATATGTTTGAAAGTCTACAGGGCCTTAATTCTATCAATCAAGAAGGAATGCTATTATATGTTTGAAAGTCTACAGGGCCTTAATTCTATCAATCAAGAAGGAATGCTATTATATGTTTGAAAGTCTATAACCCACACACCTACAGTTAAAACTAGAAGTCCTGTCACAAATAGTGCGGTTATCTAGGCTTAATTGCGCGTTGGAATAGCACGCAATTGCCATATCGAATGGCATCCAAATCGCGGCAGATTCTCCTGGTTACTCATGGCAAACACATGCAATGTTTCTGCCAATGGACCTCCGGGTTACCCGGAGGTCCATTGGCTGAAACCTTGCTTGTGCACAGGCCATATGTACAGAATTTGATAGCTTTACCATGGCCATACCGCGTACATTAACGCGCAGATCAACATGCTATTTGTGCGCATTTTATGACAGGACTTCTAGTTTTAACTGCATGTTGAAATATCAAAACTGAAGCCTCCATTTTTTTTTGGCATAATGCAACTAAAAGGTTTACCAATTCAACCTTCTTTGAGAGAGCACACTGAGCTCTTGTCAAACAAGACTGGATTCGTTAAATTTCAAGTTGCATTATGGAAATAATTTGTGGCTTGAAATTTTGGGATTTTGACAAGTGTGTAGGGGGTTAACATATATAGGAATCAGCATGCAAACTAATGCTGATTAAGTGAAAATTGAAACCATATCCAAAATTGAAAGAATCAAAGTTAATCTAGAAAACAATGGTTTAAATATCAAACCTGATCAACATCTGCAAGACTTTCTTTACTAGACCCAAATCCCAAATCAGGTAAACTTATATGAGGAAAACCTGATTTTTTTTTGGCAGGCTTCAAAAAGAAAATGTAAACGATGTTTATACCATTGTGTAAACTATTAGTTTAATTTCAGATTTAACTATAAAAAATGGCCGAGTACTGATACTAATGCAGAGGACACAACTCCTGTTACTGCAGACAGAGCTTCTATTGGATACTTTTAGAGGTTGATAAATAGACCCATAACCCAAATCATAAATTACTAATTCATTAAAGAAACAAGTAGCCCACTACAAGCCAGAAATATCATACAGTTGATGCAAAATAATATATTTTATAAGGCCACACAAAGTAGATCTTCTGTTTCTCAGGCCATTATTTGTGAAATTGCATGTGGGCGAGCGTTTTTTTTATTTTATTTTTTATTTCAGTAATTACTTCTTTGCCATCAAAAGTTCATGTTCTTGGTTCAAGTTTTAGGCCTCATAATCAACAGAATAGCATGGGTGGTGGTGTATTTCATCCCCTGAGTGCAAGAAAGCTTTGCAATGCTAAATCATTGCAAAGCCTTCTTGCACTCAAGGGACAAATTCATCAATTTTTTTAACTTGGGTAAAATATCAGACATAAACCATTTAATTTTTATTTTTTTAAGTTTAAATTGGTTATAAAAAGAGAGCATGCGACAGCCAAAAGGACCATGCGGGAGGGCCTGAGAAACAGATTTTTTATTTTTTTAGGCCTAATAAAACAAGTTTTGGTTTTTTTTTGGTTTTAGGAATAGTCAATAAGAGCTGATGGGAACTGCGGACTAATTGTCCCACTTCCCAGGGCAACTACATGGGGCCTCCCTCTCTCATTGATTTAGAAAAATAACTGCATCAGAACCAAATGCATTTTTTTTTAACTAGGCCCAGGGCCCTGTGGAAAACCTTAATAAAAGGTGCCATGAATAGTTCTTTAATTACACAATGCTCTCACTCCAACAACAGAATTACCAGGAATCTAAAAATGAATTAGGAGATAAATTGTAGTCTCAGTGGAGAAGCATGATCCTTATAACGAATTCGAACCAAAACAAACAACATTTTTTTGGTAAATTTATTATAGTCTACAACCGAATATATTGCATAAAAGTGATTTATTTATTTATTGATGTTTAAGGTCACATATTTCTAAACAATGGTTAATCGTGACTGTAACATGGAGATCGAGGCAAGTTCAGTCAATCGTTTATATCCATGTTGTCCATTTTAGAGGACTTCCACCCCAAGCATTTGGGACTGGGTCCTAATTTACCAGTAAAACACATTTTGTTTACCACAGTAAACAAGCACTGCTTCACTTCCTAGAGTTTCCAAGGGGGTGTATTAAAATGATGATACCAGTAAAATGTTGTTTGGTAAATAGAAATCTGTAATATTTTCTTTTCACATGGGAGACTACCTCCAGAGTTTAGAGAACTGAATTTCATGAAGATTCTCAATGATGTTGTTACAAACTGAAACAAAGAAAAGTGACTGAGATTTCTCATGCTGTGAGAACATGCATTTTCATAAAGTTGATTGGCTGCAACACAAGACATTTTTTATGCCCAAATTACAATGAACATAGCAAGGATACTCTGCAGATAATAACAAAAATAACGTGCTCAATGTTTTTCGTTGTTTATTTTCAATAATCATACCGTGGAAGGTCTCTCCAATACCAAGCTCTGTGCCATAACCTTATTACAAACATGTTAACTGCATAATGCTCCATGAATATTTTTATTAAATTTAAAATTGTGCAGATGGCACCTCATTGCACTCATGGGACAATATACCACCAATGGCCCAAACTGCAACACAATATCATACCTAACACGTTGGCAAAGGCCTGATATACTACCAATGGCCCAAACTGCAACACAATATCAAGCCTAACACGTTGGTAAAGGCCTGATATACCACCAAAGGCCCAAATTGCAACACAATATCAAAACAGACTTCTCGGCAAAATGAAGCAGGTTGCACCACCTGTTGAACGTTTTAGGTGCACTTACACAAGTTAATTTTTTTGAGTTTTGGAATAAATTGGGTCGTGTGATTTTCCTCTTCATTAATTGTTGAGTCACAATAAACACTTCTGAAATAAATTGTAACAAAACCAAAATAGAACCAAATCTTACCAACAGAGCTCTGCTAACACAGAACTCAACCATATCTGGGTTTTATTCTAAAGTGCAGGCAACACAACTTAACCCTTTACCTAACATGAAAAGCAGACGACACTTGCAAAAAAAATTCTTGAATAATTAATTTTTTTCATTTTTTGTCTCAAAAACATAGGTTATGACCCCTCGTTGGAACGAGCTCGACGAGCTCGTTCCAAACGAGGGGTCATAACCTATGTTTTTGAGACAAAAAATGAAAATATTTTGAAAATTAATTGGCGATTTTTGAGAATAGCGCTGGCCGGTTTTGGCCGTTACGTTGGGTAAAGGGTTAAAAGGCTTCATATTCTATGAATGTGTCTCATATTATCTTTGACAGTTATTTACTCTTAAGATTTGCCTTGTTAAAATTTATGGGAGAGTGCCTGCAGGCACTCTCCCATAAATGTTACTATGCACAAACACATTTTGACAACTGAGAATAATTTTGCATTTTTCAAGTTAACCCTCTGCACTCTTTTGTCAAAAATTACCAAATTTCAATTTTGCCATAAGGCCACACAAAGTAGATCTTCTGTTTCTCAGGCCATTATTTGTAAAATTGCATGCGGGCGAGCATTTTTTTATTTTATTTTTTATTTCAGTTATTACTTCTTTGCCATCAAAAGTTTATGTTCTTAGTTCAAGTTTTAGGCATCATAATCTACAGAATAGCATGGGTGGTGGTGTATTTCATCCCTTGAGTGCAAGAAGGCTTTGCAATGCTAAAGCATTGCAAAGCCTTCTTGCACTCAAGGGACAAATTCATAATTTTTTTTAACGTGGGTAAAATATCGGACATAAGCCATTTAATTTTTTTTTTTTTTAAGTTTAAATTGGTTATAAAAAGAGAGCATGCGGCAGCCAAAAGGACCATGCGGGAGGGACTGAGAAACACATTTTTTATTTTTTTAGGCCTAATGCAACTAGGAATTGAGTCAATTCAGTTTTGTTTGGCAGAACTCATTGAGCTCTGTCAAAGATTGAATTGGTTAAATATCCTATTGCATTATGAGAAACATTTTCTGCTTGAAATTTCAGTCTTTTGTCATCAGAGTGCAAAGGATTAAAGGACTATTTCTAACTTTGATTACTCTTCGCTGAAACAGAACAGGTGTCCCAACAAGCAGTCTCTGCTGAAAGTAGCAAGTTATATTCTAAGTTCCTTGGCAGTTGTTCCAAGGCAAGCAAAGATTTGTCTGAAAAACAACTCCGAAGCAATAGGATATATACAAACTATGAAGGTGTGGCAAAAATGTATACAAGTTTGCAGGACTTTAGGGTTAAAGGTTGTCAACATATGGATAGTTAAACAAATCATTTATAAGCAATAACAAAAAGATATTACCGTATTTACTCTATGTATTGGGACACTCTATGATTTGGGACACACGTTTTTTCCAGAAAACTAGATTTTTTTTATGCTCCAAAGTTTGGGACATTCAGGAGATTTATTTCCAGTTGACCCATCGCTAGTAGCTGACGACACTCAGAAAAAAAATTCCTGAGTAACTACAAATTTTCATTTTTTGCTTCCAAAACATAGCTTATGATTTCTCATTGGATCGAGCGCAATGCGCTCGTTCCAATGAGGGATCATAAGCTATGTTTTGGAAGCAAAAAATGAAAATATAAAAAAAAATTGACAGCGATTTTCATATACAGTGATGGAAAATGAATCACACACAACTTTATTCAGCATCAAATCAAAACCAGTCTGTGTTCTTTCCCCATTTTTTAAGAATTGGGATACCTGTGAAAATAATTATTTTTAGCTGTCCCAATACATAGAGTAAATACGGTATTAGATTTGAAACATGTCACAAGGTAATGAAAGTCAGAAATAAGCCCAATAAAGTTTACTGATAAATTAATGTAGTTTTCAATTAAAGATTACGTTACTAAGTAAGGAATCGAAGGACATCACAGAAGAATAAAATTAACCATACATTGATTTCATAAAGAGCTGTAGAAAATAATTAACAGTTCAAGAGCTGATAGCACAATGCACATACTGGACAATACTGTGACAAGCATGAAAAGAGTTCAGCAAACCATTCACATTTGTAGCCAATGTGCATCATGAGGCATTTAATAAGATTTCTAATGATTCAGAAAGAGAGAAAATGTAAATCACAGGAGACAAGTGGGGTTCTAAAAATAAATAAAAAATACCATAGGCTCAAGTGAGCGTTAAACGCTCACCTTGTTCAAGTTGTCTTCAGGGAATGGAGGGTGGTTAAAATGGGGTAAGTTGCGGGAAGACAGCATTTTGATGATTTATTTTGCTAGGATAAGAATCTTCTTTAAAAATGATAGTATTTCTCAACCAGTTTCAGTCTGCTACTTGTAAGGATACCCCCAAAGAAAACAGATGTTCCACACTGCTAAGAAAAAGTGAACATTTGAAATTCTTTTCCATTTTCAGTGACAGCAGTTTGCATGGGGGATCTAGCATGAAACAAGAACATGTCACCACAAAATACTGTGTACTGAACTTTGATTAAAACAAGAGGCACCACAGATCCTGTGGTACTCACCCAATAAACATATTTAAAGATGGATCCGCCAAGTCCAGGATGACACATACCAAATATCAATATATTCTGAATAGTGGATCTTAATAAGGAGATTTCTAAAGATTATTCATCACTACTTTACACTAAGTTCAAATTTGGGCTCCCAAATTGAGTCCAAATATGAATCTAGGAACTTGCTTTGAACAAACTTGAATCCAAGCCCAGCTAGGGTGTTGTATACCAAATATCAAACGATTCTGACTGGTGGTTCTGGAGAAGATTTTAGAGAATATTCCCAATATAGCACAAAGTTAAAATTTGGGCTCTCATGTTGTTCACAAAAAACGGGTGTTTGCAATTTTTTCTTTTTTAGCTCCTGCGGATTCCATAGGGGGTACCACAGGAAAATGTTTTTTTGTATGAATCAAGCATGAATCAAGCATATGTCAATTAATAATACTAAACACAAATTTCAGTTCAAATCAGCTGACTGGTTCTTTGGGTTGGCCATTAATTTGCACCCCAAAGGATGAGCCTAAATATAACACTAAAACATCCTTTGAAAAACCTTGAATATCTTCTTTAAAGGAGGCTGCATAACAAACCATTGCAGCCAATAGTTCATGAGAAGTTTGTTCAGTGTTTTTCACCATTACAAACAGTGTTAAATGGCGGTAACAACAGGGAACCACCTGAAACAACCTACAGGGTTTTTTTTAAGTCCAATTGATTATACTACTGCTAAAGATGCTTCATGCTGTGTAACAAACATCTGGTTCAAAATATGGGAGTTTGAATTTTGGTCTATGTTGAGCTCCTGGAGTTCCTATGAGGGCAAAGAAAACTTTTGTTTTCTAAAAAGGTACAGGTCTCCCCATAATACGGCACACCAAATATGGTTCAAATTGGTCACCAATTTCCAAAAACTAAAAAATATTAGGCAGGGTTATAAAGTACTCCTCTCTCGATGAGCCCAAATATTACCACTGTTTGAACAAACTTGAATTTGCATACCAAATCTCAAAAGAACTGTGACTGGTGGTTTATGAGATGTTTAAGATTTTATATTTTTTTTCTGGGGGTGAGGGGGCATTGTCCCTATCCCATTGGGATTTAGTTATTTATTTATTGGGGTTTAATGACACTTTCCACAGCAAGAGTCACCTCGTGTCAGACAGTTTTATGGATGGAGGAAGCTGGAGAAAACCATTGAGCAACAGAGAACAACTGTCAGACCACCCAACATACTAACTTCATACAAGCAGGGATCCCATTGGCATAGCAATTTCAAAAGAACAAACTCGTAAGGGTAGGACCCAAAAATAATTTGTGCCAAGTTTGGTTGGATTTGAGTTAGTGATTCTGAAGAAGCATACTGCAAAACAAAGTTAACAGATGACAGACACCAAGTGATGACAATAGCCCACAATGACTCACAGTAAGGTGTGCCAAAAAGACTAAGTGCCTCACCTATACTCTAGGTAATTGTCTATAGTTTCAGTCAAACCCTTCACCTTACTCTCAAAAAGACAAACAATTTCATCTAACGAGGAATACAGACATTACAGCAGAACACTAATTTAATTCCAATCCTATTCAAACACAAAGATGATCACTCAAAGACAAGCTTAACCCTTTACCCAACGTAACGGCCAAAACCGGCCAGCGCTATTCTTAAAAATCGCCAATTAATTTTCATTATTTTTTCATTTTTTGTCTCAAAAACATAGGTTATGACCCCTCATTGGAACGAGCTCGTCGAGCTCGTTCCAATGAGGGGTCATAACCTATGTTTTTGAGACAAAAAATGAAAAAAATTAGTTATTCAAGAATTTTTTTTGCAAGTGTCGTCTGCTTTTCATGTTAGGTAAAGGGTTAATGTGCTAATCTCTTTGAGAGCAAAATGTTTGGGAAAAAATTCATCCGAAACTGAAAAGGTAAAACCTTTATTTTGTGTTAAGAAAAAATTGTGTTTAGTAAATATTAGTGGTTGTGTCTCAACTTGTAATGTCTGCATTCCAGAAGAACAGAGTCTGAAAAACAAGTCTGAAACTTCAATTTCCTAAATACCATGGTATCAAATATATATATATATATTACATGAATCTTAAGATTCTTGATATTTTTCTTTAACTAGTAGAGTGCTGGAAGGCCTTATTTCGGCTTTTTTCTGAAGTCCAGGTACCGCAACTTAAAGGCTTCATATTCTGTGGATGTACTTCATGTTATCTTAGAAGTGAAATTATTTTGTCTGTGGGGATTTGCCTTTTTACATTTATGGAAGACTGTCTCTGGGCACTCTCCCATAAATTATAATACAGTAGAACCTGTCTTGAGAGACCGCCCTTTGGGCCACACAAAAGTGGTCTCTCAAGACAGGTGGTCTCTCATAACAGGTTTCAGGTTTTCTCAAGTCAGTGAATAACCAACTACAAAATTCCGAAATGGAGAAGAAAGGATTTTTGTAATTACTTTGTAGTTGTTTTTTTTATGAAATTTTTGTAACAAATTGAAATGGACTTAAAAAAATTATAAAAATAAATTAGTGTTGAAAATCTTCATTGAAGATTTTCAACACTAATTTATTTTTATAATTTTTATAACAGTCCATTTCAATTTGTTACAAAAAGATTTTCAACACAAATTTATTTTTATTCCTATCTGTCACATTTCAGGTATGTGTGAAATTGTTTATTCAGCAATAATCCTTATCTTTCCACAGGGGACTTATAAAAACGTCTCAATCTGTAATGAGTTAGCAATTGAAACCCAATTAAGAGATTTTAATACTTTTAATTATGTTAGTATAACCACAATGGATTTTCCAATTCCAGAACAGGTAAAAAGGTTTTGTCATGGTTTCAGTGTTCAAAGGGGCAGTCTCTCAAGACAGGTCTATTATGGCATAAAAATACAAGTTGGTACCAGGTCACAGTGGTCTCTCAAGACAGGTGGTCTCTCAAGACAGGTGGTCTCCCATAGCAGGTCCATTATAGAGTAAAACCAATCAGTGCCTGGTAGATGTGGTCTCTCAAGACAGTGGTCTCTCAAGACAGGTTTTACTGCATGACAAAGACCTCTGGCCTTATTTTGACGACCAAAAATAATTTAGCACTCTACCAGTTAAAAGCTCTGCAAATTTCTGTGAAAATGCACTAAAATGATGAAAAACATTCTTTTTACCTTTCTGTGATTAGTGTTTTTCAATTTTGTCCTAAGTTTGCCTAGAAATCCCTGAATAAATCCAATTCATTATTTCAATTTCAGTAGAAAATAAGTTGCATGAAAACAATACTACCGTATTTACTCTATGTATTGGGACAGCTAAAAATAATTATTTTCACAGGTGTCCCAATTCTTAGAAAATGGGGAAAGAACACAGCCTGGTCTTGATTTGATGCTGAATAAAGTTGTGTGTGATTCGTTTTCCATCACTGTATACGAAAATCGCCGTCCAATTTTTTTTTATATTTTCATTTTTTGCTTCCAAAACATAGCTTATGATCCCTCATTGGAACGAGCGCATTGCGCTCGATCCAATAAGGGATCATAAGCTATGTTTTGGAAGCAAAAAAATGAAAATTTCTAGTTACTCAGGAATTTTTTTTATGAGTGTCGTCTGCTACTAGCAACGGGCCAACTGGAAATAAATCTCCTGAATGTCCCAAACTTTGGAGCATAAAAAAATATAGTTTTCTGGAAAAAATGTGTGTCCCAAATCATAGAGTGTCCCAATACATAGAGTAAATACGGTATCCACCCTTTCTTTCCAAAATCAACAACAAAATTTGATTGTTGTTTATTTGTATTTAAAGTCACTTTCAACATGTCTGGTATTATTGTGACTGCAATACACGTGTGAAGTTTAGCCAACTGTTTACACCTATGCTACCCACACTAAAGGACTTCCATCTAGCGCATTGGCTACCATATCCTATTTTATCAGTGAAGCAAAACTTGTCTACCACAGTAAACAAGCACTGCTCTACTAAAGAGTTCCTCTGGGGAGATAAAACTTGATGTCTCTGGAATAAATAGTAGCAAGTACAGTGGAGACCACTTTTGTGGACATTTCTTAATTGAATAACCATGTTAATTAAATATAACTTCCAAAGACAAAACCATTTACCATGCCTTCAGTGCAATTTTGACTGGTTAATTGCAAGTGAGTTATAAAGAAGCGTATTTACTCTATGTATTGGGACACTCTATGATTTGGGCCACACATTTTTTCCAGAAAACTATATTTTTTTTATGCTCCAAAGTTTGGGACATTCAGGAGATTTATTTCCAGTTGGCCCGTAGCTAGTAGCAGACGACACTCATAAAAAAAATTCCTGAGTAACTAGAAATTTTCATTTTTTGCTTCCTAAACATAGCTTATGATTCCTCATTGGATCGAGCACAGTGCGCTCGTTCCAATGAGGGATCCTAAGCTATGTTTTGGAAGCAAAAAATGAAAATATAAAAAAAAAATTGGACGGCGATTTTCGTATACAGTGATGGAAAATGAATCACACACAACTTTATTCAGCATCAAATCAAGACCAGGCTGTGTTCTTTCTCCAATTTCTAAGAATTGGGACACCTGTGAAAATAATTATTTTTAGCTGTCCCAATACACAGAGTAAATACGGTAAACTCCTGTGAACTGAATAAAAATGCTTGCAATATGAAGAGAAATTACCCTGATATTTATTCAATTCCTTTGTTTACAGATATATTTGGCCACAGCACATCCAACACAGGGATTTAATTTGTTATATCTGGTTTGACAGAGCTCAATGATCTCTCTCAAACAAGATATAATAGAATAAGTGCTCAGTTTATCTCTAGAATACATGGAAGTGACCCAATAACTGTTAAATGAATACTCCTGTTGACTGAATAATTTTCACTGGCAAAATGGCTATTCAATTAACGGTGTTCTACTCTATTCCATTTTCTTTTCCATTCTTGTTTATGATAAACCACGTTCAGATACAATGACACACCAACTGCTCGTGTTAAATAGGGAAAAGAACAAAAGCAGAAACTGCTGTAGATTCATTTTTACTCTTCGTCATTATTATGACTCAAAATTTGTAAGGCCCCACAAAGTAGATCTTGTGTTTCTCAGGCCATTTTTTATAAAATTGCATGCGTGCAGATGGTTTTTTATTTGATTTTTGTAATTATTTCTTTGCCATCAAAAGTTCATGTTCTTGATTTGTTTTGTTTTAGGCCTCATAATGTACAGAATGGCATGGGTGGTTGTGTATTTCGTCCTAAAGCATTGCAAAGCCTTGTTGCTCTCAAGAGACAAATTTATCAATTTTATTAACTTGGGTAAAATATCACCTTTGTGTACACTTACAAAGAGATGGGTCAGTCCAATATCAATATATAGGGAAAATAGTAACTGCAGTTTTCATTTTATCATCAATGCCCTGTGTATAGACCTCCTATAATAAAACAAAAATGGAAAAATGGGATGAAATTATGCCTTGAACTGAAAAATCGGTCTTGCAAGTTCAAAGAGTTAACCAACTGAAAATCCCCACATCAACCATAATTTACATGATTTATTGGCCAGCAATTTTGGAGAAAACTCAAACACCTCTTTAACGAGAGATGATGATGGAAGAATGATGATGACTACACATTATTCTGACTTTCAGTCAGGTGAACTAACAAGCTTTTTATATCAAATGTTAACTAAAGTGTAAGTATAACTAAAGTTAGCTAGTGACAACAATTGCAGGGCTTGCCTTGAGTCGGGGCTGATCAGCCCAGGCCCCGAGATCAGCCCCGAGGAGCACTTGCTGGGTTTTTTTTTCAAGCCCCGACATTTTCCACAAAAAAGCACTAACAATAATGGACAAAATGGAAAATCAGCCCCGAAAAGGCCCCGATCTCAATATGTGGGGCATTTTTTTTAGGCCCGACCATTTTACTCAAGGCGAGCCCTGAATTGTTTCTTAATCAACTGTTTTAGCACCATATTAATTTCTGGAACACAAGTATTCTCTTTTTGTTCTTATTTTGTTTTAGCTGATAAAATGCTGTTGTGAAACAGACTGCTGGAAAACAGCTCTCCAAGCCTTTTCCAACAGAAGTCTATCACCTAACACCATACAATCTACTTAATCCTTTACACAACACAACACAAAAGTTTCTTTAACCCTTTACCCAATGTAATGGCCAAAACCGACCAGCACTATTCACAAAAACAGCCAATTAGGCCTAAAAAAATAAAAAATCTGTTTCTCAGGCCCTCCCGCATGGTCCTTTTGGCTGCCACATGCTCTCTTTTTATAACCATTTTAAACTTAAAAAAAATTAAAATTAAATGGTTTATGTCTGATATTTTACCCAAGTGAAAAAATTGATGAATTTGTCCCTTGAGTGCAAGAAGGCTTTGCAATGCTTTAACATTGCAAAGTCTTCTTGCACTCAAGGGATGAAATACACCACTACCCATGCTATTCTGTAGATTATGAGGCCTAAAACTTGAACCAAGAACATGAATTTTTGATGGCAAAAAAGTGATTACTGAAATAAAAAATAAAATAAAAAACCGCTCGCCCGCATGCAATTTCACAAATAATGGCCTGAGAAACAGAAGATCTACTTTGTGTGGCCTTAATTTTCATTTTTTGTAAAAATGAAAAAAAGTAGTTATTCAAAAATTCTGTTTGCAAGTGTCGTTTGCTTTTCATGTTAGGCAAAGGGTTAATAACAAAACTGAGCTTGAGCTTGAGTATTGCAAAGCTTTGTTGCACTCAAAGGACAAATTTTACAACTTTATTAACTTGGGTAAAATATCCGACATAAATTTTTTTTTTTAAGTTTGCAGTGGTAAGAGAGCATGCATCGGCCAAAAGGACCATGTGGGAGGGCCTGAGAAACAGATTTTTAACTTTTTCAGGCCACGCTGAGATTAATTTTTGTTTTCTGTGTTGTATTCATAAGTGGCACATGGAAAATCACCCGTATATTTACATACTATGATTTCCTGTGTGGCTTATGATAAATTACCAATATGTAAAGGTTATTATGTCATTAATTTGTGTTATCGATCGGTAGAACAAATTAATGACATAATTCCTTTTATATATCACTAATTTTCCACGATAGGAAATATTTAATAATATCACAATAATTTTTTAATTATCGTAATCAAGATTTTTTTCCTTTATTGTCCCGCCCTATTTTTGAAGCGAAATTTGAAAAAAATAATAAAATCTGAACGATGATTTTTGAGAACAGTGCTCGGTAGTTTGGGCCATTATGTTAGGGTTCTTTCAAAATCACTAAAAAAAACAATTGCAACAATAAGAACAGTCTTGGCAGTAAAACAGTTGAAAATACAATTTCTTTCATCACATTAAAGTACGTCAAACAATAAAGAATTAATTATTTAGTATACAAGAAACAAACTTAAAATAAAGCTGAATTGTAACACATACCTTTGGTGTTTCTTCTGCTGGCATGTCAACCACATGCTCTCCAGGACCAGTTGCCATAATTTCACCTGAAAATATCCTTGTTCATTAGTGTAAGCTCTACAAGGTTTGTACATTAGTATACTAAACTCTGAAGTGAACTCACAATAGATAATGCAGGGCTTATATTTCGTCTAAATTTGTGAGAATGCATTTGGATTCTCGTGAAATTAGTTGCGAGAATCCATACCTACTACGAGTGTCCCAGGATCCCATGACACCACCATGGTTCAACCACTGTTGTATACTGATAACACATGTTAACCTTTTACCCAACACACCTTTTTAATTTTTAAAACTAAATTTGATAATTTTCAAACAACAAATAATAAATAAATGATAAAATAATTAAATGAACAATATTTACCAATAAAATCTTACAAATATGGCTGTCGTTGGAACCGGCTCAATGAGCCGGTTCCAATGACAGCCATATTTGTGCAATTTTATTGACAAAGTGTCAGGATATTTCAGGTCATGTTAGCCTTCTATTGGTTAATTTGTTGTCGCTATGTTAGATAAAGGTTTAAATTGAATCAATTCTTTTCATGCGAATCCCAGCAGAGGTGCAGAGAGAATCTACACGGATTCTCGTCGGTTTTATTGCGCGAATCTTTGTGCGAATCGATTCTCGGATTCTCGTCGAAATTTAATGAAAAATCAGAGCAACTTAACTCTTTGAACCCTGGTGGTAACTTCCATGTCAGTTCATCGGAAGCAATTGGAAGATTACATACTCATTATTTTGGGGTAGACCAATTAATATTTTCAACGTGCAGCCTTAGGGCTGCACGTTGAAAATATTGATTGGTCTACCCCACACATTAACTTAGCAGCCATTCTATTTGATGAAAGTATGACGTACCATGTTCCTGGGTAGGAAAAATGGCAGTCTCTAGGGTTCAAAGGGTTAATATGTATTGAAAAAAAAAAAATTAAAATTAAATTAATCACTTTATAATCCTGATCAACAATAACAAATTTAGGGTTTTAGTGCCAAGAGCAAGTACACTGACCTAAACTGTATGAATTTATTCCAGAAGAATGAGCTGACTAATAACACTCTGAAGTGACCCACTTTTGGAAAGATCTTTCCAGCCGTGTGTCACTTAACAATTAATCAGCAAAAAAAAAAGATATACAAGAATTTTCCAAATTTATAATTGATCTTGGCATTAAATAGATAACCCTATTAAATTTTTCAAAATTCAATAAAACCATATCATTTGACACCTCATTGGAATGAGCTCCATGCACCCATTAGAATAAAGTGTCACATTATGTGGTTTTGTTGTAATTTTTTTCGTTTTTAGAAATAATTCTTTTTCAACTCCTCAAATTTTCAAATTACGCTAACGGATATGGACGATTTGTTAGGTAAGGGCTTAAAAGAGTATAAAAAAAAAAAAAAAAAAATTTTGCCACTTATAATATTGAACAGAGTCCCTGTTCAAAACATCATAGGGAAATTTAAAAAAAAAAGCCAAAAATGCCAAAAGCAGAAAAAGTAATGAAATGAAATATACACCCACACACACTGCCAAATGAGAAATCTGATGTCAAGTACAAAAGAACCATGACATCCGGTATTCTTTTCAGAATTTCTATTGTGATTCAGTATTCAAAGTTTAGTCTGTGCAGCTTACAGATATTGAAGTGCATTGCAATTCGCCGAGTAGAGCATTTGGAATGAACAGTTTCATGTAGTTTAGAAACATTAATAATTGAAAGTGGTATTTGATAAACTGATATATAATACATTATATGCAATAAAATACAGATCAATCCTAAGAATCCTGACTTTAATTCATGTATGAAAACCCTTAATAAGTAACATACTTTGAAAGAGCTTCATCCAGTTGGTTCAAACAAATAAAGAGAAATATTTTCCCAAAGTGATATCTATGTAAGTCGCTGCTGAATTTGTTACTTATTGCTGACTCCACTAAAGGACAATTTATAATGCTAACAGCAGAAGTGTGGTTTGAGGAAGCTGACAAAAAAAATGATGCAAAGGGGAATGAGATTTTTGTCTCACTGTTGAATTTCTTGAAAAATAACTATTAAGTTCTTTATGTAAATGAAGCAAATCATAATGTTTGAGTACAGACGATTTAAAAAAAGGTTAAAGAAAACTTAATTTACTGGCAAGTCAGTGAAGAACATCTTGAACCTAGTATGCAAAGTTTTGTGTAACTATATAACTACTGAACTACTCATTTTAAAAAAGTATATTTCAATTTGTGTTTGAATTTACAAATATTATGAATTTTAACCCATGACAGAATAAACTACATTCTATGAGTGGCTAAATGCTGTATTTTGAACAAGAAAATAAATGTTTGCTTAAAAAATTATTTTTGGTAAAAATGACAAGTAAATTACTTAAAAAGAATGTAACTCTTGTTTTTTCTGTGATTTGTGCATTCACCAAGAAGTACTCTACCATAATGTCTTAAAAACCATGAAACTAAAAATTGTACCATCTAAGGTATTATAAAAAAAAAAAACATGAATGGATAAAACTAAAAGAAAAATGGGCCTGTAGTCAAAAAGTTATAAAAAAAATTACTGACAACAGAAAGACTATGGAAAAAAAAAGTTGGAAAAGTTTAAAAAAAAAAAATAAAAAACATTTTCAATGTTGTATTTTTCAGATAATAATTTCAACTGATTTAATGACTTGTACATATTTCAAGAAGATATCTTCCCCACTTCTATTAACCCCAAGGATTAATGTTATCAAATGCCCTCTGAAAGGGCGATAAAAAGAAGTATCGTCAATTGTGATTTTTCCTCTCCTCAAACAACTGTAAACCTTTGTCACACATCATATATCCCTACCAACTCGATCGAATAAGGCTTCAGTGACTTGGCCGAGCTCTTGATCCAAATCTGATTGTTTGACTGAAAAATAAAAGAAAAAATAGGTCACTGTGACCTTAGTTTTCCTCCCAGCGAGTTAACATGTTCATTTCTGGGGTACAGTGTCAACACCCAACTCTGTGCCGCAATAATGAACTCTTAGTCAATGAGAATAGGCCTAAAATTTTAAGCTTTTGTTCATGAAGCATACTTGGGCTCATACTCAACAGCTGCCCATTCTATTTGACAGTGGCATAAAAACAATGCCCAACATGCAGTGAGAAAGCATACTAAATAACTGATGAGAAGAAAAATCAGATAGGGATAATATCATTCTCCTTATTTTATCTCTCAAGAATTATGATGTCAAAAGTCTGATTACTTGGAAGGTTCTTGATAGAAATCATTGTTCTAAGCAAATATTACCAGCTGTAAACTGTCTTCATGATGACAGATTTGCTTTTATGAGCAGGTCATTTCATTTTTAAATGTAATCAAATACTTTTCAGACTTGAAATGACATAAACTATTTGAATAATCAAAGTAGGTTTCGGATACATTCATATTGCAGCTACAGAGAACTTGGGAGATTAATCATCCATCAGCATTTATTTTTTTCTTACAACATTCCGATTAGTTCTCTTTGATAAATCAACCTTGATGATAAACTAAAAAAACTACTCATATCAGATTTACACAGAAGTCAGCAATTTCTGTAAAAAAATGCAAATTTTCATGGAAAACAGACAGGCACAAACTTGGTTATTCACGCTTTACAGATATCACTCCCAGGGCATCCAAATACAAAAATTTTTCCTGGGGGAGATCCAATGGGAGAGGAACACCCCATCCTCTCTCCCACCTCAGGCCTTCGTCATCTCAACCTTAAGTCACTCATATCTTACTTAGACCCCTAAATCAAAATCCTGGTGCCGCCACTGAAAATGATACCAGTGGATTAAAAACTGTGTAAATCAACCTGTTGAATAGATCTGAATAGATTTTAATAGAAAAACAATTTAAAATTTATTAAAAGGGTTGATTTCCTTGAGAAAGGACAGAATTTTATGTAAGTTTGTATTGTAAAACAGGTCTCTAAGAGTTACTGCACTGACATATTGCCATCTGATATAATGAAAATCTGTTCAGTGCAAAAGAATGTGCTCCACCGTTGACAGTTGCTGCCAAGAAACACATTCTGGTTGCATATTAGCCTCGAACAAAAAGGAATGTGTAAGTCTTGTATGACTAATATGACATTGTGTCAAAATTATGTGGCCTTTTGTAGAAAGGTTACTAGTCCAAATCATACATATATCCAAATCAACATTGCCATAGTCAAAGAGAAGAGTAAATAACAATATAATGGTTCTAATGCTATCTTGTAATTAATTTTCAAGATTCAGCAACAATTTACCACTCAGCCATACTTTGCTGATAAAGTGGAACCCTGTTAATTGGATAGCCACTTGGCTGATGAAAATTATTCAATTAATATGAATATTCAATTATTAGATATTTGGTCATTCTCTGGTATTCTAGAGAAAAACTAAGCATTTATTCTATTACATTTTGTTTGACAGAACTTATAGAGCCCTGTCATACAAAATATAATTGATTAGGACACACAAAGTAGATCTTCTGTTTCTTGGCCATTATTTGTAAAATTGCATGTGGGCGAGTGTTTTTTTTTATTTTATTTTGTGTAATTATTTCTTTGCCATTAAAAAGTTCATGTATTTATTTATTTATTTATTTATTTATTTATTTATTGATGTTTAAGGTCACATATTTATGCACAATGGCTAATCATGACCGTGACAGTTTTATGGATGGAGGAAGCCGGAGTACCCGGAGAGAACCACCGAGCAACGACGAGCAGCTGCCAGCTCCCCAACATCGTAACTCCGCACTGCAGCACAGGCAGGGTTAGATTGGTTGAAGACATGCGTACCATCGACGTGCAGTACGCCTTAGTACACGGCGTCATCGTGCCCCCATGCGGGCAATGGGGATGAAGTGTCTTGCCCAAGGACACAACGCGGTTGCCGCAGGTGGGATTCGAACCAAGGACCTCTCGGCTTGCAGCCTGCACCTCTACCTACTGAGCCACCGCGCTCCCCTAAAAAGTTCATGTTCTTGGTTTATGTTTTACGACTCATAATCTACAGAATAGCATGGGAGGTTGTGCATCTCATCCCTTGAGAGCAAGAAGGCTTTGCAATGCTGAAGCATTGCAAAGCCTTCTTGCACTCAAGGGACAAATTTATCAATTTTTTTTAACTTGGGTAAAATATCAGACATAAACTATTTAAGTTTTATTTTTTTAAAGTTTACATTGGTTTTAAAAAGAGAGCATGCGGCAGCCAAAAGGACCATGCAGGAGGGCCTGAGAAACAGATTTTAATTTTTTAGGCCTTAAATGTCTGTGTTAAATGTACGGAGGCCAAATAGGTGAAAAAAAAAAATAAATAAATAAATAAAAAAAATAAGGGAAATCTAATGATTCTCAGGGTAAATTCTCAACATATTATAGGATTTTTTATTCAATTAACAGGAGTTTATGCGGCAGCCAAAAGGACCATGCAGGAGGGCCTGAGAAACAGATTTTTAATTTTTTTAGGCCTTAAAAGTCTGTGTTAAATGTACGGAGGCCAAATAGGTAAAAAAAAAAAAAAATAAATAAATAGAAAAATAATAAGGGAAATCTGATGATTCTCTGGGTAAATTCTCAACATATTATAGGATTTTTTATTCAATTAACAGGAGTTTATGCGGCAACCAAAAGGACCATGCAGGAGGGCCTGAGAAACAGATTTTTAATTTTTTTAGGCCTTAAATGTCTGTGTTAAATATACAGAGGCCAAATAGGTAAAAAAAAAATAAATAAATAAATAAAAAAAATAAGGGAAATCTGATGATTCTCAGGGTAAATTCTCAACATATTATAGGATTTTTTATTCAATTAACAGGAGTTTACACTATAGCCCATATGCAAGTAAAAAGTCAAATTTGTACTGCAGGGGTGATAAATGGTTTTGTGTGTTAGAAATTAAATCAATTAGCAGAGTTCTTTTATAAAGAGAAGGATAAGTGGGCTCTACTGCAATACTTCATATTCACAAATACTGACTTCTGATATCCTGGAAATTTAGACCCACCTGCTCTTTCTGGTCGACCGATTAGTTCTGGAGGCCAAGATGTTGTTCGAAAACAATGTCGGGGCGATCAGACTATTGACTGGATAACATCCTATTCATGATATTATAGGGTACCTATTCTGAGACTACAAAACTTTTCACAAACAGAATTAGATTTATTTATATACTTACTCGGTTTAAAATCACTTCCTGCATCTATAGCTTTTTTGTAACAACAAAACAAGTACAAAGTCAAGTTTGGTCAGTTGTTCACACCTATGCTGCCAATACTAGAGGACTTGCACCTAAAAGCATTGTGTTACTGGGTCATCTTAAACCAGTGAAACAGAACCTGTTTACCACAGTAATCAAGCACTGCTCCACTCCCAAGGGGTCCCATAGGGAACAATTTGAAATTCACTTTCAACCATTTTAAGCCAGAGCCCAGCAGAACTTACTGATGACACCACTAATATATTTCCGCACAAAACTTATGACCCTTGACTGAAACAAGCTCGTGGAGCTCACTTTACTGAGGGATCAAAGGACATATTTCAGAATCAAAAATGCAAAAAATAAGATCTGAAAGACACTTCTTGCATCTAGATCTGGCTGGATCCAGCCAAATATGTAACATAGAGGGTTAATGCCAAAGGGCCATCTGATCAAAGGCACATAGGAGGTCAATACCGAAGAGCCATCTGATCAAAACAGAATTTTTTAGCTCTCTCTTCCATCAGTCTGATCAAGACACAATATCCCATATCATCCTATAGTCTCTCTCATCAATCTGATCTATACAGAATATCCCACATTGCTCCTACAGAGTCTCTTCCATAAATCTAATCAATATGGATATTCCAGATCACTCCTAGTCTCTCTCATCAATCTGATCTATACAGAATATCCCACATTGCTCCTACAGAGTCTCTTCCATAAATCTAATCAATATGGATATTCCAGATCACTCCTAGTCCCTCTCATCAATCTGATCTATACAGAATATCCCACATTGCTCCTACAGAGTCTCTTCCATAAATCTAATCAATATGGATATTCCAGATCACTCCTAGTCTCTCTCATCAATCTGATCTATACAGAATATCCCACATTGCTCCTACAGAGTCTCTTCCATAAATCTAATCAATATGGATATCCCAGATCACTCCTAGTCTCTCTCATCAATCTGATCTATACAGAATATCCCACATTGCTCCTACAGAGTCTCTTCCATAAATCTAATCAATATGGATATCCCATATCATCCTATAGTCTCTCTCATCAATCTGATCTATACAGAATATCCCACATTGCTCCTACAGAGTCTCTTCCATAAATCTAATCAATATGGATATTCCAGATCACTCCTAGTCTCTCTCATCAATCTGATCTATACAGAATATCCCACATTGCTCCTACATAGTCTCTTCCATAAATCTAATCAATATGGATATCCCATATCATCCTATAGTCTCTCTCATCAATCTGATCTATACAGAATATCCCACATTGCTCCTACAGAGTCTCTTCCATAAATCTAATCAATATGGATATCCCATATCATCCTATAGTCTCTCTCATCAATCTGATCTATACAGAATATCCCACATTGCTCCTACAGAGTCTCTTCCATAAATCTAATCAATATGGATATCCCATATCATCCTATAGTCTCTCTCATCAATCTGATCTATACGGAATATCCCACATTGCTCCTACAGAGTCTCTTCCATAAATCTAATCAATATGGATATTCCAGATCACTCCTAGTCTCTCTCATCAATCTGATCTATACAGAATATCCCACATTGCTCCTACATAGTCTCTTCCATAAATCTAATCAATATGGATATTCCAGATCACTCCTAGTCTCTCTCATCAATCTGATCTATACAGAATATCCCACATTGCTCCTACATAGTCTCTTCCATAAATCTAATCAATATGGATATTCCAGATCACTCCTAGTCTCTCTCATCAATCTGATCTATACAGAATATCCCACATTGCTCCTACATAGTCTCTTCCATAAATCTAATCAATATGGATATTCCAGATCACTCCTAGTCTCTCTCATCAATCTGATCTATACAGAATATCCCACATTGCTCCTACAGAGTCTCTTCCATAAATCTAATCAATATGGATATTCCAGATCACTCCTAGTCTCTCTCATCAATCTGATCTATACAGAATATCCCACATTGCTCCTACATAGTCTCTTCCATAAATCTAATCAATATGGATATTCCAGATCACTCCTAGTCTCTCTCATCAATCTGATCTATACAGAATATCCCACATTGCTCCTACATAGTCTCTTCCATAAATCTAATCAATATGGATATTCCAGATCACTCCTAGTCTCTCTCATCAATATGATCAACACAGAATATCCCATCCCAGATTACTCACAGAGTCTCACCTTCCAATTTGATTAACACAGAATATTCCATCCCAGATCACTCACAGAGTCTCACCTTCCAATTTGATTAACACAGAATATCCCATCCCAGATCACTCACAGAGTCTCACCTTCCAATTTGATTAACACAGAATATCCCATCCCAGATTACTCACATAGTCTCACCTTCCAATATGATTAACACAGAATATCCCATCCCAGATTACTCACAGAGTCTCACCTTCCAATTTGATTAACACAGAATATCCCATCCCAGATCACTCACAGAGTCTCACCTTCCAATATGATTAACACAGAATATCCCATCCCAGATTACTCACATAGTCTCACCTTCCAATATGATCAACACAGAATATCCCATCCCAGATTACTCACAGAGTCTCACCTTCCAATATGATTAACACAGAATATCCCATCCCAGATTACTCACAGAGTCTCACCTTCCAATTTGATTAACACAGAATATCCCATCCCAGATCACTCACAGAGTCTCACCTTCCAATTTGATTAACACAGAATATCCCATCCCAGATTACTCACATAGTCTCCCAATCAACCTGATCTACACAAAATGAATATCCCATCCCAGATCACTCACACAGTCTCACCTTCCAATTTGATTAACACAGAATATCCCATCCCAGATTACTCACAGAGTCTCACCTTCCAATTTGATTAACACAGAATATCCCATCCCAGATTACTCACATAGTCTCCCAATCAACCTGATCTACACAAAATGAATATCCCATCCCAGATCACTCAGAGTACCTCCCATCAACCTGATTGACACAGAATATACCAAATCCCACCAAGCATCTCTACAATCAATCAGATCAACCAAGAAAATCCCAGGTTATTCCCAGTGTTTCCCATCAATTTGGTCAACGGAGAATACTCTCAGACCACTCCTCGTCCCCCCCCACCCCCATCAATTGGATCAGCACATAATATAACATATCACTCTAGAGTATCTTTCTCCCATCCATCAGGTCAGTAGAGAATATCACAGATCACTCTTTCCCATCAATTGGGTCAACAGAGAATATTTCCAGATCACTCCTACTCTTTCAAATCAATCTGGTCAACAGAGAATATCCCAGATCACTCCTACACTTTCCCATCAATTGGGCCAACAAAGAATATTTCCAGATCACTCCTACTCTCTCCCATCAATTGGGTCAACTGAGAATATCCCAGATCACTCCTACACTTTCAAGTCAATCTGGTCAACAGAGAATATTTCTAGATCACTCCTACTCTTTCCCATCAATCCAGTCAACAGAGAATATCCCAGATCACTCTCTTTCCCATCAATAAGGTCAACAGAGTAATTTTTGGATCACTCCCAGTCTCTCCCATCATTTGGGTCATCAGAGAATATACCAGATCACTCGTAGAGTATCAATCTACCATCAATAAGGTCAATGGATAATATAATGTATACCAGATCACTTCTATACTCTCTCACCAATCGGGTCAATACAGAATATCGCAGATCACTCCTAGAGCATCTTTCTCTCATCAATCAGGGCAATGGAGAATATCCCAGATCACTCCAAGTCTCTACCATCAATCAGGCCAACAGATAATATACCAAGTCATTCCTAGTGTATCTTTCTCCCATCAATAAGGTCAACAGATAATATACCAGATCAGTTCTAGAGCCCTAAACAATTGTGCATACTTAATCTGCTCACATTATAGTATTCTCACTGAAGGCATTGTCTACTGGATCCTATCACACTAGCAAAACAAATTTTGTTCATCCCAGTAAAGATACTACTCAAAGTTCGCTAAGCACCAAATATTTGACACATCATTGTGAAATTTGCTTGTGACCTATTTGCGATATTTTTGGTGGATGTTATTGAGGAATGTATTGAGATGGTCCCCAGTGTTTACATCAGCTCTCTTGACGGGCAGACTTTTTGTGACAGTCATGGAAAGCATGTACCCCTTGATTTTCATGATGTTGTCGTGTACTGTCTACATGAACATGACATGTGTAGGGTATTCAATCTTCATTTCAACACAAACCCTTGTGATTTAATGATTGAATATGGCAAATGCAAATGTAAGAAGACATTTGTCTTAAACAGAAATGTGGCCGACTGTAGGGGGGATGGTGGAGCAAGGGGCTACCCATCGTCAGGTTGGTGAAGCCATTGGTATGCACCATACGGTGATCACCAGACCTGGGCAAGATTTCAGCAGTATGGCACACCAGTAAGACGGCATGGTGGTGGCAGAGACAGGGCAACATCTGCAGCTGAAGACCGGTTTTTGATCATTCAGGTCCATAGGAACCGCTTTGCCACAGCGACCCGGCTTCACAGTGACCTTCAGAATGCATCCGGGGTAAATGTTTCGATGCAGATTATCTGGGCAAGGTTTGTGGTCCCCCCCCCCCCTCGAGAAGACCATGTATTCGCATTCCGCTGTCCCATAACCACTGCCAGGCATGATATGAATGGGCCATGGATCACGTTGGATGGACCAGAGAAGATTGGCAACCTGTCTTTTTTACAGATGAGTCAATGTACTACCTGGACCATACAGATAGGCGCTCTTGGGGTATGGATAAGACCAGGAGAGCGATTGCATGCAGCCAACATTGCTGAGCATGACCGCTATGGTGGATGGTCAATCATGGTCTGGGGCAGAATCAGCAGGGATGTATGTACAGAGCTCTGTGTCCTTGAACGTGGTACATTGATTGCACAGCGGTATATTGATGAGATCCTGGATGTCCACTTCAGATTGTATGCAGGTGAAGTGGGTGATAGATTCATTCTGATGGACAATAAAGCCCGTCCTCATGTTGCCCATGCTGTCAGGGAGTACCGACAGAGGCAGGGGATTGAGCGTATGGACTGACCAGCAAGATCCCCTAACCTCAATCCAATCGAACATGTCTGGAATGAGTTGCAGCTTGCAATTTCAGCCCATCCAGTCCAGCCAAGAAGTGGCCAGGAGCTTGGTGCCATGCTGGACCAAGAATGGAACAACATCCCACAAAGAACCACCAGGAACCTGATTGGGAGCAAGAGAAGGCGATGTCAAGCTGTAATTAACAGTAATGGGTCTCATACTTGATATTGAACCCATACCAGTTCACTCCGTCAACTTTTTGGCAAATTGAAAAAATTCCTCTTTTACCAATAATATCCATTTTCCATGGTTATCGTATTCAAAAGCTAAAAAATAATGTCAAACACAAATAAAATCTTATGTACTTAAATCATTAAAGATGTAAGTAAATAAAAAATATATACACTTTTCATTACAATATTTCAACTAAAACGTAAAACAGGTAGTTGGATATACTTGGTGCTTAGCAAACTTTGAGTAGTATAAGTACCACTCCATCTCCTGGGGTTCCCATGAGGAAAAGTGTGAGTTAGAACATTGACGACTTTGTAAAAATGCAAAATATTGAATTGTCTGATTATTTAAAAATACCTGTCCCATTTATTCATTTATTTATTGTTTTTTATTTCAATTTACAAACTGACTGCTTTTTATAGTTGATTAAGTTTTCTTAATAAAAAAAATTCATGAGATATTAGTTATTTTCTGTAATGTTTATTAATTACTCTTTCTTTCAAGAGGACTGATCAGCCCAGGCTTGAATTTTTTTTAAATTATTTCAAAATTGGCTGATCAGCTCTTTTAAAATTTTTCAACAACAAATAAAAGCAAAACCTGGTTTCTTTAAAACATTCCATAAACAGGCCTGAAAATAAGCAGTCTGACATTTGTGGAATGAAGTCCCCAGAGGGTGAATTTGATGAAGCTATCCCATACGATTTATCCTCTGGGTACCTCTTTCTGTTTAGTTTTGAGACCCTGATTTGCAGGGAAGCATAACTAAATTCTCCCTCTGAGGACCTCATTTTGCAGATGACAGTCGGCTTATTTTCTGGCCTGCCCATAAATTACCTGTAAATGGGTTTGGACATGACATTGTTGCAAAACTTTTGTTGTCTTGGTACATTTTCAGTTTCTACTGCTCTGGCAATGTGTATACAAACCTGGAAATAAGCAGATTGCCATCTGCTGAATGAAGACCCCCCCCCCCCCCCCCCCCTCCAGAAGTGAATTTGGTGATGCTACTCTGCACAGCAGGGTAGCATTACTAAATTTAACCTCTGTGAACCTAAAATCTGAATCAAGGTCTCAGGCCAAAACAGAAAGAGGTACCCAGGGAATAAATTGTGGGATTCCAGCTCATTGTATGGGGTAGCATCATCAAATTCCCCCTCTGGGGACCTCATTCTACAATTGACATATTGCTTATTGCCTGACTTGCGAGTAATCAGCATTAATTCCC
Source organism: Pictodentalium vernedei (assembly GCA_031216915.1). NCBI lineage: Eukaryota > Metazoa > Mollusca > Scaphopoda > Dentaliida > Dentaliidae > Pictodentalium > Pictodentalium vernedei. The sequence continues at coordinate 745,958,962 of CM062295.1, forward strand.
GTCAACTTAATTTAGCAGGAGCCATCAATAAAATAAACCTCGTATCAACATTACAATCAGGTCAATTGAATTGGCATTCCGAAAGGTAGACATTTTATGAGGCCCATCAATCAATAAAGTCATGTGACAAGAATATTAAGTCTGTGGTACACAATATCCTGCAGCATATTTGTCTCATACAAAATGATGGATTATAAATTTCCAAATGCTTTATTCATGAAAGAGCAATGCTATTCTTCATATTAAAGAAAAAAGTACATACAGATGTGATATATGAATATTGTACTCAACCTTCCATCCAACAAAATAAAAAAAAGTTAAAAAATTTATAGTAATTTATATATTTTTTATACTTACCAATGACCCAGACTTAGCTGGTGCTAACTCTAAAATATCTAGGGCCAAATGCAAATTTTAACCCCCAATCCCCCAAATTTGCATCTAAAACCAAAAACTACATGTCCTGTATGGTCCTCCATACTTTTACTCTACTGCGCATGTGCAGTGTCAAGGAGGTCTCGAAATTGGTGCGATTATCATTCTTACAACCAGTGCCTGGTAAACGTTATGTACTCAGCAGGGAGGTATGAGTTCCCAACTCATGGGAGGGCCATCCCCGTCTGAGTCATTGGTAAGTATAAAAAATATATAAATCACTATAAATTTTTTAACATTTTTATACTGTACCAATGACCCAGACTTAGCTGAATAGTAAAAAGGTTGGAGGGCCTAGGACATAAAGGAAAATCCAATAGACTCAATTACATATAACAGAACTATCCCCTGAAGGAGAAAATGAGAGATAGGCTTTACACGTATCTTTCTTATTTGTATTAAAAAGAAAGACACAACACCATTCTGTAATTGAGCGCAATAACATCAATGATCTCTATTAACGTTCAGTATAACCCTTTATACTAATATTTTTATGTATTTATTTATTTATTGATGTTTAAGGTCACATATTTATGCACAATGGCTAATCATGACCGTGACAGTTTTACGGGTGGAGGAAGCCGGAGTACCCGGAGAGAACCACCGAGCAACGACGAGCAGCTGCCAGCTCCCCAACATCGTAACTCTGCACTGCAGCACAGGCAGGGTTAGATTGGTTGAAGACATGCGTACCATCGACGTGCAGTACGCCTTAGTACACGGCGTCATCATGCCCCCACGCGGACAATGGAGATGAAGTGTCTTGCCCAAGGACATAACGCGGTTGCCGCAGGTGGGATTCGAACCGAGGACCTCTCGGCTTGCAGCCTGCACATCTACCTACTGAGCCACCGCACCCTCCTACTAATATTTTTAAAGGAAAGCCAATAAATAAGGAAGTCCGCAAAATGAGACTCTATATACTCATATAAAAGTGTTCGAGGATTGTATATTAACGCCCGATTAATACGTGATATATACAAATGTCTCGCACCGAGCAACACTTAACCCTTTACCCAACGAATTGCCTGCATCCGCCCACGTAATATGCAAATTCAGCAGTTGAAAAAATATTATTTTTCAAAAAATTTCAACAAAACCATATCATGTGACCCCTCGTTGGAACGAGCTTGTCAAGCTCGTTCCAACGAGAGGTCACATGACATGGTTTTGTTGAAATTTTTTTTTAAAATTTAAAAAATGATATTTAAAATAATAAATTTTGATATCGTCTGCATTGGGTAAAGGGTTAAAAAATATAACATAGATGAGTAAACATTAGCTTTACTTTAAAACCATCCCGGTACAGACTCGGAATTACTGACACTATAAAGCAGGTGACCTAAGGGAACATCCACCTAGCCCCCCCCCCCCCCCCCCCCCCTCCCCTTGCCCTGGATCAAATACTCCAGAGAAAAGAGGGCAGCAGGACAGAGTCACTGCTGGAACCGAAAGACTACATATATATAGTTGCCACTGTTTAGTGGACGACATTCTGAGTGAAAAATAACGGACCTAAACAATGCAGATCTGCAGAAAAGGACTCAATATTTCTCAGATACAAATTCGATAAAGTGGAGGGCTAAGAACAATATGCAGCCCTCACTAGATCTGTAAAAGCAACATTATTAGCGTAAGCCTATGATGTAGAAAGAACTCTTACTTCATGAGCTTAAAACTAAAGCACAGACTGCTGATTGAAGATATTATCATAAGCAGTACTGATAGTAAATTGAATCCATCTGACCATAGAATGGACCGAAATGTGAAGGAAGCTTCCACGGCATGTCCCACAACAGATGCCTGAGTAGATTAATCCACGGTCTTTGTGGAGGTAGAAATGCTACCAACAGAATTTTGCAATGAGATATATAACTTGAGCAATATCTGCTGAATCAACGGCGCTGGAAGATACGCATATCCTATTATTCCGTCTCACGGGATCGATAGAGCGTCTACTGCAAACGATCGAAGATCTAAACATTGTGACACATACTTCTGCAACTGATTGTTGAGATGCGTCACGAAAAAGTCGATCATTGAATACTCGTTTGTTGAAAGTCCATTCTGGAGTCAACAAGCGCCCCCTCAGAGAACGGAGTCCGCCAATACGTTCAGACAACCCGGAATATGACGGACCGATAGGAGAACTTGATGTTCTAGTACAAACAGAAAGATTCCTTCCGTTAACATGAATAACAGAATGGAATGATTGTCTCCCTAGTTCCGAAAATATGCTAATACCGTTGAATCGTCGGACAGAATTAGCACATGAGCATTCTGAAAAACGTTCATCCAATACCATAGCAAGCCAAAATGACATCATTCTTGATGTTAATGTGCTTAATTAGGAACTACAGATCCCAAAGACCCTGGCCCTTCAAATCCGTTGGGCTCAATGATACGACCCAACCTGTTTGACTGGCATCCGTCAAGACTGTAAAACTCGGATCCGGCAATTACAGTGGAACTCCCTGAGTTAACCACTGAAAACCTGCCCAAGCCTGAATCTCTTATTCACTCGATTGACAAGAAGATGTCCGTGTCGAGCGAAAAAAATCTTCACCCTCCAATTCTGGATCAGAATAAATTGGAGAGGACAAGTGCGTAACCGTCCCATCGGAATAAAATCGCGGCAGCTCCGCACAAACGTATCAGTCTCATGAGATCTCTCGCTGAGACCTTGTCTGAGTGAAGACAATAGTGAGCATAACAACTGATTAATTTCGCTCTAGGTAACGGCAGACGAACGAGAATGTTGTACGTTTCGAAGCTCATCCCCCTATGAATGACTTGGATGATACCAGATCCAACTTCTCCTCGTTTACTTATGAAACCGAGACATCGGAGCAACAGAAGCAGATCCTGCACATCGTTCTGAAGCGTTAACTCATTGCCGTACCTCTAAAGAATGTCGTCCAGGTAGGCCGACGTTATCGCAGACGAATGAGCTCGGAAATGAGTCATTACCGAGTTCGTTATTCGAGTGAAAGCCCAGGGGGCTAGAAGCACATTGCTCGGAACTGATACACGACTCCTATGATGAAGAAGCGAAGATACTTTCTGATCGCATGATGTACCATGACGTGAAAGTACGCATCTTGAGATCTACGCATGTAGCATAGTCGTACACCCGAATACTCGCTATGACCGATCGGATGGACTCTATATATAAAATTGGAGCCACGATCAACTTGTTTATCCAGCTTAGAATTATGAGTGAATGGAACGAGCCGTCTGGTTGTGAAACCAGAAAAGGATGGTTGTAGAAATCTGGAAATTCCTGGATTTCTACGATCTCTATCACGATCATTCCAGAAGAGACTGGACTTCTGATGGAAGCGAGCCTCTTTCCTGCTGACTTGACGGAAGCTGAGTCCATCTTGGACTTTGAGTTAATGGAGGTTTTCGTATGAAGGACAATTTAGTCCTTCCGAAACCACCCCTCGAATCCAAGGGACGTCCGTAAACTACTAACAATTAATTGAGAAACTCGATAGTCTTCCGCTCACTAGTACACGATAGAGGTTAATACCATTACCTCCTGGTCCTGCGAGGTTTGCGGAAGGAGAAGCCATGTCCTCCATGGCCCACACCTCGCCCCGTCGACCTAGGGGAATCTGACCGGATGTCTCTGTCAGAATTATGGCCCCTACCTGAGCCGCTACCCTGACGGTCTCTAGAGTAAGACCTAGAGGATGCATAGGAACCTCTATAGGAACTTCCCTTGGACGTATTCGTCCCAGAAGTGCCTGTCATATTCTTCTCTGCTGAATCCAACTATATGGAAGTGGATTTGAATAGCTGAGAGTCTGAAGCTTTCTTAGTTATCTGATCATAGACTGCGGAAAGCTTGCAGTCGAAGAAAACTCTCCGGAGACCGGAGCAAGAGAGTTTTTTCACCTCACTATCCACATGCGTGGATGTAGCCAGGGCCGCGTCACGTCTAACCAACTCCATATTGCCACTAAAAGAGGTTTACGTGAGGCCCTTGAAAGAACTCTTAAGGAGGTTGTACATCCTAGAATTCTTTTTCCTTTGAGACGTAATGATAACGTTCTGGTAAGGTGATCTGCATACGATGATGTGTCTAAGCTGACCCTGCTAGATGATATTGTCGTTTCCAATATCGTGTTTGGAATTGACATAGACGACGGTATAAACAATACTAGGTCCTGACCTGGTCGTCTAGATGCAGAGAACTCTCAGAATGCTCTGTCCTGCCGTTACAAAATATTCCATAAATTGATGAAAGGCAGATGTGGAGCATTTGCCGATAAGAAACCTGACCTGCCCATTTAGGTAGAAAGTTATATAAATACAGCGTCATTCAACAGATCAAATGTCCATGAGACATATCTGGACTATGTCGGAAACTGAGGGATGATGTCCCTAAACCGATAAGAATTCTGAGTCCAGTGGCGCTATCAGTCTCTTATCCAGCAACGCAGCAATTTTTGGTCCAGAGGAACAACATCAGAAGATAATGCCGGATGTACTCTATGGCAATTATGTTGTTCTGAAAGGGAAGATACAACTCATCCGTATCCCTTTCGCCATCCTGTCAGACCACTTGTAATTCTTGGTCGTCCGTGCCTGAAGCTGCAGCGGAACGTACCAACCCAGCTTCCTCGGATAATTCTTAATCCGACAGAGTTACTGTCGGGTGCTGGGATGCTGCGATAATTTGTGCTATCTGCAATAGAACGTCTGTAATGAAGGCCTATGGAGCTGCAGTCTTACAGAATTTAGCCGCTAGAAGCTCCTTGGACGTTGATTCCTGCATATTTCTAATATGCGAACGTCCGGAGTATGAAGGCCTCGTATCCTTGGCTACCAGATGGCGTGACCTGGTCGCCGTAGAATCCCTGGTCGGTGATGTTGGTTGAATATGACTGGTCACATAGCCAAGGTGCAGTCGCGTGTGCTGCCGTGAGGATGAGGAAGCCGAAAGAGCAGTCTCTCTGGACTGTCTATATAACGAAGCGTCCCGAGTAGTGGACGTATGCCCCGACTGAGGAACATTTTGTACCACAACATCTGTGCCCAGATGTTGTAGTACGAGAGAGGGACCTCTCTCACTCGCAGCCCGGATGGACCTGGACAAGCTAGGAACCGGACTAATAGGCTTCCTCTGTACCATCCTCGTATCCGTCGTCACTGGGTGTGCACATTGTATTTTATAGTGTTCGCATCACCCAAATTTCCTTCCTGGACCGCAATGGATGAACCCGGGTGCTGAGCCATTCGGTGAATGGTCGCGGCACCGGGCGAGCTAGCGCACGTCAAACCCTTCGATCGAACTAGCGAACTCCCGGGTAATTGACGTATCTGCATGAGCACTTTTGCCGCTAGCTCTTCATTTGACTGTGACGTCTGAAGCACACTTTACGAAGACATCACAGTAACAACACCTTGTTCATGTTACTCTATGACCTGTGGAGCCGCGGTCCTACGTGAATAATCCGCTGTAAGCTCTCGGGATGTTCATTCCTGCATTTAAATAATATGCGAACGTTCCAACTGGAAAGGTCTCGTATCCCTGGCTAGCAGATGGAGTGACCTGGTCGACGTGTATTCCTTGGTCGGCGAAGCAGGAGCACCAGGGACGTTCAATCCTGCATTTATATAATATGGGAACGTCCCCTGGAAATCTGTGGTCACATAGCCAAGGTGCAGTCGTGTGTGTTGACGAGGATGAGGAAGCCAATATAACAGCCGTGTTGGACTGTCATGCGGCGGAGCATCCCGAGCAGGAGGAGTAAGCTCCGACTAAGTGAACAAACATACAACAACATCGCGGCACAGATGTTGATGCAAAAGAGAGGGGGCCTCTCTCGCTCGTGGTCCGGGTGGACCTGGATGATCAAGCTACCAGACTGACAGGCTTCCTCCGTACTATCGTCGGATCCGTCATTGCTGGGTGTGCACATCTGACGTTTTATAGCGCTCGCATCACCCAATCTGCTTCCCTGGACCATGAAGGACGAACCCGGGTGCTGAGCCATTCTTTCCTGGTGAATGGTCGCGACATTGGGCGGACTAACGGGCGATCAATGCCTTTGATTGAACTAGTGAACTCCCGGCAATTGTCGTAATACCTTGAGCACTTCCCGCTAGCCCTAATATTGCAACGACGGAGACACACTTGTTGAAGACATCACGGAAACATCACTCTGAATTCTGAAAAAGAAACTGATAATATAGAGTGACCCTACAGAGAGAGGACCATAATGGACCCCTCACCGCTAACAAAATACCGTGACACACGTCTCCAACATTGTCATATCAATCAACACACACAGAGCAAGAATTAGTGAGACTACATTGACTATAAGAAACACAATGAACCTGTGAATTAGAGGAAGATATCCTCGCATTACAACTGAAGAATATTTTTTTAACATGAAAAAATATACACAGTCATATTACTCGCACTAACCCTTGAAATAAATATACATAATATATTATAATCCATTATAACATTTCAAAAGAAAATAATTTCCCCAAAAAAAATTTTTGAAAAAATTTTCAGAAGAGCCCAAGTTCCCAATGGGAACAATGAGCCCAAATGGATCCCAAAAAAGCCTAAGTGTGGACAAAAATTTTAAAATCATTTCAAAAAATTAATGTAACACTTACGGACAATATTAATGTATCTTGCTATGAACTGAACTTAGCAGAGGACAAGTAATCACTATAAGAAGTAACCGTCGTCAACATAGACAAAAAGTGTCAACAAACCGAAAACATGACTCCAGGCACTGATAAACATGGCCCGAAATCAGTTACCAATTTAAACACTGTCTGATGCAAAACAGAGACTTCCAGAGAAGAAACTGCAGAACATCAGATGGTAGATGCAGACCAAAATGCCTAACCACCCAAGGGTGAGGACGTAAACATGGGGAAAACAACAGAAAATAATTCTGTTTCCAAGCCAAAACACCCAAGAATTTTTAGTAATAAACATTACAAAAAATAAGCCAAAAGCATGGGAGAATAAGCTACGGGGGAATAAAGGAAAAGGAGAGAGGAAACACTGATTAAACAATGGAACATTCATAGCAAGAATGACCACAACAAGGTCATGCCTCGAAAATAGGTAACATGAATAATTTCGTAAAATAATTATAAGTTACAGCCCTGAACATTTGTTTCCACTGTTTTTTCCTCTCCTCCTTCTATTTCCTCCTTGTATCCACCATTTCTCTCATAATTATGTGTCTGGCATCCTTAAAACTGAGATTTATAAGTACAAATAACAGTGTAATTGTATTGAGAGCCAAACAAAGAATGATAATTGCGCCAATTTCAAGACCTCCTTGACACTGCACATGCGCAGTGGAGTAAAAGTATGGAGGACCATATAGGATATGTAATTTTTGGTTTTAGATGCAAATATTGGGGATTAGGGGGGTAAAATTTGCGTTTGGCCCTAGATATTTTAGAGTTAGCACCAGCTAAGTCTGGGTCATTGGTACAGTATAAAAATATACCTCTTCTAACAGCAGTTTTAAAGCTACAGTTTCTGTATATACATTTCCAAAGCCTTCTCATGAGAATGAGTCATACTCAACACATTCAACATAAAGTTATGGCATAACTTTGTCTTGGCTCCAAATCAGAATTCTACTCAGTTTTTTTTCAAATGTTAGAGAAAGTCACCAATTTGGTGGAGGATGCCTCCATTAACTCACTTAGGAAGAAAAAAAAAAAACATCAAAACTATGCTCAAGACTAACAATAATAAGACAATAAACTGAGGAATACAAAACTAGGTACTTGTTCTTGAATAAAGAAATAGTTCATGCTTAAAGCATACAAATGTTAGAAGCAAATAGAAATCATTAAACAATCCTCAGAAATTCATTTAAACTCTTTTTTTGTGATAATGTGAAGTCTATAGTATTATATGAAACATGATTTTGTTGGAGATTAGGCAAATTATTAATGGTGCCGACCAATTCAGAAGTGCAGATATCAAAGCATAATGCTTGACAAAAATCACATTATTTTCATACCATATGAGCAGCTAAGTAATGGACAACAAATAATGTCACTTGTTGGTAAATACAGAACCATATGATGTATTTGCAGCCTGTAAGCAACTAATCAAATCAGTCTAACACCTTCCTTACTATGTGGCATCAACCATAACAAGACAAGATAGAATACATTGAGGGTGGAGTATGGGGGATAGGTATCAATGAACAGAGTTGGAGTTTTTTCTGTATTTCACATGCACCAAAGGTGCATGTGAAATACAGGAAAAGCTCTGACAGTAGTTGATGATTCCTGTCCCCTTGTACTCTGAGCTGTGTTCTGTATTTATACCATGGTTAAACTTGAATTATGTGAATGAAGTAGATATTTGTGAAGAAAAATATCATCTTTGGTGGGCTATTTACTTTCTTGTTTGAGATTTTTGTGTCAAAGCATTTCATTTGTGTTATAACACTTAGATGTGAGTCTTCCATGGAAGACATGTGTCGCCTGCACTATATTTTAATATTTCAGACAGAAGTGGAAAAGGGGCATAACTCTGGAAAAAATACAGCGGATCAAAACATAAAATAGGAGGTGCACAATGCCATTATGTGATAAAGAATCACTGAAAGTTTCATCAAAATCCATTCATAGGTTAAAGAGGAGTGGCGGATAAGAGAAAGTGTGACGTGGACGATGCAAGACGACAAAAGTAATCCCTATATGTCGCTCCCCACTTCGTGGGGCGGCGACACAAAAATATCATCTTTGGTGGCCTGTTTACTTTCTTGTTTGAGATTTTTGTGTCAAAGCATTTCATTTGTGTTGTAACATCAATCAAGTATGTAATGACCGATCAAATGTTCTTACATTTAGATCAGGTTTCAAACATGGTGTATATACCACATCTCACAATGATTATATTGTATCAGATAATGCTGAATATACAGGTATAAAAATCACTCAACTGACAAAAGCCCACTGATTGATTTTTCACAAAGAGATCTTAAGTTTTTGTAAAAGTAATCCGTCTCACAAACTGCTTGGGTCCAGAAGATTTTTGTTGTTTACACCTTTACCAATCATGTTGGAAGGTGGGGGGGGGGGCTTGTTACCCTTTAACCCTTAAGGGCCTGGCCAAGTGTCCAGAATCCCCGACAGCCTTCAGTGGCTAAGCAGTGATTTCCAGTCAAGTGTTGACAAGAAACCACTGCCTATCTAATTTGTCTGTTGGAAACAACCTCCTCATGATGGCATGGTAAGAGCACCTGTTCTGAGGTTGTAAAAGTTGGAAATAGGCCTTTAAGGATTAAAATGTTGTCGTTTTATATTACCCAAAGTATCAATATCATTTTGTGGGGACCATGAGACCACTAAAAATGAGTTAGGGGCTTGACTTGAACAAACTTCTAAATCATCATTACAAAGCTGCTGTATTTACTTATTTCTTTATTGGTGTTTAAGGTCACAAACTTATACACAATGGCTAATCGTGACCGTAACAGTTTACCCAGAGTACTCAGAGAGACCCACCGAGCATCAACGAGCAACTGTCAGCTCAACATTCTAACTATGTTCAAGCTCTGCTCAAGCAGGGTTACAGCAGTTGAAGACAGGTGCACCATCGATGTGCAGTACACCTTAGTACACAGCATCATCGTGCCCCCATGTAGGCAACCGGGATAAAGTGCCTTGCCCAAGGACACAACGTGGGTCATGCCGAACGAGGATGCAAAGATGCTGTATCAAATATGGAAGCATTTGGAGTTGTGGTTTATGAGGGCTTTTTTCAATGCAATCTTCAATATCCACAGTGTTAAAATCTGGGGGACTCATAAAACCTCTAAATTAGACTCTAAGGTCTTGATTCAACAAACTTATAAATTATCTTTACAATGATGGAATATATCAAACATGGAAGTATTTGGTGCAGAGGTTTGGAAGAAAATATTAAAATGTTCTCCTATTACCCACAGACATGTGTACCACTGATATGACATAGAAAACTAGGCCACGGTGCTTCGCAATTGTGATCGCGTCTTACCCAAGGACACACCAGGTCAGAATCGAATCCACAGACTTTCAATTTCAAGCTCAAAACTAAAATAATGGAACATTCTCACTACTTGCCAAATAACTGTGAATAGAAAGCAATGGAATACCAATGATTTCTGACGTATCTCCAGTATAAAAAATGCCACATGATTAATGCCACAATATGTGTAAAGAGTTTTCTTTTGAGTTCCCACAAAATTCAGAAAAAAAAAATCCCTATTTATGAAACTGTATTATTTACTTATTACATATTTACTAAATATGTAATTTAGTAGGGAATATTTACTAAATGCCCACTTTAGTAGTGAATGTTAAATTACCACACATAGATTTAAAACTTTCTGGGTCATCTACAAGTTATATACTCCAACTGAAGAAAAACTATTAAAACTTAAATGGTCCCCGAGAAAGAAAAACAAAATAAGGATAAAAAATTCCATTGACCAACCTGAAAGGTGTAATAGTCTAGTAAAGTATTACTAATATATAATGGAAACTACAAATGAACCATATAATCAACTGTGGATTGAAATTTGTTTCTGTCAGAATACCAGAACTTTATTATTACCTATGATGTTGAAAAGATTTTGAACTTCTAAATGGCGCATACAAGTGCTTTTGTATTGGTGATCTTATGTTGGTACAGAAAGCTAATAGAAATTAAGTGAAAAGGTTTCAGGGTTGCATGCATAATTATGGTGGTGGTAGTGGTGTGAATAGGGATGGGGTGGGAACTGAAATTAAAATGAGATTATCTGAAATGCAGGATTGTGGGTGGAGCCCAATTTAAGAAATAAGAAAGTGTGAATAGGTTTTGTTTTACAACAAAAAACTGCTTAGACTACACAAAAGTACAACACAGGATCAGTTGTGAAAAAGAATCTAATCTACCTTGCTCATCCTGAAGCATCTAGGAATATCTTGAAAAGTATTAGGTGTTAGATATGTGCAATAACAAACTCATAAAGATTTCATTCCACACATTACCATGAAAAAACAAATGTGAATATACAATCACATTCCAATAATACTGAGCAAACTAACCTTGCTATGCGTTTTCAAAACAGAACACGTATTTAAAATAAACAGAAGAATTTTTTTTAAATTTTCACCTTTAACACTTTGAAGCTTTGAAAACCGAATAAACTTTTCCTGCCATAGGTTACCAGGTTCTATTTTACCAGAAAAACAGAATTTCTTAGCCCCCAGGGAATAAGCCCTGCTACACTTTCTAGAGTTCCTACGAACAGTGTCATTTGGACAAATATACAATATTTAACCCTCTGTGCACCTCTGTGCAAAAATAAAAATTTTAACCACTAAACTTTTCTCTTAATGCTACAGGGAATTAACCAATTCAATCTTGTTTGACAGAGCTCAATGAGCTCTGTCAAACAAGACTGGATTGGTTAAATTTCTAGTTGAATTATGGGAAAAATCTGCAAGTTAAAAGTGAAGGAACAATTGATGTGCAATGCACAGCATCATGGTTCACCAATATGGGCATGGCCATCGAGAGGGGGGGGGGGGAGGGAGAGCCAGGGTAGTAACTATGGGGCCCGGCAGTCTGGGGGTGGGGGGGTGGGGCTGCGAGGACGAAGCCACGCCAGCCGAGACAGCTAGCTTGCGAGCTTTTTTCAATGCCCAGTGTGTGTGAATCGACAGGATGGCCCATGAATTCACTAGTAAGCATATATTCCTTTCAAGAACTGTCTAAGTTATTAGATATATAGTGGGTCGATCCGCCCACAATATGCTGTTCTGTAATTCGGTTATATAGACGCCCCGCTTCGATATTCCCCCTTCCCCCCCCCCCCCCCCTCGGGCCCGTATTTTCTCTCGCCGACACTGGATATGGGTAAGCAGGATTAAGTGTTTTGCCCAGGGACACAATGCAGTTACAGATTTATTTATTGGTGTTTAAGGTCACATAATTATGCACAATGGCTAATCATGACTGTGACAGTTTTACGGATGGATGAAGCCGGAGTACCCGGAGAGACCCACCGAGCAACGGCGAGCAACTGTCAGCTCCCCAACATACTAACTCCACACAGCAGGATTAGCATTGGTTGAAGACAAGTGCACCATTGACGTGCCGTATGCCTTAGTACACAACACCACCGTGCCCCCACGCAGGCAATGGAGATGAAGTGTCTTGCCCAAGGACACAACGTGGTTGCTGCAGGTGGGATTCGAACCGAGGACCTCTCGGCTTGGAGCCTGCACCTCCCCCAAAGTTACAGATTATAGGATCAAACTGTCAAGCTTTCAGTTTAAATTCCAATGCTCTCACCACCACACTCCCAGTCTCGTTTATATTCGAAGAGAGAAACAATTTGCAAAATTTCTTGTCAGTCCATTTCTGAATGTTTCTTATTAACTCTCTGCACACTGATGATGAAATATAAAAATTTCAACTTGCAAATTGTTTTTCATAAAGCAACTAAGAATTTAACTCAGTCAACCTGGATTGAATTAGTTAAATTCCAAGCTGCACTATGATGAAATATGAGCAAATTTCAGCATTTTGACATCAGTGTACAAAGAAAAACACTAACTAACAAGAAGCCAAAACTGTGATTAGGGAGACGATTAGAATCACCCTTGTTCTGATTAAAGTTTGGTACTCTGGAAAAAACATTCAAGCCAGTTTGAGAACACAATTTATTCTTCTCTTCATACTGTTGTTTTGTTTAAAGGGAATTGAATGAAAAGAAAATAAGATTTCGGATTTTAGAATGTGACAAAAAACATAGATAAGGCACCACAAAGTAGATCTTATTTCTCAAGCCATTTTTTTGTAAAATTGCATGTGGTGGGCAGTTTTTTATTTCATTTTTACCTGTGTCGCAAGCGGCAGAGCAGGTCTAGTAACTGCTTGACTCTGTCCGTCAGTCCGAAACACTTCTTCTGTCAAAGTTTTTTTTGCTTCTATGAAAGGGAATGATTTTATATTTGGTCTGCTGCTTTATAATGATGAGTTGTATCGAGTATCTAATTTTCAGATCTGTCGTGCAGCCACTTCCTGTTTGCAGATACTTTGAAGTCTGTTCATCTCTTTAATCAATTGCATGTAGCGACGCAGGTCCAGACCCGGTATTGGTCTTGGCTTGTTTAGTAATTATTTCTTCACCATTAAAAGTTCATGTTCTTGGTTTGTTTTATGTTTTAGGCCTCATACTCTACAGAATAGTATGGATGATGGTGTATTTCGACACTTGAGTGCAAGAAGGCTTTGCAATGCTAAAGCATTGCAAAGCTTTGTTGCACTCAAGTGACAAATTTATCAATTTTATTAACTTGGGTAAAATATCAGACATAAACCATTTTAATTTTACTTTTTAAAGTTTGCATTGCTTATAATTTATTTATTGGTGTTTAAGGTCACATACTTATACACAATGGCTAATCATGACCGTGAAGGTTTTGTGGGTGGAGGAAGTCGGAGTACCCGGAGAGAACCAACGAGCAACTGTCTGCATTGGTTATAAAAAGAGAGCCAAAAGAACCATGCAGAAGGGCTTGAGAAACAGATTTTTTACTTTTTTTGGCCTAAGAAATGCATTTTGTCACTAAATTTTAAATACCTTCTACTAACAAGTGTCAACACGAATCAGCTTTTTGGCGCTAACACTAGTACAGAGGAACCCTATTTGAGTGTTCAGCTAGTTTGCCAAAGAAAAATAAGCAATTAACAAGAATACTCTTTTTAACAGAATATGGTAATTAGAGACCTAATGCACAATGAATGACGACTAATGAGAATTCTGAATGGGGTAGTACATCACTGAAATTTGTGTTCTACCCATCAGCTGTTTTTTTTCCCTCATCCGTAGTTATGATTACAATTTCTCATTAAAACATGCAGATATATCATACTGCAAAAAGTCTGAGAGCATTTCTCTGCCACTTTATGTGGGGGGTCACTCTAAGATTATGTTCTTAAACTGTAGTCGCCATGTGGCCTAAATTTCCTTCTCTTACTGGCAATCAAATCATTCACAACACAAGAAAACTGCAGATCACAAAACAGACTCTTAGTCGTCAATTCTGCAAAACTGTTTTTTGACCAACCAGTGAATTTACGGCTACTATTGACCATTCATATTTTTTATCAGTCGTCCATTATCTGAAAGGTGTCAATTGTCCTAAAATATGTGATAAACTGAGTATTTATTTTATTATATTTCATTCAACAGCAAGCATGGAGCACTTTCCAACTAGATATAATAGATGAAATTCTTATATAGCACGAGCAAAGAAAACAAGAGGCCCCACAGGGCCTGAAGCGCTCATCTTGAACAGAACACAATTATAAACAGAGTCCAAGAATGAGTCCACATGAAGCAATCCATATCCATAGGCTACACTGTCAATCCTCGAGTCCCTCAGGAGTGACAAAAATAATCTGGGCATCACGCCTTTTCTTCAGTTGATCATAAGGTAGCGCTCCCCTATAAAGACCCTTGATACAACCTATGTGGATTAATCTTCTTTACACCCCTCTAGAGGGTACTGAATACAAAATTTTTAATTGTTCAGCAAAATGGCCAATTCAAGCTCCCATAGGGAGCCCAAATATTAATCCAGACTCTCGATTTGAACACAGTTGAATCTGACTTCCCCAGAGATGTTGTGTACCAAATATGAATGATTCTGACTGTTGGATCTGAAGAAGAGAAATTTTAAAGAAATTTCTTCATATTGCACTAAGTTAAAATTTGGGCTACCATAGCGAGCCCAAATATGAAACTATGGATTCGATTAGAATAAATTTGAATCTGACCACCTAGAGATGTTGTATACCAAACATGAAAGCATTCTGACTAGGGAATCTCAGGAAGAAGATTTTTTAAGAAATTCCCTCATATTGTACTAAGTTAAATTTCAGGTTCCCATATGGAGCCCACATATTAACCCAGGCACTCGAATTGAACAAACTGGAATCCGACCTCCCTAGAGATGTTGTATACCAAATATGAATGCATTCCAACTGGTGGATCTGAAGAAAAAGATTTTTAAAGAAATTTCCTCATATCGCACTAACTAAAAATTTGGGCTACCATAGCAAGCCCAAATATATACCTAGGGATCTCATTTGAACAAACTTGAATTTGGCCCCCCCCCCCCCCCCCCCACCAGAGATATTGCATACCAAATATGAAAGCATTCTGATTGGTGGAACTGAAGAAGAAGATATTTTAAAATTATCCCCATACTGAACAAAGTTAAAATTTGGGCTTCTGTAGGAAGCCCAAATATTAACCTAGGGACTTGGTTTGAACAATCTTGAATCTGACCCTCATAACAATGATGTATATCAAACATTAAAAGATTCGGACTGGTAGTTTTGAAGAAGGTTTTGAAAGAATATTTCCCATAGTACCCTATGTAAAAAATTTGGGCTCCTGTATTGAGCCCAAATATGAACCAATGGGCTTTATTTTAACAAACTTGTATTTGATCCCCCTATGAATGCTGTATACCGAATATCAAAAGATTCTGATGATTGGTTCTGGAGAAAAGATTTATGCTGACTCAGCATTTTTTCGATGCCCATTACAGAACATCCTAACATAAGCGATGGCAATTTTTTTTCACCACTCTATTTTACTGGTCCTAAAGATACTTCATACCAAATAAAAGCTTTCTGTTCCATGTGGTTTGGGAATATGGGCGTTTGCAAATATTTTTATTTTTAGCTCCCAGGGTTCCCATGGGGGTGCGGGAATTTATTTTTTTTGCATAGGTCAAGTGCTTATGACCCAATAATACCACATACCAAATTTGGTTCAAACCAGACCATCAGTTCAGAAAATAGAAATTTTGGGTGGGGCCAAAAATCTTACCCCTCCCATTACAAAGTCAAATATTGCTTCACGAACTTCGTTTGGACAAACTTGATACTACACCTCAAAAGGAGGTTTCATAGCAAATATCAAGTCATTGTACACACTGGTAAATGAGAAGAAGATTTTACAAATATTTTGGAGCTTTTTCCCCCACTCCCTCCCTATAGGGCTGGGCATGTTGAGTTGAACAAAAATGAAATGCCCCTTTGGGACCATCACTCACACAAACTTTCACTTGAATTTCCCAGTGGCTTTGGAGAAGACCAAAACATGGTGTTGACGGAAGACGGACGGAGAGCGATGAGATTAGCTAAGCTTGACTTTGTCAAGATGAGCTAAAAAGGTATGTAAGGCTGGACTAATTTTTAGGTTCTCAAACTCATTTCAAAAATTTGGTGTTACCCTGTTAACTGAACAGTCACATTCTCAAAAATTATTCAATTAATAAGGAGTATACAATTAACAGGAATTTGGTCACTTTCAGGTATTCTAGAGATAAACTGAGAATTTATTTTATTATATCTTATTTGACAGAGTTCTTTGAGTTCTGTCAAACAAGGTATAATTGATAAAATGCCTGTATTGGATATGGTGAGGCCAAAAAGGTCTATAAATAAGGGGAATTTAGTGATTATCAAAGTAATTTCTTAACATATTACAAGATTTTTTATTCAATTAACAGGAGTTTATTCTACAACCACAAGCAATTAACTGGTCAATTTTGTACTGATGATATGGTAAATGGTTTTGTGTGTGGAAGTTATATTCAATTAATAGGGTTATTCAATTGAGATGGCAAATTAAGTGGATTCTACTGTACCCTTAAAGATGAACATTGATTTATTTGAACAATAAACTTCACAAATTACTTTGATTCTGTTAACCCTTTACCTAACATGAAAAGCAGACGACACTTGCAAAAATAATTCTTGAATAACTATTTTTTTAAATTTTTTGTCTCAAAAACATAGGTTATGACCCCTCGTTGGAACGAGCTCGAGGAGCTCGTTCCAACGAGGGGTCATAACCTATGTTTTTGAGACAAAAAATGAAAAAAATAATGAAAATTAATAGGCGATTTTTGAGAATAGCACTAGCCGGTTTTGGCCGTTACGTTACGTAAAGGGTTAATCTGTTAATCCTTTACCCTTCGCACTTTTAAGATCCCAAAAACAGAACCACTTTCCTAAATAAATTTTGACAATTTTCATTTCATAAAAAACTTTGCTTTTTACTATTTATTAGGGTAAATTTACGTGGCACAGGCATAGCAAAAATTATGTAAAGGATTCTCTTGTTCAACAGAAATGAATGTTAAGACACACAATGCTTTTAGAGAGGTTACCTTACAAATTTGACATGCCTCAGTTTTAAACAGATCATTCATTGTTATTAGCAGTTAACCTACAGTTCATTAGAATGTGAAATCATAACAAAGAACAAGAGGCCCCACGTGGCCTTAATCGCTCACCTGACAAAGTGACTCTAAGAAGTATTTTAGGTCACCTTCACCATGTCATGCCTCATCAACATTAACTGGTTGAGTGATAGATTTTGTTTGAAGTTCAACATTTGTTACCTAAAATTAGTTTTAGGCCAATCTCCAATGATTTTTAATAAAGCAAATTTATCTCTGCAGACAAACTGGTTTAGCATGAAGCACAAACAAGGAATGTGAAGAGATAGCCTTGGACATCTCTCCCCAACTGTGGATATCTTCCATGTGCTACATGTATGTATTTGCATGCAAGAAAACAAAAATTTTCACAAATTTTCCAAAATATTAGTTTTTTTTATCATCATTGGAACAAGCTCAAACAGCTTATTCCAATAGGGTTATGGGATGATCAGATATATTTTTGAGACAGAAATGTGAATATATAAATAATGGTGTTTTTTTGTGAATGATGCTGGAGAATTTTGCGTAAAGATATGGTAAATGGTTTGTTCTAGATACAGAATGATGCAAAAGTATTTAAATTTGATTAGGCAAGTTGTTCCTATAATGCATTTAAAAATTGAAGTAACTGTTTTTTTGCTGACAAACTTTTAGATGTGTGTGTCTGTGTTTGTGTGTGTGTGTGTGTGTGTGTGTGTTTGTGTGTGTGTGTGTGGGGGGGGGGGGGGGTAAGAGTGTTCTTGCAAACAAAATTCCTGAATAAATGGAAAATTTTATTTTTTGTGTGAAAGACATAGTGCGTGAATGTTGATTGGAACAAGCTTAGAGAGCTCATTTTAATGTGAAGTCATAAAGCTGTGTTTTACGTACGAAATTCTGGAATAACTAAAAAAATTGCTTTTTTGACTCAAAAAGCATGGTGTGCGACCTCTCATTGGAAGCTCATTCCAATGGGGTATTTACAAGCGATAAGTACATGTATGTTTAAGAGACAAAAATTAAAATTTGAATAGCGATTTTTGCGAAGAATGCTGACAAGTTTTGGCAGTTATGCTGGTAAAAAGGTAAGATATGCAAAGTGGTTGTTTTTAGAGGCGACATTTAATTAAGGGGAATTAACCCTTGATTACTGAGGTAACTTCTAAAAGTACTGAAATTTCATGAAGCAATGTGAATAACAGACAACAGTTGCCTAAAAATTTCATGAATAACTAAAATTTTTATTCCTTTGTCTCGAAAACATGGCATATGACCTTTGTTGGAATGAGCTGAATGCGTGTGTTCCAATGAGGGGGTCATAAAATTTGAACGGAGATTTGTGTGAATAATGCATTAGTACTGCTAGATTTGGGTAAACGGTTCACCCTGGATACCACCCCTTCTATAGTAGATCTTTTCTGCAAATTTTGTCTAAGATTCTATCAACTTTACAAATAAATACGTTCATGAATCACAATCAGATCCACCCCACAATGTTGCATACCAAATATCAAAAGATTCTGCCTGCTGGATCTGGAGAAGAAGATTTTTTAAGAAATATGCCTGAAATGCACTAAGTTAAAATTTGGGCTCCTATACGGAGCTCAAATATAAACCCAGGGGGCTGATTTGAACAAACTTGAATCAGATCCACCCCACAATGTTGCTTACCAAATATGAGAAGATTCTGAAGCTGGATCTGGAGAAGAAGATTTTTTAAGAAATTTGCCTGAAATGCACTAAGTTCGAATTCGAGCTTCTATAGTGAGCCCAAATATGAAACTAGGAAGCCGATTTGAACAAACTTGAATCAGATCCACCCCACAATGTTGCATACCAAATATCAAAAGATTCTGCCTGCTGGATCTGGAGAAGAAGATTTTTTAATAAATTTGCCCGAAATGCACTAAGTGCGAATTCGGGCTTCTATATTAAGCCCAAATATGAATCCAGGGGGCCGATTTGAACAAACTTGAATCAGATCCACCCCGCAATGTCGCATACCAAATATCAAAAGATTCTGCCTGCTGGATCTGGAGAAGAAGATTTTTGAAGAAATTTGCCCAAAATGCACTAAGTTTGAATTCGAGCTTCTATAGTGAGCCCAAATATGAATCCAGGGGGCCGATTTGAACAAACTTGAATCAGATCCACCCCGCAATGTTGCATACCAAATATCAAAAGATTCTGCCTGCTGGATCTGGAGAAGATGATTTTTTAAGAAATTTGCCTGAAATGCACTAAGTTCGAATTCGAGCTTCTATAGTGAGCCCAAATATGAATCTAGGAAGCCGATTTGAACAAACTTGAATCAGATCCACCCCACAATGTTGCATACCAAATATCAAAAGATTCTGCCTGCTGGATCTGGAGAAGAAGATTTTTGAAGAAATTTGCCTGTTATGCACTAAGTCCGAATTCGGGCTTCTATATTAAGCCCAAATATGAATCCAGGGGGCCAATTTGAACAAACTTGAATCAGATCCACCCCGCAATGTTGCATACCAAATATCAAAAGATTCTGCCTGCTGGATCTGGAGAAGAAGATTTTTTAAGAAATTTGCCCGAAATGCACTAAGTTTGAATTCGAGCTTCTATAGTGAGCCCAAATATGAATCCAGGGGGCCGATTTGAACAAACTTGAATCAGATCCACCCCGCAATGTTGCATACCAAATATCAAAAGATTCTGCCTGCTGGATCTGGAGAAGATAATTTTTTAAGAAATTTGCCTGAAATGCACTACGTTCGAATTCGAGCTTCTATAGTAAGCTCAAATATGAATCTAGGGAGCCGATTTAAACAAATTTGCATCAGATCCATCCCACAATGTTGCATACCAAATATCAAAAGATTCTGCCTGCTGGATCTGGAGAAGAAAATTTTTTAAGAAATTTGCCTGAAATGCACTAAGTTTGAATTCGAGCTTCTATAGTGAGCCCAAATATGAATCTAGGAAGCCGATTTGAACAAACTTGAATCAGATCCACCCCACAATGTTGCATACCAAATATCAAAAGATTCTGCCTGCTGGATCTGGAGAAGAAGATTTTTTAATAAATTTGCTTGAAATGCACTAAGTTCAAATTTGGGCTCCTATACTTAGCCCAAATATAAACCCAGGGGGCCGATTTGAACAAACTTGAATCAGATCCACCCCGCAATGTTGCTTACCAAATATGAAAAGATTCTGCCTGCTGGATCTGGAGAAGAAGATTTTTTAAGAAATTTGCATGAAATGCACTAAGTTCAAATTCGAGCTTCTATAGTGAGCCCAAATATGAATCTAGAAAGCCGATTTGAACAAACTTGAATCAGATCCACCCCACAATGTTGCAAACCAAATATCAAAAGATTCTGCCTGCTGGATCTGGAGAAGAAGATTTTTTAAGAAATTTGCCTGAAATGCACTAAGTTCGAAATCGGGCTCCTATACTGAGCCCAAATATGAACCCAGGGGGCCGATTTGAACAAACTTGAATCAGATCCACCCTACAATGTTGCATACCAAATATCAAAAGATTCTGCCTGCTGGATCTGGAGAAGAAGATTTTTTAAGAAATTTGCCTGAAATGCACTAAGTTCGAAATCGGGCTCCTATACTGAGCCCAAATATTAACCCAGGGGGCCGATTTGAACAATCTTGAATCAGATCCACCCCACAATGTTGCTTACCAAATATCAAAAGATTCTGCCTGCTGGATCTGGAGAAGAAGATTTTTTAAGAAATTTGCCTGAAATGCACTAAGTTCGAATTCGGGCTTCTATAGTAAGCCCAAATAGGTATCCAGGGGGCCGATTTGAACAAACTTGAATCAGATCTACCCCGCAACATTGCATACCAAATATCAAAAGATTCTGCCTGCTGGATCTGGAGAAGAAGATTTTTGAAGAAATTTGCCTGTTATGCACTAAATTCGAATTCAAGCTCCTATAGTGAGCCCAAATATGAATCTAGGGAGCCGATTTGAACAAACTTGAATCAGATCCACCCTACAATGTTGCATACCAAATATCAAAAGATTCTGCCTGCTGGATCTGGAGAAGAAGATTTTCAAAGAAATTTGCCTGAAATGCAGTAAGTTCAAATTTGGGCTCCTATACTGAGCCCAAATATAAACCCAGGGGGCCGATTTGAACAAACTTGAATCAGATCCACCCCACAATGTTGCATACCAAATATCAAAAGATTCTGCCTGCTGGATCTGGAGAAGATGATTTTTTAAGAAATTTGCCTGAAATGCACTAAGTTCGAAATCGGGCTCCTATACTGAGCCCAAATATGAACCCAGGGGGCCGATTTGAACAAACTTGAATCAGATCCACCCTACAATGTTGCATACCAAATATCAAAAGATTCTGCCTGCTGGATCTGGAGAAGAAGATTTTTTAATGTTTTTCCCATTGCCTACAGTGTTAAAAAGTGCTGACTCAGCACTTTTTCAAAGTCCCGAAACTGTACCCTATGATAAAACCGATGGCAATTTTTTTTTACCAATCCTTTCTGTTGGTCCTAAGGAAGCTGCACACCAAATAAAAATTCTCAGTGCCGTGCAGTTTTGGAGATATGGGCGTTTTAAATTTTTTCTATTTTTAGCTCCTGCGGTTCCCACGGGGCTGCGGGAAAATTTTTTTTTGCATAAATCAAGTACTCATGACCCAATAAGCCCTCACATAAAATTTGGTTCAAATCAGCCTCTCGGTTTGGAAAATAGAAATTTTGGGCGGGGCAAAAAATTTTGCCCCTCTCATAACAACGCCAAGTATAGCCCCACAAACTTCTCTTGAACAAATCTGAGTCTACACCTCAAAAGGAAGCTGCACACCAAATATCAAGTCTCTGCTACTGCTGGTTCATGAGAAGAAGATTTACAAAGATTTTGGTGCCCCTTGGGGGCGTGGCACCACCCAGGAGGAGGGGCAACTTCATTTGAACAAATCTGAATTGGCATTAGGTAATAAACATTTAGCCAACATTTGAATAAAATTGGGCTAGTGGTTTAGGAGGAGAAGTCGATAATGTAAAGTTAACGCCGGACGGACGACGACGGACGACGGACGACGGACGACGGACAGAAAGTGATTAGTAAAGCTCCCCTTGAGCTTCGCTCAGGTGAGCTAAAAAGTGTTAGTTATAACTAGAAAAATTTCTGGAATATGTTTCTAAGTATTTATTTATTTATTGGAGTTTAACAAAACTTTCGACAGCCAAGGTCACCTTGTGTCGGGTAGTTTCACAGGTGGTAGTACCCCCAGAGAAAAGCACTGAGCAGCGGTGAGCAACTGTCAGACTCTCCAATGTACAGTACGTGGAGAGTGGATTGTAATTAAATCACCCACGGAGTGGAGTTATCACCCAAACTATAACTTTCAAATTTTGTATTTATTGACCAAAACACAAGCAATGTTTCAGCCAATGGACCTCCGGGTTGAACCCGGAGGTCCATTGGCTAAAACTTTGCTTGTGCTTGTTATGCTTTTCAACAAATTTGCAATTATTTTCTTGGGTGGAATCTCCACTCTGCGGGTGATTTAGTGATAATACACTCTCCACGTACTGTACTAACTCCAAAGAAGCAGGGTAAGCACTGGTTGAATACAGGTGCACCATCGATGTGAAGTATGCCTTAATACACGGTGTCACCATGCCCTCATGTGGGCAATCAGGATTAAGTACCTTGCCCATGGACACAATGCAGTTACCCCTGGTAGGGATCGAACCATGAACCTCTCAGTTTGAAGTTCAATGCCATAACCAATAAGACGCCATGCCGCTCCCATTTCTACTTACACTAGAGCTTTTAAAAAATAGAAAAAAAATTATGGTGATTATTTATATTTATTTATTGGTGTTTAAGGTCACATATTTCTGCACAATGGCTAATCATGACCTTGACAGTTTTACGGGTGAAGGAAGCTGGAATACCCGGAGAGAACCACCGAGCAACTGTCAGCTCCCCAACATACTAACTCCACACAAGCAGGGTTAGCATTGGTTGAAGACAGTGCACCATCGATGTGCACAGTGCCTTAGCACACAACGTCACCATGCCCCCACATGGGCAATGGGGGTGAAGTGTCTTGCCCAAGGACACAACGCGGTTGCCGCAGGTGGGATTAGAACCGAGGACCTCTGGGCTTGCAACTTGCACCTCTATCTACTGAGCCACCGCGCCCCTTAATTATGGCGATTAAAACAAAAGATACACAACTGTGTTGTATATCAAAAGATACACAACTGTATCCAAAAAAGTTTTATAGCAGGTGCAAATACAACATGTTGAAAAGTTATCAATAACTTTGGAGTTGGGACCTCAATAAGATTCACTTGTGTACCTAACATGATGTTGTTGCACCATAGACTGACTGACCAACATTACCAAAGTATTTTTAAAGTTGAGTTTGATGATAATGAAAGTGTCAATAACACTGTGGCTCAACTTGTCAAGACAAAGACATGTACATGTATAGTGTGTGACACAGCAATGACAAACATCAAGGTAATGACCTGACAACAAAGGTACATGCAATGCAAAGTATTGCAACAGTCTGTACATAAATGCTGACCGTAGCCTGTAACAAATGTGTAGGTAAAGTATTGTAAAGGTGGGCGACAGTTAGATGCTAAACTAGAAAAGAAATCTTTTGAGTCCCAGAATGGGTCTGACTGAACCCAAAAATATTTGTTCTCATAGCACAGTGATAACAAAGGCACCCAAAAACACTTGTTCCTGTCACAAGGTGATAACAAAGGTACCCCAAGAAGTTTTGTGAAGATCAGTTCAAAAATACAGACTCCAGCCCGAGCCGTATTGACATGTGCACTTACTGAGTATAAGTAGCACTGAACAACATAATTTCGGCACGAGAAAAAAACCCTGTATTGTATGTGATGTATTCCATGTTACTAAATATTCCTACAAAAATTTATTCAAATCAGAACTTTCATATAGAAGTTCTGTACAAAAAACTGATTGCACTAACTAAAGTACATAAATGTTGCTGGCGACCACCTTGAATTTTGGACTGCACCCAAAAGCACTCGTCTCGTCCCACGGTGACAACAAAGGTACCAAAGAATTTTCATAAAGATCGGTTCATAAATATGGCCTCTAGCCTAAGCCATATAGAAATTGTGTACAAAAAACTGATTGGACCTAATTTCGGTACAAAATGGCCACTGGCAGCCATCTTGAATTTCGGACCGCACCCAGAAACACTCGTTCTCATCCCAAGGTGATAACAAAGGTACCCAAGAAGGTTTGTGAAGATCGGTTCATAAATACAGACTCTAGCCCGCGCCGTATTGACATGAGCACTTACTGAGTACAAGTAGCACTGAATAAATCAAAGTTCTTATAATTTTCATAATTTTTGCACGAGAAAAAAACCTGTATTATATGTGATGTATTCCATGTTACTAAACATTCATATAGAAATTTATTCAAATCAGAACTTTCATACAAAAGTTCTGTACAAAAAACTGACTGCACCAATTTTGGGACAAAATGGCCACCGGCAGCCATCTTGAATTTTGTACAGCACCCCAAAACACTCATTCTCGTCCCAAGGTGATAACAAAGGTGCCCAAGAAGTTTTGTAAAGATCGGTTCATAAATATGACCTCTAGCCCGAGCCGTATTGGCATTTGCAGTTACAGTGCTGAAAGTAACATTAAATAGATCAAAGTTGGTCTAATCGGCATAATTTCTGCACGAGAAAAAAACCTGTATTATATGTGATGTATCCCATGGTACTAAACATTCACAGAGAAAATTATTCAAATGGAAGGTCTGCGCAAAAATCTGATTGCACCTAATTTTGTACAAAATGCCCACCAGTGGCCATCTTGAATTTCAGACCGGACCCCAAAACACTCGTTCTCACCCCACGGTGATAACAAGGCTACCCAAGAAGTTTCATAAAGATTGGTTCATAAATACGGCCTCTAGCCCGAGCCGTATTGGCATTTGCACTTACAGTGCTGAAAGTAACACTAAATAAATCAAAGTTAGTCTACTTTGCATAATTTACGCACAAGAAAAAAACCCGTATTATATGTGATGTACCCCATGGTACAAAACATTCATACAAAAAATTATTCAAATCAGAGCTTTCATATGGAAGTTCTGCGCAAAAATCTGATTGCACCTAATTCTGGTACAAAATGGCCACCAGCGGCCGTTTTAAATTTCGGATCGGACCCCAAAACACTCGTTCTCGTCTCACAGTGATAACAAAGGTACCCAAAAAGTTTCGTAAATATCGGTTCATAAATACGGCCTCTAGCCCGAGCCGTGTGTACGGCGTGATGGACGGACAGATGGAGACAGACAGATGGACAGACAGGTGACAGGCCATGGCAATACCTCAAATTTGGCTTTGCCAAAGTTGAGCTAAAAATGAAACAAATCCATAAAGGGCAATGACTCTGACCAAAATACTCGAATAACATCTGGATTAAGCATGGGGATTGGTATAAATATATAGGATATACATGCACACTAAATAGGATGTCATTCTGCCTTGTGTCTTCAAAAACTTGTCCAAGTCCATGAAGGGCAATAATACGGACACAAATACTCTTAACATCTGCATTGAACATGAGGTTAAACATCAATAAGATAAAGATGCATACCAAATATGACATCATCCCACCAAGTAGTTTTAAAATTATTGAGTTTGTAAACTTGTTGATCACAAACTGCTTGTCACAGATAAAAATATCTACTGTTAGCCACTCATATCTACTGTTAGGCTGACATTACCAAAGTATTTTTAAAAGTATTAAGTTTATAAACTTGTTGGTCACAGACTGACTGACTGACCGACATTACCACAAAAAAGAACTGACTGCTTGTCACCGCTAAAAATATCTGTCAGCCACTGATATATACTGTCAGGCTGACATTACAAAAGTATTTTAAAAGTTATTGTGTTTATAAACTTGTTGGTGACAGACCGACAGACATTACCACAAAAAGGAACTGCTTGTCACAGCTAAAAATATCTACTGTCAGCCACTCATAAAAACTTAAAATTTCCTTCCAGTTTTGAATGAAATAATTCTGCTAACTACTAAAAGACAGTCGATATATTCTGTGTAGCACTTAAAAGGAAGAATGTCTGAAATGCTCAGTAGGTGAGGAGTATTGAATGCAATAACTTACAATGTGTGAAACATGATGACAAGTGAATCCAGGATTCACATTTCTCGAGATTCTAAAGTTGAACTCAAAGACCAAATTTAGTAAAAATCGGATAACATTTGTTCAAGTTCTCGTGCTGACACCGTGACACAGATGGACAGAAGGAAAGACGGATGGATGAGTGCCCACAGACCTTCAGCAAAAAATAGGTTGATTTGTTGAGATAACTCAACCAAAACCATGTGCTGCTTTTGTCATTTCAAACAGAATATTTCCTGAAACCAACTTTCCACAACAGGCAAAATTGAGAAGATTCAGATTTCTGAACATCAAGGGAGAATACAAATACAATGTTGAATGTATTGATTAACATGAAAACACAGGATTAATTATTCATGAATTATTACCTGGTTTTCCATTGATTTATATCTGTGTTGTCTCCACAGTGTTATACATTACCATTACATTTGGGGTTTCACTGAGATTTGGTACCATTCGTACACAAAGTTGGTCAAAATTGATTGTTGTGATGAACAAAAACTGCCCCAGGAATGAAATGGAGGAGGAGGGGGTCCACCCCTGTCAAAACGCAAAGATTGAGCACCGCCAGGCAGTGGGATCATTATACAGTCGCTTAATGTAAATTCAATCATTTTACATGGCAAAAGTGTGCATTTGAAATGCATCTCAATTTATTACAGAAGCAAAAATGGGATTCAGTGTATTGGACTGTCAAGTCTTCGCCCAAAAATTCTTAATTTTCTTGTTGTCTGAACAAAAAATTGAATATCAAAGTTCGGTCCCCAAGCACCTCTGATTTAGGAGTGGTAATAGAAAAAAATATCTCTAAAACTCAACAAAAATTTAGGCCATTTGGCTATCATGAATTTTCCATCCTGAAAGATACATATAGAATATAGCCATAGTAGCTTGGTGTACCAAATGTTCACCACGAGTGATGAAGTGGTGTTAACCACGAGCCTTTGGCTTGTGGTTAACACCACTTCACCATGAGTGGTGAACATTTGGTACACCAAGCTACTTTGGGTATATTTTATTTATACCATGACCGTCATATTATCAAGAGTCGCTATTATTTTTTCTCGATTTTATTGAACAGTCGATGTACATATGAGCGAATCTATTTTTGTTTACATGAGCAT
This sequence comes from Pictodentalium vernedei, assembly GCA_031216915.1. Lineage (NCBI taxonomy): Eukaryota > Metazoa > Mollusca > Scaphopoda > Dentaliida > Dentaliidae > Pictodentalium > Pictodentalium vernedei. Next base: position 745,986,985 of record CM062295.1, read on the forward strand.
CAGTGGGCAGTACTTCCACTGTCAATTTTATCGCAGAAACGAAATGGAAAAAGAAACGGTGCCTTTTTTGTTTTAATAACATATTAACATACTATTTCGAGTTAGGGATGCTTTATTAACATGAGCCAATGCATGTTTGTTAATTTTTGGCATCTTATGAGGTAAACCTATTTAAAAACGTAACAAATATAATTGCTGGTTTCAATTCACACTTCGTGAGGCGACGTGCAGTAAATTTAGACAAGTTTGCATTCAGGTCGACGTCACCAAAGGTCAACTTGGATGTAGTTCTACTGTAGGTGTAAAATTTAACAAATGAAATCCCATTGCTGGCGTGTTCACCATGGTTGGTGTGTAACGCTGAAATTTATGCCATATGCTTTTCATGTATAGTACAATAGGTAATCATGGTATAAACATGCATCTTTCTCCTGTTATGTCTAAACAATGTCTCAAATATTAAAGTTCAGTTACAAAGCCCCTCCAATCAATAAGTGGTAACAGAAAAAAATGCCTCTCAAAAAAAAAAAAAAAATGAACACAAATCATCCATCTCGGATTAGTATTAGGAACATATTCCAGAACAATACTTTGCTGTTTTGCATTGTATTAAGTTTCTAGTTATTAGAACCCTAATATCTATACAAACCTTGCACATCCTCGCCGTCCACTTGCATCTCAGCTGGAGGCAATGCCTCACATCGGAAAGCTTCTAAGCTTCTCAAACAATGATTACCCACAGTTGGTTTCCTTCCAAACTGTCTGTGATCTCTGACTTTAATATTCATAGGTGGCATATACAATTCCTCTTTTGGTAACATCTGCAATGAGTAATATATACAAGTCACTTTTCACTGGGGTCATATAGAGGGCATGATGGGGTGCGAAGATTTTAACACTCTTAGTAATGGAGAAAAGGTTTTTAAAAAACTTTGTGTCTCGGTCCAACTGCTTCAGATGGCTTGTTTGATATGCAATATCTTTGTGAGGATGATTTATATGTTTATTCTTAATGAACCTCTAAATTCATATTTGCTTAGCTGAGGTTAACTGGTGGAGAGCTAAATTTTTAATTTTTTTGGTGAGCAAAATTTGTTTACATGTCTTTGGCTTGTCATGATTTATGGGAGAGTAGTGCTGAAATGGAAAAGCTGTCAAATGGATAACCACTATACCTATAGTTTACAGGATAGCGTTTGGAAAATAAATAGTATTTGATCGCAATACATTAGAATTCTTTTGTGGACGCATGCATTGTCAAAGCAGCCAAACATTTGTTGATTTATAACGATGTGTACTCGATGTAACATGAAAGGGTTATGGTGTTAGAATGTTCAATGAACAGTTATTTCAGTCGCTAGGGATGTCAAGTAGTGGATAAATGTTTGTTAACAAACTGCCAACAGTCAAGTGCACTACAGGTTGTTTTTTGCATGGGCAGCAGTGAGCATGTGCCTGTCAATGTAACAATCTTCTACAGACAAATTCTTATCTTTGATGAGGTGTTGTTAACTGGTTGAGTGCTAGAAGCCACTATCATGGCTCTGTTGAAAAGTGCTAGAGGCCACTTTAGTGGCTTTACACTGGTTGCATTAGCTTGTGGTTTGACCGTCAGAAGGGAATTTTTTATATAAAACTGTTTTGTTACAATTTATTGGAGAGTGCCTCCTGGCACTCTCCAATAAATTGTAACAAAACAATTATTTATGAACAAAACCTTGCTAAACTAAGGTGACTTGTGCTGGTAGCTTGGTATCTTTGAAAAAAAAACACCCATGTTTCAAGTCACCTTTGAAAAATAATTTAGCACTCAACCAGTTAATTGCAGATTATAATGCTGAAAAAAATCCACCAGAGCAAGTAATGGTGCTTCCAAAATAAATTGACTGTTTGGTTCTTTACCAACGTGTTTCAGAAAAAAACATGTTTTGATTTTATTGAACTGTTTAAAAGTATGAATGTATGTCATAAAAAAACCTATTTTAAAATCTTGCATTTTAAAATTTGTTTTTCAATAGTCAATGTCAGATGAAGGGCTCTAGGACGGATTAGTGTCAATTAGTACACAGGCGTTTCGTACATTGACTGTTTTGTATACAAACGAAGATGTTTCATACATATATCAAAGGATGTTTCATACACAGGCAAATTCTATAGCGTTTTTATGTATTTTTTTAAATGAAATAATAGACTACTTACTTTTCTAAGGTATTATAATCCAATATAAAATAAATCCACATTTGAAATATCACAGAACAGAATTTAATACATACAACACCATCACAATATGTCATACATTTGAAAATATTGTCAGGAAATTAAATGAACCGCAGACTGTAAAAACATCTTTCTTTGATGAAAAATCAAAACATTATGATGTGAGCTCAATTATGATTAACCAGCTTTAATCAGTTCTTATGATATGTAATCACAGCATTGTTATTACACTGGAATCATAATTAGCACATGAACACATTAAAATGATTAGTTTTCAGTACATGTACAACACTTTTTTATTACTGCAATGTTAAATACCCAGTATATCATCATGCAGGGATCCCACCAATCCACTTTACCCCTAGTTTAAGTAAGACAGCTTCAAGGTCTCTGTGACCTTGACCAATTGACCTAGCGAGTCCAAAATATATAGGTTTCCTCTTCTCACTGAGGCCAACCTACCTATGAAGTTTCATGAACGTGGGTCGAACAATTATCAAGTTATCATCCAGAAACCAATTGTTTACATGCGCCTGCCTTCCCACCCACCCACCATTCATCAAATGAAATACCCTCATAAATATGACCTGTAGTCTGTGCTAAAATTTTGGGGTTTTAGGCTCGGGCAGCCATCATGGTTGAATGAATGTGACCAAATGGGGTTGTTCTCATGTAGGCATTATCTGGAGTCATCCTACCAAGTTACAATGAAATCCCTTCATAAATATGACCTGTCGACTGTGCTAAAGGTTTTCAGGCCTCGGTCCCCTGTAGCCTTGACAGTTGACCAATCGTGACGAAAAGGGGACATTCTCATCTAGACATTATATGGAGTCATCCTACCTAAGTACAATGAAATACCTCCATAAATACGACGTGTAGACTGTGCTAAATGTTTTCGGCTCGGGCAGTCATCACGGTTGACAGATCGTGACCAAATGGGGAAGTTCTCATCTAGACATTATCTGGAGTCATCCTACCAAGTTATAATGAAATCCCTTCATAAAATATGACCTGTAGACTGTGCTAAAGGGTTTTGAGCTTCGGGCCCCTGTGGCCCTCACAGTTGACCAATCGCAACCAAAATGAGACGTTCTCATCTAGACATTATATGGAGTCAACCTACCAAGTTACAATGAAATCCCTCAATAAATACGACCTGTAGACTGTGCTAAAGGTTTTCAGCTCGGGCAGTCGTCACGGTGGAGAGATCGTGACAGAATGGGGAAGTTCTCATCTAGATATCATAGGGAGCCAACCTACCAAGTTACAATGAAATCCCTCCATATTAAATATGACCTGTAGACTGTGCTAAAAGTTTTTGTGTTACAGGCTTGGGCAGCCAGCACGGTTGACAGATCATAACCAAAAGGGGACGTTCTCATCTAGATGTTATACAGAAATCTTATCAAGTTACAATGAAATCCCTTCATAAATACAACCTGTAGTCTGTGCTATTGGTTTTCGGGCTCGGGCAGCCATCACGGTTGACTGTCGCAGTGCATTTTTTCATCTTAGAAATATTAGCAAAATTCAACCCTTCATTGATACACAGATGTCACAACAGCTTGTCCACGCCTTTGTTACCAGTCACCTCCACAACTGCAACTCTCTTCTGATTGGCTCCACAACATCAATTCTTGAAAAGCTACAACACATCCAAAATTGTGCTGCACAGGTCATAACCAGAACTCAAAAGTACTGCCATATAACACCAGTACTCTCTGACTTACACTGGCTACCTGTTAAGCAAAGAATTCAATTTAAAAAAATTGTCCTTTTGGTGTTCAAGTGTATCTCGGAATCTGCACCATCCTACCTGTCTGATCTGCTTACCATCTACAAAGCACAGAGGTCTCTTAGGTCATCTGACTGTTGGTTCTGGAGAAGAAGGTTCCTTAAAGAGTATTTCTCATATTGCACCCAGTTAAAATTTAGGCACCCATTCGGACTGAGATTAAACTGCAGTATTCTTCAACAATTTTATCAGGTTATGTAGTAAAACTGAAACTAGAAACAACAAGCCAAGACCAAGACCGGGTCTGGACCTGCGTCGCTGCATGCAATTGAATCAGCAAACAGGAAGTGGCTGCACGGCAGATCTGAAAATTGCATACACGATACAAGTGATCATTATCAGGCTCCAGATGAAATATAAAATCTATCCCTTGCATAGAAGCCGAGAAAGGTTTGACGAAAAATTTCAATGTTCAGTAGGTACAGTAAAACTTCAAAGTATCGGCAAACAGGAAGTGGCTGCACGGCAGATCTGAAAATTGCTTACACGATACAACTCATCATTATGAAGCAGCAGACCAAATATAAAATCAATCCCTTGCATAGAAGCTGAGAAAACCTTGACGGAAAATTTTAATATTCAGTGGGTACAGTAAGATTTCAAAGTATCGGCAAACAGGAAGTGGCTGCACGGCAGATCTGAAAATTGCTTACACGATACAACTCATCATTATGAAGCAGCAGACCAAATATAAAATCAATCCCTTGCATAGAAGCTGAGAAAACCTTGACGGAAAATTTCAATGTTCAGTGGGTACAGTAAGATTTCAAAGTATCGGCAAACAGGAAGTGGCTGCACGGCAGATCTGAAAATTGCTTACACGATACAACTCATCATTATGAAGCAGTAGACCAAATATAAAATCAATCCCTTGAATAGAAGCCGAGAAACCCTTGACGGAAAATTTCAATGTTCAGTGGGTACAGTAAAATTTCAAAGTATCGGCAAACAGGAAGTGGCTGCATGGCAGATCTGAAAATTGCTTACACGATACAACTCATCATTATGAAGCAGCAGACCAAATATAAAATCATTCCCTTTCATGGAAGCCAAGAAAACTTTGACGAAAAAAGTGTTTCGGACGGACTGACGGAGTCGAGTGGTTACTAGACCTGCGTCGCCGATGGCGACGCAGGTCTAGTAACCACTCGACTCCGTCCGTACGTCAGTCCGTCCATAAGTCAGAGAGTACTGGTGTTATACGGCAAAGCAGGTAAAAACCGCATAATGAACTTACCACATCAAACATCAATATTGGCTCCTCAAAATTGGGATTCCTTTCTGTATTTTTTATTACGTTTGATTTTTGCAAATGGCCACCACATTCCAATTCAACACCAGGAGATGTGACAGAAGACAGCTGGAATTTCTTCATATTTCTAACTCCCCAGCATAATACCTGAAATATGAAAAAAAAACTTTGAGCCAATGTTACTCGGCCAAACAAAACAAAGTAAAACTTTCCCGAATTTACTTCATCTTTCATGTAACTTGTCTGTGTTGTGTTTGATGAAAAGGATAATGTTCAATGTTTATGAAGGGATTATGAAATAAGGCAAGAATTGTGATAATTGGGAATATGTTAATTTCTGTTCCCTGTATGCTATGTTTTCAATAAAAATAACATGAGGTGTACACTGTACTAAAGAAATGAGGGGTGAGTTAATGTGCCCCTCACAGTTAATGAATGTGGCCCTCACAGTTAATGTATGTCAACGAAAGTTACCAAGTCACAGTGAAATTATTCCAATACAAGTCATCCTATCAAGTTACAATGAAATCCCTTCATAAATACGGCCTGTAGACTGTGCTAAAGGTTTTTGGTCTTCGGGCATGTGTAGCAATCACAGCTGACTGATCGCATCCAAAAGCTGACATTCTCATCTAGACATTATACTGAGTCATTCTACCAAGTTACCATGTAATCCCTTCATAAATACGACCTGTAATCTTGTGCTAAATTTTTTCATGTTTGGGCTCGTGCAGCCATCCTGGTTGAATGATCATGACCAAAAGGGGACGTTATCATCTAGCCATTATCTGGAGTCATCCTTCCCAGTTACAATGAAATCCCTTCATATATACGACTTGTAGACTGTGCTAAAGGTTTTCGGGCTTCAAGCCTCTGTATCCATCATGGTTGACACATTGCAACCAAAAGGGGACGTTTCATCTAGATATTATATGGAATCATCCTACCAAGATACAAGGAAATCCCTCCATAAATACGACCTGTAGACTGTGCTAAAGGTTTTGGGGTTTTGGGGTCAGGCAGCCGTCAGGCTGAATGATCATGACCAAAAGGGGACGTTCTCATCTAGACATTATATGGACTCAATCTACCAAGTTGCAATGAAATCCCCCAATAAATACGACCTGTAGACAGTGCTAAAGGTTTTGGGGTTTTGGGCTCGGACAGTCGTCACAGTTGACAGATCGCGACCAAATGGGGAATTTCTCATCTTGACATCATATGGAGTCATCCTACCAAGTTAAATGAAATCCCTCCATATTAAACTGTGCTAAATGTTTTTGGGTTTCGGGCTTGGGCAGCCGTCACGGATGACAGATCATGACCAAAAGGGGATGTTCTCACCTAGATATTATACAGAGGCATCCTACCAAGTTACAATGAAATCCCTTCATAAATACGACCTGTAGACTGTGCTAAAGGTTTTCGGGTTTTGGGATCAGGCAGCCATCACGGTTGACCGATCGCTACCAAAAGGGGATGTTCTCATCTAGACATGACATCAAACCTGCATATGAAATTTTGAGGCAATCGGACAAGAACTACAGGGTGTAGCCTGTGCTAAAGGAAAATGTGAACAGACTCACAGACTAACAGACTTCCACATGGGTGATGGCAATAGCTTATCTTGACTTTGACAAGTTAAGCTAAAAAGAGTATCCATCCTCCAAGAACTGAATCGTACAGGGTCCAAATCATCTGAAAATCATCACCAATCAACACTAGTAAGTGGAAAGAACAATCCGGGCAATATTTAATTTTTATTATCATACTACAAAGAAAACTGTCCTATTGTGATTGGTCACTTTGCGTACTTACAGCCATATTCAGGTTTTTGCTGAGGAACATAAAATTGAACCAAGATGATGATTACGTCCAAAAAGAATGTTACAAATGGTCTGAAATGTGAAGTAAAAAAGTAAACGTGAAATGATGTGCGAACCATACAGACCAAAATTTCTAATCATGACCACAATATGGAGATAAAGTTTAATCAATCGTTTATATACCCTTGTTGTCCATATTAGAGAACTTCCACCCCAAGCATTGGTGACTGGGTCCTATTTTACCAGTAAAAGAGGGCTTGTGGGTTCACTTCCTAGGGTTCCCCACAGGGAATTTTTGTGAATATTTGAGTGACAAAAAAGCCAGAAACCACATCTGAACATCATTCAAGAGAGCAACATGATAAAAATAGGCCTACTTTATTCAAGATTAGAAAATCACTGCATTTGGAATATTAAGATAGCTTTTTGGTATGACTAATTAATTATACAGATTGCAGACTCAGGGTAAATAAAATTCTGACAAGGTATATGTGGGCTGCCGAATACCCTATATTATACCTGGAATAAGAATCAATGTTGGCATCCTTCTCCAACAAATTCTTCTTGAATTTATTCTTCAGTCTGTTGAACTTACTTAACTGGTAGAGTGCTAAGTTTTTTGAGGTGTTAAAATTTTGTTCACATTTTATTGCCTTCCTACAATTTATGGGAGAGTGCCTACAGGCACTCTCCCATAAATTGTAGCAGGGCAATTCCATCCAGACTAAATAATATCACATCAAGAATTAATTGAAGCACATCCACAGAATATTAAGCCTTTAAGCTGTGGTACCTGAACTTCAGGATAAAGCCCAAAAATGGTAATCTTTTATCATGCATTTTAACATGCTGACAAAAGCAATTGTCACATGTGTGGTTTCAAACTACATTGCCACTTAGTGTTTACATTAGAGGTAAAGTAAAACTAGAGGTACTGTGAGCAAGCTCACAAAGTGATACCCCCCGTGCCTGTCAAAATGGAATTATATTGCTTCATGCACATCTTCATATGGAGTTCTTCCATTGTGTAAAGTTTCATGAAAATTCTTCAAATGGTTTAGGAGGCGTTGCGCTTATAAGGATGGACAGACAGACAGATGGACAGACGGATGGGCGGATGGACGGACAGACAGGGTGATTCCTACATACCTCCTCAAAAACTTTGTTTGTGGGGGGTATAAAAAACAGAATCCAAAACACAACAAAAAGCTACATATAGGGCAATAGAGGGAAAACTCATATCCCTGAAACAAACAGACTTTAACTTGTTGTGGAATATGAAAATATGAAACTTTCAGTACATGTGCAGGGACTGTTAAGAATTAAAGTCAACATCATGACAAAGATTAGTGTGAAATATGCTTTCACCTCAATTCTTGTTCTCTGCAAAACAGGTCTTATTCCATTTGGAACAATGAAGAGGTTTCCTCGTTTTGGAGGCAAGAATGGCAAGTCTTTTCCATTGTACTGAAAAATACAAACAAAATAAAACACCTTTAGTAACAAAGATAGCAAATTTTTCAAAGAATAACTTACAAATAACACAATACTCTCCAAATAGTTTTCCATTAATGTAAAGTTGACTCATCATCAGATCTTGCTTAGGCCCCACAAAGTAGATCTTCTGTTTCTCAGGCCATTTTTTGTAAAATTGCATGCAGGCGGATGTTTTTTTTTTTATTTTATTTTTGTAATTATTTTTTTGCCATCAAAAGTTCATGTTCTTGGTTTGTTTTACGTTTTAGGCCTCATAATCTACAGAATAGCATGGTAGGCAGTGTATTTTGTCTCTTGAGTGCACAAAGGCTTTGCAGTGCTAAACCACTTAATTATTATTTTTTTAAGTTTAAATTGGTTACAAAAAGGGAGCATGCGGCAGCCAAAAGGACAATGCAGGAGGACCTGAGAAACAGATTTTTACCTTTTTTAGGCCTTATCAAGCTTGTTTAATTCGAGAGTTGCTCAAACTCTAATAGGATGAAAGTTTCAAAGACACTGTAGCTTACCTTAACTTTATGGTGCATTTATGTGATTAATGCCATAATTACCTACTGTAAGTTGCTTAACTTTATGGTGCATTTATGTGATTAATGGCATAATTACCTACTGTATGTTGCTTAACTTTATGGTGCATTTATGTGCTTAATGCCATAATTACCTACTGTATGTTGCATTTAAGTAATTTGTGTCATAATTATTGACTTTTTGTTATCTATCAATAGGAGAAAAACTTAAAAAGAAAACCAGAGGCACAAGTCAGCCTAAACTGCTCACCTGGATTTTGGAAGAATTGCAGGTTTGTCAGACACTGCCCCAGCCCATTGGGCTTAGGCCATTCTATTGAACAAACTTGGAAGATTATCCCCCCCCCCCCCCCCCCAAAGAAAATTTATGCCAAGTTTTGTTGGGTTTGGTCCAGTGGTTCTGGAGTAGACTTCTATGCAAAGTGAATGGAAGCTGGAGCCAAGTAATGGCAATAGTTGACCCAACCCGACTTTCAGTCAGGAGAGCCAACTACCATGGAAATATTATACTCTGATATACTCATCTTACTGAGTCATCCTGCCAAGTTTCAAGAAAAGTGACCCATAAATTCAACGTGGAGGGTGTGTTGATGAAATCCAAGATGGTTGCTATGGTACCCATTATGGGCCGTCGACAAGCCAGAAAATAAGCAGACTGTCATCTGCAAAATGAGGACCCCAGAGGTGAATTTAGTGATGCTACCCTGCTGTCTAAATTTACCATCTGTGAAGGTCTGTGAACCTCTATCTGAAACAGGGACTCAAAACTAAACAGAAAGAAGTACCCAGAGGATAAACTGGCCCACTGTATAGGATAACATTATCAAATTCACCCTCTGGGGACCTCATTCTGCAAATGTCAGATTGCTTATTTTCAGGCCTGGCAGTCGACCACGACTGAAATATGACATTCTCATTTACTCATCATTCTTAGTCACCTTGCCAAATTTCAATAAAACTGATGTATAAATGCAACCTGCAGGGTGTGCTGAAGAGATCCATGATGGCTGTAATGGCAAGATTTTCAATTATCTTTACTTTGAAAACATAGTTTGTGATGCCTCTTGGAAATAAGTTTGATGGGTATCTTCCAATGAGTGGAAGTAAAAATTGAAAAACAAACTCAGACAAATTTGAAGGATGTTTGTGTTTAGTGCCAGGTATTTTTCTGGGTTATTATAGGGTCTCCATTCCCAATGAGATCTGGGCATGAGTTTCACAACTCTCAACTTTAAAATTCCCAATCTATCAAACTGGTCAAACTTAACAGCTGAGTAACAGTTTTTATTACATGCCTGTTCTATGAAATCCCCATCTTCAGCAACACTAAACCATGAGGAAAAAGAAAATCCGTTCTCCACATAAGTGCGGAACGAAAATCGTTGATGGACTAGTTTTATGAAGAAGCAAAATTTTTTTACTGGAATTTTCTACAAATCTGTACCGCAATTACAATTTGAATCGCTAGTGATAGCTAAAAATCGTCCCCTGAGTTCCAATGTGTTCTATGTGCTAGTAGGCACATAGAACACATTGGAGCTCAGGGGATGAAATAGTAACACTATTTCCCCTTGCAAATTCGGTGGGCGATAAAATGTGTCTTTTTTGTTGATAGTTGTCAAATGAATTGCTGAGTGTCCTTCTAATAATTGTTTGTACAGATGTGAAGGCATGTAATAAACACAGAATGACACGTGTGTGAATGGGTTAATCGATATGGCTCAAGTGCAGGCGAGGAAGGATAGAAAAAGAGGCATGTGGCCTCTTGTTCTATCCTTCCTCGCTTGCACTTGTGCCATATCGATTAACCCATTTACACAGACATAAAATGTGTCTTTTTTGTTGATAGTTGTCAAATGAATTGCTGAGTGTCCTTCTAATAATTGTTTGTACTGATGTAAAGGCGTGTAATAAACACAGAATGGCACACTGGTCGTTCAGTGTATATCTCACCTCCCTCATTATCTTCCTCCCCCAGGGAAAGATAATGAGGGGGTGGGGGTGGGGGGAGGCAGATTGAGCCATAAAATGCCTCCTTACTTACTTACCTTACAAGCTTTAAGTCTAAGCATCACATGCCCAGAAATTTAAACAAGAGGCCCCAGGGGGCCTGAGGGTGCTCACCTGAAGCCTAAATATTAACCCAGGGAACTGATTTGAACAAGTTGCATCTGCCCCTCCTAACAAAAGCTTATACCAAATAACCAAAGATTCTGACCAGTGGAACTAAAAAAGAAGATTTTTAAAGAATATTCCTAATTTTTAACTAAGTAATAATTCGGGCTCCCACAAGAGCCCAAATATGAACCCAGGGACTTGGCTTGAACAAACTTGAATCTCACCCCTGTAAAGGATGTTGTAAGCCAAATATCAAAAGATTCTGACCACTGGAGCTGAAGAAAAATATTTTTAAAGATATTCCTCATATTGAACCAAGTTATAATCCGAGCTCCCACAGTGAGCCCAAATATGACCAAGGGACTTGGCTTGAACAAACTTGAATCTCACCCCCTCCCACCACCTCCCCCATGGATGCTGCATACCAAATATCAACAGAATCTGATTGGTGGATCGGAAGAAGATATTCAAAGAATACTCCTCATATTGCACTAATCTGAACATTTGGGCTCCCATAGACAGCCCAAATATGGATCCTGGAATTTGATTTCAACAAACGTGTGAATCAATATTCCAAAGATGTTATATGTGAAAAATGAAAGCATTTGGAGCAGTGGTATGGGGGAAGAAGATTCTTTAATGTCTTTGCCATTACTCACAGTGTTAAAAAATGCTGACTTTTTCAAAGTCCTGGAAAAGTACCCTATGATAAAACCGATAGTAATTTTTTGGGGACCATTCCTTTCTGCTGTTCTGCGGCCTTTTAATTCAGAAAATAGAAATTTTGGTACAATTCAGGCTCGCACAGGAAGCCCAAATATGAACCCAGGGACTTTTACAAACTTATATCTCATGTCCCCAAGGATACTTTATACCAAATATCAAAAGATTCTGACTGGTAGATGTGAAGAAGATTTTTAAAGAATATTCCTCATTTTGAACTAAGTTATAATTCAGGCTCCAACAGTGAGCTCAAATATGAACCCAGGGTCTTGGCTTGAACAAACTTGAATCTCACCCCCCTAAGGATGCTGCATACCAAATATCAAAAGATTCTGATTGGTGGATCGGAAGAAGAATATTTTTAAAGAATATTCCTCATACAGCACTAATTTAAACATTTGGGCTCCCATAGAGAGCCCAAATATGGACCCAGGGATTTGATTTCAATAACATATGAAACAATCTTCCAAAAATGTTATATGTGAAATTTGAAAGCTTTTGGGGCAGTGGTTTGGGAGAAGAGTAGTCTTAAATGTTTTCCCCATTATCCACAGTGTTAAAAAATGCTGACTCAGCACTTTTTCAAAAGTCCCCAAAAAGTAATCTACGATGAAATGAAAGTGTCAATGACTCTGTAGCTCAACTTGTCAAGACAAAGACATGTACATGTATAGTATGTGACACAGCAATGACAAACATCTAGGTAATGACCTGATAACAAAGGTACATATAAAGTATTGTAACGGTCTGTACATGAATACTGACCATTGCCTGTAACAAATGTATAGGTAAAGTATTGTAAAGGTGGGTGACAGTCAGATGCTGAACTAGAAAAAATCTTTGAGTCCCAGAGTGGGTCTGACTGAATCTCAAAATATTTGTTCTCATAGCACAGTGATAACAAAGGCACCCCAAAACACACTCGTTCCTGTCCCAAGGTGAAAACAAAAGTTCTCAAGAAGTTTTGTGAAGATCAGTTCATAAATACGAGCTGTATAGAACTTGTGACAAAAAACTGATTGGACCTAATTTCGGTACAAAATGGCCACTGGCAGCCATCTTGAATTTTGGACCGTACCCAGAAACACTCATTCTCATCCCAAGGAGATAACAAAGGTACCCAAGAAGTTTTGTAAAGATCGGTTCATAAATACAGCCTCTACCCTGAGCCGTATTGACATGTGTGCTTACATTGTGTAAGTAGCACTGAATAAATCAAAGTTCATCTAATTTGCATAATTTCGGCACGAAAAAAAACCCCTTACAATATGTGATGTATTCCATGTTACTAAACATTCATACAAAAATTTATTCAAATCAGAACTTTCATACAGAAGTTCTATACAAAAGACTAATTGCACTAATTTTGGTACAAAATGGCTGCTGGTGGTCATCTTGAATTTCGGACCACACCCAAAAACACTCGCTCTCATCCCACGGTGATAACAAAGGTACCCAAGAAGTTTCGTAAAGATTGGTTCATAAATATGGCCTCTAGTCTGAGCTGTATAGAAGATGTGTACAAAAAACTGATTAGACCTAATTTCGGTACAAAATGGCCACTGGCAGCCATCTTGAATTTTAGACCGCACCCAGAAACATTCGTTCTCGTCCCAAGGTGATAACAAAGGTACCCAAGACATTCGTGAAGATCAGTTCATAAATACAGACTCTAGTCTGAGCCGTATTGACATGTGTACTTACTGTGTGTAAGTCGCACTGAAAAAATCAAAGTTCATCTAATTTGCATAATTTCTGCACGAGAAAAAAACCCGTATTATATGTGATGCATCCCATGGTACTAAACATTCACACAAAATAATTATTCAAATCAGGGCTTTCATATGGAAGTTCTGTGCAAAAATCTGATTGCACCTAATTTTGTACAAAATGGCTGCCATCGGCCATCTTGAATTTCGGACCGGACCCAAAAACACTCGTTCTCGTCCCACGGTGAAACCAAAGGTATCCAAGAAGTTTCGTAAAGATCGGTTCATAAATACGGCCTCTAGCCCGAGCCGTATTGGCATTTGCACTTACAGTGCTGAAAGTAACCCCAAAAAACATCAAAATTAGTCTAATTTGCACAATTTACGTACGAGAAAAAAAACCTGTATTATATGTGATGTATCCCATGGTACTAAACATTCATACAAAAAATTATTCAAATCAGAGCTTTCATATGGAAGTTCTGTACAAAAAACAGATTTCTGCATCGTCGGTACAAAATGGCGGCTGGCAGCCATCTTGAATTTTGGACCGCACCCAAAAACACTCGTTCTCGTCCCACGGTCATAACAAAGGTACCCAAGAAGTTTCGTAAAGATCGGTTCATAAATACGGCCTCTAGCCCGAGCCATAGCAGCTTGGCACTTACAGCTCTGAAAGTAACACTAAATAAATCAAAGTCAGTCTAATTTGCATAATTTACGCACGAGAAAAAAACCCGTATTATATGTGATGTATCCCAGGTACTAAACATTTATACAAAACTTTATTCAAATCAGAACTTTCATACAGAAGTTCTGTACAAAAAACTGATTTTTGCATCATCGGTACAAAATGGCCACTGGCAGCCATCTTGAATTTCGGACCACACCTAAAAACACTCGTTCCCGTCCCAGGGTCATAACAAAGGTACACAAGAAGTTTCGTAAAGATCGGTTCATAAATACGACCTCTAGCCCGAGCCATAGCCAACTGTTGACGTACGGACAGATGGACAGATGGCCAGATGGACGGATGGACAGACGGACGACGGGCCATGACAATAGCTCAAATTTGACTTCGTCGAAGTTGAGCTAAAAACCAATAGCAATTTTTGGGGACCATTTCATTCTATTTGTCTTAAGGAAGCTGCACATCAAATAAGAATTCTTAGTGCTGTGCAGTTTTGGAGATGTGGGCATTTTAATTTTTTTCTATTTTTAGCTCCTGCAGTTCCCATGGGGTGATGGAAAAAAAAATTTTGGCATAAATTAAGTACTTATGACCCAATAAGCCCTCATATCAAATTTGGTTAAAATCAGCCTCTCGGTTTGGAAAATAGAAATTTTGGGCAGGGCAAAAATTCTTGCCCCTCCAATAACGATGGCAAATATAGCTCCTCAAACTTCTCTTGAACAAATCTGAGACTACACCTCAAAAGGAAGCTGCACACCATATATCAAAACTCTGCTACTGCTGGTTCATGAGAAGATTTTTTTTTTAAGATTTAAGCACACTTTTTGGGTGTGGAAGTCAGGCGAGCTAACAACATTTTAATAACAGTGGCTTGTTGTAGGTCAAATGATTCAAAAGTTTTTACCAAAAAATGAGTGTGATGGATGGATGAGCATGGGTGGAGACATGGGTGGATGGATAGACAGATGATAGAATAAAAGGTGAATACATAAAGGGAGAGCTTTACATAATATAATAATAAATAGTAATAAAACGCTTGATTGGGCTTTTCATACCAGATCTGAAAACAAATAATTTTGAAGATTTGATGAATGATGTGTTTGAAAGCAAAATATTAAACATATTAAAAAGTTCAAAAATATAAATCTATAAGCAAATGAAGCCAATTTACGTTTTGCAAAAATCTGACATGCACAAAAAATGGATATTCAGTTTTCACACCAGAAAATGTACAATGGAATAAGTTGGTGAATATTTATTTACTCACTTAAATCCAGCAGTATCTAAAGTAATGTAACCACAAAATCAGTCTTTTTCTCAACCAGATTGTGAAAAAAAATAGCATCAGACGTTGGATGTTCTCAGATTTTTTTTAGCAAAAGTGAGTTTCTGAGGGGTTGTGGGGAGGAAAGCCAACAGAATTTCTAGTTATGATTCAGTTGAACTTTTCTGTCTGCGTTTGTAATCTCTGTACTGTATCTGATCATTTACTGACAATACAGTGGAGCCCACTTAATTGGATATTTTAAACTGAATAACCCTGTTAACTGAATATAATTTCCCAACACAAAATCATTTACCATACCTCCAGTAAAAATTTGACCTGTTAATTGTATGCAGGTTGAAGAGAAAACTCCTGTTAATTGAATACAAAATCTTGTAACCTGTCGAGAAATTACCCCGACTCTCTCCAGTTTTCCTTTGTGTATTGACCTATTTGGCCACAGCACATCCAAAACAGGCAATTAATCTATTATATCTTGTTTGATGGAGCTCATGGAGTGCTGTCAAACAAGATAAAATAGAATAAATATGAAGTTTATCTCTACAATACAGGAAAGTGACACAATCCCTGTTAATTGAATACTCCTGCGAACTGAATAATTTTCATTGGTAAAGTGGCTATTCAATTAACAGGGTTCCACTGTATCAAATTTCCCCTGACACTACATCTGAGTATTCTTTTGGCAGTTTTAATCAAATTTTCCTTTGAAATTGAATCACCATTTCCTTCAATGGTTTTCAGAGATCAATTTTTATGAATTTTTTATCAAATCTACCCAGCCAATAACTAAGTGTGATGGAAAATATATTTAAAAGTATTTGGCAGTTTAAGAGTTAACCCTTTACCTAACGTGAAAAGCAGACGACACTTGCAAAAAAAATTCTTGGATAACTAATTTTTTTCATTTTTTGTCTCAAAAACATAGGTTATGACCCCTCGTTGGAACGAGCTCGACGAGCTCGTTCCAACGAGGGGTCATAACCTATGTTTTTGAGACAAAAAATGAAAAAAATAGTGAAAATTAATTGGCGATTTTTGAGAATAGTGCTGGCCGGTTTTGGCCGTTACGTTGGGTAAAGGGTTAAGCCACCAGCTACTGAAGACCAAACTTTTAAGTTACAAAAACCTAATACGATCATCAGTTCAGTGAAAAAAAGACATTTTGAGCCCAATAAAATCAAGTATATGTCACTCACATATATCTGTTTCATTCCAACCAATTCACGGCACCAAAAATTTAACCCTTTACCTATCGTGAAAAGCAGACGACACTTGCAAAAATAATTCTTGAATAACTATTTTTTTTCATTTTTTGTCTCAAAAACGTAGGTTATGACCCCTCGTTGGAACGAGCTCGACGAGCTCGTTCCAACGAGGGGTCATAACCTATGTTTTTGAGACAAAAAATGAAAAAAATAATGAAAATTAATTGGCGATTTTTGAGAATAGCGCTGGCCGGTTTTGGCCGTTACGTTGGGTAAAGGGTTAAAATTTGGGCTGGTTCAACAATCTTAACCCTCACATTTCTTTCGAACAAAATTGCACCCTTTACCTCAAAAGAAAGCTGAATACCAAATATCAAGTCACTGCACTCATTGGTTCATTGGAAGATAATTTTTTAAACCGAGAGGTACTTTCTTCCACCATTTTCCCATGGGCGCAGTAACTTGATATGAACAAAACTGAAAAACCCCATCCAACGTATCACCTGCATTCTTTTTATTTTAAGAATCAGGCTAGCATTTTTGGAGAACACCACATTCATGATCGACGATAGATGGTGGTTAACCCTTTACCTAACGTGAAAAGCAGACGGCACTTGCAAAAATAAATCTTGAATAACTAATTTTTTTCATTTTTTGTCTCAAAAACATAGGTCATAACCTATGTTTTTGAGACAAAAAATAATGAAAATTGCCGATTTTTGAGAATAGCGCTGGCCGTTTTTGGCCGTTACGTTAGGTAAAGGGTTAATGGGTGAAATTTTAGGATTATAGCTGAGGGGGGCTAAAAATGAAAGTGTTATTTGTTTATATATTAGGGTTTAACGACACTTTAACAACCAAGGACATAGCATGTTGGTGACAGTTTTACGGGTGGAGGAAGCCAGAGTACCCAGAGAAAACCACCGAGCAATGACGAGCAGCTCCCCAACATCGTAACTCCACACTGCAGCACAGGCAAGGTTAGATTGGTTGAAGACATGCACACAATCGATGTGAAGTACGCCTTAGTACATGGCGTCACCGTGCCCCCATGTGGACAATCGGGGTAAAGTGCCTTGCCCAAGGAAAACACAACGCGGAAGTCTGAATCAATCACTCAGATGGTCACCAATCCAAGGACTAACCAGGCTCAACGAATGAAAGTGATGTCCCGGAAAGCTGAATTTCATTGGAGAAAGAATAAACCACAGCATTCAGGCAGCAGAAATTAACTATTGCACTTTAAGAAAGTTTGTTTTTTTTCACAAAGAAATGTACAGTTTTCTAAAAACCACATCCGATAAATCTTCAATGCAATATTATCACAACCCTTTGTGTTTCTGAAGCTGAAATCAAACTGCAAAGCAAAACAATTGCCACCAAGTACAACTCTCATAATATCACATAAAATGTTTTTGAATGTCCTAAAATAAGATTGCTGCATATGATTTTAATAATTACACATGAGTAAAATATGTTGAAACAGTCAAATACTGGAGTTGGTCTAACATAAGCGCACATTTAACCCTTTACCCAACACAGATGATATCAAAATTTATTATTTTAAATATAATTTTTTTAAATTTTTCAAAATATTTCAACAAAACCATATCATGTGACCCCTCGTTGGAATGAGCTCAATGAGCTCGTTCCAATGAGGGGTCACATGATATGGTTTTGTTGAAATTTTTTGAAAAATAATATTTTTTCAACTGCTGAATTTGCATATTGTGCGGGCGGATGCGATTCGTTGGGTAAAGGGTTAACCCTTTACCTAACGAAACAGCCACATCTGTCCATGTAATTTACAAACTTGTCAGTTAAAAAATCCTGTATTTTTCAAACAATTTCAACAAAACCATATTTTGTGACCCCTCAATGAAATGAGCCTGTTCCAAAGAGGTGGTCACATATATGGTTTTGTTGAAATTTTTTTTAAATTTAAAAAAATAATAATTAAAATAAATTTTGTTATCCTGTGTATTGGGTGAAGGGTTAAGATAATTTATAACAGCATTTATAAAAGAAAATCATGCATTAATGTATGGAAATATATAGGTTCATTGGATGGGTTTTGTTACAAATTCTTAGAGAGTGCCTGCCCTCTCAAATAATTTATACCAATACAAATTTATAACTTACAAGAATGTATTTCCCCTAAAACAAGTAAAAACACCTAGACAAAATACAAATCCGTATTAAGGGTAGCAACGGTGCTACTGAATTTCATGGTGGATTCCGAACACCAGATTACAAACAAAGAGCAATGATTATAGGTCATTGTGAGTTTCAATCAACTAAGCCAAAAAAAATAAGACTTCTTTTGATGATGCAGGAATATCTTTCCACTGGATAATTCAGTTATTTATTTATTTATTTATTGGTGTTTAAGGTCACATATTTCTGCACAATGGCTAATCATGACCATGACAGTTTTATGGGTGGAGGAAGCCGGAGTGCCAGGAGAGAACCACCAAGCAACGGCGAGCAACTGTCAGCTCTCCAACATACTAACTCCACACAAGCAGGGTTAGCATTGGTTGAAGACAGGTGCACCATCGATGTGCAGTACGCCTTAGTACACAGCATCACCGTGCCCCCACGCGGGCAATGGGGGTGAAGTGTCTTGCCCAAGGACACAACGTGGTTGCCGCAGGTGGGATTGGATAATTCAGTTGCTTCAATGCTATGAGCAACCGGATTGATATTTATTTATTGGGGTTTAAGCCTTCACCTAACGAATCACCTGCGTAATATGCAAATTGAGCAGTTGAAAAAATTAAATTTTTCAAAATATTTCAACAAAACCATATCTTGTGACCCCTCATTGGAATGAGCTCATTGAGCTCGTTCCAATGAGGGGTCACATGATATGGTTTTGTTGAAATTTTTTGAAAAATTAAAAAAAAATGATATTTAAAATAATAAATTTTTATATCGTCTGCATTGGGTAAAGGGTTAAAAACAATTTAATTTTGACAACCAGGGTCACCTCACGTCGAAGAGTTTCATGGGTGAAGGAAGTCGGTTTACCATGAGAACTACTGATTAGCAGCATGCAACTGTCATGACTCCCCAACATACTAACTCTGCACAAACAGGGTTAGCAATGGTTGAAGTAAAGTGCACAAGCATTGGTTGAAGGCAAAAGCACATCGATGTGTAGTGCACCAAAGTACTCTGCAGCACTGTGCCTCCAATGTGGGAAATCAGGAATAAGTGTCTTGCCCAAAGACATAATATTGTTACTGTTGGTCAGTATCAAACCATGGACCTTTCGATTTGAAGTTCAATGCTCTAACCACTGAGCCACCAATAATGGTAATACAGTGGATCCCACTTAATTGTATATCTCTTAACTGAATAACCCTGATAACTGAATATAATTTCCCAACACAAAACCATTTATCATACCTCCAGCACAAATTTGACCTGTTAATTGAATATATACTCTCCCAAAAAAGAAAGTGTGCATGCTAAAAAATAACACTAAACATCTTAGAGGCCCCACGAGGCCTGAAGCGTTCATCTTGTACAGAACACAATTTAAACAGAGTCCAAGAATGAGTCTACATTAAGCAAGCCATCTCCATAGGCTACACTGTCAATCCTTGAGTCCCTCAGGAGTGACAAAAATAATCCGGGCATCATGCCTTTTCTTCAGTTGATCATAAGTAAAATGTAGAGCTCCCCTATGAAGCCCCTTGATATAACCTATGTGGATTAACCTTAGTACCTCTAGAGGGTACTGAATACAAAATTTTTAATTCTTCAGCAAAATGGCCAATTCCGGCTCCCAAAGAGAGCCCAAATATTAACCCAGGCTCTTCATTTGAACACAGTTAAATCTGACTTCCCTAGAGATGTTGTGTACTGAATATGAAAGCATTCTGACTGTTGGATCTGAAGAAGAGAAATTGTAAAGAAATTTCTTCGAACTGCACTAAGTTCAAATTTGGGCTACCATAGCGAGCCCAAATATTGACCTATGGATCTGATTTGAACAAACTTGAATCTGACCCCCCTAGAGATGTTGTATATCAAATGTGAAAGCATTCTGACAAGTGAATCTGAAGAAGAAGATTTTTGAAGAAATTCCCTCATATTGTACTAAGTTAAATTTCATGTTCCCATATGGAGCCCAAATATTAACCTAGGCACTCGAATTGAACAACCTGGAATCTGACCCTCCTAGAGATGTTGTATATCAAATATAAAAGCATTCCGACTGGTGGATTTGAAGAAGAAGATTTTTAAAGACATTTTCTCATATTGCACTAAGTAAAAATTTGGGCTACCATAGTGAGCCCAAATATATACCTAGGGATCTGATTTGAACAAACTTGAATCTGACCCCCATAGAGATGTTGCATACCAAATATCAAAGCATTCTGACTGATGGATCTGAAGAAGAAGATTTTTTAAATTACCCTCCATATTGAACAAAGATAAAATTTGGGCTTCCGTAGGAAGCCCAAATATTAACCTAGGGACTTGGTTTGAACAATCTAGAATCTGACCCTCATAACAATGATGTATACCAAATATTAAAAGATTCTGACTGGTGGTTCTGAAGAAGAAGATTTTTAAAGAATATTCCCCATATTACCCTATGTTAAAACTTCGGGCTCCTGTAGAGAGCCCAAATATGAACCAATGAGCTTTATTTCAACAAACTTTTATCTGACCCCCCTATGAATGCTGTATACCAAATATCAAAAGATTCTGATGATTGGTTCTGGAGAAAAGATTTTTTTTAATTTTTGCAAATATGCTGACTCAGCATTTTTTCGATGCCCATTACAGAACACCCTAACATAACCGATGGCAATTTTTTTTTACCATTCAATTCTACTGGTCATAAGGATACTTCATACCAAATAAAAGCTCTCTGTTCCGTGGGGTTTGGGAAATATGGGCGTTTGAAAATATTTCTATTTTTAGCTCCCAGGGTTCCCATGGGGATGCGGGAATTTTTTTTTTTTGCATGGGTCAAGTACTTATGACCCAATGAAATTTCTTCGAACTGCACTAAGTTCAAATTTGGGCTACCATAGCGAGCCCAAATATTGACCTATGGATCTGATTTGAACAAACTTGAAACTGACCCCCCTAGAGATGTTGTATACCAAATGTGAAAGCATTCTGACAAGTGAATCTGAAGAAGAAGATTTTTGAAGAAATTCCCTCATATTGTACTAAGTTAAATTTCATGTTCCCATATGGAGCCCAAATATTAACCTAGGCACTCGAATTGAACAACCTGGAATCTGACCCCCCTAGAGATGTTGTATACCAAATATAAAAGCATTCCGACTGGTGGATTTGAAGAAGAAGATTTTTAAATCTGACCCTCATAACAATGATGTATATCAAATATTAAAAGATTCCGACTGGTGGTTCTGAAGAAGAAGATTTTTAAAGAATATTCCCCATATTACCCTATGTTAAAACTTCGGGCTCCTGTAGAGAGCCCAAATATGAACCAATGAGCTTTATTTCAACAAGCTTTTATCTGACCCCCCTATGAATGCTGTATACCAAATATCAAAAGATTCTGATGACTGGTTCTGGAGAAAAGATTTTTTTTAATTTTTGCAAATATGCTGACTCAGCATTTTTTCGATGCCCATTACAGAACACCCTAACATAACCGATGGCAATTTTTTTTTACCATTCAATTCTACTGGTCATAAGGATACTTCATACCAAATAAAAGCTCTCTGTTCCGTGGGGTTTGGGAAATATGGGCGTTTGAAAATATTTCTATTTTTAGCTCCCAGGGTTCCCATGGGGATGCGCGAATTTTTTTTTTTTGCATGGGTCAAGTACTTATGACCCAATACTACCACAAACCAAATTTGGTTCATACCGGACCATCGGTTCAGAAAATAGAAATTTTGGGCGGGGCCAAAAATCTTACCCCTCCTATTACAAAGCCAAATATTACTTCATGAACTTCGTTTGAACAAACTAGACTCTACGCCTCATATGGAAGCTCCATAGCAAATATCAAGTCATTGTACACACTGGTTATTGAGAAGAAGATTTTTAAAATATTTTGGAGCATTTTCCCCCACTCCCTCCCTATGGGGCTGGGCATGCTGAGTTGAACAAAAATGAAATGCCCCTTTGGGACCATCACTCACACAAACTTTCACTTGAATTGGCCCAGTGGCTTTGGAGGAGAAGACCAAAACATGGTGTTGATGGACGCCGGACGACAGACGATGGACGGGAAGCGATGAGATTAGCTCAGCTTGACTTTGTCAAGATGAGCTAAAAAGATATATATCATTTTCATTCATGGAAATTTTATTCAATCACAGATGAATCAATTTGTGATCAACACGAGAAATTTCATTACGCTACGCCAAATACTCTTGGTGCCATGGAGAGTCAAAGACACTAAGGGTCAAACAAAAAAGTCACACACTCAATATCTGGTATGACCTCCATCTGCATCGACTACTGCTGTGCATCTACGCCTCATGGAAGTGAACAAGTTAGCATGGAAGTGTTGTGGGATGTTGTTCCATATTCTGATAAGCTGTCTTTGGAGTTCCACAGGCGTTGACAGTGCATGGGGAAGCCGGCGTAGCTGACGTTTCATTTCGTCCCATACGTGCTCAATGGGTGATATCGAGCGAATTTGCGGGCCAGGGAAGAACATCCACTTGTTGTTGCTGCAGATACTGTTGAACAACACGAGCTGCGTGGGGTCGGGCATTGTCCTGCTGTAGAATGACGCCAGGGCCGTGACGTTGCAGAAATGGGACAACAACAGGTGTAAGCACTTCATCACGATATCTGGCTACATTGAGATTGCCATCAATAATGACCAGCTCAGTTCTGTTACAGGCAGTGATGCCACCCCACACCATGAGAGACCCTCCCCCATAACGGTTTCGCTCCATGACACATGGATCTGCGTAGCGTTCATTTCGACGTCTGTACACTCTCTGGCGGCCATCTGATGATGAAAGATGGAAACGACATTCATCTGTGAATAAAACACGTCGCCACCAGTGTAAGGAATGCCTGAGATGTTGTCTACACCACTGCAGTCGAGCACGACGATGACGTAACGTCAAAATCGGACGAATTGCAGGTCTTCGAGGACATAAGCCGTTTTCTCTCAGCCGGTTGATTACTGTTTGAGGATGTATCCGTCTCAGGTTAGGGATGTTCCTGGCTGTCGTCGTTGCCATTTGTTGCCGGTTCTGGAGATGGACGACACGAATATACTGATGTTGTGCAGGGGTGGTAACTCGGGGTCTCCCGGAGCATGGTCGGTCTCGAACGTCATCATGTTGTGCATGTCAATGGACTAGCCTGTCTACAGTGTTACGGTGGCAGTTCAAATGCTGGGCAACCTCTCTGTGTGTTCTGCCAGCTCTAATCATACCCAGAGCAAGGAGACGATGATTCATTGTCAATCTTGGCATGCTAATGTGGAGTCGTTTTAACAGCAGTGCAAGTTTGAATGTGAACGATAGGAAGGCCTTACTTTAGTGTTTAAATACCCAAGGATTCACACTGCTGCATGAATTTTCAGACTCTCCACGTGCAAAACATGCCTTTTCACAAACGTGCAGCACGTCATTTAATGTTAAAGCAATTTTAACGGGGAAAGCTGTTTTTGTGTTCAATATAACTTATTCATGAACAGGTTAACACTCTTTACACCTACAAAATTATTTTTTTGGAGTTTGATCAATTTCTGCAATGCACACTTTCTGTTTTGGGCAAGTATAGGTTATGGAGTAAACTCCTGTTAATAAAAAATCTTTTAACCTGATGTGAAATTACTGACTCTACCCAGTTTTTCTTTTTTTGTAGATCTATTTGGCCTCAGTACATCCAATACAGGCATTTAATCTATTATATCTTGTTTGACAGAGCTCATAGAGCTCTGTCAAACAAGATATAATAGAAAAAATGCTAAGTTTATCTCTAGAATACAGGAAAGTGACACAATCTCTGTTAATTGAATACTCTTGCTAATTGAATAATTTTCATTGGCAAAATGGATATTCAATTAACTGATGAAAGGTGTTACATCACCATTTTCTGGCATTGTCTCTTAAAGTTATAAAAAAAAAAACCCATCATTTTCATCATTACAAATACCAAGAATAAACTTCGGTATTTTGAGCCACTTGATTCAAACCTGTTATTGAAAAACTTCAATAACTATGAAGCTAGATAAAATTTACCACTGTCTTTAAACAAACAAAAATTATTAACCCTTTCATACATGCAACAGCTGAAGCTTTTGTCTCAACCAATAAAGTATAATAGCCATTCATTTTGTCTTGATACTGATGGAAAAAAATTATTTTGAAGTTATTCTGAAACAAATTTGTTGTGTTTAAAATTCTGAAATCATCTAACAAAAAAACTTAAATAGTTTCTGTAATAATGAGGTATTCGCAGCGCAGATACAAAATTATATTGTTCACATTTGTTATAATACTAAGCTTGTTGATGCCACACAAACCTTTTCTGAGCAACCACTCCCAAAAGATAAAATTTGCGCATCACTGATAAGAGGCTTTCAACAATGCCATGTACCTACCTCAGCATCAGGATTTTCCTAAACACATGCAATCAAAATATTAATATTAATTCTACACATGCTTCATTTTATTTAACCCTTTCAACACTGGTGTCCTGGATGGTATCGTCTCATACAATACCATCTACAGCAAAATTAGCAAAACCATTCTCCATTTACAGGGAGATTCAGTAATAATTTAATCCTACAGCTCAAAAGAGCTGTAGGATTAAATTATTTCTGATCTTCACTACAGCTTAATGTCAACTGTGCTGACTGCTCATCGACTGCCAAATTTTTCTTCTCACAAACATTTATGCCTACCACATTGAAAGGGTTATATTTTTGAGTGTTCAATGCATAATCTTTATCAACAGTTATTTAAGGCCTCACAATAAAATCTTCTGTTTCTCAGGCCATCTTTTGTAAAATTGTACGTGGGTGGGTGTTTTTTTTAATTTGATTTTTGTAATTATTTTGTTGCTATCAAAAAAGTTCAAGTTATTGGTTTGTTTTAGGCCTCATAATATATAGAAAACCATAGGTGGTGGTGTATTTTGACTCTTGAGTGCAAGAAGGTTTTGCAATGCTAAATCATTGCAAAAACCTTGTTGCATTCAAGAGACAAATTTATCAATTTTATTAACTTTGGAATATCAGACATAAACCATTCAATTTTTATTTGTTTAAGCTTGCAATGGTTATAAAAAGAGAACATGCAGTCTGCCAAAAGGTCCATGCGGGGGGTCTGAGAAACAGATTTTTTAGACCTAAACATCAAACTATGATTCAATAATGATCACACAATGATTTCTTCAGTAAATTAATATTGTAAGGCCACAGATATTGAGTTCAAATGGAGACGTGAAATTAGTATTCAATCTTTTTTATACAGAGATGTGTGAAAGTTTGTTGTAAATCTAGTAGTTAGTTATTCAAACAAAACTGGTTCATGGAGAACATTCTTGTGACCAAGTTTGCTTATTGAAATATCTGAGTGACTTGACAGAGTGGAGTCCTCTTAATTGTATATCTATTAATTGAATACCCCTGTTAATTGAATAACATTTCCAAACACTAAGCCATTTACCATACCTCCGGGGCAAATTCTACATGTTAATTGTAGGTTATGGAGTAAACAAAGTCCTCTTAATTTATTAATCCTTTCCCAATGTATTGGCCAAAGCCAGCCAGCGCTATTCTAAAAAATCGCCAATTAATTTTCATTAATTTTTCATTTTTTTGCCTCAAAAACATAGGTTACGACCCCTCATTGGAACGAGCTCATCGAGATCGTTCCAATGAGGGACCATAACCTATGTTTTTGAGACAAAAAATGAAAAAAATAGTTATTTAACTGGTAGAGTGCTGGAAGCCCATATTTGGGCTTTACTCTGAAGTACAGGTACCACAACTTAAAGGTCTCATATTCAGTGGATGTGCTTCGGTTTATCTTTGAAGTGAAATTATTTAGTCTGTTAGGATTTGCCTTGTTACAATTTATGGGAGAGTGCCTACTGGCACTCTCCCATAAATTGTAACAAAGCAAAGACACGTGAACAAATTCTGATGACCAAAAATAATTTAGCACTCTACCAGTTAAGACTTTTTTTTGCAAGTGTCGTCTTTTTTCATGCTAGGTGAAGGGTTAAAAATATGCCTGGAAATTATACCCTGACAGTCACCATAGTTTCCATGTTTACAGACCTATTTGGGCTCAGTAAATGCAATACAGGCATTTATTACATCTTGTTTGACAGAGCCTGATGAGCTACTGTCAAACCTTGTCCCCTAAGTTCCAATATGTTCTATGTGCCACACTGGCACTGGCAGATAGAACAAACTGGAAATCAGGGGATGATTTTTAGCTCTTGCTTGCGATTCAAATTGTAATTGCAGTGCACGATTTGTAGAAAATTTCAGTAAAATTTCACTTCTATTTTCTATTGTAGGGCTTTGGGTCACATAACAAACTTGTGCTGCCATTGAAACCAAGATGGCGGCCTCCAGTATAAAAAAATGGATGACAAACACATATCACCCTAAGAACATGCGCTGCGAAGGCACAAAATAAGACCAAGTATCACTATGGGGATGACGTCACAAGATGTCCGATCACGCGGACTACCAGAACAAACAAATATGACGTCACTTCCTAGATCCATCACCAAGTTCATCCGGTCGGGTACATGATCTACTACTGATTCTACTACTGATTCTCTTCAATTTCAAGGCATATTTCTGGTGGCCATCTTGGATATCCACAGACTAAATTGGTTTTATCAAACGCAGAATAAGTGTCCAAAATACGAAACAGTTGATTTCTGTGCCCTGTATTGAACATTTTTTCTGCAACCATTGTACAACTTGAGATAGTGTAAACTTGTCCATTACAAAAGCGGAATAATTGAAAACAGGTGGTTGCACTGGTGGCCATCTTGTTTTCCACATCGGCTTTCGATGGTGCATGCTCACACTGGGTATTATCGGAGAATAATTTGCAATCAACTTAACATCTAAAAGTTTACAGTTTTCTAATTTTTTATCATGATTGTATGAGTTTTTTGCGAAAAAAAAGTGTCAAAAAACTCGATTTCCGTCTATTTTGAGGCATATTTTGGTGGCCATCTTGGTTTTTCACTTGATTGATTGATATTATTATAAGGGAATGGTGTCAGTTCTTGGTTTGTTTTATGTTTAAGGTTTCATAACATACAGAATAGCATGGATGGTGGTGTATTTCGTACCTTGAGTGCAAGAAGGCTTTGCAATGGCACAAATTTATCAATTTTATCAACTTGGGTAAAATAAACCATATAGGCCAAATAAAAAAAATGAATTGATTCTCAGGAATTTTTTTTTTCAAATCAGTGAGGGAGGGGGGATTTTATTATTTTTTTTTTTTTATTTTTTTTTTTTCGTGTAAAGGGTTGAGTATACTCAGTAAATCTTTTTGCTATATTTCCACTTGAAAACCAGAAAAGGTTGTACTTTAGTGTAATTATAGTACATGTGTACCTTTTATAACTAACTGCAGTAACAACAGCTAAAAGGATTTGTATTTTATTGTTCTTTTTAACTGGTAGAGTGCTGAATTATTTTTAGTCATGAAAATTTATTCACAAGTTTTTGCCATGTTACAATTTATGGGAGAGTGCCTATTGGCACTCTCCCATAAATTGTAACAAGGAAAATCCATATGGACCAAATAATTAAGATTCAAAGATAATACGAAGCACATCCACAGAGTTTGAAGTCTTTGAGTTGCAGTACTGCACTTTAGAGTAAAGCCCAAATATGGGCTTCCAGCACTCTACCAGTTAATGTATAGATCTGTCAAACATCATGATCCATTAGAATAGGCCCCAGTAACCAATGCTTGGGGTAGGAGTTCTTTAAAATGGGAAACATGGCTCTAAATGATTGGTTAAACTTGAGTTTATATCGGTGTTGCGGCCATTAGTAGTCATTGTGCAGAAATATATGACCTTAAACACCAGCAAATAAATAAATAATTAAATCATGATCCAGTATATCAGAATATGCCTTGTTACAGTTTATGGGAGAGTGCCTCTGGGCACTCTCCCATAAACTGCAACAAGAAAAAACAATTTACTGCAAACACAGCTAAATAATTATATGTCGAGAAATGTGAAAAAATTCTTAAAAAAAAACATGACATAATAAAAATGTCTAATGAGGAGGTTCAAATCCAACGAGGGAGGGCCTGAGAATCAAAACATTATTTTTTTTAGCCTTAATCTTTATTTTTTTAAGTTTGCATTGGCAGCCTGAGAAACAGATTTTTAACTTTTTTAGGCCTAAGCCATATTCTGTGAATCTGCTCAGGTCAATTCAAATATATGAAAGAATACATCAAAAACCTTTCTTAACTGGTTAATAATAACATGGGCTGTTATTTTCTAAACATTCATGCATCAACAGAGGGGCTGAACAAAATAATTTAATCACTTTCAAATTACACACACATACACACACTTTCTATCAAACATGCATACCAACCAGTTTCAATCTATCTTGAGAATTAAATAAATTCATGTCTTGTTGCAACTGAATAAAAAAAATTAATTTGCTCATTTGCAGAATGTGATGCAGGATCGACATTTGATCATTTCTACTCTAAAGTATAAATAAACTTTATAGTGGAACCCTGCTAATTGTATAGCCTCTTTGACAATGAAAATTCTTCAGTTAGGCCCACAAAGTAAATCTTCTGTTTCTCGGGCCATTGTTTGGCAAAATTACATGTGGGCAGGCGCTTTTTTTATTTTATTTTTGTAATTATTTCTTTGCCATCAAAAGTACATGTTCTTGGTTTGTTTTATGTTTTAGGTCTGATAATCTGGTATTTCATCCCTTGAGTGCAAGAAGTCTTTGCAATGCTAAAGCATTGCAAAGCCTTGCTGCACTTAAGAGACAAATTTATCAATTTTATTAGTGCAAGAAGTCTTTGCAATGCTAAAGCATTGCAAAGCCTTGCTGCACTTAAGAGACAAATTTATCAATTTTATTAACTTGGTTAAAATATCAGACATAAACCATTTAATTTTTTTTTAAAGTTTGCACTGGTTATAAAATATATATTCAATTAACAAGGATTTACTCTATAACCAACATGCAACTAACAGGTCAAATTTGTATTGAAGGTACGGTAAATGGTTATGTGTTTTATCAAGTTAACAGGGTATTTAAATTAAGAGACATCCAGTTAAGATGGCTCCACTGTCTATCTTTCTAGCTGATTTAAAATTCCAGTATTTTTCAAATGAGAAAAAGAACTTCAATTTATTTACAATCTTAACCCTTTGGGGACTATTTCCAACTTTATTCACATTTTTCTACAACAAAACAGGTAGCCAAGACTTGCCAAGAAACAAATGCAAAGTCACAGGATGTGGATTGTTGAGGTAAAGCAAAAATGTATAAAAATTCTCCAGGCTCTTAACCCTTAAAGGTCTATTTCAGACTTTTACGAATTCAGGACAGGTGCATTTAATGTGCCATCATGATTAGCTCCTGCTGTCAGTAAACAAATTACATAGGCAGTGGTTTCTAGTCAAGACTTGGCTGCCTTAACTGGTCGCTAAGACTCGACTAGAAATCACTGTTAACTCCTTACGTGTTGCTGGTGGGTATTCCCTCCCAGGACAGGATTTCTCTTGTCATTTATACAAGTATAGTTTGGGGACATTTAACCCAAATTTCTACCTGTAACTTAAATTGATTTTTCCACCAATGATTTCTAAAGTTCCATTTAGATGAATTTTTCATCACATCCAGCCATGGCTGCTGTACAGCAGCCATGACTGGATGTGATGAAAAATATCTTGAAAATACTCCGCAGGTTAAGAGTTATTTATTTATTTATTGGTGTTTAAGGTCACATACTTATGCACAATGGCTAATCGTGACCGTGACAGTTTTACGGGTGGAGGAAGCCGGAGTACCCGGAGAGAACCACCGAGCAACGAGCAGCTGTCAGCTCTCCAACATCGTAACTCTGAACTCTGCACCGCAGCACAGGCAGGGTTAGATTGGTTGAAGACATGCGCACCATCGACGTGCAGTACGCCTCAGTACACAGCGTCATCGTACCCCCAGGTAGGCAATCAGGGTGAAGTGTCTTGCCCAAGGACACAACGCGGTTGCCGCAGGTGGGATTCGAACCGAGGACCTCTCGGCTTGCAGCCTGCACCTCTACCAACTGAGCCACCGTGCCCCTAGGTTAAGAGTTAAGCCACTGGATGTGTACAGGCTTTCGTCAGGTGTGAATTCAGGACAAATGTCCAGCCCCTTAAGGGTCGAGATAAAAATCCTAATGTTTCAACCCTTTAATTAACACAACAGAGCCCCAGGAGGACTAAAGTGGGGTCCTGAGAATCTCAAATTTTTGCTGAACTGAATCCCTAGTCAAATCTCAAGAAGGATATCAAATTGAATCAAGGATATCAAATTGAATCCTGAATATCAAATCACAATGGCTTTGAAACCATCAAGATGTAACTGTAATGCAAGACTGAAGATGGAATGAACAGCCTCGCAAGCAAGTAGGATTGGCCAAGAAATGTACAACAGCATCACATTCCAAGGTCACTGCTATAATAAACTTTCATTTTACAAAAAAATGTGATTGTAACACATGGTAATCATAAATGTTGATAAGCAACATATCTTTATGCCAAGCTTTTATTGTTGACTGGAAATAGGAGGACGAAAAGAATTTTGTGTTGTCCATAAACAATCTACCCAAGCTCAGTTAAAATTTAAACTGAGTGAGAACAGAAAATGTCAAGTAAGTGAACACTCTCATCAAAGTGATACAGAAAAACATAATGACCTTAATCACAGATGTTGAAAGTATTTTTGTCAGGTGGATATCCACCCACAGGTGCTTTGACAGGGATCCATAGTGTACAAAAGATGAGTGTCAATGACATGGTAGGTAAACTTGACTGTGTGTTGTGTTTGATGAAAAGGATAATGTTCAATGTTTATGAAAGAATTATGAAATAAGGCTAGAGGCCCCAGGGGGCCTGAGGGCAATCACATGACATGGTAGTCAATCAAACTAGGGACTTGGCTTGAATAAGTTGCATACGCCCCTCCAGGGTTCATACAAAAATTTGCTCACAAAGTTCAAGGGTTTTTCAAGGGCTTCTTTTTTTTTTTCAAGGGCTACATATACTATTCAGCTTGTTGTATGAGCTCTAAAAATCTAAGATTCATGTGACACGGATCTGACTTTGGAAGTCAGGAAGTACTGGTACCCAAAGTGTGATCTGTGTTACAGTAATCTTGGTAAAACGTTCCATATTTTTTTATGTTTTTTTTTTAACTGAGCGACACAGGCGCAACAAACAAGTAAAAGGTGAGTACACATATTTACAATGCCCAGGAAATAGCTTGGTATTCAAGGGTTTTTCAAGAGATTTCTGAAAGTTCAAGGGTTTCTCAAGGGCTAATTTCAAATTCCAGGGTTTTTCAAGAAAAAATCATTTTCAAGGGTTTTTCAAGAGCTGTATGAACCCTGCCCTCCTAAGAAAAGCATATACCAACTAGATGAAGCAACTGTGCCCACACAATACACAGGATTTTCTTTCTATTTTCAGTTCCTGCACTTTTACGTCCCAAAATTGAGAAATAAATGCATAAAAAACAGATTGTTTTTTCATTTTTGTTCGGAAATTTTCGAAGTCCCAAACAAAATATTTTCAAACCAAAATTTTTTTTTCTTCTTAAAATTGATCAAAACACATAAAAAAACCAAAAAAAATTCTGGATTTTGGTCCAAAATTTCTAAGTCCCACCCGGACCTCAAATTTTGAGTGTAAAAAAAAAAAAAAAATTTGTCTTAAAATTAACCAAAATGCATAAAAAAAACAAAAAAAATTTGTGGATTTTGGTCCAAAATTTCCAAGTGTAAAAAAATTTTGAGTGTAAAAAAAAAAATTTTGTCTTAAAATTGATCGAAACGCATAAAAAAACCAAAAAACTCAATTCCGGATTTGGGTCCAAAATTTCTAAGTCTGGACTGGGACCCCAAATTTCCAGCCTAAATATGAACCCAGGGACTTGGCTTGAACAAACTTGAATCTCACCCCCCTAAGCATGCTGCATACCAAGTATCAAAAGATTCTTTTTGGTAGATCTGAAGAAAATTTTTAAAGAATATTCCTCATACTGCACTAATTTGAACATTTGGGCTCCCAAAGTGAACCCAAATATGGACCGAGGGATTTGATTTCAACAAATATGTGAATCAATGTTCCAAAGATGTTATATGTAAAATATGAAAGCTTTTGGAGCAGTGGTTTGGAAGCAAACGATTCTTTACTTTTTTCCCATTGCCCACAGTGTTAAAAAATGATGACTCAGCATTTTTTTCCAAGTCCCAAAAAAGTACCTTATGACAAAACCGATGGCAATTTTTTTTTACCATTCCTACAAGTTGGTCCCAAGGAAGCCTCACACCAAATAAAAACTCTCAGTGCTGTGCAGTTTTGGAGATATGGACGTTTTTGTTTTTTTCTATTTTTGGCTCCTGAGGTTTCCACGGGGCTGCAGGAAAAAATTTGGGGCATAAATCAAGTACTTATAACCCAATAATACCTCATGTTAAATTTGATTCAAATTGGCCTCTTGGTTCAGAAAATAGAAATTCTGGGCCAGGCAAAAAATCTTGCCCCTCTCAGAACAAAGGCATTGTCCCCTCAAACTTCTCTTGAACAAATTTGAGTCTACACCTCAAATGGAAGCTGCATACCAAATATCAAGTCTCTGTTATGGCTGGTTCATGAGAAGATTTTTTAAAATTTTGTGGATTTCTGGACCCACCCCACTCCAATATGAGCAGAAATCCAATTTGAAAAAAACCCAAATGCCCCTATATAACCACTACCCATGTGAATTTTCATTGAACTGCAGCCAGTGGCTTGGGAGAAAATGATCAAAACACCACCTTCAAAATGTTCGAGACGATGGACGACAGATGACAGACAAAAAGTGATCAGAATAGCTCACCCCGACTTTCAGTCAGGTGAGCTAACAAGAATTGTAGTAATTGAGAATAGGTAATTTCTATTCCCAGTATGTTATGTTTTCAATAAAAATAATTTGAGGTGTAGACTGTACTAAAGAATTGAGGGGTGGGTTAATGTGGCCCCCACAGTTGATGCATGTCAACCAAAGTTACCAAGCTACAGTGAAATTATTCCAAAATGAGTCATCCTATCAAGTTCCAATGAAATCCCTTCATAAATATGGCCTGTAGACTGTGCTAATAGTTTTCGGGCTTCGGGCCATTGTAGCCATCACGGTTGACTGATCGCAACAAAAAGGTGATGTCCTCATCTAGACTTTATACTGAGTCATCCTACTAAGTTATAATGAAATCCCTTCATAAATACGGCCAGTAGTCTGTGCTAAAAGTTTTTGGGCTTCAGGCTTGGGCAGCTGTCACGACTGAATGATCGTGACCAAAAGGGAACGTTCTCATCTAGACATTATACAGAGTCACTCTACCAAGTTGCAATGAAATCCCTTCATAGACTGTGCTAAAGGTTTTTGGGTTTGGGCTTGGGCATCCATAATGGTTGGCCGATCGCGACCAAATGGGGATGGTCTCATCTAGACATGACCTCAAATTGCATATGAAATTTTGAGACAATCGGACAAGAACTACGGGGTGCAGCCTGTGCAAAAGGAAAATGTGAACAGACTCACAGACTAACAGACCTCCGCACAAGTGAACAACAGCTTATTTTGACTTTGTCAAGTTAAGCTAATACATGTGTAAAAGCAAATTTTTTGAAAACTAGATATCACGGAGATGGAATCCATCTCTGTGGGCCCCGCAGCAACTAACCAATGTTAGGTATAAACTGATGTGAACCGTAATACTAAAATATTTCAAGCAACAGGTAAAATCTGATTAAAATCCCTTCCCGGACACGAACTTGTCAGAAAAAAAACCCAAATTCTGAATAATTTGACCTTGAGGTCAAACTTCAAGGTCAAAGCATGACAACCTTGGTATGCGACATGTCGTCTCGAGATAATCTACCCACATACCAAATATCAAAACCCTATCTATTAAGGGAAAAAGTTACAGGCCGGACACGAACTTGTCAGAAAAAAAAAAAAATCTGAATAATTTGACCTTGAGGTAAAATCTGATTAAAATCCCTTCCCGGACACAAACTTGTCAGAAAAGAACCCCGAATTCGGAATAATTTGACCTTGAGGTCAAAGTTCAAAGCATGGCAACCTTGGTACGCGACACATCGTCTTGAGATAATAAAAAGTTACAGCCCGGACACAAACTTGTCAGAAAAGAACCCTGAAAACGGAATAATTTGACCTTGAGGTCAAAGTTCAAGGTCAAAGCATGGCAACCTTGGTACGCGACACATCGTCTTAAGATAATATACCAACATGTTAAATATCAAAACCTTATCTATTAAGAGAGAAAGATTACAGCCCGGATAAGTTTTGTTACGGACGGACGGATGGACAGAGCGATCACTATAGGGCGTCCGCCTCACGGCGGGGCCTAATTAATGATGTGTTTTTGAGTTGTTTGAATGTTAGGATTACATTGGCTAAGATGATGAGTACTCTGTAAAAAAAAAGAAAAAAATATCACACTGCAAAGCAAATCCCTCCTCCTCCCACATTAACTATGGCATAATCAACAGTGCAATAAACTGAACATTATCCAAATCTGATAATTCTGTTCAAGTTATCACATGATCATTAAAATCTACAACAAAATGAAATGAAAATGTCAATGACACTGCAGCTCAACTTCACCAAGGGACTGAACTAAACAGAAAGTTTCAGTAATGCAAAGTCATTCACTCGAGTTTCTACAGAAAAGACATCATACCAAAGCTACATTAAGCAATCCATCTCCATTGGCTACACTGTCAATCCTGGAGTCCCTCAGGAGTGACAAAAATAATCCGAGCATCATGCCTTTTCTTCAGTTGATCATAATGTAAAATGTAGAGCTCCCCTATGAAGCTCCTTGATACAACCTATGTGGATTAATCTTCGTTACACACCTCTAGAGGGTACTGAATACAAAATTTTTAAATCTTCAACAAAATGGCCAATTCCAGCTCCCATAGGGGACCCAAATATTAACGCAGGCTCTCAATTTGAACATAGTTGAATCTGACCTCTCTGGAGATGTTGTGTACCAAATATGAAAGCATTCTGACTGTTGGATCTGAAGAAGAGATATTTTAAAGAAATTTCTTCATATTGCACTAAGTTAAAATTTGGGCTACCATAGCGAGCCCAAGTATTATTACCCTATGGATCCGATTTAAACAAACCTGAATCTGACCCCACAAGAGATGTTGTATACCAAATATGAGAGCAATCTGACTAGTGGATCTGAAGAAGAAGATTTTTAAAAATTATCCCCCATATTGAACAAAGTTAAAATTTGGGCTTCTGTAGGAAGCCCAAATATTAACCTAGGGACTTGGTTTGAAGAATCTTGAATCTGACCCTCATACTAATGATGTACATCAAACATTAAAAGATTCTGACTGGTGGTTCTGAAGAAGAAGATTTTTAAAGAATATTCCCTTATGTAAGACTGGTGGTTCTGAAGAAGAAGATTTTTAAAGAATATTCCCTTATGTAAAAAATTTGGGCACCTATAGTGAGCCCAAATATGAATCAATGGGCTTTATTTTAACAAACTTGTATCTGACCCCCTGATATTTTTGGAGCATTTTTCCCCACTCCCTCCCTATGTTGCTGAGCATGTTGAGATGAACAAAAATGTTGAACAAAAATGAAATGCCCTTCGGCACCATCACTCACACAAACTTTCAATTGAATTGGCCCAGTGGCTTTGGAGGAGAAGACCAAAACATGGTGTTGATGGACGACGGATGGACGATGGATGGATAGCGATGAGATTAGCTCAGCTTGACTGTCAAGATGAGCTAAAAATCTTTGGAACTCCCTGCTACAGACCTGCAGCCTTGAGAGGGTTAAATTGAAGACATGCACACGGGAATCAGATAGATGTTTTCCGGCAAAGAAAGGGTTCATTCAACATGAAATCATCAGAGAAAGAGTCCATCATGAGAGAGAAAACTCTTTGGAAAAAAACACACTGAAGTCACGAGAGCATTAAATTAAAGATATTCAGACAGGAATCAGATCAATTTTTTTCCAAGGAACCAGAAAAAAATGCCGCTCAGGATCACAGATCCAATGTCGAGTTGTGACCTTGACCTTTGACCTGGCGAGTCCAAGGTCAATAGGGTTCTTCCTCGCACCAAGGCCAACACACCTATGAAGTTTCATGACTCTAGGTTGAACCACTATTAAGTTCTCATCCGGAAACCAATTGTTGCGATATGCTATGTTCAAGGTCACTGTGACCTTGACCTTTGACCTGGTGAGTCCAACATCAATAGGGTTCTTCCTCGCACCAAGGCCAACACGCCTGTAAAGTTTCATGGCTCTAGGTTGAACCACTATCAAGTTATCATCCGGAAACCAATTGTTGCGATATACTATGTTCAAGGTCACTGTGACCTTGACCTTTGACCTGGTGAGTCCAAGATCAATAGGGTTCTTCCTCGCACCAAGGCCAACATACCTATGAAGTTTCATGACTCTAGGTTGAACCACTATCAAGTTATCATCCGGAAACCAATTGTTGCGATATACTATGTTCAAGGTCACTGTGACCTTGACCTTTGACCTGGTGAGTCCAAGATCAATAGGGTTCTTCCTCGCACCAAGGCCAACACACCTATAAAGTTTCATGACTCTAGGTTGAACCACTATCAAGTTATCATCCGGAAACCAATTGTTGCGATATACTATGTTCAAGGTCACTGTGACCTTGACCTTTGACCTGGTGAGTCCAAGATCAATAGGGTTCTTCCTTGCACCAAGGCCAACACACCTATGAAGTTTCATGACTCTAGGTTGAACCACTATCAAGTTATCATCCGGAAACCAATTGTTGCGATATACTATGTTAAAGGTCACTGTGACCTTGACCTTTGACGTAGCGAGTCCAAAATCAATAGGGTTCTTCCCCTCACCAAGGCCAATCTACCTATGAAGTTTCATGAATGTGAGTTGAACCATTATCAAGTTATCATCCGGAAACCAATTGTTTAAGATTTACTATGTTCAAGGTCACTGTGACCTTGACCTTCGACGTAGCATGTCCAAAATCAATAGGGTTCTTCCTCCCACCAAGACCAACCTATGTATGAAGTTTAATGAATGTGAGTTGAACCACTATCAAGTTATCATCCGGAAACCAATTGTTTATGCCCGCCCGCCCGCCCGCCCGCCCTCCCGCCCGCCCGCCCGCCCGCCCACCCGCCCGCCCGCCCGCCCGCCATTCACCAAACTATAAGTCGAGTTTGACTTCGTCACAACTCGACTAAAAATACGTCTACAGTATTGAAAGGGTTTTTTGTTTGTTCATGGCATCAATAACAAGAGGCCCCAGGGGGCCTGAGGGCGCTCACCTGACACGGTAGCCTAAATATCAACCCAGAGAATTGATTTCCACAAGCTGCATCTGCTCCTCCTAATAAAAGCTGAAACCAAATATCCAAATATTCTGACCAGTGGATCTAAAAAATTATTTTTAAAGAATATTCCTCATATTGAACTAAGTCATAATTCCCATATATGAACCCAGGGACTTGGCTTTAACAAACCTGAAACTCACACCCCTAAGGATTCTGCACACCAATTATCAAAACATTCCGACTGCTGGATCTGAAGAAGAAGATTTTTAAAGAAAATTCCTCATTTTGAACCAAGTTACAATTCGAGCTCCCACAATCAGCCCAAATATGGACCTAGGGACATGGCTTGAACAAACTTGAATCTTACCCCCCTAAGGATGCTGCATAAAAAATATCAAAAGCATTCATCTGCTGGATCTGAAGATTTTTAAAGAAAATTCCTCATTTTGAACTAAGATGTCATTCAGGCTCCCATAGTGAGCCCAAATATGAACCAAGGGACTTGGCTTGAACAAACTTGAATCTCAGCCCCCCTAAGGTTGCTCCATGCCAAATATCAAAACATTCCAACTGCTGAATCTGAAGAAGAAGATTTTTAAAGAAAAATTCCTCATATTGACTACGTTATAATTTGGGCTCCCACAAGGAGCCCAAATATAGTCCCATGGACTTGGCTTTAACACACTTGAATCCCCCCCCCCCCCTCCCCAAGGATGCTACTCACCACATATCAAACCATTCCGACTGCTGGATCTGAAGAAGATTTTTTAAGAAAATTCCTCATTTCGAACAAAGTTACAATTCAAGCTCCCACAGTGAGCCCAAATATGGACCTAGGGACATGGCTTGAACAAACTTGCATTTCACCCCCCTAAGAATGCTGCATACCAAATATCACAAGATTCTGCCTGCTGGATCTTGAGAAGAAGATTTGCCTGAAATGCACTAAGTTCAAATTTGGGCTCCTATACTGAGCCCAAATATAAACCCAGGGGGCCGATTTGAACAAACTTGAATCAGATCCACCCCACAATGTTGCATACCAAATATCACAAGATTCTGCCTGCTGGATCTGGAGAAGATTTTTGAAGAAATTTGCCTGAAATGCACTAAGTTTGAATTTGGGCTTCTATAGTGAGCCCAAATATGAATCCAGGTGGATTCAGATCCACCCCACAATGTTGCATACCAAATATCAAAAGATCCTACCTGCAGGATCTGGAGAAGAAGATTTTTGAAACAATTTGCCTGAAATGCACTAAATTCAAATTCGAGCTTCTATAGTGAGCCCAAATGTGAATCTAGGGAGCCGATTTGAACAAAATAGAATCAGATCCACCCCACAATGTTGCATACCAAATATCAAAAGATTCTGCCTGCTGGATCTGGAGAAGAAGATTTTTTAAGAAATTTGCCTGAAAAGCACTAAGTTCAAATTTGGGCTCCTATACTGAGCCCAAATATAAACCCAGGGAGCCGATTTGAACAAACTTGAATCAGATGCATCCCACAATGTTGCATACCCAATATCAAAAGATTCGGCCTGCTGGATCTTGAGAAGAAGATTTTCAAAGAAATTTGCCTGAAATGCACTAAGTTCAAATTTGAGCTCCTATACTGAGCCCAAATATAAACCCAAGGGGCCGATTTGAACAAACTTGAATCAGATCCACCCCACAATGTTGTACACCAAATATCAAAAGATTCTGCCTGCTGGATGTGGAGAAGAAGATTTTCAAAGAAATTTGCCTGA
Organism: Pictodentalium vernedei; assembly: GCA_031216915.1. NCBI lineage: Eukaryota > Metazoa > Mollusca > Scaphopoda > Dentaliida > Dentaliidae > Pictodentalium > Pictodentalium vernedei. The sequence goes on from CM062295.1 coordinate 746,027,198, forward strand.
AATGCAGTAAGTTCAAATTTGGGCTCCTATACTGAGCCCAAATATAAACCCAGGGGACCGATTCGAACAAACTTGAATCAGATCCACCCCACAATGTTGCATGCCAAATATCAAAAGATTCTGCCTGCTGGATCTGGAGAAGAAAATTTTTTAAGAAATTTGTCTGAAATGCACTAAGTTCGAAATCGGGCTCCTATACTGAGCCCAAATATGAACCCAGGGGGCCGATTTGAACAAACTTGAATCAGACCACCCTACAATGTTGCATACCAAATATCAAAAGATTCTGCCTGCTGGATCTGGAGAAGATTTTTTAATGTTTTTCCCATTGCCTACAGTGTTAAAAAGTGCTGACTCAGCACTTTTTCAAAGTCCCGAAACTGTACCCTATGATAAAACCGATGCAATTTGTTTTTACCAATTTTTTCTGTTGGTCCTAAGGAAGCTTCACACCAAATAAAAATTCTCGGTGCCGTGCAGTTTTGGAGATATGGGCGTTTTAATTTTTTTCTATTTTTAGCTCCTGCGGTTCCCATGGGGCTACGGGAAAAAAAAAATCAGCATAAATTAGGTACTTATGACCCAATAAGCCCTCACATAAAATTTGGTTTAAATCAGCCTCTCGGTTTGGAAAATAGAAATTTTGGGCAGGGCAAAAAATTTTGCCCCTCCCATAATGACGCCAAGTATAGCGCCCCAAACTTCTCTTGAACAAATCTGAGTCTACACCTCAAAAGGAAGCTGCACACCAAATATCAAGTCTCTGGTACTGCTGGTTCATGAGAAGAAGATTTTTTAAGATTTCAGCACATTTTTGTGGTGTGGCCCTACCCACGGGGAGCGAGGCAACTTGATTTGAACAAAATCAAATTGCGATGTCATAACAAACTATTATCTCAAATATCAATTAAATTGGTTCTGCGGTTTAGGAGGAGAAGATGCAAACACCATGTTCACGGACGACAGACGCCGGACGACTGATGGTGAGTGATCACTATAGCTCTCCTGACTGAAAGTCAAGCGAGCTAAAAATCTTTGGAACCCACACTGCAGTCTTGAGAGGAATAAATTAAAGACATGCATACAGGTATCAGATGTTTTCCAGCATTGAAAATGGTTCAAATCCCTTCTTCCAGTCCTAAGGATGTTTCATACCAAATACCAGTTCTCTGTTCCTTCTGGTTTGGGATATATGGGCTCTTGAATTTTTTTCTGTTTTTAGCCCCTGGGGTTGTCACATGGCTGTGAAAATTTGTTTTTTAGGCATCAATCAATTACTTAGGACCCACTTAAACTACATGCAAAATTTGGTTGAAGTTGGCCCACTGGTTCTTGAAAGAGAAATTTTGGGTGGGGCTAAAAGACTTACCCCTCACATTACAAAGCCAAATATTGCTTCACGAACTTTGTTTGAACAAACTTGATTCTACACCTCAAAAGGAAGCTCCATAGCAAATATCAAGTCATTGTAAAGACTGGTTCATGAGAAGAAGATTTTTAAAATATTTTGGAGCATTTTCCCCCACTCCCTCCCTATGGGGCTGAGCATGCTGAGTTGAACAAAAATGCAATGCCCCTTCGGGACCATCACTCACACAAACTTTCACTTGAATTGGCCCAGTGGCTTTGAAGGAGAAGACCAAAACATGGTGTTGACGGACGACAGATGGATGGACGGACGGATGGAGAGCGATGAGATTAGCTCAGCTTGACTTTGTCAAGATGAGCTAAAAAAGATCAGGTGAGAGGTGCGACCAGTAGGCTGTGCTAATGGAATGTTGACAATTTATATGCCAAATCCAAGATGGCCACTTGCGGCCACATTTTTCAACAAAATTCAGAAAAATTTGATAGCTCCCATCTAAACATCACACCAAAGCTATATATGAAATTCAAAAAACATTAGATGAGAGATGTGGCCTGTAGGGTTTGCCACCTGAATTGTTGACAATTCAGATCCAAATCCAAAAAGGCTGCTGGCAGAAATGTTTTTTAACAAACTCAGAAGAAATTGATAGGTCCCATGTAGACATCACTCCAAAGGTACATATGAAATTTGAGAAAAATCGGATGAGAGATGACACCTCTAGGGTGTGCCAATGGAACTGTTGACAATTTAATGCCAAATCCAAGATGGAAAATGACGGCCATGTTTTTCAACGAAAATAGAAAAATTCAATAGCTCCCACTTGATTTGCACAAACTTTAATCTGATCCACCCTAAGGATCTTGTATACCAAATATCACAAGATTCTGCTGAGTAATCTTACAGAATAATTTTTTTTTAATTTTTAAAAATGTGGACTGAGCATTTTTTGATCGTCTTTACCAGACACCCCCCCCCCCCCCCCCCCCATACCTCCCTCCATGGTATCCTATGACACACCCGACTGCATCTTTAGCTTCTGGAGTTCTCATGGGGGGAGCTTCCAGCATAGCATAAATCAAGTACATCTCTACTACTGTATACAAATTTTGATTCAAATGATTTATTTACCTACTAGTATTTAAGGTCACATATTTCTGCACAATGGCCAATTGTGACTGCAATATGGATATAAAGTCAAGTCCAGCCAATCGTTTGCACCCATATTACCCATTTTAGAGGACTTCCACTCCAAGAAATAGAGCCTGGTGAACAAGCACTGCTTCACTTCCCACAGTAAACAAGCACTGCTTCACTTCCCAGAGTTCCCAACTGGTGAACCGATTTGGAGAGCAGAAATTTTGGGTGGGGCCACAAATTTTGCTTCCTCACAGCACAAGTCCAAATATTGCCCGAGGATCTTTCTTTGCACAAGGAACTTAAATATGGAGCTCATAATGATGTTGCATACAACATTTCAAAGCATTGTGTCTGGTGGTTTATGACAAAAAGATTATTGAAGAATTTCTTGCTTTATGGGCACTTCCCTCAACCCATAGGGCTTAGTAAGTTCTATCATACAAAGTTTGAAAGATATCTTCATTAGATAATTTGTTTGGTTAGTTTGGGGTTGGGGGCAATGGTTCTGAAGATGAAGATTGAAATGCAAGTAGCCCACCCTGAATTCCAATCAGATGAGCTAAAATTGTTTAGGAAAACCATTTGTAAGTGTCACATATAGCATATTAGGCCACACAAAGTAGATCTTCTGTTTCTCAGGCAATTATTTGTGAAATTGCATGCAGGCGAGCGTTTTTTTATTTTATTTTTTATTTCAGTAATTACTTTTTTGCCATCAAAAGTTCATGCTCTTGGTTCAAGTTTTAGGCCTCATAATCTACAGAATAGCATGGGTGGTGGTGTATTTCATCCCTTGAGTGCAAGAAGACTTTGCAATGCTAAAGCATTGCAAAGCCTTCTTGCACTCAAGGGACAAATTCATCAATTTTTTTAACTTGGGTAAAATATCAGACATAAACCATTTAATTTTTATTTTTTTAAAGTTTAAATTGGTTATAAAAAGAGAGCATGCGGCAGCCAAAAGGACCATGCGGGAGGGCCTGAGAAACAGACTTTTTATTTTTTTAGGCCTTAGGTAAAGGGTTATTCAGGCATTTGTCATTCTTTCTTATATAAAAGCACTACAAGCTGCTAATTATGAAAAGTAATTGATTTTTCTGCTACCACTTGTTTATTGAGATACACATGTAATAGGTCAGATACCTAGGTGAGACAAATCTATCTTTCGTTTGCCATGTTACAATCCTCATTTAAATATTTAATTGTTTCTGGAATGTTTCATCATAGTCTGCATATTGTGAACAAATATAAATTAAAGCTTTCTTGTTGTGTATTCTAACACATCCACGAATTGATGGAACCATTAATGAAAACAGAACATTCATTCTAAGGAAAACTGGTTTTATTATCAAATATCAAAAGATTCTGCCTGCTGGATCTAAAACAGAAGACCTTGCAAACTGAACTAAGTTACAATTTATACCCACTGGAAGCCCAAATATGAACCCAGGGACTTGATTTGAACAAATTTGAAAATAGCCCTATACAGATGCAGAATATAAAATATCAAAAAATTTTAACTGGTAGATCTGAAGGCTTTTCAAGAATATGCCTCATTTTGCACAAAGTTAAAAGTTTGAGCTCAGATATAAACCTCGAGACTTGATTTGAACAAATATGATTAAATTCCCACCCCAAGGATGCTGTATACCAAATGTAAAAAGATTTTAACTGGAGGATCAGAAGAAAAAGATTTTTAAAGAATTTTATTCATATTGCACCAAGTTAAAATATGGTCTCCTAGAGGGAGTCCAAAGATGAATGTAAGGACTTGATTTGAACAAAGTTGAAACTGCTGTCCATAAAGATGTTGTGTACCAAGTATCAAAATATTTTGAATAGTAGATTGGAAGATCATATTGCTCAAAGTTGATTGATCTGAACAGACTTGAAAGTGATGACTTGGCATATTCCATTACCCCCACAGGGTACCAGATGACACTACAATTTTCAATTTTTGTTCGATTCTACTGGTCATATGGATGCTTCATACCAAATAATATGAGCATTCAAAATGTTTTCTATTTTCAGCTCCTGGGGTTCCCATGGGCGCATAAAAAAACATTTCAGTCTAAATAAAGTACATGCCACCTACCGTATTTACTCTATGTATTGGGACACTCTATGATTTGGGACACACATTTTTTCCAGAAAACTATATTTTTTTTATGCTCCAAAGTTTGGGACATTCAGGAGATTTGTTTCCAGTTGACCAGTCGCTAGTAGCAGATGACACTCATAAAAAAAATTCTTGAGTAACTAAAAATTTTCATTTTTTGCTTCCAAAACATAGCTTATGATCCCTCATTGGAATGTGCGCAATGCACGCATTCCAATGAGGGATCATAAGCTATGTTTTGGAAGCAAAAAATGAAAATATAAAAGAAATTGGACGGCAATTTTGGTATATAGTGATGGAAAACGAATCACACACAACTTTATTCAGCATCAAATCAAGACCAGGGTGTGTTCTTTCCCCATTTTCTAAGAATTGGGACACCTGTAAAAATAATTATTTTTAGCTGTCCCAATACATAGAGTAAATACGGTAATATATTCTTTGACTAAACTTGAATCTTCCAAAAATGAGTAAGTTGCATATCAAATATCAAAGTGTTGTGATGGTTGGTTTATGAGACAAAGCTTTTTAAAGAATTTCTGGCTTTTCATATTCTATTGAACAAACTTGAACGGTATCCCCAAAAGACAATTTATGCCAAGCTTGGTTAAGTTTGGGCCAGTGGTTCTGAAAAAGTAGAATGATATGCAAAGTTAATGTATGATAGACGGATGATGGAGAGACAATTGACTCAAAGTGATGGCAACAGGCTGATGTTCAGTCAGGTGAGCTAACAAAGATATGGAAAATAATTGGAGATTTGAGAAATTCAACAACTACCAACAGTATTGTAAAAAGTAATGGCAGTGCACGGAGTGAAAATTGAAATCAGAAATAATCATCAGAGAAAATAAAGTTTAAAAGACCCTTTACCTTCAACTATTTCTACTACAACACACAAAAACCCCACATCAAACACCCCATGATATACATGGATATATAAACAATATTGCAGTGTATTGTCAATGGGATATATTTTTTTCTGTTCATTGGTTCATTTTAAAAATATTTTATTCAGCTGTTTTAGCACTTAATTAAGAAACATAGGCATGTAAGAGGGTATATGCTTCAGTTAAGCCAGAACCATAAAAGCATTTACATACCTGAATGGTGGGAGTTCTTACCTAACGTAACATACAAACAATCATTAACTGGTAGAGTGCTGGAAGCCCATATTTGGGCTTTACTCTGAAGTGTCGGTACCACAACTTAAAGGCTTCATATTCTATGGATGTTGTTCATATCAACTTTTAATTGAAATTATTTAGACTGTTAGGATTTGCATTGTTACAATTTATGGGAGAGTGCCTATTGGCACTCTCCCATAAATTGTAACAAGGCAAATATATGTGAACAAATTTTGATGACCAAAAATAATTCAGCACTCTACCAGTTAAACATTCTATTTATAAACTTTATTTTTTAAACTTGCAGAAACCACTAGAAGAGTTCCGAGATGCCTATATGAGATGTGCAAAGCAATCATTCTCAGTCAATTGTAACATGCGCACTTAATTCACATTTCACACTTACAAATACTGTGGAAAATTAATTAAATGAATTTTGAAATCCCATGACTGTGCCAAAGATGATGTCTGGTGTTTTAGCATTACATCCCCAAACCAAACTTTTTAAAACATATTTGTGCAAATCATCAAAGTAAAACTTTAACTTTGAAAATGTATGAAAAACATTTTTAATGGTGCAACATGCGAAATGGAAGAGAATTCTGGTTCAGAGGAAAAATCTTTTACTCGCTACCAACAGTGACGCATGGGAAAGGTGCGCGATCGCTCTCGTGCTACATCGCTCACGCAAAATGTGTCTAAGGTGCGCGAATTATCGCTCGCCTCTATTTTTGGGAGTGTTTTCATCCTTTTGAGTTGCATCAACAGAAACATTCAATTAAGTTTTGATGTTGGAAATTTTTAAGAATCACTCACAATTTAAAGCGTTTAAAGTACAATTCCAAACAATTTCCTTTCCGTCGTTACTAACATGACTCACACACGACATGCCAACAGTAAGAGGGTTGTACATTGACAACTCGCCCAGAGCTTACTTCCGCCACAAAACGAACACTAATGTTCAGATAACAAAAACGGTGGTCATTCTGAGATCTGAGAAACGTTTTAATATTTCCGTATTTTTTTTTATCAAAGACATGTGGAATGTTGCCCCGTTCCTTATTTTCATTTATACTCATGACACCTGTCGCTCCAATTCACCAGTGACATGAATTAATGTGCCCGATTTGGAATTTATGCATCCATTTTCCACGATTTTAAAAATCTGCCATTTAAAATCCAAAACTAATTTTAATGGGTTATATATATTTTCCCTGTCAAAATTCCATCCGTGTTCAGTTGTATTCATACATTCGTTTCGAAGGACGCTTGTCAAAGGAAACTGTGAAAAAATCAACATCACTCTACTCACATTTTTAACTCTCGCAAACTTTATTTGAGGTGAGCGATTTTCCCCTCGCCTCCATTTTGCTCCCATTCGTCACTGTACCAACACACTGAAAATATGTTGGTTTCATGCCACTCCAGATGTGATTCAATATACCTCATTTATGCAAATTTTTGAGTAATAATGTCAAAGACATCACATGTCATACTTGCAAATATTTGGATATGGCCAATGAAGAGAATTTTCACCATAAACTGGAAAAGTGCTAATTTTTTTTTTTTGGTGGTCAAAACTTGTGCACAAAACTTTGCCTTATTACAATTTATGGGAGAGCACTCTCCCATAAATTGCTACATAGCAAATCTATGCAGATGACACAACTTCATTTCAAAGATAATATGAAGCATATCCACAGAATATATAATGTTTAACCCCCTGCACACTGATGTCGATATATCTAAAGTTCAGGGTGCAAATTTTTCCCATAATGCAACTAGAAATTTAACCAATTCAATCTTGTTTGACAGAGCTCAATGAGCTCTGTCAAACAAGACTGAATTGGTTAAATCCCCAGTTGCATTATGGTTAAAATGGCTACTTTAAATCTGGATATTTTGACATCAGTGTGCAGGGGCTTAAGATATAGTACTGGCATTTCAGAGCAAAGCCCAAATTTGGGCTTCCAGCACTCAACTGGTTAAGCACAGCATGAAATGGTTGAGATACATGATTTAAGTAAGCTTTAAAGTATTTTGTCAGTTCTCAGAGGGTTTGGGCATGAAATTTTGAAGGAAAAAAAAAAGAAGTAAGAAATTCACCATTATCCAGTGTGAAAGTAAAACCCAATCTAAGAAATATGTTTTGAATAATGTGGGATATGCACTTCAGAAAATATTATGTGTGAAATATGAAAGCATATGGACAAACACTTTACATTTTTTGATACTTTGCCAATGTTGTACAACTGGTACATATACTGCATGGTTATAGAGAGATGTTTAAACTATACAGTACTTTCAAGAAATAGGGTGAATACACTTCCAAGAAGACAGAGTATTAGGGTTCATAACTTGGTTCTCATGGCATTTGAAAACTGCGTTTTTATGCATGTTTGGAAGAAAGTGTACCATTGTGTCAGACACTGGTGCCCTCGGCCCCTGTTCTCCAATTCCTAACCAGCCAATATCTGAACTAGTGGTTCATGAGAACATTTATGTCATTTAATAAAGTTGAAATGACGTAGCGTTAATGTGGTCATTTCCTTTCAGCGTTATTTACTACAAGAACAGAAACTACATTACACTTCATTGGAATGCCTTAACAGAAAAGTCTTGAGTCGTCCAATTTCCTTGATTCCTTAAAAAAGACTACATTTCATTTTCTGTTCAGTCTTGGTTGTTTCAAAAACTCAACATTTATTAGCTACCATGTTATAAAATTTGAACAAAGCACCATAAAAAAGCTGCTATCTAAAAATGCATTTAGCTTTAATGCTGAATGTGTATTGCTATCTCTACCTCAACATTATCATCAAAAACTTAAAATAATTCCATTTCTTTTATAGCTCAGAAATGTAAAAATTCAGTGAGCTCTGTCAAACAAAACTAAATTGTTAAATTCCTAGCTGCATTATGGGAAAATGTACTACTTAAAATTTTGTTATTTTGACAGCAGTGTGAAAAGGGTTAAGTGTAAAGATTTTCCCAAATGCACTGTCTGCATTTACGGCATGAAAGTTGTGGGGCAGGAATTTCCCCAATGAGGAGACATGTACTTCTGGACAAGAGGGTTAGGGTATCCTCCCAACAGTGGGCTAGTCCTCCATGATGGAGCTGGACCACCCCAATAGTGGGGCAGTAGCACCCCTGCTGACCACTACCCCTCCTACCCCCCACACACACACATTCTGAAACTTAATCAGTTGCTCAACATTTACTTGTGAAAGAATAAAACACAAGAAACATACCAAGAATAGCTCAAAAGCTGCAAGAAGTTCTCCACCTGTTTGCTTGCCTCTTTTGATCTCATACCACTGTAACATTGGTGCTCTGGAATCACTAGGGTTCAACTTCACCATGGGTTGTGCCTTTGACCTTCCAAGAAATTCTGGTTTACCCTACAAATACAAAAACTTTACAAAATTAAGAGAGACTTTATCAGCTAATTATCTGCAATTACACTATTATAACAAGTGCACCGCCTAGCAGGGCAACATATGCCCGCGGTAATCACCATGTGTGCAAAGTTTGAACAATATAGCATGTAAAATGTTGAAGGAGTAGGCGAAAGAATACTGTAATGTTTTAAGTACTAAAAGGGGGCATAACTCTGGAAATACAAAACAGAGTTACCTGCTCTTGTCACATGCACAATGGCAATTGGTGATCAACATGTGTGCAAAATTTGAACAATATAGCATGTAAAATGTTGAAGGAGAAGGCGACACAATACTGTAATGTTCAAGTACAAAAAGGGGCATAATTTTGGAAATACAAAATGGAGGTACCTGCTCTTGACACATGCACAATGGCAATTGGTGATCACCATGTGTGCAAAGTTTGAACAATATAGCATGTAAAATGTTGATGGAGTAGGTGACACAATACTGTAATGTTTTAAGTACTAAAAGGGGGCAAAACTCTGGAAATAAAAAATGGAGTTAACTGCACTTGCCACTTACACACCAGCAATTACTGATAAACATATGTGTAAAGTTTGAACAATGTAGCATGTAAACTTTTGGAGGAGTAGGCGACACAAAAATTGTTTACAGACGGACAGACAGACACAGACAGACAGACAGACAGACAGACGGACAATGCCATTAACATAATACTCCCATTTTTTTCAAAACGGGTGTATAAAAATGAAACTGTCCCCTCTGTTGGAGTTTAATGTCATTTTCAGCAAGTGCGACTGGATTGCACGAATAAGTATGAAGTAAAATTCAGCAAGTCGTTCATAATTAAACTGCTGACTTGAAGGGACTCAGCCCTCCCCCTCCCCCAGATGTTTGTTACAATAAATTTACCAGTTAAGTAGAATTTGTCTATCAAAGTAAACAAGCACATATCCACTTCTTGGTGTTCCCACAGTGAGTGTTCTTCACATCTTAAAAATTTTCCAAAGAAAATACATTGTTAAAAAATGTTGAGATATACAGGCCCAAAGCTAATAGCGGGGCCAGACCCCTAATAATCCTTTCTATCAGAAAAAATTATTTGTCAATCGAATGCCAATATTTTCTCTGAAAGCCATTAATTTAAAAAAAGGTTCACCAAGTACTTGGCAAAAACAAAATCTTCATTTTGCAACAATACTCTTAGGTTTCAAACATCTTTTATATAAAAGCACTCATTATGAGCATATGAAAATTTTTGTGTATTATTATTTTAACTCCTTGCATCCTGCTGATGGGTATTCCTGCCCAAGACATAATTTTTCTTGCCACTAAAATAAGTATAAATTGGACACATTTAATCATATTTTCCCACCTGTAAATTGATCAGATTTTTTCAATATTTACTTGTTGATATAAATATAAATGAATTTTTTTTTTTTTTCATTCCCAAGCCCATACAAATTTTGAGATCCTGGCTTTTGGCCTGGTGCTTTTATCAAATTTTGAGATCCTGGTTTTAGGCCTGGTGCAAATATAATTCTAACAGGAAGGATGCTCAACTATATCACAAATGCTTATGGGACAAAATGCATGGCATTAGCTGACACCAATTGTGAACTCAAGCAATATTTCGAACAAACATTTTGCCAGAAAAAGTAAAAAAGATTTTTCCTCCCTAAATGGTGTCAAAAGGTATGTTTTGAAAGAACAGAATTTTTTTAATTATTAAGAAAAGAATATTGTGTCAACTGTAATTGCTGTTATGGACAGAGTTGTGTAATGTTATGAAAATAGTACTGAAATGCTTAAACTGGATAATCGGTTTGTAACCATCGTCAACTGATTATCCAAAATATTGATAGCGATCATCATTCCACATATAAAACGTAGTAAATCTGCTGCTTCTCTTTTTGTGATAGATTACACATCGAAGCTGCGTTGTATATATTGAGAAATAATCGACTGGCATTCTAGACTTCGTTAATGATTGGCATTTTCCCTGAGTGATGAGTAATCGTATTCGTAGTATGTATACAAACGAACTTTGTTGAGTACTCGACAATGTTCGTTTATGTACACACTATGGAATGAATAGTTTTCAAATTCCTATAGTTTTGATCCCATATTCGGTGAAATAATGGCCACGGATAATCAGATATCATCCGGTTATAGCTCTCGGTTAGTCAGTTACGAAAATGAGCCAACTGTTTCAGCCCTAATGAAAAAGGAAAATTAAAGATTAACACTTTGCCTAACATGTAGGAAAAATCTGATTAGCAGTAAACACAAAACTGCAATTAAAATTGTGACTTAGTCAGTTTGTCATATAGGATGTTACCCGCAACCTGCGCTATCACAAGATAAAAACATTTATTTATTTATTTATTGATGCTTAAGGTCACTTTCCACATCTATGGCTATATCATGGCCACAACACAAGCATTAAGACAAGTGTTGCCAATCATTTATACCTATGTTGCCCACATTGGAGGACTTCCAGCCCAGGTATTGCTTAACTCTTAACCCGCTGAGTATTTTCTAGATATTTTTCATCAAATCTAGTCATGGCTGCTTTAAAGCAGCCATGACTAGATTTGATGAAAAATTAATCTGAATGTAAAAGAAGGAATCATTGTTGAAAAAAAACATTTCATTTACTGAGAGGTAATATGATAAAATATGCACAAATTACACTTATTTCAGAGACAAGAGAAACCCTGTGCTGGGCAGGAATATCTGTCAGCAGCATGCAAAGAGTTAATGGGTCAAATTATTACAAGTAAAGCAGAACATGTTACCTGGCAGAAACCCGATTCACTACAAGTTAGCTCCCACAAAGTAAATCTTCTCTTTCTCAGGCCATTTTTTATAAAATTGCACATGAGCGGGCAGTTTTTTATTCTATTTTTGTAATTATTTCTTTGCCACCAAAATTTCAAGCTCTTGGTTTGTTTTATGTTTTAGGCCTCATAATTTATAGAATAGCATGGGTGGGGGTGTATTTCATCCCTTAAGGGCAAGAAGGCTTTGCAATGCTAAAGCATTACAAAGCCTTGTTGCACTCAAAGGACAAATTTATCAATTCTATTAACTTGGATAAAATATCCAACATAAACCATTTAATTTTTATTTTTTTAAGTTTGCATTGGTTATAAAAAAAGGAGAGCATGAGGCAGCCAAAAAGACCACACAGGAAGGCCTGAGAAACAGATTTTTAAGTTTTTTAGGCCTTATAATTCGGGTTCAAAGAATTTATGAAACAATTCCAATTTACAGACAAAGGAAACGACAATTCATTGTTCTCAAGTCTAACAGTATGTGAATAATCACAGCAGAAAACAACCAAAAATTTATATTTACAGATGTCAACACTTACAAATGTGTCGTAATCAAAACATTCAATCATGATATCGGGTGGCTGCCGTTCAACATTTTTTGGGTCCCCATGAATTTCAATTTCTTCAAATATCAAAGTTTGGTCCCATGTTGGACACAGAGTTTTCTTTATCTGTTCAGTCACCAAACTCTGAGTGAGGAATGAAACTCTTGCAAAAGGATCTGAAAATACATGAAAAAATTATTCGATTTTGATGAAAAAATCATCAATGCAGTGTTGTTTGAGATTAGCCTCTTACCATCTTAATAAGTGGCTTTAACCTATTAACTAACACAGCCAGAACACAAAGCTCATACTATTTAAAAAAAGAAATGCTGATAGGATCACCGATCCAATATCGAGTTGTGACAACACTGAAATGGATTTAATCATGAACAACTTAGTGTTCAGAAACCAGTTGTTTACAATTTACTATTTGACGGGTCACTGTGACCTTGACCTTTGACCTTGTGATTCCAAAATAAATAGGGCTCTTTCTTGCACCAATGCCAACCCACCTATAAAGTTTCATGAACGTTGGTGGAACCATTCTCAAATTATCATCTGGAAAGTTAAATTTTATAGTAAATTTCCTTTCTTATTATACCTACCACAATTGTTTACTACAGGCTTGCACTAAAGTGGAAGACCCTAACTCAGAAAATATACTCTCTATTTCGATCTTTCCCAAGGGACTTGTGAAAGAAAAGTGGTGCAAAAGTACCAAGAAAAAATAAGCCAGAACTGGGTCGAGTGCCACCAGTGCACACCCAGTAAGGGACGCTCTTCTCTTAGTACAAATCCACGGCTTCCGGCATCGAGTGCGCAGACAGTAACTAATGAGTCATTCTTTTGAATCCGCCATCATTGGAGTTATGTAATCAGCGGGGAGGAAGGATTCTTACCCGAATAAGAAGACATGAGGGCCTCCATGTAAACAATTGTGGTAGGTATAATAAGAAAGAGAATTTACATTTACTATAAAATTTAAATTTCTTACCAACCTACCTTACAATTGTTCACTACAGGTTGAATAGACAATAGGATGGAGGGAATCACATAACCAACCCCACATAACTCAACTGCAATGGAACCGTGGACAGAGAAAGAGGTCCCCAGGCCCATCAAATCATGGCATCACAATCATTAGTAAAAGACAATGAGAGATGAGGTGGATGGTTATGTGCGACGTACAGACAGAAAGGGCAGTAACAGCACAGAGCTGGAACTGACCTTGTAAAAAGCCTAATGACTGGGGTAGACAACAGCTTGAGCAGAAGAAAGAGGGCCAATAGTAAAAAGTTCCTCTGACTGCTCCTGCAACTGACACAGACAGGTGGAGAAAGTAGCATTTCTTCAGTAGGCTGCCTGCATAACATCCAACAACATGACAGAGTTAGTATAAGCCAAAGAGGTAGACAATGCATGGACCTTGTGGGCAGAAATACGATTGGTAATACAATCGTCAGTCGCTAGACGAGCGTAAGCCACATGATCAGCAAGACAAATCCATCAAGAAATAGATTGAGAAGAGATCTTCTGGCGACCAGGAAAATGAGACAGAAAAAATGCGGCAAGAGGATCACAGATCCACAAGTCGAGTTTTGACATTAAATTTCGTGAAAAGTCAGAAAAGAAAGTTATTTGTCGCAACAGCAACTTTTGCCAACAGTGATAACTACAGTTTTCATGCCCCCACTCTTAAAAAACTTTTACTTCAGGTAGTTCCTACCATTACCCTATTCTGAATCTATACCAGAATATGTACCTGGTGCCTCAACAGGTTCATGTTCAAGGATGTACCAATGGCACTTCTTTTCCAACAAGGTAACTTCTTGTGTAAGTTTGAGGAAGATGTGATACATGGAACTAAGGTTTTTGCCTAGAAACCAATTTGTCACCATATATTCTATTTATAGTAACAGTGACCTTCACCTTGGGCCAACAGACCCCAAAATTAATAGGTGCCTTCCTTTCCTCTTGAGTAACATTTGGTGTAAACTTGGTGACGGTATGACAAATAGAGCTAAAGATATTGCCTAAAAACCAATTTATCAAAAACATTTTATTTATAGTAACAGTGACCTTGACCTCTGGGCAACAAACCCCAAAATCAATAGGTGGCTTCCTTTCTTACCGAGTAATCAGGAGTGTAAATTTAATGAAGGTGTGAGAAATAAAGCTAAAGTTATTGCCCAGAAACCAATTAGTCGAAAACAAATCAATTTATAGTTAAAGTGACCTTGACCTTCAGGCATTTGACCCCAAAATGAATAGGTGTCTTCCTTACCTCTGGAGTAATCTGTGGTGTAAATTTGGTGAAGGAGTGGCAAATAGAGGTGAAGTTATTGCCTCGAAACCAATTTGTCGAGAAAAAAAAATCTGTTTATAGTAACAGTGACCTTGGTCATGGGGCAACAGACCCCAAAATCAATAGGTGTCTTCTTTCCTCTGGAGTAACCTTTGGTGTAAATTCAGTGAATGTGTGACAAATAGAGCTAAAGTTATTGCTAGGAAAACAATTTGTCGAAAAAATTCTATTTATAGTTACAGTGATCTTGACTTTGGGGCATCAGACCCCAAATTCAATAGGTGTCTTCCTTTCCTGTGGAGTAACCTCTGAGGTAAATTTGTTGAAGGTACGACAAATAGAACTAAAGTTATTGCCCAGAAAACAATTTGTTGAAAAAAATTCTATTCATAGTAACAGTTTCCTTGACCTTGGGGCAACAGACCCTAAAATCAATAGGTATCTTCCTTTCCTATGGACTAGCCTCTAGTGTAAATGTGGTGAAGGTATGATAAACAGAACTAAAGTTATTGCCCGGAAACGAATTTGTTGGAAAAAATTCTATTTATAGTAAGTGACCTTGACCTCGGGGCATCAGACCGCAAAATCAATAGGTGTCTTCCTTTCCTATGAAGTAACCTCTGGTGTAAATTTGGTGAAAATGTGACAAATAGAACTAAAGTTATTACCCGGAAAACAATTGTTTATGCCTGCCTGCCCGCCACTTCAACAAACTATTAGTCGAGTCTGACTTTGTCAAAACTCGACTAAAAAACATTTCCTGCCTTTCCTAATGAAGTGCATCCGATTGAGATAAATGCAAACTGCACGAACCGGACAGAGCAAAGGGCGATTACACTCAGCAGAAGGAAAAGCTCTGATGCAGATAGGAGGTGGTGTAGTTTCTGGTATCTGATTCTTGGCCAGAAAGGAGCGATCAGTGGTAAGCGTAACACTGTTGGGAGAACTCCTGAATAAGGCTGGGTCAACCGAGAGGGAGTGAAGCTCATTATCCCGTCTGGCTGAGGCAAAAACCCTCAGAAAAGCTGTCTTGTTTGTGAGAAAATGCATATCCACGTGGAATAAAGGTTCGAATACCTCCTCTCCAAGCAAAGGAGCACCCAAGAAAGATTCCATCATGGGGTAAGCTGCAAAGTCTTAGGCCTTTTCAAGGAAAAGTGCCGAACAAGCTTGGAGAGGTATGGATTATTGCTGATACGACACAGTCCCACATACGAAAAGGCCTCCGAAAGCATGGACCTGCACCCTTTGATAGAAACAGGCTGGAGACCCCGAGAATCAAACAGATATCCCAGAAACTCCACAATCTGTGAAATCGAAGGAGGCATAATTAACAGAGTGATCGGCACACCATCGACAGAAGACCTTCCACTTAACCGCATGGGCTAAACCAGTGGAGTGCCCCCTTGAAGAAGAAATGCACTCCACCATTCATCTCGAAAAACCTCTATGGAGGAGACAGGACCTGATAAAAGATATGCGTGAAGCCACAATGAAGTCGGGTTGACATAAGTGAAATCTCCTCGGGTGACCTTGGCAAAGAAGGTTGCGACGTAGAGGGAGGCATGCTGAAACCGCCGCCAAAAGAGAGCAGAGCTGATTGATCCACACCCACTGAGGAGAAAGGAGAGCAATCAGAATGATTCAACAACTGCAGGTTCGTATCTTGGTTAGAACTTGAGGCAGAATCGGAACCGGTGGGAAGGCGTAGCCAACAAGACCATTCCAATCGAGTGATAGAGCATCCATGGCGAAAGCCAGAGGATCTGGACATGGGGACACGAAAGTGTCCACCTAATGGTTCCATTGTGTCGCAAAGAGATCGATGTGGGGACGACCCCAGAGATCGCAAAGCGACTGGAACACTGCCCTGTGGAGCATCCACAGGTAGAAATGACCCTGCCCTATTGGGACAGGGATTCAGTTAGGACATTCAGACGAGCAGGAATGTGACGAACCACCACTCTGGCGTTGACATCCTGAGCGAGCAGTAGAAGATCTGAGCCAATTCGTACATGGGAACCGAGTGTGTGCTGCCCTGGTTCCGAATGTAAGCAGCCACTGTCGAATTGTTGGACAACATGACTGGCGATTCGAAAGGTGGGGGATCGGAAACTCAGAAGAAGAGCAAAAAGGTCCTTCTGGTTGATGTGAAGAGCTGCTTGATCCTGGTCCCATGCCCCATGAAGGGAAAAACCTAGAGGATCCAACCTCTCACCCCATCCGAGATCGCTGGCGTCTGCCGCCAGAACACAAACGGATTTGGGCAAGTCCAACGGAACTCCCTGCATAATCCACTGAACATCTGTCCAGGGGAGAAGGTGATGATGAAGAGACTGAAGCACCGATCCAGAGGATCGACATTCGGCCTCCAATGACTGAGCAGAAAGTGTTGGAGAGGTCTGACATGCAGCTGACCTTGAGGAATGAGATCCGTCACCGAACTGCAGAGATTGAGAAGCCGGAGAAGACGCTGAGCATTACGGATGTGGACTGGGACAGTGTCAGGGCAAAAGCTGAGAGAATCACAGCCCATGCCCAGGGAACCATCACCATATTCAGCTGAGTACGGAAGTCCATCCCCAGATGACAAAACGACTGAGAAAGGACCAGGTCTGACTTCTCCTTGTTGTCTCACCCTAGCAACGTAAGCAGGCTCAACAGTGTGTCGACAGCAGACTCCAGAAAGGCAGCATTGGAATGCCTCTGGAGGATATCGGCTAAATATGCCAAAGTAGTCACCATGGACTGTGAGTGATGTAAGGCTAACACATGTGGCATCAGTCAGGTGAAGGCCCAAGGAGCCAGGTTGAGGCCGAAGGGCATGGTCTTGAACTGGTCAACTTGCCCCAGAAAAGCGAACCTGAGATACTTTTGCAATGTCCGATGAATCAGAATGTGAATGTAAGCGTCTCGCAGTTCAATTCTGGAAGCGAAAATTCCTGGTGAATCGAGTGGCAAACCGACCTGAAAGTCTCCATGCTGAACTTAGGAGCAATGATCAATAACCGGTCGAAGTCGGACGTCCTTCTTCGGCACCAAGAACAGGCGGGAATAAAATTCCATTGAATGAATGTTCTTGATGACCTCGATCGCCCCCTTTGACAGAAGATTGTCTATATCCATGATCAAAAGTTCCCAACGTGTAATGTCTAAAGGAACTTGTGTTGGAAGAGGCACTCTTGACGGAGTTGGATGCCTCAGGAAGGATATCCGCAGCCCGGACCAAACAACATATAATACCCAAGGATCGGATCAGATGATCCAAATGGTCTACGAATTCTGATATCCTTCCTCCAACCTGGAAGGAATCGAGGTGAGGACCTTCATTTCGAGCCTCGGCGAGGCCCACGAGAAGAGAAACCACCTCCTCTGCTATATGAAGAATCCCGAATCCTCCCTCTAGCCTGCAGATGCTTACCCTTACCCTGTGAGTAAGTAGAAGCGGTGGCAGGAGGATCAGCCCTTGGCTTCGCTGAGGAAGCAGAAGGGTGCTTGTTAGGCTTTGGACGGCCCCTGCCTCCAACAAAAGGCTGATCAAGCTGACGCAGCAGCAGCTGATCTATCTAATGACACAAGACGTCATTCCGGACCGTCACCATGGAATAGTTGTGGACCCACCGAAGAAGCAGATTGAAGAGCAGCGCGCTGCTCCTCAAGAAGGGAACAGCGTGTGTCCAACACAGCATCCCTGCGAACTTATTCCAAGTTAGCCATGTTACAGGCATTCGTGTGCATGAGCGCCTTGGAAAGCACAGGAGCAAAGGAGCCTGTACATGTTGAAACTTATCTCGAGGCAGATAAGCAGCAAAAGCAGAGACGACGGGATCTGAGAGAGAAATCATGCCCAGCATCTCTCTCGATAAGCCCAACAGGGACTCCAGAGACGCCATAGGAAAAATGGCCAACTTGGGCTTGGAAAGCCAGAGGGAGGTCCAGTCCTGATCGAAGACCATCAAGGTCTGGAAGACTGATGGATTGGTGGAATCGTAGGAACAATAATGCACTGGAGGCAAAGGAAGTGTCAACCCTGGTGAAGAACAAAGTCTTCATAGCCTTGGAACTCAGCTTAGAGTCCAAAGCTAAAAATGCTTCAACCACCTGTACTGACTGGCATGGTTGAAGGTGCCCAGAAGCAGCTTGCTCCACAGGCTGTAGACGCGCGACCGATGATCGCAGCCTGGCTGACACTGTTGGCTGGTTTGGCGGTTTGAGATCTAGAAGGAACCCAAACACAAAGTCAAGAGCTGCCCCCAAGTCAGAAGACTGTTTGCTCTCGATGTCAGTTATGTCAGACTTATTCTGTGAGTCAGAAGACACATAGCCCATCATGGGCAAACCAGCCAATGCCTCCCATGGTGTAGGCACACCTGATGGATCAGAAAGCAGCCTGCTTCCAATCCCGGGAGGCACCACTGCAGGAGGGCACCTGAAAACCACTCGTAGCCTCACTGGGAGCAACAGGAAGGCTCTTGGAAAGAACCTGAGTGAGCAAGGAGAGGGCCTCCCTAAGCTCACAGCCTGTACCGGCCAGTTTGACATGGGAACGAACTGACAAAGTGGCTTCACTCCTGAACCAGTGAAGGGTCACAATCCTCAAATACATCCGACACGGGGCGACGGGTGGCAGACGAATCATCTGAAGGCAGATGTGAATAGGGGTATTAAATACCCCAAGGATCTACAGAGCGGGAACTCTGGAGAGTTGCTGTGGATCTCTGAGGGACAGAAGGTCCAGGCTGCACAAAAGGTGTTGGTCTCACGAAACTGACCATGGGACTGGAGTGCTTGGACAGAAATGCCACAGAGTTCATGGTGGCCCCACCATGAACATCCGAATCCAATGAGAAAACTACGGTGCTCGGCAGCTGAGAGAACACAGCAGAGTGTTCGGAGGGCAGCCCATTCCGACTTCGCCAAGTTGAAGTCGGGGAAGACTGAGGCCATTATCTCACGTCCGCTACCAGACATCTCTGTAGACCCCTGCAGGGATAAAACTGCTGTGCTCAATGGATGAGAAGCCACAGCAGAGGGTTCGGTCGGCAGCCCCTTCCGACTTCGCCAAGTTGAAGTCAGGGAAGGCTGAGGCTGATACCCCATGTCCACACTACCAGACATTGCTGCAGACCCCTGCAGGGATAAGCCGAGGACGGCTGAACTGGTGACCAATGACATTGCAGACGGAACAGCAGTAGCAGCAGATATGACGGGAACTGTTGAAACTGGTGGAAAAAGAGAGAGAGCAACTGAGCTCAGCTCCAAAGGAGGAGTCACAACCCTAGTGACAGCCTCAGATGTCGACTGGATAGGGACCATAGTCGTTGAACCAGGCATCTCTTCACCAGACAACTCAACAGCTCCAGCAGTATCCACCATAGAAAAGACTGCACATCCCCATGAACAGGGTATAACTCTCACCAGACGTGGTCGTGTAAGGTCCCCCCCCCCACACCCCCCGCCCCCCACCAATCCTGTGGGTGCAGGAGGAACAGCCACAAGAACGCACCACAAGCATGGGCAAAAGACACTGCCCAACGAACAGCCCTGGGCATAACAGAAATGAGAGCAGTAGAAGAAAAAGTTGAACTCAACAGATGTAGAAAGAAGAAGAACACCCCCAACTACAAGAGTAAGGTGGCAGAAAATAAAGGACCAGCAGGAACACAACTGAACCCAAACAGCCGAAGGGGACCAAAAAACTGAAATTCTGCCCTCAACAGAGAGGAGAAATCCTGACTATACATCTCCTCATTGACACTTAACTCCAATAACAAGAGCAATGCTAATGCGTGTGCTGATGCTCCTGAAGGTAGCAAAGTCGGACTTGCATGTAAATAAATAACTTCTGAATGTTTGAAGAGAATTGGTTCATCCAAACAACTTTGAATGAACGGAATTAAAAAACACCATGATTCTTGTGTCATCCATATTTATATGAATATATCGATTAAAATGACATGCAAACCTGCCCTGTAAACACTGGACAATACAGAAATAGTGGACTAGAAAAAATTGGGCAGCACTTCCCCTATAAGACACTGGCCAGTAAGAATAAAGCTGAAATTGGCATCCATATTTATATGGTTATATCGATATGTAGTAGGTTAAAATGACATGCAACCTCTCCACCAAGCACTGGGCAGCATAGAAATAGTGGACTAAAAAAATTGGGCAGCACTTCCCCAATAGGCACTGGCCAGTAAGGATAAAGCTGAAATTGGCATCCATATTTATGTGGTTATATTGATATGTAGATTAAAATGACAAGCACTGGGCAGTACAGAACTAGTGGACTAAAAAAAAAATCGGGCAGCACTTCCACTGTAGGCACTGGACAGTAAGAATAAAGCTGAAATTGTGATTTTTTATTTCAAAAAGAGGCATAACTCTTGCAAGAATGGTCGGAGTGAATCTCCAAATCAAACTTGACCTGTATTTTGACATTAGCAATGAGCAAATAAAATTTGAAATTGATTGGTGCAGTGATACAGTTTTAAATGGTCTGGAACCAAAATCACTATAATTATTGTGTCATCCATATTTATATGAATATATTGATATGTAGAGGTTAAAATGTCAAAATGCAACCTCCCCTGCAAGCACTGGGCCGCAAAAAAACAGTGAACTAAAAAAAAAATTGGGCAGCAGTTTGCCCTACAAGCTATGGAACAATTTACCTTAGTCAGAAACAGAGGCCAAAAACAAACAGGGGCCATAACTCTACCAAACATGAATGGACGAAACACTAGGTATGAGGGCATCTGTTCCCCCAAGCTGCCCTATCACCATACCAAACAACATTAAAATCTGACAACTGATGCTAGAGTTATAATACAAAATGTTCGTACGGACGGACGGATGGACGTATGGATGTACGAACAAAGACCTCGACTATGTACCGCCTCAAACATTTTTTGGGGGCATAATAATAATAATATCCAAAAGGATAACAATTTATCAACCAAAAAATTCTGTGTCCAAACAGCACGGTATGCGAAAATCACGCGCGAACACAGAGAATATATAAAATACAATGAAAATGTGGTTGAAAATAATGAGAATATATAAAACACAGTCCTGTTATTATCAGATCCATAATTCCAGTTAACGAGATGAATTATCACTGTTTCTTAAAGCAAATATGGACGTCTCTCCAAATGGGCAGACGAAAAAAGAATGATTCATTAGTTACTGTCCGCGCACTGGATGCTGGAAGCAGTGGATTTGTACTAAGAGAAGAGTGTCCCCTATGTGGCGCTCGACCCAGTTTTGGCTTATTTTTTCTTGGTGCTTTTGCACCACTTTTCTTTCCCAAATCGCTTGGGAAAGATCAAAATAGAGAGTATATTTTCCGAGTTAGGGTCTTCCACTTAGTACAAGTCTGTAGTAAACAATTGTAAGGCAGGTTGATAAGAAACCAATTGTTTACGATTTATCATGTTCAAGGTCACTATGACCTTGACTTCTGACCTAGCGAATGCAAAATAAATGTGGGTCTTCCACTCACCTAGGCCAGCCTACCTATGCAGTTTCATGAATGTGGCTCAAACCTTTATCAAGTTATCATCCAGAAACCAAATGTTTACAATTTACTATGTTGAAGGTCGCTGTAACCTTGACCTTTCACCTAGCGAGCACAAAATAAATCATGTTCTTCCTACTGCTGATGCCAGCCTACCTATAAAGTTTCATGAAAGTGGGTTGAACCATTATAAAGTTATCATCCAGAACCAATTGTTTACAATTTACTATGTCCAAAATAAATAGGGTTCTTCCTCTCAAGAAGGCCAGCCTACATATGAAGTTTCATAAATGTGGGTTGAACCATAGTCAAGTTATCATCCGGAAACAATTGTTTATGATTTACTACGGTATGTTCAAGATCACTATGACCTTGACGTTTGTTCTAGTGAGTCCAAAATAAATAGGCTTCTTCTTGTCACCAATGCCAACTTATCTATGAAGTTTCATGAACCTAGGTCGAACCATTATCAAGTTATCGTCCGAAAACCAATTGTTTATGGATCTGCTATGTCGAAGGCCACTGTGACCTTGATCTTTCACCTAGCGAGTCCAAAATACATAAGGTTCTTCCTCTCACTGATGCCAACCTACCTATGAGGTTTCAAGAACGTGGGTCGCACCTTCATCAAGTTATCATCTGGAAACCAATTGTTTTGATTTACTATGTTCATGGTCATCATGGCCTTGACCTTTGACCTAGCGAGTCTAAAATAAATAGGGTTCTTCCTCTCATGAAGGCCAACCTACATATGAAGTTTCATGAAAATGGGTTCAACCATAGTTAAGTTATCATACAGAAACCAACTGTTTATGATTTAGTATGTTCAAGGTCACTGTAACTTTCAGCATTGAGCTAGTGAGTCCAAAATAAATAGGGTTCTTCCTCTCAGCGAGGCAACTTACCTGAGAAGTTTCATATAAGCATGGGTTGAACCATTGTCAAGTTATTGGCCGGAAACCAATTGTTTACGTCTGCAAAAAATCCCGCCTGCCTACCCCAACTCCCCCTCCACCCCACGCCATTCATCAAACTTCATCACAACTCGACTAAAAATGTTAAAACAATGTAGACTGGAATTGATGAACAGGCTAGAGTCCATATTAACATCTTTCTTCTTTCAAGAACAATTTAGAAAACAAGACAAACAGTGACCGCCCAGCCATGGATGCCACCGAACTATGGCCAGATGGCCTATAATACTGAAATGAAACGTTTTGTGATGAATTCAATTTGAAGTTGAAACAATTTCAATACATTTAAGAACTTGTTCTGAAATTTTTCTTAATTCATGTAATTTCAAGGACATGAAACATTTTTGAAAACAAGTTTATAATCATCATCAGCTAATGAATGATACTGTTGGAATTTACCTGAAAATCCTGAGTCATCTGCTGCAAGAAGATCTCTTGCTTGATACACATATGCTCTCAGCTGATATTTATGCACATCTGAAAGAAGAAAAATGAAAGTGTCAATGACACTGTAACTCAACTTGTTTAAGACATGTACATGTATAGTATGTGACACAGCAATGAAAAACATCTAGGTAATAACCTGATAACAAAGGTACAGGTAAAGTATTGTAATGGTCAGTACATAAATGCTGACCATAGCCTGTAACAAATATATAGGTAAAGTATTGTAAGTAGGGGTGACAGTTAGATGCTAAACTAGAAAAGAAATCTTTCAGTCCCAGAGTGGGTCTGACTGAACCCAAAAATATTTGTTCTCAAGGCACCCAAAAACACTTGTTCCTGTGAAAAGGTGATAACAAAGGTACCCAAGAAGTTTTGTGAAGATCGGTTCATAAATACAGCCTCCAGCCCTAGCCGTATTGACATGTACACTTACAGTGCATAAGTAGCACTGAATAAATCAAAGTTCATCTAATTAGCATAATTTCTGCAATAAAAAAACCCTGTATTATATGTGATGTATTCCATGTTACTAAATATTCATACAAAAATTTATTCAAATCAGAACATTCATCCGAAGTTCTGTACAAAAAACTGATTGCACTAATTTTGGTATAAAATGGCCTCTGGCAGCCATCTTGAATTTTGGACTGCACCCAAAAACACACGTTCTCATCCCACGGTGATAACAAAGGTATCCAAGAAGTTTTGTAAAGATTGGTTCATAAATACAGCCACTAGCCTGAGCCAGATAGAAGTTGTGTACAAAAAACTGATTGGACCTAAATTCGGAACAAAATGGCCACTGGCAGCCATATTGAATTTTGGACCGCACCCGGAATCAGTTGTTCTCGTCCCAAGGTTATAATAAAGGTACCCAAGAAGTTTCGTAAAAATCGGTTCTTAAATACCGCCTCTAGCCCGAGCTGTATTGGCATTTGTAGTTACAGTGCTGAAAGAAACACTAAATGGATCAAAGTTAGTCTAATTGGAATAATTTACGCACGAGAAAAAACCCCGTATTATATATGATGTATCCCATGGTACTAAACATTCACACAAAAAATTATTCAAATCAGCGTTTTCATATGGAAGTTCTGCGCAAAAATCTGACTGCACCTAATTTTGTACAAAATGGCTACCAGTGGCATCTTGAATTTCAGACCGGATCCCAAGAATGGTCATTCTCATCTCACGTTGATAACAAAGGTACCCAAGAAGTTTCGTAAAGATTGGTTCATAAATACGGCCTCTAGCCCGAGCCGTATTGGCATTTTCACTTACAGTGCTGAAAGTAACACTACATAAATCAAAATTAGTCTAATTTGCATAATTTATGCACGAGAAAAAAACATGTATTATATGTGATGTATCCCAGGGTACTAAACATTCATACAAATGAAAGTGTCAATGACACTGTAGCTCATCTTGACAAACTTGAACTTGGTAAGTTATAAATGAAATGGCAAAATGAAAACCATTGTGTCAATGTTATTTGATAAAATTTCAACATAACAGCATTGTGTGTGCACAACGTCAGAGTAATTCATGCATTTTTAAACGTAAACTGTAAGACTGGCTAAAGGAAGAATGTTGATACACAAATGCAGTTTGTTCAGAGGTTATTGTGAATGGCAACTTTTTTCACATAAATGAATGCTAATCAATAGCTCTTATCTAAAGGTCTTGCCTAATGAGCACACCAAGTTCAAAAACAATCCTATGATAAATGTGGCCTTTAGGCCATGTCAAAGAATGTTGATGCACAAATGCAATAAATTCAAAAATTGTTGCTAACAGCAACAGTTTTTGATGGAAATGAAAAGAAAATCAATAGCTCCTATCTCTGTCACCCTGCATAAGCATGCAAAGGTTCAAAACAACCTGATAATGAATGTGCCCTCTGAGGTATACCAAAGGAAGATGTTAATGCACAAATGCACTAAGTAGAAGGTCATTGCTTGTGGCAATGTTTTTTTTTTATGGAAATTCATAAATATACCCTGCAGAAAGTGCAAAGGGATAAGTTGATGCACAAATGCAGTAAGTTCAAAGGCTGGTGATAATGACAATACTTTTTTATGGAAATGAAAGAAAGCAATAGCTCACATCTAGAGGTCACCCCGAACACACATACCAAGTTCCAAATTGATCGTATTCGATCATAAATGTGCCCTGAATGGTGTGTTAAAGGGAAATATTGAGGTCTGATGAAACTAAGTTCAAAGGTCATCAGCAACATTTTTGACAGAAATGGAAGAAAATCGACAGCTCCCATATAGATGTCACAAGTAGACCAAGTTTGCAAGCGATCCAATCATGAATGTGCCCTGCAGGATCTGTCGAAGGGAAATATTGATGCTCAACTGCACAAAGTTTTTACTAAGTTCATCGAAGGTCATTGCCAGTGGCAATATTTTTTAACGGAAACTGAAGAAAATCGATAGTTCCCATCTAGACGTAACCCCAAACAAGCATACAAAGTTTCAAACTGATCTGATCATAAATGTGCCCTGTAGGGCATGCCAACGATATATATTGAAGCGTGACTAAACTAAGTTCAAAGATCGTTGCCAGTGGCAACATTTTTTGACAAACGGAAATGGAAGAAAATCGATAGTTCCCATCTAGTGGTCATCACAAACAAGCATGCCAGGTTTCAAAGCAGTCCAATCATAAATGTGCCCTGTAGGGTGTGCCAAAGGGAAATATAAAGGTCTGACTAAACTAAGTTCTACGAACATTGGCTGCGGCAACATTTTTTGACGGAAATTGACGAAAATCGATAGCTCCCATCTAGAGGTCACCCCCAAACAAGCATGCCAGGTTTCAAAGCAATCTGATCATAAATGTGCCCTGTAGGGTGTGCCAAAGGGAAATATTGAGGTCTGACTAAACTAAGTTCTAAGAACACTGGCCGCTGCAACATTTTTTGACGGAAATTGAAGAAAATCGATAGCTGTCATCTAGAGGTCACCCCAAACAAGCATACCATGTTTCAAAGCGATCTGATCATAAATGCAACCTGTGAGGTATGCCAATAGAAATTGTGGATGTACATACGTGTACGTACGTATGTACGTGTACATACGTAAGTAAGTATGTACGTATGTATGTACACCCAGACATACGTACGTTCGCCGATGGATGAGAAGTAGTGGCATTAGCTCAGCTTGACTTTGTCAAGTTGAGCTAAAAATGATTCAAATCAGAGCTTTCATATGGAAGTTCTGTACAAAAATCTGATTGCACCTAATTTTGTACAAAATGGCTGCCAGCGGCCATCATGAATTTTGGACCACACCCAAAAACATTTGTTCTCGTCCAACAGTGATAACAAAGATACTCAAGAAGTTCCGTAAAGATCGGTTCATAAATACTGCCTCTAGCCCGAGCTGTATTGAACTGGTGACAGACAGACGGAAAGACAGCCAGACGGACAATGGACGGCTGGCCATGGCATAAGCTCAAATTTGATTTACGTCAAAGTTGAGCTAAAAAAAAACACCTAAAAACACCTGCTTTATCATTTTGTCCACAGCCTAACTGTTTTAGCTACAATATTCTTTTACGATGATTATAGGAACTTGCGTGTTTTGCTTTTGTCACACAAATTTTGTCCATGGTCCACAGAATGTCTACCACATCACACAATTATTAACTTTTGATGATATTAATTCATGGATTTATCAGCGTGTAAAAAAAAGGTGATATTCGCACACGATCTGTATGAAACAATCATTAAGATAAGGGATGTCTAATCCGTCAGCTCACATACATTCATGCTTGACACAGTCCGAGCATTTGTGAAATGGGTGTGTGACACATCCTCCCATGGTCCTTTATAATTGTGTCAAGTTTGATGACTATGGCCCTAACAGTTTTCGAGTTATGCTTGAGACACGATTTGTGACCCTGAACATATGAAGGTCAATTGTGACCTTCACATTGCAGTGCAGTGGAAACTATTATACGCATTACACCTTCTGACTGTACTTAACATTTGTAAAAGGTTTAACAATTGTACTTTGATTCGTTTCTGAGTTATGGCTGAGACACGAATACTGACCGAGTTTTAGTGTGACCTTGAAATGTGGCCTTGACCTTGAAGGTACGCACCCAGCTATGGTGTGTGACACATCCTCCCATGGTCCTTTATAATTGTGTGGAGTTTGATGACTGTGGCCCAAACAGTTTTCAAGTTATTGGCAAGCATGCACACACACACACACACGGATGGACCAACACATGCACACATCAATCACTATATGCCACCCGACTTAAGTCAGGGGGCATAAAAACTCAGTTTTTACCCCCAAATTTTGTTAAAATTAAAAAAAAAAATCCTGGTCCGGGAGTAGAATACTGTTTTCTACCATATTTCATCCCTTGAGAGCAAGAAGGCTTTACAATGCAGATTTTTTACTTTTTTAAGCCTAATATTCTGAATTTTCTGCTGAAATGTCAATATTTTTGACAAGTGATGTAGATTTCAGTGAAAAGTACTGGAATTAACATTAAAACAACAGAAAAATTGTTATAAGATAAAGAAAAGGACACTTACTTTTGAATTGTAAGAACATTCTTGGAGCTGTTAGTGATGATCCTGATCCTGAGTCATCGTCATCCTGAAATGTTCCAACATGAACAGTAAATAGCAATGGATTAAATAATTGTTTATTTCGGGGTATGCTTGTTTAAATTATCAGAAGAATGATATTACAGTAGAACCTGTCTTGAGAGACTGCCCTTTGGGCCACACAAAAGTGGTCTCTCATAACAGGTTTCAGGTTTTCTCAAGTCAGTGAATAGCCAACCACAAACTTCAGAAATGGAAAAGAATGGATTTTTGTAATTAATTTGTAGTTGTTCTTTTTTATGAAGTTTTTGTAACAAATTGAAATGGACTGTTATAAAAATTATAAAAATAAATTAGTGTTGAAAATCTTCATTTCAATTTGTTACAAAAAGATTTTCAACACAAATTTATTTTTATTCCTATCTGTCACATTTCAGGTATGTATGAAATTGTTTATTCAGCAATAATCCTAATCTTTTCACAGGGGTCTTATAAAAACATCTCAATCTTTAATGAGTTAGCAATTGAAACCCAATTAAGAGCTTTTAATACTTTTAATTATGTTAGTATAACCACAATGGATTTTCCAATTCCAGAACAGGTAAAAAGTTTTTGTCATGATTTCAGTCTTCAAAGGGGCGGTCTCTCAAGACAGGTCTATTATGGCATAAAAATACAAGTTGGTACCAGGTCACAGTGGTCTCTCAAGACAGGTGGTCTCTCAAGACAGGTGGTCTCCCATAGCAAATCCATTATAGAGTAAAACCAATCGGTGCCTGGTAGATGTGGTCTCTCAAGACAGGTGGTCTCTCAAGACATTGGTCTCTCAAGACAGGTTTTACTGTAACTGACTGGCTGGGTGTGCTTGTTTTAGCTAGAGTACAAGATTATTTTGGGAAGTCAAAATCTGTTTATCAATAAAACTTCTGCAGAAATTTATTGGATAGTACCTGCAGGTACTCTTCAAAACATTTTACAAAAAAATCTAGATTGGGAAATAGAATTTGATTTCAGATGAATAAGACACATGGGATCAGAAAAGGAATACTTTGTTGAGGGATCTACGCATTTTGATAATGCATTTTAATTAATGGTACAGAGCCAGTTAACTGGTAGAATGCAGAAAACCGATATTTGTGCTTTATTCTGATGTGCAGGTACCACAACTTGATGACTTCATTTTCCGTGGATGTGTTTCATATCGTCTTTGAAGTGAAATTACTTAGTTATAAAGAATTTGCCCTGTTACAATTTAAGGGTGAGTGCCTGTACTCTCCTATCAATTGTAATGAGAAAAGGGCATGTACAATAAATTTGGCCAACAAAAAATAATTTTGCACTCCTGGAGTTTGAAAAAAAACTTCACCACAAAAAGCAAATTTTATACTAAATGAACAAGAATAAAGGAAACTAATGAAACAAATCCTACATTTATCAAAACACACAGAGAGATTAGTACTAAAACACCCTCGAAGTGGAAATTCCACCTAATATGAAGTAGTACAAATAAGGTTTCAACCAATGGACATCTGGATCCATCCTAGAGGTTGACTGGTTGAAACTTTATTTTTCCTTCTGTTTCTTTCAGAGAAAATGAACTGAATAGTCTTGGTGGAAACTCAGCTCCATGAACAATGAAGTTATAATCCATTTATCTCAAATAAGACTACTGCAAAATTAAAATATGCCACACCCCAACTTCACCTTGTAAATATTACAAAAAGTCTACAAAAAATACTACAAATACAATCAACTAAGACTAATTTAACCCTTTCCCTAATGAAAAGGCCACATCGGCCCACGTAATATGAAAATTCAGAAGTTGAAAAAATATTATTTTAAAAACAATTTCAACAAAATCATATCATGTGACCCCTCATTGAAACGAGCTTGTTCCAGTGAGAGTTCACATTATATGGCTTTGTTGAAATTTTTCAGAAAATTCGTAAAATAATATTTAAAATAATAAATTTGATATTGTCTGCATTGGGTAAATGGTTCTAGTATTTGTGTGCTATGTGTGTGCATACTTTTATAACAAGGGATAATGCATGTATTGTATTTGTTTGTTTAGGCCACACAAAGTAGCTCTTCTGTTTCTCAGGCCATTATTTGTGAAATTGCATGCGGGCGAGCGGTTTTTTATTTTATTTTTTATTTCAGTAATTACTTCTTAGCCATCAAAAGGTCATGTTCTTGGTTCAAGTTTTAGGCCTCATAATCTACAGAATAGCATGGGTGGTGGTGTATTTCATCCCTTGAGTGCAAGAAGGCTTTGCAATGCTAAAGCATTGCAAAGCCTTCCTGCAGTCAAGGGACAAATTCATCAATTTTTTTTAACTTGGGTAAAATATCAGACATAAACCATTTAATTTTAATTTTTTTAAAGTTTAAATTGGTTATAAAAAGAGAGCATGCGGCAGCCAAAAGGACCATGCGGGAGGGCCTGAGAAACAGATCTTTTATTTTTTTAGGCCTTAATTATTAAGGTTTTATCAATGCTTTTAACATCCAGGGCCACATTTTGTAAGCAAGTTTCATGGGTGGAGAAAGCTAGGGAAGCAACGAGCAGCACTGAGCAATTGTCAGACTCTCCAACTTACAAACTTTGCACAAGCTCATAGCATAACACCAAGTGTCATAACTTTTGAAATTTTTTGTTTATTGATGTTTAACCCTTTAGCCAACGCAGACGATATCAAAATTTATCATTTTAAATATCATTTTTAAAAATTTTTCAAAACATTCCAACAAAACCATATCATGTGACCCCTTGATGGAACGAGCTCGATGAGCTCGTTCCAATAAGGGGTCACATGATATGGTTTTGTTGAAATTTTTTGAAAAATAATATTTTTTCAACTGCTGAATTTGCATATTACGTGGACAGATGCGGCCGATTCATTAGGTAAAGGGTTAAAGGCATGTTCAGCATCTATGATGAAATAATGACTCGAAATAAACAATTTACCTGATATAACCTGATTTATTTATTTATTGGTGTTTAAGGTCATATACTTATGCACAATTGCTAATCATGAACGTGACAGTTTTACAGGTGGAGGAAGCTGGAGTTCTTGGAGAGAACCACTGAGCAAAGACGAGCAGCTGCCAGCTCCCCAACATCGAACTCTGAAGTGCTGCACAGGCAGGGTTAGATTGGTTGAAGACATGCGTACCATCGATGTGCAGTACATGGCATCATTGTGCCCCCATGTGGACAATCAGGGTGAAGTGCCTTGCCCAGGACACAACGCAGAAGTCCGAATCGATCAATCGGACGGTCACCCATCCAAGGACTAACCAGGCTCGACGTTGCTTAACTTTGGTGATCTGACGAAAACCGGTTACCGCAACGACACCGCACCCCTGATATAACCTGATATAACAACTCAAAACAGCCACATCGATTTACAAAATAGGCAAATAAATTTTATTACTCTTTCATTTATGTCTGAAAAACAAACTTGTTGAAATTGGTCATAAGTTATGTTTTTGAATCAAAAATGAAAGCTATTCTTGTAATACAATATGTTTCAATGCGTAGATCTCAAGCTATTCCTTTTCTACTACTCCGATTCATTAAGTATGATACACCATGGTGAACAATTTTGTCTATGTATCTGAATTAATTAGTTTCATATCGGCCACGATATCAACCAGAGGTAACTTCATATCAGTCGGAGACTGAAGGCTAAAGGCTGATATGAAGTTACCAAAGGAATTAATTAGAGGTTATTTCTTGGTTAGTTTCATTTTGGGATATCAGCCCGAGATAACTTCTTGTCTATTGACTAAAGTGAATTTTTTGATTTGATTGGTTGATAGATACGTGGTATGAGACCATATTCATTGAAACCCACGATACGTCAGCCCAGCCACTGACAAATTTCCCATACCCAGTGGAAGCCTCGTTCCAAAATCTACAAATTGTCCATACCCCGTAGAAGACGCGTCATTCCAGTTTTACAGTGTACATGTATTATATTTTAATTTTTTATCTCCAAAATATAGCTCATGACCCCTTATTGGAATGAGCTTGTCGAGTATCCTCCAATGTGGGGTTCATAAGCTATGTTTTTGAGACAGAAAATAAAAAGAAATTCAATAATTTTTTTATACTAGTCATATCGGCATATTTTCACAAAAACTCTTTGGCACAAAAATTCCACAGAAACCTGTATGGCTCAACAATGGAAGATAAAAGATCTCATGTCGTGTGTGTTCACACATGAAATAGATTGTACTTCTAAAACGGAAAGTCAATTTGGCCTCATGGGATACGGCTGGCTTCGGGTAGGTAAAAAACCCGTACCACGTGATCAGACACGGGGTAACTAATAATATCAGCCAAACTGAAATGCCAAAGAATGTTATGAAGTCACCGAAGGCTCATATCTCAGCTGATATGAAACTAACTAAGTAATAACCTTTTTAATTATTAACTCTTTACCCAACGAATCGCCCGCATCCGCCCGCGTAATATGCAAATTCAGCAGTTGAAAAAATATTATATTTCAAAAAATTTCAACAAAACCATATCATGTGACCCCTCGTTGGAACGAGCTCGTTCCAACGAGGGGTCACATGATATGGTTTTGTTGAATTTTTTTAAAAATTTCAAAAAATGATATTTAAAATAATAAATTTGATATCGCCTGCATTGAGTAAAGGGTTAATTATTAAACCAAATCAAATAATTACAAAAATCTGCAGATCTGTTACAGTTTTCTGACAGAGTTATTGCTTCTCATTTTTTTCAGAAAGTTTGAAGTTTCCTCTTCTCCTATTCCTAGTTAGCTATCCAAATGTCTTGGCTTCCCAACTGCGGGAGCTGTGACATTTGGATAGCCGATCTACCTTTTTTCCCCACTTCAATAAATCTCCCATTAACCCTTTACCCACCATAACGACCAAAACCATCCAACGCAATTCACAAAATTCGCCATTCAATTTTTATTACTTTTTCATTTTTTGTCACCAAACATAGCTTATGACCCCTCACTGGAACGAGCTCAACGAGCTGGTTCCAATGAGGGGTCATAGGATATGCTTATGACGCAAAAAAATAAAAAAAATTAGTGCTCCAAGAATTTTATTTGCAAGTGTTGTCTGCGTTTAGAGTTAGGTAAAGGGTTAAGAATGTGAATTTTAGTTTGCGATGAATTTTCTGTACAATGCCCTTCTTTATTCTCTTCATCACCTATTAATTACTAATGGCCATTATTAATTACTCATTATACAAAACTCTGCTTCTAATCACTGCACCATGCCTAGTAATGCCAAGTTTATTCTATTCAACGAATAATTGTGAACAATTTGATGTAAAAATATTGGTTGCACCTGCACCTAGAAATGCATCAAAGGGGACATCTCTAGCATTATTCTGATAAGCCAAGATGTGTGTCATATCAGACAAGTTTGAAGCCATATCAGTCAAGTCTGATAATGGGCTGGGAAAGAAAATCATATCTAATGAAAAGCTTGCATATTCGTGTTCAGTAGCAAAGAAATATTTAAATTTTTATTGATAAAAAATTGTAACAAGAGAAAGTGTTTGTGTTTCAGTGAAAATTTTTACAAAATGAAAAAGTGCACCCTTGTAACCAACAACAAAATGTTTTTATTTTAACAACTCATAGAAAATGTGTCAATAAAATAATTAAATAATAAAAAAGAAGAAAAATGTGATCCCTGATTTTTCACAACACAAATGATAGATTCAACCCATTTCTGAAATGCAAAATCACTTAATTTTATTGGTAGTCTTATTCATTCAACCCCTAAATCATTCTTGCATAAACATGTCCAATGGGTGGTGATCATCAATCAGCAAATGCTGAGGGAATGTTCACAAAGTGATATGTACCCACAAACAGTGTATACACCTAACCTTCAAGCCACAAGTCAAATTTTTAAATGAATCTGGACTGGAACCAGTCAAGGCATTAAATAGTCTATCACATATTTTAAGATTCAACTGCCTGGAATATTTCAGTTGGTCGGAAAAGTGAACGTACTGTTCGCTTTTCTGACCAACTGAAATATTCCAGCTGATTGAATATAAAAATACCATGAACACTCATTTTCTTTCAATCAATGCAAGAAGTGTTTCTCAAGCAAGACTTGGTTTAGTTTAAACAGTATTTATTTCCAACAGCAAGTAATGAAAACATAGATACAGTCGAGCCCACTTCATTGTATATCCCTGTTAACTGAAAATAATTTTCAAACACAAAACCATTTACCATATCTTCAGTACAAATTTGATCTGTTAATTGCATATGGGTTGTAGAGTAAACTCCTGTTAATTGTATATAAGTATAAGTTTTTGCATTATTTATTTATTGATGTTTAAGGTCACATAATTATGCACAATGGCTAATCATGACCGTGACAGTTTTACGGGTGGAGGAAGCCGGAGTACCTGGAGAGAACCACCGAGCAATGACGAGCAGCTGCCAGCTCCCCAACATCGTAACTCCGCACTGCAGCACAGGCAGGGTTAGATTGGTTGAAGACATGCGTACCATCGACGTGCAGTACGCCTTAGTACACGGCGTCAGCGTGCCCCCACGTGGGCAATGGAGATAAAGTGTCTTGCCCAAGAACACAACGCGGTTGCCGCAGGTGGGATTCGAACCGAGGACCTCTCGGCTTGCAGCCTGCACCTCTACCTACTGAGCCACCGCGCTCCATAAGTTTTTGTAATATGTCGAAAAAATTAGTGTGACATGCACCAAATTCCCCTTATTTATCAACCTTTTTGGCCTCACTACATCCAATACAGGCATTTATTCTATTATATCTTGTTTGACAGAGCTCTATGAGCTCTGTCAAACAAGATATAATAGAATAAATGCTCAGTTTACCTCCACAACACAGGAAACTGACCAAATCCCTGTTAATTGTATACTCATGTTAACTGAATAATTTTCACTGGCAAAATGGATATTGATACAGATGATTTCTGATGATGGAAACAGATTCAGCAACAAGCTGTGTAGCTTATACTAGGCTGTTTCCGTGTTTTGATTAAAGCCTTCTAAGCATTTCCAATTTTTTTTTTTTTTTTTTTTTTTATTTGGGTTTAACGACACATTAACAGCCAGGGTCATATCATGTCGGTGACAGTTTTACGGGTGGAGGAAGCCGGAGTACCCGGAGAGAACCACCGAGCAATGATGAGCAGCTGTCAGCTCCCCAACATCGTAACTCTGAACTCTGCACCGCGGCACAGGCAGGGTTAGATTGGTTGAAGACATGTGCACCATCGATGTGCAGTACGCCTTAGTACACAGCGTCATCGTGCCCCCATGTAGGCAAGCAGGGTGAAGTATCTTGCCCAAGGACACAACGCGGTTGCTGCAGGTGGGATTCGAACCGAGGACCTCTCGGCTTGCAGCCTGCTCCTCTACCTACTGAGCCACAGCGCTCCCATTATACTCCTGTTAACTGAATAATTTTCACTGGCAAAATGGATATTGATACAGATGAGTTTTGATGATGGAAACAGATTCAGCAACAAGCTGTATAGCTTATACTAGGCTGTTTCCGTGTTTTGACAAAATCCTTCCAGGCATTTCCAATACTATCTGACATGTTTGTTTACTACATAATTATGAATGAAGACTCATCACAGCTTTCTATTATTATGCCATGTAGTTCCACCAATTGTATTACAATGCTGATATTTTTGAGACAAACAAAATACTTATGGTTGGAATATATATAACTGGAACATGAAAGAATATCTGTACAGCTTTGTGAGTAAAGGGACATCACATTATATCAATGGTAAGCAAACTCCACGAAAAGCGTGTAAACCAATAGTCCATAACCATGAATGTCAAATTTATTATAGAATTTGACTGGTGGCCTGAGAGCTTGGGTATATTCCAAAACTGAACTTACTTCTTGGAAGAGGATTATCAATATATATGGGTTATATACACATGGTGTTTGTAAAAAATCTTTTATCGCGACGAGAGCGTTTTCGGGGGTATATATAGGTACGAGTCGCGCAGCGACGAGTAGCTATGTAGCCCCCGAAAACGCTCAAGTCGCGATAAAAGATTTTTTACAAACACCATGTGTATATAACCCTTTTATCTACACCCCCACCTCCCCCACTCACGTAATAAAACAAGTTTTGATTAACAAATGCAGACCACTAAAAATAATCTAGCCTTCAACCAGATAATCACTAATGTGAAAAATATCTGGTTATTTGTACTTTCCGACGTTTGACGTCACATTTTGAAAAATGTTGAAGAAACTGAATTCCCAGTGACGTTTGAACGTCAGGATAATTAAAGTCTCGAAGGGTGAAATAATCTCATTTGAAAAAGTGTAAGTTACTAATTTTTACTCTTTTCCGTCAAATTTTATTTTTACAATTCAGTAAGTTTAATTAATGGCCTTCTTTTTTATTCAATACATTTCGATAAATACGCCCCGTTTTATTTGTTTCGATCCGCTGCAGCGATAATTAATCATTCAAAGTGTTGAATGAAATAGTACGTCATGCAAATGAGATGGGCGTGAACGTTGTATTCTTGCGATATCACGTGACTTTTATTCTTACTGCAGTAACGATAAAAGATTTTTTATTGACGGCGAGTTTTCGATAACGATAAAAGATAAAACGTTACTGTTTTTACGTATAAAGTAGATAAAAGAGGTTATGTATAGATATATTTTTATTACCTTTTATCATATATAAGCATAATTACTTGGAATCTTTTAATGCTTACTTCCCCACAATACTGTCATCACAAAGCTGATAATTTTTTATTCAGATTTATTTATTTATTTATCGGTGTTTAAGGTCACATACTTATGCACAATGGCTAATCGTGACCGTGACAGTTTTACGGGTGGAGGAAGCCGGAGTACCCGGAGAGAACCACCGAGCAACAACGAGCAGCTGTCAGCTCTCCAACATCGTAACTCTGAACTCTGCACCGCAGCACAGGCAGGGTTAGATTGGTTGAAGACATGCGCACCATCGACGTGCAGTACGCCTCAGTACACAGCATCATCGTGCCCCCATGTAGGCAAGCGGGGTGAAGTGTCTTGCCCAAGGACACAACGCGGTTGCCGCAGGTGGGATTCGAACCGAGGACCTCTCGGCTATTTTAATCTGATTGCAACATGCTTATATCAGCGGGTCAAGATTTTGAAACAAAAATATTGCCAAATCATTAACCCTTTACCTAACATGAAAAGCAGACGACAATTGCCAAACATTTTTTTGAATAACGATTTTTAAAATTTTTTGTCTCAAAAACATAGGTTATGACCCCTCGTTGGAACGAGCTCGACGAGCTCGTTCCAACTAGGGGTCATAACCTATGTTTTTGAGACAAAAAATGAAAATATAATAAAAATTAATTGGCGATTTTTTAGAAAAGCGCTGGCCGGTTTTGGCCGTTACGTTGACGACAATTGCCAAAAATTTTTTTGACTAACGATTTTTAAAATTTTTTGTCTCAAAAACATAGGTTATGACCCCTCGTTGGAACGAGCTCGACGAGCTCGTTCCAACGAGGGGTCATAACCTATGTTTTTGAGACAAAAAATGAAAATATAATGAAAATTAATTGGCGATTTTTTAGAAAAGCGCTGGCCGGTTTTGGCCGTTACGTTGGGTAAAGGGTTAACAAATCAAGAAAAACAAATGAAAATAGCAATGGAGATTCAAATGTCTTTTGGCTTATCCCTTGAGGTCCTGGAGAATTGTCCTGAATTCACACCTGACCACATCCTATACCTGTCCAGTGGTTTAACAGTGATTTCTAGCCAAGACCTGGTTAGGAACCACTGCTATGTAATTTGTTTATTGTCAGCAGGACCAACTCATGATGGCATGTTAAGAGTACCTGTTCTGAGGTCGTTAAAGTCAAAAAAAGGCCTTTAAGGGTTAAGTGAGATTTTACAATGTTATAGGGAGGAATGCAGGAAGATATTTTTGGCTGGATCGCAACTCTGTCACGATTCAGTCAAATTTCTTTGGTTTTTTTTATCAATGTAATGTAGACACACAAAATTTATTTTATTGGAGTTTAACGACACTTTCGACAACCTGGGTCACCTCGTGTCAGACAGTTTTATGGGTGGAGGAAGCTGGAATAGACAGAGAGAACCACCAAGCAACAGCAAGCAACTGTCAGACTCCCCAACATACTAACTCCGTACAAACAGGGTTAACATTACTTGAAGACAAGTGCATCATCAACATAAGAGTCCTAGCCACACAGCGCCACCATGTCCCCACATGGGCAATTGGGATGAAGTGCCTTGTCTAAGGACACAATGCTGTTACCCATGGTGGTGATTGAACCATGGACCTTTTGGTTTGAAGTCCAATGCAACAACCACTAGACCACCACTCTGCAGTGTGCTCCATATGTTTTCAAGTTAAACATGGACAAGCGTTAACATATGGATGGACAGTCATAGCCATACCACAATGTGGTTTGCTCCTATGAGTTGCTGTATAAAAAGTGTCTACTGCAAAGTTATTCACCACCTACTAAAAGATTATATTTTTTTCAATAATAATATAATAATGAAAATGATGACATTTAACTGGTCAAAATTAATCCATGCAATTACACAATGCAATAAGAAAAAAAACACCCATAAACAATATGCAATCAAAAAATGTAATATAGCATCCAAAGTCAATCATGTAAGTCATTATTGTAAGGTTAACATTATTAATATTAAGAACCACCCAAAAATAATATGCAATCCAAAAAAGTAATATAACATTCAAAAGGAATCATGAAAGTCATTAGTGTAAGATTAAATTAATAATATTAAGAAATATAAGTGCGACTACAACTGCAATAATTATATTTAAGTGTTCGTTGGACAATAATTTTCTGTTCCCAAACTCTACCTTCTTATATACAATACTGCTGTAAAGGTCAGGCATCTAATGGTTAAACAGACATCTTGAGATCTCCAAATTGAGGCATCCCTGATTAACTGGTAAAGTGCTGAGTTTTTTCTGACAACAAATCAAAGCTCATCATATACTGATCTATTACATTTAATTGGATAGTGCCTTATAGGCACTATCCAATTAAATGTCAGAGAGCAAGGTATTGTATAAAAAATCTGATTCATATCAGGGACAATATAAATGCTTCCTCAGGCAGAATGTAGCTACAGGCAGTTATTGCCTGACACTTTTATTAAAGTCCAAAAATAGGGCTTCCAGCACTCTACCAGTTAAATGATAGAACATCAACAGGTAAGGAGGATTGAATTGATAATAAAATTAGTTTTCATATTAAATATGTTTACTGGGGCTAATATACTATAAAACTTTTACAACTGTATTTTCTAATTATGACTTCAAATGTGTTAAAATGAACGATTAGCATTTTCAAATATCTTTTAAAATGCTAACGATTCACTTTAGGCCACACAAAGTAGATATTCTGTTTCTCAGGCCATTATTTGTGAAATTGCATGCGGGCGAGCGTTTTTTTATTCTATTTTTTATTTCAGTAATTACTTTTTTGCCATCAAAGTTCATGTTCTTGGTTTTTGTTTTAGGCCTCATAATCTACAGAATAGCATGAGCGATGGTCTATTTCATCCCTTGAGTGCAAGAAGGCTTTGCAATGCTAAAGCATTGCAAAGACTTCTTGCATTCAAGGGACAAATTCATCAATCTTTTTAACTTGGGTAAAATATCAGACATAAACCATTTAATTATTATTTTTTTTTAAGTTTACATTGGTTATAAAAAGAGAGCATGCGGCAGCCAAAAGGACCATGTGGGAGGGCCTGAGAAACAGATTTTTTATTTTTTTAGGCCTTAGTCAGTTATATTAATAAGTAAAAAATACAATTCTGGAATTTACAACTGTAAAGGTTTTATAGTACTGCCCCCTGGTGGTTTAAATGTTATAGTGTTAAATTAATCCTTTGGACACTGATGTGAAAAGACCGAAAATTCAAGCAGCAAATTTTTCCCACAAGACAACTCAGAATTTAACCCTTTACCTAACATGAAAAGCAGATGACACTTGCAAAAAATATTCTTGAATAACTAATTTTTTTCATTTTTCGTCTCAAAAACATAGGTTATGACCCCTCGTTGGAACGAGCTCGTCGAGCTCGTTCCAACGAGGGGTCATAACCTATGTTTTTGAGACGAAAAATGAAAATATAATGAAAATTAATTGGCGTTTTTTGAGAATAGCGCTGGCCGGTTTTGGCCGTTACGTTAGGTAAAGGGTTAAACAATTCAGTCTTGTTTGACAGAGCTCAATGAGCTGTATCAAACAAGACCGAATTGGTTATTTATTTATTTATTTACTTACTTACTTACTTACTTACTTACTTACTTACTTACTTACTTACTTACTTATTTATTTATCTGTCTATTTATTTATTTACTTATTGGTGTTAAAAGTCACATATTTTTGCACAATGGCTAATCATGACCACAACGTAAGTATCAACTCAAGACCAGGGTTCAGCATTAACCCTTTACCCAACGTAACGGCCAAAACCAGCCAGCGCTATTCTCAAAAAATCGCCAATTAATTTTCATTAATTTTTCATTTTTTGTCTCAAAAACATACGTTATGACCCCTCGTTGGAACGAGCTCATTGAGCTCGTTCCAACGAGGGGTCATAACCTATGTTTTTGAGACAAAAAATGAAAAAAAAATAGTTATTCAAGAATTTCTTTTCAAGTGTCGTCTGCTTTCCATGTTAGGTAAAGGGTTAATAAGCCAAGTTGCCCATTTTAGAGAGGGTTTGCACCTCCCAAGCATTGGTGACTGGGTCCTATTTTACCAGTAAAACGGAGTCTGTTTACCGCAGTGAAAGGCACTGCTTCATTTCCCAGGGTTCCCACGGAGATACTGAATTGGTTAAGTTCTGACTCATATTATGGAAAAATGAAAAACGCTGCTCAGCCATACGTTTCCCAAAAACCAGAAGACACCGTAGGATGGTGCATAATACACTGCACTTCCAGAAATTATAAAACATTATTCATGTTCCAATTGAACTTTACTGTCAGTTTCTCCATTTTAGTTAATTATTCTTATTCAAAAAGTCCAGAAAATAAAAAAAAAATCTGGAAAACACTAATAATTCTAAGTTCAAGGGCAGTAACTCTACAAAAAGCAAACAAGTGGAACAAAATTCGAACTTGATCTGTAAGTATCCATAACAAAGCTATATATAAAATTTTTTCTCAATATGTCAATCCATAACGAAAAAAAGGCAGGAAAACGTTAACTAAGTTCAAGGGCAGTAACTCCACCAAAATTCAACCAAGCGGAACGAAATTCGAACTTGATCTGTAAGCATCCATAACAAAGCTGTACACGAAATTTTTTCTCAATATGTCCATCCATAACGAAAAAAAAAAGTCCGGAAAACAATTCCGGACAGATGGACAGACATACAGACGGATGGACAGACAGCAACGCTATAACATAATACAACCGTTTTTATAAAACGGGCGTATAAAAAAGTTTGCAATTCAAGGTATTTAAAAAAAAATTGAATTTTCTGAAGTTTTAAAAGGGACATAACTCTGGCAAAAAATGTTGGACCAAACCCCGATTTGAACCTGACCTCTATTTTATGTTGATACACCTACATACAAAATTTTATTTGATTCAGTCAATAAAAACTAATGTTATCATTGGGAAACAAAAAGACAAAAAGAATTTTCGAAGTTGAAAAAGGAGCATAACTGTAGAAAAAATTGTCGGACTGCACCCCAATTCGAACTTGACCTGTATTTTATGTTGATACATCTACATACCAAATTTCATTTGATACGGCCAACTATAACTACAGTTATCATCTGGAAACCAAAGTGGGACAGATGCACAGTCGGATGGACACTGGCTATTTTAATAGTCCCCCCCCCACCCAATTTTTTTCCAGGTGGGGTCAAATATTCAGGTCAAAATTTTAATATATCAATATCAGTGTGCAGAGGGTTCAATGCCAAGTTGTATTATGGGTAAAAGCTTTAGGCTCAAGTTTTGATATTTTGATATCAATGTGCATTTTGGATGGGGTCGTTTCATTAAGAAAAGGGTTAGGCAGTGTTTACCAAACTTCAGTCAGAATGAAGAGAATAAGACTTTTGGGCTTACAAATTGACTAGAAATGTAATGAGCTGCATTTTAGGTGAACATTTTCATAATTTCAGGAAAACATACATGCCAAGAAGATAAATGGTTGACTCCAGACACGATAAACATAACTCCCATCTCTCTACTCTTATGGACACATGCAAAAGTAATTTACACCTTGAAAGGCCTAGAAAATTTCACTTTACCAATTGTGGTCTTACGGTGTCAGAACCATAACTAATTTCACAATGATGGGTGAAGCTTTATATGTCTTTTGTCTAGGTACAATACTGGAAAGGCCTCTGTAGGGTTTTCTATCACATAACAACATGGGCTCAGTGGTTAAGGAATTGAACTTCAAACTGAAAGGTTCACAGTTTGATCCTAGCCAGGGGTAACTGCATTGTGTGCTTGGGCAAGGCGCTTCATCCCAATTGCCCACATGGGGGCACGGTGGTACTGTGTAGTAAGCAAACTGCACATCGATAGTGCACTTGTCTTCAACCAATGCTAACCCTGCTTGTGTGGAGTTAGTATGTTGGGGAGTCTGGCAGTTGCTTGCCATAGCTCAGTGGTTTTCTCTGGGTACTCCAGCTTCCTCCACCCATAAAACTGTCCAACATCAGGTGACCCTAGCTGTTGAAAGTGTCATTAAATCCCAGGAAATAAATCACATAACAGCATAGCATCTACTTCAGAGAAGTGCCACAAATAAGCTTTGCCATTCAAAGCAGTTGGAAAATATCTTGATAATGGAACATTTCCTAACCTTTATCCTACCATGCCCACCCATCCTTCCATGCCCATCTTTAACATGTATGGATACCTTGTATATATGTTTGTATATGTGGAAGTTCAATAAATTTCTAACTTGATTGTAACTCGATCGATCAGCTGTTTAACAGTAAAAAATGCCGCTCAGGATCACCGATCCAATGTCGAGTTGTGACAACAGTTCCTCGCACCAAGGCCAACACACCTATGAAGTTTCATGACTCTAGGTTGAACCACTATCAAGTTCTCATCCGGAAACCAATTATTGCGATATACTATGTTCAAGGTCACTGTGACCTTG
Source organism: Pictodentalium vernedei (assembly GCA_031216915.1). Lineage (NCBI taxonomy): Eukaryota > Metazoa > Mollusca > Scaphopoda > Dentaliida > Dentaliidae > Pictodentalium > Pictodentalium vernedei. Next base: position 746,070,773 of record CM062295.1, read on the forward strand.
ACCTTTGACCTGGTGAGTCCAACATCAATAGGGTTCTTCCTTGCACCAAGGCCAACACGCCTGTAAAGTTTCATGACTCTAGGTTGAACCACTATCAAGTTATCATCCGGAAACCAATTGTTGCGATATACTATGTTCAAGGTCACTGTGACCTTGACCTTTGACCTGGTGAGTCCAAGATCAATAGGATTCTTCCTCGCACCAAGGCCAACACACCTATGAAGTTTCATGACTCTAGGTTGAACCACTATCAAGTTATCATCCGGAAACCAATTGTTGCGATATACTATGTTCAAGGTCACTGTGACCTTGACCTTTGATCTGGTGAGTCCAAGATCAATAGAGTTCTTCCTCGCACCAAGGCCAACCCACCTATGAAGTTTCATGAATGTAGGTTGAACTACTATCAAGTTATCATCCGGAAAGGAATTGTTGCGATTTACTATGTTCAAGGTCACGTTGACCTTGACCTTTGACGTAGCGAGTCCAAAATCAATAGGGTTCTTCCCCTCACCAAGGCCAATCTACCTATGAAGTTTCATGAATGTGAGTTGAACCATTATCAAGTTATCATCCGGAAACCAATTGTTTAAGATTTACTATGTTCAAGGTCACTGTGACCTTGACCTTCGACGTAGCATGTCCAAAATCAATAGGGTTCTTCCTCCCACCAAGACCAACCTACGTATGAAGTTTAATGAATGTGAGTTCAACCACTATCAAGTTATCATCCGGAAACCAATTGTTTACGCCCGCCCGCCCGCCCGTCTGCCCGCCCGCCTGCCAGACATTCACCAAACTATAAGTCGAGTTTGACTTCGTCACAACTCGACTAAAAAGTGCTCTCTGAGCACTTTTCAACATTTATTCAGATAATTGAGTTAATTGTTAATCATGCCAGAACATAAAAACCTCTATTCTCATTTTGTTATATTTCATATTTATTTATTCATTTATTGGTGTTTAAGGTCACATATTTCTGCACAATGTTGAATGGCTAATCGTGACCACAACATGGATATAAAATCAAGTCCAGCCAATTGTTTATACCCATATTGCACATGTTAGAAGACTTCCACCCCAGACATTGGTTACCAGGTCCTATTTTACCAGCAAAACAAAGCTTATTTACAACAGTAAACAAGCAATGCTTTGCTTCCCGGGGTTCCCACAGGGAGTTATTTTTCATGCATTGTTTTCCAAAACATTGCTTATTACCCACAATGCAACAAGCTCACCAAGTGTATTCCACTGATGGATCATAAGCATCGTTTGAGAAACAAAAAAGAAAATTTTAATTATTTACAGAAAAATACTACAAGGGATAACTGCTTGTCATGTTATGTAATTATTAAAAATGATTTGACTTGGAGTTTAATGACACTTTCAGTAGTCAGGGTCATATTGTGGTTAACAGTTTTATAGGTGGACAAAGCTTGGGAACTTGGGAGACATAGAGTGAGCTGTGGTGAGTATCAATAAGACTCGATCTCCAACTTCTTAAACAAAAACAAAGTACATCACCAGGCTTCGATTTGATCATTTGTGATGGACAGAATGCAGTTGACACTTCATTTAACCCTTTACCCAACTTAACGGTCAAAATCGGCAAGCGCTATTCTAAAAAATCGCCAGTTAATTTTCATTATTTGTCTCAAAACATAGGTTATGACCCCTCTTTGGAATAAGCCCGTTCCAATGATAGGGTCATAACCTATGTTTTTGAGACAAAAACTGAAAAAAATTAGTTGTTCAAGAAGTTTTTTGCAAGTGTCGTCTGCTTTTCATGTTAGGTAAAGGGTTAACCTACAACCTCTTAATTTGAAGCCCAATACACTAACCAATGAGCCACTGCACTGTTGGACTGTGTCGGTTGAAATGTTTGTTGTAAACTAATCAGCTTTTAACCAAGGAAGGTGATATTCCATTATACAGTGGAGCCCACTTAATTGGATATCTCTTAATTGTATATACCTTTTAACTGCAGATAATTTCCCAAAACAAAACCATTTACCATACCTTCAGTACAAATTTGACATGTTAATTGAACATAGGTTATAGAGTAAACTCCTGTTAATTAAATAAAAAATCTTGTAACCTGTCAAGAAATTACCCCGACTCTCCCCTGTTTTCCTTTGGTTATAGACCTATTTGGCCTCTGTAGATCCCATACAGGCATTTAATCTATTTTATCTTTTTTTGACAGAGCTCATGGAGCTCTGTCAAACAAGATATAATAGAATAAATGCTAAGTTTATCTCTAGAATACAGAAAAGTGACAATTCCTGTTAATTGAATACTCCTGTTAATTGAATAATTTTCATTGGCAAAGTGGCTATTCAATTAACAGGGTTCCACTGTATAACACTATGGCTAAGAACATCACAAATGTCATCTGTAGGTAAATGTATTCTCACACTTTTTCTTCTCTCATCATTGTAAAGTGATTATGCAACTGAATCATGCAAAATACATTGTGTAGATTAGCAATTAGAGACAGCGTCTGCATCACTGAGCAGCAATGTTTTGCTGTCCACGATAGGCCTCTCAAGGTTGAAACCGTATACCCATACGTCACAGGTGCATAATATGAACATGGAGCTTATTTATGCCATGATTAATGATAAAACAAAACATGTTGTTTCGATGATTTTCAGTGTAAAATGAAAATGATGAGATACAAAATTCGATTTCAAAAAGTTAACCCAGGTGATACAATGTCTCACAAATACTTGGTACATGTTCTGCATGAAAATATCTCATTTTGATATTTCAACCAACTATAGAACAAATGATTATTATATTTTAGTAATGAAATGAATTTTGCTGATTTTTTTTGACAAAGCCTTCGATCAAACTTTGTAAGCAGTCCGTATCCATCTACAGTGAGTTTTTCAGAAAGTTGTACATATAAAACATGCCTGTAGAAGGAAACTGAGGATTTGATTTCATGATACTCTGGCTGCAAATTTTTCTGTGTGTATGGTAGCAATGTCAGCATTTTGCAATTGAACAAGTGATCACAGCACTGAGAGAACCGACTGTTCAAATGACAGAACACTAAGTACATGGTTTTTTGTATAACATTGGGCCATTCTATTGCATATAATTCAGAGAAGGGCTCTGAGGCTTTTCTATCTAGCCAAGCAGAGTAGATGTGATAAAATGCTAAGAATTTTGGTATATGTAAGAAGCTACCCTTGTTCCAGTAGGGTTCATAATTTAACATGTAAGTTTTGCCCACAGCAGGTTTTTGTAAGTTGAATTTGGGCATCATTAACCAACTGTTCCTCCTGTCAACCTAACTGACTTTTTGATCAATGATATCTTAAGTTAAAATTTAGATGAATTTTCCATCTAATCTGGTCACGGCTGCTTCACAGCAGCCTTGAATACTAGATTTGATGAAAAAATATTTTGAAAATATTCGGCATGTTAAGAGTTAATGCTAGGATCAATCCTAGAATGGAAATACCTTTGTTTTTTTTTGTTTTTGCAGATGGATTTGCAGTTGTTTGATACACCTAGAGCTCCTTCCAATAATTTATAACTTTACAGCATAAAAGGTATCACATACATATTATATTGTAATTTATGACAAGATGATTCATACCCCAAATCACTGACTGTATGGAGGTCTGTTATTATATTCTGGGCCCATATACCTGAACTGACCATCATAAAGTCACATTCTTTTAAACTTTGAAGGCCCATTAACTTCAAAACAATTGTTCTACACTTAAGTCTACATCTGTGGCTTTGCAGTTGTTTCTAGGCAAGTCTTGGTTCACTATATGAGCAGCCAATACTTGCTCAGAAACAACTGCCAAGGTTTATATAATGTAACTTAAAAAGTTTACCTTAAACAGCATGTTGGTGTATCTGTTTTGTTGCAGTAAAAAGTAATCAAAGCCAGAATTTTCAATTTATACACATTATGTATTTACTGGTGTTTCAGGTCACATATTTCTGCACAGTGATTGATCATGACCTCGACAGTATTACGGGTGGAGGAAGCCAGAGTACCAAGAGATAACCACCGAGCAAAGGCGAGCAACTATCAGCTCCCCAACATACCAACTCCACACAAGCAGGGTTAGCATTGTTTGAAGACAGGTGCACCATGGATGTGCAGTATGCCTTGGTACACAACATCACCGTGCCTCCACGTGGGCAATGGGGGTGAAGTGTCTTGCCCAAGGACACAATGCGGTTGCTGCAGATGGGATTCAAACCAAGGACCTCTCGGCTTGCATCCTGCACCTCTTCCTACTGAGCCACCATGCCCCAATTTATACAGATGAACAGCAATTACACATTATACACATAAAGTGCCTAGGAAATTTTGTTTTTCTCCTCACTTTTTGCTCCCAGAACATATCTTATGACCCCTCATCTGAACAAGGGTCATAACCTTTCTTCCAAAAAAGAAGCCTTGGCTACTTGTGTTAGCTAATGGGTGAACGCTTTTCCAAACAAATCAGAAATAACCCATCAAGTGCTTTACAAAGGGATCGTCATTCAAACTTATCTTTTCAGTTTACTCTTAGAAAGCAATGCTTTGGATTTCACACTAATATAATATTGGTTTATTGTGCTAGATTCAAGGATTGGTGATGAAATGATCTGGTTAGAAATAATGAGATTCTTCATTTATTTGTGAAAATAATGGTATGGCCATCTGTGACATGTTTCATATGTGTAAGATGAAGTGTTAACCTTAATCAAGCCTCATTTTTTATCAAATTATGTTAAAATCTATGCCGGTTCATAAAAAAAACCAAGAGGTGCACATCCGAGATGCTGATGTCAAGTTGTGGTGGCAATCTGAGAGTGTTGCATGCCCATAACCCTGTTAGCAATCATATCCCGGTTGTCAAATCTGGAACCTTTGTTCAACTTATAATGTTAACAAGTTCAGAATTCATAAAAATTGTTTAATTAAGGCCCATAACTCCATAACGAAAAATCGGGCCAGGGCAGTTTTCAAACTTGCTTGAGATATTATTGCAAAAGAACTGTATGGCAAATATTAGTCAAATCGGAGAATTTTTGTTAAAGTTATTGCATTAACAAGCTCAAAATTTGTAAAACTTGAAAAATTTGGGTCCCTAACTCAGTAATGAAAAATCAATCCGCACCAGTTTTCGAAGTCACTTGAGATATAATTGCAAAAGGCCTGTATGGCAAATATACTACTCAAAGTTTACTAAGCACCAAGTATATCCAACTACCTGTTTTGCATTTTAGTTGAAATATTGTAATGAAAAGTGTATATATATTTTATTTAATTATATCTTTAATGATTTAAGTACAGAAATTGAGATTTTATTTGTGTTTGACATTATTTTTTAGCTTTTGAATACGATAACAATGGAAAATGGATATTATTGGTAAAAGAGGAAATTTTTCAACTTGCCAAAAAGTTGACGGAGTGAACTGATATGGGTTCAACATCAGGTATGAGACCCATTACCATTAATTACAGCTTGACAATGCCTTCGCATGCTTCCAATCAGGTTCCGGGTAGTCCTTTGTGGGATGTTGGTTCCATTCTTGGACCAGCATGGCACCAAGCTCTTGGACACTTCTTGGCTGGACTGGATGAGCTGAAATTGCAAGCTGCAACTCATTCCAGACATATTTGATTGGATTGAGGTCAGAGGATTTTGCTGGCCAGTCCATACGCTCAATCCCCTACCTCTGTCGGTACTCCCCGACAGCATGGGCAACATGAGGACGGGCATTATCATCCATCAGAATGAATCTATCACCCACTGCACCTGCATGCAATCTGACGTGGACATCCAGGATCTTATCAATATACTGCTGTGCTGTCAATGTACCATGTTCAAGGACACAGAGCTCTGTATGTCCATCCCTGCTGATGCCACCCCAGACCATGTTTGACCCTCCACCATAGCGGTCATGGTCAGCAATGTTGGCTGCATGGAATCACTCTCTTGGTCTTCTCTATACCCATGAATGCCTATCTGTGTGGTCTAGGCAGTACCTTGACTCATCTGTAAAAAGGACAGGTCGCCAATCTTCTCTGGTCCATCCAATGCAGTCCATGGCCCATTCATATCGTGTCTGGCGGTGGTTCTGGGACAGCTGAATGCGAATACATAGTCTTCTCGATCGGAGACCACCTTCGTGCAACCTTGCTCGGATAGTCTGCATCGAAACATTTACCCCGGATGCATTTTGAAGGTCACTGCAAAGCTGGGTTGCTGTGACAAAACGGATTCTACGGGCTTGAATGATCAAAAACTGGTCTTCAGCTGCAGATGTTGCCCTGTCTCTGCCATCACCATGCCGTCTTACTGGTGTGCCATACTGCTGACATTGTGCCCAGGCTCTGGTCATCACCGTATGGTGCACACCAAGGGCTTCACCAATCTGACTATGGGTAGCCCCTTGCTCCACCATCCCTTCAGCCCGCCACATTTCTGCTCCAGACCAATGTCTTCTTACATTTGCATTTGCCATATTCAATCATTAAATCACAAGGGTTTGTGTTGAAATGAAGATTGAATAACCTACACATGTCATGTTCATGTAGATAGTACACGAAAACATCATGAAAATCAAGGGGTACATGCTTTCCAAGTCTGCCTGTCAAGAGAGCTAATGTAAACACTGGGGACCATCTCAATACATTCCTCAATCATGTCCACCGAAAATATCGCAAATATGTCACAAGCAAATTTCACAATGATGTGTCAAATATTTGGTGCTTAGCAAACTTTGAGTAGCATATTAGTCAAACTGGAGAACATTTGTTCAAGTTATTGTGCCAACAAGCTCAAAATTCGTAAAAATTGACTAAATAAGGCCCATAATTCTATAAAAAAAATTGGGTTGGGCCAGTTTTCGAACTTGCTTGAGATATTATTACAAAAGACCTGCAAGGCAAACATGAATCAAATCAGAGAAAATTTGTTCAAGTTATTATGCTAACAGTGTGAGGACCCCCAGATGCCCACCTACCCAGTTAACACAACTCGACCAAAAAACAATTTGGAAAATCCAGCATAATCCACTACAGACTGTTGGAAATGAAACAAAGGGCCAGCCATGAAGATTGATTGAATATTTAGCCCTATAAACACTATTTCCTCATTTCACTCAGGATCACTGGTGCCGGAGATTGGCTCCCAGAGTTATACAAAGTTAGATTTCCTCCAGTGCTAGGTTTCCTTATTGCTATTTTGGATAAATTTTGGGTCATCAATGTGTTAAATAAATAAATACACAAAAAAACACAAATGATCTGTAGCAATTTCTCAAGAACTTTGTACTGCCATTTCATATTACAACAAACAAAACACACAAATTTCTAGATCTGATCATCACTGCAGTGGACAGGAATCAGATCAAATTCTTGTTGAGTTTTAGAGGAATATTTGGAGATTTGCATTCAAGCCTAAAAATAAGCAATCTGTCATTTGCAAAATGAGGTTTCTATAGGGTGAATTTGCTGATGCTATCCCATACAGCGTGCCAATTTATCCTCTGGTTACCTCTTGCTGTTTAGGCTTGAAACCTCGATTCAGATTAAGGTTCACAGAAGGTAAATTTAGTGATGCTACCCCCCTGCTGTGCTGGGTAGCATCACCAAATTCACCCTCTGGGGTCCTCATTCTGAAGATGACAGTCTTCTTATTGTCAGGCTTGTTTGCATTTCCTTATTCCTGTTGAAAAATGAGGCCTGTTTAGGAATCCTGAATATGAGAAAAAATGGAAATGCAGACTTCGACTGTATCATCCAAAAAGGTTTACACACCAGTTTTTATGTAAACTCTAAGCTGAAAGCTTTTCTTATCACGTGACGAAAATGATATAATACGGCATTAATTAAGGACCCAAAAAGTAGATCTGCTGTTTCTCAGGCCATTTTTTGCAAAATTGCATGTGAGCAGGCATTTAATTTTATTATTTATTTTTGTAATTATTTCTTTGCCATCAAAAATTCATGTTCTTGGTTTATGTTTTAGGCCTCATAATCTACAGAATAGCATGGGTAGTGGTGTATTTCGTCCTTTGAGTGCAAGAAGGCTTCGCAGTGCTAAAGCATTGCAAAGCCTTGTTGCACTAGGGACAAATTTATCAATTTATTTAACTTTTTTTAACCATTTAATTAATATTTTTTTTAAGTTTGCATTGCTTATAAAAAGAAAGCATGTAGCAGCCAAAAAGACCGTGTGGGGTGGCCAGAGCAACAGAGTTTTAACTTTTTAGGCCTTATGCAACTTATTTTTACTGCAAATGAATAAAACACTTTTTGAAATTCTGGATTCATGCATGTTCAAATGAGAAACAAAAAGCTTTGATATTATTTTTTTTAAAAAGCAACTAAAAACCCCAAACTACTACATAAGTATTTTAATGTTTGATTTTACCGATTTCTTTTGTTAAAACAGCAAGTGTGTAAATGATTGTAATAAAAAAGGAGAAAAATGAAATGCTCTTAAAAGCATGAAAACTTAATGTATGTTCTGTTTACAACACTGTCACAAAATCTATTTAACTCAAGTTCTATTTTTTAAGCTTTTTGCTAGAATGGATTACCAATATGTTATAACAAAGTCTGTCTGCAACAGACAGTGTTTGATTTGAAAGTTTTAAGCCACAAAACAGTCAAATGTAAGAATTTAACCTTTAAACCGTTCACTGGAAATGGTTAAATTAAACAGCATTTATAAAAATAATTTCTATGAACTGGAATGTCTTTTCAGTCCAGTAAATATCAAATAGATAAATTCTGCATTTATGACCATAATATGAACTTGCAGGACTCATCTATTAAAGTCCTGCTAATGTTTCTAGCACTAAATCTGGCAACCCTTCACCCTGTGCCAGCACTCTGACAAAATGTTTGTTAATTACCCGTATTTACTCTATGTATTGGGACACTCATTTTTTCCAGAAAACTATATTTTTTTTATGCTCCAAAGTTTGGGACATTCAGGAGATTTGTTTCCAGTTGGCCCATCGCTAGTAGCAGACGACACTCATAAAAAAAATTCTTGAGTAACTAAAAATTTTCATTTTTTGCTTCCAAAACATAGCTTTATATATGATCCCTCATTGAAACGGGAGCAATGCACTCGTTCCAATGAGGGATCATAAGCTATGTTTTGGAAGCAAAAACTGAAAATATAAAAAAAAATTGGACAGCGATTTTCATATATAGTGAAGGAAAACGAATCACACACAACTTTATTCAGCATCAAATCAAGACCAGGCTGTGTTCTTTCCCTATTTTCTAAGAATTGGGACACCTGTGAAAATAATTATTTTTAGCTGTCCCAATACATAGAGTAAATACGGTATCTCTTATGTTTTTACTTCTCTTCCCAAATTTTGCTTATATTCCATCACTGCAACAACCAAGATGAGCTAGTTCTAATGAGAGGATGGAAGCTAGATTTGTCGCACAAAATTTGAAATAATAAGTTTAGCCAGAGGTATTAGTATTAATTTCCAAAAAGTGGGACTAATGGGTCATGGGCAATGACATCAAACTGGTTTTAAAAATTTCCACAGTATCTCCATTTCCATTTGCCATATAGCCCTTATAACAAAAGAAAACATTAAAGCAGTGTTTCTTGGCAAATCTTACAAACAACTATATTTGGACAAGAAATAACTAAAAATTTACAAATCTGACAAATCAGAACCTTTGAGAAAACCATTTTTTTTACACATTTTTAAAGGTTAATATATGAACTAAAAGCATAACTTCCAAGCCTTCATCCAAATTAATATTTTCAAACTACCTTTTTTCTTTTTAGACTGGGGTTTCATACCGTAAGCCTTGAATCCATTACTTTTCAGAACAAAAACGCAGAATGTACTTTGCAGAAAGCAATTACAAAAATTCATTTTCTTTTAACTGGTAGAGTGCTAAGTTATTTTTGGTTATCAAAATTTGTTCATGTGTCTTTACCTTGTTACAATTTATGGGAGAGTGCCCAGAGGCACACCGAGAGACACGCCAAAAGGCACTCTCCCATAAATTGTAACAAGGCAAACCCATATAGACTAAGTAATTTCACTGCTAAGATAATATGAAGCACACCCACAGAATATGACACATTTAGGCTGGGGTACCTGCTCTACATATTAAAGCCCTGATAGTGGCTTCTAGCACTCTACCAGTTAAAAGGAAAGAGTATAGAATAGAAGTGATGCATTCAAAATACCACATTTACTCTATGTATTGGGACACTCTATGATTTGGGACACACATTTTTTCCAGAAAACTATATTTTTTTTATGCTCCAAAGCTTGGGACATTCAGGAGATTTGTTTCCAGTTGACCCATCGCTAGTAGCAGATGACACTCATAAAAAAATTCTTAACTAAAAATTTTCATTTTTTGCTTTCAAAACATAGCTTATGATCCCTCATTGGAACGTGCGCAAAGCAATTACAAAGATTCATTTTCTTTTAAATCATAAGGTATGAATTATTACTTGAATGAAGTAGCCACTTTTTTCCAATAACGATTTATAAGTTATGATCTGAAATATAAATATACCATTCACATGATACAGTAGAACCTGTCTTGAGAGACCGCCCTTTGGGCCACACAAAAGTGGTCTCTCAAGACAGGTGGTCTCTCATAACAGGTTTCAGGTTTTCTCAAGTCAGTGAATAACCAACCACAAAATTCAGAAATAGAGAAGAATGGATTTTTGTAATTACTTTGTAGTTGTTCTTTTTTATGAAGTTTTTGTAACAAATTGAAATGGACTGTTATAAAAATTATAAAAATAAATTAGTGTTGAAAATCTTCATTGAAGATTTTCAACACTAATTTATTTTTATAATTTTTATAACAGTCCATTTCAGTTTGTTACAAAAAGATTTTCAACACAAATTTATTTTTATTCCTATCTGTCACATTTCAGGTATGTATGAAATTGTTTATTCAGCAATAATCCTAATCTTTTCACAGGGGTCTTATAAAACATCTCAATCTTTAATGAGTTAGCAATTGAAACCCAATTAAGAGGTTTTAATACTTTTAATTATGTTAGTATAACACAATGGATTTTCCAATTCCAGAAAAGGTAAAAAGTTTTTGTCATGGTTTCAGTCTTCAAAGGGGCAGTCTCTCAAGACAGGTCAATTATGGCATAAAAATACAAGTTGGTACCAGGTTACAGTGGTCTCTCAAGACAGGTGGTCTCCCATAGCAGGTCCATTATAGAGTAAAACCAATCGGTGCCTGGCAGATGTGGTCTCTCAAGACAGTGGTCCCTCAATACAGGTTTTACTGTATTGTCAAGACAAAAGTAGGCATGGATTACATTAACATGACTTCTGGATTTGGGTAAAGGCGAAAAAGTTGATGAAGATGATGTTTTGATCAATAATGACTTTGATGATTCTGAAGTGTTAATAGAGATTCTGAAAGCTAAATTAGAAGAATTAGGGTGAAAAGGTTAGTAAAGTACACAGCAACATCCCAGTGTTAAGTTGGTATTTAATACAGTTACTCTGGACATTTCTTTTCTTGCATCTACTTTTTCGACATAAATTTTCCCCAGTGTGTGCAAATTCTAAGCACCAAAGAGATCAATAGTTTAAAAAAATACCTTTGCCTTCTCTTTCTGGAAATGAATGTTAATATAATAAAATTAACTAGGATGCATGCAAACAGATGTACATGTTATTGCTAGAAGTCACCCTCTGAACTCACACAATGTAATTTCTAAAAGCCATATTGCAGTTGTTCTATTTCTTATGCAATAGACAAGCACTTGCAGCAATGTATACATATTATAAAAAAAAATTAAATATTGGGTAAAAAGACCTGAAAATCTGTTTCTCAAGATAAAAAAAAGAGAATTTGAAGTGTATCATATTTTAACTTCTTATCTGTGAATTAATTCTATGTATTACAGTACAGTCACTGTGGACTGGTCAAAATCCATGCATGGGCAGTGATGTCCACATATGCGTTTACAGTTAAAACTAGAAGTCCTGTCATGGAATGCGCACAAATAGCACGTTGATATGCACGTTAATGTACGCGTTATGGCCCAAGTAAAGCTAGCAAATTCTGTACATATGGCCTGAGCACAAGCAATGTTTCAGCCAATGGACCTCCGGGTAACCCGGAGGTCCATTGGCAGAAACATTGCATGTGTTTGCTATGAGTAACTAGGAGAACCTGCCGTGCTTTGGATGCCATTCGATATGGCAATTGCGCGCAATTCCAACACGCAATTAAGCCTACATAAGCGCACTATTCGTGACAGGACTTCTAGTTTTAACTGTATGCGTTTACCAAGTAATAAAAATTATCATCGGCAAAATTAATTAACGAAGCACCAGGTTGTACCTGGAACTTCATTAATTATACTTTTGATGAATATTCTTATAATTAGTGTTTGGAATCTAATGTAATGGCATCCGAGGAAATATTGCCCACCTATAGAAAATGACCAGTCCACAGCGGTTGTACTGTAATATCTTATACTTATTGACACCTGCAATTTTTCAGTGTTTCAGATGATCCATGAAATGATTGTTGTTTGTTTGTTCAGCGAAAAAGTATTTTATTACTTTCCAAAGTGTGATTTACTGGGATTTCTGGATTTGATTATAAACGATAACTTCACAAGTGAATTATGCAATCAACAATTGTGTCATGTATCCATGTGTGCAAACGAAGACGGAGGTGATGGGGACTTCATTGTTTTTTTTTACCCTTTACCGAATATGAAAAGCAAACGACAGTTGCAAAAAAAATTCTTGAATAGCTATAATTTTCATTTTTTGCCTAAAAAACATAGGTTATAACCCCTCATTGGAACGAGGTCATAACCTGTGTTTTAGAGACAAAAAATAAAAATTAATCGGCAATTTTTTAGAATAGCATTGGCCATTACGTTAGGTAAAGGATTAAATAATATAATTATCATTAATACTGAAAATTAATAAACCGAGTAATCTCTTGACTGGACTGGTTATGTGAAATAATTCATTCGAGGTGAGGGACTATATTGTAAAACACTTGAGCGTAGATGCGCACTCGTGTTTGTACAACGTCCCTCATCTTTCATGAATTATTTCACATAACAAGTCCAGTCAAACAATTACTCTCTATTTAATAGTTCATTTGGAGATGCAGACAATACCTTAAAAAAAAAGACCCCATCTGGGATTCTACAATGATTTAGTTTACCATTACCAAAATACTTAAGCCAACCCAGCACTCTGCACAAATATTACCATTCAAACTGTTATTTTTTTCAATTTTGGCCTTAGATACATTAGTTCCGACTCCGAACTGGAAAGAAAAAATACCGATTTCAGTAAGGGGCCACAAAGTGTGTTTTTGAAAAAATATTTTGCCAAGTTCTTTGGGTATTTGGAAATGAATATTGTGAATGTTGTCTTCTTGTTTTGTCAGGGATTTGACCAGAAGTAAAACAAGAGGCCCCAGAGGGCCTGAGGGCACTCACCTGACATGGTAGCCTAAATATCAACCCAGAGAATTGATTTCAACAAGTTGCATCTGCATTAATAGGACCTAAGAAAAGCTTATACCAAATATACAAAGATTCTGACAAGTCGATCCAAAAAAAAAAGGATTTTTAAAGAATATTCCTCATACTGAACTAAGTTATAATTCAGGCTCCAACAGGGAGCCCAAATATGAACCCAGAGACTTGGCTTTAACAAACTTGAATCTCACCCCCCAGGGGTGCTGCACACCAAATATCAAAACATTCCGACAACTGAATCTAAAGAAGAAGATTTTTAAAGAAAATTCCTCATTTTGAACTAAGTTACAATTCGAGCTCCCACAGTGAGCCCAAATATGGACCTAGGGACATGGCTTGAACAAACTTGAATCTTTTCCCGCTAAGGATGCTGCATACCAAATATCAAAAGCATTCATCTGCTAGATCTGACGAAGATTTTTGAAGAAAATTCCCCATTTTGATCTAAGTTAACATTTGGGCTCCCACAGTGAGCCCAAATATGAACCCAGGGTCTTGACTTGAATAAACTTGAATCCCCCCCCCCCCCCTCGATGCTGCATGCCAAATATCAAAACATTCCGACTGCTGAATCTGAAGAAGAAAATTTTTAAAGAAAAATTCCTCATATTGAACTAAGTTATAATTCGGGCTCCAACAGGGAGCCCAAATATGAACCCAGAGACTTGGCTTTAACAAACTTGAATCCTCCCCCCCCCCCCCAAGGATGCTGCACACCACATATCAAAACATTCCAACTGCTGGATCTGAAGAAGAAGATTTTTAAAGAAAATTTCTCATTTTGAACTAAGTTATCATTCAGGCTCCCACAGTGAGCCCAAATATGGACTTAGGGACATGGCTTGAACAAACTTGAATCCCCCCCCCCCCCCCCCCCCCCCCCCACCACCAAGGATGCTGCACAAATATCAAAACATTCCAACTGCTGGATCTGAAGAAGATTTTTAAAGAAAATTCCTCATTTTGAACTAAGTTATAAATCGGGCTCCCACAGTAAGCCCAAATATGAACCCAGGGACTTGGCTTGAACAAACTTGAATCTCACCCCCAAGCATGCTGCATACCCAATATCAAAAGATTCTGCCTGCTGGAACTTGAGAAGATTTTTAACGAAATTTGCCTGAAATGCACTAAGTTCAAATTCGGGCTCCTATACTGAGCCCAAATATGAACCCAGGGGAGCGATTTGAACAACCTTGAATCAGATCCACCCCATAATGTTGCATACCAAATATCAAAAGATTCTGCCTGCTGGATCTGGAGAAGAAGATTTTTTAAGAAATTTGCCTGAAATGCACTCGGTTCGAATTCGGGCTTCTATAGTGAGCCCAACTATGAATCCAGAGGGCCGATTTGAACAAACTTGAATCAGATCCACCCCATAATGCTGTATACCAAATACCAAATATCAAATGATTCCGCCCACTTGTGCTGGAGAAGAAGATTTTTTAGTAATTTATCTAATATACATAGGGTGCTTTTGGAGTTATGCCCCCTATGGAGCCCCAAGTGGGCATGTCCATTTCATTTGAACAAACTTGAATTGACATATGGTAATGAACATCCATACCAAGTTTCGAGCAAATCAACCTAGCGGTTTCAGAGGAGAAGTCATTTGAAAAATGTTCACGGCGACGGCAAGTGATAAGTTTAGCTCCCATCGGTGAGCTAAAAAAAAGTAAGTAAACAAAAAATTGAGAGTATGAGAAACAGATTTTCATGTGGGTCTGAGAAATCAATTACAAGGTCACAAAAATTAATTATATCTGCAAGAGAATGCTGTAGCAAATTAAAGTCATAATCCTTTATTCTTTTACGAGATGATTAAAAATGAAATTTACTGTTGCTCAGTATATTATTGATAAACAATTTATCTTGTGAGTGATTGGAGGCTAAAAATTCAAAGGCACTTACAGCAGGCAAAGATATCCCATAAATATAATTCTCAAACTTAATGTTGATTTTATCTGAGCAACAAAACCATAACATAGATATTCTTTTATCAATTGAATTCTGTACTTCAAAAGCAGATGACATTTCAGTTTTCTTAACTCTGTAACAAGTTTTGGACATATTTTCAAAAAGAAAAATGACAGAAGATGAATCGGCTACTCAAACTGAACACTATTTTTGTAAAGAGAATAAGTCAGGCCCCACAAAGTAGACCTTTGGTTTCTCAGGCCTTTTTTTTGTAAAACTGCAAGTGGATGAGCAGGGTTTTTTTTTTAATTTTCTTTTTTCTTTTTATAATTATTTCTTTGCCATCAAAAGTTCATGTTTTTGGCTTGTTTTATGTTTTAGGTCTTATAATCTACAGAACAGCAAGGGTGGTGGCATATTTCGTCCCTTGAGTGCAAGAGGGCTTTGCAATGCTAAAGCATTGCAAAGTCTTTTTGCACTCAAGGAACAAATTTATCAATTCTATTAACTTAGGTAAAATATCAGACATAAACCATTTAATTTTCATTTTTTAAAGTTAGCATTAATTATAAAAAGAACTTTCAGCAGCCAAAAGGACCATGTGGGGGGGGGGGGGGGGTGGCCTGAGAAACATATTTTTAACTTTTTTAGGCCTTATGATTTGATCCTACAGCTATTGCACCCAAGAAATTAATCATTACTGAACCACCCTACAAATACAAAATATGTCAATATTTTTGTATAAGATCATAACTTACAGGACAATAGGGCTGTAAGATTATTTACAGCCGAAAATATCAGCAACCTAACTAGCCATTTTGATGTTAAAACAATTATTAACCCCTTTTACGCTGGTGTTGAAGTATCAAAATTTCAAGTTGCAAATTTTCCCCATAATGCAACTGGGAATTTCACCAAATCAATTTTGTTTGACAGAGCCTTAGTACACAATGCCATCATGCCCCAACAGGAGCAATGGGGTGAAGCGTCTTGCCCAAGGACACAATGCGATTGCTGCAGGTGGGATTTGAACAGAGGACCTCTCATCTTGCAGCCTGCACCTCTGCCTACTGAGACACCACGTCCCAGTTCGAGGTGTTAATATCAACTCAAACTATGTAATCACTCATCTCCTGCCACGAAAGATGAACTCAAGTGTTCTTTCCACCAGTGTTTATAAATGGGTTACACCTGAATCACAGAAACAAATGTAAAAACAGGTTAATGTTTATTTATTTATTTATATATTTATTGGTGTTTGAGGTCACACATTTCTACACAATGGCTAATTGTGACCGCAACATAAATTCAAGTTCAGTTAATCGTTTATACTCATGTTGAGGATTTCCACCCCAACCATTGGCGATTGGAACCTATTTTACAATTTGAACACAGCTTGGTTCCCACAGGGGAGATTAATTTTAAAAATGTCCCTAATAACATGACAAATAGTCAGAAAACTGATATGATAATGGTAAGTTTTTATATATTTTTGTAATTGGAAACTAAACAAAATTACTTCATTGATATAAGGCTAAAAAAAATAATGTTTTGATTCTCAGGCCCTCCCTCGTTGGATTTGAACCTCCTCATTAGACATTTTTATTATGTCATGTTTTTTTAAGAATTTGTGAAAACGTGGAATGGTCATTTTTTCACATTTCTCAAAATATAATTATTTAGCTATGTTTGCAGTAAACTGGTTTTTCTTGTTGCAGTTTATGGGAGAGTGCCCAGAGGCACTCTCCCATAAACTGCAACAAGGCAAATTCTGATATACTGGATCATGATTTAATTATTTATTTATTTTCTGGTGTTTAAGGTCATATATTTCTGCACAATGGCTAATAATGGCCGCAACACAGATATAAACTCACTCAAGTTTAACTAATCATTTAGAGCCATGTTTCCCATTTTAAAGGACTCCTACCCCAAGCATTGGTTACTCACAGGGGCCTATTCTAATGGATCATGTTTGACAGATCTATACCATTAAAAAGAACAATAAAATACCAATCCTTTTAGTTGTTGTTACATCAGTTAGTTATAAAAGGTATATTATAATTACACTAAAATACAACCTTTTCTCTTTTTCAAGTGGAAAGACAGCAAAAAGATTTACTGAGTATACTCAACCCTTTACAAGAAAAAAAAAAAAAAAAATAAAATCCTCCCTCCCTCCCTCACTGATTTGAAAAAAAAATTGCCTGAGAATCAATTCATTTTTTTTATTTGGCCTAATTCTTCTTAAACTTAGAGATTTGAGCAAACAAATGTTGTAAAGTGAAAAAAAAAAAACACCAATTTTGTCTCCGATATTATTTTGGTAAAGGTAAAAATGCTATAATTATAATGCATAATGTACATTTTCAAATCGAATATTCAATCATTTGGCATTCAAGTTCAAAATGCTAAAAATACTAAGCACTTCACCCTAGATTTTTTGAGAGACGATTTTCGTGCCTACAAAAAAATGCACAATTTTTTCACACCCATTTATAATCAGCTAATCAACATTTGTGCATCACTTCCTATTTGATTATACATTTGATGTATGGATTCCCCACATATATGAATATGTTAGATGTCACGTGACTTTCCCGCGTTCTGATTGGTTGAACTGAAACACCCTATTTTCCGATAGTTCGTCAGCGAAATCGCACAGACCTACTATCATTTTTGAAAAAAGAATAGTGCACGGTTATAAATAGTAACATTAGAATTCGCTTAGAAAATTCCATTGAAGCGTAAATACTTTACAAGACATCTCGTCCCATATACATTATTACATTTAGTTTGGAGAAATAAAAATATGTGTATCGAAAGTGATGTTTGTAGTAGTGTTGGGGGAGGGGAGGGGGTTAATGGAATAATGGTATTGTGTTTCTTGGGGTTTTGGTTCTCTACCTCTCTATCCCAGAACTATGAGTGGCAGAATTAACTTAGTTTACCTGTTTAAACCCTGAACCATTTTCTTTTCTCTTTGGCTGTGAATAAGAATATTATCTTGCATATATGACTGATGAAGAACCACCCCTCCCCCACCCCCCCACCCCCCCCCCCCCCACACACACATCTAATATAATAAATATAGCATGACTTTTCATCGACTATGTCAAAATAGTGGTCCTCGAGGAGAGAATAGTCCCTCCGCTACGCGTCGGGACTATCCTCTCCTCGAGGACCACTATTTTGGTATAGTCAACTCAAAGCCATGCTATATTTATTAAATATTGTATTTTAACTTTACTGGAAGTCAATGTTGTCAAACTTTGCAAGCTCAACTGTCAACACGGAAAAAAGGAAACCATGAAGAAAAAAACAACAGAGTGAGATCACATATTATTAGTCAATACCTCAATGTCAAATATAACGTTATTATCATTTACTTGTTAGCAAAATTATGTTCTACAATATTTTAGTAAAATGAGTTAAGCCTGGGCATGTCTTAAAGACTACTGCCTTGAAAACAAAACAAATAAACAGCTGTGCCATGAGCGCATGATATGCCCATTATTAATTACAAGAGGGAAGCACACAATATGAGTATACATGTGTACTGAGCATTTTCAAGTTATTGATATGCCCATTATTAATTACAAGAGGGAAGCACACAATATGAGTATACATGTGTGCTAAGCATTTTCAAGTTATTGTTCGACATGTGGAAAATTGCTTATATTTTGATGAATAAAGTCCCAGAACTCTGAATGACATATCGGACAGCGACACAAATAGAAAGGGAGAGTCCTTCAGTCAGCGTATACTTGCCACCAAAAAATCATGAAAATTGCTCCAAGCATTTTCAAGTTATTGTCCGACATGTGAAAAATTGCTTATATTTTGACGAATAGTCCCATAACTCTGGAATGACAAATCGGACAGCGGCACAAATAGAAAGGGAGATTCCATCCATCAACATACATTTGCCACCAAAAAATCATGAAAATTGCTCCAAGCATTTAACTCTGGAATGATATATCGGACGGCGACACAAATAGAAAGGGAGATTCCATCCATCAACATACACTTGTCACCAAAAAATCATGAAAATTGCTCCAAGCATTTTCAAGTTATTGTCCAACATGTGGAAAATTGCTTATATTTTGACGAATAGTCCCATAACTCTGGAATGACAAATCGGACAGTGACACAAATCAAAAGGGAGCTTCCTTCCATCAACATATACTATCCACCAAAAAATCACAAAAATTGCTCAAAGCATTTTCGAGTTATTGTACAATGTGTGGTCGGACGGACAGATGTACAGACAGATGGACGGACAGCAGTATACCATAATACGACTGTTTTTTCAAATGCCAATGCACTGACTTGTTCATTTTAACCCTTTACCCAACGCAGACGATATCAATATTTATTATTTTTAATATCATTTTTTCAAATATTTCAGAAAATTTCAACAAAACCATATCATGTGACCCCTCATTGGAACGAGCTAGAAGAGCTCGTTCCAATGAGGGGTCACATGATATGGTTTTGTTGAAATTTTTTGAAAAATAATATTTTTTCAACTACTGAGTTTGCATATTACGTGGGCGGATGCGGGCGATTATATGGAGTCAACCTAACAAGTTACAATGAAATCCTTCCATAAATATGACCTATAGACTATGCTAAAGGTTTATGCTAAATGCTAAATGATCGCGACCAAACGGGGATGTTCTCATCTAGACATTAATTTGGAGTCATCCTACCAAGTTACATTGAAATCCCTTCATAAATATGACCTCTGGACCGTGATTAAGGTTTTCAGGCTTCGGGCCCGTGTAGCCATCACAGTTGCCCAATTGCATCCAAAAGGAGTCGTTTTCATCTAGACATTATATGATGTCAACCTACCAAGTTACAATGAAAACCCTTCATAAATATGACCTGTAGACTGTGCTATAGGTTTTCGGGATTTGGGCTCAGGCAGCCATCATGGTTGAATGAGCCCAACCAAAAGGGGACATTCTCATCTGGGAATCATCTGGAGTGATCCTACGAAGTTACAATGAAATCCATTCATAAATATGACCTGTAGACTGTGCTCAAGGTTTTCGGGCTTCAGGCCCCTGTAGCAGTCATAGCTGACCAATCATGACCAAAAGGGGATGTCATGATCTAGGCATTATATGGAGTCAACCTAACAAGTTACAATGAAATCCTTCCATAAATATGACTTATAGAGTATGCTAAAGGTTTTTGGGCTCGGGCAGCCATCAAGGCTGAATGATCATGACCAAAAGGGGACATTCTTGTCTGGGAATCATCTGGAGTGATCCTACGAAGTTACAATGAAATCCATTCATAAATATGACCTGTAGACTGTGCTCAAGGTTTTCGGGCTTCAGGCCCCTGTAGCCATCACAGTTGCCCAATTGCATCCAAAAGGAGTTGTTTTCATCTAGACATTATATGATGTCAACCTACTAAGTTACAATGAAATCCCTTCATAAATATGACCTGTAGACTGTGCTATAGGTTTTCGGGATTTGGGCTTGGGCAGCCATCATGGGTGAATGATCGCAACCAAAAGGGGACATTCTCATCTGGGAATCATCTGGAGTGATCCTACGAAGTTACAATGAAATCCCTCCATAAATATGACCTGTAGACTGTGCTCAAGGTTTTCGGGCTTCGGGTGCCTGTAGCCATCACAGTTGACCAATCACGACCAAAAGAGGAGGTCATCATCTAGGCATTATATGGAGAGAACCTAACAAGTTACAATGAAATCCTTCCATAAATACGACCTATAGACTATGCTGAAGGTTTTTGGGCTCGGGCAGCCATCAGGGCTGAATGATCGCGACCAAAAGGGGACATTCTCATCTAGACATTATTTGGAGTCATCCTACAAAGCTACAATGAAATCCCTTAATAATTATGGCCTGTAGACTGTTCTAAAGGTTTTCGGGCTTCGAGCCCCTGTTGCCGTCACAGTTGCCCAAAAGGAGACGTTCTCATCTAGACATTATATGAAGTCAACCTATCAAGTTACAATGAAATCCCTCCATAAATATGACCTGTAGACTGTGCTAAAGGTTTTCGGGCTTGAGCAGCCATCATGGTTGAATGATCGCAACCAAAAAGGGACATTCTCATCTGGGCATCATATGGAGTGATCCTACAAAGTTACAATGAAATCCCTTCATAAATATGACCTGTAGACTGTGCTAAATGTTTTTGGGCTTCAGGCACCTGTAGCCGTCACAGTTGACCAATCACGACAAAAAGAGGATGTCATCATCTAGGCATTATATGGAGTCAACCTAACAAGTTACAAATATGACCTTTTGACTATGCTAAATGTTTTTGGGCTTGGGCAGTCATCATTCTATAGTAGTTTACCAAAAATGAAATCATTCCATTGAAGCATTTCAAAAAAACTCCAGAAAACTACAGTGTGACTGACAGACTGACTGACAGACTGACAGATGGACAGAGTGCAAACCTATAGTCCTCTACCGGCATCTAATAAGGTGACTAGTGTATTGTAGTTATTATACAGTGTTTCATTATTTGACTCGGACAACAACTATGATCTTTATCTTGGGATAGGTTTGCAGATGGAGATAGACAAGAAAACAACAGAAACTTCTTTCAAATATAGTACAGGTGGACAAGAAAACAACAGAAACTTCCTTCAAATAAACTAACTGTAAACATTCAGTCAGAAAATGGTTTGCATATCTGTTTGTTGGTGCTCCGATTAAAGAAATTTATCTACTCGATAAGGTGAATGAGGTTAGATAATTAACCCTTTACCCAACGCAGACAATATCAAAATTTATTATTTTAAATATAATTTTTTTAAATTTTACAAAAAGTTTCAACAAAGCCATATCATGTGACCCTTCACTGGAACGAGCTCGTTCCAATGAGGGGTCTCATGATATGGTTTTGTTGAAATATTTTGAAAAATTTAATTTTTTCAAATGCTCAATTTGCATATTACGCGGGCGGATGTGGGCGATTTGTTAGGTCAAGTGTTAAGACTTAGTAAGTAGATTGTTTAGCAAGATAGATGAAAGTATCAAGTCAAGTTTCCCTAATATATTATTTGTTAACCTTTTATCCTCAGCATGTTGGTCAATACAATCAGTGTCGTAGAAATTGCAATTCAAATGTTAATTTTTTATTCAAAACATAGCTTATGATCCCTCACTAGAACGAGTTCATGGAGCACATTCCAATGAGGGCTCATCAGCTATAAACTTGAGGCAAGAAATGAAATTTTTTACTTATTCCCCAAAATATTTGTGCAAGATTCATTTTCTAGCCATATTATGTAATGAATTAAAATATGTGAAACATTTTTAACCCTCCGAACCCTGGTGGTATGTTCCATGTCAGTTGAGCAGCAACAATTGAAAGAGCCTATTATTTGGGGGTAGACCAATTGATATTTTCAACATGCAGCCTTAGGGTTGCTCGTTGAAAATATTGATTGGTCCACCCTACACATTCACTTTGTAGCCATCCCACATAAAGCAATGACGTGCATGTTCCTGTCTGGGAAAGCAGCCTCTCGAGTTCAAAGGGTTAAAACAACTTTTAAAATTTACAGGGCATTTTAATCAGATGAATATTTATCTATTGACTAGCATACATTCTTAAATCTGATTGGTCAATAGCTACGTGATACACAAACATTTTATGATCCTCCCATCAAACCACTGAAAAAATTCCTGTACCACATAGACATGGTTATTCAGGAAAGACCCACCTGTGTGATACAGATTGATTTTTCGTTCCCAAAAATTAATTTCCCAGTTACTGCCCAGCTCGTACACAGAAGTGTTGCACAGATGAAAAAATGTCTTTGACAACAACGACTGCAAAGAGATTAGTGCAGTTTTTGATGGTGAAACTGTGGTGAAAAAGAGATATCAATAGATAAAATTATCTCCTTGTGGCTGTGTGGCCTCATGGGATACAGCTGGATTTGGGTAGGTAAAAAAAAACAGGATGTGAACCGACACACAATAACTAATGATCTCATTTAGAAAGTTGTTAAAAAAGGCATGTTCTTTTATATTCATCTGGTATAGCACCATGTTTGATCAACTTTGATGCAAAATTACTTAGTCTGCAAGGATTTGCAATGTTACAATTTATGGGAGAGTGCCTTTAGGCACTCTCCCATAAATTGTAACAAGACAAAGACTTGTGAACAAATTTTGATGAGCAAAATACTTTAGCACTCAACTAAAATTACCACAGCACCAGTACAGTTAACCTTTGACCTGATGCAGTGACTACAACCAGCCAGTGCTGGTCCTAAATATCACCATTCAAATTTTATTACCTTTTTCCATTTTTTGCCTCAAAAATATAGCTTATAACACCACACTGGAACTAGCTTGTTGAGTTTGTTTGGTCATAAGGTATGTTTTTAGGCAAAAAATTAAATTTGTTAGTTATTTAAAAAATATTTAACTTTTGTTAATAGCTCAGTTTGTGTTTCATTATTGATAGATTAGTATTGGTTGTTGTTAGTTAAAAATGTGCCCCATTTTGAAGAAAACCCCAAGTGTTTTTCAGCTTTAACCTCATAAA
The DNA here is from genome assembly GCA_031216915.1 of Pictodentalium vernedei. Classification (NCBI taxonomy): domain Eukaryota; kingdom Metazoa; phylum Mollusca; class Scaphopoda; order Dentaliida; family Dentaliidae; genus Pictodentalium; species Pictodentalium vernedei. The sequence continues at coordinate 746,094,787 of CM062295.1, forward strand.
ATTTTAGATCACACATCTACAACTCATTAAACTCTGAAGGGCAAATTTTCTTTATACCGTACTGACGCTGGAATAAGCCCAGGGGGTGCAGGCAGTAAAAATGCAAAAAAGACATGGGTGGGCTTATTTTTGGGTAAGGCAGTTTGCAAAACTATCAAAGTCAACATCTTCATCATCCTCCCCACCATCCTCAGGAAATAAGACTCCCAAAACACAGTTAACCTCAGACTCATCAGAATCAGGCAAACTACCTGTGTCCACTCCACACCTTTTTATTCTTGACCCCATCATATAGTCCTCACTTCCATCCATTGCATTGGATATGCAACAGGACAAAATGATTTGATGATTGAAATTTCATCAATGTAGTCCCAGGCTTTACTGATAGAGCTGATAACGTGCTGCCTGGTTGGTTGAATGTAGTTTCCCTGTACATTTCTCTTCGCCTCGACCTCAAACCAAGAGGTACACTGTTCCCCGAGTTTCATTTTGAATACTCAATTCACGTGAGTATCCATAGGCTGCACTAAAGGTGTGCAGCCCCCAGGTACCAAAACAACATCTGTATCTCGATGTGGAAACATTTCTGTTGTTCCCTTGCAGTAGTGAGGCTTGTATGAGTCCAACACAATCAATCTCCGAACATCATCTGAACTTTGCCCCCAAACTTTTCAGATCCATTTTTGTACTTCTTCTGCTGTCATCCAGCCATTTTCTGTGGATGATATTTTCACATTTTTTGGAATGGTTAAACTTCCCCAAACTTTGGGACCTAATATTCCATTCGGCTCTTTGAAAATAACATAAGCTTTTGTCCATTTACATTGGGAGCTAGAGCCACAGTACAGCCTTTTTTGGAAGCCCCTGTATTTGCAATATGTACAGGCTTTTCACCCTTCACTGTGTTAGTGTAATTTGGAACACTGTCAAACCATATCATTGTTTGGTCCATGTTGGATATGTTGTAGAAGGTGTAGTCATTTTTTGTCCTAAGGTCTTTGATATTACGGTGGAAAGTCTAAATTTTCTCTTTGAAATCTGTCAGCACCTTTTGTGAATCATTTGTGCCCTTTCGAATACCCACACTGAATCTCTTTTTCCAGCGAACAAGCCAGCCATTGGATGCTTTGAAGCCAGCGAGATGTACTTTTCCGGCGTATTCCCTTGCTCTGGACTGTAACATAAAATTAGTAACAGGTCTCCCTTCTTCTCATTGTTCACACAACCAATCGAACACGTTCTGGTCGACTTCTACAGATATTGGTTCCATTCCAGGGTTCAAAGATTTTTTTTTCAAATCTTTTCCATAACTGTTCAATTTTAGTTTGTCGTAGTCACGATCCCATAGTCTAACCTGCTTCCTGTCAATGTTAAAATGTTTGGCAGTTTTCTGCTGATTTCTACCATTCTTTCTGTGCCAGTCGACAACTTTGATTTTTATTTCCATCGTATATCGGGTACGAATTCCAGAGGTGGTTGTTTGACTGTTGTCCATTTTTAACTTAGGTAATACGACTTGAAGAATGATTTGACTCGATGAAGAAATGAAATTGTCTCGATGATATTCCATCTACCTTTTATATAGAAGAGGTTGAATAGAATTTGTGTGGCTTCATCACAACAGTCAGCTGAAAACTTTTCTGTTGCGCTTATGTTGATAGACTCAAGTGACAATTAACTGGTCATTAGTCAAAATGTCGGTAGAATTTGTAGGTGAAATTTTAGTTAGGTGTGCTCAAACTTTACTCATTTAAATGGCAAGTGATTTCCAGTCCTGGGCAGAAATATCCACCAGCAGCATGTAAGGAATTAAATGTCTTGCCCATGGACACAATGCAGATAGCACAGGTCAAACTATCAACCTTTCGGTTTGAAGTCCATTGCTGTAGCCAATGAGCTGCTGCACTTCTGACTGTGTAAGTAATTTTTATCTGTGCTTATTTAACTCTTTGCATACTGCTGATGAATATTCCTGCCCAGCACAGGGTTTCTCTTGTCTCTGAAATAAGTATAATTTGTGCATACGGTATTTAACTGGTAGAGTACTGGAAGCCCATATTTGGGCTTTATTCTGAAGTGCCGGTACCACAATTTAAAGGCTTCATATTCTGAGGATGTGCTTTATATTATCCTTGAAGTGATATGATTTTATCTGTCAGAATTTGCTTTGTTACAATTTATGGGAGAGTGCCTATTGGCACTCTCCCATAAATTGTAACAAGGCAGAGATGCACAGAGAAATTTTAAGGACCAAAAATAATTTAGCAGTCTACCCGTTAAAACCTAATGTAAACAAATGCTGATGGCTCTGGGGACTTCATTAGATAACCAACTCTTGTCATCACAATTTGTTGTTTTCACAATGGATATTTCTATAAACTCCAGCATGTTGTGTAACATGGGATAATCTCCAGAACAAGACAGCCTTTTAAAATAATTTACTCACAAAAGGTTTTTTGTCAGTTGATGAGAAAAAAATACAAAAACAATGGCTATTTTCGAGATAGACCATACATTCAACCGCACATGCCAACATTGTCTGATTCCTGTTTTTTTGTTTTTCAATGGCACATTAATTGAGACAGAATAAAAACAAAACGATATGTATTGTTAGCATTGAGTAATTTTTTTTATTTTCAGAAGTAGGGGAGTGGGCTTAATCATGAAGAGGGCACCTTGAAATGGCTTTTTCGAAATAGGGGGGGGGGGGGGGCTTAATCCTGAATATGGGCTTATTCCCGCATCAGTACAGTAATTGCATGCATTTTGGAATAGATGCCCATCCTCAATTGTACCCTGTATTATGTCATTCTATACAATATGTGAATGTTTCAATACACTTTCAATACACTTTTCATCTGAAAACTCTAAAATATATTATCTTTCTTTAACAGTGGAATAACTCTAACAAAAATGCAAATGCAGCCAATTGAGAACTTGATCTGTAGTTTCGTATTCTCCACACAATATGTGAAATTTTCAAAACCATTTTTGAATGCATACTCAAGTTATCATCTCTGAACCAAAGAGTAGGATGAACGGACAGACAAATGCAAGGGTATATGAACAGAAAGAAAGGGATAACACTCAATGTCCATTTCCCGATTTGGCAGGGCCATAAAAATGGTAAGAAACATATATTGATAAGTTCTGAGAAAACAAGAAAGCCTATTTTACAATCAGTTCAGTTTTATATGACATCAGTTGAGTGAAACTGATAATTGTCACACATTATTTCTGCTTTAGGGTATATGGTATGAGAAGTTTTTAAATGCTTAACCCTAAAGGAACTTGACAGCTTTCTAGAATGCCTGGTAGACCACCACCTGCACATTGCCAGTAGCTGAGCAGTAACTTCTAGTCAAGTTTTGGCTGCCAATTTAGGCAGCCAAGACTTGATTAGAAACCACTGCCAAGGTAATATGTCTATTTTCAGAAGGATCTCCTCATGATTATGTTAAAGATACTTGCTCCTCATGATTATGTTAAAGATACTTGTTCGGATGATGTAAAAGTCGGAAATAGGCCTTTAAGGGTTATAATATAGTTCCAACAGACAAGCAGTCCTGCTACTGAGACTTCAATGGAATATGCTTAACATGTATGAGATTTCAGAGATTTGTATTACTTTGTTTTGAATTAATTGAACAAAACCTTCACATCCATGATTTCAAAGATTAAAAAAAAATTGTTGACAATCTACTTCAAGATATCAATTTAAAACTTTGTGCAAAATTATTCAGAGTTAACTCTAATTTAACTAAAAAGCAACACAGAAAGCTGCAATAGGCACAACTATAAGATATAAAGTTGATTTACTATCATCTACTATTAACCCTTTACCTAACGAATCGCCCGCATCCGCCCGCGTAATATGCAAATTCAGCAGTTGAAAAAATATTATTTTTCAAAAAATTTCAACAAAACCATATCATGTGACCCCTCGTTGGAACGAGCTCGAAGAGCTCGTTCCAACGAGGGGTCACATGATATGGTTTTGTTGAAAAATTTGAAAAAATGAAATTTAAACTAATAAATTTTGATATCGTCAGCGTTGGGTAAAGGGTTAAATATAAATTTGATTCACTAGCATCTACTAAAATCTACATTCTGATTCTACAGCAAAACTATAAACTTGCACATTACTTTTCCCTGGAATATAATAAATTTTAAAACTGATAAATTACTGCAGCAGAATTAACAGCAACATTCAGGACAAATCAGAAAATGAATGAACTAAAATCTCTATAGGCCACACAATGTAGATCTTCTGTTTCCCAAGCCATTTGTGTAAAGCTGCATGTGGGCGGGTGTTTTTTTTTACTTTATTTTTGTAATTATTTCTTTGCCATCCAAAGTTCATGTTCTTGGCTTGTTTTATGTTTTAAGCCTCATAATCTACAAATAGCATGGGTGGTGGTGTATTCGTCCTTGAGTGCAAGAAGGCTTTGCAATGCTAAAGCCTTCCAAGGCCTTATTGCACACAAGGGACAAATTTATTAACTTGGGTAAAATACCAGATATAAGGCCACACAAAGTAGATCTTCTGTTTCTCAGGCCATTATTTGTGAAATTGCATGCGTGCGAGCGGTTTTTTATTTTATTTTTTATTTCAGTAATTACTTCTTAGCCATCAAAAGTTCATGTTCTTGATTCAAGTTTTAGGCCTCATAATCTACAGAATAGCATGGGTGCTGGTGTATTTCATCCCTTGAGTGCAAGAAGACTTTGCAATGCTAAAGCATTGCAAAGCCTTCTTGCACTCAAGGGACAAATTCATCAATTTTTTTAACTTGGGTAAAATATCAGACATAAACTATTTAATTTTAACTTTTTTAAAGTTTAAATTGGTTATAAAAAGAGAGCATGCGGCAGCCAAAAGGACCATGCGGGAGGGCCTGAGAAACAGATTTTTTATTTTTTTAGGCCTAAACCATTTTTTTTTTTTTTTTTTAAGATTGCATTGGTTATAAAGAGAGCATGTGTCAAAAAAGACCATGTGGGAGGGCTTGAGAAACAGATTTTTTACATTTTTTCACCACATGACTCAATGTCTTAACTTCTTATCCATCTGTGGCCCATATAGTCATGACACCTTGAACCAAAAATAATCTCAGGGAAAAACTGATGCCCAGTATTAAATACTGAAAGACTGTACCTATTGGAACCGAAGAAAAACATTTTGGAGGCTTTTACTGATCTGAGCCTTTAGTTTGGAACCTACACAGCTATTTTGAATCCATGTTGCCAAATTTTCAACTTTCCAAAGATACTCTTAATATGAAGCAACATACTGGAATTGATAAAAATCTGCAAAACAACACTCTTGCAAAAAATCAATTGCATCAAAATTTCAAACTGAAAATTTCTCCCAAAATACAACTAAGGATTTAACCAATTCAGCCTGTTTGGCAATGTTCAGACTGAATTGGTTGAATTCCTTGTTGCATTGTGGGAAGAATTTTCTACCTGACACTTCAGCATTTTCACATCAGTGTGCAGAAAGTAAATCTTTCACGTTTTTCAGATAGCAGTGCAATCATTAACACAATATAAATTGAAAAAAAATTTCAACATGCTTATTGGGAAATAATAAGTAATGTTTTGAAGGAAATACATAACTCATTGAGAATTTTTCTAAATACTTTTAGAATGAGTAGAGTTCTCAAAAATTTATGTTTTGTCTTTCAGAAAAGATTTCATCTAACCCCTTCAGATTTCAAAACAATTCAGTATTTATTAACCAGTAAGTGACAATTTCATAAAGAAACTCACAATGGGAAACCCTGGTTCAAGGCAGCCAGGAAGAACAAATTTAAACCTTTCACAGGAGTGTACAAAAACAAAAAATAGTGTGAATAAAAATTTGACAGTGGATGGACAAATGAACAATAAATCAGTAGTGCGGGTCTGTAATAATTTAATCCTACAGCTCTACAGAGCTATACAATTGCATATATACTGAATCTTCCTTCAAATACAGGGTAGAAATACCTATTCCAACCTAAACAGTATTGCATAGGACAATATATCCCACACACACACACACCCATGGCACCAGAATTGATAGGGTTTAAATGATTAAATCATTTTAAACCCTACCAACTCTGGTGCCCTGGGTGGGGAAGGGGGAGTGGCAATGAGATTCAACTCTAGAATTTGATGCGATATTCAGATCTTCTTTCCTAGAGTCTAGAACACTTAAAAATTGGAAAATGATTCACTTATAAATGTCCCAAGATAAACTGGTTCCAAATGTAAAGTTTTTGTTCTGTGAATTAAAAAGGTTTTTTGCATCAGAATTACTAGATTACTAACAAAATACATACTTCTGTTTTCAAATTGAAAAAGCACTCTGCACCTTGGTCTTCTGCAATCATTTTACGATGCCACCGCCTTCGTCTCACAAAATCCATACTTCTTTCTTTAGCATGAAACTTCATGTTGAATAGAGGAGCATATTCCCATCCTTCAGCTGCTGCTTTTGCTATTTGTTCCTGGAAATACATGGACAATGTTGCTGAATGAATTTGCAGGTCATGTTTCGTAAGAGGCTGTTAATTAATTACCTAAAAATGCTACATTTTTTCAGTTTTAACTCTTTAACTGGTCGAGTGCTAATTAATTTTTGGTCTTCAAAATTTCTTTGTTCATCTTTGCCTTGTTACAAATTAATTGTAGCAAGGCAAATTCTAACAGATAAAACAAGACCAATACCGGGTCTGGAACTGCGTCGCTGCATGCAATTGAATCGGCAAACAGGAAGTGGCTGCATCGCAGATCTGAAAATTGCATACACGATACAACTGATCATTATCAGGCTCCAGATGAAATATAAAATCAATCCCTTGCATAGAAGCCGAGAAAAGTTTGACGAAAAATTTCAATGTTCAGTGGGTACAGTAAAATTTCAAAGTATCGGCAAACCGGAAGTGGCTGCACGGCAGATCTGAAAATTTCTTACACGATACAACTCATCATTATGAAGCAGTAGACCAAATATAAAATCATTCTCTTTCATAGAAGCCAAGAAAACTTTGACGGAAAAAGTGTTTTGGACAGACTGACGGACAGATGGACTGACGGACAAAGTCGAGCGGTTACTAGACCTGCTCTGCCGCTGGCGACGCAGGTAATAATACAGTGGAGCCCACTTAATTGGATATCTCTTAATTGTATATCCCTGTTAATTGAATATAATTTCCCAACACAAAACCATTTACCATACCTCCAGTACAAATTTAACCTGTTAATCGAATATAGGTTATAGAGTAAACTCCTGTTAATTGAAAAAAAAATCTTGTAACCTGTCGAGAAATTACTCTGACTCTCCCCAGTTTTTCTTTGTTTATAGACCTATTTAGCTTCAGTACAGCCAATACGGGCATTTGATCTACTATATCTTGTTTGACAGAGCTCATAGAGCTCTGTCAAACAAGATATAATAGAATAAATGCTTATTTTAACCCTAGAATACAGGAAAATGACACAATCCCTGTTAATTGAATATTCCTGTTAATTGAATAATTTTCATTGGCAAAATGGCTATTCAATTAACAGGGTTCCACTGTATCACTCAAAAGATAATATGAAGCACATCCACAGAATATGAAGCCTTTAAATTGTGGTACTGCCACATCAGAATAAAGCCCAAATATGGGCTTCCAGCACTCAACCAGTTAACCTTTAAAGGCCTAGGCAAGTGCCTTGAATTTCCACCATTCCACTGTGTCTAATGGCTTAGCAGTGATTTCTAGTTAACAGGCAGCACAAGACTTGACTAGAAACCATGGCTTAGGTAATTTATCTATTGTCAGCAGACCTTCCTCATGAGGGCATGTTAAGGGCACCTGTTATGAGGTCGGAAATAGACCTTTAAGGGTTAACTCACCGACTAATTTTAAAATATTGTTCATCAAATCTGATCATGGTTGCTTCACAGCATCCATGACTAGATTTGATGAAAAATTCAAGAAAATTTCAGTTGAGAAATCATTGGTCAAAAAGTCTGTATAATTAATGTGGGAAAATTTGGTTAAATATCCTGAAATTTTGCTTATTTGAATGGCAAGAGATTTCCTGTTCTGGGTAGGAATATCGGCCAGAAGCATGCAAGAAGTTAACACTCTCGATAACTTCACAAAGAAGATACTGAAAAATTTCTGTGTATATTCAAAATTTGAAAAAAATGGACTCTTAACTGGTAGAGTGCTGACTTATTTTTTCAACTTGGATGATTTGTAACTTGAGAATTTTATTTAAAGCATCTATTGCTACCAGCAAAGGGATCCTTGCTTTAGAAAAATGTTGTTCAAGGATAATTAATTTGTTATAAGGCCATTAAAAAAAAATGTCTATGTTCTGTGCCTCAAATTTTTTATCCGGGCGGGAGGCTTTTTATTTTTTATTCTGAAATCTGTAACAGATACCCTAAAAAAATATCTTCACATTTCAGGAAGAAATCTTTTACAAACTTCGGACTGAAGTCATCTTATTGCGAAATGCTTCAATCAACATGGCTGTTGACGACATGTCAAAGATGCTCCATTGCAGAATTATGTGCAGTCCGGTACTTATTTTAAATGATAAAAGGGGCATTTTCTTCCAAAGTTCTTATAGGTACCAACATAGAAACCATAAATCAGAGAATGGAGAAATCTGAAGCAAAATATGGAGAAAAACATAAACAGGAAGTTGAAATACTATGGGGAGATGAGTACTGGTGCTCAAAATTCCGATCTGAAAATACTGACCGAGCAAATTTTCTTTGACTGGGTGGAATTATTTTTTTTTGACTGGGTTTTAAAAAGGTTTTACGCGGCGGAAATGTAATGATGCGGACGGTGCCTGAGAACATAGACTTTTTTTTGAATGATCTAATTTCTGTTTGCACTCTCCAATAAATTGTAGCAAAACAATTTTATACAAACATTTTTGTTATACTACTGAACAAACATCAAGTTAATGCATATGTTGTAAAGACACAACAGTTACTCCCAGCAATTTTCAACAAAGCCTTGATAGTGGCTACTAGCACACGACCAGTTATGCTAGTTATATACTGAGTCGAAAAAGAAAGAATAATAGAAACAAATGTGAAAAAATAGCATAAAGGATGAAATATAATAGTTCTAATGTCACATGTTTGTGGACAAGAAGTCGTGCAAAGAGTTTAAAGACATGTTGTTGTTGTCGTCCACCCAACCATATACAATTTTGCTTCGGATTTCAAAATAGCACGTGCTACCCGAGAATGTCAAATTGAATGGTTGGCCAATGATTTTCTTTGTGTTGTGTTGTGCTAGAGAGCCTGAGTTATTGAGAAAACCCGCTAATTTTTGTCTTCTGACATTTTAAAAAATGCCAAGGTTAACCGAAAATCAGAGATTGCGTGCCATCGGTATGCATGAGGCTGGGATACCTCCAGATGAGCTTGCTGCTGAGTTCGGAGTCACTGTGGCCACTATTTATTGTCTCATTGGAAGGCAGAGAAAAACCATTGGATCTCCTGTCAACCGATCGCGTTCAGACTGACCACAAGTTACAACCCCTGCACAAGACCGACACATCTGGACATCTCACTTGCAGGATCGCTTCCTTCCAGCGACGAGGACAGCAGTAATTACTCCTGGTAGAACTAACAATAGAATCAGTGCACACACTGTCCACAACAGACTCGCTGAAAATGGCATCTGAAGTAGGAGTCCATACCACAAAACAATCCTTACCCAATGTCAACGTACCGTCAGAATGGAATGGGTACATCAGTGTCTTCGCTGGACTCAGCAGAGTTGGAGCACAGTTCTTTTTAGTGATGAATCACGATTTTGTCTACGGCGCGCTGATGCTCGGGCAAGAGAGTATCGCAGACCGAGAACAGTTTTCTGATGCTTGCGTGCAGGAATGCGGCCGTTTCGGCGGAGGTAGTGTAATGATTAGAGCAGGAATTTCCTTGCACCATTGAACTTAGTTGATCTTCATCAATGGTAATCTGAATGGACAGCGATATAGGGATGAAATTCTTAACGCTGTTGTTGTCCCATTGTTCAATGCCAACGTCAGATTGCAGTTATTCCAGCAAGACAATGCCCGATGTCACCTGGCGTGTATTTGCCATCACTTTCTTGAGGAGCAGAGCATTGAACTTCTTTCCTGGTCACCTCTTGGACCAGATATGTCACCAATCGAGCATCTTTGGGATCAAATGGACTATCGGGTTCGGGTATGACATCATGATCTTCAGACGTTAGGAGATTTATGCTAAGGCAGGAGTGGAATGCAAAACCACAGGGTGACATCCAGTGACTTATCAGGTCCATGCACTGTCGATGTCTTGCCATCCAAGAGGCAAACAGTGGACATACTTGCGATTGCCTGCATGTGTGAACTTTTCATTTCAACCCATGTCTGATCTGCGACATCCTGACGTGACGCTGGCAACAGTAAGAACATGAAATTATGCAAATTCATACAGCTAGACTCAAAATATGATTTACAATAATTTGTTTGGGATTAAAGTCAATAATACTAAAAAAAGTGCCCCTCAAAGTTTATTATACTTTCTTTTTTAACTATATTTGAAACATACATCTTGTTTCTTCTTTTTGTTGTCAACTACATGTGTCCTTGGTCTGACCCATCTTCTTCTTCGACACAAGTGATATCTTTTCTCAACAGCTCCCCATCCACCAATTGTAGCTTCTACACAATATTCAAATCCTGAGAAAGAGAAAATTGAATTATGGTAAGACACTGTTAACCCTTTGTCCAATGTAACAGTCAAAATTGGCCAGCGCTATTCATAATAATCACCATTCAATAATCTGACAGTTGCTTGCCATTGCTCAGTGGTTCTCTTCAGGTACTCTGGCTTCCTCCACCTGTAAAACTGTCTGACACGAGGTGACCCTGGCTGTTGAAAGTGCCATTAAACCCCACTAAATAAATACATAAGCATTCAATAATAATTATTTTTTTTATTTTTTGTCTCAAAAACCTAGCTTATGATCCCTCATTGGAAAGAGCACCTTGAGCCATTCCACTGAGGGGTCATAAGCTATGGGTTTGATGTAAAAATGAAAGAATTTAGTTATTCAAAAATTTTATTTGCAAGTGTAGCCTTCCTTTCATATCAGGTAATGGGTTAAAACTACGCTTCATAAAATTTTCCAACAACTGCACATATAATGTTTATTTGCTTAGGCCTCACAAAGTAGATCCTCTGTTTCTCAGGCCATTTTTTGTAAAATTGCATGCGTGCGGGCGGTTTTTTATTTTATTTTTTATTTTTGTAATTATTTCTTTGCCATTAAAAAGTTCATGTTCTTGGTTTGTTTTATGTTTTAGGCCCCATAATCTACAGAATAGCATGGGTAGTGGTGTATTACCTCCCTTGAGTGCAAGAAGGCTTTGCAATGCTAAAGCATTGCAAAGCCTTCTTGCACTCAAGGGACAATTTTATTAACTTGGGTAAAATATCAGACATAATCCATTCGATTTTGATTTTTTTAAGTTTGGATTGGTTATAAAAAGAGAGCATGCGGCAGGGAAAAGGACCATGCGGGAGGGCCTGAGAAACAGATTTTTATTTTTTTTAGGCCTTATTTATAAGTCATTTTTAAAATTTATGATAATTTAATGACCTCCAACAACCGAAGTATGAAGTCGAATCTAGCCAATCATTTATATCTTTGTCACTCCCTGTGGGGGTATTTTGTTCCAGGCACTGATTATCAGGTCCTAATGTTCCAATAATACAGAACTTGTTCACCACTTCTTCGGGTACCCATGGGGAGTACAACTAATAATTTTTAAAAACATACATTTTTCATTTGCATACAATGTTTATAAATCTCTTAATTGAAATAAGCTTCACAAATGCACACCAATGGGATATCATTGTGGCAAGTTGTTAATCAAAAAATAGGAAAATAAAGAATTACAAAGCAATTTTTACACAGGAGGATTTGGATGGTCCACTTGAGAAAGAAATATGAACAAGGGCTATGTACAGCAAGTTTGAAGTAGCCTTAATGGTATTGTGGGACAGAAAAATCTTCTAAGTTGAAAGAGTGAAAAAGGGACATCACTCTGGGAAATATTAATGGATGGAACCCATTCCTTGTGCATATCTGTTTCCTCATGTGGGTCTACTAGCATACCAAAGGAGATCCAAATCCAGCCGATGGCTTTGAAAACACAATCCAAAAACGTTTGTATGGACTGATGGATGAACAGTCGGACATCAAGACAAACGGAACCACGGATGGACAGATGGACTGAGGTCTCCAGAGATACCCCCGAATTCACTTTCGGAGGTCGGGGGCAAAATAAACAACTGAGAGTAAAAACACAGCTGTTATTAGCCTGTTCAACTGCACCACATTCCAACATATAAGAGAGTATGTAGTCTTTGTTTCACCCTTTACCCAACGCAGAGGGGGCGCGGTGGCTCAGTTGGTAGAGGTGCAGGCTGCAAGCCGAGAGGTCCTCGGTTCGAATCCCACCTGCAGCAACCGCGTTGTGTCCTTGGGCAAAACACTTCACCCCGATTGCCTACATGGGGGCACGATGACGCTGTGTACTGAGGAGTACTGCACGTCGATGGTGCGCATGTCTTCAACCAATCGAACCCTGCCTGTGCTGCGGTGCAGAGTTCAGAGTTACGATGTTGGAGAGCTGACAGCTGCTCGTCGTTGCTCGGTGGTTCTCTCCAGGTACTCCGGCTTCCTCCACCCGTAAAACTGTCACGGTCATGATTAGCCATTGTGCATAAGAATGTGACCTTAAACACCAATAAATCAATAAATAAATAAATACCCAACGCAGACGATATCAAAATTTATTATTTTAAATATTTTTTCAAATTTTTCAAAAAATTTCAAGAAAACCATATCATGTGACCCCCCTCGCTGGAACGTTCATTCCTATAAGGTAACCTCTGGTATAAGTTTGGTAAAGGTGCGTCAAATAGAACTAAAGTTTTTGCCTGGAAACCAGTTTGTCACAAAATATTCTATTGATAGTAACAGTGACCTTGACCTTGGGGCCCCAGACTCCGAAATCGATAGGTGTCTTCCCTTCCCATGGGGTAACCTCTGGTATAAGTTTGGTAAAGGTGCGTCATATAGAACTAAAGTTATTGCCCGGAAACCAATTTGTCACAAAATATTCTATTTATAGTAACAGCGACCTTGACTTTGGGGGACGAGACTCTGAAATCGCTAGGTGTCTTCCTTTCCTATAGGGTAACCTCTGGTATAAATTTGGTAAAGGTGCATCAAATAGAACTAAAGTTATTGCCCGGAAACCAATTGTTTACACCCGCCGCCCACCACTTCATCAATCTACAAGTCGAGTTTGACTTCGTCAAAACTCGACTAAAAATAGAGAGCCCAAATATCAACCTAGGTACCAACTTGAACATACTAAGCATCTCCACCCCAATCAGAATTCTGACTATTGGATCTGAAGAAGCAGATTTTCAAAGATTACTCATCATGTTGGACTAAGTTAAAGAGCCTAATTATTAACCCAGAGACTTGATTTTTAAACTTGTATCTGACTTCCCTATGGATGGTACATATCATTTATCAAAAGGTTCTGATTGGGGATTCATGAGAAGATTTTTTCATATTGAATCAAGTTAAAATTTGGGCTCCAATAGCAGACATGTTAACCTCCCAAAATTTTTTTCAGGGAGATTGAAGAAAATTTTCAGGGAGATGACATGATTTTCAGGGAGATTTTTTTTGCGCGTAGAAACCATGTGTGGATCGATCAATTTTAAATATAAATTAATACCAAATACCCCCTATCCCCCCCACACACACACATAACAGGAAACAGCCCAACAACAATACATCAAAGGAACATACGTCAACGTTCTACTAACTGGTGGTGAGTGACCCAGACCTGTTAACCTCTGGAGGTGACTGTCAGTGAGATTTTGATGAGCTCCCAGTGAGACTCGGATGCTTGTCAGTGAGATTTTTGCACATGGGCAGCACATCAATAATTTCCATGTTACCACCCCCCCCCCCCCCCTCGCACACACATACATTAAACATTCCACCCTAATGTGTTTTATTTGAACAATTTGTCCTTTCAAAAGCCAAACCATAGAAATATAGAGAAAAACAGAAATCAGAAATATGGATGTGGTCATGTGCCAATATCTGAGCTTGTTCCAATGACATCCATATTTCAATGGTTTTATGTACAAAATATTTGGAGATATTTTCGACCTTTTCAGCACTATATCAGTTATGGTGCTGTGTTGAAAGTTTTGGATCCATTTGGGTAATTATGGATACTTGCGGCGACCTGCGGCGACCTGCGGTAACCTGCGACGATCTGTGGTGTTTAGGCACACCCCAGAGCCCGGTTGTTGTGGTAATTCGATCTTCCAAAGCCCAGTGCCCCACCTAACCACACCAGTTACTCACTGGAAGTAGTTGGTCATTTACGAAGGGGATTTGGAATGGGGTGATCATTTTTCAGTGAAACGTGAAAATTATGCCACAGCCAGCCCAGGACGAAACATCTCGGGGATATTTTGTTGTCCATTTATCACTACGAATGAAAAAACGTGCAAGTGCCGTAAATTACCAACTTTTTAGAGATTTTTTTCACCAAAAACAATTTTTTCACAGCCTGCTTTATAAAATTGCGAATCGGAAATTTTTCCCAATATATTGAAAATTACAGCAACTCATATGTTTGAGCCGTTTGTCTCCAAAATTGGCTATAATTATCTGAAAGTGAAATCCAAAATGCACAATAAATTTGTGCGTATTTTTGCACATTTTTCGATTGGACAAGATTTTATACATATGGAATTTATTTTTCGATTTGACTGCTACCTGTATACAAGCAAAGGTGTGCCTTTAATATATAATCAATTTCAGCAATTATCCTGCATCTCAAATTCATTTAATCCGCCTGTCAAACGTGTTGCAATAATCACAACACGGCCATTGACAGAAATGAGAATTGGTCATCAGTTCTTACGTAAGTGGTGACGTTTCACACAAACTTAATGACCTTGCCATTGAGAGTAGAGCACATGCTTTTGTATTTGTAAACAAAAGCTGGTGGATTCAGTTTTTGTCTGGTATGTCGACCTTCCACAAGATTTTTGGTCCAAATTGAATCCCGGGCGGGAGGACGGGAGGGGGTAGCTAATTCCGGGAGAATCCCGGGCATTTCGGGAGAGTTAACATGTCTGTCCAATAGGGAGCTCAAATACTAATTGAGGAACTTGAATTGAACAAACATTAATCTGCCCTCATAAGGATGCTGTTTCCCAAACATCAAAAGATTCTGACTGGTGAATCTGAAGAAGATTTTAAAAGATTATTCCCCATATTACACTAAGCTGAAATTCGAACTTCCACAGAGAGCCCAATTATTAATCGGCTTGATTTGAACAAACATGAATCTGATCCCTGTAAGAATTTTGTATACCATATATGAAAAGATTCTGACTACTGGTTCTGGAGATGAAGAGTTTTAAAGATAATTCCTCAAACTGGACTAAGTTAAAATTTGGGCTCCAACTGGAAGCCCAAATATTAACACAGGGACTTGGTTTGAACAAACTTAGATCTGACATCCTTAAGGTTGATGTATACCAAATATCAAAAGATTCTGACTGGTGGATCTAAAGAGAATTTCTAAAGATCATTTTTATTTATGTATTTATTTATTTATTAAGGTTTAATGACACATGAACAGCTGAGATCATATCATGTCAGTGTCAGTTTTACAGGTGGAGGAAGCTGGAGTACCCAGAGAACCCAGAGAAACCACCGAGCAATGACGAGCAGCTGCCAGAACTGGTTACCTTAATGCCACCTTGCTGCCATCATTCTTAGTATATTGCACTAAGTTAAAATTCAGGCCTCCACAGGGAGCCCAAATGTTAACTGGGCCTTTTAATTTGAACAAACATGAATCTGGCCCCTGTAGCGACGTTGTATACCAGATGTTAAAAAATTCTGACTTGTGGTTTTGTAAAAGAAGATTCTTTGAAGAGTATGTCTCATGCTGCACCAAGTTAAAATTTGGGCTCCTGTACTGGCCCGAATGTACACTGAGGGGCCTAATTTTAACAAAATGGTGTATCTGACCTGTCAATGGAAGCTGTATACAAATATCAAAAGATTATGATCTGTGGTTTTGGAGAGGAAGACTTTTTTAACGTTTGCAAATATGCAGACTCAGCATTTTTTTGGTTCCCTCTTCAGTTTGCTATGACAGAACCAATGGCCATTTTTTTACCACTCCATTCTACTGGTCCTGAGGATACTTCAAACCAAATAACAGATCACTGTTCTATGCGAATAAGGGCATTTGAAAATACTTTTAGCTCCTGGGGTTCCTATAGGGATACTAAAAACATTTTTTCGCATGAAATCTTGGGTGGGACAAAAATCTTGTCCCTCCCATTACAAAGGCAAATATTGCTCCTTGAACTTTGAACAAACTTGCTTCTACACTGGTTCATGAGAAGATTTTAAAATTTTTGAGCATTTTCTACCACCCCATCCCTATGGGGCTGAACAAGTTGATTTGGACAGAGACAATGTAATCGAGAATTACATGATTTCTCCATTTAATGCCAGCATAACCCATTATGCCAATTCAGTGAAGGAAACAAATTATAAAGCTAGTCCAGAGAATGAGATGCTTTATACTCATTTAAAAGTGTCCAAGGATTTATAGAGAGGCTCGTTTGACACGTAACTGAGGGTCCCAAAGACCGACACTTCAAGTCAGCAAGACTCAGGGATGCACTCCCAGAGGAACTCCCTGAGTCAACCACTGGAGATCTGCCCAAATCTGAACATTTTGTTTTACTAGGTCCGTTAAAACAATCTTGGTTTTGAGTGAATGTGTCTTCAAATTCCAGTTCTGAGTAAAAAAATATCTGGAGGGGAGGCGTGTGCAGACGGTCCACCGAATAAGATTTGCAGCTGCTCTGCATAGTCCCATCAGATGCATACACTCTCTCGCAGTCAATGCAGGAGAGTTTAGACAAAAGCAAGCATAACAACTGACTAATTTCACTCTGGGCAACACCAGACAAACCAGATTGTTTTGAGTCTCGAAACTCATTCCCAAGTAAATGAAGGACTTGGACGGAGCTAGGTCTGACTTTTTCTCGTTTACTATGAAAGCGAGATGTCGGAACAACTGAAGCAGACCCTGAACATTGTTCTGAAGAATTATTCTGTCCCTGTATCTCTGAAGAATGTCGTCCAAGTAAGCAGACGTTACCACAGGTGAATGAGCTCATAAATATAGACGTGCAGTAGGCCTTAGTACACGGTGTAATTGTGCCCCCCTTGTGAACAATTGGGTTTAAGTGCCTTGTCCAAGGACACAACTCGGGAGTCTGAATCGATCACCCATCCAAGGACTAACAGGGCTCGACATTGCTTAACTTCAGTGATTTGACGAGAAAGGGTTACCTTAATGCCACCTTGCTGCCATCATTCTTAGTATATTGCACTAAGTTAAAATTCAGGCCTCCACAGGGAGCCCAAATATTAACTGGGCCTTTTAATTTGAACAAACATGAATCTGGCCCCTGTTGCGACGTTGTATACCAGATGTTAAAAAATTCTGACTTGTGGTTTTGTAAAAGACGATTCTTTGAAGAGTATGTCTCATGCTGCACCAAGTTAAAATTTGGGCTCCTGTACTGGCCCAAATGTACACTGAGGGGCCTAATTTTAACAAAATGGTGAATCTGACCTGTCAATGGAAGCTGTTTACAAATATCAAAAGATTATGATCAGTGGTTTTGGAGAGGAAGACTTTTTTAATGTTTGCAAATATGCAGACACAGCATTTTTTTGATTCCCTCTTCAGTTTTCTTGGACAGAACCAATGGCCATTTTTTTACCACTCCATTCTACTGGTCCTAAGGATCCTTCAAACCAAATAACAGATCACTGTTCTATGCGAATAAGGGCATTTGAAAATACTTTTAGCTCCTGGGGTTCCTACAGGGATACCAGAAACATTTTTTCGCATGAAATTTTGGTGGGACAAAAATCTTGTCCCTCCCATTACAAAGGCAAATACTGCACCTTGAACTTTGAACAAACTTGCTTCTACACTGGTTCATGAGAAGATTTTAAAATTTTTGAGCATTTTCTACCACCCCATCCCTATGGGGCTGAGCAAGTTGATTTGGACAGAGACAAAATGCGACGTCAGAACAATGCAATCACCTTAAATTTAACTGAAATTGGTTCAGTGGTTTTGGAGGAGCTGGTGCAAACACTATGTTCACAGACAATGGATGACGGACGATGAGTGATCACTATAATTCAACCTGACCTTCATTCAGATGAGCTAAAAATATGGACCATGGTGGTCATTCAAGGGGATGGAAAGTGATAAATTTAAAGTAATTTGTATATTTTTTATACATACCAAGGTCCCAGACTTAGCTGGTGCAAACTTGAAAAAATCCAGGACCAAACACAAATTTTGAACCCCCAAATTTGCATAGAAAACTGAATAATTCAAGTCCTATATGGTCCTCCATACTTTTGGTTATTGTGAATGCACAGTAACCAGGAAGGTACCAAAATTGGCACCAAGCATCATTCTTCCTATAGTGCCTGCTAAATATTATAATCAGCAGGGAGGTATGAGTGCCCACTCATGTTAGGGCCATCCCTGTCTGTGCCATAGGTAAGTATAAAAAATATACAAATTACTTTAAATTTATCATATTTTTATACTACAACCAATGGCCCAGACTTAGCTGAATTGTAAAAAGGCTGGAGGGCCCAGGCCTCAAAGGAAAATCCAGTCTCTCAATTACTTCGATAAAGAATAGTTCCTAGAGAAGAATAGAAGAAGACAGAGGAATTACAAATGTCCTTCTCTTATAAGAAAAGAGAATGACATAACACCAACAATGTAATCGAGAATTACATAATTTCTCCATTTAATGCCAGCATAACCCGTTATGCCAATTCAATGAAGGAAACCAATTATAAAGCTAGTCCAGAGAATGAGATGCTTTATACTCATTTAAAAGTGTCTGAGGATTTATAGAGAGGCTCGTTTGACACGTAACTGAGGGTCCCAAAGACGGGCACTTCAAGTTAGCAAGACTCAGGGATGCACTCCCAGCCCGCACCTGCCATAATCGTGAAGGCTGGATCCGGTAGTTGAAAAGGATCTCCCTGAGTCAACCACTGGAGATCTGCACAAATCTGAAACTTTTGTTTTACTAGGTCTGTTAAAACAATCTTGGTTTTGAGTGAATGTGTCTTCAAACTCCAGTTCTGAGTAAAAAAATATCTGGAGGGGAGGCGTGTGCAGACGGTCCATCGGAATAAGATTTGCAGCTGCTCCACACAGTCCCATCAGATGCATAAACTCTCTCGCAGTCACTGCAGGAGAGTTTAGACAAAAGCAAGCGTAACAACTGACTAATTTCGCTCTGGGCAACGCTAGATGAACCAGATTGTTTTGAGTCTCGAAACTCATTCCCAAGTGAATGAAGGACTTGGACGGAGCTAGGTCTGACTTTTTCTTGTTTACTATGAAAGCGAGATGTCGGAAGAATTATTCTGTCTCTGTATCTCTGAAGAATGTCGTCCAAGTAAGCAGACGTTACAACAGCTGAATGAGCTCAGAAATATGACATTACCAAGTTCATTATTTGAGAGAAAACCCAAGAAGCTAGATTCAGACCAAAGCACATTGCTCTGAACTAATAAACCTCTCCTTGCACGGCAAAACGCAGGTACTTTCTGAATGCTGGATGTACCTGAAGATAGACATCCTTTAGATCTATGCTTGCCACACAGTCGTCCACTCTAATCCTCGCTCTTACCAACCAAATGGTTTCCATATAGAACTTTGGAGCTATGATCAATTCCCAGCTCAAGTCTATTACCGGTCGGAACAAGCAGTCTGGCTTCGGTATGAGGATCAGGTGACTGAAAAAACCTTGAGAATTTTAATTCTTGATGACCTCTATTGCCTTGTTCGATAAGAGAGCCTGTACCTCCACAAGGCGAGTCTCTCTTTTGGAAGGATTCGCCGGAAGATTTCTTGTAAGTGGGGGCTTTGCTTGGAATGATAGCCGCAGGCCTGCCAAGACAACATTTCTCACCCACTGATGTTCTGTGACTTCCATCCAGTTTTTCGCGAACTGGAAAGCAACAAAGGTCTAGACCATCACCATCAGTGGTATGTGGCATTTGTATGTGGCATACATGACTGCCCTGCAAAGAACTCTTGGCGAGGAACAAACATCTTCAAATTCATTTCCATTTAGACGTTGCACCATAGCGCTGGTGATATGGTCTGCTTAGGACATAGCGTCCAGAATCGCTCTATTAGATGAAATAGAAGACTCCATAACATCCGAGCGTAATTTGAATGATGTAGGCAAGGACAGATCTAAATCCTTGGCCTGCTCATCCAAACACAGAGGAGCTCTCTGGGCATCTTCTCCAACCGTTTTAAAATAACATGGTCCAGGAAACGGTTTATTGATTGTTGATGGAGATAAGAAACCGCCTTTCTTTTTCGCACTTGCTAGGTTGAATATGGCGTCCTTAACTGAAGGTCTCCAACACTTGCCAAGATTGTTCCAGGAAGGAAAGAACCTCACCTTTCCTTTGCACAAAATTTCTGTCTAGAGATGACAGTGATTTTTGCCTAGCAGCTGCAGCTTGCCGATCAGGTGGAACAAGGTCAGGATAGTATTGATGAATGAAATTCATCACTACCTTATGTTGTTCCGAAAGGGAAGGGTAATCCTCTTCCTTCTCCCTTTCACCATCCAACTGATTCACCGGAGAATTTTGGTCAACTGCATCTGAATGTACAGATGACCGGACTGACCCAGTGCCATCCGACAGCTCACCACAGGAGTCTGTGAAAGGCTGCTCTTGCACTTGCTGGGAAGCTATGAAGAGCTGCGCAATTTGCGAAAGCAAGTCTGTAACAGAGGCTAGAGGTCTTCTACTTTTTTGCTGCTTCCTGCTCCTGGGACGGAGATCCCAACATAGATCTCTTCTCCAAAAGTCCCACTGAATGAAGCCTCAGATCGCTGGCTACCAGATGGCCCCCGACTTCACGGGCGAAGACTGGGTACATCTTTGCACAGCTGTCAGGATAGCCGAAGTCGGGTAGCTGGCGTGCGGTCATGTGTGCTTTTCTGAAGTTGAGGAAGAAGCCGTGACTGTAGCCGACCCCAGATGCAGTCTAGAAGAAGCGTCCTGAGCGGCGGGTGTTGATGTTAGCTCCAACTCAGGTAAGTTTCTGAAAACAACATTTGGCCCCCAATGTTGCTGGGTTAGAGAAGGCTCTCCCACTCGCAGTCTATCAGACATTGCCGAGGTCCCCGAAGAGAAACTTGCAGACTTCCTCCCTTTTGCCATCGTCGCTGGGTGAGCTTTAGTTTTTGAGGTCCGCATTCTACCCAATTCTATACTTCCTTCGACTGCAACGGACTTACCCGATGTTATGGCTCCCACTATCAGGCTGGCCACTTCACCGGTCGAACTGGCTGCTGGAACAAGAGGTCTTATTCCCTGTTTAATGTTAAGGAGCACCTTAGCAGCCAGTTCTGTTTGCTCATCACAGTGTGATGACGGCAGCACACTTTGGATGGGTGTTGTAATACCATATCACCATATTCATGTTCCTCTGAAAAAGAAACTGAAAAATTCGAATTATCCTGCAGTGACACCTCCGGCATAGGAATTTCACTGGCGACGACGTATCGCGACACCCTTCTCAAACGTCTGTCATCCCAATGTATTCAAGAAGGACAAGAATCTGTAGGAGTGTATCGACTATCGGCAAGGCTTGTTAACAAGCATGTAAATCTGAGGAAGACTTACTCGCCTTGCATATCGAGTAGTAATTAATTACAATCAATTAATTACAATCAAAAAACAAAGTCAATAGCACTCCTACAAATTCCACAACAAAAATACATGATAAGGATACTGAATAATAGCAATAAAATTAATTTTGAAACAATTAAAAAAAAAAATTTCGAAATTATTTTTTGAAAATGCCCAAGTTCCCAAAGGGAACATCATGAGTCCAAGGGCATCCCGATAGAGTCAAAGTGTGGACAAAATCCAAATATTTTGAGCTACACTACTGGAATCATAATCAATGTATCCTACAGTAATTCTAAAGAATTATGTTACTAAATACATGTTAAGGGCGTTGCCAAATGTAAACAACGTCAATAGAAAATGAAAGTGTCAATGACACTGTAGCTTAATTTGTGTGTTGTGTTTGATGAAAAGGATAATGTTCAATGTTTATGAAAGGATTATGAAATAAGACAAGAATTGTGATAATTGGGAGTATGTTCATTTCTGTTCCCTGTATGCTATGTTTTTGATAAAAATAATATGAGGTGTACACTGTACTAAAGAGCTGAGGGGTGGGTTAATATTACCTCACAGTTAATGTATGTGGCCCTCACAGTTAATGTATATCAACAAAAGTTACCAAGTCACAGTGAAATTATTCCAAAACGAGTCATCCTATCAAGTTACATGGAAATCCCTTCATAAATATGGCCTGTAGACTGTGCTAAAGGTTTTCGGGCTTCGGGCCCCTGTAGCCGTCAGTTTCCCAATTGCATCCAAAGGGGACGTTCTCATCTAGACATTATATGAAGTCAACCTACCAAGTTACAATGAAATCCCTTCATAAATATGACCTGTAGACTGTGCTAAAGGTTTTTGGGCTTTGGACTCGGACAGCCATCATGGTTGAATGATCGCAACCAAAAGGGGACATTCTCATCTGGGCATCATCTGGAGTGATCCTACGAAGTTACAATGAAATCCGTTCATAAATATGACCTGTAGACTGTGCTCAAGGTTTTCGGGCTTTAGGCCCCTGAAGCCATCACAGTTGACCAATCATGACCAAAAGGGGATGTCATCATCTAGGCATTATATGGAGTCAACCTAACAATGTTACAATGAAATCCTTCTCTAAATATTACCTTTTGCCTATGCTAAAGGTTTTTGGAGTCATCCTACCAAGCTACAATAAAATCCCTTCATAATTATGACCTGTAGACTGTTCTAAAGCTTTTCGGGCTTTGGGCCCCTGAAGCCGTCACAGTTGCCCAATCGTGTCCAAAAGGGGATTGCATCATCTAGGCATTATATGGAGTCAAACGAACATGTCACAATGAAATCCTTCCATAAATGTGACCTATAGACTATGCTAAAGATTTTGGGGTTTTGGGCTCGGGCAGCCATCAAGGCTGAATGATCGCAACCAAAAGGGGACGTTCTCATCTAGACATTATTTGGAGTCATCTTACCAAGGTACAATGAAATCCCTTCATAAATATGAACTGAAGACTGTGCTGAAGGTTTTCAGGCTTTGGGCTTGGGCAGCCATCATGGTTGAATGATCGCAACCAAAAGAGGAATTCTCATCTGGGCATCGTCTGGAGTGATCCTACGAAGTTACAATGAAATCCCTTCATAATTATGACCTGTAGACTGTTCTAAAGGTTTTCGGGCTTTGGGCCCCTGCAGCTGTCAAAGTTGCCCAACCGTGTCCAAAATGGACGTTCTCAACTAGACATTATATGAAGTCAAACCTACCAAGTTACAACGAAACCCCTTCATACTGTGCTAAAAGTATTCGGGCTCGGGTAGCCATAATGATTGAATGATCGCAACCAAAAGGGGACATTCTCATCTGGGCATCATCTGGAGTGATCCTACGAAGTTACAATGAAATCCCTTCATAAATATGACCTGTAGATTGTTCTAAAGGTTTTTGGGCTTAAGGCCCCTGTAGCCATCACAGTTGCCCAAGCGTGTCCAGAAGGGGACGTTCTCATCTCAACATTATATGAAGTCATCCTATCAAGTTACAATGAAATCCCTTCATAAATATGACCTGTAGACTGTGGTGAGGTTTTTCAGGCTTCGGGCTGGGGCGGCCATCATGGCTGAATGATCACAACCAAAGGGGATAATCTCATCTGGGCATCTTCTGGAGTGATCCTACAAAGTTATAATGAAATCCCTTCATAAATATGACCTGTAGACTGTGCTCAAGGTTTTTGGGCTTTGGGCACCTGTAGCCATCACAGTTGACCAATCACGACCAAGAGGGGATGTCATCATCTAGGCACTATATGGAGTCAACCTAACAGGTTACAATAAAATCCTTCCATAAATATGACCTTTTGCCTATGCTAAAGGTATTTGGGCTCAGGCACCCATCAAGGCTGAATGATCGGGATCAAAATGGGACGTTCTCATCTAGACATTATTTGGAGTCATCCTACAAAGTTACAATGAAATCCCTTCATAAATGTGACCCATAGACTGTGCTAAAGGTTTTTGGGCTTTGGGCCCCTGCAGCCGTCACAGTTACCTAATCACGTCCAAAAGGGGACTTTCTCATCTAGACATTATATGAAGTCAACCCACCAAGTTACAATGAAATTCCTCGATAAATATGACCTGTAGACGGTGCTAAAGGTTTTCATGTTTTGGGCTCGGGTAGTCGTCACGGTTGACAGATCGGGACCAAATGGGGAAGTTCTCATCTAGACATCATCCGGTGTCATCCTACCAAGTTACAATGAAATCCCTCCATATTAAATGTGACCTGCAGACTGTGCTAAAGGTTTTTGGGTTTCGGGCTTGTGCAGCCATCACGGTTGACAGATCATGACCAAAAGGGGACATTCTCATCTAGGCATAAAACAGAAGCATCCTACCAAGTTACAAATGAAATCCCTTCATAGATACGACCTGTAGACTGTACTAATGGTTTTCAGGTTTTGGGCTCGGGCAGCCATACCGGTTGACCAATCATGACCAAAAGGGGCTGTTCTCAATGTGCAGGATGCCTTAGTACACGGCATCATTGTGCCCAAATGTAGGCAACTGGGATAAAGTGTTTCCAACAATAATGCTTGGGGTTACCATTTTGTAATTATTTGAGATAACTACATACAAAAATTAGTTCTCCCATCTTGTGTGAGCAGTTGTATGCTCAATAATTATAAAGTATACCTTCTTCATCAACAGCTCTTCCCAAGTCAATCTGCCAGTCATCATCCCACTTCCATCCAACTTCCAACTGAATTTCATTTTTACCTGGAACCTCATTACCTTTCTGAAAAATAAGTATAAAACAAGAAAAATGTTACTAAGGTAACACATGCCCTCCCTGTGACTCTCACCTTGCAGATGCGGCAGAAACTATTATACGCTACACACCTTCTGACTGTCCTTAACATTTGTAAAAAGTTTAACAATTGTACTATGATTCGTTTCTGAGTTATGGCTGAGACACGAATATTGACCGATTTTTAGTGTGACTTTGAAATGTGACCTTGACCTTGAAGGTACGAACCTGGCTATGGTGTGTGACACATCTTCCCATGGTCCTTTATAATTGTGTGAAGTTTGATGACTGTGGCCCTAACCATATTCAGTGTGACCTTGAAATGTGACCTTGACCTTACAGACCTGGCTGTGGTGTGTGAAAAAATCCACCCGTTGTCCTTTATAATTGAGCGATGCTAGATGATTGTAGCCCTAATATTTTTGGAGTTATGCTTGAGACATGATTTGTGACCCTGAACATATGAAAGTCAATTGTGACCTCCACCCAGCAGATGCGGCGGAAACTATTATATGCGACACACCTTCTGACTGTCCTTAACATTTGTAAAAAGTTTAACAATTGTACTATGATTCGTTTCTGAGTTATGGCTGAGACACGAATATTGACCACTTTTTAGTGTGACCTTGACCTTGAAGGTACAAACCCAGCTATGATCCTTTATATATGTGTGATGTTTGATGACTGTGGCCCTAACCGTTTTCGAGTTATTGGCTCGGACGGACGGACGGACGGACGGATGGACACACACATGCACACACATTGCGGACAGATGGACACACACACACTTCAATCGCTATATGCCACCCAACTTAAGTCGGGGGCATAAAAAAAGTTACATAACTGATGAATTCCTAAGATCAACTTTGATTATACTGGGACACAATCAGTGATGTTCTCCTAGAGGAACGCAGGAGAATCCCATTCCTCTACTTTTGTCTTGGGGTGAGGTGGGGGGGGGGGGACCTTCATTCCCTTAGTATTTTGGTGACCAAGAATGGCTTAATCCTTTTTTTAACAATATTTTTATTTCATTCATTTGAAACTGGTTTTGGCAAATGGGCTACGCCTATCTTTACGCCGTCCCCTTACACAGCAAAGCTACATTATATGGTGCATGTGCATTCGTGCAAAAGTGTCAAAATAGGTACTGAAACAATATTTCTAAATTGATGGAAAACTTAATTTCTAATACATATGAGGCACAGTAAATTACAAAGCATTTAATCCAGACACCCATAAGTCCACCATGATGCCCTTACTCATCTTGCAAGTGTTCAAACCTCACCAGGAATCCAGTTTCTTCGAAGTTTTTCAAAATGCGATGTCAAGCGTCGAAAAGTACCAATAACAAGATATTTTTCACATTAGTGATTATCTGATTGAGGGCTAGATTATTTTTGGTGGTCTCAATTTTTTATTCAAACTCTCCAATTATTTGTAATAAAACTAATTTATATAACCAAAATATTATTTCTGTTTGAATATGAAATATAAGCAAAGAGAGTGTTGGCTTTCGCTCTGGTATCCTTATTTCGAAAGCCGTGATAGTGGCTTCTAGCACTCAACCAGTTAAGACGTCTTGACAGCAGGATTATATTAGTATTTAAAGCTGTGATAACATTTGGTTCAATGGTTATCACTCAGCACTATTCATGAGAAAATAGGAATTTGAGGTTAAAACTTTAAAAACTCAAAAAATAATAACAAAACAAATGACCACAAAGTATTAACATGCTGTTTTATTTCGTACATAGTAACACGTACAAAAGTATCAATGGGTTAAAGATACAAGAATCCTAGACTGGAGCAAGACTAGTTTTCTCTTTTAGACCACAGCATACCCTAAATGCTGCAATTCGATTCTGGGGACCAAAACACAAATGCATCTAGAGGCAACACAAGACGATTTATATAGAGATTACGAATCATGAGTTACTGTATGAAATGAGCTCATGATTTATAAAAAAAACATGCTACAAATAAACAAACACCAAACACTGGCATTGATTGTGGGCCACCAAATTGCCATGAGAGAGACTCAAAACTTTTTTATTGCCCCCTGCTACAGATTCTAAGTTTCACAGGTAGAATGTAGTCACTTGTCTTCAGTAAGCAGCCTTTACTATATCTGAAAATGGCAATATAATATGCCCCAAGAGGAAGAAAAGTTCTAACCTCACAAGCTGAAATAGCTCACACTGACTTGTAGTCAGGTGAGCTAAAAAACTAGCCCTTTACATAAAAACATTTAAGTTCTGAGGCTAGTTGAATATCAAGAAATATAAGTGACACTAAACCCAATCAGCAAGAGTATAGCCAAAGATGCTGATTGCAGCTAAAGCATTACAATAAAAAAATAATCAATGATAAATAATGCCTAAATTATTTTAAAGGACTATAGAGGAATGACACGAACCAAATGTCTTCAGATGAGCCATGAACTGCCGTGTAATACCAGAAGTTTAGGAGCAAAGTGGATCAGTGGTTATGGCATTGGACTTCAAACCAAAAGGTCCACGGTCCAATAACCACCAGGGGTAACTGTGTTGAGTCCTTGGGGTTGGTCTCGCTATGCCGGTCGGCAGAAATTAATTAACAAGACTGACGCAATAAAATCAAAGTATAGTTATTATCAAATATGTGTGTGTTTTTTTAGCTTGATTAGAAGTTTTCATCGGCATTGTGATTGTGTTGTGATTTTCGCATCAACAAGTGCCCTGATGTTGTTTATCAATTGTACACTATTCATGCTTTTGTGGAAAATAAGATGTGTCCATTAGTGTTTGGGCTACTGCCTAATAAAACTCAGCAAACTTATGAAAGATTTTTCCGACTTGTTGTAGAGAAAGCCAGTCAATTCGGCATCAACCTTACACCAAGACAAGTTTTTACGGACTATGAAACTGCAGCTCAAAACGCCATTCAAATAACTTTTCCAAACGTGACCCTCAAAGGATGTTTCTTTCATTATGGGCAGGCTGTGTGGAAACATGCCCAGAAAAGTGGTTTGAAAACATTGTTCCAGGATGACGAAGAAGTTCAGTGTGTGGTGCGGAGTGCTATTGCTCTTCCGCTAGTTCCTGTTGAGCATGTCAGCGATGCGTGATTTTTAACCCTCGAGGAGGCTCCTGTAAATGCTAGTGTAGAACAGTTCACTGACTATGTGACAAGTTATTGGGTGGAAGGTGACCACGGACGGTTAATGTGGAACCATTTTGACACGGTTGGGCCACGCACGACGAACCATATCGAGGGTTGGCACCGGAAATTAAGTTTATTCATCGCCGGGTCACATCCCAACATTTTCAGAATGATAGACTTTCTCAAAAAAAAACAGTCATTCCAGGAATCAACAATAATTCAACTAAGTGCAGGAGGAAAACTGGCACCCAGGAAAAAAAAGTACAGAAAAATTGACAATTCTCTGGGACATTTTAAAAGAATATTTCAAGCTGGTGAAATTGGACTACTCCAGTACCTGGACTCTGTTTCGCACAGTACTGGATTTTAATTGAATATATAGTGTTGTGAATAATTATAAATTTTATTGTCTCAAAAGGTTCATTTTTTACAAAATTACATTCAACTTTTCCTCTCCAAAAATAGTTATCAAATGTCATTTTACCGTGATTAAGTCCAGTCGCGTTAACCAACTTCATCATTAAATGAGTAAATGAATAAGAAACGGACTATAATCCTTCTCCCTTTGATGTACTTAATCTTCACACATTTTTACTAAACAATAGCAACCGGCATAGCGAGACGACCCCTGTCCTTGGACACAGCACTTAATTCCGATTGCAGGGGGGCATGGTGGTGCTGAGTACTAAGTCTATGGTACACTTGTGTTCAACCAATGCTAATGCTGCTTCTATGGAGTTGGTATGTTGGGGAGCCTGACAATTGCTTATCACTGCTCATTGGTTCTCTACAGGTACTCCGGCTGCCTCCACCCATGAAACTGTCTGACACCAGGTGACCCTGGCTGCTGAAAGCACAATAAAACCCCCAAAATAAAAAAAATAAACATGACCAACAGGAGTGTGGCATATGTCCCCAATTGTGTCATAATACCATGGTGGCCATATTAAATTCGCTAGGACCAAAATCAAAGGAAGCATTGTCATCCACAAGTAACCCCTATAATTATGATTTGATCAAATAAGCGGTTTAGTTATTAGACGGAAACCAAAAGTTAATGGACGGACATACAGATAGACATGGTGAAAACATAATGCCCCCAAGAGGGTCGAAGGCATAAATAAAAAAAAATACCAAAAGTAGGAAGTTTACATGATACAACTAATAGCAATATAATTTGTAATGAACATGTGATTATACCTTTGCAGCTGTAATAAATAAGGAATAATGAATATAAACTCTTTAACTTTAACAAGAAAGGGCAACGCAAAGTGTGTGCAAATGACCCCGACACACCAAAAACATTTTCTAAGCCTAAAGAGTGAAAAGGGGCCATAACTCTGAAAAAATGAGAAGAAACTTATGCCACACAAGTATCGTTCCTCTATGATGCTCTATCACAACACCAAATATTATTCAAATCAGAGTAGCAGTGGTTGAGATACATGAAATGTTGGTACAGTAGAGCCCACAAAATTGGATATCTCTTAATTGCATATCCCTGTTAATTGAATATAATTTCCCAACACAGAACCATTTTCCTTACCTCCAGTACCAATTTGACCTGTTAATTGAATATAGGTTATAGAGTAAACTCCTGTTAATTGAATAAAAAAATCTTGTGACCTGTCGAGAAATAACCCTGACCCTCCCCAGTTTTCCTTTGTTTATAGACCTATTTGGCCTCAGCAATCCAACACAGGCATTTAATCTATTAGATCTTGTTTGACAGAGCTCATGGAGCTCTGTCAAACAAGATATAATAGAATAAATGCTAAGTTTATCTCTTGAATTTAGGAAAGTGACATAATCCCTGTTAATAGAATACTCCTGTTAATTGAATAATTTTCATTGCCAAAGTGTCTATTCAATTAACAGGGTTCCACTGTATAGACGGACGGATGGCAAGTCGAACAGGTGAACAGATGGACAGAGGTCTCCACTAGATGCCCCTTTGACTTTTCAAGTCGGGGGCATAATAAGGCTGAGAAGGAGTGTAACTATGGATAAGATCAGCAATTACCAGAAACAAATACATAACAAAGGTCACCTGTAGTGAAAGTGTAAGCATGTTATTAGAAACATATTACTGACACAGAATGGTCAATGATACTTTGAATATATATATCAGGCCTTTGTATTACAGTGGAGCCCACTTAATTGGATGTCTCTTAATTATATATCCCTGCTAATTGAATATAATTTTCAAACACAAAACCATTTACCATACCTTCAGTACAAATTTGATCTGTTAATTGCATATGGGTTGTAGAGTAAACTCCTGTTAATTGTATACAACTTTTTGTAATGTGTCAAAAAAATTACTGTGACACACACCAAATTCCAATTATTTATCAACCATTTTGGCCTCACTACATCCAATACAGGCATTTATTCTATTATATCTTATTTGACAGAGCTCTATGAGCTCTGTCAAACAAGATATAACAGAATAAATGCTCAGTTTAATCCAATACAGGCATTTATTCTATTATATCTTATTTGACAGAGCTCTATGAGCTCTGTCAAACAAGATATAACAGAATAAATGCTCAGTTTACCTCCAGAACACAGGAAACTGACCAAATCCCTGTTAATTGTATAATCCTGTTAATTGAATAATTTTCACTCGCAAAATGGATATTCAATTAAGAGGATTCTGCTGTACCCCAAATTCAAGTTGGTAAAGGGTGTCCCCAAATTAGGAGATAGTTACGAACAGCTTGTTGTAACATTCTAAAATGAAGATATTTGTTAAGAAATACTTTTGCACCATGCAAAATATGTCTTAGAAAGCCCTGTAGTATATTCTATTTCTATGTAAATTGACTAATCATGTAATTTCTCATATTTTGGGGGAATTTTTGACTTGAATCTGACGTCCCCAAATTAGACCACTCTGAAGCCATGTGTATATCTTGGAGTTCAAGATTTAAATGAGGATTCAAAGTATATTTTTTAAATAAATATAATTTTTTTGTTGTCTTTGATTAACCCTTTACCCAACGTAACGGCCCAAACCGGCCAGCGCTATTATCAAAAATCGCCAATTAATTTTCATTATTTTTTCATTTTTTGTCTCAAAAACATAGGTTATGACCCCTCATTGGAACGAGCTCGTCGAGCTCGTTCCAATGAGGGGTCATAACCTATGTTTTTGAGACAAAAAATGAAAAAAATTAGTTATTCAAGAATTATTTTTGCAAGTGTCGTCTGCTTTTCATGTTAGGTAAAGGGTTAACCATTTCTAAACAAATGAAATAATTTTTAGAAAACAATATTTCTTGTAAAGCCAAACTATGAAGACATGGCTGGGGAGGAGAAGAGAAGGATAGCATTACAGAAATGAAACAATTATTACTGGGTGATGCTGAAGGATGGCAAATGACAGACCTGTGATAGATTACAGACCATTGGGGCATATATCATAAATATTAAGTGACACCATAGAATGACACAATAAGGTACCCCCACCTCCAATTCTGTGAAAAAAAAAAATTTTCTGCACGCTGTACATATGTTGTGCATCTGCAAGATATGTATCACCATATCCTAAAGTTTCAACTTTCTACATTAGAAATTAGGGAGGAGTTGATTACACCCTGAAGGTACCCTAAATTAAACAATTATTCATGATTGAATTCTGGGACAGACAAAAAGTCCATAAAAAGCAATAACTCCTACAATAAAATACTGCATAACACCTGCCTTGCACTGTGGTAGACATCAATATGATAGACTTACACACCAAATATGAATTCATTTCATTGAGTACTCTGCAAGTAATTCATGAATTAATTTCAAGGCAGACAAATTCTGAGTCCATAAAGGGCAATGACTCTGGAATTAAAAACTTGCATGACAACAGCATTTCACTATGGGTATACATAGACAAAAACTACATGTATGTTTCAATGAGTCGTTTTGTATTCAATGAGTCAGATGTGCATAGGAAGAAAACGTCGAGACCGAAGGTCGAGACATTTTCTTTCTACGCACATCTGACGAATTGAATACAAAACGACTCATTGAAACATACATGTGGTTTTGTATTTATTACATGACCCAAGCACCTACTGACCTAATTTTCTTTTCTATCAACGGTGGTAAACACCATGCACTTTATGCAGTCGCATTGCATAAAAAAAGTCCCGGTTGGAACAGGTTGGTGTGCAATACGGAATTCCGTATTGCACAGCCGTATTGCACGCCGTATTGCATAAGAGAGACTGCATGGGCATGTAATAAAGCAACAGGATACACTTACATACCAAATATCAAGTCACTCAATCAAGTACTTTACAAGTTATTCATGTCAGAATTTCAGGATGGATGGATGGATGGATGGATGGACAGATAGATGGACTGATGGATGGATGGATGGACAAGGCAAATACTGTACACCCCTGCTGGGGGTGGGGGTATCAAAACATTGTCTGGAATGAATCCATATTTAACTGCAATGCTTCCTCTTCATGTCTCTATTGTTACAGCATGTCTGTTCTCAATCAACATTTGAAGCAATAAAAACAGTAAAATTATGGAGAGCAGGTAAACACTGCACTGTCTACAAGAGGGCCAAACAAAAGAATGGCCACTGGTGGAAATGAAGGACACATCCTTGACTCTGCATCTGCACAGACATGAGACTGGGGACCCATAGAGGACTCTAGCCTTTTTGTTACATTGGCTTAATTTTTGGAGTGTGGGTGTCTGCAGAAGAATCTGTGGGATTTTTGTTTATAAAGACCCCATTTTGCCAAGAAACTGAAAAATTACACATGCATACCACATCAGTCCAGGACGTAGTACCCCAAGAACTTGCTGGTATTCTACATTCATTCTCATACACATCTTCTAAAAATGTTCTGTGTCCTGCATCTTTCTCAAACAACATGCTGCAATAAATAGAATAGAAGGTTATACGAGAAATTTCGCAAAATTAAGTATAGTGCAGTGGAACTCAAGCCTTTACCTAACATGACAAGTAGGCAACACTTGAAACAAAATTATTAAATAATGAAACTTTTTTTCAGTTTTTGCGTCAAAACCAGAGATTATGACCCCTCATTAGAATGAGCTCTGTGAGCTTGTTCCAATGAGGTGTCCTAAGCTATGTATTTGAGACAAGAAATGAAAAAAATAATGAATATGGAATGGTATTTTTTGTGAACAGCCTGGTTGGGTAAAGGGTTAATTGGATAGCTCTTCACTGAATAGACTGTTAACTGAATAAAACTTCCAAACCCAAAACCATTTACCATACCTTCAGTACAAACTTTACCTGGTAATCACTGAATCCACCCTGTTTACAGACCTATTTGGCCTCACTACATCCAATATAGGCATTTAATCTATTGTATATTGTTTGACAAAGCTCAATGAGTTCTGTCAAACAAGATATAATAGAATACATATTCATGAGTTCTGTCAAACAAGATATAATAGAATACATGTTCATGTATTCATACAAGAAAGTGACAAAATCCCTGTTATTTGAATTTTCTTATTACTTTCCAAAGTGTGATTTACTGGGATTTCCAGGTTTGATTATAAATGATAACTTCACAAATGAATTATGCAATCAACAATTGTGTCATGTATCCATGCGCGCAATGAAGACGCTTTGCCATGGGTGTAATGGGGACTTCATTGTTTTTTGTTTTTTAAACCCTTTACCTAACATGAAAAGCAGACGACACTTGCAAAAAAAAATTCTTGAATAACAATAATTTTCATTCTTTGTCTCAAAAACACAGGTTATGACCCCTTATTGCAACGAGCTCGATGAGCTCGTTCCAATGAGGGGTCATAACCTATGTTTTAGAGACGAAAAATGAAAACAGGAGGCCCCAAGGGGCTTTAATCGCTCACCGGCCAAAGTGGTTCAAAGAAGTATTTGGGGTCACATTCAGTTAGTCATGGTTCATCAACACTACAAAGGAATGAAGTCATGAGAGACAAATTTTATGGAACTAGGGACATGGCATTGAGTACATAACAAAACAAGAGGCCCCAAGTGGCCTTAATCGCTCACCGGCCAAAGTGGTTCAAAGAAGTATTTGGGGTCACATTCAGTTAGTCATGGTTCATCAACACTACAAAGGAATGAAGTCATGAGAGGAAAATTTTATAGAAAAACACTAAGGAATGGATTTCAACAAACCTGAACCTAACATTCCCCCACCCCATCCCTGCCCATAGAGCCCAAATAATAAGCCAAGGACTCAAATTGAACAAACTTGAATCTGATCCCCCTTGAGATGTCATATACCAAATCGGAAAGAATTCTGACTGGTGGATATGAAGGTTTTTAAAGAAATCACCTCACATTGCACTAAGACAAACTTTCGGCTCAAATAGGGAGCCAAAATATTAACCCAGGGTCCTGATTTGAACAAACTTGAATCTGACCCACCTAGAGATGTTGTATACCAAATATGAAAGGATTCTGACTGGTGGATCTGAAGAAGAAGATTTTTAAAGAAATTTTCTCATATTGCCCTAAGTTAAAATTCAGGCTCTCATAGGGAACCCAAATATTAACCGAGAAACTCGATTTGAACAAACTTGAATCTGGCCCCCTAGAGATGATGTATACCAAATATGAGAGGATTCTGACTGGTGAATCTGAACAAAAAGATTTTTAAAGAGTATTCTATGCATTGCACAAAGTTAAAATTTGGACTCCCATAGGAGCCCAGATATTAACCCAGCGACTCGATTTAAACAAACTTGAATCTGACCCCCCCTATAGATGCTGTATACCAAACATGAAAGGATTCTGACTGGTGGATCTGAAGAAGATTTTTAAAGAAATTTCCTTAAATTGCACCAAGTAAAACTTTGGGCTCCAATAGAGAGCCCAGATACTAACTCAGGGACCCGATTTGAACAAACTTGAATCTGACCCCCCTAGAGATGTAGTATACCAAATATGAAAGCAATCTGACTGGTGGATTTGAAGAAGAAGATTTTTATAAAGTAATTTCCTCATATTCCAGTAAGTTAAAATTTGGGCTCCTACAGGGAGCCCAATTATTAACCCAGGGACTGGATTTGAACAAACTTGAATCTCCCCCCCACACACATTCCCTACAGATGATGTAGACCAAACATGAAAGGATTCTGACTGGTGGATCTGAAGAAGATTTTTAAAGAAATTGCCTCAAATTGCAATAGAGAGCCCAAATCTTAACCCAGAGACTCGATTTAAACAAACTTGAATCTGACCCCCCCCCCCCCCCCTCCCCCCCTCCTAGAGATGTTGTATAACAAATATGAAAAGATTCTGACTGGTGGATCTGAAGAAGATTTTTTTTAATTTTTGAAAAAGTTTTTGGGTGCTATCAGAGTTATGGCCCTTCTGGTGCCCACTGTGGGCGTGACAAGTTTATTTGTACAAACTTGAACTGACATATGATAAGGAACATGCACATAAAATTTGGTTCAATTTGGTCAAGTAGTTTGTGAGGAATAGTCGATAATGTAAAGTTCATGACGGATGGCAGAAGAGGTGAAAATAATGAAAATTAATTGGCGATTTTTGAGAATAGCACTGGCTGGTTTTGGACGTTATGTTAGGTAAAGGGTTAAATAATATAATTATCATTAATAATGAAAAGTAATAAACAGAGTAATCGCTTGACTGGACTGGACTGGTCACCTCTCATGAATTATTTCACGTAACCAGTCCAGTCAAGTGATTACTCTCTATTTATTAACTGAATAATTTCTAATGGCAAAGTGGTTATTCAATTAATAGGGTTCCATTGTACATGGGAATGTGTTCATTCCAATGAGGAGTCATAAGAAATGTTTTCAGGCAAAAATTGAAAACAAATCATAAAATTTGAATGATGATTTTGTGAATTTTGCTGGCTGTTTTTTTGGTGATATATTAGGTAAAAGCATTAATCTCATGTTCAAAACAAAGCTGAATGAATCATTTCACTTATGAAATTGAACAAGACTGCTGAGGGATTGGAAAATTAACTTGTACAGTGAAAAATTAACTTGTTCTGAAAAATGACACAATTATACTCCCATTGGAAATCAATTGTTCATTTATTTGTGTTGGAGTTTTATGGGTGGAGGAAGCTGGAGAACTTGGAGAGAACCACTGCACAATGGTGAGCAACTGTCAGACTCCCAAACATACTAACTCCACACAAGCAGGGTTAGCATTGGTCGAAGACAGTGAGATTTTTGCGTGCAGACAGCACATCAATAATTTCCATGTTACATCCCACCCACCCCCCTCCCCCACAAGACACTCCACCCTAATGTGTTTTATTTGAACAATTTGTCTTTTCAAAAGCCAAAACATAGAAATATAGAGCAAAACAGAAATATGGATATGGCCATGTGCCAATATCTGAGCTTGTTCCAATGACATTCATATTTCAGTGGTTTTGTACTTGTCGGTTGTTTGTGGTAATTCGACCTTCCAAAGCTCAGCCTCCTCCCCCCGCCAACCACGCTGGTTATTCACATGAAGTAATTGGTCATTTCTGAAGGGGGTTTGGAATGGAGGTGATCATTTTTCAGTGAAACGTGAAATTATGCCACAGCCACAGGACGAAACGTCTTGGGGATTTGTTGTTGTTGTCCATTTATCACTACCAATTCGCGGATAAAAAAACCTCCAAGTGCCTAAATTACCAACTTTTTAGAGATTTTTTTTGCCAAAAGTTAAAAAATTTATAGTAATTTATATATTTTTTATACTTACCAATGACCCAGACTTAGCTGGTGCTAACTCTAACAAAACCAGGGCCAAACACAAATTTTGCCCCCAATCCCCAAAATTTGCATCCAAAACAAAAAGAAATCATGTCCTATAGGACCTCCATACTACGCCCCCACTGCGCATGCGCAGTGTCAAGGACGTCCCGAAATTGGTGCCAATTATCATTCTTACTGGCAGTGCCTGGTCAGCGCTATGTACTCAGCGGGGAGGCAAGAGTTCCCAACTCCTGGGAGGGCCATCCCCGTCTGGGTCATTGGTAAGTATAAAAAATATATAAATTACTATAAATTTTTTAACATTTTTATACTGTACCAATGACCCAGACTTAGCTGAATAGTAAACAGGCTGGAGGGCCTAGGACATAGAGGAAAATCCAATAAGCTCAACTATATAATAAAGAGGTAACCCCTTAAGGAGAAAAGGAGTATTAGGCTTTACATGTATCTTTCTTATTTAATATTAAATTAGAAAGATACAATACCCTTAATAATTGAGCACAATAATATTCATGTTCTCTATTAACATCCAGTATAACCCTTATACTAATTATTTTTAAAGTAAGCCAATAAATAAAGTAGTCCAGAGAATTGAGACTCTTTATAGTCATTTAAAAGTGTCCGAGTATTGTATATTAAAGCCCGTTTGACGCTTGACATATACAAATGCTTCACACCGAGCTACACTTTAAAAATAAGACATGAATGAATTTTAACATTAATATTACACTTTAAAACCATCCCGGAAGCGACTCAGAAATACTGACTTGGAGGAGGCATTCCCTTGCTTTTCGCTATAAAGCAGGTGACCTAAGGGAACACCCGCCCCCCCCCCCCTTCCCCTTGCCCTGGGTCAAATAGCCCAGAGCGAAGAGGGCAGCCGGACGGAGTCACTGCCGGAACAGAAAGCCTGCATAACTATAGTTGCAACTGTTTAGTGGACGACATTCTGAGCAACAGATAACGGACCTAAACAATGCAGGTCTCCAGAAATGGACTCAATATTTCTGAGATAAAAATTCGTGAATGTGGATGGCTGAGACCAATAAGCAGCCTTCATTAAATCTGTAATAGCAACACTATCAGCATAAGCCCAAGAAGTAGCAAGAGCTCTTACTTCATGAGCGGAAATCTTAAGCACAGACTGCTGAGAAGAAGATAAACTCTCATAAGCAGTACGGATAGTTAATTGAATCCATCTAGCAATAGAATGGACCGAAATGTCCCTTCTATTAGGCATCAAAGACAGAAAGAAACGTTTCCGTCCCTTTCTGATAAACTGAGATCTCTGTTTACAGATACGTAACGCTCTAACAGGACAGAGTAAAGGCCTACGCCCGTCTGAAGACGGAAGAGCCTTAATAACAATAGGTTCCGGATATTTATTAGGAGCCTGATTCTTAGCTAAAAAACCCACATTAGTAGTGAAGGTGATAGTGTTCCCGACACTACGATAGTGAGGATCATCCACCGACAGTGCATGAAGCTCACTGACTCTTCTAGCAGAAGAGAAAGCTAAGAGAAAAGCTGTCTTATAAGATAAGAATTTGAAATCTACTGTCCCAAGAGGTTCAAATGGCTTTTCCTTCAATTTAAGAAGAACCCAAGCTAAATTCCATTTAGGAATTGATCTAAGAGTTCTGGGTCTATTTATCGAGAAGTTTCTAACCAACTTAGATAAAGAGACATTAGATCCAATTTGTAAACTATCATGATGTGCATAGGTATCAGATAACATAGACCTATAACCCTTAATAGTAACAGGCTGCAGTTTGATTACGTCAAACAAGTATACTAGAAAGTTTGCAATGTCTGGTATAGAGGGATCAAAAATATCTACAGAATGATCCCTACACCAACGACGAAAAACCTTCCACTTAGCCGCATAGTTTAGTGAAGAGGAGGTCCTCCTACAGTTAGAAATCGCATCCACTGCTCGTCCTGTAAAGTGCTTGCCATGCAAGAAGGACCGCACAACGGAAAAACGTGAAGGTTGAGACCTTGCGGGTTGTGATGGAGTTGATGCGATTTCCCCTGCGAAAGAAGATCCTCCCGTGGAGGAAGCTTTCACGGTAGGTCCCACAACAGACACCTGAGTAGATTTATCCACGGTCTCTGTGGCGACAGAGATGCTACCAACAGAATCTTGCATTGAGATTGTTTTATCTTTAGCAATACTTGTTGAATTAACGGCGCTGGAGGATACGCATATCCTATCATTCCGTCCAAGAGATCGACAGAGCGTCTACTGCAAATGCTCTCGGATCCGGGCACGGAAACACATACGTCTGCAACTGATTGTTGAGATGTGTCGCAAATAAGTCTATCATTGGCCGTTCCCATTGGTAGCAAATCTGATTGAATACTTGTTTGTTGAGAGTCCACTCCGACGGCAACAAGCGACCCTTTCGTGAAAGGGAGTCTGCTAGCACATTCAGACGACCCGGTATGTGACGGACCGAAAGAAGAACCTGATGTTCTAGCGCAAACAGAAGGATTCTTTCCGTTAGATTGAACAACGGAACTGAATGAATGCCTCCCTGATTCCGTATATACGCCACTACTGTCGTATTGTCGGATAGGATTTGGACATGAGCATTGTGAATAATGTCCATCCAATGACGTAACGCAAGCCAAATTGACATCATTTATTTGATGTTTATGTGCTTGCACAGGAATTGCGGATCCCAAAGACCCTGGCATCTCGAATCCGTTGGGATCAATGATGCACCCCAACCTGTTTGACTGGCATCCGTCATAATGGTAAAACTCGGATCCGGCAACTGCAGCGGAACTCCCTGAGTTAACCACTGAATGTTTGCCCAAGTCTGAATCTCTTGTTTCACTTGATCTGACAAGAGAACGTCTACGTCGAGCGAATGAATTTTCACACTCCAATTCTGAGTCAAGAAAATCTGGAGAGGACGTGTGCGTAACCGCCCCATCGGAATGAGATCCGCAGCGGCTCCGCACAGACCTATCAGTCTCATAAATTCTCTCGCTGTGACTTTGTCTGCGTGCAGACAATAGCAAGCGTAACAACTGACTAATTTCGCTCTGGTTAACGACAGACGAACGAGATTGTTGTGCGTCTCGAAGCTCATTCCCAGATGAGTGAATGACTTGGACGGCACCAGATCCGACTTCTCCTCGTTTACTATAAAACCGAGACGTCGGAGCAATAGAAGTAGATTCTGAACATCGTTCTGAAGCGTTAACTCGTTGCCGTACCTCTGAAGAATGTCGTCCAGGTAGGCCGACGTTACCGCAGACGAATGAGCTTGGAAATAGATCATTACCGAGTTCATTACCCGAGTGAAAGCCCAGGGTGCTAGATTCAGTCCGAAGCACATCGCCCGGAATTGATACACCACTCCTAGGACTGCGAAGCGTAGATACTTTCTGAATGTCGGATGTACCATGACGTGAAAGTACGCATCTTTGAGATCTATGCTTGTTGCATAATCGTTCACCCGAATACTCGCTCTGACCGACCAAATCGTCTCCATATAAAATTTTGGAGCGACGATCAGCTTGTTTATCCAGCTCAAATCTATGACTGGACGGAACAAGCCGTCTGGTTTCGGAACCAGAAACAGATGGCTGTAGAATCCCGGAGTCTCCTGGTTTTCTATGACCTCTACCGCGTTCTTCATTAAAAGAGACTGCACCTCTGATAACAGAGCGTCTCTTTTCTGCGGATTTGACGGAAGTTGAGTCCACTTTGGACTTCGAGTTAATGGAGGCTTTCGTTTGAAGGATATCTTTAGGCCTTCTGAAGTCACTCCTCTCACCCAAGGGTCGTCCGTAATCGATGCCCATTCTTGTGAAAAGCTCGACAACCTTCCGCCAACCGGTACGCGATAGAGGTTTAAGCCATCACCTCCTGGACCTGCGAGGCCTGCGGTAGGAGAAACCACGTCTTCCACGACCCGCACCTCGTCCCGTCGACCTCGGGGCGTCCGACCGGTTGTCCCGGTCCGAAGGACGTCCCGAACGAGAGTCGCTACCCTGACGGTCTCTCGAATAAGACCAAGAAGACGCACCGGAACCTCTATAGGAACCTCTCTTGGGCGCATTAGACCCAGAAGTGCCTGTCTTATTCCTGTCTGCTGTATCCGACTTCTTAGAAGCAGATTTGAACAACAGAGAATCCGAAGCTTTCTTTGTAATTTTATCATAAATAGCAGAAAGCTTGCCGTCAAAGAGAAGTTCTCCTGAGACCGAAGCGACTCTAAGAGAGTTCTTCACCTTAGTATCCACGAGTGTGGATGTAGCTAGGGCTGCGTCACGTCTAACCAACTCCAGGTTTGCCACTGAAAGGGCGGAGTTACACGTGGAATAAGCTACTGCCCTTGAAAGAAGTCTTAAAGAGGATTGAATATCCTGAAATTCTTTCCCTTGAAGGCGCAGTGATAACGCCTTAGTAAGGTGATCTGCGAAAGATAAGGCATCTAAATTGGCTCTGTTAGACGAAATGGCTGTTTCCAACACCGCGGTTGGAATAGAAGCCGACGACGGTAATGATAGCTCTAAGTCTTCCGCCTCGTTGTCCATACGCAGAGGAACTCTCGGGATACCCTGTCCTGCCGTGTCGAATTTATTCCTTGCATTAATGAAAGGCAGGTTGAGAGTATTGGCGGACAAGAAACCTGCTTTCCCCGTCTTGGAAGCAAGATTAAATATAGCGTCGTTCAATAATTCAAATGTTCTTGCAACATTATTGGACTGCGACGGAAACTCGGGAGCGATGTCCCTGAACCGCTCAAAAAATTCAGAGTCCAATGACGCTATAATCCTCTTGTCCGGAACCGCAGCAGTCTGGCCCGACGGAACAACTTGAGGGAGAAAGTGCCGGATGAAGTCCACGGCAGCTTTATGTTGTTCCGAAAGGGATAGCTCCAAATCATCCGTATCCCTTTCACCATCCGGTCGGACCTCATGATGCTCCCGGTCGTCCGCCCCCGATGCTTCGGCGGAGCGTACCGACCCAGCGCCGTCGGATAATTCTCGATCCGACACCGTTTCTGTCGGCTGCTGGGATGCTGCGATAAGCTGTGCTATCTGCACAAGAATGTCCGGCGTCGAGACCTGCGGAGGCGCAGTCTTTCGCTGCTTCGCCGAGGGCAGCTCCGCATCGGATGGCTCCCGCATACTTTTTCTATGCGAACGTCCGGAGTCCATCAGCTTCGTGTCCCTGGCTGCCGGATGGTGTGACCTGGTCGCCGAAGTATCCTTGATCGGCGAAGCTGGTAATATATCGGCGGTCACGCAGCCAAGGTGAGGTCGTGTGCGCTGACGAGAAGAAGAAGCCTTAGCAGTCTCCGCGGACTGCCTATACAACGGAGCGTCCCGAGCGACGGACGTATGCTCCGCTTGCAACACATTTTGTACCACAACATCTGGTCCCAGATGTTGTTGTACGAGAGAGGGGCCTCTCTCGCTCGCGGCCCGGCTGGACCTGGACGAGCTAGGAACCGGACTCAAAGGCTTCCTCCGATCTTGCTTACTATCCGCCGTCACTGGGTGTGCACATTGAATGTTTATAGTGCTCGCATCACCCAACATTTCCTCCTGGACTGCATCGGACGAACCCGGCTGCCGAACCATTCGGTGAATGGACGCTACGACGGGCGAGCTAGCGGACGACATTTGTCTAATCTCCATGAGCACTTTTGCCGCTAGCTCTGAATTCATTTGTGACGATGGAAGCGCACTTGCAGAAGATAACATGGAAACATCTCCCTGATCTTGTTCCTCTGAAATAGAAACTGAGATAGTAGAGTGACCTTGCGGAGAAAGAGCCGGCATAGCCCTTTCTCCAGTAACATACCGTGACACACGTTTCCAATGTTTGTCATCCCAATATTGACATATAGAACAGGGATTAGTGCGAGAACACTGACTACAATTAATACAATGATCATGAAAGTCAGAGGAAGATTTCTTCCCATTACAATTTGAACAATATCCTTTCATTGTGAAAAGTCAACAACAAGTCCTAGTTACTTGCACAAACCCCTGACACAAAGATACATAATAACATGATCCATTAATAAATGAAAAAACAATTGCAAATCAAAATAATTTTGAAAAAATATTTTTTCAGCGAAGCCCAAGTTGCTGAAAAGTAACGTTGAGCCCCGATGGATCCGATGGCAAAGTGTGGTCAAAAATTTTAAATTTATATTAAATAATTAATGAGACACTTACGGATAATATAAATGTATCTTATAGTGAGATAAACTACACCAAAGGCAAACAGCTCCCCCTCAAAAAAGGCTGTTGCCAATGTAAACAAACAGTGTAAAACACCAGAAAACATGACTCCAGGCACTGAAAAAACTGGCCCGAAATCAGACATCAAAATTACACTCTATCTGATGCAAGACAGAGACTCCCAGGGGAGAATCTGCAGAACATCAGATGGAGGATGCAGAACACAACGTTTATACACCCATGGGTGAAAACGTAACTATGGGGAAAATAACAGAAAACATTCTGTATCCAAGCAACTCTCCCAGGAGAATTTTAGAAATGAACTTTCTCAAAAATATGCCAAAAGCATGGGAGAATTGCAAGGGGGGACTTTAGAAGGCTAGGGGAGAGGAAACACTGAATAAGCAGTGCAACATTTAGCAAGAATGACAACAAGAGGCCCATGCCTCGAAAATAGGCAACTTAACATAATTTCATCAAAAAATTTTAAGTACAGCCCTGATTATTTTTTGTCACTTCTTTTTCCTCTCCTCCTTCTATATCCTCCTTAGAATCACCATTTCTCCAAAAATTACGTGTCTGGCATTCTTTAAACTGAGATTTACAAGCACAAAGATCAGTGAGATGTTGACTGATGAAGGGCCAAACAGAGAATGATAATTGGCGCCAATTTCGGGACGTCCTTGACACTGCGCATGCGCAGTGGGGGCGTAGTATGGAGGTCCTATAGGACATGATTTCTTTTTTGTTTTGGATGCAAATTTGGGGGATTGGGGGGCAAAATTTGTGTTTGGCCCTGGTTTTGTTAGAGTTAGCACCAGCTAAGTCTGGGCCATTGGTACAGTATAAAAATACAGAATTTCTTTCACAGCCTGCCCTAGAAAATCACGAATCAGAATTTTTTCCCAACATACTGAAAATTACCGCAACTCATTTGAAGCAGTCGTTCGTCTACAAAATATAATTATCTGAAATTCGAAATGCACAATAAATTTGTGCGTATTTTTGCCCAATTTCGAGTGTACATAATTAATAGTATGGGATTTATTTTTTGATGTGACTGCTACTCTTATATCAAGCAAAGGTGTGTGTTTAATATGTAATCAATTTCAGCAATTATCCTGCATCTCAAGTTCATTTATTTCGACTGTGAAACGTGTTGCAATAATCACAGAACACAATAGCCGGCCATTGATAAAAATCAGAATTGG
This sequence comes from Pictodentalium vernedei, assembly GCA_031216915.1. Classification (NCBI taxonomy): domain Eukaryota; kingdom Metazoa; phylum Mollusca; class Scaphopoda; order Dentaliida; family Dentaliidae; genus Pictodentalium; species Pictodentalium vernedei. The sequence goes on from CM062295.1 coordinate 746,139,297, forward strand.
TTGTCAGTTCTGACGTAAGTGGTGACATTTCACACAAACTTAATGACCTTGCCAATGAGAGTAGAGCACATGCTTTTGTATTTGTAAACAAAAGCTGGTGGATTCAGTGATGCCGTGATGGATTACTGGTACTGAATAACTAATTTTGAAAAGTGTCAAAGCGGGAGAAAATAGGATGTTGCCGTGAGTGCGGGAGATTGGGTACCAAACCGGGAGTGTCCCGGTGAAAGTGGGAGAGTTAACAGGTCTGGTCATAACCTATGTTTTCGAGACAAAAATGAAAAAATAATGAAAATTAATTGATGACTTCTGTAAAACACGCAGATCGGTTTTGGCAATTACTTTGAGTAAAGGGTGAATGACTGGATTTTAAAATAGCTGATGGGAACGAAGGAACAGGAATTACATTTGCTTTATGTTTATTTGTTCATTGGGATTTAACTGATGTAGTCTAAATTTGCTATTTAATACTTGTTTTATTACAAAATTTTGGAGAGTTCCCACAGGTACTCTCCAATAATTTGTATAAACAAAATATTATTTGTGTTTGACTGAATATGATATTATGAGCAAGAAAAATGCTGACTTTGTTCTGGCACCCTCATTTTGTTTAAAGCCCTGATAGTGTCTTCTAGCACTGAACCAGTTAACAACACTTTCAACAATCTTACATAGGTCAGAGCAGCAGAATTTTCTTTTCCCTAATAGAATATTTATCATACCATTTCTTAATGATGATGATAGTCCAATGATAGCAATGTTAAACAAGAGCACAGCTGGACATTTTGTAATGTGCCCATGGTGAGATGTTCAAATTGAACAATTTTAGCCTTATGAACAGAAAATATGCAACAGATCTGACTTTCATGTTTATTCGAAATGCTATTTTTGGAGGGCAATAACTCCAAAAATGGGGGCGCGGAGGCTCAGTAAGTAGAGGTGCAGGCTGCAAGCCGAGAGGTCCTCGGTTTGAATCCCACCTGCGGCAACCGCGTTGTGTCCCTGGGCAAGACACTTCACCCCCCCCCCCCCCCCCATGTGGTGGCATGGTGACGTTGTGTGCTAAGGCGTACTGCACGTTGATGGTGCACTTGTCTTCAACCAATGCTAACACTGCTTGTGTGGAGTTAGTATGTGTGTAGGTGTGCTGAATACAGTAAAACCTGTCTTGAGAGACCACTGTCTTGAGAGACCACCTGTCTTGAGAGACCACTGTAACCTGGTACCAACTTGTATTTTTATGCCATAATGGACCTATCTTGAGAGACCGCCCCTTTGAAGACTGAAACCATGACAAAAACTTTTTACCTGTTCTGGAATCGAATCAAATGGTTTTGCGCACCAAAGGCGTGCAGGGACGATTTGGGGAGCAAGCCCCTTTCGACCCTCATTAGCTATAGAATTTTGAAGTGTCAGACCGTGGTAAAGGAGGAGAAGTTGTAGGTTGTTAGCGGCACTTGTGTCTTTTCTGCTTCTTTTTCAGAGGTGGAGGTTTGGAAGGAGAGAAGTGGTAGTTGGTGTTGTTGGTGGGCTGCCTGATGGTGGTTGCTGAGTTTTGTAGGGTCTGGTCCTAGCCGAGTCTGGAGTGGTTGTGGGTGATTGCTGAGTCTTTTGTTGTTGTAGGTTTCTGGCGTCTATTAGTTTTTTTGCTTCTTCGATTTGTTGGAGGAATAGTTGGTACTTCCTGTCCATCTCTTGCCTGTGAAGGTCCCCTTGTATTTTGTTTTTCCATAAGATGTTCTCCAGCCTGTCGTCCGCGTCCTGGCATTCTGGTTTAGAAGGAAGAGGCGAGTGGGGATCAGGAAGAGGTGAGAAGGCAGCTTCCATTTCCATCTCAGTCTCCACAGACTCTTCCAAATCCGACAATACCGGCTGGGAAGCCAGCATTTGGATGGGGCTGTCTGTGGGAGTGGGAGGGGAAGTGGTGGCCGCCTCTGGCTCTTTCTTTTCCTCACCGTTCTCTTTCTTCATCTCCAAGAATGCCTCCAAGCATCGGGAATCCCTCCGCTTGGTGGACGGGCTCTTCTTTCTTCTCTTTCTCTTTTCAGGGCCTCCTGACCTACTCGGGTGAGGACCAGTGTGAGAGGGGATCCTCCCATCAAAGGTACTACCTCTCCCCGAGGAGGGTGGTAATTCTTTCTCTTCTTCAGTCTTGAATTCAAGGTTCAGATGAACGCTCTTGCCTATCTCCTGGATAGTCCAGGTGATAGGGCAAGAGATGCCCAGAGCTGCTATTGTTCTCTTCAATCGCGCTGGTAGTTCCAGTGTTTCCATAATTAAGATTGTAATTGGGATGCTCGCACTCTGGGTTCAGAGGTGCGAATGCTGTGTCTAATGATGAGTGCCTGTTCTGGAATTGGAAAATCCATTGTGGTTATACTAACACAAAAGTATTAAAAGCTCTTAATTGGGTTTCAATTATTATTCAGTTACACAACTCATTAAAGATTGAGATGTTTTTATAATACCCCTGTGAAAAGATTAGGATTATTGCTGAATAAACAATTTCATACATACCTGAAACGTGACAGATAGGAATAAAAATAAATTTGTGTTGAAAATCTTTTTGTAACAAATTGAAATGGACTGTTATAAAAATCATAAAAATAAATTAGTGTTGAAAATCTTCATTGAAAATTTTCAACACTAATTTATTTTTATAATTTTTATAACAGTCAATTTCAATTTGTTACAAAAACTTCATAAAAAAGAACAACTACGAAGTAATTACAAAAATCCATTCTTCTCCATTTCTGAATTTTGTGGTTGGTTATTCACTGACTTGAGAAAACCTGAAACCTGTTATCAGAGACCACCAGTCTTGAGAGACCATTTTTATGTGGCCCAAAGGGCGGTCTCTCAAAACAGGTTCCACTGTATAAAGGAAGCTATCATCTGAAAATTTGAAATATATGATATTCTAATTCAATAACTCCACAATGGAATATCGAATAAAAAATGCATTTTAAATTTGACATGTATTTCTTTTTATAAGACCATGAAAAAAATTCAGATTTGGTGTGTTGAATATAAAGGAATTTATCACCCGAAAACTATAAATATAAGAAATTCCAAGTACATAAAGGACAATAACTCTAACAGAATATCAAATAAACATCAAAATTGAACTTGACCCGAAAATAAGCAGACCTGTCATCTGCAAAATAAGCTCCCCAGAGGGAGAATTTAGTGATGCTACCCTGCACAGCAGGGTAGCATCACTAAATTTACCCTCTGTGAACCTCAATCTGAATCAGGGTCTCAAAACTAAACAGAAAGAGGTACCCAGAGCATAAATTGGCCCATTGTATGGGCATAGCATCATCAAATTAACCCTCCTGGGACCTCATTCTACAAATGTCAGACTGTCTGCTTATTTTCAGGCCTGCATATCATGTGGCCCTCACATGTCACATGATATGATTTTGTTGAAATTTGTTTTAAAAATATTCTTTGAACTGCTCAATTTGAAAATTATGTGGACAATTCTGGCAGATTTGTTGTGTGAAGGTTAATAGACTTAATGAGGTATATGATAAGTAAAAACATAACAAACCTCAATTCTGGACTAATATACCAATCTCCTTCCCATTTCCAACCAGGAGGAGGCACAAATTTGTCTTTGGGTATTTTCACCTGAAATAAAATATAAAATGATTCAAACATAACAAAGAGCCACCAAATCATTAATGACCTTCAAAAAATTCTACAAATGAAAAGTAGATTGATCTTTGTTTGAATGTATATTGGGGTTTAACAACATTTTCAACAACCAGGGTTTACATCATGTCCCAGGGTTTTATGGGTGGAGGAAGTCCAAGTACCTGGAGAGAACCACTGTGCTGCAATGAGTAACTGTCAGACTCTCCAACTTGTTAAGTTCACACAAGCCAAACTTGTGGTGGTTGAAAGCATGTCCACTCTGATGTGCAGTATGTCTTTGTACACAGTTTCATCATGCCAATCTTCATTACAAAGATGTTATATTTCACAAATCAAGGTATCAAGGCCATTGGTTGGTATGAAGAGTCTTATTTTTTCCCCAATTGCCATCATTTCAAACACTCAGAGTCCTGTTATGACACTAATTCTGACACCAAATGTTTATATTAGATTAATAATAATAACGCTCATTTGTTGCCAAGCTTTTGGCGCCTGACCTTCCTCAGTGCTATATTCAACAAAAAGTACATAATAATCACCACAGATTGTACTGATAACATACTGGAAGACGTTAATTATACAGTGAAGATAAAGAGAAGCTATTATGTCAGGCTTAGATAACGTAAATTATAAAGCATCAGTATGTAGGTACCGCATTATTGAAATATTATATATTTTTATATATGCGATATTTTTGTACACTGTACCTACCTACCTATCTATCATTTCTCTTATGTTTTAAAGGGAATTAGAACTTGACATCTGAAGTAAAAAAAGGAGCATGTTTTCCAACTGGTGTTTCCGTGTACATACAGACTACAGTGCAATCAGAATAATTCAAATTACAGTGCCCCCATTTGTGATGTGATAAGACATGTTAACAACTGCAATATGATTAATTTTTTTGTTCATATATTAAACGCATGTGGGATAATACCTGTCAGCTACTGCAAGCACTGCTCAACTTCTTGCAGTTACCACAGTGAGATACTGGTTGAAAACATCCATTGTAAACAGAGACAGGTCAAAGGATGAAAATCTTTTATCAAAAGAATTACTTATTTTACTTAGGGCTGTCACAATTAATCGATTGTCGATCGGTCACGCCAAAATCGATTAGTATTTTCTGTTGTCGAAGAATCGGTAAATTTTACCCCATTTTAGATGTTTAATAATTAAAAAAAATTTGATGAAAAAAGTATTGTTTCTAAAGGTAAAAGGTCATGAACGTCAACATTAAACCTCAAGAAGCCATTAGAAGCATTAGTGAAACAGTACTAACAAGAAAAATGTTACTAAGGTAACACATAAGACCCCCCCCCCCCCCCCCCCCCCCCCGCCCTGTGACCTTCACCTTGGAGATGCGGTGGAAACTATTATACGCGACACACCTTCTGACTGTCCTTAACATAAGTTTAACAATTGTACTATGATTCGTTTCTGAGTTATAGCTGAGACACGAATATTGACCGATTTTTAGTGTGACCTTGACCTTGAAGGTATGAACCCGGCTATGGTGTGTCACACATCCTCCCATGGTCCTTTATAATTGTGTGAAGTTTGATGACTGTGGCCCTAACCATGTTCAGTGTGACCTTGAAATGTGACCTTGACCTTACGGACCTGGCTGTGGTGTGTGACACATCCACCGGTTGTCCTTTATAATTGAGCGATGTTAGATGATTGTAGCCCTAATAGTTTTGGAGTTATGCTTGAGACACTATTTGTGACCCTGAACATATGAAGGTCAATTGTGACCTCCACCTTGTAGATGCGGCAGAAAACTATTATACGCAACACACCTTCTGACTGTCCTTAACATTTGTAAAAAGTTTAACAATTGTACTATGATTCGTTTCTGAGTTATGGCTGAAACACGAATATTGACCAATTTTTAGTATGACCTTGAAATGTGACCTTGACCTTGAAGGTACGAACCCAGCTATGGTGTGTGACACATCCTCCCATGGTCCTTTATAATTGTGTGAAGTTTGATGACTGTGGCCCTAACCGTTTTCGAGTTATTGGCTCAGACACACACACACGGACGGATGGACACATGCACACTTCAATCACTATATGCCACCCGACTTAAGTCGGGGGGCATAATTAATGAAAGATAATCCTTAACTCTTTACCATGATATCAAAATTTATTATTTTTTCAAATTTAGCAAAAATTTTCAACAAAAACCAAGTGTGCACCCCTCCCTCCTTATCACCACCCCCCCCCCCCCTCTTTTGGAAAAATTCTTTTTTTTTCAACTGCTCAGTTTGTCAATTATGCAGGCAGATGCACCCGCTTTGTAGTACCAAAACAAATATAACTAACCTTTCCCTGACTGTCTGACCACTTAGGTCTTGTCATGGTTGGACCTCTTGTTGTCCAATTTCCAAGAACGCTCACTTGATTTTCATACTGAAAAATAAAACAAAAGCAATAATTTATATTAATTATACACACAGAATCTCTTGGAGAGAGAGATGTGCTGTTTTTTGTCTCCTTGCATGCTGCTGCTGGAGATTCCTGCCCAGGACAGGATTTCTCTTGCCGTTGAAGCAAGAATAGCATCGCAAAGTGATTCTAATCCCCCCACAAACAAATATATTCTTAACCAATCACAGTCAGGCACCATAAAAATTTACATTGATGATGTTTTATCACAGAAAATCTGACATATCAGTACAGGAAATGAAGATTGGATTACATCCAATTAATCCTTAACCCAACTCACACAATAGCCAAATTTCTTATTTTACTCTATCTTTTTCCAAATTTGTCCCCAAAATTTCAGCAAAACTATGATGAGCTCATTTACATGTTTTACAGGATATTTTTATAATAAAGGGCTAGAACACCCATAATTTTCAAGAAAAATTGGTGGTCATCGAACTTGCCAAACATTGTTGCTACAGAGACATGTACCAAAAAGAATTGAAATCTGTTAACTATTGTTAAAGTTATGCCATAAACAGATGTTTGGGTGGATGGATGAATGGATGGACAGATGGATGGATGAATGGACAGATGGATGGAGGTCTTTGCTGTATCCCTCCCTTGTGTGTGTGTGTGGGGGGGGGGGGGGGGGGTGATAAATATAATTTGGATACATTTAGTCTGAATTTCTCTCTGTAAGGCTTAATAAAATTAAAAATCTGTTTCTCAGGCCCTCCCACCATGGTCCTTTTGGCTGCCGCATGCTCTCTTTTTATGACCAACGCAAACTTGAACAAATAAAAATTAAATGGTTTATGTCTGATATTTTACACAAGTTAATAAATTGATAAATTTGTCCCTTGAGTGCAATAAGGCTTTGCAATGCTTTAGCATTGCAAAGCCTTGTTGCACCCAAGGGACGGAATACACCACCACCCTTTCTATTCTGTAGATTATGAGGCCTAAAACATAAAATAAACCAAGAATATGAACTTCTGATGACAAAGAAATAATTACAAAAATAAAATATAAAATAAAATAAAAAAACACCTGCCTGAATGCAATTTTACAAAACTTGGCCTGAGAAACAGAACATCTACTTTGTGTGGCCTAAATTGATTAATTTTTTCACCAATGATTTATGAGTTAAATTTATATGAATTTTTCAACAAATCTACTCTTGGTTGCCTCACAGCAGTCATGGCTGGATTTGATGAAAAACATCTTTAAAATACTCAGCAGGTTAAGAGATAAACAACAGTTATGACAAGGTCAACAATACTTTCAGAATTGTTTTCATGTTTTACAGAGATCACAAAATGGAGATGTGTGATATATATTCGTATGAATATTGAGGAACCCTTCTTAATGTGTTTAGAGTACTTTGCTGTAAAATGTTTAGGTCCTTCAGCTAACTTTCTAGGATGAATTGATACACTTTTCATTAACTGGTAGAGTGCTAAATTATTTTTGGTCATCAAAATTTGTCGACATGTCTTTGCCTTGTTGGAATTTATGGGAGAGTGCCAATAGGCACTCTCCCATAAATTGTAACAAGGAAAATCCTTAAAGGCTAAATAATTTCACTTCAAGGATAATATGAAGGTATCCAGACAAAATACCCTCGGACAAAATACCCTTAGGACATAATACCCTAAAAAAAATACCCTTAGGACATAATACCCTCAATGGGTAGGACAAAATACCCTCGGACAAAATACCCTCAGACCAAATGTATATAAAGTTGGATTTTTGGTGTTGGGAGGGGGGGGGGGGGGGCGGGGTAATTGCATCTAAGGCACTAGCCGGTGTTTTGTTTGAAATAACAAGTACCAATATTTTTAATTTTTTTTATTAACCCTTTACCTAACGCCAATTAATTTTCACTGCTTTTTCATTTTTTGTCTCAAAAACATAGGTTATGTTTTTGAGACAAAAAATTAGTTATTCAAGAATTATTTTTGCAAGTGTCGTCTGCTTTTCAGGTTAGGTAAAGGGTTAAACTAAATAGATATGAAGCACAATACCAATGGCAGATGGCAATTGAATATGAAGCACAATATAAATGGCAGATAGCACAGAACATGAAACAAATATGATGGTATTTTGTCCGAGGGTATTTTGTCCTACCCATTGAGGGTATTATGTCCTAAGGGTATTTTTCTGAGGGTATTATGTCCTAAGGGTATTTTGTCAGAGGGTATTTTATCCTACAATCAATATGAAGTACATCCACTGAATAAGAAGCCTTTAACATGGGGTACCTGTACTTCAGATTAAAGCCCAAATATGGGCTTCCAGCACACTACCATTCAAGTGGTTAATGATTTAACCCTTTACCTAACCTGAAAAGCAGACGACACTTGCAAAAATAATTCTTGAATAACTATTTTTTTTCATTTTTTGTCTCAAAAACATAGGTTATGACCCCTCGTTGGAACGAGCTCGTCGAGCTCGTTCCAACGAGGGGTCATAACCTATGTTTTTGAGACAAAAAATGAAAAAAATAATGAAAATTAATTGGCGATTTATGAGAATAGCGCTGGCCGGTTTTGGCCGTTACGTTGGGTAAAGGGTTAAACTGTTGATAGTGCTGGTTAATACCACAATGTGTCAAGGTCTCTCAAAAATAAATACACAAGAAGTATAATGAAAGATGAGAGAGACTTCTACAGAAGGCAGTAACGGACATATGCCTAGGAGCTGGTCAATATTACAATGTGGTCAAGGTACAACAAGTACGACAGAATATGCTATGCATGACATAACATGAGGGGGTGGATCCATTTCCAATATTGCTCCCTAACTGGGGGATATATAGGTTATTACCACCATAAGAAGTTGGTCTCATGCATAACATAACATGATGGGATGAATCCATTTCCAATATTGCTACCTAACTGGGGATATATAGGTTATTACCACCAAGAGATGGTGTATTGAAGTTGAGACCTTGTCTTTGGGCATATATCGACAAGTCTGTTAGGACGAGTCAATATAAGACCCAGAGGCATAGTTGAGACTTCCAATTTCCCATCTCAGAAACCCACTTGGTGGTGAAAAACAATTTATCTTACAATATTCCCCACTTTCTTGACTTATTCGCATATATTTTGACAATTGTTCAGTGTCTATGAGTTGATTTTTTATGAATGAAAATCATGACGTCATGGTATTGTTCTTGTACAATGCATGATGTAATCTCCATTCATTACTCTACTTGTTCAATAGACGCTGAAGTTTATAGCAGTGTTGTAGTTTTGTGTTTCTTTGTTTTATTTTTCAGGTTAAAAAAATGATCTTGTCCAATTTATTTCATTGAGCTGAAAGTTTAATTTCCTCTTAATTACTGTTATGAAAAATGGTGGCCTTGACATGTGTAATAAATTTTCGAGAGCTGGTAAAAAACATTCACTTTCTTAATCGAATGATCAAAAGAGCAGTTGCTACCCTAAATACAGATTTGTATTTTGCCTAGACTTTTTGACTTGTATTGGTGGAAATACGTTCTTGTTGTAAGATAAATGTACTTTTATATCTGTCTGTTATGACTGACAGTTCATACAGTAAAGAATTTGTTTACTGATTTGCTTCTTTCATTTTCAACTTTTAATTTATATGGTTGTGGATACAAAATTTCAACAAGAAAGAAAATTAAATTCTCTAAATATTGTGCATAAATAGGCATCATAATCATTAGTTTATTATCAAAACGATAATCTAATGAAACAAGAGCTCACGTATCGCTGCAGCAATACAATGTCCCCTACCAGACTAATGAGCATTAATAATTATACAAATGTTATAACCTAGATGTGATCAGCATGAATTCCGTTGAAGCGTTTCCAAAAAAAGTCCGGAAAACTGATATTTTGGCACTTTTCCATATTTCCAAGGGCCATAACTCACACAAATATAATGCAATAAGCATGAAACTCAAACTTGATCTGTAAGTCATCGTTCTATAGTAGGTTACCAAGAATGAAATCATTCGGTTGAACCATTTCCAAAACAAGAGGCCCCAAGGGGCCTTTAATCGGTCATCTGACAAAGTAGTTCAAAGAAGTATTTGGGATCAAAATTAGCTTGCCATGGCTAAGGCTTATCAACATTCATAGAAAAGAAGTCATGAAATTATTTATAACTCTGGTGCTATGTCAGATGATTATTATCATATGTCTTGCAGACTGGGTTCAATTCTACCAGCTGAAGAAGTACTACCAAACTTCCAAAGGGTTTTATTACATTGCAGTTTGAGGGAAGAACACCGAGGAATGGATTTGAACAAACTTGAATCTGCCTATGTAAGGATATTGCATTTTGGAGTAAAAAAATGTTTCTGCCTTAATGACCCCCAGAGGGTATAGGAGGGGGTGGTGGATTCATATGGGTAAAACTGTTTTTGCATAATATCAAAAGATTTTTATTGGTGAAACCGAAGATGAATTTTTGAGAATATTCCTCATAATGCCACTAAGTTAAAATTCGGGCTCCCATAGAGAGCCCAAATATGACCCCAGGGACTCGATTTGAACAAACTTGAATCTGACCTCCCTAGAGATGCTGTACACCAAATATGAAAGAATGATGACTGATAGATCTGAAGAAGATTTTTAAAAAATACTCCTCGTATTGCACTAAGTTAAAATTTGGGCTCCCATAGGCAATCCAAATATTAATCCAGCGACTCAATTTTAACAAACTTGAATCTGATCCCCCCAGAGATGTTCTATACCGAATATGAAGGAATTCTAGCTGTTGGATCTGAAGATTTTTAAAGAATAGTCTTCATATTGCACGAAGTTCAAATTCAGGCTGAATTGAAACTGAATTACCCTTCAAACATAATTTAGATACATGTATGGCTATATCAAATCGTATTCCTTCACATGCTGTTAATACTGATGAGCTGTACAGTGACTTTCTTCACACTTCCCAACTTGCCAGGACCAGAAATCACAATAATCATTAATTTTGGGCATGCTAGTTATCTACATGATTTTGAGCATGAATGATGGTCTGATCACTGAACTTCATTGATAATTTTGGTATCAGACATTTTGTCTAATGATTTTAAACCTCAGTCAGACATTGGCCTTTTTGTACCTGACATTGTCCTTGTCTGACCACTTATTTTCTGATATGGGTAGACTTTCAAAGTATTGGGAAAATGTATAAAAATCTCCAGGCTCTTAGGGGTGAAATATCAAATATTTAAATGTTTAGAGTATTGGTTGAGAAGAAGACTGTTGTTATTGCTTTTTCCACATTACCCAAAGTGCTGAAATTTGGAGGTACAGTAGAATCCTCTTAATTGAATATCCATTTTGCCAGTGAAAATTATTCAATTATTTATTATTTATTGGTGTTTAAGGTCACATATTTTTGCACAATGGCTAATCATGACCGCAACATGAGTATCAACTCAACACCAGGGGTGAGCGTTAATAAGCCATGTTGCCCATTTTAGAGAGGGTTTGCACCTCCCTAGCATTGGTGACTGGGTCCTATTTTACCAGTAAACCAGAGCCTGTTTACCGCAGTGAACAGACATTGCTTCACTTCCCGGGGTTCCCACAGGGAAATTATTCAATTAACAGGAGTATACAATTAACAGGGATTTGGTCAGTTTCCTGTTCTGGAGGTAAACTGAGCATTTATTCTATTATATCTTGTTTGACAGAGCTCATAGAGCTCTGTCAAACAAGATATAAAAGAATAAATGCCTGTATTGGATGTAGTGGGGCCAAAAAGGTTGATAAATAAGGGAAATTTGGTGCGTGTCACAGTAATTTTTTCGACATATTACAAAAATTTATATACAATTAACAGGAGTTTACTCTGCAACCCATATGCAATTAACTGATCAAATTTGTACTGAAGGTATGGTAAATGGTTTTGTGTTTGGAAATTATATTTAATTAACAGGGATATACAATTAAGAGATATCCAATTAAGTGGGCTTCACTGTATCATGACACCCTAAAATATCACCACAGTGGGTTAATTTGAACAATTTGTAAATCTAGATAGAAGAAAAATGGGGAGTCAATAGTAATAAAAGTGAATGAAATTTGACACCTGCATCTAGATTTGATGTTTTTTGGAAAATTACAGGATAAAAATAAAATGAGACAGATGTAAGAGATTTTAAATGATTTGTATAAGGCCACACAAAGTAGATCTTCTGTTTCTCAGGCCATTATTTGTGAAATTGCATGCGGGCGAACAATTTTTTATTTTATTTTTTATTTCAGTAATTTCTTCTTTGCCATCAAAAGTTCATGTTCTTGTTCAAGTTTTAGGCCTCATAATCTACAGAATAGCATGGGTGGTGGTGTATTTCATCCCTTGAGTGCAAGAAGGCTTTGCAATGCTAAAGCATTGCAAAGCCTTCTTGCACTCAAGGGACAAATTCATCAATATTTTTAACTTGGGTAAAATATCAGACATAAACCATTTAATTTTTATTTTTTTAAAGTTTAAATTGGTTATAAAAAGAGAGCATGCGGCAGCCAAAAGGACCATGTGGGAGGGCCTGAGAAACAGATTTTTTATTTTTTTAGGCCTAATATTTGTTTATTATCAAAAACAAATGCTGTAACTTACTGTTTCTGCAAATACTGCTAGTTCTCCTTCCGATTGCATCTTATGCCATTCTGATTCTTGATCCTTCAAACCTAACCAAAATTTAGCTCTAATTAGTGCAGGTATCTCATTCTTCTTATTTTTGTCTTCTCCTGGAAACTGTTAAAAGATTCAACAAATTAAATACATTTTAGGAACTTTTTTATTTTGAAAAAGCAGAATATTGCAGGGAACTTAATCAATTAATCCTATGTACACTGATGTCAGGTTGAGGAAATCAACACCCCCACAAACCTCCAGATCAAAAGGAGAAATTGGACCTGGATAGGACAAACTTTGAGGAAGCCACATACCAATGTCACATGGCAAGCATTAACTTGGAACCTTCAAGGCAAACAAAACAAGAGGTGTGCATTGGAGATGCAGGCGCCGAAATTGTGGTGGTAATCGGAGAGTGTTGCATGTTCATAACCCAGTTATCAATCATATCCCAGTTGTCAAATCCGGAACCTTTGTTCAAGTTATAATGCTAACAAATTCAGAATTAGTAAAAATTATTTAATTAATGCCCATAACTCTGTAATGAAAAATAGGGCTGGGCCAGTTTTCTAATTCACTTGAGATATTATTGCAGAAGAACTGTATGGCAAATATTAGTCAAATCAGAGAATGTTTGTTCAAGTTATTGCACCAACGAACTAAAAAATATTTAAAATTGACTAATTAAGGTCCAGAACTCTGAAACAAAAATATGGTCAGGCCAATTTTCAAACTCACTTGAGATATTATTGCAAAAGACCTGTATGGCAAATATTAGTCAAATAGGAGTGCAAGGACACCCAGATGCTTGATCGCCGCCTAGACCCAGACCGTTGCCAAACCAAAGGTCTCGGTTGTTAACAAAAATCAACCAAAAAGGTAAACTGAGAAATACCTCGTGGAGGTGGAAAGATGTGGAATGGGAGATAAAAGCAGAGGGCCAGACATGGTTAAAAGTAGACAGACTAGCCCAGGACAAGAACAGATGGAGAGGTTCTGACCGGAGATGTAAGTCAAGTAAGTCACATTGATGTCAAAATGTCATAATTTCATACATCAATTTTTTCCTATAATCCAATAAGGAATTTAACCCATTCAGTCTTCATTGACAGAGCTCAATGAGCTCTGTCAAACAAGACTGAATTGGTTGAATTCCTAGTTGTATTATGGGAAACATTTGCTACATGAAATTTTGATATTTCGACATCACAATGCAGAAGGTTAAAAAAGGAACATTTTCTCTTTCAGGCCTGGCATTCTGAAAAATGCAGGAGGGCAAAAAATCGCTCTCCTCACTCAGCTTAGGAGAGCAATTAGCTTTACACAGCATTTTGAGTATCCAGTTGAACGAACTCATTGAAACTGAAACCAACAGACTACATCAGTGATTTTATTAACTTTACTAAGGTAAAGCGAAATCTCTTAGACATCTAGATGTCTCACTCAACAACCGAACACACACTTGACAAGACCTGTGTGTGTACCCAGACCTGTTGTCCAAGAAAGTCATACACCAACCACTACCACCTTCAACCCCCAAGGGGGTTGAAGGTGGTAGTGGTAGGCGTATGACTTTCTTGGACAACAGGTCTGCTTGAATCTACAGTCACATCCTGGTGCAAGTGCTTCAAGTGACAGGATAGTAGTAATGGTAGTATATTATAGTGTCAATATTCCTTGAATAATTACCCCTCAAACTGTGATGTCAGTTGTTGAACTTGAAACTGACAGAAAAAAAATATTGCTGTGACCCATTTTGCTTCAAATGATTGCAACTGTGTTTGGGTATGGTTGCAGCCATTACCTTTTACCACTAAACCACTTTCAAAATGAAATTACGTGATGTTATGTGTCTTCGAAGTTAAATTACATTTTTGCTTTACAACAAAAATTTAATGTGAGCATAATACATGTAATCTCAATCACCCCAGACCAAAATATTTAGGAGGGCAATTTTTCGCTCTCCTTAATTCTTTCAGGAGGGCAGTAAGGAGAGCTAAAAAATCGCTCTCCTGAAATTGCCAAGCCTGCTCTTTGACAGACTGTGAAAATATTTCTATTATACACCTATTCATTGTTACACAAACACGAAATGCATCAAGATGCTCCACAAATGTCACAATATAAAACGGGTCAGCCAACAACATCATAAAGATTCATATTGAAAAATAAAATGAAAGTGTCAATGACACTGTGGCTCAACTTGTTAAGACATGTACATGTGTAGTAAGTGACACAGCAATGACAAACATCTAGGTAATGACCTGATAACAAGGGTAAATATAAAGAATTTTAACGGTCCGTACATAAATACTGACCGTAGCCTGTAACAAATGTATAGGTAAAGTATTGTAAAGGTTGGCGATAGTCAGATGCTAAACTAGAAAAGAAATCTTTGAGTCCCAGAGTGGGTCTGACTGAACCCCAAAATATTTGTTCTCATAGCACAGTGGTAACAAAGACACCCAAAAACACTTGTTCCTGTCCCAAGGTGATAACAAAGGTACCCAAGAAGTTTCATGAAGATCAGTTCATAAATACAAGCCGTATAGAAGTTGACAAAAACTGATTGGACCTAATTTCGGTACAAAATGGCCACTGGCAGTCATCTTGAATTTTGGACCGCACCCAGAAACACTTGTTCTCATCCCAAGGTGATAACAAACGTACCCAAGACGTTCTGTGAAGATCGATTCATAAATACAGCCTATAGCCCGAGCCGTATTGACATGTGCACTTACTGTGTATAAGTAGCACTGAATAAATCAAAATTCATCTAATTTGCATAATTTCTGAATGAGAAAAAAACCTGTATTATATGTGATGCATTCCATTTTACTAAACATTCATACAACAATTTTTTCAAATCAGAACTTTCATACAGAAGTTCTGTACAAAAAACTGATTGCACTAATTTTGGTACAAAATGGCTGCTGGTAGCCATCTTGAATTTCGAACCACACCCCAAAACACTCGTTCTCATCCCACGGTGATAACAAAGGTACCCAAGAAGTTTCGTAATGATCGGTTCATAAATACGGCCTCTAGCCTGAGCCATATAGAAGTTGTGTACAAAAAACTGATTAGACCTAATTTTGGTACAAAATGGCCAGTGGCAGCCATCTTGAATTTTGAACCACACTCAGAAACACTCGTTCTCGTCCCAAGGTGATAACAAAGATACCCAAGATGTTTTGTGAAGATCGGTTCATAAATACAGCCCCTAGCCCGAGCCGTATTGACATGTGTACTTACTGTGTGTTCGTAGCACTGAAAAAATCGAAGTTCATCTAATTTGCATAATTTCTGCACGAGAAAAAAACCTGTATTATATGTGATGTATCCCATGGGACTAAACATTCACACACAAAATTATTCAAATCAGCGCTTTCATATGTAAGTTCTGCACAAAAATCTGATTGCACCAAATTTTGTACAAAATGGCTGCCATTGGCCATCTTGAATATCGGACCAGACCCAAAAACACTCGTTCTCGTCCCACGGTGATACCAAAGGTACCCAAGAAGTTTCGTAAAGATCGCTTCATAAATACGGCCTCTACCCCCGAGCCGTATTGGCATTTGCACTTACAGTGCTGAAAGTAACACTAAATACATCAAAGTTAATCTAATTTGCATAATTTAGGCATGAGAAAAAAAACCTGTATTATATGTGATGTATCCCATGGTACTAAACATTCATACAAAAAAATTTTCAAATCAGAGCTTTCATATGGAACTTCTGCGCAAAAATCTGATTGCACCTAATTTTGTACAAAATGGCTGCCAGCGGCCAATTTGAATTTTGGACCGGACTCCAAAACACTCGTTCTTGTCCCATGGTGATAGCAAAGGTACCCAAGAAGTTTCGTAAAGATTGGTTCATAAATACGGCCTCTAGTCCGAGCTGTATTGAATTGTTGACGGCCAGAAGGACGACGGACGACTGGCCATGGCATAAGCTCAAATTTGACTTATGTCAAAGATGAGCTAAAAATGTGAACACTAAGCGCAAGTAAAACATGTCCCAGTTTGGTAGAGATGGGATACTTTTAAGAATTATTTACAAAGCTTGAGTAGCATCCAACTGTAAGAGGAAATATTCAATTTAAAAAGTAAATACTATCTAACTAAATCATTCTATATTTGGTGATTAAAACAATAGAAGATAATGGACAAGATTTGTTGTAAATCTCTCAGGCAGTAGTCTGTTGACAATCTTTCAACAATTTGACAGAAGAAAAATCAGTCTAAAATTGCTAGGAAATTTTTTCAGGATGAATCAAGTTTATGTTGCTGAATACAATTTTGGTTCAAATCATTCAACTGTTTGTTTTATTTGGGTTTCAGGACACTTTTGACAGGATTGCCTCATGAAATAGTTTTACTGGTGGAGGAAGCCAAAGTACCCGGACAGAACACCGAGCAGCAGTGAGCAACTGTCAGATTTGCTAATGTACAAACTCCCCTTGAGCAGGGTTAGCACTGGTTGAAGACATGTGCACCATCGACATGCACTATGTCTTAGTACACAGCGCCACTGTGCCCCCTTGTTCAACTGATACTGAAGACTAACTTTGTGCCACGAAGTTTCCTCCTAATCAGATCAAGTGCAAATATTGCAAGAGAATTCTTCTTTGAACACCTACTTGTAGTTGTGTTTACATTTTTAATTTTTCAAACATGAATCTTTATGCTGTTGTAGACTGCCCTGCATCAGGTTTTATATTGTGACTGTGATGGAGAAGAGTTTTAAAATGTATTCTCCATTACACCCAGTGTTAAAATCTGGTCCTCTTACCACCCCTTAATACGGCCCCAGGAGCTTGATTTAACAACCTTGTAACTCATCCATTTGAGGATGTTATATATAAAATATGGAAACTTTGGATTTGTGGTTTGGGAGAAGTTATTTTAATGTTTTCCCCATTATCCAAAGTATTAAAATGAGGGTCTCCCCCTTCTGGTGCCCAACAACAAAAATGTTCAAGATATTTTTAACCAGGTTGATTCTACTCCTTACTACTATCCACACCAAATATCAATTATCTTTGCCAGACTTTTCAGGAAAAAATTATGCTTGAATAATTTGTTCTATTTTTAGTATGTGTGGTTGGCACGGGTGGGGTCTGCTAAATTGTTTTGTGTAATTCAATAACATGTCACCCATTTATAATGGCTGTCATCCAATAATAAACAACAAGTCACCCATTTATAATGTGTTCCAAAAATGTAAAATTTGGCTGGGGTCAAACATCTTGTCCCCACCATTATAATGATAACATGTCCCCTCGAACTTCATTTGAATGAACCTTATTCTACAGTTCCAATGGAAGATGATACATGTCAAGCAATTGCACACATCAGTTCATGAGAAGAATATTTTTAAAAAGTTAGATACACCCACTTGACCTCCCCACCTTCATTTCATGACAAATAACTGACGACATATGACTGACGAGGAGTGATCACTATAGCTCACCCTGGCTTTCAGTCAAGTGTATTGAAAATGGTCAAAGGAGCACACTCTGCTGAACTCACCTTGCCTTTCAGGTTTCTACAAAAATAAATTCAGTGTCAGGCACATAGCCGGATATCTATATTGGGTGGTTGTGGGTGTGGTGAGGGGGGGAGGGGGAGGTGCAGAGATCTGTTTGGGGGCCCAGAATTTTTATGTGACAGGCATATCACAAAGATCGTCTCAAGTTGGGGAATGTATGGCATGGTATAATATGGAGATGATGTTCCCTTCCCACCGATGGGACCAGTACCATATTTTAAAAAATTTTCTCAGGGGAGGCCCAAGCATAAAAGAAATATGCCCCGATTGGCACCATCTGGAGACATTTTGAGGCTTGAAGTAACATCAATTTTTATCAAGCATAGTTTGTCATCTGTAATTTCATTAGTTCCTGCATAGCGCTCATCACTGAATTCATTATTTTTGGGGACTATGGAAATTGAGGGCAGGCTCCCATGCTCCCCTCCACCCCCCCCCCCCCCCCCCCCCCCCCCCCCCCCCCCGGTTATGCCACTCATCAATGATGCACAAGAGTTGTGCACTGTAATAATTTTAAGCTGACCAAGGTGTTTATCCCACTGATTTCACTGAAGTTTCAAAAGCCATGTAAACTGTTCAGATAAAGTGTTTCTATATACAGTGGAACCCTGTTAATTGAATAGTCACTTTGCCAATGAAAATTATTCAATTGACAGGTGTATTCAATTAACAGGGATTGTGTCACTTTCCTGTATTCTAGAGATAAACTTAGCATTTATTCTATTACATCTTGTTTGACAGAGCTCCATGAGCTCTGTCAAACAAGATATAATAGATTAAATGCCCATATTGGATGTACTGCGGCAAAATAGGTCAATAAACAAAGGAAAACTTGAAAGGTTGAAGAGTGAGGGTAATTTCTCGACTGGTTGCCAGATTTTCTATTCGATTAACTGGAGTTTACTCTACAGTTAAAACTAAAAGTCCTGTCATGAAATGCGCACAAATAGCACGTTGATATGCACGTTAATGTATGCGTTATGGCCCAAGTAAAGCTAGCAAATTCTGTACATATGGCCTGAGCACAAGCAATGTTTCAGCCAATGGACCTCCGGGTAACCCAGAGGTCCATTGGCAGAAACATTGCACGTGTTTGCTATGAGTAACCAGGAGAACCTGCCGTGCTTTGGATGCCATTCGATATGGCAATTGCGCGCAATTCCAACACGCAATTAAGCCAACATAAGCGCACTATTCGTGACAGGACTTCTAGTTTTAACTGTATAACCTATTTTCAATTAACGTGTCAAATTTGTACTGGAGGTATGGTAAATGGTTTTGTGTTGGGAAATTATATTCAATTAACAGGGTTATTCAGTTAAGAGATATCCAATTAAGTGGGCTCCACTGTATTGCAATAACAAATTCAATGGTTTAACCCTTAACCCTTTTACCCAACGTAACGGCCAAAACCGGCCAGCGCTATTCTCAAAAATTGCCAATAAATTTTCATTATATTTTCATTTTTTGTCTCAAAAACCTAGGTTATGACCCCTCGTTGGAATGAGCTCATCGAGCTCGTTCCAACGAGGGGTCATAACCTATGTTTTTGAGACAAAAAATGAAAAAAATTAGTTATTCAAGAATTATTTTTGCAAGTGTCGTCTGCTTTTCACATTAGGTAAAGGGTTAAAGGCCTGGAGATTTTTTATACATTTTGGCAACACTTTGACGGTCTACATTCTGTGGCTTTGCCGTTGTTTCTAGACATGTCTTGGCTGCCTGCATAGGCAGTCAAGACTCATCTAGAAACAATTGTTGAGGTACTTAAGACAGCATCTTGCAAGTTTATTCAGACGC
Source organism: Pictodentalium vernedei (assembly GCA_031216915.1). Taxonomy (NCBI): domain Eukaryota; kingdom Metazoa; phylum Mollusca; class Scaphopoda; order Dentaliida; family Dentaliidae; genus Pictodentalium; species Pictodentalium vernedei. The sequence goes on from CM062295.1 coordinate 746,159,382, forward strand.
ACCTGTTCTACCAGTATTACAAAAAAATGTGATCAAAGTCAGAACTAGGCCTTTGAGGGTTAAAGGCATGTGTATTCCTTACTCTCATGAAGGGTATAAATGAATAAGTTTTTTAAGATGAATATTATTTACCTGCAACTGAACTGTTTGTACTTTACCACAGTTCTGACCCATGTATGCGGGTGTTTTAGAAAATAATAAATCATTAGCTGGCATTCTGAAATAAGCAATTCTCTTCTCACCACTTATCATCCAAATTATTACATCAGGCATACTGTTCTGGGGCTGAAAAAAGAAATGTCAATTTGTAACTTGAAATAAAGTCTTGATAAATAATATAAAGCCCAACAAAGTAGATCTTTGGTTTCTCATGTCATTTTTTGTAATATTGCATGTGGGCGAGCAGTTTTTTATTTTATTTTTTTATTTTTGTAATTATTTCTTTGCCATCAAAAGTTCATGTTCTGGTTTGTTTTATGTTTAAAGCTGCATAATCTACAGAATAGCCTAGGTGGTGGTATATTTCGTCCTCTGAGGGCAAGAAGGCTTTACAGTGTTAAAGCATTGTAAAGCCTTGTTGCATTCAAGGGACAAATTTATCAATTTTATTAACTTGGGTAAAATATCAGACATAAATCATTTAATTTTTATTTTTTTATGTCTGCAACGGTTATAAAAAGAGAGCATGCAACAACCAAAAGGACAATGCGGGATGGCCTGAGAAACAGATTTTGTACTTTTTTTAGGCCATAATAACTCACCTGACAAAGTGGTTCAAAGAAATATTTGGGGTCACATTCAGTTAGTCATGGTTCATGAACACTACAAAATTTTCAAAGAAATTTCCTCAATTTGCATTAAGTTAAAATTCGGGCTCCCATAGAGAGCCCAAATATTTACCCAGGGGCCCGATTTGAACAAATTTTAAACTGACCCACCTAGAGATGTTATATACCAAATATGAAAGGATTCTGACTGGTGGATCTGAAGAAGCATTTTAAAGAAATTCCTTCGAAGAGCACTAGGTTAAAATTTGGGCTTCCATTGGGAGCCCAAATAAAAACCCAGCGACTAGATTTGAACAAACTTGAATCTGCACCCCTGGAGATGTTGTATACCAAATATGAAAGCATTCTGACTGGTGGATCTGAAAAGATCTTTAAAGAAATTTCCTTATATTGCACTAAGTTAAACTTAGGGCTCCAATAGAGAGTCCAAATATTAACCCAGGGGCCGGTTTTGAACAAATTTGAATCTGACCCACTTAGAGATGTTGTATACCAAATATGAAACGATTCTGACTGGTGGAACTGAAGAAAAAGATTTTTAAAGAAATTCCCTCATGTTGCACGAAGTCAATATCCAGGCTCCCATATGGATCCCAAATATAAACTCTGGGACTCGATTTGAACAGACATGAATGTGTTCTCCCTAGAACTGTTGCCTACCAAATATGATAGGATTCTGACTGGTGGATCTGAAGAAGAAGATTTTTAAAGAAATGTCCTCATACTGCAGTTATTCGGGGAGTCCAAATATTAACCCAGGGACTCTATTTGAACAAATGTGAATCAGACACACACCTCCCCCCCCCCCACCCCCAGGGATGGTATACCAAATATCTGAAGATGCTAACCGATGGTTCTGGAGAAGATTATTTTTTAACATTGGAAAGCAATTTATGGGTGCTATCAGAGTAATGCCCCTTGAGGTGCCCCCTGTGTGCGTGGCATCTTTATTTGAACAAACTTGAATTGACAGATAAGGAACATGTATATTAAATTTGGTTCAATTTGGTCCAGAGGTGTATTATGAGAAGTCGATAATGTAAAGTTTGGATAACAGACGTACAGATGACAAACAGAAAGTGATCACTTTAGCTCCCCTTGACTTTCAGTCTGGTGAGCTAAAAATCCTTAGAATAACACCAAAGGTGGCTATGCCACCGTACCCCATTGTTATAGATGCCCATCCCTCAATTCACCCACTACTCAATCTCAGCTACAGACCAGCCACAGGACATTAATAACCACTTCATTATCCAATGTACCACCCAGAGTTAATTGGGTGAAAATTGTTTTCCTGAAATTGATATCATTTAAAACAATTTTAAAGCCAAACAAGAGGACCCACAGGGTCTGAGGCACTTACCTGATAAAGTTGTTTAAAGAAGGATTTAATTAGCATCTGTGGCTAGTAAACACTACAGACAAATGAAGTAAAGTAACTATTCAAAACTCTGTTGATCGGTACGATGATTTTTTCTGGTATTGAGATGCTAACACACAAATAATGCTAGGATTTCCAAGAATGGAAAATAGGGAGCCCAAATATCAACCTATGGTCTTAACTTGAACAAACTTGTACCCCCACCCTTAAATCAGGATTCTGACCACTGGATCTGAAGAAGCAACTTTTCAAAGATTATTTCTCAGATTGGACTAAATTAAAGAGCGCAAATATTAACTCAGGAACTTGATTTTTAAAACATGTATCTGACTCCCCTAAGGATGGTGTATACAACATATCAAAAGATTCTGATTGGTGGTTTGTGAGAAGATTTTTTATAAAGAATATTCCTCATATTGAACCAAGTTAAAATTTGGGCTCCAACAGGGAGCCCAAATACTAACTGAGGGACTTGTTTTGAATAAACTTTAATCTGATCCCCGTAAGGATGCTGAATCCCAAACATCAAAAAAGATTCTGACTTGTGCCTCTGGAGAAGAGTTTTTGAAGATTATTCCCCACATCAGACTAAGTTAAAATTTGAGCTCCAATAGGGAGCCCAAATATTAACACAGGGACTTGGTTTGAACACATTTAGATCTAATCTTCCTAAGAATGATGTACACTAAAAATTAAAAAATTCTGATGTCGGATCTGAAAAAGATGATTTTTTAAAGATTGTTCCCCATATTGCACAAAGTCGAAATACAGGCACCCATAGAGGGCCCAATTATTAACCGATAGGCTTGATTTTAACAAACTTGGATTCGACCCATGTAAGAATTATGTATACCATATCCCAAAAGATTCTGACTAGTGGTTCTGGAGAGAAAGAGTTTTAACCCTTTACCCAACGCAGACGATTTCAAAAATCTTTATTTTAAATATCATTTTTAAAAACTTTTTTTTAAAAATTTCAACAAAATCATATCATGTGACCCCTCTTTGGAATGAGCTTGACTGGTTTTGTTAAAATTTTTCGAAAAATAATATTTTTTCAGCAGCTGTATTTGCATATTACGCGGGCGATTCGTTGGGTAAATCTTTAAAGATTATTCCTCATATTGGACTAAGTTTGGACTGGAGGGATTGAACCATGAACCTTTCGGTTTGAAGTCCAAAATTGTAACTACGGAGCCACTGCGCTCCCTGGAAACTACATTAAATGTCTCCATATTATACTTATTTCAGTGACAAGAGATATCCCTTGTCTTGGGCAGGAATATCCACCTACAGCATGCAAGGAGTTAAAGGCATGTCAATATAGAACATCTTGATTTTGTACATTGAGATTACCAATAACTGACAGATTGATGCTTACATTTGGATTGGATAACTAATAATATCTCAATTTCATAAAAGTGAGGAGGAGAGTGGAAGGTATTTATTTATTTATTGGTGTTTAAGGTCACATACTTATGCACAATGGATAATCGTGACCATGACAGTTTTACGGGTGGAGGAAGATGGAGTACCCAGAGAGAACCACCGAGCATTGAAGAGCAGCTGCCAGCTCCCCAACATCGTAACATTCTAACTCTGTTCAAGCTCTGCTCAAGCAGGGTTACAGTGGTTGAAGACATGTGCACCATCGACATACAGTACACCTTAGTACAAGGCGTCTCATGCCCCCATGTAGGTAACCGGAATAAAGTGTCTTGCCAAAGGACACAATGTGGGTCGTCTCGGATGGGGGTCAAACACGGGAACTCTAACATAGAAGTCCAACAGTCTACCATTGAGCCACCGCACTCCCTAGAGTGGAAGGTATTAGAATTATCTGACAGAATCTGAAACTCCCATCATTTAACCTGAAAATTTACAAAAATAATGTTTCTGTAACATATAGTTGAGGACTTGAGGTATAACTTGGTGGACATTTTTTTTTATATATAAATCTACATGAAAATGGTCTTTAAGACCATTTTTTCACATAGATTTAGAGAAAATAAAATTTCAGCAATTTGATTGGTTTAACCTGGTATAAAAACATGAATATGCAGGAAATGTGATTTTTTTTTTCAAAATCCATAAAAACAGTTCCATGATAATGGCATATGTATTAAAATTAACAGTACTGTTCATTGAAAAAATAATCAAAATAATACCTTTAATTTTGTGTTATTCATGACAAATAAACAGAACACTGATGGAATTATATTTTAATGTGGAGTTATTAATTTTCCTTTTTCTCTTTCAAAAGCCATTTGGACAGTATTTGCTGGATTTCTTCTGCTGTTTTGTCACACTGTAAAAAATCTGAGCATCTATTTATACCTAATCAGGGTCAAGAAACTCACTGATTATTCCAAATAGCATATTACTGACCGATTCAATTATCTTTGATATGTCTCATCATGAAAATAACTATAGATATAACCATTATATTTTGTTTGTCAGAGCTTATAGAGCTCTGTCAAACAAAATATAATAGGTTATTTTCCTTTTCTACAGAATTATAATTTTTCTTCAATGTGAAGGAACCTAGTGAGAAAATAAATTTGTTACCCATGTATATTCCAGGGTGTATAGAAATTTACACAGGTTTAAAAACTGATACACACTTCGGCTGTGCCTCAGGTGTATCAGTTTTCAAACCAGTGTAAATTTCCATGGATACATGGAAAACCAATATTAGCATTCCCTGAAACTTCAACTAACCTAACCGGTATGTGAAAGGAATAAGCATTCCAATCACATTTCATGCTCTGCAAATAGAACTAATGTTATCGTGCCAAAACTAGCAAGTGCAATGCCATGGGATAGCCAGTCCAATGGCACCTAAGTCTAACAAGGGCAGTAATTCACAAAGAAATACTTAGACACAGCTGGTTCGCAATCCCCTTCAAAATATTATCACCAAAAAGCTATGTAATAAATTATGGACAAAAAACATGAACAGATTTCTTTGAAATGTGATAACAATAAATGGTAATGTGATTACAAGAAAATATAAGTCCAACAAGGGCAATAACACTTGAAGAAATATTTGGAATCAGCTAGTTCACAATACCCTTTATGATATATCACCAAAAGCTATATGTTAAATTTGGGGAAACAAATCTTTAACAGTTTTCTTTAAAATATGATGACAAGAAATGGTTGTGTGATGACAATAAATTCTAAGTCCAACAAGAGCAATAACTCTTGATGAAATATTTGGTCAGAGCTGGTTTGCAATCCCATTCATGATATCACCAAAAAGCTATATATTAAATTTGGGAAAACTATTTTGAATGGTTTTCTTTCAAATGTGATAACAAGAAATAGGGCAGGGGATAGATGGACAGACAGATAGATGGATGGATGGATGGATGGATAGAATGCATTCCTATGTGATCCCCCAGCCACAATGTGGCAGGGGATAAAATAACATCCACTCAGATTCATTATCAGATGACATTCTTACAGGTAATCCAGATTCCACAAGTAGTGTAGCATAAACATTTATCCCTGTCTGTATTATAGCGTGCAATGCTGAATACACACAGCAACCATGGTATAAAATGCTATACTTACTTCAACAGCAAGGCCCTTTAGCATCTCAAGAAAATTCTCCACAGCAACCAAGGCTTCACTGACATCTGTTGCTTTTTCTCTCAACTCACGAGCCTGTTCTACTATTGACTCTAATTCACTTGTACGATACAATTTCAACATTTTGTCTAATTCATTTGGATTGTGGTATCCTGACTGAGCTTGTGGCAAAGGTTTCCTACAAAAAAGAGTCATATGCTCATGAAAATGAGACATGCAACACCAGAGGCTCATGTCAGCCTAAAATGCTCCTAGATAATGGTGTCTACAAAGAATAAGGGCATTAGTGTTGAATGATCAGAAAGACAGAGGCAAAGAGGAAATATCACCTTGTACATGTGTGCATACTGCAATGACGTCACCAAAAAGTCTCTGAAATATGATGTCTATTTCCCCGCCCCCACTCCCACTTCCAGCACACAAAATACATTAGGCATGAAATTATGTTGATAAGTGACAAAAGGGCTTCCCTCTGAAAAAATCCATGAAAATTTGGGGTTGAAATTCAGTGAAAGCCATCAGTTGTGTGAGGAAATGGAGTGAAATGGCAGTCAACAAGGACGACTCACACAAGTTTTTTTTTAACCCTCTACCTAACCTAAAAAGCAGACAACACTTGCAAACAAAATTCCTGAATAACTTTTTTTTTACATTTTTGTCTCAAAAACACAGGTTATGACCCCTCTTTGGAATGAGCTCGACGAGATTGTTCCAAAAAGGGGTCATAACCTATGTTTTTGAGACAAAAAATGAAAAAATAATGAAAATTAATTGGCGATTTATGTGAATAGCGCTGGCTGGTTTTGGCCATTACGTTGGGTAACGGTTAAAGACAAATTAAGGGTTTCTAGTTGTGAATTCTTACACACAAACAAATGTAATTATTAATGAAAACAGAACATTCAATTGAAATAAAATTTGATTTTTAAAGCATTTTTTTCATATTATACGGAGTTAAAATTTGGGTTCCAAAAGAGAACCCACAGATAAATTTGAATCTGGGCCCTAATAAGAAAGCTAATAGGAACTAGATGGTTTTGAAATCGCAAAGCATATTTCCTGAACTCATTCAATGAAACATGGCCAATGCTGAAGCATCCAACAATGAGAAGGTGGCTGATGCCCTTTTAAGTATAAGCTTCTCAATAAGGCATACCCTGTCACTCATTTTTAATGTAATATGTCAAAAAAAAGGGTTAAACTTTGGAGTGAGGTAAAATTAGAGCTGCACGGTATTTCGATAAACCGTTATATACCGGTATTTAAACCAATATCGACTGTATACCGGTGTAATTACAAAAATATCGGTTTATCGTCATTATTTATTTACCCACAATTTAATTTTCAAGATGTCTTGAGTTTTTTAACTGTAGCTCAGAATGAATAATATTATCGCTTTACCCAAGGAATCGTCTGCATGTGCCACGTAATATACACATTCAGCAGTTGAAAAAATAATTTTCAAAACTTTCAACAAAACTATATCATGTGACCCCTCATTGGAACGCGCTCAACGAGCTCGTTCCAATGAGGGGTCACATGATATTGTTTTGTAGAAATTTTTGGAAAAATTTGATTTAAAATAATATATTTTGATAAAGTTTGATAAATTTTGATATCGTCTGTGTTGTGTAAAGGTTTTTCGAACCGCATCATCCAGGCATGATGATTTGTTCCGACTGTGATGTCTCAAGTCTTGATTGTGGTCTTGATTGTGGTACTTATGTTCAGATATCTGAACAGTTTGCGATATACAAACAAACACTTGAATTGCCAAATATGTCTTGATCAACGATGAATCTACAACCATATGATTACAGGGTTTACTCCCTCGAAATCCACTTCTCCGATAATTCTAACCTTGAGAGATTTTGTGATTTTAAAACCAGACCTTCCTGAATGGAGAAGTCTCCAACTAGGTTACCTGATGAATGCGAAAACAAAACTGCAGTAGTTTCCAATACACTCTTTGGAAGCCAAGTGTCAATAAAAACCACAACATGCAAGATAAACAGCTATTTCAGATGAAAAGAAAATAGTGCTAAATTTTCAGGCATTCCGATGACAAGATGTAACTTTAAATCTCCTATTTAGGCCTAAAAAGTTAAAAACTGTTTTTAAGGCTCTCCACATGGTCCTTTTGTCTGCTGCATGTTCTCTTTTATAGCCAATGCAAATTTAAAAAAATAAAAATTAAATGGTTTATGTCTGATATTTTACCAAGTTAATAAAATTAATAAACTTGTCCCTTGAGTGCAACAAGACTTTGCAATGCTTTGGCATTGCAAAGTCTTCTTGCACTCAAGGGACGGAATACACCACCACCCATGCTATTCTGTAGATTATGAGGCTTAAAACATAAAACAAACCAAGAACATGAACTTTTGATGGCAAAGAAATAATTACAAAAATAAACAGCAGGTGTGCATTGGAGATGCTGGCATCGAGTTGTGGTGGCAATCTGAGAGTGTTGCATGTCCATAACCTGGTTATCAATCATATGCTGGTTGTCAAACCTTTGTTCAAGTTATAATGTTAACAAGCTTTGAATTCGTAAAATTATTTATTTAAGGCCCGTAACTCAGTAATGAAAAATTGGACTGGGCCAGTTTTCGATCTTGCTTGAGATATTATTGTAAAAGACCTTTTTTCAAATATTAATCAAATTGGAGAATGTTTGTTCAAGTTATTGCATTAACAATCTCAAAATTTGGAAAAATTGACTAATTAAGGCCCATAACTCTGGAATGAAAAATCAGGCCAGACCAGTTTTTGACCTCGCTCAAAATAATATTGCAATTGACCTGTATGGCGAATATTTGTCAAATCGGAGAACGTTTGTTCAAGTTATTGCACTAACAAGCTAAAAAGTCGTAAACATGGACTAATTAAGGCCCTTAACTCTGCACAGAAAAATGGGGCCATACCAGTTTTCGAACTCACTTGATGTATTACTGCAATTGACCTGTGTGGCAATTATTAGTCAAATAGGAGAATGTCTGTTCAAGTTATTGTGCTGATGAGCTCAAAATTCGTAAAAAGTGACTAATTAAGGCCCATAACTCTGTAATGAAAAATTGGGCCAGGCCAGTTTTCTAATTTTTTTTAGATATTATTGCAAAAGACTTGTATGGCAAATATTAGTCAAATCGGACTAGAAAACATTTATTCAAGGTATTGCGCTAACAGTGTGAAGACACCCAGCCTGCTGCTCACCCACACAGATGCACATCGACCGTCACCAAACCATAGGACTTGGTTGTTAACACAACTCGATCAAAAATAAAATAAAAAAATGCCTGCTCACATGCAATTTTACAAAAAATGGCCTGAGAAAGAGAAAATTTACTTTGTGGAGCCTTAAGTATGTATTTGACAACACTCACCTGCAGTCTTCTATGAGCTGATCAATGAGAGATATCAACAACTGGGCTAACTCTGGGGTGGGTAGTTTGGCCTTTATGCCAATCTTGCATCTGTCAATATTTGAGTCCTGAAAAAAATGTTTATTGTTGTTCATTCTTACTAAATTCCTTTATTGCCTACCCAATCACCTGACCATTAGCCATATCACTGACTTTAAAAGTAAAATTTCTAAAAAACTACCACTTTCATGGGATTTTATACTCTGTTCTTATAGAAACATGATGGAGATGAAGAGTTCATCCTTTTTAAACCTTCATAATAATTGTTTACGAACTAAATTGCTTTAATTAGACCAAAATTAATATTTTATTAAAGTTACTAACTAAATGAAAGGGTCAATGACACTGTAGCTTAACTTGACTGTGTGTAGTGTTTGATGAAAAGGATAATGTTCAATGTTTATGAAAGGATTATAAAATAAGACAAGAATTGTGATAATTGAGAATATGTTAATTTCTGTGCCCTACATGCTATGTTTTCAATAAGAATAATTTGAGATCCCCAGGGGGGCCTGAGGACACTCACCTGACATGGCAGCCTAAATATCAACCCAGGGAATTGATTTGAACAAGTTGCATCTGCCCCTCCTAAGAAAAGCATACACAAAATATCCAAAGATTCTGACCAGTGGATCTAAAAAAAACGATTTTTAAAGAATATCCCTCATATTGAACCAAGTAATAATTCGGGCTTCCACAGGGAGCCCAAATATGAACCCAAGGGTTGGCTTTTACAAACTTATATCTCACCTCCCTAAGGATATTGTATACCAAATATCAAAAGATTCTAACTGGTGGATGTGAAGAAGAAGATTTTTGAAGAATATTCCTCATATTGAACTAAGTTATAATTCGAGCTCCCACAGGGAGCGCAAATATCAATCCAGGGACTTGGCTTGAACAAATTTGAATCCCACCCTCATAAGGATGCTGCATACCAAATATCAAAACATTCTGACAGCTGGATCTGAAGAAGATGATTTTTTAAAGAAAATTCCTCATTTTGAACTAAGTTATAATTTGGGCTCCCACAGTGAGCCCAAATATGAACCCAGGGACTTGGCTTGGAAGATTTTTAAAGAATATTCCTCATACTGCACTAATCTGAACATTTGGACTCCCATAGAGAGCCCAAATATGGACCCAGGGATTTGCTTTCAATAAACATGTGAAACAATCTTCCAAAGATGTTTGAAAGCTTTTGGAGCAGTGGTTTAGGAGAAGAAGAGTCTTAAATGTTTTTCCCATTACCCACAAAGTGTTAAAAAATGCTGACTCAGCACTTTTTCAAAGTCCCCAGAAAGTACCCTATGATAAAATCAATAGCAATTTTTTTTAACTATTCCATTCTGTTGGTCCTAAGGAAGCCGCATACCAAATAAGAATTTTCAGTGCCATGTAGTTGTGGAGATATGGGCATTTTAATTTTTTTCTATTTTTAGCTCCTGCGGTCCCCATGGGCGACAGGAAAATTTTTTTTTACATAAATTAAGTAATTATGACCCAATAAGCCCTCATATCAAATTTGGTTCAAATCAGCCTCTCGGATTGGAAAGTTAAAAAATTTATAGTAATTTATATATTTTTTATACTTACCAATGACCCAGACATAGCTGGTGCTAACTCTTAAAATATAGGGCCAAACACAAATTTTGCCCCCCAATCCCCAAAATTTGCATCTAAAACTAAAGAAAACATGTCCAGAAAGGCCCTCCACACCTCGCCCCCACTGCGCATGCGCAGTGTCAAGGACGTTCCGAAATTGGCGCCATTTATCATTCTAATAACCAGTGCCTGGTAAGCGCTATGTACTCAGCGGGGAGGCAAGAGTTCCCAACTCCTGGGAGGGCCATCCCCGTCTGGGTCATTGGTAAGTATAAAAAATATATAAATTACTATAAATTTTTTAACATTTTTATACTGTACCAATGACCCAGACATAGCTGAATAGTAAAAAGGCTGGAGGGCCAAGGACATAGAGCAAAATGGAATACGCTCAATAAAATAAAATAGAGTCATCCCCTGTAGGGAAAAGAAGTAATAGGCCTTACATGTATCTTTCTTATTTATGATAAATTAGAAAGATACAACACCTTCCAAAAATTGAGCTTCATACATCCATGTACTCTATTAATATCCAATAATCCTTATACTAATAATTTTTAAAGTAAGCCAATAATAAAGTAAGTCTAGAGAATAGAGACTCTTATACTCCTAAAAGTGTGTGAGAATTGCATAATCATGTCCGTTGACATATGCAATATTCAAAAGCTATACTTTAAAAACTAAGACTTGAATGAATTTTATAAACTTAAACTTATCACTAAACAACCATCCCAATAACAGCTCAGAATTACTAACTCCGGAGGAGGTATCCCCTTGTTTTCATAGTAAAAACAGGTGACCCAAGGGAACACCCTCCCCCCCCCCTTTTTCTTGCCCTGGGTCAAATAGCCCAGAGCGAAGAGGGCAGCCGAACGGAGACACTGCCGAAACAGACAGCCTACCTAGCTATAGTAGCAACTGTTAAGTGAATGACATTCTGAGCAGTAGATAATAGACCTAACAATAGAGGCCTCCAGAAATGGACTCGATATTTCTGAGATAAAATTCATGAATGGATGGCTGAGCGCAATGAGCAGCCTTCAAAAATCTATAATAGCAACACTATTAATGTAAGCCCAAGAAGTAGAAGAACTCTTACTTCAAGAGCCGAAATCTTAAGCACAACTGCTAAGCCAATGATATACCATAAGCAGTACGCTAGTTAATAGAATCGATTAACAATAAAATGGAGCGTAACGTCCTTCTAGACATCAAAGACAGAAGAAGCTTACGCCCTTGTAATAAACAGATATCTGTTTATAAATACATAAACTGTATCCGGAAAGAGTAAAGGCCTATGCCCATACGAAGACGGAAGGACCTTAAAATAATAGGTTCCGGATAAAAGGAGCCTAACTCTTATGCAACAATCCAACCTAAATAGTAACGGAAGTATTGATTCCGAAACTATGAAAGTGAAAATCATCCATCGATAGTGCATGAAACTCACTGACTCTACAGTAAAAGAGAAACCAACAGAATTACTGTCTAAAAGGTCAGAATTTGAAAACTACTGTTTCCAGAGGCTCAAATGATTACTTAGCTAAATAAGAACCGAAGTTAAAATCCGTATAGGAATTTAATCTAAAGATTCTAAGTCTATTTATCAAAAAGTTACTAACTGACTTAGATAAAGAGACAAAAGACTCAATTGTAAACTATCGTAGAGTGCATAGGTATGAGGTAACATAAACCTATAACCTAAATAACAACAGGCTGCAGTAGATCTTGTGAAACAAGTATACTAAAAACTAGCAATGCGTAGTATGGAGGGATCAACCATATGAACATAATGATCCCTACACCACGACGGAAGAGCCTCCACTTTAGTCGCATAGAATAGCGAAGAAGAGGATCTCCTATAGTAAGAAATCGCGTCCAAAGCTCGTCCAGTACAGTGCTAACAATGCAATACGGACCACACAACGGAATACATGAAGGTTGCGACCTTGCTGGTTGTGATAAAGATGACACGATTTACCCAGTGAAAAAAGATCCTCACATAGAGGAAGATTTCACGTTAAGATCCACAGTAGACAAGAGAGTAAATTACTCATGATCTCTGTGAAGATAGAGATGCTATCAACAGAAATGTATTGTGGTTGTTTATCCTAGCAATACCTGCTAAAACAACAGCGCCGGAGGATACGCGTATCCTATCATTGCGTCCTATAGATCAATAGAGCGTTAACAGTATTAGCTCAGAGATCTGGACAAGCCAACACATACGTCTGCAATTGATTAGCAAGCTGTGTCATAATAAAACATCATTGGGCGCTCCCTTAGATAGCAAATCTGATTGAATACTTGTTTGTTGAGAGTCCATTCTGACAGCAACAAGCGACCCGTAAGAGAACGGGAGTGCGATAAAACAATCAGACGACCCCGAATATGACGGACCAAAACTGAACTTGGTGTACAAGAACCAACAGACGGATTCTTTCCATTAAATTGAATAACGGAAACGAAAGAGTGCCTCCCTGGTTCCGGAGATACGCCACTACTGTCGAATTAAAGGACAGGAATTTGGGCATGCATTTCTGAATAATGTTCATGCAATGACATAAAGCAAGCCTAAAAAACATTATTCCGCGGAAGTTAAACTGATAGCTAAAAGACTGCGGAACCCAAAGACCCTGGCACTTCGAATCCGTAGGGATCAGTATATATCCCAATCTGTTTGACTGGCAACCGTCATAACAGCCACACTAGGGTCCGGCAACTGCGGCGGCACTCTCTGAGTCAACCACCGAATGTTTGCCCCAGTCTGAATCTCTTGTAACACTAGATAGACAAGAGAATGAATAAACCAAGCAATTCATGGATTGCCGGAAAGTTGCCGTCGAAGAGAAGCTCCTCCGAGAACGAAGCGACTCTGAGAGAGTTCTTAACCTACTATCCACGCGTGGATGTAGCTAGGGCTGCATCACGTCTAACCAACTCCAATCAGCCACTGAAGGGCGGAGTTATACGTGAACAAAATACTGCCCTCAAAAGAAATTACATTGAGAATAATATCCCGTAAATCTTTTCTTGAAGACGTAATGATAACGCCTCGGTAAGGCGGATTACGTATAATAAAGCGTCTAAGTTAAGTCTACTATACATAATGTCGTTCCCAATATTGAAATTGGAAAAGACATAAACGGCGAAAAAGAATATATGCAGTCTTAATCACACCGTGTAGACGCATATGAACTCTCGGTATGCCCTGCTCTGCCAAAATAAACTATATGTAAAAAAGATAAAATGGCAGAAATGAGCCACGCGGACAAGAAACTAAACTATCATGCTTAGTAGCAGGCTTGTATATATATATATATATATATATATAGCGTCGAAAAATAAAACACATGTTGTAATGACAATATTGGACTGCGTCGGTAAGTCAGGGACAAAGTCCCTGTACCGATCGAAAAATCCGAGTCCAATGACGCTATAAGTCTCTTATCCAAGATCGCAGCAATGAAGTCCGAAAAATAATCACTGGAAGAAATGCCAGAAGATATGAAAGGCATCTTCCGATACTACTAAAAGGAAAACTCGAAATCTATCGAATCCCTTTCGCCATCCTGTCGGACCCTATAAAGCGTTCGGTCGTCCGTAGCTTGATGCAACCGCGGACCGCACCGACCCAGCGCCGTCGGATAATTCCTGATTCGACCGAGAAACCGTCAATTGCTGGGATGCTGCGAAACAACTGTGCTAACTCGGATAGCACGTCCGTCACCGAGGCCTGAGGAGCAGCGGTCTTACGATGCATTGCCGCAGGAAGCTCCGAGATCGTTACCCCGTGCATACTTCCAATATGCAAGCGAACGGAGTGTATAGGCCTCGTGTCCCTTGGCTACCGGATGGCGCGACCTATTCGCTGTGGAATCACTGAATGCCGAAACTGATCGGATACTCGAGGTCACGTAGCCAATGTGCGGTCGTGTGCCCTGCTGTGAGGATGAGGAAGCATTAAAGACAGTCTCTCGGACTGTCAATATAACGGAGCGTCCCGAGCAACGGACATATGCTCCGAATGTAAAATATCTGAACCACAACATGCGGTCCCCTATGTTGTTGGCTTCCTCCGATCTGTCCTCAATCTGCCGTCACTGGGTGAGTACTAAAGTAATTAAAGTGCTCGCATCACCCAAATCTCCTTCCTAGACCGCAACGGACGAACCCGGCAGCCGAACCATTCGATGAATGTATGCTACACCGGGTGAGCTAGCGAATGTCATTCCGTAAGCGATAGACATATTCCATGAGCACTTATTGCCGCTAACTCTTCATTAACTATGACGACAGAGGCACACTTTAGAAAGACATCTCCATAACTCTTCGAACAAGAAACCATAAATGCTTGGATAGCAAGCATAAAATAATAATATATATAGCGTCGTTCAATAATTCGAAAGTTTGTGTGACATTATTGGACTATGTCGGAACTGAGGGACGATGTCCGTGAACCGAACCAAAAATTTCTAAGTCCACCGACGCTATCAGTTTCTTATCCGGCATCGCAGCATATGTTGTTCCGAAAGGGAAAGCTTGAAATCCACCGAATCCCTTTCGGTATCCCGTCGGACCGGATGAAATTTTTTGGACGTCCGTACCCGCTTCCGCGGAGCGTCCCGACCCAGCATCGTCGGATAAAATATATGCGACAGATTCAGTTGATGCTGGGATGCTGCGATAAACTGTGCTATTAAGGAAAGCACGTCCGTTCCCGAGGCCTGTGCAGTAGCGGACTTACGATGCATTGCCGCTGGAAGCTCCGTGTACGTTGACTCCCGCACACTTTCTATGCGAACGTCCGGAGTCTGCAGGCCTCGAGTCCCCGGCTACCGACCCAGCGCTGTCGGATAATTCTCGATCCGACACCGTTTCTGTCGGCTGCTGGGATGCTGCGATAAGCTGTGCTATGTGCACAAGAACGTCCGGCGTCGAGACCTGCGGAGGCGCAGTCTATCGGTGCTTCGCCGAGGGCAGCTCCGCATCAGATGGCTCCCGCATACTTCCTATGCGAACGTTCGGAGTCCATCGGTCTCGAATCCCTGGCTGCCGGATGGTGTGACCTGGTCGCCGAAGAATCCTTGATCGGCGAAGCTGGTAATATATCGGCGGTCACGCAGCCAAGGTGCGGTCGTGTGCGCTGATGAGAAGAGGAAGCCTTAGCAGTCTCAGCAGACTGCCTATACAACGGAGCGTCCCGAGCGACGGACGTATGCTCCGCTAACGACACATTTGTACCACAACATCTGGGGCCAGATGTTGTTGAACGAGAGAGGGGCCTCTCTCGCTTGCCGTCCGGATGGACCGGAACGAGCTATGAACCTGACTAAAAGGCTTCCTCCGTTCTCCCTCCGATCCGCCGTCACTGGGTGTGCATTAAGTTAATTTTATAGTGCTCGCATCACCCCAAAATTCCTTCTAGACCGCAACGGACGAACCCGGCTGCCGAACCATTCGGTGAATGGACGCTACACCGAGCGAGCTAGCGGACGTCAAAGGCCGTCGAACCTACTAGGGTCCTCTTAGGCAATTGGCGTATTACATGAGCACTTTTCCGCTAGCCCTTCATTAATTGTGACGACGGAGGCACACTGTTGGAAGACATCACAGATACATCACCCTAATCTTGATCGTCTGAAATAGAAATTGATAAAGTAGAGTGACCCTGCGGGGAAAGGACCGGAGTGTCCAAATCCCCAACAACATACCGTGACATACGCTTCCCATATTGTCATCGAAATCATACGATACAGAACAGGAGTTAATGCGAGTACACTGACCACATATAGAATGATAATAAGGTCAGAGGAAGACTTCCTCCTAAAACAATTGATCAATATCCTTTCAATGAGAAAAGAAAACAAGTCCTGGTACTCGCACTAACCCCTGGCAATCAAATACATAATAATAATATGATCCATTAATATAGAAAAAATAATTGAAATCAAAATATTTTGAAAAAATATTTTTTCAGAACAGCCCAAGTTTCTGAAAAGTAACGTTGAGCCCCAATGGATCCCAAGCCTAAGTGTGGACAAAAATTTTAAAAATATTTTAAACAATTTATTCAACACTTACGAACAAAAATAATGTATCTAGTTATGATTAAAATAACATAAAGATATTATTATTTAGAAATCCCCCCCTCACACAGAGGGCTGTTGTAAATGTAAACAATGAGTGTAAAAACACTAAAATAAGACTCCAGGCACCCAGGCCCGAAATCAGTTACCAAAAATACACCATCTGATGCAAAACAGAGACTTCCAGGGAAGAAACTGCAGAACATCAGATGGTAGATGCAGAACACAACGCCTAACCACCCGTAGGTGAAGACGTAAACATGGGGAAAGAACAGAATTCATTCTGTTATTAAGCTAAAACTCCCAAGAAATTTTAGTAATAATAATTACAGAAACTATGCCAAAAGCATGGGAGAATAGCAAGGGGGAACTTAAAGGACAGGGAGAGAGGAAAAACACTTGAAAAAACAGTGTAACTAAATAATCAGAATGACAACAAAATGGCTGCTGCCTTGAAAATAGGTAACTTAACATAATTTCATTAAAAAATTTTAAGTTACAGCCCTGATAATATTCTGTCACACATTCTTTTCCTCTCCTCCTTTTCTATCCTCCTTAGAATCACCATTTCACTAATATTTATGTGTCTGGCATCATTTAAACTGAGATTTAAAAGCACAAAGATCAGTCAGATGTTAACTGATGAAGGGCCAAACTTAGAATGATAAATGGCGCCAATTTCGGAACGTCCTTGACACTGCGCATGCGCAGTGGGGGCGAGGTGTGGAGGGCCTTTCTGGACATGTTTTCTTTAGTTTTAGATGCAAATTTTGGGGATTGGGGGGCAAAATTTGTGTTTGGCCCTATATTTTAAGAGTTAGCACCAGCTATGTCTGGGTCATTGGTACAGTATAAAAATATAGAAATTTTGGGCAGGGTGAAAATTCTTGCCCCTCCCATAATAACGGCATATATAGCTCCTCGAACTTCTCTTGAACAATTTGAGTCTACACCTCAAAAGGAAGCTGCACACCAAATATCGAGTCTCTGCTACTGCTGGTTCACGAGAAGATTTTTTAAGATTTAAGCACCCTTTTTGGGCATGGCCCTACTGAGGGGTGAGGCAACTTATTTGAAAATAAAAATGTGATGTCATAACAAACAATTATCTCAAATTTCACTTGAATCGATTCAGCGGTGGAGGAGAAGATGCAAACACCAATTTCACGGACGAAGTATGATGGTCGACGGACAGTGAGTGATCACTATAGCTCGCCTGACTTTCAGTCTGGTGGGCTAACAACCTGTAGACAGTGCTAAACGAATCTAGATCACCTGACCAGGTGGTGGTAACGGCTGACCGATCATGACCAAAGTAGGTCAGTCTCATCTAGACATCATACTACATTATCCTTGCAAGTTGCAATGAAATCACTTCATAAATGTGAACTGTAGACTGATAGACAAATCTAGGTTATGTGCCCATGCGGCCATCACAGTTGACAGACCACTGCGGAAATAGGATGTTCTCATCTAGACATTATACAGAGTCATCCTACCAAGTTACAATGAAATCCCTTCATAAATATGACCTGTAGACCAGGCTAAAGGTTTTTGGTCCCACACAACCATCACAGTTGACCGATCGTGACCAAAAGGGGACATTCTCTTCTAGACATGACCTCGAACCTGCATATGAAATTTCGTGATGATCAGACAAGAACTATGGGATGTAGAAATCCCTTCATAAAAACAACCGGTACTAGTGCAAAAGGAATCTAGGTCCCCTGACCAGATGGCGGTAATGGCTGACGGATCATGACCAAAACAGGAGAGTCTCATCTACACATCATACCAAGTTATTCTACCAAGTTACAATGAAATTGCTTCACAAATATGAGCTGTAGACTTTGCTAAGCAAATCTGGGTCACATACCTGTGAGACCATCATGGTTGACCGATCACAGCCAAAATAGGATGTTCTCATCTAGACATTATGGCAAGTCATCATACCAATTTACAATGAAATCCCTTCATGAATGCAAGCTGTAGACTGTGCAAAAGGAATCTAGTTAACGTGCCCCTGTGGACGTCACAGTTGACTGAACCGGACCAAAATAGGATGTTCTCATCTAGACATTATACAGAGTTATCTTATGTAAGTTACAATAAAATCTCTTCATAAATGTGACCTGTAGACTGTGCTGAAGGTTTTCGGGTTTCAGGTCTGCACGGCCATCATGGTTGACCGATCACGACCAAAAGGCTACGTTCTCATCTTGACATTATACAGAGTCATTCTACCAAGTTACAAAGAAATCTCTTCATAAATATGACCTGTAGACTGTGCTAAACGTTTTCGGGTTTCGGGTTTGTCACAGCCATCACAGTGGATGGATCGCAACCAAAAGGGGACATTCTCATCTACGCATGACTTCAAACCTGCAATTTCGTGATTATCAAACAAGAACAGCGAGGTGTAGCCTGTGCTAAAGAAAATGTGAACAGACTCACAGGCTTACAGACTCAGAGACTAACAGACTTCCACAAGCATGATGGTCAAGTTAAGCAAAAAACTTAGGTTTCTCAGTTATTTTGAGGTATGCAGCTCTTAAAAAGGTGGAACGGCACATTTTCGTTCATTGGATCACTTGTAACTTTCTAAACATTTTAATTTTGAGTGATGTATGGTTTGAGTGAAAAAAAAAGTACAGCTGACTGAGTCCAGTATTCGGGACAGCATAATATATAAAAATATTCCATACACAAGAAAATATTCTGTATTTAAAACAATTATTTGGATAAGTGAACTAAATTAATGAGAAACATACACCCTCACACCATTTTAAATTGCAGGAAAAGTGTGTTGTAATAAGACCATACACAAAAAATGTATACAAATTATATTATTTTTAAGGCCAAATTATTTTGTGTACATACGACAGTTCTCAAGTCTGTTTCAATAGGTACTTTAATGAAATTGTGACACCTTCAAGCAGGGTAGAAAGCTACAATAAACCCACAAAAAGGGGAAGAGGGTAAAACATATAAAATGTTAAGTCACTCGGAGAATGTATAAAACAGGTGAGCACACTTATTGAACTTCCATGTATCAGTTATTGAACTTCCATGTATCAGTTAACCAATTTACAAATGTGTTGCCTTTAGTCAACCGATGGGTTGACTTGACCAATGTAACATTTGAACTTTTTCTCTCAATTAAAATTGAAGTTTATAGTTTTTGGAATGCTAAGCATTGCCATTAGCTAAGCAGTGACTTCAAGACTTGATTAGAAGCCACTGCCAAGGTAATATGTCTATTTTAGCAGGATCTCCTCAAGATTGTATGTTAAGGGTAACTGTTCTGAGGACACAAAAATGGGAAATGAGCCTTTTAGGGTTAAAATTACAGTCTTTAGTGGTGATTCAGTAATAATGATTTAACATAATAATGGTTTAACTTTACAGCGTTTCTACACCTTTGGAACTCTGAGAAGTGGTGCATTCAATGAAATAATAAAACAGCATGTCCGTTTGTTTTTTTCAAAATTGTTGCTCGGCCCAAATAATCAGTGCAACATACCACTCAGAAGTCATTTTGAACTTCCAACTTATAGATATTAATCCTTGTTGTCACCATTTATCAATATTTACAAATTTCAAGGACTTTATCCACTTGATAAAAACCGTGGAGCCAAATATGTCTTGGTATTAACTTTTGCATACTGCTGGTGGATATTCCTGCCCAAAGCACAGAATCTCTTGCCTCTGAAATAAGTATGATTTGGGCACATTTAACTAAATTTCTCTCTTGTATATTGAATAGATTTTTTGACAAGTGATTTCTTTCGTTAAATTTAGATGAATTTTTAATCAAATCTAGTCATGGCTACTTCACAGCAGCCATGACAAGACTTGATGAAAAATGGATTGAAAATACTCAGTGGGTTAAGAGTTAATGGAGTAACTTTGTTCTGAACAATTTTTGTTATAGTTTACAACTGAGTACCAACTGACACTCTCCAAAAAAATTATTATAAAATAACCGGAAAAAATTATCACTATCAAAGAGTCTCAACTCTACAGTTAATGAAACAAACTCTAGCAATTATTTGAGGTTTTCTGGGGTAGAAGGTAATGATGTCATTATGGTGACTAATAATTTAATTTACTAGTTGGAAGTACTAAATGAAAGTGTCAATGACACTGTAGCTTAACTTGTCTGTGTGTTGTGTTTGATGAAAAGGATAATGTTCAATGTTTATGAAAGGATTATGAAATAAGACAAGAATTGAGATAATTGGGAATATGTTAATTTCTGTTCCCTGTATGCTGTGTTTTAATAAAAATAATATGAGGTGTACACTGTATTACAGATGGGGGTGGGTTAATATGACCTCATAGTTAACGTATGTCAACGAAAGTTACCAAGTTACAGTGAAATTATTCCAAAATGAGTCATCCTATCAAGTTACATTGAAATCCCTTCATAAATATGGCCCATAGACTGTGCTAAAGGTTTTCGGGCTTCAGGCCTGTGTAGCCATGACGGTTGATCGATTATTACTAAAAGGGGACGTCCTCATCTCAACATTATACTGAGCCATTCTCCTAAGTTACAATGAAATCCCTTCACAAATACGACCTGTAGTCTGTACTAAAGATTTTCGGGTTTTGGACTCGGGAAGCCATCATGGTTGAATGATCGCAACCAAAAAGGGACATTGTCATCTGGGCATCATCTGGAGTGATCCTAGGAAGTTACAATGGAATCCCTTCATAAATATGACCTGTAGACTGTACTCAAGGTTTTTGGGCTTCGGGACCCTGAAGCCATCACAGTTGACCAATCACGACTAAAAGGGGATGTCATCATCTAGACATTATATGGAGTCAACCTAACAAGTTACAATGAAATCCTTACATAAATACAACCAATAGACTATGCTAAAGGTTTTGGGATTTTGAGCTCGGGCAGCCATCAAGGCTGAATGATTGCAACCAAAAGGGATGTTCTCATCTAGACATTATTTGGAGTCATCCTACCAAGTTACAATGAAATCACTTCATAAGTATGACCTGCAGACTGTGCTAAAGGTTTTTAGGCTTTGGGCTACTGTAGCCGTCACAGTTGCCCAAACACGTCCAAAAAGGGACGTTCTCATCTAGACATTATATAAGTCAACCTACAAGGTTACAATGAAATCCCTTCATAAATATGACCTGTAGACTGTGCTAAAGGTTTTCAGGCTTCGGGCAGCCATCATGGTTGAATGGCCGCAATCAAAAGAGGACATTCTCATCTGGGCATCATCTGGAGTGATCCTACGAAGTTCCAATGAAATCCCTTCATAAATATGACCTGTAGACTGTGCTCAAGGTTTTCGGGCTTCGGGCCCCTGTAGCCGTCACAGTTGACCAATCACGACCAAAAGGAGATGTCATCATCTAGGCATTATATGGAGTCAAACTAACAAGTTACAATGAAATTCTTCCATAAATACGACCTACAGACTATGCTAAAGGTTTTTGGGCTCAGGCAGCCATAAAGGCTGAATGATCGTGGCCAAAGGGGGATGTTCTCATCTAGACATTATTTTGAGTCAACCTACCAAGTTACAATGAAATCCCTTCATAAATATGACCTGTAGACTGTGCTAAAGGTTTTCGGGCTTTGGCAGCTATCATGGTTGAATGATTGCAACCAAAAGGGAAATTCTCATCTAGGCATCATCTGGAGTGATCCTACGAAGTTACAATGAAATCCCTTCATAAATATGACCTGTAGACTGTGCTCAAGGTTTTTGGGCTTCGAGCACCTGCAGCCGTCAAAGATGCACAATCACGTCCAAAAGGGGACTTTCTCATCTAGACATTATATGAAGTCAACCTACCAAGTTACAATGAAATTACTCCGTAAATATGACCTGTTGACTGTGCTAAAGGTTTTCGGGTTTTGGGCTCGGGGAGTCGTCACGGTTGACAGATCGCGACCAAATGGGGAATTTCTCATCTGGGCATCATCCGGAGTCATCCTACCAAGTTACAATGAAATCCCTCCATATTAAATATGACCCGCAGACTGTGCTAAAAGTTTTGGGGTTTTGGGCTTGGGCAGCCATCACGGTTGACTGATCATGACCAAAAGGGGACGTTCTCATCTAGGCATTATACAGAGGCATCCTACCAAGTTGCAATGAAATCCCTTCATAAATACGACTTGTAGACTGTGCTAATGGTTTTCGTGTTTTGGGCTCGGGCAGCCATACCGGTTGACCGATCGCCACCAAAAGGGGACATGCTCATCTAGACATGACCCCAAACCTGCATATGAAATTTTGTGATGATCAGACAAGAACTATGGGGTGTAGTTTGTGCTAAAGGAAAATGTGAACAGACTCACAGACTTCCGCATGCATGGTGGCAATAGTTTATCTTGACTTTGTCAAGTTT
This sequence comes from Pictodentalium vernedei, assembly GCA_031216915.1. Classification (NCBI taxonomy): domain Eukaryota; kingdom Metazoa; phylum Mollusca; class Scaphopoda; order Dentaliida; family Dentaliidae; genus Pictodentalium; species Pictodentalium vernedei. The sequence continues at coordinate 746,182,660 of CM062295.1, forward strand.
AGCTAAAAATGTAATTATTATTTACTTACTAATGTGTTTATGATAGAAAGAAGTAAGTTCAGTGTTTCCAAACGGAAACTGATATCTTCCCAGTGACAGTCAACAACAACACATGGTTTAGTATTGCCCCATGGCAGGAAATAATAGTGACAACCATCAAATACTGCATTAGTAGGCTGTGTGGTTGATGCAGATGGTGTTGTATTCTCATCCAATTTGTTTCCATAGTTACCTGAAAATAAAAATGGCATCTTAGATTAGGCTACACAAAGTAGATCTTCTGTTTCTCAGGCCATTATCTGTGAAATTCCATGCGGGCGAGCAATTTTTAATTTTATTTTTTATTTCAGTAATTACTTCTTAACCATCAAAAGTTCATGTTTTTAGTTCAAGTTTCAGGCCTCATAATCTACAGAATAGCATGGGTGGTGGTGTATTTCATCCCTTGAGTGCAAGAAGGCTTTGCAATGCTTGAGCATTGCAAAGCCTTCTTGCACTCAAGGGACAAATTCACCAATTGTTTTAACTTGGGTAAAATATCAGACATAAACCATTTAATTTTAATTTTTTAAAGTTTAAATTGGTTATAAAAAGAAAGCATGCGGCAGCCAAAAGGACACATGCGAGAGGGCCTGAGAAACAGATTTTTAAAATTTTTTAGGCCTTACTTGCAGTTGAATTCAGTGAGTGATGAAAACTGAAAAATGATAACTTTTGAATTAACTGTGAAAGGAGAGCTGCGAAAGGTTGCTTTTAAGGCTGTCACGAATGATCGAAAAATTGATCAACCGTCGATTGAGGTCATAATCAACGATTTATTTCAATGATCGATTATTTGACTGGGCATGTGCTGTCATACTACCTTTTTGTTAAACAAAGAGGAAATATTGATTCACATGCTATTGTTTCACATAAAGGACCTATTTCGACAACAAATGTGTGTGTGAACAGGGTTAAAACATAAAACCAATATATAACTTCAAGTCGCGGCACCACGTGAGTTAAAGTTAGCCGAAACCCAGTCATCATCGTATGCGTGATCACTCAGTTGAATTTGACCCTAGCTTTCGAAGTGTTCAAGTGTCAAACACCAATAAATAAATGAGTAAATAAATAAAATAAATCCCTGGAAAGATTGAGCCCCCCCCCCCCCCCCCCCCCAAAGGGAAAGCATTTTCGAACTGAACAGGGGCTGAATCATTATCATTCATGAGCCGAACTTTCCGGTTCCAGCATCAATGCCATTAGCGGTGATAACAATTTAACAAAAATAACATAACACTCAATGATGCCTTACTGTCAATGGCTACATTGTATTCTTTGCCAATAAGACATCGTCAAGTGTTGAGTTGTTTTTGTTTTTATCAATTTGATACTTGATAATCAATTTTAACATACGGAAGATAAGGAGGGAAAAACTTTGAAATGCCATGTTATTTTTAAAGTATGATGATTTATTTTGTTCTCCGACATATCGCAACCGGAAGTTTCATTTCCATGTGTAAAGCTTTGTTGACTTGAATTTCCCTAAGGCTAAATTCATAATCACTACACATCGAGCGCGGATGGTGCCATTAGTGAGTTTCGTATGCATTTTTCTATGATTTGAAATTTGAATCTATGCGATGTAGATTCTGATTTGTCAAATTTTCAAGGTTTGGTGTTCATTTGCTTCATTTACGATTAGGATATTTTAATTTTTAACCCCTCCCAAGTTATGTCATAGACGAAGTCCAACGAAACAAGACAGAAATATTAACCATAAATAATCAAATAACCGTCGATTTTTATGACAAAATAATCGATTATGAAAATCCATAATCGTGACAGCCTTTAAAGCAACCATAATTATATAGCAAATCCTATTAACCCTTTAACCAACACAAGAGGCCCCAGGGGGCCTGAGGGCGCTCACCTGACATGGTAGCCTAAATATCAACCCAGAGAATTGATTTCCACAAGTTGCATCTGCTCCTCCTAAGAAAAGCTGAAACCAAATATCCAAATATTCTGACCAGTGGATCTAAAAAACAGATTTTTAAAGAATATTCCTCATACTGAACTAAGTCATAATTCGGGCTCCCACAGGGAGCCCATATATGAACCCAGGGACTTGGCTTTAACAAACCTGAATCTCACACCCCTAAGGATTCTGCACACCAAATATCAAAACATTCCGACTGCTGGATCTGAAGAAGAAGATTTTTAAAGAAAATTCCTCATTTTGAACCAAGTTACAATTCGAGCTCCCACAATCAGCCCAAATATGGACCTAGGGACATGGCTTGAACAAACTTGAATCTTACCCCCCTAAGGATGCTGCATAAAAAATATCAAAAGCATTCATCTGCTGGATCTGAAGATTTTTAAAGAAAATTCCTCATTTTGAACTAAGTTGTCATTCAGGCTCCCATAGTGAGCACAAATATAAACCAAGGGACTTGGCTTCAACAAACTTGAATCTCAGCCCCCAAGGTTGCTCCATGCCAAATATCAAAACATTCCAACTGCTGAATCTGAAGAAGAAGATTTTTAAAGAAAAATTCCTCATATTGACTAAGTTATAATTTGGGCTCCCACAGGGAGCCCACATATGGACCCATGGACTTGGCTTTAACACACTTGAATCCCCCCCTCCCCCCAAGGATGCTACTCACCACATATCAAAACATTCGGACTGCTGGATCTGAAGAAGAAGATTTTTTAAGAAAATTCCTCATTTCGAACAAAGTTACAATTCAAGCTCCCACAGTGAGCCCAAATATGGACCTAGGGACATGGCTTGAACAAACTTGAATCTCACCCCCCTGAGGATGCTGCATACCAAATATCACAAGATTCTGCCTGCTGGATCTTGAGAAGATGATTTTCAAAGAAATTTACCTGAAATGCACTAAGTTCGAATTTGGGCTTCTATCGTGAGCCCAAATATGAATCTAGGGAGCCGATTTGAACAAAATAGAATCAGATCCACCCCACAATGTTGCATACCAAATATCAAAAGATTCTGCCTGATGGATCTGGAGAAGAAGATTTTTTAAGAAATTTGCCTGAAAAGCACTAAGTTCAAATTTGGGCTCCTATACTGAGCCCACATATAAACCCAGGGAGCCGATTTGAACAAACCTGAATCAGATCCACCCCACAATGTTGCATACCCAATATCAAAAGATTCTGCCTGCTGGATCTGGAGAAGAAGATTTTTCAAGAAATTTGCATGAAATGCACTAAGTTCGAAATCGGGCTCCTATACTGAGCCCAAATATGAACCCAGGGGGCCGATTTGAACAAACTTGAATCAGATCCACCCTCCAATGTTGCATACCAAATATCAAAAGATTCTGCCTGCTGGATCTGGAGAAGAAGATTTTTTAATGTTTTTCCCATTGCCTACAGTGTTAAAAAGTGCTGACTCAGCACTTTTTCAAAGTCCCGAAACTGTACCCTATGATAAAACCGATGGCAATTTTTTTTTTACCAATTCTTTCTGTTGGTCCTAAGGAAGCTTCACACCAAATAAAAATTCTCGGTGCCGTGCAGTTTTGGAGATATGGACGTTTTAATTTTTTTCTATTTTTAGCTCCTGCGGTTCCCATGGGGCTACGGGAAAAAAAAAATCAGCATAAATTAGGTACTTATGACCCAATAAGCCCTCACATAAAATTTGGTTCAAATTAGCCTCTCGGTTTGGAAAATAGAAATTTTGGGCGGGGCCCCTCCCATAATGACGCCAAGTATAGCCCCACAAACTTCTCTTGAACAAATCTGAGTCTACACCTCAAAAGGAAGCTGCACACCAAATATCAAGTCTCTGCTACTGCTGGTTCATGAGAAGAAGATTTTTTAAGATTTCAGCACACTATTTGGGTTTGGCCCTACCCACGGGCGGGGCAACTTGATTTGAACAAAATCAAATTGCGATGTCATAATAAACTATTATCTCAAATATCAATTAAATTGGTTCAGCGGTTTGGGAGGAGAAGACGCAAACACCATGTTCACGGACGACGGACGGCGGACGACGGACGGCGGACGGTGAGTGATCACTATAGCTCTCCTGACTGAAAGTCAGGTGAGCTAAAAAAGGATATCAAAATTTATCATTTTAATTATTGTTTTTTTAAAATTTAAACAAAATCATATTACAGTAAAACCTGTCTTGAGAGACCACCCATCTTGAGAGACCACATCTGCGAGGTACCGATTGGTTTTACTCTATAATGGACCTGCTATGGGAGACCACCTGCCTGGTGAGACCACCTGTCTTGAGAGACCACTGTGACCTGGTACCAACTTGTATTTTTATGCCATAATAGACCTGTCTTGAGAGACCGCCCCTTTGAAGACTGAAACCATGACAAAAGCTTTTTACCTGTTGTGGAATTGGAAAATCCATTGTGGTTATACTAACATAATTAAAAGTATTAAAAGCTCTTAATTGGGTTTCAATTGCTAACTCATTAAAGATTGAGATGTTCTTATAAGATCCCTGTGAAAAGATTAGGATAATTGCTGAATAAACTATTTCATACATACCTGAAATGTGACAGATAGGAATAAAAATAAATTTGTGTTGAAAATCTTTTTGTAACAAATTGAAATGGACTGTTATAAAAATTATAAAAATAAGTTAGTGTTGAAAATCTTCAATGAAGATTTTCAACACTAATTTATTTTTATAATTTTTATAACAGTCCATTTCAATTTCTTACAAAAACTTCATAAAAAAGAACTACAAAGTAATTACAAAAATCCATTCTTCTCCATTTCTGAATTTTGTGGTTGGTGATTCACTGACTTGAGAAAACCTGAAACCTGTTATGAGAGACCACCTGTCTTGAGAGACCACTTTTGTGTGGCCCAAAGGGCAGTCTCTCAAGACAGGTTCTACTGTACATACATTCTATAATAAATGAAAACAAACCCATAAACCAGGGTCTCAATGAGCCCATGTCTCTCTCAAGTGATTAACTTGCCCAAACCGAACTAGAATGATGTGATAAATATTGCTAGACTCTTAATTCCACTAAGAAAGCATGCTGTTCATACTGAAATCATGATATAGCCCTAGATGTTCAAAGTGACCTTACACCCAAGAATGAACAAAGTCAGAACAATGAGGTGATGGGGTAACATAGTTTCCAAAAGAAAAGTAAAGATTGAATTTATCGTTACATTTGGTTGGAAAGATTAAATTTGTGTTATTATAAACACAACTCATTCGGAATAATAACTAGAGTGCATTGTCACAGTGCCGAAGCTGCGACGATTCGTGCAACGCCAATGATGTTTTAAAACTTGTTAGTGACAAAAAAACTTGTTGGTGACAAGTCTATAAATGTGACAGAAATTATCTGAATGACATGCACTATTGAGAGGGTGTAGACATCATGAAGATACATTTGCATATCAAGTATGGTGTCATTCCATCAAGTATTTCAGGAGTTATGGTGTTTTATAAACTCGTTGGTGACAGACCGACCAACAGACAGACCAACATTGACACATATACAGCTGCTCGTCGCAGCTAAAAATAATGATGACCTGGCTCGATGTGGACATTGGATAGTCTCCCCTTGGAACCAATGTGTCAAAGTGGTCCTTGAGGAGAAGACAATCAGGAATAAACACCTCATAATTTTTCTAGCAGCTATCGTAGCCAGATTTACTAACATTACCTGAAGGTTAACAATACAGCATAGATTACATCAATGCCAATGAAATAAGAGGGATGCTTATGAACTGAAATAGTTACTTTGACAATCATTATGTTAACTGTACCAAAAAAAGAGTTCCATATCACTTGCAAAAAACCACTGAAAAAGAAGGCTATATTACGACAGCTGAAGGATGCTCCCGAATATGAGTCGAAATGATAAGGCATGACTGTGATAGTATGTAATACTTTGGAGAGAACTCAAATAATTCCAAGCATTTATTTCCACATCATACTTTACCAATGAAACCGAACTTGTTTACCACAGTAAACAAGCACGGTTCCACTTCCTGGAGTTCCCACAAGAGTTTGTTTAAACAAACTCGAATCGTAATGCATAAGACTTGCAAAGCAAATTCCATACCACTGCAGACACTGGTTCATAAAATTAAGCCCAATGGGAGTAGCTCCTTGGTCTGAACAAAATTGAAGTATTGTCATCATAAGGATGACGTGTGCCAAGTTTGATTGGATCCAGTTCCATCATTTTCTCTGAAGAAGTCAGAAATGCAAACGTTTGCAGCTGTAAGAACACAGACATTGGACACCAAGTGATGGCAATAGGCCACATTTACTTTAAAATAGGTGAGCTAAGTATGGAAACATTTGGACCCTTAACTGGTAAAGTGCTGGAAGCCCATATTTGGGTTTTTATTCTGAAGTGCGTGTACCACAACTTAAAGGCTTCATATTCAGTTGCTGTGCTTCATATTATCTTTGAAGAGATATTATTTATTCAGTAAGGATTTGTCTTGTTACAATTCATGGGATTGTGCCTGGGCACTCTCCCATAAACTGCAACAAGTCAAATACATGTGAACAAATTCTGATAGTCAAAAATAATTTAGCACTCTATTTATTATTTATTTATTATGGTTTAACGACACATTAATAGCCAGGGTCACATCATGTCGGTGACGGTTTTACGGGTGGAGGAAGCTGGAGTACCCAGAAAAAACCACCGAGCAACAACGACCAGCTGTCAGCTCTCCAACATCATAACTCTGAACACTGCACCGCGACACAGGCAGGGTTAGATTGGTTGAAGACATGCATGCGCACCATCGACGTGAAGTACGTCTTAGTACACAGCGTCATCATGCTCCCATGCAGGCAATCAGGGTTAAGTGCCTTGCCCAAGGACACAACATGGGAGCACGAATCAGTCGCTGAAATGGTCACCCATCCAACTACTAACCGCGCTTGACGTTGCTTAACTTCGGTGAGCTGACGAGAACCAGTTACCGCGATACCATCGCGCCCCTTAGCACTCTACTAGTTAAGTTACTTCCATTTCCCCCAGCATTAAAGGTGTCCAGATACTCAGTTTGAACACATAATTTTCAGCAAACTTGATTACAACATTCCAGAGCAATTCTCACATCAAAAAAAAGGTATTCTATCTTACTAGTTTAAGAGGAACACTGTTTGAAGTATTTGAGCATTTTACTGGATATGGGATCTCAGGAGGCTACCAATGACATGACTGGGGATAAAAACTTGTTTTTTTTTATTTTCAGTCTATCAGGGCAGTGTGTAAAATGGTATCCATCCCAGCACGTCCCCTTTATTGAAACTGGAAACTTCATTTGAATAGACTTAATTTTCTGCTCATGAGGATGCTGTATACTAAATATAAAGTCAGTGCCCTTTCTGGTTCTTAACTAGTCGTTTTCTGGAAGTCTATATCTGGGCTTTATTCTGAAGTGAAGGTACCACAACTTCAAAAGCTTTATGTTCTCTTCAAGTGCTTTATATTGTGTTTGAAGTGAAATGCTTTTATCTCTTTAGATTTAACTTGCTAAAATGTATGGGAGAACGACTGAAGACACTCTTCCATAAATTGTAATGAGGCAAAGACATGTGTACAATTATTTATTTATTTATTTAATGGTGTTTAAGGTCACACACATATATACAATGGCAAATCATGACCATGACAGTTTTACAGGTGGAGGAAGCCAGAGTACCCGGAGAGAACCACCGAGCATCAACGAGTAATCGTGACCGTGACAGTTTTACAGGTGGAGGAAGCCAGAGTACCCAGAGAGAACCACCGAGCATCGACGAGCAACTGTCAGCTCCTCAATATTCTAACTCTGTTCAAGCTCCACTCAAGCAGGGTTACAATGGTTGAAGGCATGAGAACCACTGATGCCTTAGTACACGACGTCATTGTGCCCCCATGTAGGCAACCGGGATAAAGTGCCTTGCCCAAGGACACAAAGTGGGTAGTCCGGACAGAGATCGAACTCAGGACCTCTAGCACAGAAGTCCAACACTCTACCACTGAGGCATCGCACTCTCGACATGTGTACAAATTGGTAAAGTAATTTAGCACTCTCAGTTAACCTGTAGCACTCTGGTAAAATTTTCTCCAATTACTCCGTTTTTCTCTTTTTTAACTATGAATTTAACCAATTATATCTTGTTTGACAGAGCTCACTGAGCTCTGTCAAACAAGGTATATTTCATTAAATATCAAACTGCATTATGGGAAATATTTGCAGCTGAAAACGTTACCATTTTGACATCAGAGTGCAGAGGTTTAAGAAAAATGGGTTTATTTTAAATATGGGGTATTTTTGCTGAACCCCATGAGTACAGCAACTTTATTTGAGCACAGCTGAATTTCAATATGATAAACAAAACAGCAACCGACAGATATTGGTGTTTGATGTCACTTTCAGCAGCAAAACTTATATCATGACAATAAACCAAGTATAAAGAGACCTTGTCATTGAAAATCTGCCTCATCACTCCTTTTTTTACCAGGAAACCTTTCCAGTGACATTGTTTTATGACAGAGCTCATTGAGGTCTGTCAAACAAGATATAGTTGATTAAATTTGCAATAGCAGTGTGGGGAATTTTCTTGGCTGAAAACATTGGTTTTTCCACAGAATAGTTTAAGAACTTAAATTAATAAAAAACAGCAACACAGAGCATTGTATATGCCCCCTCCTGCAGTACCATGGATAACATATGGGACTCATTGGAATGGTGGCATTTCTCAAGATGGCATAAATATCTGCCATGCTGAACCAACACACACTCATGAAGACTAACTTGGTGAAACTTCCCCTGCATGCCCATCCAACATGAGCATTATAAAGATTATTAAATTTTCTGTCGTCATTCAATACAAAATATTCCCACTGACAAAAAACAATGCAGAAAGTTCATACAGACAATTTTTCTAAGTCTAACAAGAGGCATAACTGAGGTAAGTATGCATGGTGCATAACTGAGGTAAGTATGCATGGGGCTTAACTCAGGTAAGTATGCATGGACAGAACACACAATATATGGATAACCTTTCCCCCATGCCAGTCTATCACCATTTATTTATTTATTGGTGTTCAAAGTCACATACTTTGGCACAATGGCTAATCATGACTGAAACATGGATACAAGTTATAATGTAAAAGGTTAATTTTGTTATTTTTCTACATCCTACAAGGGCCATAGCTCTGGTAGGAATGGGTGGACAAAATCCGCGATTTGTGGATATCATTTCCCCCATGCTAGTCTATCATTGTTCCAAAGGACACCAAAATTCGACAACCAAAGCATGAGTTATAATACAAAATGTTTGTATGGATGGACATTTTTACACGTTCTTACTTGTGGGGTTTTCCCCCATGTTAAACCCTAACCCCACAAGGTCAAAAAATTAACCCCACAGTGCAAAAAATAACCCCACGAGTGGCCACTGTACTAACCCAACCCCACAATTACCACTGACCCTAAATTGTAAAACCCACACTGTACCTCTGCTAAGCCTGGACAGACGGACGGATGGACAGACATATGGACAGAGACCCTCACTATATACCCTCTGACCCTTCTAAGTAGATTGGGGCATAATAAAAAGCCCCCTTCATCACCAAAAAACAAGACATTTTTAGTAGGCCTTAGTAATAAAATTGATGTTTTGTGAGGAGACTTCGCTGGTGTATATAGAAGAGAAGAAAATTACAATGGTAGCTTTCTATCTCATTTCAAGAATAATCATGAGCTCTTGAGTCCAAATGTATTATTTGTTAAATAAAATGTACAGAATGTAAAAATGAAATATACCCATGCTGACTTCAAACTCCACGGGAGCATCTACAGCATTAATCATGGTGGCATATAAAAAGGCAGCATGCAGTCTGTATTTTCTTCTTCTCATAAATTTCTGAAGAAAAAAAAAATAAATACATGTTCATTCAGTAAGTTTATTAACATTGACAACTATATTTTTAATTTTTAACTGCATAGCAATCCAAAAAAAAATATCAACTATAGTAGACCAGGCTTCATCTTTGGTTGTACTTTAACAACTCATTTCCAATTTTGATCCACTATTTTACCCTCCTGCAAATTATTGTTAAAATATCAAAATTTAAAGCAGTGAATTTTTCGCATCACATAACTATAAATGTAACCATTGCACTCTTGTTGCTGTCAAACAAAACTGAATTGATTAAACTTCTAATTGCACTGTGGGAAGCATTTGCTTCTTAAAATTTTTATAATTTGACACCAGAGTACATGAATGTCAAATTTGATTTCTCTGCCTGTGTTTCACAACTGTGTATTTCAGCATTTTTAAAGCAGATACTTAACCCTTCACCCAACACAGAGAATATCAAAATTAATTATTTTATTTACTATTTTTTTTAAAGTTTGAAAAACATTTCAACAAAACCATATCATGTGACCTCTCATTAGAATGAGCTCAATGAACTCATTCTAAGAGAGGTCAGATGATATGGTTTTGTTGAAAAATTTTAAATAGAGGTGTGACTGTCCCAGATGGGTCTGTTCATACACCCCTCGCCGCCATGATTATTCTTAGACTAAAAGTGGCACAACTCTGGTAAAAAAAAGTCCATTCAAAACTATAATCACAGATGCACAGGTTCCCATGGAAGTGAACATCCTTACCAAGTTTCAAAGGAATCAACCCATAAATATCTCAAATCTCCGGACAAAATTCAGGCATTCTAAGATGAAAAGGGGCATAACTCTGGCAAGAAATATAATCGCAGGAGTACAGGTTGCCATGGTGGTAAACATCCTTACCAAGTTTCAAAGGAATCAACCCATATTTATTTATTTATTTATTGGTGTTTAAGGTAACATAGTTAGGCACAATGGCTAATCATGACCGTGACAGTTTTACGGGTGGAGGAAGCCGGAGTACCCGGAGAGAACCACCGAGCAACGACGAGCAGCTGCCAGCTCCCTAACATCGTAACTCCACCTGCAGCACAGGCAGGGTTAGATTGGTTGAAGACATGCCCACCATCGACGTGCAGTATGCCTCAGTACACGGCGTCATCGTGCCACCATGTGGACAATCGGGGTTAAGTGCCTTGCCCAAGGACACAACGTGGGAGACCGAATCAATCACTCAGACAGTCACCCATCCATGAATCAACCCATAAACATCCGAGAAAATCTCCGGACAAAATTAAGGAATTCTAAGATGAAAAGGGGCATAACTCTGGCAAAAAAGTCCGATCAAAACTGTAATTGCAGGTGCACAGGATCCCATGGTGATAAACATCCATACCAAGTTTCAAAGGAATTGACCCATAAACATCTGAGAAAATCTCTGGACAAAATTCAGACATTCTAAGAAGAAAAGGGACATAACTCTGGCAAAAAAATTCTGATCGAAACTATAATCGCAGGTGCACAAATTCCCATGGTAGTAAACATCCCTACCAAGTTTCAAAGGAATCAACCCAAAAATAACCAAGAAAATCTCTAGGCCTGCTTTTTCAAGACAAAAAGGGGCATAATTCTGGCAAAAATAATCCAACCTGAACTATTATCACAGGTGCACAGGTTCCCATGGTGGTGAACATCCATACCAAGTTTTGAGCAGATTGGTCCATAAACATCTGAGAAAATCTCCAGACAAAATTATGTCTATGGAAGGACAGACAGATGGATAAAGTGATTGCAGTATACCCCCCCCCCCCCCCCCCCCCCCCCCCACACACACCTCGTTGCGGAGGGTAGAAAAAATAATATTTTTCAGCTGCTCAATTTGCAAATTGCGTGGGTGGATGCAGGCAATTTGTTAGGTAAAGGGTTAATTTCTTTTCATTTTATCACATGAGAACCAGCTGAATAGACAGCAGATGGTGTATACATACACGAAAAATGAATCCTAAATGGTCTGTGTCTTCCAGATCAGACTGACTGTGGATTCACTCATTATTCCGAGGGAGAAAAATTGTTGATACGTGTGGTATTTAACCTTGTGTACCAATGAACATTGTGATCATATTGGCTACTACGGTAAACAGTAATGGAATGTTCAAATGCAATATTTATCTACGAGTTAGGTTTAATTCACTTATTTTTGGTCTTTTGTAATTCAGTTTTTCAAAATGCTTGGTTCTTGTCAAAAAATAGCATTTCAATAATTGTCATTTGTGCATTGTTTATTGGGGTTTTAACCCTTTACCCAACGAATCGCCCGCATCCACCAGCGTAATATGCAAATTCAGCAGTTGAAAAAATATTATTTTTCAAAAAATTTCAACAAAACCATATCATGTGACCCCTCGTTGGAACGAGCTGGTTTTGTTGAAATTTTTTGAAAAATTTACAAAAATGATATTTAAAATAATAAATTTTGATATCGTCTGCATTGGATAAAGGGTTAACAACACTTTCAACAGCCAGGATCATAACATGGTAGATAGTTTTATAAGAAGCCAGAGAAACTGGAGAGAACTACAGATGGAGAATAGCTATCGGACTCTACAATTTAATTTTCTACCGCACGAAAAACAAGAGCTCACGTATCGCTGAAGCAATACAATGTCCCCTATTGGACTAATGAGCATTGATAATTCAGCATGAATTCCGTTGAAGCTTTTCCCCAAATGTTTGGAAAACTGATATTTTGGCGCTTTTCCATATTTCCAAGAGCCATAACTCACATAAGAATAATGCAATCAGCATGAAACTCAAACTTGATCTGTAAGTCATCGTTCTATAGTAGCTTACCAAGAATTAAAACATTCGGTTGAAGCATTTCCAAAAAAAAGTCCGGAAAACTAAAGTATAACTGACAGACTGACTGACAGACTGACGGATGGATGGACAGAATGCAAATGAAACTTGATCTGTAAGTCATCGTTCTATAGTAGGTTATCAAAAATGAAATCATTCCGCTGAAGCGTTTTTAAAAAAAGTCCAGAAACTGATATTTTGGCGCTTTTCCATATTTCCAAGGGCCATAACTCACAAAAGAATAATGCAATCAGCATGAAACTTGAACTTGATCTGTAAGTCCTCGTTCTATAGTAGTTTACCAAAAATGAAATCATTCCGTTGAAGCGTTTCCAAAAAAAAGTCCGGAAAACTGATATTTTGGCGCTTTTCCATATTTCCAAGGGCCATAACTCACACAAGAATAATGCAATCAGCATGAAACTCAAACTTGATCTTTAAGTCATCGTTCTACAGTTGGTTACCAAAAATGAAATCATTCGGTTGAAGCATTTCCAAAAAAAGTCCGGAAAACTAAAGTGTGACTGACAGACTGACAGACTGATGGACTGACAGACTGATGGACTGACAGACTGATGGATGGACAGAGTGCAAACCTATAGTCCCCTCCGGCGATGACGGTAGGGGACTAACAAGCATAAGCCACAAGATAGCAAAATCCCCCATCCACAAAGAGTGAAGCAGATCAAAATGTTTAGGAAAAAAATACAAGATCATCTTACAATGTATGCCAATAGCAGGTTTCGCGAAAATCTGATTAGGTGATCAGGCTAAATTATTTTTGGTCGGAATTTTTTTTTGGAAATGTTCTTACTTTAACCCTTTACCTAACATGAAAAGCAGACGATACTTGCAAAAAAAAAATTCTTGAACAACTAATTTTTTTCATTTTTTGTCTCAAAAACATAGGTTATGACCCCTCGTTGGAACGAGCTCAACGTTCCAACGAGGGGTCATAACCTATGTTTTTGAGACAAAAAATGAAAATATTTTGAAAATTAATTGGCGATTTTTGAGAATAGCGCTGGCCGGTTTTGGCCGTTACTTTGGGTAAAGGGTTAACATTTATGGGCAAGCACCTACAGGCACTCTCCCATAAATTGTAAAAAGGCAAATCCTTAGAGACTAGATAATTTCACAGAGTCATTTTGAAACAAACACCAAGCTTACAACAAATAGAGGCACAACTCCTATGAAAGCCGAGTAAATTTGCTGAATATAGAACTTGACCAAGTTCTTCTCAAAATGTATGCCTTTAGCAAGTTTCGTGAAAACCTGATTACATTTGTTCAGTTTATTGCACTCAGCTCAAACAAAAGGGGGGTAACTCCTACAAAAACTGAAGAAATTTGAGAATATCTTCTCACAAAGTATGCCTATAGTAAGTTTCATGAAAATCAGATTACATTTATTCAAATTATGGTGTTCACAAAGTCATTATGAGACAAACACCAAATTTCCAACAAAAATGGCATAACGCCTACAAAAAGCTTAGGAAATATGGCAGGGACCGACCTGGGCATGTGCCAGTGTGTATTTGGTTCTGAAACATCAGGACCTGGCTCTTAAATCTCAGAAATAGGCTTCTCAGTTTGTGCGTAACTTCTCAGATCATATTTTGATATTCTTTCGATGGATAATCGAGAGAGACACTCTTACATGTATTATATATATGATTATCATTTATCATTGTTGCAGAGTGCTTAAGTTAATACCTCAAGTCTTAATTACCAAGCATTAATCTTCACTGTGGTTTCTGATCAAGTCTTGGCTGCCTAAATAGGCAGCCAAGACTTGATCAGAAACCACAGTGAAGCTTAATGTTTGCTATTGTGTACTAAATGAAAATGATGATAGCTATTACATACTTGCAGTGTGTGTTACAAACAGCAGTGTGACTCTGTAAATTGAAATCTGGCGCATGAATTGAAAAAATAGGCTCCGAGGCTAGAGCGTATTTTAAATAGTCCTGATCGGTCCCTGTATGGGGAATATCGAACCTGACCGAAAGTTTCTCACAATGTGTGCCTGTAGCAAGTTTCATGAAAATCTTCATGTTATCATGTTTACAATATGTATGGGCATACGCATGGGATCCATTTCTATATCCCGCACCAAACTTTGTTTAATAATAATAAACAAGAGGCCATAAGAGGCTTTGATCAATTATCTGATAAAATAATTGTTTAACTCTTAACCTGCTGAGTATTTTCTAACTATTTTTCATGAAATCTAGTCATGGCTGCTATGAAGCAGCCATGACTAGATTTGATGAAAAATGTATCTAAATTTAACTTCAAGAATTATTGGTGAAAAATTTTATACAATTAACAGGGGTAAAATTTAAATATGCCCAAACTATACTTATTTCAGCAGCAAGAGAAATCCTGTACTGGACATATCCACCAGCAGCATGCAAAGAGTTAAAGAAGGATTTAAGGCCACATTCAGCATCTACATGTTAACCCTTTACCTAACATGAAAAGCAGACGACACTTGCAAAAAAAATTCTTGAATAACTAAATTTTTTCATTTTTTGTCTCAAAAACATAGGTTATGACCCCTCGTTGGAACGAGCTCGACGAGCTCGTTCCAACGAGGGGTCATAACCTATGTTTTTGAGACAAAAAATGAAAATATTTTGAAAATTAATTGGCGATTTTTGAGAATAGCGCTGGCCGGTTTTGGCCGTTACGTTGGGTAAAGGGTTAATATAGGTAATCTATTTTAGCTAGGGAAATGGGAGTAGGAGGAGAAGGGTCTGCTGGGTAAACTACTACTTCTTTTTTTTTTTTTGGGGGGGGGGGGGGATGGTTGCTAAAACCACTAAAACCCCTTCAAAACTCTTTTTGAAGAAAAAATAAATCACCCAGTTGATCCCCTTCCCCCTCCCTCAACAGGGTGAAAGGTTTTTTGTGCATAAAACCACTAAAATTGATTGAATAAATGCATAAAACCACTCAAAAATCCTCCCAATCCTGTTCTCAAGCAAAAAATCAAAACATTTTGACCAACGGAGCCTCTTCCCACCCACCTCAAGAGGAACCCCATTTGAACAAACATTAATCTTATGTATTCACGTTAACATCTGACTGAAGTTCACCAGCTCTGTCATGCATTGGCACAGTTCATTTAAACAAATAGTACATTCTACAATGCATTCTGTACCCACCAAAATAAGTCATGCGTAATACTTTCAATAAACTTTAATCTAAGAGTTAAAGTAACGTTATATATAAACCAGAGGTTCAAGTGAGCCTAAAATGCTCACCTGGCTCAAATTGTCAAAATAGATGAGTGTATCAGTAAGTGATCAGCGGCAAGAGCAATTCTTTTGATTTGCTATGACACAACCAAAGGCAACTTTTTTTGGCCATTCATTTGTGCTGGTCCTAGGAAAGCTTCCTAGCAAGCTCTATTCTGTGAAGTATTAAAAAACAACCGAACAAAATTTTTTGTTTTGTTTTAAACTACAGTGGTTCTCTCAAGCCTCCCCCCCACCCCCCCCTCCCCCCCAAAAAAACAAATTTTAAAAAAAAGCAACTGAATCGATTTGAACAAACTTGAATTTGACACCCCTAGAGATGTTACATACCAAATATGAAAGAATTCTCACTGGTGGATCTGACGAAGAATTTTCAAGAAATTTTCTCATATTGCTCTAAGTTAAACTTTGGGCTTCAACAAAAAGCCCAAATATTAACCCAGGGACCTGATTTGAACAACATTCAATCTAACCCTCCCAGAGGTGTTGTACACCAAATATCAAAAGAATCTGACTGCTGGATCTGAAGGAGATGATTTTAAACGATAATTCCCCATACTGCACTAAGTAAATATTTGGGCTCCCTTGGGGAACCCAAATATTAACCCAGGAATTCGATTTAAACAAATTTGCGCCTTGGTCGTGCCTTGGCTTGCGTAGGACAAGTCTAGCGGCGTTGTTTTGAATGCGTTGCAAACTATTTATCTTTTCTATCGGTAGACTGCTCAGAAGCGAATTGCAATAGCCAACCTAGATAGGATGAAGGAGCTAACCAGCTTTTTCGCGGCCTCCTGAGTAAGATAAGGTCGGAGATGGGAAACCCTTCTCAATTCAAGAAACATATGTTTCCTGATGTTCTTGACTTGGACAGTCATGGACAGATTTGAGTCTAGATAAACACCTAGGTTTTTGGCTGTTTTCGAAAAATCTATGTCGGTGCCGCAAATGCAGAGATGGTCGAGGCTGGTGTTCTTAATTTATGCATCGGTAGAAATTAGAATGATCTCGGTCTTGTCATCATTTAATTTTAATTTGTTTGTTTCCATCCAGTGCTTGACGGACTCGATGCAGGTTTGGATGTCTGTTGCCGTTTGTGTTAACTGCCTGGGTAAGGATGGGAAGTAGATTTGAGTATCATCAGCATACATATGATAGCTCAGATCTTGCTTTGATATTACACCACCAATGGGCTGTGTATACATGCAATATAGAACAGGTCCCAAAACGGAGTCCTGTGGGACACCATACATGAGTGAGCTGCTTTTTGAGTGGGATTCGCCAATGTGAACAGACTGGGTTCTGTCAGATAGGTAAGACTTAAATCAGTCCAGTACCGTTCCTGACAAGCCGAAGGTGATATTGAGGCATTTAATTAAGATATTGTGGTCAAGGGTGTCAAATGCGGCTGACAGGTCTAAAAGTGACAACATGGAGATCTTGCCACTATCAGCAGCATTTAGGAGATCCGTCACAATACGAAGCAATGCAGTTTCTGTGCTGTGATGGCTCTTATATGCAGACTGAAACGTCTCAGTAAGTTGATTTGCAGAGAGGTGGTCCTTTAATTGTTGGAGTACGATTTTCTCTGCAATCTTTGATAGGAATGGCAGATAGGAGACTGGCCGGTAGTTCTTAAGATTATTGGGGTCCAGGTTGGCCTTTTTTAGTAAAGGTGTAACAATTGCCTCCTTGAAGGCACGAGGCACAGTACCCTGCAAAGGAGAAGTGTTAATAATATTTATGATTGGTTCTATAAGATCATCAATATGTTCACGAAGAAGGTTGGTAGGTATAGGGTCAAGTGGACATGATTTAGATGGAGATGACAGAATGACCCTGCGAAGTGTCACGTGATACCGGTTTAAATGATACAAAGGGGTTTCCTGTAAATTCTGTGAACTCGGGTTCACTGTTCGTGCGGTCCAGTTGAAGTCTTATTTTGAACACCTTCTCGCAGAAATATGAACCGAACTTGTCTGGTAGATCTGACAGTGTGATGTTGTTTGGAAGGACGGATGTTTTAGCTTTTCCAGACAGACTGTTTGTGATTAGAAATAGCTCCTTTGTTGGACAGTTTGTGATTTTGTCGTTATAGTAAAGGGTTTTGGCATCTTTAATCAGCTGGTTGACATGCTGATGGTGTTGAAGATATATCTGGCGGTGGACAGTTAGTTTAGATTTCCTCCATTGCTGTTCAGCCCGGCGGCGCTGTTGTTTAGCGGATTTTATCTCCAGCGTGATCCATGGTGCTGAAGGTTGACTGCTTATAGTGCGAGTGCGTAGAGGTGCATGCTCGTCTAAGAGCTGGCGAAGACACTCATTGTACTTGTCGACACTGTGATTATCACTAGTGATACTAGCAAGAGAAGTTCTCATGGCAAGTGAAAAGCCATCCTTGACAATTCCTTTAATATTTCTGGTGGACATTTTCCGTTTTGGCTACACAAGTTTTGATATTTTACAGTTAAATGAGATTAGAGGGTGGTCGGACACACAGTTATCAGTTACTGTGAGTCCTGCAATGTCAGACTCATCCTCTCTTATGATTAACCAATCAAGTGTATGTAGGTGGCGGTGTGTTGGTACTGTGATAACTTGTTGCATGTTCTAGTCATTTAATATGAATTTGATGGTTTGGACATGGGTATCTGTATCAGAATCAAAATGCAGGTTTATGTCACCCAATATAAACAGATGACCAGTTTTAAATATGAACTGGTCAAGAAGGTCTACAAATCCAGATGTGAACAAAGCCGGTGTCAATTTGTTCTTCTTGTTTGATGGGGGCCGGTAGATGCACACAAATGTTAGTGATTCCCCAGCTACCTCTAGGTGGAATACAGAAGCTTCAAAAGATCTAAATTCTGTAAGAACAGAGGGTGTGATATTGTATATATCCTTATATATGAGGCCAATTCCGCCACCTTTTCCAGTACGTTTTGGGGAGGAGAATAACTTATAGTCCTGAGGTGTGGCTTCCTGTATAAAGACCTCATCTCCCGATGATTTCAGCCATGTTTCAGTTAAGAAAAATAAATCACTATTGTTATCTGTGATCAAGTTATATAGATGCTGCATACGAAATATCAAAAGAATCTGACTGGTGGATCTGAAGAAGATTTTTTAAAGAATATCCCCCCATATTCCACCAAGTTAATAATAAGGCTCCCATAGGAAGCCCAAATATTAACCCGGGAGTCGATTTGAACAAATTCAAAACTTACACCTCTAAAGATGTCACATACCAAATATGAAAGGATTCTCACTAGTGGGTCTGAAAAAGAAGATTTTTTAAGAAATTTTCTCATACTGCACCAAGTTAAAATTTGAGCTCCAATAAAGAGCCCAAATATTCATCCAGGGATCCCATTTGAACAAACTTGAATCTAACCACCCTAGAGATGCTGCATACCAAATATCAAAAGAATCTGACTGGTGGATCTGAAGATGATTTTTAAAGATTATTCCCCACATTGCACCAAGTTAATATTCAGGCTTCCATAGGAAGCCCAAATATTAACCCAGAGACTCAATTTGAACAAACTTCAATCTGACCCCTGTAGAGATGTTGTATACCAAGTATCAAAAGAATCTGATTGTTTGATCTGAAGAAGAAGATTGTTAAAGCTTATTCCCCATAGCACCCTAATTATTTGGGCTCCTCTGTTGAGCTCAAATATGAACTGATTTGAACACACTTGTATTTGACTGTCCTATGCTGTAAACCAAATATCAAAAAATTCTGATCAGCGGTTCTGAAGAAAATTTTTTTTTCAATTTTTGCAAATATGCTGACTCAGCATTTTTTCAAATGCCCCTACAGAACACCCTGACACAATCGACAGCCATTTTTTTTAATCCATTCTACTGGTCAAAAGGATGCTTCATACCAAATAACAGTTCTCCGTTCCGTGTAGTTTGGAAAATATGGGCATTTGAATTTTTTCTATTTTTAGCTCCTGGGGTACCCACGGGACAACGAAAAAAAAAAAATTTCAGGCATCAATCAAGTACTTTGGACCCACTTATGCTACATGCCAAATTTGGTTCAAATCTGCCCATCTGTTCTTGAAATAGAAATTTTGGGCAAAGCCCAAAATGGGTATGTGCACACAGAGTGCCCAAATATTGATCTAAAAACTTCTCTTGAACAAACTTCAATCTTTAACACCAAAGAGTGTTACATACCATATATCAAGGCAATCTCTCTGTGGTTCATGAGAAGAAGATTTTTTAAAGATTTTTAGGCTTTGGCATCATTGCCCAGAGCCCGACGAAGGCAGCCGCTTCATTTGAACAAAATAGAAAGGGTATACCCCAGGGATGGTTTGTGCAATATATGTTTGAATTTGGCTGAATGGCTGTGAAGAAGAAGCCAGGTTTGCAAAAGTTAATGGACGATGGATGCCAAGTGATGGCAATATCTCACACTGACTTGCAGTCAGGTGAGAAAAAAATATCATAAGATTCTGCCTGGTGGATCTGAAGAAGATCCTTCAAGAATATTCCTCAAGCCACACTAAGCTGAAATCCAGGCTACAACAGGGAGCTCAAATATGAGTCCAGAGATTTGATTTGAACACACTTGAATCTCACCATACTAAGGACGTGAATACTGTGTAACAAAAAGAATCTGTCTCATGAATGTGAAGTAGTTAAATCCCAACAGGGAGCCCAAATATGACCCAAAGGACTTGATTTGAACAAACTGAATTCTGAACCTCCTAAGGTTACTGCATATCAAAAGATTTGAATTGATGAATCTAAAGGAGGAGATTTTTAAAGGAATTTCCTCATATTGAACTAAGTTAAAATTTAGGTTGCCATCGGGATGCCAATTATGAACTCAGGGACTTGATTTTAACAAACTGGAATCTGACCCCACTAAGAATACTGCAAACCAAATTTCAAAAGATTCTGACTGATAGATCTGAAGAAGAAGGTTTCTAAGGAACATTCCTGATATTGCACAAAGTTAAAATTTGAATATGACAGCAGGGACTTGATTTGATTAAAATTTAATTGAACCTCCTAAGGATAAATAACAAGAGATTCTGACTGGTAGATCTGAAGAAGGTTTTTAAAAACATTTCCTCATCTTGCATCAAGTTAAAATTTGGGTTCCCCAAGGGAGCCTCAATATGAACCCAGGGACTTGTTTCAAACAAAGTTGAATCTGCCCCCTTTTAGGATGTTGTATTCTAAGTATCCAAAAATTCTAAAAGGTAGTTCTGCAGAAGAAGATTTTTTAATTTTTTAAAATATTTTGTGGAATGATAACAGAATTATGCCCCTTATGGTGCCCCCTGAGGGTGTGGCAACTTTATTTGAACAAATTTGAATTGACATCTGATGAGGAACATGCATATCACATTTGGTTGAATTTGGCCTAGTGGTTTATGAGAAGTCGATAATGTAAAGTTCACGCTGGATGGATGGATGGATGGATGGATGGATGGATGGATGGATGGATGGAAAGTGATCACTTAAGCTCTCCTTGAGCCTCGCTCAGGTGAGCTTAGAACTGGAATATCAGTTATTTACTAAAATTTTGTCATGAATCATGGGCCAATAGAATTAGATGAAAGGTTAATAAATATATGAACATCAAACAATATCTGATGTCTCACTCTACCTGCACTCTAAGAATGTCATCACTGTTGATATCATCAACTTTTATTTCTGGAAGTTGGCCAAGTTCTGTGGTCAGTTCCACCAATGCTCTTCCTCTGTATGCAACACCTTCACCCTAGAAACAGATAAAATGACCAAATTCAAATGGGCCAATGTCAACCATTAATGAGCATGAAGGCTGAGTAAACAATTAAAATTTGGAGAAGTTATCGAGGCAAGCGTTGTGTAAACTTCATGAACTTGTAAAGTTCAGTTAAAACTAGAAGTCCTGTCCTGAAATGCGCACAAATAGCACGTTGATTTGCACGTTAGTCTACGCGTTATGACGATGGAAAGGCTATCAAATTTTGCACATACAGCCTGTGCACAAGCAAAGTTTCAGCCAATGGACTTCCGGGTAACCCAGAGGTCCATTGGCTGAAATTTTGCTTGTGTTTGCTATGGGTAACAAGGAGAACCTGCCATGCTTTTGGTGTCATTCGATATAGCAATTGCACGCAATTCCTACGCGCAATTAAGCCTAGATAAGCGCACAGTTCGTGACAGGACTTCTAGTTTTAACTGTACAAAGTTTCTAGGTTTAAATAATAACTACAATCTACTCCAGGAAATTAGCAATTTAATCCTTAACCCTTTACCCAATGCAGACGATATCAAAATTTATTATTTTAAATACCTTTTTTTAATTTTTTTCGAGCTCGTTCCAAAGAGGGGTCACATGATATGGTTTTGTTTAACTTTTTCGAAAAATAATATTTTTCAGCTGCTGAATTTACATATTATGCGGGTGGATGCGGGCAATTCATTGGGTAAAGGGTTAAAGGCTTGAAGATATTTGTACACTTTTGCTACACTTTTACAGTCGAGATTCTGAGGCTTCACAGTTGTTTCTGAGCAAGTCCTGGCTGCCTTATATAAGCAGCCAATACTTGCCTAGAAACAAGTGCCAAGGTACTGTAATTTGCAAGCTTATGCAAAGACTATGTATGCTGGGGCACCTGTTTTGTTGCAGTGAAAAGTGATCACAGGTGGAATTAGGCTTTTATTTGATACTCGTAGAGAGATTAATTACTGTTACAATTTGTTCACCTGTCTTTGACCTGTTACAATTCATGGGAGAGTTCCTGTAGGCACTCTCCCATAAAGTGAAGCAAGGCAAATTGAAATGGATTAAAAAATTTCACTTCAAAGATAATATGAAGCAAATCCACAGAATATGAAGCCTTTAAGTTGGCATACCTGCACTTCAGAATAAAGCACAGTTAACAGTTAACTGTTTCAGTGCCGTGTTCATAAAAGTCTTCATAAAATTGTAGGCAGTGATGAATTTCTTCCACTATACTAATGACTGATATATTGTTGTGTGAAAAAACTAATGACAAAGCTCAATTAGGCCTTTCCAACACTTTTTACACTACAGCATTTTCATAAACAAAGGTAAATAAACTCTACACTCCCATGATTTTTTTTATGACCTGAGCATTTAAACATTAAAGCATCTGTTTTAAAAGAAACAGACTGTCTTGAGTTTGGTTGTAAAAACAGAAACAAGTTATTTTAAACCCTTTACCCAATGTACTGGCCAAAACACAAATCACCATTAATTTTTTTATTTTTTCATTTTGTCTCAAAAACCTCGCTTATGACCCCTCTTTGAAATGAGCTCATTGCACTCATTTCGAGCTCGTTCCTAAGAGGGATCATGAAACCAAGACATGATGGTACTATACAATCAAACTTTCAAGTTAAACTTTATGATCTTGGTGACAAGATATTATGTGTCAACCATAACAGTATTTGAAGTGGTTGACAAAACAATTATATTTTCTGTGTTTATGCCATGGCCCAAAGTGTTGAAATTTTGGACCCCTCAAGAGCTCTAAATATGTTCCAAAGAACTTTTGACAAACTTGTTAATCTTCCTTATAAACATAAAAGCATCTGGAGTTTTGTAAGATTTTTAAAATGTTTTTCATATTACCCACACAATTAAATTTGGGTACCCATGAATAACACACTTTAATATGCCCAAGGTGCTTTATTTTATCAATTTACAAAGATATCATATGTTAAGCATAAAATCATTTTGACACTTCAAAATTGATCAAGGTGTAGGCCATACATGGGTGCTCGAGTTAAAATTGTAGAAATTGGGGTTTTTTTTCCATGCCGAGGAGACCCTTTGGTCATTAAATGAAAGTGTCAATGACACTGTAGCTCAACTTGACCAAGAAGGGACTGAACTAAATAGCAAGTTCCAATATTGCAAAGTCATTCACTCAAGTTTCTACAGAAAAGACATTACACCAAAGCTACATATGATATCCGAAAAAAGATCGGGTGAGGGAAACAGCCTGCAGGGTGTGCTAATGGAATTGTTGACAATGTATATGCCAAATCCAAGATGGCCACTCCCAAAAATATTTTTCAACAAAATTTAGCAAAATTCTCTAACACTCATCTCATCATCATATCAAAGCTACATATGAAATTTAAAAAAGATCAGGTGACAGATGTGGTCCGTGGGCAGACACGTTAACCTCCAGAATAATTTTTCAGGGAACCTGAGGGTGATTTTCAGGGAAATGGGATGGATTTCAGGGAAAAGTTCGCGCGGGGGCGAAATAAAAGAAAAAATCTTGTGAATTTTCAGCTCACGGACCACTATTAACACAAGGTTATATCCAGAACTAGTTGTCAACTATGCTGATGCATTTATGCTATGTTGGAAAATTAAAAAAATCATAAAATAACTGTTGATTTGACCCCCCCCCCCCAGTATCCTCTACTTCCTGAGTCCCCCCCCCCCCCCCCCCCCCCCCCCCCCACAAACACACACACTGTCCCACAGAGCACATCCACCTGTGGTTTGCTCTTATCAAAGTCTATTTAGCTAATAATTTCCCAAGTCTGGAAATGTTAAAAGGAAAGATGTCCTGTTGTTCAGTTACTTCAAGAACATTAGTACTCAGAAAGTATCTTTATCAAACTTCATGCATGTGGGACGCTTATGCACTACACAAAACTTTTCTTTTCATCACTGAAGCATTTTTGTTCAATTCCATTCAAAATCTTCTGGTTACAGATGGCCAACAGTTAACAGTTCTGTAGTCAGCACAACAGAATAAATGTGGTGTTAGAAAAAAAGTCCATTGTGTTTAAATATGCTGTTATAATTTTTCGGCATCCTAAGCGACATTAACCTACTTTTAAGCTGTGCTAAATAGTTGATGTTTACGTTTTGATTTTGGAAAAGGGATGAGAATTACAGCTATTCTATGAAGGAATAAATAAATATATATTATTTAATTCCTTTTCATATATTTTAATTTCCAAAAACTGCATTTAAATGAAGGTGGAGTTTTCAATTTTTTGAAAGTAAGTCACCTATTTTCACTTCGACACTCGCACATTTATCACAAATCTCCGAAGAAAAACCCCAGAAATAAACATGAACACAGTTGAAATATATATCGTAAAATAGCCTTTTCTTAAATAAATTTAACTTAAATCCATATTTTACTGCTTCGTGAGTTTTTACCAGAGTTTGAAATGCATGTGATTTGACTCCGAACGTTTTTCATAAGTTACAACGGGAACGAAATATTTGACTGTTGTTTTCCGGGATTTTTGGTCCAAAACTGATTCCCGTCCGGGAGGCCGGGAACTACACTGAAATTCTGGGATTTTCCCGGGCATTCCGGGAGAGTTAACATGTCTGTCCGTGGGGTGGGCTAATGGAATTGTTGACAATTTATACGCCAAATCTAAGATGGCTGATGGTAGTCATGTTTTTCAATAAAATTTGTAAAAATTTGATAGCTCCCATCTAGACATTCCCAAATACTGAAATATAACCCATTCAGTATTGATTTGACAAATGCAAGATTTTAGTTGTTCATTATGCTAAATGAAAAAATACATAGACAAAACTACATGTATGTTTCAATGAGTCATTTTGTATTCAATTCGTCAGATGTGCGTAGGAAGAAAACGTCTCGACCGAGTCGTTTTGTATTCAATGAGTCAGATGTGCGTAGGAAGAAAACGTCGAGACCGAAGGTCGAGACGTTTTCTTTCTACGCACATCTGACGATTTGAATACAAAACGACTCATTGAAACATACATGTGGTTTTGTATTTATTACATGACCCAAGCACCTACTGACCTAATTTTCTTTTCTATCAACGGTGGTAAACACCATGCACTTTATGCAGTCGCATTGCTACATGGTGTGAACAGGTTGGTGTGCAATACGGAATTCCGTATTGCACAGCCGTATTGCACGCCGTATTGCATAAGAGAGACTGCATGGGCATGTAATAAATTTAATGCTTTAACAATTAATTTTTCAACCAATGAAGGGGGAGGCTTTTATATTCATTTTTTGTTTGTTTGATACATGGTGGAGTGCTAAAGTATTCAATAGCTCCCATCTAAACATCACACCAAAGCCACATGATATCTGAAACTGATCATATGTGAGAAGCATCCTGTAGGGTGTGCTAATGGACATGTTGACAATTTATATGCTAAATACCTTTTGGCCACCGGCAGCCATGTTTTCCACAAAATTCAAAAAAATTTGATAGCTCCCATCTAGACATCACAGCGAAGCTACATACGAAATTTGAAAAAGAATGGTGAGAGATTCAGCCTGTAGGGTGTGCTAATGGAATTGTTGACAATTTACATACCAAATCCAAGATGGGTGACAGTCAAGCCAGAAAATAAGCAGACTGACATCTGCAAAATGAGGTCCCCAGAGGGTGAATTTAGCGATGCTACCCTGCTCAGCAGGGTAGCATTACTAAATTTATCCTCTGTGAACCTCAATCTGAATCAGGGTCTCAAACCAAAACAAAGAGGAACCCAGAGGTTAAATTGGCCAACTGTATGGGATAGCATCAGCAAATTCACCCTCTGGGGGCCTCGTTTTGCAAATGACAGATTGCTTATTTTCAGGCTTAAGCATGAAATTAATCAAACAGATTTTTATTCTTCTTGACTTATTAAATCGTATCAGTCACTTTACAGCACTCTTGGTTTCCTTGATAAAAAATTGAAGACCATTGGTGTAAACAAAATTGTTTTCAACTGAAATTAAAAACTAAACAGAGAGAGGTACCCAGAGGATAAATTGGCTCACTGTATGGGATAGCATCATCAAATTCACCTCCTGGGGACCTCATTTTGCAAATGTCAGACTGCTTATTTTCAGGCTTGCTGACAGTGGTCATGTTTTTCAAAGAAATTCGTAAAAATTTGATAGCTCCCATCTAGACATGACCAAATATTGAAATACAGTAGAATCCTCTTAATTGGATATCCCTTTTGCCAGTGGAAATTATTCAATTAACAGGAGTATACAATTAACAGGAATTTGGGCAGTTTCCTGTGTTCTTGATGTAAACTGAGCATTTATTCTATTATATCTTGTTTGACAGAGCTCATAGAGCTCTGTCAAACAAGATATAATAAAATAAATGCCTGTATTGGATGTAATGAGGCCAAAAAGGTTGATAAATAAGGGGAATTTGGTTCTTCAACATATTATAAAAATTTATATACAATTAACAGGAGTTTACTCTACAACCCACATGCAATTAACAGATCAAATTTGTACTGATGGTATGGTAAATGGTTTTGTGTTTGAAAATTATATTCAATTAACAGGGATACACAAGTAAGAGATATTCAATTAAGTGGGCTCCACTGTATAACCCATTCAATATTGATTTGACAAAAGTAAGATTTTAGTTCTTCATCAGGCTAAATGAAAATAAAAAAAAATGCCGCTCAGGATCACCGATCCAATGTCGAGTTGTGACAACAGTTCCTCGCACCAAGGCCAACACACCTATGAAGTTTCATGACTCTAAGCTGAACTACTATCAAGTTCTCATCCGGAAACCAATTGTTGCAATATACTATGTTCAAGGTCACTGTGACCTTGACCTTTGACCTGGTGAGTCCAACATCAATAGGGTTCTTCCTCGCACCAAGGCCAACACGCCTGTAAAGTTTCATGACTCTAGGTTGAACCACTATCAAGTTATCATCCGGAAACCAATTGTTGCGATATACTATGTTCAAGGTCACTGTGACCTTGACCTTTGACCTGGTGAGTCCAAGATCAATAGGGTTCTTCCTCGCACCAAGGCCAACACACCTATGAAGTTTCATGACTCTAGGTTCAACCACTATCAAGTTATCATCCGGAAACCAATTGTTGCGATATACTATGTTAAAGGTCACTGTGATCTTGACCTTTGATCTCGTGAGTCCAAGATCAATAGAGTTCTTTCTCGCACCAAGGCCAACCCACCTATGAAGTTTCATGAATGTAGGTTGAACTACTATCAAGTTATCATCCGGAAAGGAATTGTTGCGATTTACTATGTTCAAGGCCACGTTGACCTTGACCTTTGACGTAGCGAGTCCAAAATCAATAGGGTTCTTCCCCTCACCAAGGCCAATCTACCTATGAAGTTTCATGAATGTGAGTTGAACCATTATCAAGTTATCATCCGGAAACCAATTGTTTAAGATTTACTATGTTCAAGGTCACTGTGACCTTGACCTTCGGCGTAGCATGTCCAAAATCAAAAGGGTTCTTCCTCCCACCAAGACCAACCTACGTATGAAGTTTAATGAATGTGAGTTGAACCACTGTCAAGTTATCATCCGGAAACCAATTGTTTACGCCCGCACGCCCACCCGCCCGCCCGCCATTCACCAAACTATAAGTCGAGTTTGACTTCGTCACAACTCGACTAAAAATACATCTGATTCTTTAACAATTATTTTTTCGAACCAATGAAGGAGGGAGGCTTTTATTTTTATTTTTTATTGTTTGATACAAGGTAGAGTGCTAAAGTATTCAATAGCTCCCATCTAGACATCACACCAAAGCCACATGATACATTTGAAACTGATCAAATGAGAGAAGCATCCTGTAGGGTGTGATAATGGACTTGCTGACAATTTATGGTAGAGTGCTATATTTTTTATTTTATTTTTTTTTATTAGGGTTTAACGACACATTAACAGCCAGGGTCATATCATGTCGGTGACAGTTTTATGGGTGGAGGAAGCTGGCGTACCCGGAGAGAACCACCAAGCAACGACGAGCAGTTGCCAGCTCTCCAACATCGTAACTCTGAACTCTGCACCGTGGCACAGGCAGAGTTAGACTGGTTGAAGACATGCGCACCATCGACGTGCATTACACCTTAGTACACAGCGTCATCGTGCCCCCATGTAGGCAATCGGGGTTAAGTGCCTTGCCCAAGGACACAACGCGGGAGCACGAATCAGTCGCTGAAATGGTCACCCATCCAACTACTAACCGTGCTCGACGTTGCTTAACTTCGGTGATCTGACGAGAACCGGTTACCGCAACACCACCATGCCCCAGAGTGCTATATTATTTTTGGTCAGAAATGTTTTTTTACATGTTGTTACTTTAACATTACAGGGACTGAAGCACTCATCTTGTACAGAACACAATACAGAACACAATTTAAACAGAGTCCAAGAATGAGTCTACATTAAGCAAGCCATCTCCATAGGCTACACTGTCAATCCTTGAGTCCCTCAGGAGTGACAAAAATAATCTGGGCATCATGCCTTTTCTTCAGTTGATCATAAGAAAAATGTAGAGCTCCCCTATGAAGCCCCTTGATACAACCTATGTGGATTAATCTTAGTACCTCTGGAGGGTACTGAATACAAAAATTTTTAATTCTTCAGCAAAATGGCCAATTCCGGCTCCCATAGAGAGCCCAAATATTAACCCAGGCTCTTGATTTGAACACAGTTAAATCTGACTTCCCTAGAGATGTTATGTACCGAATATGAAAGCATTCTGACTGTTGGATCTGAAGAAGAGAAATTGTAAAGAAATTTCTTCGAATTGCACTAAGTTCAAATTTGGGCTACCATAGCGAGCCCAAATATTGACCTATGGATCCGATTTGAACAAACTTGAATCTGACCCCCCTGGAGATGTTGTATACCAAATGTGAAAGCATTCTGACAAGTGAATCTGAAGAAGAAGATTTTTGAAGAAATTCCCTCATATTGTACTAAGTTAAATTTCATGTTCCCATATGCAGCCCAAATATTAACCTAGGCACTCGAATTGAACAACCTGGAATCTGACCCCCCTAGAGATGTTGTATACTAAATATAAAAGCATTCCGACTGGTGGATCTGAAGAAGAAGATTTTTAAAGAAATTTTCTCATATTGCACTAAGTAAAAATTTGGGCTACCATAGTGAGCCCAAATATATACCAAGGGATTTGATTTGAACAAACTTGAATCTGACCCCCATAGAGATGTAGCATACCAAATATCAAAGCATTCTGACTGATGGATCTGAGGAAGAAAATTTTTTTAAATTACCCTCCATATTGAACAAAGATAAAATTTGGGCTTCCGTAGGAAGCCCAAATATTAACCTAGGGACTTGGTTTGAACATTCTAGAATCTGACCCTCATTACAATGATGTATACCAAATATTAAAAGATTCTGACTGGTGGTTCTGAAGAAGAAGATTTTTAAAGAATATTCCCCATATTACCCTATGTTAAAACTTCGGGCTCCTATAGAGAGCCCAAATATGAACCAATGAGCTTTATTTCAACAAACTTTTATCTGACCCCCCTATGAATGCTGTATACCAAATATCAAAAGATTCTGATGATTGGTTCTGGAGAAAAGATTTTTAAAAATTTTTGCAAATATGCTGACTCAGCATTTTTTCGATGCCCATTACAGAACACAATAACATAACCGATGGCAATTTTTTTTTACAATTCAATTCTACTGGTCATAAGGATACTTCATACCAAATAAAAGCTCTCTGTTCCGTGGGGTTTGGAAAATATGGGCGTTTGAAAATATTTCTATTTTTAGCTCCCAGGGTTCCCATGGGGATGCGGGAATTTTTTTTTTTGCATGGGTCAAGTACTTATGACCCAATACTACCACAAACCAAATTTGGTTCATACCGGACCATCGCTTCAGAAAATAGAAATTTTGGGCGGGGCCAAAAATCTTCCCCCTCCTATTACAAAGCCAAATATTACTTTACGAACTTCGTTTGAACAAACTTGATTCTACACCTCATATGGAAGCTCCATAGCAAATATCAAGTCATTGTACACACTGGTTCTTGAGAAGAAGATTTTTAAAATATTTTGGAGCATTTTCCCCCACTCCCTCCCTATGGGGCTGGGCATACTGAGTTGAACAAAAATGAAATGCCCCTTTGGGACCATCACTCACACAAACTTTCACTTGAATTGGCCCAGTGGCTTTGGAGGAGAAGACCAAAACATGGTGTTGACGGACGACGGACGGGAAGCGATTAGATTAGCTCAGCTTGACTTTGTCAAGATGAGCTAATAAAGGACATCCACAGCCTTTAAGTTGTGGTAGCTGCAGCTCAGAAAGAAACACAAATTTGGACTTCCAGCAGTCAACAAGTTAATAAAGAAATATGAAACACATTTGTGTTCACTTATATTTATGCACCTTTTTGGAAAAATAAATACTGTACGTACAATATTTGAGTTATTTTTTGCAGAACAGAGAAAATACATTTTTTCTTTTGCCTGACCATAACCCTTTGAACTCTAGCGGCCGTTTTTCCGGCCAGGAACATGATACGTCATAACGTCATTATATAGGGTGTCTGTTCAGTAAATGTGTGTAGTAGACCAATCAATGTTTTCAACGTGCAGCCTCGGGGCTGCACGTTGAAAATATTGATTGGTCTACCCCAAATAATGAATATGTACTCTTCTAATTGCTGCCATTGAAATGGCATGGAAGATACCATTAGAGTTCAAAGGGTTGAATTATCAATGAAGTGTTTACCTCAACACAAATAAACATTTCAATCAACAACTCAACTGAACAAGCTTGTACAGTGGAGCCCACTTAATTGGATATCTCAACTGAATAACCCTGTTAATTGAAAATAATTTCCCAACACTAAACCGTTTGCCATACCTCAGTACAAATGTGACCTGTTAATTGAATATAGGTTATAGAGTAAACTCCTGTTAATTGAATAAAAAGTCTTGTAACCATATGCGAAATTACCCCGACTCTCCCCCAGTTTTCCTTTGTTTATAGACCTATTTGGCCTCGGTACATCCAATACAGGCATTTAATCTATTATATCTTGTTTGACAGAGCTCACAGAGCTCTGTCAAACAAGATATAATAGAATAAATGCTAAGTTTATCACTAGAATTCAGGAAAGTGACACAATCCCTGTTAATTTAATATTCCTCTTAACTGAATAATTTTCATTGGCAAAGTGGCTATTCAATTAACAGGGTTCTACAGTATCAGGAAAACATAAAATGACCAAAAAGACAATGCTAATCCATGTGATTTAAAAATGAATGTTACAACCTTTGTTTGAAAACTTCCAACAGATTTAACTTTTAGAAGCCGGGGAATCAGAATGAATTTATTTAACATGACTTACCGCGAAAAAACTTACAGTAAAGCAGGTGCTTCTAGTCAAGTGTCGTCTGCCTATTCAGGCAGACGACACTTGACTAGAAGCACCTGCTCAGTGTTTAATTCTCCCCAAGCTCAAAGGTAGCTGAACCACCACAGCCAGATTACCTGCCGTATTACACAACAGGCAAGAAAACTTGACTCCCGGCTTCTAAGAGTTAAGACTTTATCAAAAATTGTTCAAACACCACTATGACGTTTCACATATTATTTACCTTTCCTTTGTTAAGATCATCATATTCATTTGGCAGATCTGAATATTCTCTTGTGGAGCCATAGAAGTTTATAAATGTAGGTCCAAAGGTTGGTAAGAAACCTAAAATGTGTAAGGCATAACTTCAATCGAATATACTCTTGTTGAGAATTAATAAAAGCTTAAAATTAAATACTTACAAATAAGTTATATACATACAAATACTTTACTCACAGGATGGATGATCTGGTGATCAGTCTAAGGTGGGTCTGGTACCTGAAGACTGAAACACCTTGTGTATACACTTCATCTACCATTATAATTTATTTATTTATTTATTTATTTATTTATTGGTGTTTAAGGTCACATATTTCTGCACAATGGCTAACCATGACCATGACAGTTTTACGGGGGGAGGAAGCCGGGCGGAGTACCCGGAGAGAATCACCGAGCAACTGTCAGCTCCCCAACATACTAACTCCACACAAGCAGGGTCAGCATTGGTTGAAGACAGGTGCACCATCGACGTGCAGTACGCCTTAGTACACAGTGTCACTGTGCCCCCACGTGGGCAATGGGGTGAAGTGTCTTGCTCAAGGACACAACGCGGTTGCCGCAGGTGGGATTTGAACCGAGGACCTCTCGGCTTGCAGCCTGCACCTCTACCTACTGAGCCACTGCACCCCCTAACACAAATATAAAGTCCAGTTTGTAATTATGTTGTCAACCTAGGTGAACTCGCAAATCAGGGATATTTCTAATTATTTATTTACTGGTCACATATTTCTGCACAATGGCTAATCGTGACTGCAACATGGATATAAAGTCATGTCCAGTCAATCGTTTATACCCATGTTGCCCATTTTAGAGGACTTCCACCCCAGGAATTGGTGACCAGGTCCTATTTTATCAGTAAAACAAAGTTTGTTTACCACAGTAAACAAGCAATGTTGTATTTCCTGGGGTTACCAACGGGAACAAGCTTTTCATTGATGTTTCAGCAATCCAGTTGTACAGAGATCAGTGCTTGACAGACACACAAAAACACAAAACAAAATAAACTTTATCTACTAATGTAAAGGAAACATCTGTTGTGAAATGCTTTATTATGCAAAGAAACTTCATCTCAGTTTCAAAAGCTGAATAGCTTCAGCATAAATATTTTTTTAAAGATGTATTACTTAGTTGGAAATAAATTGGCAAAAAAAAATATTTCATGCTTTCTGATCAGAAGTATAACAAGCACATAGAAGGCTCTGTAAACTGAATACAAAAGCACCATGTTCACAGTTTATGTAACACATGACTTAGTGAATATTTATTTATTTATTTATTTATTGGTGTTTAAGGTCACATACTTATGCACAATGGCTAATCGTGACCGTGACAGTTTTACGGGTGGAGGAAGCCGGAGTACCCGGAGAGAACCACCGAGCAACGACGAGCAGCTGTCAGCTCTCCAACATCGTAACTCTGAACTCTGCACCGCAGCACAGGCAGGGCTAGATTGGTTGAAGACATGCGCACCATCGACGTGCAGTACGCCTCAGTACACAGCGTCATCGTGCCCCCATGTAGGCAATCGGTGTGAAGTGTCTTGCCCAAGGACACAACGCGGTTGCCGCAGGTGGGATTCGAACCGAGGACCTCTCGGCTTGCAGCCTGCACCTCTACCAACTGAGCCACCGCGCCCCCGACTTAGTGAATTCAAAAACTATTAATTTCAAGCATTTTCAGACATGTGTCCCTGCTAAACATTATTTTGGTGGTAATAACTTCTTTTTTTTTAAATAAATGCCTTATTACTGCATTCTTATCTGAAATTTTTATCTTGTACAGAAAACAGATCCAAAAGACACCCCAAAAATAAAATTTACTAAATATGCTCAACACATGTTCAAAAAAATTCATGCAAAGTTTATTAACTGGTAGAGTGCTAAGTTATTTTTGGTCATAAAAATTTGTTCCTGCGTCTTTGCCTTGTTACAATTTATGGGAGAGTGCCAAGAGGCACTCTCCCATAAATTGTAACAAGGCAAACCCATATAGACTAAGTAATTTCGTTTCTAAGATAATGTGAAGCACATCCACAGAATATGACACCTTCAGGATGGGGTACCTCTCTTCATATTAAAGCCCTGATAGTGGCTTCTAGCACTCTACCAGTTAAATATTTATAATTTTATCACCAATTCACCCATGATTAATCTGCATCCATGATTAATCTGCATCCATGACATATAATAACCTGCCTTTCAGATATATTTATATTGAGTAGACACAAAGCATGCAGAATTTGTAACAAGCTGTCATAACTGTGCAACTGGAAAATTATTTTAAAATGTACAGTAAAACCTGCCTTGAGAGACCGCCCTTTGGGCCATACAAAAGTGGTCTCTCAAGACAGGTGGTCTCTCATAACAGGTTTCAGGTTTTCTCAAGTCAGTGAATAACCAACCACAAAATTCAGAAATGGAGAAGAATAGATTCGTGTAATTACTTTGTAGTTGTTCTTTTTTATGAAGTTTTTGTAACAAATTGAAATGGACTGTTATAAAAATTATAAAAATAAATTAGTGTTGAAAATCTTCATTGAAGATTTTCAACACTAATTTATTTTTATAATTTTTATAACAGTCCATTTCAAATTGTTACAAAAAGATTTTCAACACAAATTTATTTTTTATTCCTATCTGTCACATTTCAGGTGTGTATGAAATTGTTTATTCAGCAATAATCCTAATCTTTTCACAGGGGTCTTATAAAAACATCTCAATCTTTAATGAGTTAGCAATTGAAACCTAATTAAGAGGTTTTAATACTTTTAATTGTGTTAGTATAACACAATGGATTTTCCAATTCCAGAAAAGGTAAGAAGTTTTTGTCATGGTTTCAGTCTTCAAAGGGGCGGTCTCTCAAGACAGGTCGATTATGGCATAAAAATACAAGTTGGTACCAGGTCACAGCGGTCTCTCAAGACAGGTGGTCTCCCATAGCAGGTCCATTATAGAGTAAAACCAATCGGTGCCTGACAGATGTGGTCTCTCAAGACAGGTGGTCTCTCAAGACAGTGGTCTCTCAAGACAGGTTTTACTGTACAAGTAATGAAAAAAAAAAAAATTCAGTAAAATAAATACAGCCTTAAAAATGAGGTTCTAGTTGTTATTTTATTTTCAAATGTTTCAAGAACAATTTCCAAATGCTTTCACTAAATAGTGCTGTGTGGAAAGGAAACAATGGTATACACCTACATCTCCCATCTTTGAAAATAATTTGAAACAAAGTTGGAACAAAAATTGGCACATGCAATGGTTTTAATGTACTTTGAAGAAACCTGCTCAAATGATTTTGAAAACTGATCAAGAAGAAAACCTCGGGGAACTCAACTGAAATCCCGGATTCAATTTAATCTTCCTCTCCACTCAGTCAACTGAACCAGAGGCTCCACAGGGCCTAAAGCGCTCACCTTGAACAGAACCCCCATATAAACAGTGGCCTATAATGGACATACATTAAGCATTCAATCTCCATGGGATCCATTGTCATTCTTTGAGCCTCTCAGGAGCCCGTAAAATAATCCAAGCATCATGCCATTTTTTCAGTTAATCATAATTTAAAAAGTATAGCACCCCAATCAGGCCCCTTGATACAAACTATGGGGATTTATCTTAGTTACACATCTCTAGAGGGTAGTTGAGAAAAAATATTGAATTCATCAGCAACATAGTTCCTTAAGAAATGATCTTGGAATTATGTATCATTTCTATTTTTTGCCCCGAAATATAAACTTCGTTTGAACAAATTTTATTCTTGACCCTCAAAGGAAGCAAAATACCAAAAAACAAATGACAGTGTCAATGACACTGTAGCTCAACTTGTTTAAGACATGTACATGTATAGTGCGTGACACAGCAATGACAAACATCTAGGTAATGACCTGATAACAAAGGTACATGTAAAGTATTGTAATGGTCTGTACATAAATGCTGACCATAGCCTGTAACAAATATATAGGTAAAGTATTGTAAAAGTGGGGTGACAGTTAAATGCTAAAGTAGAAAAGAAATCTTTGAGTCCCAGAGTGGGTCTGACTGAACCCAAAAATATTTGTTTTCATAGCACAGTGATAACAAAGGCACCCAAAAACACTCGTTCCTGTCACAAGGTGATAACAAAGGTACCCCAAGAGGTTTCGTGAAGATCAGTTCATAAATACAGACTGCAGCCCGAGCCGTATTGACATGTGCACTTAATGTGTATAAGTAGGACTGAACAAATCAAAGTTCATCTAATTTGCATAATTTCTGCACAAGAAAAAAACCTGTATTATATGTGATGTATTCCATGTTATTAAACATAAACATTCCTACAATTCCTATTTAAATCAGAACTTTCATACAGAAGTTCTGTACAAAAAACTGATTGCACTAATTTTGGTACAAAAAGGATGCTGGTGGCCATCTTGAATTTTGGACTGTACCCAAAAACACTCGTTCTCGTCCCACAGTAGCACTGAATAAATTTCAAAGTTCATCTAATTTGCATAATTTCTGCTCGAGAAAAAAACCTGTATTATATGTGATGTATTCCACGTTACTAAACATTCATACAGAAATTTATTCAAATCAGAACTTTCATACAGAGTGGCCATCTTGAATTTCAAACCGGACCCAAAAACACTCGTTCTCGTCCCACGGTGATAACAAAGGTACACAAGAAGTTTCCTGAAGATCGGTTCATAAATACGGCCTCTAGCCTGAGCCGTATTGGCATTTTCAGTTACTGTACTGAAAGTAACATTAAATAGATCAAAGTTAGTCTAATTTGAATAATTTACTCACGAGAAAAAAACCCGTATTATATGTAATGTATCCCATGGTGCTAAACATTCATACAAAAAATTATTCAAATTAATGCTTTCATATGGAAGTTCTGCGCAAAAATCTGATTGCACCTAATTTTGTACAAAATGGCTGCCAGCGGGCCATCTTTAACTTTGGACTGGACCCAAAAACACTCGTTCTCGTCTCACAATGATAACAAAGGTACCCAAGAAGTTTCGTAAAGATTGGTTCATAAATACGGCCTCTAACCCGAGCCGTGTGTATGGCGCGACAGATGTCCAGACGGACGACGGGCCATGACAATACCTCAAATTTGGCTTCGCCAAAGTTGAGCTAAAAAGCATTACATCCACTGATTCAAGAAGATGATTTTAAAAAAGTTTGGGGCAAATTTCCTCCACACCAACCCCACTGAAGCAGAGTCACTTCAAGTGAACAAAATTTAATGGTTATCACTCACTAATACTGTGTGTACAATTTCAGTTGTTGAATTATAAACAGTAGTACACGTAATGTCATTATGATGTCACTGTTTTTTCTATTTTCAGCCCTTACAGAGCCCCCACGAGGTATTGGGCAATTTTTTTCACATAATTCAAATACATGTTACCTACATATGTTACAAACTGAATTCCATTCAAATCAGTCCAGGGATTCTGATTTTTGAAGATTTGGGTGGGGCCCTAAAACTTGTCCCTCCCAGGTGACTTTTAAAACCATGAGATGTTGTATACCAAATATGAAAGGATTCTGACTGGTGAATCTGAAGAAGATTATCAAAGAAATTCCCTCATATTGCACTAAGTTAAAATTTGGGCTCCCTTAGTGAGCCCAAATATTAAGCCAGGGACTCAATTTGAACAAACTTGAAACTCACCCCCTAGAGATGTTGTATACCAAATATTAAAGTATTCTGACTGGTGGAGCTGAAGAAGAAGATTTTTAAAGATTATCTCCCAAATTGCACTAGGTTAAAATTTGGGCTTCCAAAGGAAGCCGAAATATTAACTGAGGGACTTGCTTTGAACAATCTTTAATCTGGCCCTTGTAACAATGATGTATGCCAAACATTAAAAGATTCTGACTGGTGGTTCTGAAGAAGAGTTTTAAAGATTATTCCCCCGTATTGCCTCAAGTTAAAAATTTGGGATCCTGTACTGGTCCCAAACAAGAAAAAAGAAAATCTAGCAAGAGGATCCAGAAGTCGAGTAAAATAGAACTAAAGTTATTGCCCGGAAACCAATTTGTCACAAAATATTCTATTGATAATAACAGTGACCTTGACCTTGGGGCCTCAGACTCCGAAATCGATAGGTGTCTTCCCTTCCTATAGGGTAACCTGTGGTATAAGTTTGGTGAAGATACACGGAATAGAACTACAGTTATTGCCCGGAAACCAATTTGTCACAAAATATTCTATTTATAGTAACAGTGACCTTGACCTTGGAGTCCCAGACTCCAAAATCAATAGGTGTCTTCCCTTCATATAGGGTAACCTCTGGTATAAGTTTGGTAAGGTGCATCAAATAGAACTAAAGTAATTGCCCGGAAACCATTTTGTCATAAAATATTCTATTTATAGTAACAGTGACCTTGACCTTGGAGTCCCAGACTCTGAAATCAATAGGTGTCTTCCCTTCCTATAGGGTAACCTCTGGTATAAGTTTGGTAAATGTGCGTCAAATAGAACTAAAGTTATTGCCCAGAAACCAATTTGTCACAAAATATTCTATTTATAGAACAGTGACCTTGACCTTGGGGCGCGAGACTCTGATATCGATAGGTGTCTTCCTTTCCTATAGGGTAACCTCTGGTATAATTTTGGTAAAGGTACATCAAATAGAACTAAAGTTATTGCCCGGAAACCAATTGTTTACGCCCGCTGCCCGCCGCCACTTCATCAAACTATAAGTCGAGTTTGACTTTGTCAAAACTCGACTAAAAACTTGTATCTGCCTCTCCTACGGCTTCTGTATACCAAATATCAAAAGATTCTGATCATTGGTTCTGGAGTAAATTTTAAAATGAAAGTGTCAATGACACTGTAGCTCAACTTGTCAAGACAAAGACATGTACATGTATAGTATGTGACACAGCAATGACAAACATCTAGGTAATGACCTGATAACAAAGGTACATATAAAGTATTGTAACGGTCTGTACATAAATACTGACCGTTGCCTGTAACAAATGTATAGGTAAAGTATTGTAAAGGTGGGTGACAGTCAGATGCTGAACTAGAAAAGAAATCTTTGAGTCCCAGAGTGGGTCTGACTGAACCCCAAAATATTTGTTCTCATAGCACAGTGATAACAAAGGCACCCCAAAACACACTCGTTCCTGTCCCAAGGTGAAAACAAAAGTACTCAAGAAGTTTTGTGAAGATCAGTTCATAAATACGAGCTGTATAGAACTTGTGACAAAAAACTGATTGGACCTAATTTCGGTACAAAATGGCCACTGGCAGCCATCTTGAATTTTGGAACGTACCCAGAAACACTCATTCTCATCCCAAGGAGATAACAAAGGTACCCAAGAAGTTTTGTGAAGATCGGTTCATAAATACAGCCTCTACCCTGAGCCGTATTGACATGTGTGCTTACATTGTGTAAGTAGCACTGAATAAATCAAAGTTCATCTAATTTGCATAATTTCTGCACGAAAAAAAAACCCTTACAATATGTGATGTATTCCATGTTACTAAACATTCATACAAAAATTTATTCAAATCAGAACTTTCATACAGAAGTTCCATACAAAAGACTGATTGCACTAATTTTGGTACAAAATGGCTGCTGGTGGCCATCTTGAATTTCGGTCCACACCCAAAAACACTCGCTCTCATCCCACGGTTATAACAAAGGTACCCAAGAAGTTTCGTAAAGATTGGTTCATAAATATGGCCTCTAGTCTGAGCTGTATAGAAGATGTGTACAAAAAACTGATTAGACCTAATTTCGGTACAAAATGGCCACTGGCAGCCATCTTGAATTTTAGACCGCACCCAGAAACACTCGTTCTCGTCCCAAGGTGATAACAAAGGTACCCAAGACATTTCGTGAAGATCAGTTCATAAATACAGACTCTAGTCTGAGCCGTATTGACATGTGTACTTACTGTGTGTAAGTCGCACTGAAAAAATCAAAGTTCATCTAATTTGCATAATTTCTGCACAAGAAAAAAACCCGTATTATATGTGATGCATCCCATGGTACTAAACATTCACACAAAAAAATTATTCAAATCAGGGCTTTCATATGGAAGTTCTGTGCAAAAATCTGATTGCACCTAATTTTGTACAAAATGGCTGCCATCGGCCATCTTGAATTTCGGACCGGACCCCAAAACACTCGTTCTCGTCCCACGGTGATACCAAAGGTACCCAAGAAGTTTCGTAAAGATCGGTTCATAAATACAGCCTCTAGCCCGAGCCGTATTGGCATTTGCACTTACAGTGCTGAAAGTAACCCCAAAAAACATCAAAATTAGTCTAATTTGCACAATTTACGTACGAGAAAAAAACCCGTATTATATATGATGTATCCCATGGTACTAAACATTCATACAAAAAATTATTCAAATCAGAGCTTTCATATGGAAGTTCT
Source organism: Pictodentalium vernedei (assembly GCA_031216915.1). Lineage (NCBI taxonomy): Eukaryota > Metazoa > Mollusca > Scaphopoda > Dentaliida > Dentaliidae > Pictodentalium > Pictodentalium vernedei. The sequence goes on from CM062295.1 coordinate 746,223,491, forward strand.
GTACAAAAAACAGATTTCTGCATCGTCGGTACAAAATGGCGGCTGGCAGCCATCTTGAATTTCGGACCGCACCCAAAAACACTCGTTCTCGTCCCACGGTCATAACAAAGGTACCCAAGAAGTTCATAAATACGGCCTCTAGCCCGAGCCATAGCAGCTTGGCACTTACAGCTCTGAAAGTAACACTAAATAAATCAAAGTCAGTCTAATTTGCATAATTTACGCTCGAGAAAAAAACCCGTATTATATGTGATGTATCCCATGGTACTAAACATTTATACAAAACTTTATTCAAATCAGAACTTTCATACAGAAGTTCTGTACAAAAAACTGATTTTTGCATCATCGGTACAAAATGGCCACTGGCAGCCATCTTGAATTTCGGACCACACCTAAAAACACTCGTTCCCGTCCCAGGGTCATAACAAAGGTACACAAGAAGTTTTGTAAAGATCGGTTCATAAATACGACCTCTAGCCCGAGCCATAGCCAATTGTTGACGTACGGACAGACGGACAGATGGCCAGACGGACAGACAGACGGACGGACAGACGGACGACGGGCCATGACAATAGCTCAAATTTGACTTCGTCAAAGTTGAGCTAAAAATGTTTTGCAAATATGCTGGGTCAGCATTTTTCGATGCCTTCTACACAACACCTCGACACAACCGATGGCATTTTTTTCCATTCAATTCTACTGACCCTAAGGATGCTTCATACCAAATAAAAGCTCTCTATTCCATGTGGGTTGGGAAATATGGGCATTTGAAAAGATTTCTATTTTTAGATGCTGGGGTTCCCACGGGGACATAGGAAAGTTTTGAGTCAAGTACTTATGATCCAATAATAACACATACCAAATTTGGTTCAAATTGGACCATCGGTTTAGAAAATAGTAATTTTGGGCAGTGCCAAAAATCTTGCCCCTCCCATTACAAAGGCAAATATTGCTCCACAAACCTTGTTTGAACAAAATTGATGCTCCACCTAAAAAGGAAGCTCCATTCCAAATATCAAGTCATTGTACCCACTGGTTCATGAGAAGATGATTTAAAAAAAATATATTTTGGAGCATTTCCCCCACACCCTCCCTACATGGGGCTGGGCATGTTGAGTTGAACAAAAATGCAATGTCCCTTCAGGACCATCACTCACACAAACTTTCACTTGAATTGGCCCAGTAGTTTTGGAGAAGTCCAAAACATAATGTTGATGGACGATGAACAGAGAGCGATTAGATAAGCTCAGATTGACTATGACAAGGTGAGCTAAAAACCTGTCCTTCAACTTGTAAAGAAAGCCATCATACTATGTTTACTGTGCCAAACATTTCACATATATCTCACGCTATTGTGATATTAAACAAGACCAATACCGGGTCTGGACCTGCGTCGCTGCATGCAATTGAATCAACAAACAGGAAGTGGCTGCACGGAAGATCTGAAAATTGCATACACGATACAACTGATCATTATCAGGCTCCAGATGAAATATAAAATCAATCCCTTGCATAGAAGCCGAGAAAAGTTTGACGAAAAATTTCAATGTTCAGTGGGTCCAGTAAAATTTCAAAGTATCGGCAAACAGGAAGTGGCTGCATGGCAGATCTGAAAATTGCTTACACGATACAACTCATCATTATGAAGCAGCAGACCAAATATAAAATCAATCCCTTGAATAGAAGCCGAGAAAACCTTGACGGAAAATTTCAATGTTCAGTGGGTACAGTAAAATTTAAAAGTATCGGCAAACAGGAAGTGGCTGCACGGCAGATCTGAAAATTGCTTACGCGATACAACTCATAATTATGAAGCAGCAGACCAAATATAAAATCAATCCCTTGCATAGAAGCCGAGAAAACCTTGACGGAAAATTTCAATGTTCAGTGGATACGGTAAAATTTCAAAGTATCGGCAAACAGGAAGTGGCTGCACGGCAGATCTGAAAATTGCTTACCTGATACAACTCATCATTATAAAGCAGCAGACCAAATATAAATCATTCCCTTTCATAGAAGCCAAGAAAACTTTGACGGAAGAAGTGTTTCGGACAGACTGACGGATGGACGGATGGAGTCGAGCGGTTACTAGACCTGCTCTGCCGCTGGCGACACAGGTAACAACAGGCTCCATGGCCTGAGAAGCTCACCTAAATAGTAATATATCAACAGATATCCAATAATGATGCCAAACTAAGCATTACACTATGGCCAGAGTGGACTGGTCACTTTCCACAGGCAGGCAAATATTTCCAGGGATGCAATATTAGATTCCAAATACTAATTATAGGAATAATCATCAAAAATATAATTAATGAAGCAACAGGTACAACCTAGTACTTCATTAATTAAAATTTGGCTAATGATGATTTTTATTACCTGGTAAATGTATGCATGCACATCACTGCCCACACATGGATTATAACCACTCCACGGCAACAGTATTGCAGATAAAAAGTTCATAATAACAATTTATTAAATTAAAAGATTAGACAGCAGCATAAGAGATAATTTGTTTTATTTATTTTATGCTTTTTTGTCCTTTTCTTAACTGGTAGAGTGCTAGAAGCCACTATCAGGGCTTTAATATGAAGAGCAGGTACCCCCATCTGAAGATGTCATATTCTGTAGCTGTGCTTCACATTATCTTAGAAGCGAAATTACTTAGTCCATATAGGTTTGCCTTGTTACAATTTATGGGAGAGTGCCTCTTGGCACTCTCCCGTAAATTGTAACGAGGCAAAGACACATGAACAAATTTTGATAACCAAAAATAACTTAGCACTCTACCAGTTAAGAAGTGATTTAACTAAAGGTTTGGAAATGTTTCATACTTTTTTGCTACATACTGAGTCTCGATCTATTGGCTTTACAGCCGTTTCTATGCAAGTTTTTAAAATCTATGTACATAGGCAAGAGTTGCCTAGAAACAAATGCCAATGCACTGATAATGTAGAGATTGCCTGTTGGGGCACCCGTTCAGCAGCACTAACAAGAGGTCAAGTGGAAGGGTTAACCCTTAAAGGCCTATTTCCAACTTTTACAACCTCAGAACAGGTGCCCTCAAATGCCATCATGAGAAGGTTCTGCTGACAATAGGCAAATTATCTAGGCAATAGTTTCTAATAAGCGTGTTGCTGCCTGTTAAGACAGCCAAGACGTAACTAGAAATCACTGCTAAATCTCTCTGGAAGTCTGAAGGATCTGGGCTGGTGGGAATTCAGGACACTTGTTCAGTTCCTTAAACGTTAATAGGTATACTGAAGCACCAATAAAACCCTGAAAAAAAAAATTGCTACTTCAGATAGCTGATACAGTAAAACCTGTCTTGAGAGACCACTGTCTTGAGAGACCACCTGTCTTGAGAGACCACATCTACCAGGCACCGATTGGTTTTACTCTATAATGGACCTGCTATCTATGGGAGACCACCTGTCTTGAGAGACCACCTGTCCTGAGAGACCACTGTGACCTGGTACCAACTTGTATTTTTATGCCATAATGGACCTGTCTTGAGAGACCGCCCCTTTGAAGACTGAAACCATGACAAAAACTTTTTACCTGTTCTGGAATTGGAAAATCCATTGTGATTATACTAACATAATTAAAAGTATTAAAAGCTCTTAATTGGGTTTCAATTGCTAACTCATTAAAGATTGAGATGTTTTTATAAGACCCCTGTGAAAAGATTAGGATTATTGCTGAATAAACAATTTCATACATACAGTAAATTTGTGTTGAAAATCTTTTTGTAACAAATTGAAATGGACTGTTATGAAAATTATAATGAAAGTGTCAATGACACTGTAGCTCAACTTGTCAAGACAAAGACATGTACATGTATAGTATGTGACACAGCAATGACAAACATCTAGGTAATGACCTGATAACAAAGGTACATATAAAGTATTGTAACGGTCTGTACAAAAATACTGACCATTGCCTGTAACAAATGTATAGGTAAAGTATTGTAAAGATGGGTGACAGTCAGATGCTGAACTAGAAAAAATCTTTGAGTCCCAGAGTGGGTCTGACTGAACCCCAAAATATTTGTTCTCATAGCACAGTGATAACAAAGGCACCCCAAAACACACTCGTTCCTGTCCCAAGGTGAAAACAAAAGTACTCAAGAAGTTTTGTGAAGATCAGTTCATAAATACGAGCTGTATAGAACTTGTGACAAAAAACTGATTGGACCTAATTTCGGTACAAAATGGCCACTGGCAGCCATCTTGAATTTTGGACCGTACCCAGAAACACTCATTCTCATCCCAAGGAGATAACAAAGGTACCCAAGAAGTTTTGTGAAGATCGGTTCATAAATACAGCCTCTACCCTGAGCCGTATTGACATGTGTGCTTACATTGTGTAAGTGCACTGAATAAATCAAAGTTCATCTAATTTGCATAATTTCTGCACGAAAAAAAACCCCTTACAATATGTGATGTATTCCATGTTACTAAACATTCATACAAAAATTTATTAAAATCAGAACTTTCATACAGAAGTTCTATACAAAAGACTGATTGCACTAATTTTGGTACAAAATGGCTGCTGGTGGCCATCTTGAATTTCGGACCACACCCAAAAACACTCGCTCTCATCCCACGGTGATAACAAAGGTACCCAAGAAGTTTCGTAAAGATTGGTTCATAAATATGGCCTCTAGTCTGAGCTGTATAGAAGTTGTGTACAAAAAACTGATTAGACCTAATTTCGGTACAAAATGGCCACTGGCAGCCATCTTGAATTTTAGACCGCACCCAGAAACACTCGTTCTCGTCCCAAGGTGATAACAAAGGTACCCAAGACATTTCGTGAAGATCAGTTCATAAATACAGACTCTAGTCTGAGCCGTATTGACATGTGTACTTACTGTGTGTAAGTCGCACTGAAAAAATTAAAGTTCATCTAATTTGCATAATTTCTGCACGAGAAAAAAACCCGTATTATATGTGATGCATCCCATGGTACTAAACATTCACACAAAAAATTATTCAAATCAGGGCTTTCATATGGAAGTTCTGTGCAAAAATCTGATTGCACCTAATTTTGTACAAAATGGCTGCCATCGGCCATCTTGAATTTCGGACCGGACCCAAAAACACTCGTTCTCATCCCACGGTCATAACAAAGGTACCCAAGAAGTTTCGTAAAGGTCGGTTCATAAATATGGCCTCTAGCCCGAGCCATAGCAGCTTGGCACTTACAGCTCTGAAAGTAACACTAAATAAATCAAAGTCAGTCTAATTTGCATAATTTACGCACGAGAAAAAAACCTGTATTATATGTGATGTATCCCATGGTACTAAACATTTATACAAAACTTTATTCAAATCAGAACTTTCATACAGAAGTTCTGTACAAAAAACTGATTTTTGCATCATCGGTACAAAATGGCCACTGGCAGCCATCTTGAATTTCGGACCACACCTAAAAACACTCGTTCCCGTCCCAGGGTCATAACAAAGGTACACAAGAAGTTTCGTAAAGATCGGTTCATAAATACGACCTCTAGCCCGAGCCATAGCCAACTGTTGACGTACGGACAGACGGACAGACAGCCAGAAGGCCAGACAGACAGACGGACGGACAGACGGACGACAGGCCATGACAATAGCTCAAATTTGACTTCGTCAAAGTTGAGCTAAAAATAAATTAGTGTTGAAAATCTTCAATGAAGATTTTCAACACTAATTTATTTTTATAATGTTTATAACAGTCCATTTCAATTTGTTACAAAAACTTCATAAAAAAGAACAACTACAAAGTAATTACAAAAATGCCGCTCAGGATCACCGATCCAATGTCGAGTTGTGACAACAGTTCCTCGCACCAAGGCCAACACACCTATGAAGTTTCATGACTCTAGGTTGAACCACTATCAAGTTATCATCCGGAAACCAATTGTTGCTATATGCTATGTTAAAGGTCACTGTGACCTTGACCTTTGACCTGGTGAGTCCAAGATCAACAGGGTTCTTCCTCGCACCAAGGCCAACACACCTATGAAGTTTCATGACTCTAGGTTGAACCACTATCAAGTTATCATCCGGAAACCAATTGTTGCTATATGCTATGTTAAAGGTCACTGTGACCTTGACCTTTGATCTGGTGAGTCCAAGATCAATAGAGTTCTTCCTCGCACCAAGGCCAACCCGCCTATGAAGTTTCATGAATGTAGGTTGAACTACTATCAAGTTATCATCCGGAAAGGAATTGTTGTGATTTACTATGTTCGCGGTCACGTTGACCTTGACCTTTGATGTAGCGAGTCCAAAATCAATAGGGTTCTTCCCCTCACCAAGGCCAATCTACCTATGAAGTTTAATGAATGTGAGTTCAACCACTATCAAGTTATCATCCGGAAACCAATTCTTTACGCCTTTATGCCCGCCCGCCCGCCCGCCCGCCATTCACCAAATTATAAGTCGAGTTTGACTTCGTCACAACTCGACTAAAAATCCATTCTTCTCCATTTCTGAATTTTGTGGTTAGTTATTCACCGACTTGAGGAAACCTGTAACCTGTTATGAGAGACCACCTATCTTGAGAGACCACTTTTGTGTGGCCCAAAGGGCAGTCTCTCAAGACAGGTTCTACTGTATTACAAAAATTTTCTTCAAAGAGGCTGAACAGCAACTGATTTTGCAAGTCTTTGATGTCCACAAATTAGACTAATGTAAAGAAGGAACAATGGCATCCATTTGCCTGAACTTCTCAAGCATTTTAACAGAATTGAGAGTTACAGCGTGAGTGAAAACTCTACCCTCTAAGTGTTTCAGTGATGAACTACTCTCCATGTACTTTGTCAGATACAATGTACAAATTTTGCCTGAACTCCTAGTGCATTTTCACAGAATTTGAGCATTACAGCATGGGTGAAAACGCTACCCTGTAAGTATTTTAGTGAATGATGACTACTCTCAATGTACCAAAAATGAGAAATGCAGAAACCAAATCATTTACATTCCACACAACACTGTCAATACACAAATTTTCATCTGATCTCATTAGATAATCAGACTCATACTGCAACTAACCTCTAATATATAGAACAGTATAATTTTCCTGCTCTATTTCAAAGAATTCAACAACTTTTATGACACGCCTGTTCTATGTAATTCCCATCTCCAGCATCACAGAAAACGAAAATCTGTTCCGCAAATATATGCAAAACGGAAATCGTTGACAGACTATTTTTAAATAGAAGCGAAATTTCACTGGAATTTTAAACAAATCGTGCAACGCAATTACAAATTTGAATCTCTAGCGATAGCTGATTAAAGTCCCGAGTTCCAATGTGTTCTATGTGCCAGTTGGCACATAGAACACATTGGAACTCAGGGAATGAAATAGTAACACGGGTTCCCCTTGCAAATTTGGTTGGCGATAAAATGTGTTCTTTTTGTTGATATTTAGTCAAATGAATTGCTGATTGTCCTTCTAATAATTGTTGTTATAGAGGTGAAGGCATGTAATAAACAGAATGACACATGCTTGTGAATGGGTTAATCAATATGATACTTGTGCAATCGTGGAGGGATAAAACTCGAGGCCTGTGGACTCTCATTTTATTCTCCCGCGCTGGCACGCGTGCCATATCAATTAACCCATTCACATGCATGTCGTTCTGTGTATGTACCTTTTTGACATAAACCCCAGGGTATGCATCAATGTAATAGAAGTAGTTGCATTTTAATCCTCAAGGTACATGATGATATTTTTCAAGTCATAATTTGCTGTTGAAGTGTTGGGTACTAAGAGCCAATTATTGAAAAAAGAAAAATACACCAAACCTGACAACAATTATTGAAAAAAGAAAAATACACCAAACCTGACAGTGTTTTTTGTACCAATAAAACCTTTGCAGTCATGCAGTGTCTCATTCACTTTATGTGAAATCATTTCATGCACAAATGCCATATTAAACATATCTTTCTCACTTCAGTTATATACTTCACTTGTAAATTGATCATAAAAGTCACAAACGTACATCAAAACAACACTGCCATGTCAGATGAAATCTAAACTTTCTGTTTCATATCCAACCAACATTTTTCGAATGAAACACTGCATCAAATAGTGCATATGAATTACACACAAAAACTATTCACTGAATCATTTATAGTTGTCAGTCAGATTACACAACTGCTTTTGCATTCAAACTGAAAGCAATTTAATGGAAATGAAGCATATTACCCCATAAAAATATTTACTTCTGAAATTGGCCCCAAGGAGAATTATCTTTTGAAAATTTTACAACTGGACAAATGATGTCAGGAAAACTGGCGACTATCCACAACTAAATTCTTTTAAGGATTATATACATTTTTTTGCTTACCACATTATCATAAATTTGAACTAGAAAAGAAATCTCCATGGGGTTAATGTTACAATAGGGATCCTTGTATGGTGCATCGTAAGCCAAACGTAAGAAATTGTTTTGACCTGTTTGACTCAAACCCTTCTATGGTTGATTCCTACTAATTAATAAATATTTGCCCAGTCCTTCTTAACATATTGGTATTTGAATTTTTTATCTTTAGTTCATAGGGTTCCCACAGGTGAGGTTTTATTTTTCTCATTGGAAACAGAAAACTGGGTTGTGCTAATAATGTTTACCCTCCCCAAACAACACCAAATATTAACACAGCCAAGCACAAAAGCACTTGTTACCGTCCCATAAAGATAACAAAAGTAGTCCTAGAAGTTCTGTACAAAAAACTGATTGCACCTAATTTTGGTATAAAATGGCTGCTGGCAGCCATCTTGAATTTCAGACCGCACCCAAAAACACTCATTCTCGTCCCAAGGTGATAACAAAGGTACCCAAGAAGTTTCGTGAAGATTGGTTCATAAATACAGCCTCTAGCCCGAGCCGTATTGACATGTGCACTTACTGTGTATTAGTAGCACTGAATAAATCAAAGTTCATCTAATTTGCATAATTTCTGCACGAGAAAAAAACCTGTATTATATGTAATGTATTCCATGTTACTAAACATTCATACAAAAATTTATTCAAATCAGAACTTTCATACAGAAGTTCTGTACAAAAAACCGATTGTACCAATTTCTGTACAAAATAGCTGCTGGTGGCCATCTTGAATTTCGGACTCCACTCCAAAACACTCGCCCCACGGTGATAACAAAGGTACCCAAGAAGTTTCATAAAGATCGGTTCATAAATACGGCCTCTAGCCCAAGCCGTATAGAAGTTCTGTACAAAAAACTGATTGCACATAATTTCGGTACAAAATGGCCACAGGCAGCCATCTCGAATTTTGAAGCGCACCCAAGACACTCGTTCTCATCCCACGGTGATAGCAAAGGTACCCAAGAAGTTTTGTGAAGATCAGTTCATAAATACAGCCCCTAGCCCGGGCCGTATTGACATGTGCACTTTCTGTGTATAAGTAGCACTGAATAAATCAAAGTTCATCTAATTTGCATAATTTCAGAAATAGAAAAAAACCTGTATTATATGTGATGTATTCCATGTTACTAAACATTCATACAAAAATTTATTCAAATCAGAACTTTCATGCAGAAGTTCTGTACAAAAAACTGATTGCACTAATTTCAGTACTAAATGGCTGCTGGTGGCCATCTTGAATTTTGGACCGCACCCCAAAACACTCATTCTCATCCCACGGTGATAACAAAGGTACCCCAAGAAGTTTCGTAAAGATCGGTTCATAAATACGGCCTCTAGCCTGAGTCGTATTGAATTGTTAACACAGGGCAGACGAATGACAGGCCATGGCATAACCTTAAATTTGACTATGTTGAAGTTGAGCTAACAAATTTGACTATGTCAATGTTGAGCTAAAAATCAAAGTAAACTACTTATTCCATCATCTACACATGAGGGCCCAAGGGGTTTGCATTGCTTTAATCCTTAATCCTTTACCCAACTTATTGACCAAAACCGGCCCTGTGTTATTCGCAAAAATGACCATTCCATTTTCATTACTTTGTCATTTTTGTCTCAAAAAACATAGCTTATGACCCCTCATTGGAACGAACTTGTTGAGCTCATTCCAATAAGGGGTCACAGGCTATGTTTTTGATGCAAAAATTGGTTATTAAATAATTTTGTTTGCAAGTGTCATCTGCTTTTTGTGTTAGGTAAAAGGTTAAGAGCCTGGACAAGTGTCCTGAATTGCCACCAGACCACAGCCTCTACAGTGGGCATAGCAGTGATCTAATTTGTTTGGTGTCAACAGGACCTCTTCATGATGGCATGTTAAGGGCACCTGTTCTGAGGTCGTAAAAGTCTGAAATAGGCCTTTAAGGGTTAAAATAACAATAATTAAAATAAAAAAATTTGATATTGTCTGTGTTGGGTAAAGGGTTAATGAGGAAGAGGGCTACAAGAGGAAGAGGAAGCATACATGGATTGAATTTACGCACCATCACACACTGACAACTTATAACATACGTAAACTAAACCCAGCCATCCAACAGTTACTGATAACAAACTTTTCCCTCTCTAAATTTCATGACTTGCTTTCACTTTCATAAAGTAAATGCTGATCATGTTTTTTCATCACACATTTACCATATCATACAAAAACATTCAATCATACTATTCACTTCATATTTTCATATCACTTAAAATTCCTGTACACTATGCACCTGCTCACTCATTTCTGCAGTCTTTAAAGAGACACACTTGACCCATTACACCAAAATCATATTTCGAACAGAAAACAAAAAAACATATCATGCAAAAGTATTTTCTTTTGCTTAAGCATTTTCATATCACTTAAATATAATATTAAAGCCTTTCTTAAAGATAATATTTAAAGCCTTTCTCATATACTCATTCACCATAAGCTTATATCAGCATAAACCTTTCCACCACACTTTTCTGTACCTTTTTAACTGGTTCAGTGCTTAAAATTTTACACATTACAATTTGAGGGAAATAGTTACAAAGTTCTCCTAAATAACAGAGAATGTCAATTTTTTGTTTCTAAAACATGGCTAATGATTTCTTATCAGAATGGACAGAATAAATAGACAGAACTGTAATTGTTTACCACACGAGATCAATTTGAGCGGAGGGATAATATTGAACTCTGCTTCTCATTCAATATTATACTCCACCCAAATTGATCTTGTGTGGTAAAAAGTGACAGTTCGAATGCGTATGCTGTTTTGTATTTATTGCACGCCTACAGTTTCCTAAAAAAATATTAAAAACTCTAATTATTGCCAAAAATAACCCAAATGTAAAATATAAATAGTTAAATAATCCGCGCACATGATCTCCATATTGTTCAAGGACAATACAAAATTTTTTATTGTTCGCTTTGGTTTTTGCAGAAAAAGCGTGTACCGTATTTACTCTATGTATTGGGACAGCTAAAAATAATTATTTTCACAGGTGTCCCAATTCTTAGAAAATGGGGAAAGAACACAACCTGGTCTTAATTTGATGCTGAATAAAGTTGTGTGTGATTCGTTTTTCATCACTATATACGAAAATCGCCATCCAATTTCTTTTATATTTTCATTTTTTGCTTCCAAAACAAAGCTTATGATCCCTCATTGGAACGCGCGCATTGCGCACGTTCCAATGAGGGATCATAAGCTATGTTTTGGAAGCAAAAAATGAAAATTTTTAGCTACTCAAGAATTTTTTTTATGAGTGTCATCTGCTACTAGCGATGGGTCAACTGGAAAGAAATCTCCTGAATGTCCCAAACTTTTGAGTATAAAAAAATATAGTTTTCTGGAAAAAATGTATGTCCCAAATCATAGAGTGTCCCAATACATAGAGTAAATACGGTATTTTATGAAAATAAAAGCGTAGATGTGCAATAAATGTGTTGAATGAGAGGTCATAAACTTTGTTTTGGAAGCAACAACTGGAAAAATAACAAGAATAGGAAAGTTGGTCATAAAGTTTGGATATAGCATTGGAAGGATTTGGTCAGTATATAGACATTAGACAATGGTTCAATTAATTCAGAATGATTAATTAAAAGCCTTTATCTTTTGGAATTCAGATATACTTCTTACATCAATGGTTATCTTAGTTTCAAACTGCATTTTGTATATGTAAAATATTTTCTTACAACTTATTGAAGTGTTTCAGCTGGTACTCATCAATAATCTGTATAAAAAAAATTTTATGACAAGATATTGATATGTATTTGAAAAAATGAATTACAGACCACATGAAGTACGGTCATCTTGGAAACGTCAAAATCCACGTATGGGCAATAATTCCATGCATGAATTAATTTTGAATCTCCTGTATAAAACAATGGAATCGCCATCAAATGTTCAATGAATGAAGCACCAGATAAGAACCGTTGCTTCTTTCACTGAATGTTTGCTGAAAACTACTGATTATTGAGAAAGCACCTGTGAGCAACTCTGCCCATGCGTGGATTTTCATCATTTCAAAGCAGCTGTACTATCTAGGCTTTTTGCACTGAACTAGCAAATACAATACAGAAATGTATCAGCCATATCACATCATCACATACTCATTATATCATACTCAAAACTTTCACCACAACACTTAATAGATGTGACTGTTATTACCCTCTCCTTTTATAGCTGGAGAATTCATCAATATGAAACATTAGTTACAAAATAATTGCATTTGTTATTAAAGTCAAAGCAGATTTCAGTCGCAAAAAAAAATGTTGAATTTCTCCTGTGGGTTTTGTTGTAAACTTTAAACATATAGGCTGTCAAAATAAATTATTTATCACATGATTAGGATTAATTATTTAACCCAATAAACCCATACGAATGCTTTTCTGGTCAAGCATCATGTTATGTCATAACTTCATCAAGTCTAAGGCTCTTCACTGCATTTTAAGAAAACAAATCAATATTTTCAATGAGCAGCCACAAGTCGACATGGTGAAAATTTTAATTGGTCTACCCCTAAATAATGAATATGACCTCTTCCAATTCATTCCATTAAACTGATATGGAAGATACCATTTAGTGTCCAGAGGGTTAACCCTTTTGCCTTGGCAAGTGTATTAAATAGTTAATGAGTGGGATAAAAAATTAATCTTGGTACACTGTATTTTATTTGCTTTATCCCTTAACATTTAATTTTTTATTCCGCTCATTATTTATTTTTGAACAAAAAAGTTTAGTGACATCATCCTAACAAAAGGTATAAATTTTTCACTACTCAACTTGAGGTAAACATTTATTACCGCAGCAAGGAATAAAACAAAAGTTTATCTCTGGCTTGTTATCCTTATAAGAAATTATGACACCTTTTCATAGGACAAATTGAGCATCATTCTTTTGTGTTAAATAGGGCAGAACACCAAAACAATAATTCATCTTTACAGCTTCATTGTAGTCATATTCACCACACCAAGAAAATCTTCAAACGCTTTGCTTAAGAATAGGTAAGGTATTTTGACTCAGATAACTAGAATTTTGTGAGATGTAAATAGATTGATGAAAATTTCAGCCATTGAATGTTTGATCAATAGGTGTACATGGCTGATTGTGCCAGCAAAATATGGGCAGATTGTGTCGACACGGCAGACCTGAACACTCCTATATAAGAAGTTTATTTATTCCCACAAAGTGCGAAAGTGCCTGCCAACAATCGAAAGATACCTTGATCAACTTAGATATTATTGCAGTCTGATGTTACTCCCAGAAAAAATCAGATTGCACTGAAATCAGATGGCATTTATTGGATATATTTCTATGGTCATGAGAAAATCCATACCAGGTTTTTTTTTCTGATCCTATCGATGCAACATGTACTTGTTGATAGAAAAATGAACTAAATAAAATCTATTTTCTATACACTGTTGCCATAAGCTCAGCAACTCAATGTCTTGATAAAGAAATGTTTTTGCTTTTTAAATTTGTATTATGTTCTATGTTGTATCTGAACTAAAAATATAAAAAACAAAAATACAATGAGCCTGCATTTTGCAGATGAAATTGGTTTGCAGACACAGTCAGTTTGGGTTTTATCAAATTTATTTATTTATTTATTTATTTAATGGTGTTTAAGGTCACATATTTTTGCACAATGGCTAATCATGACCACAACATGAGTATCAACTCAAGACCTGGGGTGAGCGTTCATACGCCATGTTGCCCATTTTAGAGAGGATTTGCACCTCCCAAGCATTGGTGACTGAGTCCTTTTTTACCAGTAAAACAGAGCCTGTTTACCGCAGTGAACAGGCACTGCTTCACATCCTGGGGTTTCCGCAAGGTAATTCACAATTGAATTCCTCTGATGTTGTCAACTGGTGGAGTGATGAATTAGCTTTGGGTATCCAAATTTATCCACATGTATTTGCCTTGTAACAATTTATGAGGGAGTGCCTGTTGGCACTCTCTCATAAATTGTGACAATGCAAATCTAAACAGACAAAATAATGTCACTTCAAAGATAATACGAAGTAAATGAAAATGAAGCCTAAAAGTTATGGTACCTACATTTCAGTATGAAGCCCAAATATGGACCCCCAGCACAAGTTGACAGAGTTCCAAATTTAGATTGGTGTTGGTGATGGCAAGAATGAAATCAAGACTATTTTTTTTTCAAACAAAGGCAATATAATGAAAAGTACCTATTTTGTAGAGGTGTGGCAAGCCATGAATAATAAAACAACTAGAACTATCACTGAAGGTGATTAATACCCCCGCTTTGGGTTTTTAGAGGAATGTACTTCTGATCATTTAGGCGAAGGCCATAAGGAAATTGATTGATAAATGTAGGAGGAGTTGCGCACACAAGAATTTCATGTAGAAACCCATATTAAATCAAAGTTCAAGAAAGATAACCTGGTTAAAATTGTCGCAGATCAAAAATTTTGGAATATGCGCATGTTCACTTAGTAGTGATGATGTTTGAAAGGTTTCTTAAAAATCAGTTCTTTAATGTAGGAGGAGTTGCGCACACAAAAATTTGTTCGGATGGAAAGACGTATGGATGGATGGACGGACGGACGGACGGATGGATGGACGGACGGACGGACGGACAGACAGACGGATGGACGTACGGACGGACGTATGGACGTACGGACGTACAGGGCGATTCCTATATATCTTCGAAGCGGGGGTATAATTATTTCTGAGAACTTTCATATAGGTTGTATTTACAAACCAAGCTATTTGATGTAACATATGGTTGCATTCAATCAGAAATTTAGTATTTAACAATTTCTACCTCACTTCACTTCATACACAATAAGCATTTTATTAGTTTCCCATAACACCATTTGTTAAATGAATTTAGTTATATGTTCCAGACTGCTCCAAAAGAGAAGTGCTTTTCTATGAAAAATATTCTTTCACATTGAATATTTAATTACATTTTTCACAAGAGATGAAAGAATTCCAACAAATGGATATGATGGTTGATGAGAAAAATGACACACTTTACAAAACGGCAATATCACAGAGCAATCACAAAACCTTCAAACTTCTTTTGAATGATTTCATGTTCTTCTAGGAATATTTTCATAAGTTGTCGGGTCATGGTTAATTTGCAGGGACAAAGTCATGTCCTCATAGCAGGTACTGCAGTGCTGGCAAGTCTTGAGGTGGGTACAGTCTCCACACTTTTTCAGAAGGTGTCAGTTTTTTTTACAAGAAACAGTAACACTATTCAATAAAATTGGTATTAAATTTTCATAACACTGCAACTTCATGGCAGTAAGTGGTGGAACCAAAGTAAAATGTCCTGAACTTCCAACTCTACATATATACAGTACGTGGAGAGTGTAATATCACTAAATCACCCGCAGAGTGGAGATTCCACCCAAGCAACAATTGCAAATTTGTTACAAAGCATAACCAGCACCAGCAAAGTTTCAGCCAATGGACCTCCGGGTTAAACCCAGAGGTCCATTGGATGAAACATTGCTTGTGTTTTTTGTCGATATGTACAAAATTTGAAAGTTATAGCTTGGGTGATAACTCCACTCCGCGGGTGATTTAGTAACAATCCACTCTCCATGTACTGTATTAACAGTGGTGTTCCATTTACTTGCAGCTACTCATCATGACTTCTCACTGCGTTGACTTGCACAGAGTGAAATCAATCACTTGAATTAAGTGGTTGATTTTTAAGCATTTCACTTACATTATAAGCATCCATATTAAGGACTTAAGAAATTACCCTGAACCACCCTGAGTCATATCCCTGCTCACCCCCTCTCCCAATAACAACACACCAATAAAAAGGATCTTTGATGCAGCGCCTCCACTTTCAAACTCATTCTGCAAACCCTGCATAATGACAGTGAGTTTTAACTGTTCAGAAATGTCCTGATGTACATGAATTATGTGTGCTTTTTACGATACTGTGAAATCTTCAGAGTGAAAAAAAATATTGATTTATCTTATTTTCAACACAACAAGAGGAAACTTAGAGAAAAAATGTCCTTAATATGAAAGAAATGAGAGACTGATGTACTTGTAATTATGGAAAGACTAGGAATAGAAAGAAAAGGAGGGAAAAATAGAGAGTGAGATTGTATAGGAGTTTTAAGAACATGCAATGCAAGATAATATTCGTTACCCTGTGTCTGATCACGTGGTACGGGTTTTTACCTACCCGAAGCCAGCCATATCCCATGAGGCTTCGGCCTCATGGGATATGGCTGGCTTCGGATAGGTAAAAATCCGTACCACGTGATCAGACACGGGGTAACAAATTTATCTATTGACTTTCCGTTTTAGAAGTACAATCTATTTCATGTGTGAACACACACAGCATGAGATCTTTTATCTTCCATTGTTGAGCCATACAGGTTTCTGTGGAATTTTTGTGCAAAAAGAGTTTTTGTGAAAATATGCCGATATGACAAGTATAAAAAAATTATTGAATTTCTTTTTTGTCTCAAAAACATAGCTTATGAACCCCACATTGGAGAGATGTCGACAAGCTCATTCCAATAAGGGGTCATGAGCTATATTTTGGAGATAAAAAATTAAAATATAATACCTGTACACTGTAAAACTGGAATGGCACGTCTTCTACGGGGTATGGACAATTTGTAGATTTCGGAACGAGGCTTCCACTGGGTATGGGAAATTTGTCAGTGGCTGGGCGGACATATCGTGGGGTTCAATGAATATGGTCTCATACCACGTATCTATCAACCAATCAAATCAAAAAATTCACTTTAGTCAACAGATAAATGTCAATACTGTGGGATCATGGTGGCCAAGCTGACTCCCTTCACTAAAAATTTAAATGCCCACCTAAAATGACAGTTAAGTGTTTCAATGCAATACCTCAAAATTGTTAAATTACAATGTTTCAATTGAAATTGTCTCTTGTTTTACCTGTTACCAAAATGATTTAGGTAAAAACGACATGACAAATTCTTGTGAGCAACAGAACTACACAAATCAACTTAAACAGTTTGAAAATTTGATAATAGCCACATTCTGTGAAGTGATGAAAAGAGCACCCTCACACAAAAAGATTGATATAGAATATGCACATATCTACTTTATCCAGGTTTGTTTTCAACGAACCACTCCTAACCTGGTGACTGCAAATCATTGGATCTCATCTGGATAAGTTTTTCTTGCTATTCTGCTATACACAGATGATTGTGAAGTAGTAAACAAGCAGTATGACCTTATGTCTCAAAACATTTAATGTTAACATAAAGACTACTAATGGCATTGAAGAATTCTTGATGAGAACAATAGTAAAACAAGAGGTGCACATCAGAGATGCAGACGTCGAGTTGTGGTGGCAATCGGATAGTGTTGCATGTCCATAACCTGGCTATCAATAATATTGTGTCATATTGTTGTCAAATCTGGAACCTTTGTTCAAGTTATGTTAAGTTCAGAATTCCTAAAAATTATTTAATTAAGGCCCATAACTCCATAATGGAAAATCGGGCCAGACCAGTTTTTGACCTTGCTTGAGATATTATTGCAAAAGACCTGCATGGCAAATATTATTCAAATCAGAGAACGTTTGTTCAAGTTATTGCACTAACAGAGTGAGGATGCCCAGACACTCACACACCCATCCAGATGCACACACCGCCAATCACCAAACCATAGGTCTCGGTTGTTAAAGCGACTCAACCAAAAATATGTCACATACATTGGACAAGTAAGTTATAGAAATATATGCTTGAAGTAATCTCTGTTTCAACACTGACAAATCATTCAAAATTGCAAAAATAATATGAAATTATGTATGACCCAAGGTGGTTGTCTTCTCTGCCCCAGATCACATTTAGTAGAAGCAAATCATGGTTATTTATAAAATAGCAGGCTGGCAAATCTGATGATATACAGTTGAACCATGTTAATTGAATAGCCACTTTCCATGCAAAAAGTATTCATTTAACAGGAGTATTCAATTATAAGATGTGTGGTCACTTTCCTGCATTCTAGAGATAAACTGAGCATTCATTATACCGTATTTACTCTATGTATTGGGACAGCTAAAAATAATTATTTTCACAGGTGTCCCAATTCTTAGAAAATGGGGAAAGAACACAGCCTGGTCTTGATTTGATGCTGAATAAAGTTGTGTGTGATTCGTTTTCCATCACTGTATACGAAAAAGGCCGTCCAATTTTTTTTTATATTTTCATTTTTTGCTTCCAAAACATAGCTTATGATCCCTCATTGGAACGAGCGTATTGCGCTCGATCCAGTGAGGGATCATAAGCTATGTTTTGGAAGCAAAAAATGAAAATTTTTAGTTACTCAAGAATTTTTTTTATGAGTGTCGTCTACTACTAGCGATGGGCCAACTGGAAACAAATCTCCTGAATGTCCCAAATTTTGGAGCATAAACAAAATATAGTTTTCTAGAAAAAATGTGTGTCCCAAAGCATAGAGTGTCCCAATATATAGAGTAAATACACGAGCTCTGTCAAACACGATATAATACACTAAATACTTGTATTAGATGTAGTAAAGCCAAATTGGTATATAGGCCTAAACAATGGAAATTCAGTGACTATCAGGGTAATTTCTTCACATATTATAAGATTTTTTTTATTCGATTAACAGATTACTCTATAATACATATCCAATTATCCAGTCAAATTTGTACTGCAGGTATGGTAGTCATATTCAATTAACCCTTTACCCAACGTAACGGCCAAAACCGACCAGCACTATTCTCAAAAACTGCCAATTAATTTTCATTATTTTTTTCATTTTTTGTCTCAAAAACATAGGTTATGACCCCTCATTGGAACGAGCTCATTGAGCTCGTTCCAATGAGGGGTCATAACCTATGTTTTTGAGACAAAAAATGAAAAAAATGAGTTATTCGAGAATTTTTTTTGCAGGTGTCGTCTGCTTTTCATGTTAGGTAAAGGGTTAACAGGGTTGTTCACTTAATCACTACCCAATAAAGTAGGCACTGCTGTATTCTTGTTCAGATGAGTATGAACTTTCTTGGGTTAGACGGTGTTCTATACTACAAGTAGTTAAAGTTTAGAGAAATATGACAGATGTACAGTGTAGACGATGATACACTACCAATGAAAATATGTTTGTTTGTTTGTTTGTTTATCAGGGTTAATGATACCTTCAGCAGCCAGGACCATATCATTTCGGATAGTTTTACAGGTGGAGAGTCACAGTACCCAGAGAAAAACACTGATAAACGGAAAGTGACTGTTGGACTCGCCAACATACTATTTATTATTGATTTATTTATTGGAATTTAATGACACTTTTGACAGCCAGGGCCACCTCATGTTGAACAGTTTTACAGGTGGAGGAAGACTGAGTACCCAGAGAGAACCATTGAGCAATGGTGAGCAACTGTCAGACTCCTCAACATATTAACTCCACATAAGCAGGATTAACATTGGTTGAAGACAGGTGCCCCATCGATGTGCAGTACACCATGTGGGCAATCTGGATTAAGTGCCTTGCCCAAGGACATAATGCTGTTAACTCAGGGTGGGTACCAAACCGTGGACCTCTTGGTTTGAAATTCCATATCCTAACCACTATTTATTGGTATTTTAAGGTCACATACTTATGCACAATGGCTAATCATGACAAGGACAGTTTTACAGGTGGAGGAAGCCAGAGTACCCAGAGAGAACCACCGAGCATCTACAAGCAACTGTCAGCTCAACATTCTACAGTTAAAACTAGAAGTCCTGTCATGGAATGCGCACAAATAGCACGTTGATATGCGCGTTAATGTGCGCGTTATGGCCCAATTAAAGCTATCATATTCTGTACATATGACCTGTGCACAGGCAATGTTTCAGCCAATGGACCTCCGGGTAACCCGGAGGTCCATTGGCAGAAACATTGCATGTGTTTGCTATGAGTTACCAGGAGAACCTGCCGTGCTTTGGATGCCATTCGATATGGCAATTGCGCGCAATTCCAATGCGCAATTAAGCCTAGATAAGCGCACTATTCGTGACAGGACTTCTAGTTTTAACTGTAACTCTGTTCAAGCTCCGCTCAAGCATGGTTACAGCAGCTGAAGACATGTGCACCATCAACGTGCAGTACGCCTTAGTACACAGCGTCATCGTGCCCCCCATGTAGGCAACCAGGATAAAGTGCCTTGCCCAAGGACACAATGCGGGTCGTTCCGGACGGGGAACAAACTCGGGACCTCCAGTATAGAAGTCCAACAGTCTACCACTGAGTGCTAACCACTAAGCCACCGGGTTCGCTTCTCCAACATACTAACCCGGCACTAGCAGGGTTGGCATTGGCTGAAGGCAAGTGTACCGTTGATGTGTCCTATGACCAAGTACACAGTGCCCCATGCTCCACACAGGCAATAGGGATGAAGTGTCATGCCCAGGGACACAATGCAGATGACTTGTGTCAGGAATAAACCATTGACTTTTCAATCTCAAGTTCAATGTTCTAACCAATAAGTCATTGCACACCCCACGAAAAAGACATAGAATAACCTCTTAGGCCCCACAAAATAGATCTTCTGTTTCTCAGGCTATTTTATGTCAAATTGTATGTAGGCGGGTAGTTTTTTGTTTTATTTATTTTTGTAATTATTTCTTTGCCATCACAAGTTCATGTTCTTGGTTTGTTTTATGTTTTAGGCTCCCATAATCGACAGAATCGTATGGGTGGTGGTGTATTTCATCCCTTAAGTGCAAGAAGGCTTTGCAATACTGATGCATTGCAAAGCCTTGTTGCAATGAAGGGGCAAATTTATCAATTTTATTAACTTGGGTAAAATATCAGACATAAACCATTTAATTTTTATTTTTTTTAGTTTGCATTGGTTATAAAAAGAGCGCATGCGGCAGCCAAAAGCACCCTCCGGGAGGGCATAAGGAAAATATTTTTATATTTTTAAGGCCTTATTTTTCTTTCCTGGAAGAACAATTTTCTCACACTGATAATTTTTTGTTTTTACTCTAGAACTCAATATCATTTGATGTCTATGCAGTTTGACAACCTAAAACAACAGGAGCTAATGCTGAATACGATTCATACTTTCACTGCAGTGCTGGACCCATGAAGCATAAATGAAATTAAACAAGCCAAGGCCAATACCGGGTCTGGACCTGCGTTGCAGCATGCAATTGATCGGCACACAGGAATTGGCTGCACGGCAGATCTGAAAATTAGATACACGATACAACTCATCATTGTGAAGCAGCAGACCAAATACAAAATCATTCCCTTTCATAGAAGCCAAGAAAACTTTGATGGAAGAAGTGTTTTGGACGGACTGATGGACAGACAGACTGACGGACGGATGGACAGAGTTGAGTGGTTACTAGACCTGCTCTGCTGCTGGCGATGCAGGTAATAAAAATCACTCAAAATTTGAAAAAGTGAGGACTGTAACTCTGTTGAAAATATGCAGGCAACTTTTTTTATAACATGTGCAGGAGCAGATTGTCTTAAGGATCACTCATACCAACTTTCATTGAAATCTATCCACTCACTGCTAATATATCACTGCGAACAGATGGATGGACAGATGGGCAGATGGATGGATGGACAGATGGGCAGATGGATGGATGGACAAACAGACAGACAGATGGCACATGTAATCCAGTATAATCCACATTCTCTTCTAGAGTATATAACAAAACTATTGCAGAAGAATGATCAAATATGGTGACTATGAAATGGGGGATTCAGATAAGAGAGACAAAAATAAAACTTTCCCAAGAGACGAGTACATCACCGTACTTAAAAAGGAGATACCCTTTTTCAAGGAGTAGTAATGAATATCACACAAATTCTGAAAGTAATTACAATGAAAAATGAATATTTATGTCATTTGTGTATAATATTTAACAACTTCTTACCAATGTCAAATCTTTATACTTATTCATCAAACAAACAATTTTAAATAATCCCTTTTTTTTCTTCTTTTAACATATATTGGAAACTTGCGAAC
The DNA here is from genome assembly GCA_031216915.1 of Pictodentalium vernedei. Lineage (NCBI taxonomy): Eukaryota > Metazoa > Mollusca > Scaphopoda > Dentaliida > Dentaliidae > Pictodentalium > Pictodentalium vernedei. The sequence goes on from CM062295.1 coordinate 746,245,878, forward strand.
TCTGTTTTGGCAATCCCCAGAAATCACACTGTTTACCGTATTTAATCTATGTATTGGGACAGCTAAAAATAATTATTTTCACATGTGTCCCAATTCTTAGAAAATGGGGAAAGAACACAGCCTGGTCTTGATTTGATGCTGAATAAAGTTGTGTGTGATTCGTTTGCCATCACTACATACGAAAATCACCGTCCAATTTCTTTTATATTTTCATTTTTTGCTTCCAAAACATAGCTTATGATCCCTCATTGGAACGTGCACATTGCGCACGTTCCAATGAGGGATCATAAGCTATGTTTTGGAAGCAAAAAATGAAAATTTTTAGTTACTTAAGAATTTTTTTATGAGTGTCGTCTGCTACTAGCGACGGGTCAACTGGAAACAAATCTCCTGAATGTCCCAAACTTTGGAGCATAAAAAAAATATAGTTTTCTGGAAAAAATGTGTGTCCCAAATCATGGAGTGTCCCAATACATAGAGTAAATACGGTAATCCCATTTTTTCTTCTTTTAACATATATTGGAAACTTGCGAACTCTATTTTGGCAATCCCCAGAAATCACACCGTTTAATACAGCAGATAACAAACAAGTTTTCAAAAAGTGCACACATCAAGAGACTTCTAAGAACATGCTAGAGGTGCTCTATTTTGCATTATAATTGCCTTTTTCAAAAAACGATTTTTTGAAAATACATTTGATAAATGTATTGGCTAATGCAAAAGCATTTTCTTGCAGATGATAGTGATTGAAATTAATATATTACCTTCATCATAAGCTATATAAATTAACAACATATAAAGCATATATAATTAGTAGGTTAACACAACTAATGTTTAAACTTTCCATAAATAGAATGATGAAAAAAAAGGCAAATTCTTCCCTATTAACTGGTAGTGCTAAATTATTTTTGGCCATCCGCATTAGTCCACGTCTCTTTGCCTTGTTACAATTTATGGGAGAGTGCCACTGTAACAAGGCAAATCCTCTCAGACTAAATTATTTTAATTCAAAAATAATATGAAGCACATCCACAGAATATGAAGCCAATAAGTTGCGGCACCTGCACTTCAGATTAAAGCCCAAATATGGGCTTCCAGCACTCTACCAGTTAATACTTTTTATTTCAATCGATTCCAACCTACTCACTGGACTTCTGATAAAATGTCAGGAGTCTGATGCTGACCCATGCCATCTGCATTGTATCCAAAAGTAGGAAACTTTATTCTGCTTGTTCACTTCAGGAAGTAGCAATGTTTATTATGTGCTAAATAATAGATTATTGAAAAAACTGCATAAAGATAGAAATCATATCCCCCACTGTGAAGATATAGAAATTTTCACTTTCAAAGGTATCAATCAAAATGGTTGCTTTCAAAGCATCACTTCAAAGTATCACTGAAAATGATCAATTTGTTCCCAAAATGTGTAATGAAAAGAAAATCTAGTGTTTTTGAGTGAATACTGATGATTTATTTCCAGCAATAATTCAACACATGTTCAACTTGAATTGATGCATGAAACCCACCAACTGAATCAGATTGCAAGATGCCATCTGTTCAAAGTATTGTTCAAATCACTTACATGTATGAATGCGCATCAGGTGTTTACTTTCATGCATCAATTCAAGGTTGAAACAACCAGAGTTATCGATAGGAATGATCAAATTCTAATAAAAAGCATATAATAAGGCCACATAAAGTAGATCTTTTGTTTCTCAGGCCATTATTTGTAAAATTGCATGCGGGCGAGCGTTTTTTTTATTTTATTTTTTATTTCAGTAATTACTTCTTTGCCATCAAAAGTTCATGTTCTTGGTTCAAGTTTTAGGCCTCATAATCTACAGAATAGCATGGGTGGTGATGTATTTCATCCCTTGAGTGCAAGAAGGCTTTGCAATGCTAAAGCATTGCAAAGCCTTCTTGCACTCAAGGGACAAATTCATCAATTTTTTCAACTTGGGTAAAATATCAGACATAAACCATTTAATTTTTATTTTTTTTAAGTTTAAATTGGTTATAAAAAGAAAGCATCCGGCAGCCAAAAGGACCATGCGGGAGGGCCTGAGAAACATATTTTTTATTTTTTTTAGGCCTAAAAAGAAAGTCTTGTGTTTTTGAGTGGATATCGAAAATCATCTCACTCGTGACTGAGACAAATGGTTATTTTCACTCGCCCATGAGCTCCTGAAAAATAAACATCTGTCTCGGTCACTCATGAGATAATGTTCAGTAGCTGCTCAAAAACACTAGATATCCTCTGCATATCAGTTAACCCTTTACCTAACGAATCACCCGCATCCACCCGCGTAATATGCAAATTGAGCAATTGAAAAAAAAAAATTTTTCAAAATATTTCAACAAAACCATATCATGTGACCCCTCATTGGAAAGAGCTCAATGAGCTCGTTCCAATGAGGGGTCACATGATATGGTTTTGTTGAAATTTTTTGAACAATTTAAAAAAAATTATATTTAAAATAAATTTTGATATTGTCTGCGTTGGGTAAAGGGTTAAGGCCTGTAATTTGTACTGTAATGGGCCAATAATCTTCTTAGGAAAAAAAATGAATTCTCATTTTCCTGCATCAAAAAAGTGAATTTAAGGCCCCACAAAGTAGATCTTGTTTCTCAGGCCAGTTTTTGTAAAATTGCATGTGGGTGGGTGAGTGGTTTTTTATTTAATTTTTAATTTTTTTAATTATTTCTTTGCCATCAAAAATTCATGTTCTTCGTTTGTTTCATGTTTTAGGCCTCATAATCTACAGAATAGCATGGATGATGGTGTATTTACTCCCTTGAGTGCAAGAAGGCTTTAAAGCACTGCAAAGTCTTGTTGCACTTAAGGGACAAATTTATCAAATTTATTAACTTGGGTAAAATATCAGATATAAAACATTTAATTTTAATTTTTTTTTAAGTTTACATTGGTAATATAAAGAGAGCATGCAGCATCCAAAAGGACCATGCATGAGCACCTGAGAAACAAATTTATAACTTTTTTAGGCCTAAGTTTTGATGAAACTGGTCTTAGAACTTGAGAAAAGAATTCATGTTTTGTTTTAACCCTTTAACCAAACCAAATAGTAGACAATTCTGAACTACTAAATTTTGTTATTTTCTGTTTCAAAATTGAGACTTATAACCCCTCACTGGAATGAGCTCATTCCAATGAGGTTACAAAAGCTATGTTTCAGAGACAAAAAAGGAAATTGTAATGAAATATGAATGGTTATTTTTGTGAATATCACTGCCAGGTCTTGTTTTTTTGTGTGTTTTACTGGGGTTTAATGACACCTTCCAAAGCCAGGTTCATATCATGCAGACGGTTTTACAGGTGGAGGAAGCTGGTGTACCGCAAAAGAACCATCAAACAGCCACAAGAAACGTTCTGGCTCTCCAACTTACTAATTCTATATAAGATGAAAGTGTCAATGACACTGTAGCTAAACCTGTGTGTTATGTTTGATGAAAACGATAATGTTCAATGTTTATGAAAGGTTTATGAAATAAGACAAGAATTGGGATAATTGGGAATATGTTCATTTCTGTTCCCTGTATGCTACGTTTTTGATAAAAATAATATGAGGTGTACACTGTACTAAAGAGCTGAGGGGTGGGTTAATATGACCTCACAGTTAATGTATGTGGTCCTCACAGTTAACGTATATCAACGAAAGTTACCAAGTTACAGTGAAATTATTCCAAAACGAGTCATCCTATCAAGTTACATTGAAATCCCTTCATAAATATGGCCTGTAGACTGTGCTAAAGATTTTTGGGCTTCGGGCCCCTGTAGCCGTCAGTTTCCCAATTGCGTCCAAAGGGGACGTTCTCATCTAGACATTATATGAAGTCAACCTACCAAGTTACAATGAAATCCCTTCATAAATATGACCTGTAGACTGTGCTAAAGGTTTTTGGGCTTTGGCTCGGGCAGCCATCATGGTTGAATGATCGCAACCAAAAGGGGACATTCTCATCTGGGCATCATCTGGAGTGATCCTACGAAGTTACAATGAAATCCCTTAAAAATATGACCTGTAGACTGTGCTAAAGGCTTTCGGGCTTTGGCTCAGGCAGCCATCATGGTTGAATGATCGCAACCAAAAGGGGACATTCTCATCTGGGCATCATCTGGAGTGATCCTACAAAGTTACAATGAAATCCCTTCATAAATATGACCTGTAGACTGTGCTCAAGGTTTTCGGGCTTCGGGCACCTGTAGCCGTCACAGTTGACCAATCACGACCAAAAGGGGATGTCATCATCTAGGCATTATATGGAGTCAACCTAACAGGTTACAATGAAATCCTTCTATAAATATGACCTTTTGCCTATGCTAAAGGTTTTTGGGCTTGGGCAGCCATCAAGGCTAAATGATCGCGATCAAAATGGGACGTTCTCATCTAGACATTATTTGGAGTCATCCTTCCAAGTTACAATGAAATCCCTTCATAAATATGACCTGTAGACTGTGCTAAAGGTTTTCGGGCTTCGGGCCCCTGTAGCTGTCACAATTGCCCAATCATGTCCAAAAGGGGACTTCTCATCTAGACATTATATGAAGTCAACCCACCAAGTTACAATGAAATTCCTCAATAAATATGACCTGTAGACTGTGCTGAAGGTTTTCGGGTTTTGGGCTCGGGCAGTCGTCACGGTTGACAGATCACACTCAAATGGGGAAATTCTCATCTAGACATCATAAGGAGTCATCCTACCAAGTTACAATGAAATCACTCCATATTAAACATGACCTGCAGACTGTGCTAAAAGTTTTTGGGTTTCGGGCTTGGGAAGCCATCACGGTTGACAGATCATGCCCAAAAGAGGACGTTCTCATCTAGGCATTATACAGAGGCATCCTATCAAGTTACAATGAAATCCCTTCATAAATACGACCTGTAGACTGTGCTAATGGTTTTCGGGTTTTGGGCTCGGGAAACCATATAGGTGGACTGATCGCGACCAAAAGGGAACGTTCTCATCTAGACATGACCCTAAACCTGCGTATGAAATTTCGTGACGATCAGACAAGAACTGCAGGGTGTAGCTCATGCTAAAGGAAAATGTGAACAGACTCTCAGACTAACAGACTTCCACATGCGTGATGGCAATAGCTTATCTTGACTTTGTCAAGTTAAGCTAAAAATGAAGCGGTTTGCAAGTCACTTCCTTGATCAAATAATTATGATACATTTTCAAAACTAAAGTTACATTCATTTGTTCCAAAGACAATACAGATATTTACTCCTATGATAATTTCAGGATTTTATCATTTTCCTAAAAAGTCAGAGCTTATAAAACAGTCAAGTTTAATTTTTCTATTGTGGCTAAGTGGATTATCCAAGTTTAAAAGAACATAGACCTAAAACAACTATTTATGGAATGGTTTACATAACTAACATGCACATACTTTGACAAAAATTAACTACTTTGTACTGAAGCGCAAATTGTTTACTCATTCCACCTCAAAAGGAATGAAAATGCCCCAAAATTTGAAGAATTCAACTCGTAAAAATATTACAGAAAGCCTAATAAAATTTGTTAATAGTAAAAGCAAAAAGGCTGAGCTCTGAAAATGTTAAAAATCCACATAATTCTCAAGAGATAAGTACACCAAAACCATTTCATTATTTCAAAGAAAACTGGAGACCAACTAAGTATAATTTGGCTGACATGGACACAATAACACTAGATTCCCCACACTTATTATAGGAATAATCATCAAAAATTTAATTAATGAAGCACCGGGTACAACCCGGTGCTTCATTAATTAAATATTTGCTGCTGATGATTTTTATTACCTGGTAAATGCATACACTGCCAATGCATGGATTACGACCAATCCACGGCGACTATACTGAAAATCATCTTTTAAATTCAAAAAGAAGCATTTCTATACGCACAACCACACTACTGTTTGAATGGGTTAAAAACTTTGGAGACATACAAGAACTACAAAAGACGCAAGGCTTGAATGGTATCCTCGCATGACTTGGTGAGTCCAGTAATTCTTGAACCACAAAAACAAAATGCTGCCCTGTATTTATTACCCACACACACCAATTGCAAGTTGGTCTAAATATTCAATAATTTTAATGTTTAATAGGATTTTGTTAAGCAATTGACAATTCTGTCAAGGAACTCAGCTTCATTCTTCATTTATTTATTGGAGTTTAATGACACTTTTGACAGCCAGTGCCACCTCGTGTCAGACAGTTTTATGGGTGGAGGAAGTCGGAGTACCCAGAGAGACCCACCGAGCAATGGTGAGCAACTGTCAGACTTCACAATGTACTAACTCAAAACAAGCAGGGTTAGCATTGGTTGAAGACAGGTGCACCATCAGTGTGCATTATGCCTTAGTACACAGCAACTACGCGGGCAATCAGGATTAAGTGCCTTGCCCAAGGACGCAATGCAATTACCCCTGGCGGGGATCAAACAGTGATCTTGGACCTCTTGGTCTGAAGTGCAATGCCATAATCACTAAGCTACCACGCTCCTACTTCATTCTTGAATCTTGACACCTGTTGAATTGATATTGACTCATTTTATTCTTGTTTTTTCATGAAAAATGTAGATCTGAAGCATTTCATTAGACAGGGAAAACTTAGCGTAGTGAAGTATGTTTGAAAGTGAGTGTGTGTCCAAGCATCATGTCTGATAGTAGGGGCATCAAGAGGATGACTAATTGGAGGAGGAGGGGTGTAACCTAGTGTGTCCTCACAATGATGGCTCAAGTCCCAACAGATTAATATTCCAACTACATCATCAAGGTATGCCTTGCTGAGGCTGATCATGGGTAAAGGTTCCATAATGTCACAAGGAAAGAACTCTCAATATTTTGCATGATAAATGAGATCTAGACTACACATGGTTTGTGGAATGTCTGTCTTCTGGATTTCACATGAATTGTGTATGTACTGTAGTTGGGAGAAGTGAACAATCATGAAATGGTAAGTGATGCTTCAACAATATCATCTTTGAACTGGTTGAGTGCTAGAAGCTACTGTCATGCCTCTATTGAAAAGTGCTGAAAGCCGCTTTAGTGGATTTACACTGTTTGCTTGTTTTCTTAGCAGTAGAAAATAAATCTTTATACAAAATTGTTTTGTTACAATTTACTGGAGAATGCCAATCAGGCATTCTTCAATAAATAATAACAAAACAATTCTTCAGACAAAATCTTGCCAAACTAAAGCTTCCCTTGATGGTTGCATGGCAGCCTTGAAAAAAAAATTTCTCACGTTTCAAATCACCTTTGAAAAATAATTTAGCACTCTACCAGTTTAAGCAGCATTTAAATAAAAACGAGGATAAAAACTGAAATAAACTGAAGGTCTCTAATTACAACACAACTAGTACAGATACCTACTTCCAAGACTGTTAAGTATATACATTAAATAATAACATTAAGGCCACACAAAGTAGATCTTCTGTTTCTCAGGCCATTATTTGTAAAATTGCATGTGAGCGAGCGTTTTTTTATTTTATTTTTTATTTCAGTAATTACTTCTTTGCCGTCAAAAATTTATGTTCTTGGTTCAAGTTTTAGGCCTCATAATCTACAGAATACCATGGGTGGTGGTGTATTTCATCCCTTGAGCGCAAGAAGGCTTTGCAATGCTAAAGCATTGCAAAGCCTTCTTGCACTCAAGGGACAAATTCATCAATTTTTTTAATTTGGGTAAAATATCAGATATAAACCATTTAATTTTTATTTTTTTTAAAGTTTAAATTGGTTATAAAAAGAGAACATGCAGCAACCAAAAGGACCATGCGGGAGGGCCTGAGAAACAGATTTTTTATTTTTTTAGGCCTAAACTACATATGATAATTCACAACTAATGTGAAAATAGCAGAAAAGTATATTCAATGATTAACCCTTTACCCAACAAATCCCCCCCCCCCCCTCCCCCTTGTAGGCAATTTACAAATCAAGAAGTTCAATAAAAGAAAACAATTTCCAAAATTTCAACAAAACCATTTGATGCAACCACTCACTGGAACTTTCTCATCAAGCTTGTTCAAATGGGGGGCAAATGATATGGTTTTTTGGAAATGTTTTAAAAAAAAGAAAAAAAAAAAATTTAAACGACAAATTTTGATATCATTACAAGCTGGGTAAAGGGTTAAAAAGAGATCAGTTAATATATTTTCATAGAAGTGTCAAGTTGCTGTTAATAACATAGAAGCACAAAATAATTTTCAAAATTATTTAAAATTAAAATTCATGCTTCAAGATAGAGTTTCAATATTACTTAAAAACGGAGTTGAAAAACATAGAAAAAATGATTTTTGTTACCCCCATCAATCCTTTATCAAACTAAATTTTTCTGAAAATGTCAATGAAAATTGCTCATCTATTCTTTATTGTATTTTATTTCTACTTCTAACACAAGTGCAATGCCATGGTATGACCAATCCCTGACACGTTAAGTCTAACAAGGGCAAAAACTCTCCAAGAAATATGTCAAGTTGCTGTTTCTAACATAAAAGCATCAGATAATTTTCAAAATTCTTGAACATTAATATTCATGATTCAAGACAATTTCAATATTATTTAAAAACTGAGTTGAAAAACATACAAAAAATGATTGAACCTCAAATTGGTTCTGTGACTTGATTTGATATATTTTTTAATCTGAAGCATCAAATATTTTCAAATCATTTCATGGGCACGTTTATCTGCTTTAGAAAGGTGCTGGGTCGAGTATTATTTCTTTATTTGTGGAAAGCAATTTGCTGGTACATGAAACCAATCTGAATCTCGAGAAACAAAGTGACTTAAATTCCTTCTCAGGACAGAGAAAAGTATTTCGATACAAAAATATTAAATATTTCGGTTTAAGCACTAACAGTATAGTCAGCATACTTTTAGAAAAAAATCATTTGCATGTCATATATATAAGTTACATTTTTTACCCACAAAGTAGGAAAACCATCATTTCAATTCTTTTTTACTTTTTAATTTATTTTTCTTTTTCGGGGGTAACAAAAATATTAACGATACATACTATCCTTAAATCATTAAATGAGTTGCTTGAAATGTTAAAACAAAGTATAAATGTTAAAAGAAAGTGTTAGTGTCATAAATAACATTTGGAGTTGTACAAATTTATAATTCAGTCAGTAATAAAACAACATCCTTGTTCTTGCTAAATTCAAAAGACATTTTGAAAATGTAAAACTGTGTTCATACAGAAATAGGCATGATTAAATTCAAAGACTTGGAAATTTTTTTTGAGGATTCACATTTTCAGAAACAGTTAATTAGCAATTTTCTATAGTGTTCTGCTTGGTCAAATACAAAAAGATTTGCCAATTTTTCATTGGCACAACTGCATCTATTTGCAGTGTCACTTTCTGAATTTATTTATTTTAAGGTCACAATCAGCACAATCATGACATGGATGCAGTAAAGTTTAGCCAATCGTTTATACCAATGCAGCCCATTTTAAAGAACTTCCACCCCATGTGTTACTTACTGGGCCCTATTTTATGAGTATTTATTTATTTATTGGTTTTTATGGTCACATATTTCTACACAATAGCTAACTTTGACTTCAACATAGAGATAAAGTCAAGTTTAATCGACTGTTTGTACGCATATTGCCCATTTTAGAGGACATCCACCCCAAGCATTGGTGACTGGGTCCTATTTGCCAGTACAACAGAGCCTGTTTACCGCAGTAAACAAGCACTGCTTCACTTCCCAGGGTTCCCACAGTGGGTTCTGAAAACACTTATATTTTCATTTGAGTGGTATAAAATGTGCATGATATTGTATGCAAAGTTCTAAGAATTTCTACAGATAACAAGTCATTTTGTGCAACAAAATTTGTTATAACATTAAGGCCAAATAAAAAAAATGAATTGATTCTCAGGCAATTTTTTTTTCAAATCAGTGAGGGAGGGAGGATTTTATTTTTATCTTTTTTTTTTCATGTAAAGGGTTGAGTATACTCAGTAAATCTTTTTGCTGTCTTTCCACTTGAAAAAGAGAAAAGGTTGTATTTTAGTGTAATTATAGTATACCTTTTATAACTAACTGATGTAACAACAGCTAAATTTTATTGTTGTTTTAATGGTATAGATCTGACAAACATGATCCATTAGAATAGGCCCCAGTAACTAATGCTTGAGGTAGGAGTCCTTTTAAATGGGAAACATGGCTCTAAATGATTGGTTAAAGTTGAGTTTATATCGGTGTTGTGGCCATTATTAACCATTGTGCAGAAATATATGACCTTAAACACCAGCAAATAAATAATTAAATCATGATCCAGTATATCAGAATTTGCCTTGTTACAGTTCATGGGAGAGTGCCTCTGGGCACTCTCCCATAAACTGCAACAAGAAAAACCAATTTACTGCAAACACAGCTAAATAATTATATGTCGAGAAATGTGAAAAAATGACCATTCCAAGTTTTCACAAATTCTTAAAAAAACATGACATAATAAAAATGTCTAATGAGGAGGTTCAAATCCAACGAGGGAGGGCCTGAGAATCAAAACATTATTTTTTTTTAGCCTAACAGCCTCAGACAGGCAGAACAATTTACTGACACAGACAGCTGATGAAAACTAAGTTTACTCAAATTCTATTGTTTCTCCCTCCATGAGACTTGAAAGTGTATTCGCCTGTGCAAACTTTGCAATTAGTTTTGTGTTTATCCCCCTTACTTTCATCTTGCCACGTTAATACTCACAGATTTGCAACCAAATAGTATTATTGAATTCCCATTTCCCTATTTCGGACCTGTATATTTTCAATGTTATTCAGGTGGAAACTCCTTAACTGGTAGAGTGCTGGAAGCCCATATTTGGGCTTTGTTCTGTAGTGCAGGTACAATAATTAAAAGGCTTCGTACTCTGTGGGTGTGCTTCATATTATCTTTAAAGTCAAATTATTTCAACTGTATGGATTTGCCTTGTTGCAATTTATGGGAGAGTGCCATTTGGCACTCTCCCATAAATTGCAACATGCCAAAGACCAGTGAATAAATTTTGATGACCAGAAATAATTTAGCATTCTACCAGTTGATAAATTTCAGCATTGGTTGAAGACATGTGCACCATCGACATGCAGTATGCCTAAGTACATAGTGCCACCATTCCCCCTACCCTTACATAATGTTCAAAAACTGGGCAGTGTTAATTCTGAAAATCAACATTCAAATTTCATTATTTTCTTATTTTTGGCCTCAGAAACATAGTTTATGACCTCTCATTGGAATGCTCTCATCAAGCTCATTCAAATGATGGGTCACAAGCTACGATTTTGATGCAAAAAATTATAGCTTCGCAAATGTGAGTCATCAGGTTTACTTTTAAGGCAAAAAAAATGAATTTTTTTTAGTTATTAATTTGTATAGTTAATAGTTGTAATAGTTTTGGAAAGTATCAATAGCTACACACATTTTGTGGTAAAGAAATTGGATACTCTAATGATAAAATGCTGTTATGTGATACAGCATTTGATCACTAAATGCAGAAATACAAGAATGTTGTCCCTGTTACTATACTCTGAAACAGTGAAAATGGTGAACTCCCTCAATGCAAGAATGAGCACTATAGTCCTTTTGTGATTTGTTATTAAATATAATATCTTTGTCCACATTTTGTAATACATTCCAAAACAAACACTGTTAAAATTTATTTATTTATTAAGGTTTAACGCCACTTTAACAGCCAAGGTCATACTGTGTCAGTGAGAGTTTCACAGGTGAAGGAAGCCAGAGTACCCAGAGAGAACCACCGAGCATCGACGAGCAGCAGCCAGCTCCCCAACATCGTAACTTCGCACTGCAGTACAGGCAGGGTTAAATTGGTTGAAGACATTCACACCATCGACAAGCAGTATGACTTAGTACATGGCATCAATGTGCCCCCATGTGGACACTTGGGGTTAAATGCGTTAAAAACGTGGGAGTCCATATCGATCGCTCAGATGGACACCCATGGGGACTAACCAGGCTCGACGTTGATAGCTTTGGTGATCTGACAAGAACCAGTACTGCAATGCCACTGTGCCCCCAACAGTTAAAAGTAACTGGTAGAATACTACAATGATTTAGGTAAGTAGAATCTATTCTTCAATAATTGAGTTGCAGTTTATTTGAGAGTGCCAATGGACATTCAAATAAACTAACAAAAGCAATATAAATCAAATACTGTTTATTTTTTAACTGAACATAAACAACAAATAAAATATAAAATCTGTATTGTGGTGCAGACTCTTTTCAATGGAGCACTTGTAAGTTAGGGCTGGCATGATTATGAAATTTCATGGTCATCTTTAATCATACTTTGTTACCTCTAGAAACAACTAGTGCTCAAACTACTAGTGAATTCCAAAGTCGACTAGTCAATACCCAAAAGTCAAGTCGACTTCGACTAGTCACTGGTGATAACCTGTCTCCTTATAACAGTGTTGGTGTTCCGGTAGAGTGCTGAAGGTCCAAATTTGGCTTCACTTGGGCATTCATATACAGCAACTTACTGGAACATTATTCTGTTAATGTGCTTCTAATTATGCTAAGAGTGAAATTATATAGTCTTATTTAATTGCCTTGTTGTGATTTATGGGAGAATAAATTGCAACAAGGCAAATTAATAACATATCCTGATAGCCCAAAATAATTCAGCACTCTACTAGTACCAGTTAAAACAAACTACTGTCACTACTATTAGATGGCAATAGATGTACACACTGACTGCCCAATATTGCTGTTCAATCTGACAGTGGCACAGAAGGGATACTATTTACCTAAAAGCTTGAACTCCTCCGACTAGTTGACTGCACAATTGAGATAGACTACTGGTTTGCCCAGAGTCGACATCGACTAGTCGACTAATCGTTTGAGTACTAGAAACAACTATATAGAAATCAACATTTTTGGACATTAGTTCCTCAAGCCGAATATTCTTTAGGCATGCAGGCATGCTGTCCGCCTACTGCTCTCAGAGGAAAATTCAGACTCCTGACCACCTCAGGCCCAAACCTGAGCCTAGGCTCAGGTTTGGACCTGAGATGGTCAAGAGTCTAATTGTAGTTGCACTGAGATTTAAGAAGGCAATTGTATTTCTTCAAACTGAGAAGAGTTATTTGTACTTCCATACTTCCAAGAATGCCAGACCAAGTGCCATGTGTTCTATCTGTTTATCATATGCCTATGACATTTTTACCCTAAATATCACTACTGTTTGACGATGTTTTCCAAACTGTTGTATCACACTGGGTGAGATTTTTCCAGATCAAAAGTCCATATCACACTCTTACGGAAATCAAAAATCCATATCACACTCCCTCGGAAATATACGAGAGTTTCCGTGAATAGTTTTCGTAACTAGGGAAGTCGTTGTTGTTTCGTCTGCTATTTTGTAACCGGCTTTTCATCGCATATTAATTAAAATGGCAAATTTGGGTGAATTTGACAGCGCAACAATGTGATATGATAAACATATCATCATAACAGTGTGTTGATCCGTGTCGTCGCATCACGTCTCATTGAGGTGGCCAGATTTTCGGATCACACTCGCTGCCTGAGGCAGCTCATGTGATCCGAAAATCTGGCCACCTCAACTCGACGTGATACTACGACACGGATCAACACACTGTTATGATAATATCTATATACATCTTTCTTATATCAATTAAAATGTATTTTGATATTATACAGTCTCTGAGACTTCTTTTGAGCACGATGGGAAGGAGAGTAGTAATGAATAATTTATCAGTAAATGAGTGATGAAAACCGATACAGTTAAAACTAGAAGTCATGTCATGAAATGCACACAAATAGCACGTCGAACTGCACGTTAATCAACGTGTTATGACAATAGTAAGGTCATCACATTCTGTACATATGGCCTATGCACAAGCAATGTTTCAGGCAATAGACCTCCGGGTAACCCGGAGGTCCATTGGCACAAACATTGCCTGTGTTTGCTCTGAGTAACCAGGAGAACCTGCATCCTTTGGATGCCATTCGATATGGCAATTGCGCGCAATTTCTACGCACAATTAAGCCTAGATAAGCGCACATTTCGTGACAGGACTTCTAGTTTTAACTGTAATCATCGACTTTGTAGTCGATTATGGGCATTTCCAAGGATTACTCAACCTTGATTAATCCTGACAGGCCTACTTTTAGTTGCATCCTGCACTGAGACAGTTAATACAAATGTCATGTGTTATTTACATAGTCATGATTTTTCTCTAAGAGAATTTGGAAAAATTAAAATAAATAAAAATGTTATCAACTCCAAATGTTTGCTGTTAGGTTATTAAGCTTTTATATTGCTTATTTTGTAACACTTGAGGACAATTTTAAACTGTTTTGACTCAAGACAAATCAAAACTTTTGTGATTGATGTGTTTCATTTAACTGGTTGAGTGCTTAAAGCCAGTCAGGGCTTTTAGAAAAATGAGGATACCAGAGCAAAACCCAACATGTTCCTTGCTCATGTTTCATGTTCAGTAAAATGCAAATAAAATTTTGTTTACACAAATTTATTTTATTACAAATTATTGGAGTGCCTGTGGGCACTTTCTGATAATTTATAATAAAACAAATTTTGACGAACAAATTCAGACCACCAAAAATTATCTCGTCCTCAACCAGTTAAATTAAACTATCTCACCCTCAACCAGTTAAATTAAAGGATTCCATTTGTGAAAAACAAACAGAATTTTCATGTTGAAGAGAAGATTACACAACCGAAAGAAAGCCGATTATTCAAGAATCAAGAAAATTACAGCTTCTAGATTATTGGCTCTTCATATGTACTGAGATGAGAATTACTTTAACTCTTTATCCACAACACAGATGATATCAAAATTTATTATATTAAAAAATCATTTTTTTAAATTTTTCCAAAAATTTCAACAAAACCATACATGACCCTTCACTGGAATGAGCTCGACGAGCTCGTTCCAAAGAGGGGTCACATAATATGGTTTTGTTGAAATTGTTTTGAAAAATAATATTTTTTCAGCTGCTGAATTTGCATATTACGCGGGCGGATGCAGCCGATTTGTTCAGTAAAGGGTTAACCCTTTACCCAACGAATCGCCCGCATCCGCCCGCGTAATATGCAAATTCAGCAGTTGAAAAAAATATTATTTTTCAAAAAATTTCAACAAAACCATATCATGTGACCCCCCGTTGGAACGAGCTCGTTCCAACGAGGGGTCACATGATATGGTTTTGTTGAAATTTTTTGAAAAAATTTAAAAAATGATATTTAAAATAATAAATTTTGATATCGTCTGCGTTGGGTAAAGGGTTAAAGAGGTCATCATGTGAAGAGAACAATTACTTGACACAAGGTTAAAATGATAATAGCATTTTCAAGTCCTCAAGTTCTTAAAAATAAACATTAAAATTAATTCTGGAGTGCTGCAATTTGAAAGTTTATGTCATGCCATTAGTTTGTGTAAAATATATTTCCATAAAGATGCATGCAGTATTCAATATCTTTCAGTGCAGTGACTGATACATCTAAATTCCCTGTCCATTTTGCATGATGAAATTTTTTTCGGGGATAACTCAAATTACAAACCTCTGGGCTGGTAGAGAGCATATATTGTGAGACTTGACTTTTCCAGAAAAATTTAAAGTTGTTCATAACAAATCTATCGAAAGCTGAGAAATGATTTCCTGTAATATCAAAGAAATCTTTCACAAAACCCAAACAAAATGATAAATTCCCAGTTATATTATAGGACAAATTTACAGCATGAACTTTTGATCTTTTGACAAAACTGAGCAGAGGGATAAGAACAAAACATTTTGGAATACTGAAAGAGTGTTATACGGTTGCAGGCCATAAAATTTGAGACGAATGATTTTATCGTTCATCTCGGTGGTTATCAAAATGAAAAAAAAACCCACATAAGGCCACACAAAGTAGATCTTCTGTTTCTCAGGCCATTATTTGTGAAATTGCATGCGTGCGAGCGGTTTTTAGTTTTATTTTTTATTTCAGTAATTAGTTCTTAGCCATCAAAAGTTCATGTTCTTGGTTCAAGTTTTAGGCCTCACAATCTACAGAATAGCATGAGTGCTGGTGTATTTCATCCCTTGAGTGCAAGAAGACTTTGCAATGCTAAAGCATTGCAAAGCCTTCTTGCACTCAAGGGACAAATTCATCAATTTATTTAACTTGGGTAAAATATCAGACATAAACCATTTAATTTTAACTTTTTTAAAGTTTAAATTGGTTATAAAAAGAGAGCATGCGGCAGCCAAAATGACCATGCGGGAGGGCCTGAGAAACAGATTTTTTATTTTTTTAGGCCTTACAGTGCCACAACTTAAGGTTCCCAATTCAATGAAGACACCAATCACTTCCCAAAGTCCATCACAAAACTCTAATAATAATTTTATTTTTTTAGTTACACTACATATATTTTTGAGTTAAGGCCTAAAAAATTAAAAATCTGTTTCTCAGGCCCTCCCGCATGGTCTTTTTATAACCAATGGAAACTTTAAAAAAATCAAAACTAAATGGTTTATGTCTGATATTTTACCAAAAATTGATAAATTAGACCCTTGAGTGCAAGATGGCTTTGCAATGCTTTAGCATTTCAAAGCCTTCTTGCTCTCAAGGGACAAAATACACCACCACCCATTCTATTCTGTAGATTATGAAGCCTAAAACATAAACCATAATATGAACTTTTTGATGGCAAAGAAATAATTATAGAAATAAAAAATAAAATAAAAAACCGCTCGCTTGCATGCAATTTTACAAATAATGGCCTGAAAATCAGAAGATCTACTTTGTGGGGCCTAACTTCTTTTTTTGAATATGTTGGATCTACAAATATTTTGTACTTTATTTTTCAGGGACAATGACAACTCTACCATTATTGCAAATCAATTTTCCAAATCAATCCTATGAAACATTACATTTTTTTAGTCTATCCATCACGTGTCCTCATGAATTCTTTAGAAATATTTGAGTTACTCAACAGTTGTAAAAGTCTCCCAGAAGATTTTTAAAATTTTAGTGCAAAGATAAACAAATATCATATGATAGATTTTTTAGTTTTGAGTTGTTCAAAACAAATGCTTTTTGAATTGAACAGAAAGTTTATTACACTGCTCTATTTACTCCGAAATAATGTACTTAGTATCAAACCTGAAAATAAGCCGACTGTCATCTGCAAAATGAGATCCCCAGAGGGTGAATTTGGTGATGCTACCCTGCACAGCAGGGTAGCATCACAAAATTTACCCTCTGTAAACCTCAGTCTGAATCAAGGTCTCAAGCCAAAACAGAAAGATGTACCTAGAGGATAAATTGGCCCACTGTATGGGATAGCATCAGCAATTTCACCTTCTGGGCACCTCATTTTGCAAATGACAGGTTGCTTGTATTCAGGCTTGCTTAGTATGAAAGCAGCCATCAATACCATCACCCAAACTGCTATTACTAAAAGGCAAGACTTGCAGCAACAACTTTAATTATCAATGAGCTGCAAATTTTTATATTACATCATCACCTGTTACAATTAAAAGCATTGAAATGTATCATGCTGTTAATGGCAACCATTATAAATATATTCTTGATCATGTATATTAAATTTATATCAAAATACAATTCACTGTTTTTGTTTCAATGCTCAACATGCTGATTTTTTTCTGTTGATATTTTTGGTCAGTCAATGAATTAACCCTTATAAGCCTAGCGATTTTTACATATTTTTGTAACACTTTGACCATCTATATTCTGTGGCTTGCAGTTGTTTCTACTCAAGTCTGGACTGTCTGAGACTTGCCTAAACACAACTGCAAAAGTACTTGGAATGTAACAATAAAATTATCCAAAAACACTGCCTGATGGGTCACCTGTTTTTTGCGAGAAAAAGTGATTCATGTCCAAATTATGCCTTTGAGGGTTAAACCATCATGCAATCTTGAGCAATTTTTTAGAACACTTTCCTGCAATAATACTTGCTGTACTGAGTTCAATTTAACCCTTATCTAACCTATAAACCAAAACTGCTCAGCGTTATACACAAAAATTGCCCTTCAAATTTTGCATTTTTGCTACCAAAACACAACTTCTGAACCATCATTGGAATGAGCTTGATAAACCCTTTTCTATGAGTGGTCTAAGCTATGTTTTGAGTGTGAAAAATAAATATTTGTTTTCAATAATTTCGGTGAAACATTTGCAAGACATTCCAAATAGCTAATGATAGATGGAAAACAAATTCTTGAACAACAAACTTTTTTCATTTTTTGGCCCAAAACGTTGCTTGTGACCCCCACTGAAACAAACTCAAAGAGGCAAAAGATTAATTTTTTTTTCGTGATTCAAGATATTTTTGTGTTGTATGCTAATCAGGTTGGTTATGGGTTACACTACCTCTTGCAGCACAATTCAATATTATGATAAAACAACATAGTCTAAAGTTGAATATGATGAACGCCAGGTGCAAGTTGTTCCAAGTGCTGCAAGAAACTAAATAATTTTTTTTGTTACCAAGGGTATAAGCAACAGAAAAAAAGAGTACTGTACAGGGATCAACATTTATTTATATATCTATGCATTGGTGCTTAAGATCACATACTTATGCACACAATGGCTAATCGTGACCGGGACAGTTTTAGGGTGGAGGAAGCCGGGTTACCAGGAGAGAACAATCGAGCATCAGCGAACAACTGTCAGCTCCTCAAAAATTCTAACTCTGGTCAAGCTCCACTCAAGCAGGGTTACAGCAGTTGAAGACATGTGCACCATCGACATGCAGTACACCTTAGTACACGGTGTCATCGTGCCCACATGTAGGCAACTGGGATAAAGTGCCTTGCCCAAGGACACAATGCAGGAGGGATAAACATAGCAACATGATATGTTGGGTCACTACATTTATCACCACTATGATGTTATTTTGACATTCAGTGCTAAACATTCACCTAATATGTGTGATTTACACTATATATATACAGTTACTGTGAAAATTAACACTATTCTTTCATTACAGTACATCCGTCATGGACTGGTCACTTTCCACAGGTGAGCAATATTTTCACGGACACAATATTAGATTACAAACACTAGTTATTGAAATAATCATCAACCGGTGCTTCATTAATTAAAATTTTGCTGCTGATGGTTTTTTATTACTCGATAAATGCATGCGTGGAAATTATTGTCCATGCATGGATTACGACCAGTCCATGATGACTGTACTGTACTACTGTTTTAACCCTTTACCTAACATGAAAAGCAGACGACACTTGCAAAAAAAATTCTTGAATAACTAATTTTTTTCATTTTTTGTCTCAAAAACATAGGTTATGACCCCTTGTTGGAACGAGCTCGACGAGCTCGTTCCATCGAGGGGTCATAACCTATGTTTTTGAGACAAAAAATGAAAATATTTTGAAAATTAATTGGCGATTTTTGAGAATAGCGCTGGCCGGTTTTGGCCGTTACGTTGCTTAAAGGGTTAATAACACCATGCCCTTTCGATCAGTTGTTTTATCATAGGCACCTTAAATGCATTAAATGACACACTTTATAACAATAATAAATCTTCGACCTTTCGCTGATTTGTCATGGTCCCCTACTGAGAAGACCTACATTAACCCAGTGCCATGCCGGGGTATTCCCGCTCCTACTTTTCCTCCTAATCTCCCAGCATTCTGTCAAAAACTGTTTCATAATTCTTCCATTGGCACCTTCTTGATCTCCCCAACTATAAAATTGACCCTTTTCATCATGAAATTCCACATCCAATTATCCTTCATGTTTCCATAATTTTTTCCATTACTTAACTCATTTGGTACACTTTTTCCTCACCTTTCCCGACTCTCCCCCTCAACTCCAGTCACTATGATCTCACTTTGAACAACAACAACAACGACCCCCCCTCCCACCCCCAAACAATGTCAGCATGTACACCTTAGAAGCTGGCATATACTTTTTATATAAGCTGTCTAAAGAAGTCTTGGTCCTAATTCAAGCTTGCCCACCCTTTTCCTAATAAAGCTACCCCCTGCTTCAGAACCCTTCTAGATCTTCTGTCTCTATGAAGTAATTCTCCATTAGCTCCCTTGCCTGGCTTATGCATCCTGTCTGAATGTTTTAGTTCCATACATGATTAAATGTCATTTTACACCATCTGCTGTTTGGGGGGTTCACCGGGTAGTTTAGGAACCGTCATTTTTCCATATGTAATGTATCTTTAACCGGCATGACATTAATGCTTTGAGCAAATAATCAACAATGTTCAAAATTTTCAAGCAATGGCCAATCAAGTGTATGCTGATTAAACTGAGGTCTACAACTCTATATAGTGCGTACCTTATTTACTCTATGTATTGGGACAGCTAAAAATAATTATTTTCACAGGTGTCCCAATTCTTAGAAAATGGGGAAAGAACACAGCCTGGTCTTGATTTGATGCTGAATAAAGTTGTGTGTGATTCGTTTTCCATCACTATATATGAAAACCGCCGTCTAATTTTTTTTATATTTTGCGCATGTTCCAATGAGGGATCATAAGCTATGTTTTGGAAGCAAAAAATGAAAATTTTTAGATACTCAAGAATTTTGTTTATGAGTGTCATCTGCTACTAGCGACGGGTCAACTGGAAACAAATCTCCTGAATGTCCCAAACTTTGAAGCATAAAAAAAAATATAGTTTTCTGGAAAAAATGTGTGTCCCAAATCATAGAGTGTCCCAATATATAGAGTAAATACGGTAACTCTTTTCAAACTGAAGCTGAAATATCATAATTTCAGCCTGCAAAACTTTCCCATAATGGAACTTCAAATTTCACCAATTCAATCTTGTTTGACAGAGCTCAATAAGCTCTGTCAAACAAGACTGAATTGGGGAAATCCGTAGTTGCATTTTGGGAAAAATTTGCCATTTGAAATTAAAGAATTTGACATCAATGTGAAAGGAGTTAACAATACTCCGTAAATAATAATCTTTAGCTAACCATAAGCAATCTACTTCCTGAAGTTTGTACTAGATATTATGATATCTGGGTTTTATCTTACAATCAACATGTATTTTGTCTCTATTAACTTTGCAACTGTCGCGTGACCGACCCCCTGATACAGATGTTTGTATCAGGGGGTCGGATACAAGCACGTTCCTTTCGCGTGAGTTCCATTTTTTTCTTTTTGTTCATCCGTACGAATAAATAGTTCGTTACATATTCGTCTACATTCTTGACTTACCCCCAATATATTGTAAGATAAAATGATTATTACCATTATGTGGATGTACAAAATATGTATCCGAGTCTCGCTCTGGGTTCTAAGGGTAGATCACGACGCGTCTTCGACTCGTCGTGAGGTTCTAAGGGTAGATCTTCGACTCGTCGTGATCTACCCTTAGAACTCAGAGCGAGACTCGGATACATATTTTGTACATCCACATAATGGTAATAATCTCTATATATTCAACCCAAAAAGCAACAGACTAGAAAAGCAGTCAAGTATCAGCACTACTTTCTTATATTCACTCACAGGTGAGGAAGATTCAGGCAAAATATCAGTCTTAAAATTTAACTGTTAAACTGTACAGTATTAAATGCACATTGAATGAACACTTGAAACCTGCATTTTTAAACATAACTGGGTAAATTAGGTTCAAGAAAATAATTTTGTTAACATTTATTGAAGAGAAACTTTTATCAATTTTCAACAAATATTAACAATACATATTCATCTACATGGCAGTTTTATTGCAGGAATAGCATTTTTGGTAAAGCATTCAAATAAAACAATGGAATTGTATTTTAAAATCATGCAATCTTTTCATTATTCCACCGAAAAAGTTTAAGTCAACATTCCTCACAAGACAAGCTCTCCATACTGAACTTAATGTATATGCTTTTCAGACCTCTCCCATACTGAAACTTCTGAGTGACATAAACCCAATGTAGTGATGTGCTAGCAAGCAACAGTAAAAACACACAGTCACAATGAAAAACAGATTATTAAACTAAACAAGAATATTCAACAACAAAACAAACACTGACCAGATTCTCCCGTAGATGAGATTGTGGACAGGGGAAGGAAAGCTGTACCCACAACATCGTCCTCAGTCAATCGATCCCTGTTGGAAAATATAGTTGAAAATGTAAACATGATATTCACTGATCATGAAGACCCTGAAATTTGGTGAATATACTTACCCATAGCTGCAATACATCAACCTCATACATGTGCCATATGACTCTCTATGATGTTAAGAGTAGAATTAAAATTGTGTGATCTTGAAAAATTTGCCCAGGTCATAGATACTTTAAAATTCTCTGGCACTGTAATTTGCACTGTGAGTATTTGGTACATATTAGGGAATATAGACAATTTCAATTACAATACATCAACTACTGGTGAAGTTATTGGTATTGTAAGTGTAGGATTTTTTACAGATGGACGGTTGGAGAGAAATGTAGTTTAGTGTACCTAATCAATCTCTTCAAGAGTGTGAGTAGAAAAATTAAATGCTTTTTATGAACAAGTTGACAAGACAGACTAGAGGATGGCCACCAAAGGGTGGCTGATTCCCCCCAAAAAAGCCTTGATAGCCATTCCAACCTTATTCGCGACACACCCTCTGGTTGTGGGCAATAATAATACCAAGTATCATTAATATCCTTGAAGGCTGTAAGAAGTTATGGAGCGGACACGAATTCCGTCTACGCCCGGACGGACAGACGGACAACGTCACGGCTAGATTCCCCCGAATTTTTTTCGGGGGAATAAAAATATCAAATTATCCCTTTACCTAAACGAATCACCCGTATCCGCCCGCATAATATGCAAATTGAGCAGTTGATAAAATTAAATTTTTCAAAATATTTCAACAAAACCGTATCATGAGACCCCCTCATTGGAATGAGCTCATTGAGCTCATTCCAATGAGGGGGTCACATGATATGGTTTTGTGGAGATTTTTTGAAAAATTTTTAAAAATAATATTTAGAATAATAAATTTTGATATCGTCTACATTGGGTGAAGGGTTAAACATAAAAGTTGAGCACTGAATGAAACTGAAGTTTGTTTGCTGGAGGGGGAGAGTAACAATACTTTCAACAACCAGGGTCACCGCATGTCAGTTTTACAGGTGGAGGAAGCCAGGAGAAAACCACTGAGGAATAATGAGCAACTGTCAGACTTTCCAACATACTAACTCTGCACAAGCAGGGTTAGCATTGATTGAAGACAAGTACACCATCGACATAAAGTATGCCTTAGTACACAATGCCACCATGCCCCCACATGGGCAATCAGGATGAAGTGCCTTGCCAAGGACACAACACAGTTACCCCTGGTGGGGATCGAACTATAGTCCTTTCAGTTTGAAGTTCAATGCCGTAACCAATGAGCCACATGCTCCTGTACACTCTTATTAAGACTATTCTGAAATGAATACAAGTCAATACAGAATAAGTATTATTTTTACCAGGCCTATTGTTTTGAATTATGACCTCTATGGTCCTCCAAATCTGAAAACAAGCCAAGACCAATACCGGGTCTGGACCTGAGTCGCTGCATGCAATTGAATCGGCAAACAGGAAGTGGCTGCACAGCAGATCTTAAAATTGCATACACGATGCAACTGATCATTATCAGGCTCCAGATGAAATATAAAATCAATCCCTTGCATAGAAGCCGAGAAAAGTTTGACGAAAAATTTCAATGTTCAGTGGGTGCAGTAAAATTTCAAAGTATCGGCAAATAGGAAGTGGTTGCACGGCAGATCTGAAAATTGCTTACATGATACAACTCATCATTATGAAGCAGCAGACCAAATATAAAATCATTCACTTTCATAGAAGCCAAGAAAACCTTGACGGAAAAAGTGTTTCGGACGGACGGACGGACAGACGGACAGAGTCGAGAGGTTACTAGACCTGCTCTGCCGCTGGCGACGCAGGTAATAATAATAAGGAGAATGGTAAATTCCCATGGAAACACAAGTCCCTTTCAAAACATAAAGGCATGGGCAAGTTTCCAGACTTTTCTATTGTTCAACAGCCTGCCAGTCTTTGTGGCTTATCTGTAATTTCCAGACAAGTCTTGGTTACCTACTAGAAATCACGACCAAGGAAAGCCTAATTTGACTATTGTCTGCAGGGTATTTTGTATTTATTGAAAAACCTGTTCTAAGACCAAAGTTTGTCAAAGTTAGATACAGATCTTTAACCCTTTACCCAACGAATCGCCCGCATCCGCCTGCGTGATATGCAAATTCAGCAGTTGAAAAAATATTATTTTTCAAACAATTTCAACAAAACTATATCATGTGACCCCTCGTTGGAACGAGCTCATCGAAACCATGGGTAATTGACCCCTGAACCAAATTAAAGAAGAGTTTTATTCATTTTTCAAAATGACCAGCATGTTTTTGCCAAACAAATAATAATTAATGTTATACAAAAAACATGCTATAAATACTGTTATTTATTGATTTGTTAACCTGATAATTCACGGTCTCTAACAAGAAATAATTCTTTTCCGTATATGTATATAACAAATCAGTTTAACTGGTAGAGTACTGAAAGCTCATATTTGGGCTTATTTTGAAACACAGGTACTGCACATTAAAGGCTTTATATTCAGTAGCTGTTATCCAATCACCTTTAAGGCCACACAAAGCAGATCTTCTGTTTCTCAGGCCATTATTTGTGAAATTGCATGCGGGCGAGCGGTTTTTAATTTTATTTTTTATTTCAGTAATTACTTTTTTGCCAACAAAAGTTCATGTTCTTGGTTCAAGTTTTAGGCCTCATAATCTGCAGAATAGCATGGGTGGTGGTGTATTTCATCCCTTGAGTGCAAGAAGGCTTTGCAATGCTAAAGCATTGCAAAGCCTTCTTGCACTCAAGGGACAAATTCAGCAATTTTTTTTTAACTTCGGTAAAATATCAGACATAAACCATTTAATTTTTATTTTTTCAAGTTTAAATTGGTTATAAAAAGAGAGCATGCGGTAGCCAAAAGGACCATATGGGAGGGCCTGAGAAACAGATTTTTTATTTTTTAGGCCTAAAGTGAAATGATTTAATCTGTAAGGAATTGCCTTGTTTTAATTCATGAGAGAGTGCCCACTCTCCCATAAATTGTAACGAGGCAAAAACATGTGAACAAATTCCGATGGTCAAAAATAATTTACCTCTCTACCAGTTAGCTATTGCTCTTCAACTAAATTTCTTTTGCTATTATAAATTTTATCAAATGATGAAAAAACACAATTTCTGGGCGTAAGATTAATTAAATAACATAATTAACATTTGAGATTTTTAGATTTGCAACAAAGTGACAACATTTTTCAAAACAATACAACACTGAAGAAGTGTTGAACATGTTAGCATACAAGGTGAAACTTCAAAGGTACTGATATCTTAATTACTCAGCATTTATAACATGTTGATAATGCAAATCCAATTTTCCTATGAATGCACTGTTAGGTTAAGAACTGGTGACCAATTGGGTGAAAGAACAAGCAAATTCAACAAATTATTCTAACATTGTAATTTGATATTTATTCACTTAATTTCCCCAAGAGGTTAGAAATTACTAACTGCAAACACATACATCTTCTTCAAGTCAAGAATGAAAAAGTTTATATTTGTTTATGTGCATATTATAACAAGTATGACATAAAAAATAGCCTAGTTTATACTTATGCCCCCATTTTTGTGGACTTGCTCCTGCAGGCATTGATTACAAAAGAGCTATTGCTGAAGATAATTATACTCCCACTGCAGTGCTGGACTGATGAATCATAAATGAATTGAAAACAAAGAAAGGTTCGTAACCTCTTTATAACATGTGCAGGAGCAGCTTGTCAGAAGGATCCCTCATAGCAAATTTCATTGAAATCCATTCACTCACTGATAAGATATCACTGTGGATGGACAGATGCATGAATGGATAGAAGGAAGCACAGATGGACACATGGACGTTTGCACAGATGGATACATGGACGGATGCATGGATGGATGAACAGATGCATGTAATCCAGTATATCCCCCATTCTCTTCAAGAGTGGGTTATAATTGTACCTGTAAAACAAAAGGCTGAAAAAAAATTATGACAAAATAAGACACATTACATCACTGCTCTTTAAACCTTAAAGACCCATAAAAATAACCACAATTCCCAATAAAACCACAACATTTTAGAGCACTTCTGTCGATTAGAGTCAGAAATAGGTCTTTACAGGTAACAATATTTTATAAGTTACAATATTTATAACTTCTATCAGTATTAAACTTTGCAATTTAAAAATAATTTAACCCATTACCTAACTCAAATAGCCTTTGGCACTTATAATAATTCTTGAACATCTACATATTTTCATTTTTGGCCTAAAAACAGTTTATTATCCCCCATTGGAACAGGCTTAAAAAGCTCATTTTTATGAAGGGTCATAAGTTATGTTTTTGTGCAAAAAAAAATACTAAAATTTGAACAGCAATATTTGTGAATAGTTTTAGCTTATATGGCCATTTCATTAGGTATTGGGTTAATGCAAAAATGAACCTGAACAAAAGACTATTCAAATAATTCTTGTTTACAAGCAATTTTTCACAATTTTTTTTCGATGAGATTAGCCTTTTTATCTGTAAACTTTAAAGGCCTGAAGATTTTTGCTACACTCTTGACTGTCTACACCCTGTGGCTTTGTAGTTGTTTCTCATTTAGTCTTGGCTGCCCATACAGGGAGCTGAGACATGCCTTGAAAGCAATGTATTAATTAATTTATTTATTTGAGTTTAACAATACTTTTGACAGTCTGGATTACCTCATGTTGGACAGATTTACAGGTAAAAGAAGCCAGAGTACTCAGAGAGAACCAACAAACAATGGCGAACAACTGTAGACTTCCCAACCTACTAAAACTCAACCCAAGCGGGGTTAGTATTGACTAAAGACATGTGCACCATCAGCGTACAGTACGCCTTAGCACCCAGGGTCGCTGTGCCCCAACATGGGGAATTGAGATTAAGTGCCTTGCTCAAGAAAACAATGCAGTTACCCTGGCAGGGACTGAACTGTGGACCTTTTGGTCTGAAGTCCAATGTCCTAACCACTGGGCCACTGCGCGCCCTCCCCAGAAATAGGAGCCAAAGTACTTAGTTTGTAAATTTTGATTTCATATTTATCACACATCAAACACTGAAAACAGTTAGCCTTTTTGTCAGTATTGTTTTTGACTGGTTAAAAATAACTTGGTAACAAATTTTCCTTTTTTGGCAGAAAATTAATGATGCAGGACTTCTTTTCTACTAAATAATAAGAACAAAGGAGATGCCTGAGAAACAAGATTTTTAATAGCTTAACTGGTTGGGAGCTACATTATTTTTGGTGGTCTGAATTTGTTATTCAAAATCTGTTGTATTACAAATTATTGGAGAGTGGCCATGGACACTCTCCAATAAAATGCAATAAAACAAATTTATATTAACAAAATTTTACTTGGTTTTGACTGAATATGAAATGTAAGCAGAGAAAATGTTGGCTTTTTCTCTGGTATTCTCATTTTTCTGAAAGTTCTGATAGTGGCTTCTTGCACTCAACCAGTTAAGTGATTGTAACAAAATAAAGAAAGCACATTATCAAATAAGCCAAAATTAACTAAACTAAGTTAATATTGTTATCAAATAATTAGTAAACAGCCATCTACTTCTATCTATAATAGAAATATTTACAACCATGCCATTAAAAACTGAAAAATAACGCATTATGTGTTGTCTATCTACAACATGCAAAACAATGTTCCTAATACAAAAATGCAACCATATGTATTGAGAAATATTTTGTCGATAAACGTCGGTTTTGACTGTCAGCAAAAATCTAGTTAAACTATGCTTGTTTGTTAACTGATGTTAAGGGTAAATTTCAGCATCTATGGTTATATCACGGCTAAAACACAAGTATAAAGTAAAGTTTCGCTGATTTTTTGTACTCATGTTGCTCACTTAAGAGGAGTGTTACCTCAGGGATTAGTCACTGGATCCCACTTTACCAGTAAAACAATGCTTATTTACCACACTTTCTCCTTTGTGGGGTCTTAAGAATAGAATTTGAAGTTTGTTACACATTGGCTGTCACTATCAATCTAACTTAACTTTCATGTAAAACGGAAACACATATTTTTAAATTCCTTTCAAATATTATCGGCATTTTTTAAAATAAAATGTATATATTGTTATAAATGGGCTGGATCCTGTAGTTATTTATTTACTGGTGTTTAAGGTCACATATTTCTGCACAATGGTGAATCATGACCACAACCTGGATATAAAGTCAAGTCTAGCCAATCATTTATACCCATGTTGCCCATTTTAAAGGATATCCACCCCAGTTATTGGTTACTGTGACCTATTTTACTACATGTAGTTAAACAGAGTTTGTTCATCACAGTAAACAAGCATGGCTTCAGTTCTGGGGATTCCCACTAGGAGGTAATATTAGTTATCCTTGTGTTTTCCAGGGTGTATAGGAATTTACACCGGTTTGGGAACTCATACACCCTGAGGCAAAGCAGAAGGGTGTATGAGTTCCCAAACTGGTGTAAATTCCTGAGGCAAAGCCGAAGGGTGTATGAGTTCCCAAACCAGTGTAAATTCCCATACACACTGGAAAACACAAGGATAACAGATTTATTTCCAAGAATTTTGGTGTACTTAATACTTTAACCTACATTGTGGGCAAAAACTGACAGAAAATTTGTACTTTGCAAGTTTCTTAATAAAACCAGACAAATATGGATGTCATTGGAACTGGCTCAATGAGCCAGTTCCAATGACATCCATATCCGTAATATTTTATTGCACATAAATATTAATTTTCCTGTATTTTTATTTTTGTTCTAACATAACCGAGCAGAAGGTATGAATTAATAATTAATAGAAATGGGTACTTTTTTAGTCAAATAGCTTGCTCTTGTATATTCTTGTTTTTACACCGTGGTTAAACACGGTGTAAGAAAAGCCACTGTGGATTACAAGTTACACCGTACCTCTCAGCCAATCAAAATGCAGTATTTTGTTTCATTTGGAAATAAGAAGAGTTATTGATCTCCATAACTGTCTTGGGGATAAGAATATCCAACTGTAAGTGCTTCCAAAACAGTGAAGTGTCCTTTCAATGAGCATTATTTATTTATTTATTTATTTATTGGGGTTTAACAACACTTTCAACAGCCAGGATCACCTTGTGTCGGACAGTTTTATGGGTGTAGGAAGCCAGAGTACCTGGAGAGAACCACCGAGCAGCTGTCAGGCCCCCAACGTACTAACTCCACACAAGCAGGGTTAGCAATGGTTGAAGATAAGTGCATCATTGACGTGCAGTACGCCTTAGTACACAATGCGACCTTTGCCCCCACTTGGGCAACAGGGGTGAAGTGTCTTGCCCAAGGACACAACGGGGTTGCCTCATGTGGGATTCAAAACTGAGGACCTTTCGGCTTGCAGCCTGCACCTCTACCTACTGAGCCACTGCATCCCTGGGCAGCATCATAACTGGTTCAAAGTTTATATGGTTTGGTTGACCAGCTGCTAAAGAATCTGTAGTACTAATTGTTATCTGCAGCCTGGTGACAACATATTGAAATAATAACTGATTTGTACTGCAAATTAAATATGGCTTCTTCCAATTCATATCACTCACATTCAAGGCCACTTTCAGCATAGATGGAATTGATTTTGGAAGTACCTCAGAACTGCTCTATTTTCAAGGTCACCACGTGAAGAAAGTTTTCAAATTCCAGTCTAACACTTCCATTTCCATTATCAGCAACAGACTTCCAAAGCTCTCACACTCCCATAACTCTTCTGACATTCTTTCTATTCTCACTAAAAACTACACTCAAAACACAGAAAATGTAAATACTCTAATCCTATCCTCTAAAGAAAATATTGGAATATACTCTATGTGAAACTATTTCAAAATATCTTTCAAAAGTTGAAACAGTCCACTACAATTGAACTTTCATTCCGATACAAAAGTAAAACACATAAATTGCTGAATTTTCACACAATGAAGCTTTACTAAACACTTCCACAACACTCGGTCACAGCCTAATGGGAAAGTTTGTTCAAAGTTACTGAGTTCACACACTTAATGTATTTATAGGGTTTTTTCAAAAGTTTTTGATAACTTTGGGCAAACAATATTTTTGCAACTTTATTTTCCTTCACACATAGCTCATCACTGTTTGTGTCATTATTGCTGAGCTCCTTCCAATGAGGAGATAGAATTTTTTTTTCAGCATGGAAATTTCAATCCTACCAAAGATTTCAGGCACTGGTACAGTAAAGCCCCTTAATTGAATATAACTTAATTGGTGAAAACTATGCAATTAAGAATTTTCAACTGACCTAAGTTTGGTAAATACCTTATACTCTGGTAAAAAAATTGAGTACCTAATCCATTATATCTTGTTTGAAAGATCTTAAACAGCTCTGTTAAATAAGACACAATAGAATAAACGGTCACGTAAGAAATAATGAGGTTAAAACGGTTTGCTAGCAAAAGAATTGATTATCTATATATACAATCATAATATTTTTTATTCAATTAACTCCCTGCACACTGATGTCAAAATACTTAAATTTATAACTCAGAAATTAACCTATTCAATCTTGTTTGACAGAGCACGGTGAGCTCTGTCAAGCCAGACCAAATTAGTTAAATTCCCAGTTGTAATACAGGGAAAATTGCAGGATAATTTTTTTTATTTCAACACCAGAGTGCAGGGGTTAACAAGGATTCACTGTATAACTCACATGCAATTAACAAGTCAGATATGCTTTAACCCTTAGGGGCCTGGAAATTTTTTATACATTTTCACTACACCTTGAAAGTGTACCTTCTGTGGCTTTGCAGTTACCTCTAGTCAAGTCTTGGCTGCCTACAGAGGCAGCCAAGACTTGCCTAGAAACAATTGACAAGGTACATGGAAAACAAGTTTTGAGTTTACCCAAACAATGCATGTTGGGGCACCTGTTCCTTTGCATTAAAAAATTATCAAAGTAGGAATTAGGCCCTTAAAGGTTAACAGTAAGGGTAAATGCTTTGGTGTTGGATACTGATATGCAGCAACAAGGTAATTCTATTTTGTAGGCAATTGACTAGAGACTCACTGTACTGCTTTTAACTGAGAGTTAGGCAAAGACTTCATAAAGAAGAAGCAACAGAGATATTACCTCTCGAACAGGCTTGGCAATTTCAGGAGAGCGATTTTTTAGCTCTCCTTACTGCCCTCCTGAAAGAATTAAGGAGAGCGAAAAATTGCCCTCCTAAATATTTTGGTCTGGGATGATTGAGATTACATGTATTATGCTCACATTAAATTTTTGTTGTAAAGCAAAAATGTAATTTAACTTCGAAGTCACATGACATCACGTGATTTCATTTTGAAAGTGGTTTAGTGGTAAAAGGTAATGGCTGCAACCATACCCAAACACAGTTGCAATCATTTGAAGCAAAATGGGTCACAGAATATTTTTTTCTGTCAGTTTCAAGTTCAACAACTGACATCACAGTTTGAGGGGTGATTATTCAAGGAATATTGACACAATAATATACTACCATTACTACTATCCTGTCACTTGAAGCACTTGCACCAGGATGTGACTGTAGATTCAAGCAGACCTGTTGTCCAAGAAAGTCATACGCCTACCACTACCACCTTCAACCCCCTTGGGGGGTTGAAGGTGGTAGTGCTAGGCGTATGACTTTCTTGGACAACAGGTCTGGGTACATACACAGGTCTTGTCAAGTGTGTGTTCGGTTGTTGAGTGAGACATCTAGATGTCTAAGAGATTTCGCTTTACCTTAGTAAAGTTAATAAAATCACTGATGTAGTCTGTTGGTTTCAGTTTCAATGAGTTCGTTCAATTGGATACTTAAAATACTGTGTAAAGCTAATTGCTCTCCTAAGCTGATTGAGGAGAGCGATTTTTTGCCCTCCTGCATTTTTCAGAATGCCAGGCCTGCTCGAAGGTATTTTTTGGAATGACACTGACGTCCCAATGAAACTGTGACAAGTTTTGTGTGTGTACATTAGACAACTGTATATTCATAACTACATATTCCAGACTAACCGTTCTCCCCTAATGCAGAGATTACAGATGTTTGTATGAATGCAGAACAAATGGCATCATCGGTGGTGACACGATCCCTGATGAGAAAAAATCAAGTTATTGATAAGTAATACAGCTAAAAGAATGGTTATGAGACAAAATCTAGAATTCAGCATTCATATTCAACTCAAGTAACACCACTTGAAAAATGTTTTGCTTTAGGCCCCAAAAAATTAAAAACCTGTTTCTCAGGCCCTCCCGCATGGCCCTTTTGGCTGTCGCATGCTCTCTTTTTATAACCAATGCAAACTTGAAAAAAAATAAAAATTAAATGGTTTATGTCTGATATTTTACCAAAGTTAAAAAAAATTGATAAATTTGTCCCTTGAGTGCAAGAAGGCTTTGCAATGCTTTAGCATTGCAAAGCCTTCTTGCTCTCAAGGGACGAAAACAGCACCACCCATGCTTCTCTGTAGATTATGAGACCTAAAACATACCAAGGACATGAACTTTTGGTGGCAAAGATATAATTACAGTAATAAAAAATAAAATAAAAACCCGCTCGCCCGCATGAAATTTTACAAATAATGGCCTGAGAAACAGAATATCTACTTTGTGTGGCCTTACTGCTTTACATTTTCTGTACCAATTTAAACGAATTTGCCAGCCAGCTATTCAGAAGGATTAATTCATTATGCAATAATGTTCAATACATTCAGGGATTTATTAATATTGCACTAGTGGTAGCCCTGAGATTAAACCGATATTTTATGATGTCCTGCCTGGATGATTACTGTTCAGCTTATTCTCAATGGAAAACCATCCTGTTCTGTATAGAGCACTTAGTAATTGACGAAAGAAAATGTAGTCACTCCATGGCCAGACTCCATGTAGGTAGGACCTGAGCTTTTTTTTCATTTTCTCTGGGATGTTTTCTTGTCGAGCTGGCAGGGCTATAAATTGAAAATTATTTAAAAGCCCAACTGCCAGTCACAATGGATTTCAGAGGACAAACTGTGGACATTGGAATTGAGAAGGATCTGATCTGCCATTTTTCTGTACAACCAGAGCATCTTTGGAGTGAGTGATAGGACTTGTTTATTTTTTTTTATGATCATTCAATTTTAATTTTCTTCTAATGATGACCTGCACCATTTCATGGAAGATTGATTTATGGACCTCTAAGTTGAATGACAAATTGTTGTCAAACTGCCAAAGGTGACATTTTTTAAAAACAAATAGCAGCATCATTTGCTTAACCCTTTACCCAACGCAGACGATATCAAAATTTTATTATTTTAAATATCATTTTTTCAAAAAAATTTCAACAAAACCATATCATGTGACCCTTCGTTGGAACGAGCTCAACGAGCTCGTTTCCAACGAGGGGTTACATGATATGGTTTTGTTGAAATTTTTTTGAAAAATAATATTTTTTCAACTGCTGAATTTGCATATTATGCAGGCAGATTCGGCCGATTCATTGGGTAAAGGGTTAACTCTTTACCCAGCACACAGCAAAAAAAAAAAAATGCAGGAGGGCTATAAATTGCTCCCCTCGCATGGCCTAGGCAAGCGATTAACTCTCCTCCAGCTTACAAAAGATAAAAGTGGCAAAATGAAGTTTTACTATTAATGAATTGTGCCTAGTGAGCTTTTTATATTTTATTTGGTGCTGCTAACAATGTAGTCTCAGTGAGACGGCTACACTGCCCCTCCCACATCTCTGGGCTTCCGCAGGGCCTGTAGGTGTGGGAAGAGCAATGTGGCCGTCTTACAGAGATCTGAAAATCGCTCTCCTCAAAATGCCAGGCCTGACACAGGATATCATTATTTTAATTATTGTTTTATAATATTTTTCAAAAAATTTCAATGAAACCATATCATGTGACCCCTCATGGGAACAAGCTCATTCCAATGAGGGGTCACATGATACAGTTTTGTTGAAACTTTTTGAACAAGCCAAGACCAATACTGGGTCTGGACCTGCATCGCTGCATGCAATTGAATTGGCAAACAGGAAGTGGCTGCACGGCAGATCTGAAAATTGCTTACACGATACAACTCATCATTATGAAGCAGCAGACCAAATATAAAATCATTCCCTTTCATAGAAGCCAAGAAAACTTTGACGGAAAAAGTGTTTCGGACGGACGGACTGACGGACAGACAGACGGACTGACAGACTGACGGAATGACGGACTGACAGACGGAGTCAAGCAGTTATTTGACCTGCTCTGCCGCTGGCGACGCAGGTACAAATATATTTTTTCAACTAAATTTGAAAATTGTGTGGATGGATTTGGCCGATTCCATAGGTAAAGGATTAATCCAAGTTTAATCATGGTATATATAAATGCAGAACAAAACTTGAAAAGAGTATGAGAGACCAAAATCTAATGACCCTTGGTGGATTTTTTCCTATATTTAATACGCGTCTTTGGCACTCGTGCACCCATTCCGTCAGCACTTGTGAAATACAGCCAAAACTCCACAGAAGACACTGACTCCAGTCTCCTATACTCCATCTTCATTGTGTTCTGTCTTAGTATTACATGTCAGAAGGATAAAACAGAATTAAAATTGACAAAGTATCTTGGGGATGAGTACACAACACACAAGACTTGTTCCAAGCCATTTTAACCCTTTACACAATGCAGATAATATCAAAATTTATTATCTTAAATACCATTTTTTTTAATTTTTCAAAAAATTTCAACAAAACCATATCATGTGACCCCTCATTGGAATGGCTCAAGGAGCTCGTTCCTAAAAGGGGTCATATGATATGGTTTTGTTGGAAATTGTTTTAAAAATAGTATTTTTTCAACTGCTGAATTTGCATATTATTTGAATATTACGCGGGCGGATGCAGCCGATCAGGGTTAATAAGACTTGTTCCAAGCCATTTTAATACATCCAACATTTTCCCACCACAAACTAAAGATGACACAATATTTCCTTTTAACCCTTAGTCCTCAGATTAATTTTAAAGTATTTATGGCCTTTTTCTGCTTACATAGTTATTGATGACTTGGCAGTGGTTCTACATCACTGCTGGCTGCCTATACAGGCAACCAGCAGTGATGTAGAACCACTGCCAGGGAAAATTCAGTCTACACACAAGAGTAATAAAAAAGATTACACAAGGGAGCACCTGCTTCAATGCAATATAAAAGTGGCAGTTTGGGGCTATATGGGGGCTTAAGGGTTAAATGACTGAATATTTTCATTTTTTTATGTTTCCATAACACAGCTTTTGAACTACATTGGTATAAGCTCAACAAGCTTATTCCAATGAGAGGTCATAAGCTATACTACAGAAATAAAAACTGAGAGAAAATTGAAACACAGTTTGAATGGTGATTTCTGTGCAAAGTATTTGGCAGCTTTGTCAAATTTTTTGTAAAAGTAATGAGTTATTGATATATCAATACATAATTTTGCATCATGCACTTCAATGAAAGCCAACAAAGATTACTAATCTTTGAATTTCCCACAAGTGATGAAAAATGTACAATCAAGCAGTTACGTTTAGTTACTTGAGATGACTACCATGTGAAGTCACTAAAACTCTAGTTATAGGCCTGCACAAATTGGGTGAACATTTGTTTTGTTTGGCCTACTGTTTGCCTCAATAGAAATAGGGTGACCATTTTTTCATTTGCCAAGACAGCTAGCCCTCAGTCACAGATAAAGAGTAAGAAAGCTTGAACAGCCTTTGGTATCATTTGTTTTCAAGGACTTTGGTACAATTTATGATAACTTAATCTTAGAATCCTTTGAATCAGGAGATGCAATGCAGTGTTGTAATATACTGTTGGGGAGAGCATTCTTGAGACCTCCCCAACAGTATATTACAATACAACTTATTGGCACAATAACAAATTCTCTTTAAATAAGCTACTGCATTCTAGTTTTCCAATGTCGACTTCTGCAATGACAATGGAAGCCATACCAGAACTATTTTGCCATTTGTCTCACTTCAAAAATCTGAAAAAAGGTTAGCTGAAAAAAACAGGTTGCCAAAAAATTGATTGCCGTTTTTAGGTCACCTCAATTTCTAATTTGTACTGGTCTGTAGTTACATTATATCTACTGGCTAAAATCAGTTCCTAACTGATACACATTATTTGGCATTAACAAATAAAAAAGAACATCATATACTCCAGTTAGACAATGATTTAAAATTTCTCATTCCATCAGATTTACAGTCTATCACAATTGGGAAACAAATTTTTTGGATAAAGTAAGTGACAAACCACTATGGCACTGTGGAATTTGAATTGAAAATATTGAAATTTCATTTGAAACAAAACTGTACAAATTGTGCTAATATAACCCCACTCTGTGTGCAAAAACAAATTTCAGAACAATTTATCAAATAAGGCCTAAATAAAAGTTAAAAATCTGCTTCTCGGGCTCTCCCACCACATGGTCCTTTTGGCTGCTGCATGCTATTTTTATAACCAATGCAAACTTAAAATGATGAAAGTGTCAATGATACTGTAGCTTAACTTGACTGTGTGTTGTGTTTGATGAAAAGGATAATGTTCAATGTTTATGAAAGGATTATGAAATAAGACAAGAATTGTGATAATTGAGAAGATGTAAATTTCTGTTCCCTGTAAGCTATGTTTTCAATAAAAATAATTTGAGGTGTAGACTGCACTAAA
This sequence comes from Pictodentalium vernedei, assembly GCA_031216915.1. NCBI lineage: Eukaryota > Metazoa > Mollusca > Scaphopoda > Dentaliida > Dentaliidae > Pictodentalium > Pictodentalium vernedei. The sequence goes on from CM062295.1 coordinate 746,282,657, forward strand.
GGATTGAGGGGTGGGTTAATGTGACCCTCATAGTTCATGTATGTCAACCAAAGTTACCAAGTTACAGTGAAATTATTTCAAAACGAGCCATCGTATCAAGTTACAATGAAATCCCTTTATGAATACAGCCTGTAGACTGTGCTAAAGGTTTTTGGGCTTTGGGCCTGTGCAGCTATCACGGTTGATAGATCGCAACCAAAAGGGGATGTCCGCATCTAGACATTATACTGAGTCATCCTACCAAGTTACAATGAAATCCCTTCATAAATATGACCTGCAGTCAGTGCAAAAGGTTTTGGGGTTTTGGGCTCAGACAGACTTCACGGTTGAATGATCGCAACCAAAAGGGTCGTTCTCATCTAGACATTATCTGGAGTCCTCCTACCAAGTTACAATGAAATCCCTTCATAAATACAACCTGTAGTCTGTGCTGAAGGTTTTGGGCTTGGGCAGCCATCATGGTTGAATGATTGTGACCAAAAGGGGACGTTCCCATCTAGACATTATCTGGAGTCATCCTACCAAGTTACAATGAAATCCCTTTATAAATATGACCTGTAGACTGTGCTAAATGTTTTTGGGTTTGGGGCTCAGGTAGCAATCATGGTTGACCAATCGCAACCAAAAGGGGACGTTCTCATCTAGACATGACCTCAAACCAGTGTATGAAATTTCGTGATGATCAGACAAGAACTGCGGGGTGTAGCCTGTGCTAAAGTAAAATGTGAACAGACTAACCGACTGCACATGTGATGGCAATATCTTATCTTGACTTTGTCAAGTTAAGCTAAAAATGAAAATTAAATGGTTTATGTCAAAATATTTTATCAAAGTTAATTTATTTATTGGTGTTTAAGGTCACATACTTCTGCACAATGGCTAATCATGATAACATGGCGATAAAGCCAAGATCAGTCAATCGTTTATACCCCATGTTGCCTATTTTAGAGGACTTGCACCCCAAGCATTAGTGACTGGATCCTATTTTTCCCGTGAAACAGAGCTTGATTACCACAGTAAACAATCACTGCTTCACTTCCCGGGGTTCCCACAGGGAACCTAAGTTAATAAAATTGATAAATTTGCTTTAGCATTGCAAAGCCTTCTTGCATTAATGAGATGAAATATACCACCACCCATGCTATTCTATAGATTATGAGGCCTAAAACATAAAATAAACCAAGAACATGATGGCAAAGAAATAATTAAAAAAAATAAAAAATAAAACAAGAGGTGCGCATCAGAGATTCAGGCATCGAGTTGTAGCGACTTTCTTCATGCACTCTCTATTGAAAATCAGAAAGTCATCGCATTGAGCTCAAAACTCGTAAAAATTGACTAACTCAAAATTCATAAAAATGGACTAAGGCCCATAACTCTGTAATGAGAAAGCGGACTGGTCCAGTTTTCGAACACACCTGAGATATTTGTACAAAGGACTTGTATGGCCAAAATTAGTCAAACTGACAAACGTGTATTTGCTCAAGTTATAGTGCTGATGAGCTAAAAATTGACAATTAAAACCCATAATTCTGTAACGAAGAATCTGACCAGATCAGGCCGGTTTTCGATCTCCCTTAAGATATTATTGCATAAGACCTGTATAGCAAATATTAGTCAAATTGGAGATCGTTTGTTCAAGTTATTGCACTTATGAGCTAAAAATTAATAAACACTAATGAATTAAGGCCCATAACTCTTAACGCAAAATTGGGCCAAACCAGTTTTCAAACTCGTTTGAGATATGATTGCAAAGGCCCTACATGACAAATATTAGTCAAATTGAAGAACGTTTGTTCAAGTTATTGCACTAATGAGCTAAAAATTTGTAAAAATTGACAAAGTAACAAAAAATCTGGCCGGGCCAGTTTTCGAACTTGTTCGAGATATTATTGAAAAAGACCTGTATGGCAAATATTAGTCAAATCGGTGAAAGTTTGTTCAAGTTAGTGCGCTAACAGTGTGAGGATGCCCAAACACCTGGATGCCTGCCTGCCCAGACACCCACTGACCATTGCCAAACCATAGGTCTCAACTGTTAACACAACTCGACCAATAAAAAACTGCCCGCCTGCACGCAGTTTTACTTACAAAAAAAGGAGTAGAGAAACAGAGGATCCACTTTGTGGGGTCTAATGGTTGAGTTCTTAGAAATATTAATATACAAAAAATAAGTCCAAATTATTATATCATTCAACAAAGGGCATAACTCCTCCTCTAAATCAATGGAACCTATCATTCTGTATTGAGATTATTTGACAAATGGTGAAGAAGATGTGTGACAGTGGTGGCAGAGGTACACCAAATTCCATAGGTACATGCTTTAGTAGGTAGGTAAACACTAAATTTTCCTGTGGCAATACAGGGGTGCTAGTGACTTTTGAAGTTATTATTTCTTCAGCTGGATGCACAACAAACAGATGGAGGGAGAAATGTGATAGAGTATTTTATTAATTCATTTCCTGGTGTTCAAGGTAATCATATATTTTTGCACAATGGCTAATCATGGCTGGTAATACAGTATACATCTCAATCTCTTCTAGAATGAGAGAATAAAATAGCTCAATGAAATGATGAAACTTTACTGCAAAACTTGACTGGTTTATGGAACAAGAGATGCTACAGCTGTTTTTATCTGTGTTGTCACTGTAAAAGTCTACAGTCAATGACTATGGAGTACTATTCTGGTCAATGACTACCCAGTACTAGTCTTTCCCTACTGTCACTTAAATCAGCTACAGTCAATGACTTCCCAGTACTAGTCTATCCCTACTGTAACTTAAATGCTCTATGGTCAATGACTACCCAGTACAAGTCTATCCCTACTGTAACTTCAACAAGAGCTGGACTTTTGCCCGGTGCATACCCCCACGTGGTGTACCGCCAAGTGTGGGCATACCTATGACCAACAAATATCATTTATGAATATTCTCATATGGACTGACGGACAGATGGACGGATGCAATCCAGTATACCCCCCCCCCCCCACCCTCCTTCCATTTTCTTTGAAAGTTTTCAACAATTTCCAAGTCAAAAGGTATGGTAAATTGTTTGGTGTTTGGAAGTTTTATGCAATGAAGCAGAAGCCTTTGTCATAGGCAAACTGCATGCCATATTTCACTGAAATCCGATAACCCCAATCCAGGATGCACACTCCCCCCCCCCCCCCCCCCCCATATTTTTCGAAAGTTTTCAACAATTTCCAACAATTTCTAAATCAAAAAGTATGGTAAATTGTTTGGTGTTTGGAAGTTTTATGCAATGAGGCAGAAGCCTTTGTCACAGGCAAACTGCATGCCATATTTCACCAAAATCTGATAACCCATACCTGAGATACAGGCTGAACAGACAAATAATGTCTATTTCCTACAATTTCTAAGTCAAAAAAGGGGGATAACTCTAAAAAGGAGAATGTGAGAAATACCTTTGAATCTTTTTTTTAAAGCCTATACCATAAGTAGTGTTCATGGCAAATTTCATTGCAATAGAACATTCGATAACTGAGATACAGGCTGAACAGACAAAATTTGGCTTGGACGGATACAATTTCTAAGTGAACAATTAATAAAAAAAAAAAAAAAAATAATAAAAAAAAATAACTAGTGTGGGCATACCTATGACCAACAAATATTATAAAAAATAATAATTTACTTAAGTTATGAATACTTTCAGACGGACTCACACACGGATGCACAGATGGACGGATGGACGGACAGACAGATGGATGGACGGATGGACGGACGGACGGACGGACGGATGGACAAACAGACAGACAGATGTATGTAATCCAGTATACCCCCATTTTCTTCGAAAGTGGGGGTATAATGATCCATGGTCAATGACTACCCAGTACTAGTCAATCCCTACTGTCACTTCAATGATCTATGGTGAATGACTACCCAGTACTGGTCTATCCCTACTGTCACTTCAATGATCTATGGTGAATGACTACCCAGTACTGGTCTGTCCCTACTGTCACTTCAATATCTATGGTTAATGACTACCCAGTACTGGTCTATCCTTACTGTCACTTCAATGATCTATGGTCAATGACTACCCAGTACTAGTCTATCCTTACTGTCACTTCAATGTTCTATGGTCAATGACTACCCAGTACTAGTCTATTTTTACTGTCTCTTCAATGTTCTACAGTCAATGATTTTCCAGTGCTAGTCTGTCCCCACTATCACTTCATTGATCTATGGTCAATGACTTCCCAGTACTAGTCAATCCCTACTGTCACTTCAATGATCTATGGTCAATGACTACCCAGTACTAATCTATTCCCACTGTCACTTCCGTGATCTATGGTCAATGACTTCCCAGTACTAGTCTATTCTTACTGTCTCTTCAATGTTCTACAGTCAATGACTTCCCATTACTAGTCTATCCCCACTGTCACTTCAATGTTCTAGAGTCAATGACTTTCCAGTACTAGTCTATCCCTGTTGCCATTGTCCTTTCAAAGGAATACAGTCAATGACTACCTTTTTCTATTCTATCTCTAATGTTCTTGTCCTTCCATGGGAACTAAGCAGTACTACACAATCTGTATAGTCACTTCAAACTTCTTCAGTCAATGAATGCCCTGTATTTTTCTATCCCCATTGTTATTTCAAAGTCAATGATTAGTCAATGATTAGTTTAAACTGTAATTATTTCCTAAGCATAATATACAAATTAAGCATTACAAAAGAGCATACAACTATTTTGGAAGTGGATTCAGCATCAAGCTAGAAGCTTATAGATGGCTATCTATTGGCAAGTCAATGACTATCCAGTATGATTCTATATCTACTCTAACTTCAAGTGTAAAACAGTATACAACTCATTCTCTTCTAAAATGGGAGTATAAAATACCTCTGTGAAATGATGAAACTTTATTGCAAAATTTTGCAAGAAAATCTGTAGTGAGAATCAATTTTATGAAACAAAAGATATAACTATGGATTTTTCCACTGTTTTTATATCTGTTGTGACTTCATGGGCCTAAAATCAATGGCTTTCAGGTAGTATTGAATTTCTAAAGTCTGTCTATTGTCACTTCAAACATCTACAGTCAATTGACTACAAATTTTACACCCAATGACTATGCAGTATTTGTCTATCTCTATCATTTTAAACTTCTACACTCAATGAGTTTCTACAATTTACAAAACTTGTGAAGAAAATTAGGACTGAATATCAAATGTTCAGTAAACAAACTATTTGTTGAGTGCTTTACTCTATTCTCAGAAAGTTAATCTGTCGATAGATGTATTTTTATTAAAATGAAAACCATGGTGAATCAAACACCTAACATCTCAGCAACTAGAAACTTGGTAAATGTAAAATTCTCTTCAGGGTATCCTTCAACTTGATAACTTCAACCAATAAAAACAAACTATACAATTTTGTGTCAAGTGAAATTTTAATATAAGTGGGTCTAAAAAGGGATTTTGAAAGGAACTGCTGTTTTGAAATTGCCAATGGGATGATGTTCTTTTTTAATCTAACACTATCTACTCAATCATAAGGTGCTCATGAACATAAATATTTGTGTATTGTAAGTGAATGACTGTCATTCTGAAAAACAAAAGCTTATTTAATTATTATCGAAATCAGTGATTTCTTTTCTTTCTCCCAAACCTCACAGAATTTGCCAAAAAACAAGATTAAAATTGATCAAAACAATAAACGAAGTGTTGTGAATCTGTCTCTGATGAAGAAACAGAGAAGTAAACATTGTAACATAAGGCTGTTATATACATATCACTACAGTAAAGTGATCAGGGTCATAGTATCACATAGACTTGAGGTTGGATCACAGGATCAAATGAGTTGCCCAAGGCAGCGAGTTTGATTCGGCGATCTGACATCCTCAACGAGACATGATGTGACAATCCAAATCACTTCACTGTAGTGATAAAAGGTTTATTATAGGACTTATAGTTCAATATCACAACGCTAGTATTAACAATCCCAACCTAAATTGGATTGAAGTAAAAAAGGACTATTTTTATTTACAATTATTTTTGTAACATATGCACACTTGCGGGGAATGCCCGATGCACATGAATACGTAACAAAGTGAATAGTCTTTTTGTTAGTGACATCTGTCTGCAGAAGTGTGCACCTGTCTGTGACCGGAATACCTAATTATGCGAATTCGAACGCCCCCGTAAATAGTCTGTCATACTATAGTGATACGGAATCAGATTCAACACTGTGGAATTTTCCGAGGACCAGGTAAAGATTGTTATATATATTTATTGATGTTTAAGGTCACATATTTATGCACAATGGCTAATCATGACCGTGACAGTTTTACGGGTGGAGGAAGCCTGAGTACCCGGAGCGAACCACCGAGCGACGACGAGCAGCTGTCAGCTCCCCAACATCGTAACTCCGCACTGCAGCACAGGCAGGGTTAGATTGGTTGAAGACATGCGTACCATCGACGTGCAGTACGCCTTCGTACACGCCGTCATCGTGCCCCCAAGCGGGCAATGGAGATAAAGTGTCTTGCCCAAGGACACAACGTGGTTGCCACAGGTGGGATTCGAACCGAGGACCTCTCGGCTTGCAGCCTGCACCTCTACCTACTGAGCCACCATGCTCCCGGTAAAGATTGTCAAATAGTAGTCATATTTAGTGGTTAACCCTTCATCCAATGAAGACGATTTCAAAATTTATTTTTTGAAATACCATTTTTTTAATTTTTTCAAAAAATGTCAACAAAACCATATCATGTGACCCCTCTTTGGAACGAGCTCAAAGAGCTCGTTCCAAAAGAGGGGTCACATGATATTTTTTGAAAAATTATATTTTTTCAGCTGGTGAATTTGCATATTACGTGGGTGTTTTTTTATAAATCAATATCATAAACAACCTATTTGAACCTATTTTTGATTTTAACTGATACAGTGGTAAATAATATTTGGTATTCAAAAGTTGGTCACATATAGTTGGATTGTTACAATTTATGGAAGAGTGCCTGTAGGCATTATCAATATTTATTTTTATCACATTAAATGTGTTATTTTCAATTTAAATTTTGTTTTACATTTCATTCAGTTTTTGGTACTTTTATATTTTTTTTCACGTTTTATTATTGATTAGATAAGCAACACTGTATTTATTACATGCCTGTTCTGTGTAATCCCCATCTACAGCAACTGTTAACGACATGGAAAATGAAAATCTGTTCCGCTCATATGTGCGGAATGGAAATCGTTGACACGCTATTTTTAAATAGATTTCACTGGAATTTTCTACAAATCGTGCAATGCAATTATAATTTGAATCAATAACAATAGCTTAAAATCATCCCCTGAGTTCCAATGTGTTCTATGTGCCAGCAGGCACATAGAACACATTGGAACTCAGAGGACGAAATAGTAACACAGGCTCCCCTTGCAAATGTGGTTGGCCATAAAATGTGTTGTTTTTGTTGATAGTTCACATGAATTGCTGCATGTCATTCTAATAATTATTTTTATAGACGTGAAGGCATGTAATAAACATTTATTTACACACGCGTGTGAATGGGTTAATCGATATGGCACTTGTGCCTTTGCGGAAAGATAAAACTTGACGCCTGTAGCCTCTCGTTTCAACTTTGCACTGGCACTCGTGCCATATTGATTAACCCATTCACAAGCATGTGTCATTCTTTGTATGTATTGTGTTACATATGTTACATATGTTCAGTTTGTTTATTACCAAATAATTAAATGATCTGTTCATTAATCTGACTTACTAAAGTGAAATGAACTATAAGTCAAAACCTTTGATAAAGCTGATAGAGAATTAACAGTTCCCCCATCATCCAACTGTATTTCCCAACTTAATTTAACTGGTAGAGTGCTGGAAGCTCCATATTTGGGCTCAAGTGCAGGTATTGCTACTTAATGGCTTCAAATTCAGTAGCTGTGCTTCATATTATTTTGAAGTGATATTATTTAGTCTGTTAGGATCTGCTGTGTTACAACTCAACTGTATGAGATTATTATGAAACTTATTTAGCTGGTAGAAAGTTGAATTATTTTTGGTGGTCAAAATTTCTTCACACGTCTTTGCCTTGTTACAATTTATGGGAGCGTGCCTACAGGCAAATACCTACAGAAAAAATAATTTTTCTTCAAAAATAATACAAAGCATGTCAATACGTTATGAAGCCTTAAAATTGAGGCACCTGCACTTCAGAATAAAGCACAAATATTGGCTTCCAGCACTCTACCAGTTAAGGTGTACATAAGTCACAATCAAATATGATTTCTGGCATGTAAAGAGTTATTTTTTAAACTGAAACTAAACACATGGTGAAGGTGACGATCTTTTATGCCCATAACTTACAAAAACAGTGACATTTAAGACAAATAGAATGCTTCATGAACAGTGGCATAGACAAGGGTTTTTTAGCACTGAATTTTTTTTGGAACCATGTTAATGAACTATCATGTAATTACAAAAGTCTGATCAAACTATAAACGTTCAGAAAAATGTGGGGGGAGTAGTGGGTTGCTGTCCTATCTATGTCACTGCTCCTGAAAATGCAATAAAACATTAAATTAGGCCTATAAAAATGTTCTTGTTTCTCAGGCAATTTTTCTGCAATTTTCTGATGAGGGAAGGAGGCTTTTTTTTCTTTTTTTTTGTTTATTCACAAAACCATTCTGCAAATAGTTGGAATCAGAAATTTAAATACTTACACTATTTTGTGGCAAACCAATTTTTTCAGCAGTGAAAATTTCCCATAATGTTGTTGAAAATTTATCCAACTATATCTTGTTTTACAGAACTCTGTGAGCTCTGTGAAATTAAGGTATAGTTGGTTAAATGTTTCTCATATAAGAGCTACAAGTGCAAAATAATGTCAGAGAGGAGATTTCCAGGTGAAAAATAAGTGATGAGGCAGATTTTCTATGAAGAGAGAGGTGCCTGAGAAACAAGAATTTTTTTAATAGCCTTACAGTGCCAACTTGAGCATAAAACTAATGAAGTATTGATATTCTGTACAAATATGGGCTTATCATTTTAATATGAAAATTTCAAAACATTCCACAACCCATTACCATTACACCATCACATACAAGGAAACACTGCAGCTCCCAGTCATGCACAGCTTCTTCCAACATATGTCATCAAAATCAAAAATTGTTCATAAGACTGAATAAAATCCACAAAATATTTGATATACAGATCACACAAAACAGTATCTGATGAATTTGATGCAAGTTACTGACAGAATCTTAACATGTTACAAACATTACTTACACATTTTTCGAATCTTTTAATTTCAGTTGAAAACAATTTTGTTTACACCAATATATATAGCCTCTCAGGACAAAAGTCTAAAAATCTATAAAGACACAAGAAAGGCTGCTTAACTGGCAGAGTGCTAGAAGACCATATTTGGGCTTTATTCTGAACTGCAGGTACCTAAAGATAAAGGCTTCGTATTCTGTGGATGTCCTTAATATTATCTTTTAAGTAAAATTTCTTCATCTCCATCGATTTGAATTGTTACAATTTATGGGGGAGTGCCTATAGGCACTCTCTCAGGAATTGTAACAAGACAAAAATGTGTGAACAAATCATGAGGCTGAGAAAAAATTGAGTGCCCTACTAGTTAAGTGACTCAGACCTTACCATTCAAGATGCAACTTTCGGCTAACCGGTCATCTGTTCACACTGATTTAAATTTGCATAACCACGACACGAACAAAACGAGCGTTCTTGTCAAATTTGTTCATTGCTTCAAAGATAACTGAAAGCACATCCACTGAATATGAGTCATCAAGTTATGGGAACAGCACTTCAGAATAAAGCCCAAATATGGGCTTCCAGCACTCAACCAGTTAATCAAGTTGCTCCAATGGGCTATCATAAGCAATATATCTGATGAATTGTAAAAACTATACACTATAAACATAAATTACCAGGTAAGGCCACACAAAGTAGATCTTCTGTTTCTCAGGCTATTATTTGTAAAATTGCATGCGGCGAGCGATTTTTTATTTTATTTTTTATTTATATAATTATTTCTTTGCCATCAAGAGTTCATGTTCTTGGTTTATGTTTTAGACCTCTTAATCTATGGAATAGCATGAGTGGCTGCATATTTCGTCCCTTGACGAAATATGCAAAGTCTTCTTGCACTCAAGGAACAAATTTATCAATTTTTATCTTCGGTAAAATATTAGACCTAAACCATTTAATTTTTATTTTTTTAAGTTTATATTGCTTATAAAAAGAAAGCATGCGGCAGCCAAAAAGACTATGCGGGAGGGCCTGAGAAACATATTTTTAATTTTTTTAGGCCTAATTATAATCTGGCCATTTTGTAACTCTATACTTTAATACTCTTTGCCAAAGAGAAGTCATCTAATGAAACTTTGTCCTGTTCACCTTGTGAGATACTTCTGTGCAACACACTGTTTGAAACAGCCAAGGAAGCCCCTTTTCCACAGTGCATTTCACAACAGCACTTCTTTAGCGAGGATAAAGAAATACTAAGAATCCACCATCAATTCAAAACAGACACAAAAAACCCAAAACAAAAAAAAATTCATAAGGTTCTCTGTTAAGATTTTGCCTAAAACTGCACACCTTAGATGTATTATTGATCTGGCACACTGGAAAGAAAGGTCTACTTTTAATCAAGTTTAATTTTTCAAGATGTCTGGACACTTTTACTTACCAATCCTTTATCACAAGTTTTAGCCTCTCACACATTGATGGGAACTAAAAATTGAAAAAAAAACATGTTACAATATATAAAAATGGTCCCACTGTTCTAACAGGCACCAAATGGAGAAATATGCTTCTGTTCATGTTGAAAACACATACTTCAAGTGAAAAACTATCCAAAGGATGCAACAGTTTTTATGTTTTTCAATGAAAAAAGTCAAAATAATTATATTTTCCAGTCCATATTCTCTGGTGTTTTCTGAAACTTGGTCAAAATTTCTGACCAGAGTAAAAGCACCACCAAGAATCATTAAATAAAAAAGGAAAGCATGGTTTAAGTAAAATAAAATAGGCTAAACCTAAACAGAGTTTTGAAAAAAACTTTCACCAGTTTGTGATATGGTGATTATTACATGACTTTGTTTATCCTGGCCCAAATAGCAGTATTTTTTTTTTTTTTTGGAGGGGGAAGGGGGGTGATTTTCAAAACACAAATACCTGAAATTGATGACAAAAATGTTTGACTCAACATTTGAGCATTAAACAGCATTGAATAAACAGGAACATGGGGAAAACCACAGGGGAAGATATTCTGTTACACCAGTTAGCATTTCTTTGGTCAATTTTGACTTTTTTGTTCTCTTAAGGATTTTCCCATATTTCAATTATTATTGATAAAAAACAAGTGCCAGTTTTTTTCGGAAAGTTGTGTGTTACTAGATTTCATGCTAGGATTTCATTTGATGTTTAATAACGTTAAGGCTGTTGTGTTGTGACTGCAGTAATAGCATAATGGCTTTCACATCACCAAATATCACTAATGGGAGGAGTAACCATTACAAGCTCAAATATGAACAAAGGGAATTGATTTGAACAAACTTGAATCACAAAGGATGCTGCACAACAAATCTCAAAAGATCCTGATTGTGGTTCTGGAAATGAAGATTTTTAAAACCTTTTCCAAATTTCAGGCACCTGGATGGAGCTCAAATGTGAACAAGGGGAGTTAATTTGAACAAATTTGAATTCGATCTCCATACTAATTTCAAGAAATTCTGACCAGTGGTTCTTGAGAAGATTTTTGTAATTTTTGAAAGCATGGTGTCTGAGCATTTTTCAAATATCAACAGTATTAAAATGAGTCTCTTGTATGGAACCCAAATATGAGCCCAAATACTTGATTTGAACAAACTTCCATCTGAAGTGGGGTAGCCACTATGTTCATATCACTGAATTAATGTAATATATAGATGAATTTTGAAAAAAAATTTTCAATATTAAAACATGAAGTAGGAGAAGTATAATACAGTAGAATCCTCTTAATTGAATATCAATTTTGCCAGTGAAAATTATTCAATTAACAGGAGTGTACAATTAACAGGGATTTGGTCAGTTTCCTGTGTTCTGGAAGTAAACTGATCATTTATTCTATTATATCTTGTTTGACAGAGCTCATAGAGCTCTGTCAAACAAGATATAATAGAACAAAAAGGTTGATAAATAAGGGGAATTTGGTGTGTGTCACAGTAATTTTTTCGACATATTACAAAAATTTATATACAATTAACAGGAGTTTACTCTACAACCCATATGCAATTAACAGAGCAAATTTGTACTGAAGGTATGGTAAATGGTTTTGTGTTTGAAAATTTTATTCAATTAACAGGGATATACAATTAAGAGATATCCAATTAAGTGGTCTTCACTGTACCATATAAACACTGAACAAACCGAATAAATCTCTCAAATAAGGACATCATTCAATTCATGTATCTCATAGTTAGAAATATATCCCAAACAGTGATATTTTAACTCGGATACTTGTAATACACAAACGCATGTGTTATGCATTCAATTCGACGATTTCATATTTTCGAAAAGTGTGGAATTTTTGCCTCAAACTTTTCAAGAAAAGTCAACTCTATTGTATAGACTGTTTGATCATGGATATTTTAAAAGATGAACCACCTTTGAAACCGACTCCCCAGTATATAGACAAATGGATTGGAGGAGTGCCTAATTTGATGGATAAAGGGTTAATATCTCCGGATCAAATTATTAGATTTACATAAAAAACTATACAACACAGCACATCACTAACCTGAATACATATATAAAGTAACCTGATAATCGGATTAATATTTTTTGAGTTATCGCATGCCAAAGAAATGGATTGGAGGAGTTCTCAATTTGAAGGATAAAGGGTTAATTTCACAGGATCAAATTATCAGATTTACACCAAAAACTATACAGCTCGGCACATCAGTAACCTGAACACATATTTGAAGTAACATGACAATCGGATTGATATTTTTTGAGTTATCTCATGCCAAAGGGATGGCAGAAATTTTCAATTTGAAGGATGAAGGGTTAATATCTCAGGATCAAATTATCAGATTTATACCAAAAACTATGCAGCTCGGCACATTAGTAACCTGAACACAAATATAAAGTAACTTGACAATCCAAGCAATATTTTTCAAGTTATCGAATGCCAAAGGGATTGGAGGAATTTTCAATTTGAAGGATAAAGGGTTAATATCTCAGGATCAAAATAAAAGATTTACACCAAAAACTATACAGCTCAGCACATCAGTAACCTGAACAAACATAAAGTAACTTGACAATCCAAGCAATATTTTTCAAGTTATCGAATGCCAAAGGGAATGGAGGAAATTTCAATTTGAAGGATAAAGGGTTAATATCTCAGGATCAAAATAACAGATTTACACCAAAAACTGTACCACTCAGAACATCAGTAACCTGAAGATATAGATAAAGTAACATGACAATTGGGTTGATATTTTTTGAGTTATCTCATGCCAAAGGGATTGGAAGAATTCTCAATTTGAAGGATAAAGAGTTAATATCTTAGGATCAAATTATCAGATTTACACCAAAAACTATACAGCTCAGCACATCAGTAAACTGAACACAAATATAAAGTAACTTGACAATCCAAGCAATATTTTTCAAGTTATTGAATGCCAAAGAAATGTATACAGACACCGGACGGACAGACAGACAGATGAACAGATGAAGGATGGACGAACGATGGAGGTCCACCCCGGATGATGGCATTATGTGTACCATACATAGTATGGGTACACATAAAAATCTGGTAAGAACTCTCTTCAACATGTACTATCTGATATCCACAACAATAAACATGTGAGAATATGCGATTTGAGAACCGACAAAATAGAGACCAGGATCTAGAAATGGAAGTAGGTATGATTTACCAGCTTCAAAACAGACCGCCCCCAAAATATATAATAATTTCAAGGTCCACTGAGCGATAGCGTAATAAAATATTGCGCGAGTGCATTAAAATCCAGCATGTAATCATCTAAAAAACCACTAACAGGTTATGTAGTCTCCTGTGAACTCAAATAGCAGCAATTATGATGATTTAATAAGCGCTTGTATATTAGAAATCAGAAAATAAACACCAGAAACTAATGCAACAAAACTGTGTATATGCCTATGAGGGTGCCATCCCAATACGACCCAAACACATAGTATGTATGTATTAAGATATATATATGAGACAGTGTGTGAGGGGAGGGGGGGGGAAATTTGAATTCATGTCGAAACCTCCTCACCCACATTACATAATCATTGCTGGTCCAGACAGCAAAAATATAGTAACCACAAGGCCGCCTCACGTCTGACATACTCCGTTATGCCACTAAGAGCGGAGAAACACGTGAAGAACAAAACTTCTGAAGAAGAAAGCCCTCTCATGGGGGAAGCTTCTGGCGAATGTTCAATAACAGACACTTGAGAAAACTGATATGCTATAAACAGGAATCATCCTGAGACTGTTTAACCTCAATGTAATCAACAGAAACAAATGAATTGAAGGATACACATAACCTATCATTCATTCCCATGAATACAGCTGAGCGTCAATGAATGCGCTCAAATGCCTAACACTGGCGACACCAATGATGGAAATTATTATTCCTGTGCACCGCAAACTTAACTATCCTGAAGTGATCCTACATAAGATTATGTAATAGCAATACTGTTAGAATAAGCCCAAGATGCTGCCAGTGCTCTAACTTCATGCGCTGAAATCTTAAGCACTAACCGCTGATTGGAAGATAAACTTTCCTAAGCAGTACGAATAGCTAATCGAATCCATCTAGCAATAGAATGAACCTAAATGTCCCTTCTATTGGAAATTAATGACAAAAAGAAGGGTTTCTTCTCTTCTGATAAACTCTGATCTGCGTTTATAAATACATGATCACTAATAATATAAATTCAATGATGTAGAGTAAACAATAAGACACCATTTCTGAATATATGGTCTCCAAGAACCGAGGGTCCCAAGAACCCTGCATAGAGAGACCATCGGACTCAGGATTGTAACCCAATATATGAACTCACATCCGTCATAATTGAGAAAAACGTTAAATATATGCCCAAACTTGACCTTATGTTAAAATCTCCACTAAAACAAAACAGGTCTAGAGCGAAAAAACGTCTACCACTCCAGTTAAGAATAAGGGGACGTGTGCGTAAGCGACGCATCAAAATAACATTTGTAGCCGCTCCGCACAACCCCATCCAACGCATAAAATCTTTCACTGTTAATGCGTCTAAAAAAAGACAAAAGCGAGCCTAACAACTGGCTAATTCGCTCTGTGAAACAACAGACAAACCAGCTTGTTGAAATACATATGTGTATCCTTTCATTCATTCCAAGAGGCATTATCTAATTAATTTTTCAAGAGATCTAAAGAACTATACTCGTCGCATGGTCTATCATACGAACGCTCGCTTTTTCGAATGAATGATTATCATAAATAACCTAATTATCCAGTTCCAGTCAAAATCGGTCGGACCAAGCTCTAGAAGAGCCTCGAGCCACCGACTCAGGGGTGTCTGATCAGTGATCTCAAACAGACCTAAATCCCCTACCCAAGAGGCTGTATAGTCGACTCTAAAGTAATTATAAGAGGGCTACCTATACCTTCGCTAAGAGTCCTTATAGATGATCTGAGTCTAGGACATCCTCTCCTACTCTTTCTGCTGTTGTTAGTCGATTAGACCCCAACTTAAAGAGCAGAGTATCGATGCTTTCTTGTAGCTTAATCCTACATAAATGAAAGCTTTTCGTCAAAGACTTAGTTTCTGGAAAATCAAAGCCACCTGTAGAGAGTTTTTCACCCATATTTAAGATGACGACGCAAGGCTTCGTCACATCAGAATAACTCCCACTTAGCAACTGTTAAGACAGAAACAAATGTGATAAATAGGTCTGGAAAGAATTTTCAAAGAGGAACCATTGCCCACAAAACTCCTTTCCATCTAGACGTTGTGCCAGAGTGCTTCAAAGTGAAGTACATAAGACAGTGAGTCTAAATTCGCTCTGAATAAGAAAATATCTTCTCGATTGTGTCTGAGCGAACAGCGAAATGATGAAGGTAAGGTCACAACTAAGCCCTTAACCTGCTCATACAAAAGCCTAGAAACTCTCAACACATCTTCCCCTGCCGTTTTTAAAATGCACGTGTTAAAAAAAACGGTTTAAAATACAGAAGATGATGACAGGAAACCGTATTACTTCTTCCCACGGGAAGTTGAATATGGCGTCGTTTAAACAATCCAAGACCTGTGACACCCGTGTAGACTTAACCAGAGCAGACCTATCATCCTCTTTGAAATCAGCATTTACAACGCTAGTAGTTTCTTACAAACAATCGCAGTATTGTGATACACTGGAACAAGTTCAAGGTAGCGATAATGGATAGCATCAATATCCTCCATGAGCTGTTCCGAAAGGGAAGGATAATCCTTCTCCTTATCCCTTTCATCATTCGTCAAATTTAGTTAAGAATCACGGTCAACGGCATCTGAACAAACAGATGACAAGACCAACCGAGCACCCTCCAACAGCTCAAGCTTTGAGACTGATGCTGAGTGCTACTGCATTAGCAGGAATACTGCGATGAGCTGCGCAATCTGTGACAGCAAGTCCATTACGGAGGCCTGAGGAGCAGCGGTCATGTATTGCTTGTCTGCCAGCTGCTCCTGGAACAGTGTGTCCAAGATTGCTCTTTACTGCTGACGTCCCGATGAAAGAAGCCTCATCTCCTTGGCTACTAGATGGTGTGACTTTCTTAACAAAAAGTGGACCTGTTGATGATGCAGACTAGATATACTAAGTCACTTAGCCAAGGTGTGATCGTGCTTGGTAGACACTGAAGAAGCCAAACTGTAGCCGCCCCCGGTTGAGAATTAAACTGAGCATTCCAGACAATAGGTATGTACGTAAGCTTCGACTGACGCAAGTTCCTACCAACAACATCCGGCTCCAGATGTTGTTAAAAGAGAGAGAGGGGTCTCCCTCTTGCTCACGGTCCTGGGAGACCCAGCCGAGCTTACCTCAGAACTTGTCGGCTTCTTCCTTTCCATCATCGCAGGGTGAGCGTGATTGGATTTATAGTGCTTGCTACACCCTTGTTTCTCTCTCGACCGCTATGGACATACACAGCATCACACTACCCATATTCTGAGTAACGATCCACCGGTTGAGCTAGCTGGAGACAAGGTCGTAAACCCTATATTCTAAGGTCTAGGAACTTGTCTTATATCACTGAGCACTTTTGCCGCGGCTAGCTCTGAGTTACAATGTACATGCGACACATCCGGTGTCATGGTCCTCATAATCAATATTAACCGCTTCACCAGCGACAGGGAACTGAAACCACTCACAGTGGTATATAGCCCTGTGCAATATTAAGATCACTTTATCCCTTATGTAGAGGAAGCCCAAAGACTAGCCAACCACGGCTGCCTATTAGACAGGACGTCCCAGACAGGTGGCATGGACGTAAACTCCGACTGACGCAAGTTCCTACCAACAACATCTGTCCCCAGATGATGCTGTAAGAGAGAGAGACCTGGACGAGCGTACCTCAGAACTTGCCGGCTTCCTCCCTCTGTCGTCGCTGGGTGAGCATGGTTGTATATTATAGTGCTCGCTCCACCCTATATCGTCTCCTAGCCCAGAGTGGACACACCCGGCGTCACAGTTCTCAGAGGCCTGAGTGACTGCTTCACCGGTCGAGCTAGCTGGCGACAACGGACTTTGTGCGGTTGTGTGTGCTTTTCGAATGTAGAGGAAGCTATAAGACTAGCCAACCCCGGCAGCCTATTAGAAGGAACGTCCTGGACAGGAAGGCATAGACGCAAGCTCCAACTGACGCAAGTTCCTACCAACAACCTCTGATCCCAGATGTTGTTATAAGAGAGAGGGGCCTCTCTCTTGCTCGTGATCATGGTAGACCTGGACGAGCATACCCCAGAACTTGTCTGCTTCCTCCTTTCCGTCATCGCAGGATGAGCATGTTCAGATTTTATAGTGCTTGCTACACCCTTGTTCCTCTTCTCGACCGCTGCGGACATACCCGGTGTCAACACTACCCATATTCTGAGTTATGATCCGCTGGTTGAGCCAGCTGGAGACAAGGACGTAAACCCTATATTCTAAGGCCTAGGCGCTTGTCTTATATCATTAAGCACTTTTCCTCTAGCTCTAACAGTATAATGCGACGACGGAAGCACACTCTCTGACGGCGTCACGAAACCACACCATGTTCTTATTCCTCTGTAAATAGAAACTAAAAAACTATAGTGACATTTTGGTGAGAGGACCAGCAGTGTCCCCTTGCCGCGAGAGGACCACTAGTGTCCACTCGCCTAACAACAAACCATGACCCCAGTCACAAACATTGTCAAAATCTGACACATGGTGCAAGAATTAGTGGTAGTACATCGACTATAAACAAGACAACGACCATGTAAATAGAGGAAAGGCTTCCTCTTATTTGCCCTGCTATTAGAGAAATATTACCTAAAGTCTAACACAGGTCAATTGTACTACCACCAAATCTACATAAATATAAGATAACATTAAAATATAATCGATGAAATAAATACATCCAAAAGAAAAATTCCTTCAAAAAATAAAAAAATTTTGAAAATGTTTTTCTTATATAAGAGCCCAAGTTCCCAAAGGGAACAATGAGCCCAAAAGAGCCTAAGTGTGGACAAAATATAATAATATGCCATAAAATTAACTGCCACACTACCAGAATATTTTATATTACTTACAACCATTGTTTCTCTAAAATAATAGGAAACTATTATTGTCAATGTAAACAACTTCAAAACAAAAACCGGAAACAAGACCCCAGGCAACACGGCCCAAAGTCAGTAACAGAAATAAAATTTCCGTTGTAAAGCAAGATCTTCATCAGAAGAAAAAACGATACATCAGATGTATGATGCATGACCAAAACACCGAAACACCCCAAGGGTGAGGATGTAATGGAGGGCCAGATAGGACTTCTAATTTTCAGTTTTGCATGCAAATTTGGGGGATTGGGGTGCAAAATTTGTGTTTGGCCCCAGATATTTTTGGGTTAGCACCAGCTCGTCTGGGCCATTAGTATACAGTATAAAAATATATTATTTCCATTTGACTGAATTTGAAACATGCGCAAGGGAAATTTTGATCTGGTATCCTCATTTAATTGAAAGCCCTGATAGTGGCTTCTAGCACTCGGCCAGTTCCCCCCCCAGAGATGTTGTATACCAAATACAAAAGCATTCTGACTAGTGGATCTGGATAAGATTATTTATTTATTGGTGTTTAAAGTCATATACTTATGCACAATGGCTAATCAGGACCGTGACAGTTTTACAGGTGGACGAAGACGGAGTACCCGGAGACAACCACCGAGCAACGACCAGCTGCCAGCTCCCCAACATCGTAACTCCTCACTGCAGCACAGGCAGGATTAGATTGGTTGAAGACATGCATACCATCGATGTGCAATACGCCTCAGTACATGGCATCATTGTGCCCCCATGTGGACAATCAGGGTGAAGTGCCTTGCCCAAAGACACAATGCGGGAATCCAAATCGATCGTTCAGACGGTCACCCATCCAAGGAATAACCGGACTCGAAGTTGCTTAACTTCAGTGATCTGACGAGAACTGGTTACCACAACGACACCACGTCACGTTCTGGAGAAGATGATTTTTAAAGAAATTCACTCACACTCCACTAAGTTAAAATTCAGACTCCCATAAAAGCCCAAATATTAACTCAGGGTCTCGATTCAAACAAACTTGAATCTGACTCCCCTATAGATGCTGTATACTAAATATCAAAACATTCTGAGAAATGGTTCTGGAGAAGACGACTTTTAAAGAAATCCCCATAGGGAGCCCAAATATTAACCCAGGGACCACGATTTAAACAAACTTGAATCTGACCCACCGAGAGAGGTTTTATACCAAATATGAAAGGATACCAACTGGTGAATCTGAAGAAGAATATTTTTTAAAGAAATTCACTCATATTGCACCAAGTTATAATTTGGGCTCACATAGGAAGTCAAAATATGAAAACAGGGACTCAATTTTAACAAATTAGAATGTGATCCCTTAGAGATGTTGTATACTAAATATGAAAGCATTCTGACTGGTGGATCTGAAGAAGATGATTTTTAAAGAAATTTTCTCATATTGCACTAAGTTAAAATTTGGACTACCATAGGGAGCCCAAATATTAACCTAGGGACCCGATTTGAACAAACTTGAATCTCACCCCCTAAAGATGTATACCAAATATGAAAGCATTCTAACCGGTGGATCTGAAGAAGATTTTTAAAGAAATTCCCCCTCATATTGCGGTAAGTTAAAATTTGGGCTAACATAGGGAGCCCAAATATTAACCCAGGCACTTGATTTGAACAAACTTCAATCTCACACCCTAGAGATGTTGTATACTAATATGAAAGCATTCTGACTGGTGGATCTGAAGAAGATTTTTAAAGATCATTCCCCATATTGCCGTAAGTTAAAAATTTGGGCTCCAGTATTGAGCCCAAATAGGAATCAAGAGGCTTCATTTGAACACACTTGTATCTGACCCCCCCCCCCCCTCCTCCCCAATGGATGCTGTATATCAAATATCAAAAGATTCTGAACAGTGGTTGTAGAGAAAATTGTTTTTTAGTAATTTTTGCAAATATGCTGACACAACATTTTTGCGATGCACCCCTTTTGAACATCCTGACACAACTGATAGTAATTTCTTATACCATTCAATTCTACTGCTACGAAGGATACTTCATACCAAATAACAGTTCTCTGTTCTGTGTGGTTTGGGAAATGTGGGCATTTGAAGATATTTTTATTTTTAGCTCCTGGGGTTCCGACAAGGACATAGGAAAAAAATTTTTTGTATGATTCAAGTACTTATGACTCAATAATACCTCATATCAAATTTGGTTCAAATCGGACCATCAGTTCAGAAAACAGAAATTTTGGGTGGAGACAAAAATCTTGCCCCACCCATTACAAAGGCAAATATTGATCCATGAACTTCATTTGAACAAAATTGATTCTACACTTCAAAAGGAAGCTCTGTACCAAATATCAAGTCATTGTACCCACTGGTTCATGAGAAGATTTTTTAGGAATTTTCCTCCACCCCTTTCCCTATGTGGCTGGGCAAGGTGATTTGAAAAAAACAACAAAATGCAATGTCAGAACAAACAATCACCTAAACATAACTAAAACTGGTTCAGTGGTTTAGGAGGGAAGGTGCAAACACAATGTTCACGGACGACGAATGGTGGATGACAGATGGTGAGTGATAACTACAGCTCATCCTGACTTTCAGTCAGATGAGCTAAAAAGGGAAATAAGACTTGAAAATAAGGTACAGCAAAATGGCATAATGATATGCTGCACAAGTTCATATCATGGTTAGTCACCACACAAAATATCAAAAGTGAATGAAAAGTGTGAGACAAGTAGCAGAATGACATTTGGGATTAGTGTTCAACCGATGATCGGAACCGGCCACCACAATCGGCCGATTATGGGCAATCGGATGACAACGGCAATGGCTCCAGGAACATCGGTTCAACCGATTGTTGCCAAACAATTTGTGATTTTTCTGAATCGCATTTTATTATCTTCTGCAATTGTTCAATTGTTAATGTAAAATGATGTCGATGATACCATTCAATAAAGTTGAGAAACAACCACAATGTGTATTCCTAATCTCTCTAGAAGCCCCTTTACGGGATATAAGTGTTAAACGAATGTAAAGCTTACAACTGAGCACACTTGCAGCAATTGCCAGTTCATACCGGAAAAGTGAAGGATGCACTCCACTGACTCAGCTCGCAGTAAAATTACCAGTTGCACGCACTTGGGCGGTAAACGTGGCTCTGAGAGCCACGTTTACCGCCCAAGTGTGCGCGACTGGTAATTTTACTGGGACCCCAGTCAACGAAGTTTAACACTTTGAAAAATGTTCAGTTTAATGTAGTTCTTTCGAGCCTCGACTTGTTTTGTATGAAAAATGTTCAGTTTAATGTAGTTCTTTCGAGCCTCGACTTGTCTTGTAGTGCACGGTATTACAATCAGAATCGGCATCAGAATCGGCCGCTTGTGGGCTCAAATAACCGGTAATCAGTCAGCGACCATTTTTGGTAATCGGTTGAACACTATTTGGGATGGATGAAAGGATGCACATCCGGATAGATGGATATGATATGAGGATCTCATGCTAAATCGGGGTATAAAATGAAGAAATAAATCATCAGTAATCTTACCTGCAATCCAACCCGAAGTATTTGATTCCATTCAGGATGGTCACAACTATACATAATTTTGGACTCCACCTGAAAATGAAAGTGTCAATGACACTAGCTCAACTTGTGTAAGACATGTACATGTATATTATGTGGCACAGCAATGACAAACATCAAGGTAATGATCTGATAACAAAGGTACATATAAAGTATTGTAACGGTCTGTACATAAATACTGACCATCGCCTGTAACAAATGTATAGGTAAAGTATTGTAAAGGTGAGTGACAGTCAGATGCTAAACTAGAAAAGAAATCTTGGAGTCCCAGAGTGGGTCTGACTGAACCCAAAAATATTTGCTCTCATAACACAGTGATAACAAAGGCACCCAAAAACACTTGTTCCCGTCCCAAGGTGATAACAAAAGTACTGAAGAAGTTTCGTGAAGATCGGTTCATAAATACAGACTCCAGTCTGAGCCGTATTGACATGTGCACTGAATAAATCAAAGTTCATCTAATTTGCATAATTTCTGCACAAGAAAAAAAAAAGTATTATATGTGATGTATTCCATGTTACTAAACATCATACAAAAATTTATACAAATAAGAACTTTAATACACAAGTTCTGTACATAAAACTGATTGCACTAATTTTGGAACAAAATGGCTGCTGGCGGCCATCATGAATTTTGGACCGCACCACAAAACACTCGTTCTCGTCCCACGGTGATAACAAAGGTACCCAAGAAGTTTTGTAAAGATCGGTTCATAAATACGGATTGTAGCCTGAGCCGTATAGATGATGTTTACAAAAAACTGATTGGACCTAATTTCGGTACAAAATGGCCACTGGCAGCCATCTTGAATTTTGGACTGCACCCAGAAACACACATTCTCGTCCCAAAGTGATAACAAAGGCACCCAAGAAGTTTCGTGAAGAGCGATTCATAAATACAGCCTCTAGCCCGAGCCGTATTGACATGTGCACTTACTGTGTAAAAGTAGCACGGAATAAATCAAAGTTCATCTAATTTGCATAATTTCTGCACGAGAAAAAAAAACATATTACATGTAATGTAATCCATGTTACTAAACATTCATTCAAAAATTTATTCAAATCAGAACCTTCATATAGAAGTTCTGTATCAAAAACTGATTGTACCCAATTTTGGTACAAAATGGCCACCGGCAGCCATCTTGAATTTGGGACCGCAACAAAAAACACTTGTTCTCGTCCCAAGGTGATAACAAAGGTACCCAAGAAGTTTCGTGAAGATCAGTTCATAAATACGGCCTCTAGTCCGAGCCGTATTGGTATTTGCAGTGACAGTGCTGAAAGTAACACTAAATACATCAAAGTTAGTCTAATTGGCATAATTTATGCACAAGAAAAAAACTTATTATATGTGATGTATCCCATGGTACTAAACATTCATACAAAAAATTATTCAAATCAGAGCTTTCATATGGAAGTTCTGCGCAAAAATCTGATTGCACCTAATCTTGTACAAAATGGCTGCCAGTGGCCATCTTGAATTTTGGACTGGATCCAAAAACACTCGTTCTCATCCCACGGTGATAACAAAGATACACAAGAAGTTTTGTAAAGATTGGTTCATAAATATGGCCTCTAACCCGAGCCATATTGAATTGTTGATGAACAGACAGCCAGACAGATATAAGGAACAACTGGCCATGGCATAAGCTCAAATTTGACTTACATCAAAGTTGACCTAAAAATCAGCACAAAATATCAACAAAATGTCATAACAAATGAGGTAAAAACATATAAGGTCAATTTGTTTTCACCTGAAAACATGTTTGTTCAGTCATTACCTTTCCATTTTGAATTGTGTTTATTAAAAAAATATTTGAACTGTGTTTTGTAATACTCACGTGAGAGAAGGTGCCCTCAGTATTCATAACACCCATTGTGAAAAAAACAAACACTGTTGGTTCAAAATGAAGACAAAATACACAGCTGGACATGTTCTGAATCTGTTCGTATATAAGTAAGGGGAGGTAACTTAATTCTTGTGATATTTCACAACAGAATTTTTTTCAGTTTTCATTTCAATTTTTTTTTTTTTTACACAAAACGGATAAATTTGGTATGAACCATAACAATAGTATATATAAAAGGTCAGCTGAAGTTACTTATACTTGAGAGATCATGTTTTTATTTAATTTATATTTCGAGTTTATATAATTTTGATTTCACATAACCGTCACAGTATGAGAATAAATTTGGCACACAATGCATTTGATAAAAACATGTGAGCATAAATAATGTCAGGAAACATTTTTGGGTTAGAGTACTCTGTGCCCCTGACCTTTTGGCCTCCAAATCAACAGGGTTCATTCCTTTCCCCTAGGATACCTGTGAATGTTTATGATCCAAGGCCAAAGCATTCTGAAGTTTGAGTCCAGAAACCAAAGGTACGTTTCCATGGGCCATTCCGAATATATTCAGAATTCACCCGACTAGTGTGTCATGCGCAGTGCAATTACAGAATCTTATTCTCAAGGAAACGTTCATTTCACGTTACATGATATTCAGAATAATCAATATTGATCAAGATTGCGTTTCTCGTCGAAGAATTAACCGACGACACAGAAAAAGTTGGTTGCGTTATCGGCAGCTAACAAGAATTATTCTGTGCAGAGGCACTCGAAAAATTATCAGATTTTATCATTTTTACTAAAATATATATTATATTATCAATACTAAAAAAATTAGTGTTGATAATATTACATATATTTTATAAAAATTGATAGAATCTGATATTTTGTGGAGTGCCTGTGAATGGAGGTAGATTCAACACTTAATGTAACTGCAATGTGCAAAACCTTTGGAAAGTTTGAACCTTGCAATAGCTTTCAACAATGTTTTATTTTATGGTAGAGTGAGTCGTGGCTGACACAATTTGATCTCAACACCAAATTGGAATTATAAGAATAGTCTGAATTTATTTTTGAATGGTAGAGTGAGATGTGGCTGAAACAAATTGGTCTCAACACCGACACAGAATTATAAAGATAGTCTCAGTTTTTTATTTTTCTATGAAATTAAGAGAGCTAAAGTACAGACTTGGGTACCAGGATAAGGCGTCGCCTCACAGAAACTTGGCCAGTAAATATATATGGGGCCAACAGGAGTCATGTGTTACGGCTTATTTCTAAATAGGTCAGTGGCACAGTGTGTATTTGGGGCAGGGGGCGGGGGAGGGTCTGGTCAAAATGCCAAGTTGCATAATTTAATCACCTACTGGATGAAGATTTTATGCGTGTGGCTGCATTGTGCTGTAGAACAGGGGAATTAAAGAGTCCGAAAGATTTCCCGTATGATACGGCAGTAAAACTTGCAAGAAGAAACAGAGGTAGGGGCACGTGTTGGATACCATTCATAAAAATTCGACTAAAGACCAGGTGGCAGTCAGATGTTTGGGCTCGGTGTATAAAGTCGATAGAGCTGCATGGGACTTGCTCTGAGTCCTTGTGTGTTAAAGCGAATGGGCCGTAGCAGTACAGTGTTACATGGGGTAAAGCATGATAAGGCCCATTTGGGTGGGGCACAATTCTGTAGTTGCGGTTGAGTCAAAGAGGCCTTGTAGGCTTCTAGAGTGGCATCGCAAGAGTCATGGGCACTCGAGACGTCAGAGTGAGAGTGCGGCTGTGCACTGAGAATGCTTGTGCCATTGTAACAATGGAGGTGTGTGTGTGGGGGGGGGGGGGGGAGGGGGAGGGGGGTACAGTGTTATATAGGGTAAACAGGCTACGGAAAGAAGGTGTTGTGCAATAGCCTCGGTAAAAGCATCAGGTCGAGCCGTATTGGAAAGGCCCAAAAGCCCCAGCAACATTAAGGCCCCGCTGACCGACAGACCACATCCTGGAAAATCCAACGGATTTGTTTACGTAAATAAAACTGCTTCAGTGGTCATGGACCTTCTTCAGAGACCCTTACCATAGGCATGGGGATACACGTGGGCTTCTAGCCATATTCTATACATACCAACACATATCGCTCTACTACTTTACAAGGTCTGTACCCAGTCACATAAGCCTTAAAATCCCATTCATATACCACATCTGTGAACCATAACGGTTTTATTGCACAATCGCGTACGAAGGGTTGATGGTTGCACAGAGGACGAACTTGTCACTTCTTCTCTTAAAATTGCACAAGTGTAACATGAAGGGCCTGCACCCCCCCCCCCCCCCCCCCCCCCCCCCGAACACACCTCCATTGTCACACTCCCAAACGAAAAAAAATCACATTAATTCTCACCCCTGAAGGCGTACTTGTACGCTATTTTTCATGTGTGAGTGGAGGGGGGGGGGGGGTGCTTTGGCTTACAGTACTGACCACAAAAACACCATCCTGAAAGGTTCTTCTGTGACATCTTCACGATCCCAAATCCACCCCACCCCACCCCACCCCACCCCCCTCCTCCATCTGCAATTACATAACTTCTGCAAATGCAATTCCGTAAAAGAAGACATCTTTCGGTCCCACCACTTTTCCTATAATAAAACCCAATCAATCAGATTACTAAACTGTTATAACAGATAATTAGTTTGTTTATTGAGGGTTACGGCACTTTCGAATGCCAAGGCCATATCGTGTTGAACAGTTTTACAGATGGAGAAAGCCGGAGTATCTAGAGAAACCATTGCACAGCAACAAGTAACTGCTAGACTCTCCAACGGACCCACCAGACACAAGCCAGATGAGCATTAGTTGAATGCATGTGTGCCATCAACGTGCAGCACATCTAAGAACACTTTACATCTGTGCCCCTGTGTGGGCAGTTAGGAGTCACAATGCAGGTGGTATGGACCTCTTTCGAACTGTCGACCTCTCGGTCACAAGTCCGATGCGTCAGTCAATGAGCCGCCATGCTCCCCATTAGTTGCTTTTAAAAGATAACTATAACAGATCACTAACTGGTAAAAATAGACAAGACCAACTTAATCTGTTACAACAGAATATTAGTTGGCTATAACTGTATAAAAACTGTTAAAAACAGATTATTAGTTGGTTATAACACATTACTAATTTGTTAAAACAAATTATGAATCTGTTATAAAAGTTTATTAATCTGTTGTAAAAGATAAATAACTGGAGGCGGGTTGGCCACTAATTAGCCACCGTTGAAAACAAATTTCGGCCTCAAGATTAGTGATGTGCAAAACTATTTAGTCAGTGCACAATACTGCGCATGTCTAGAATAACGTTTATTCATCCCCGAGAGGTGGATTAACAGAATACATTCCGAATATTATTCCATAATACATTTACTTGAACAAAATGACACGAATCACATTCTGCCTTATCTGTGCATGTCCAGAATAACACTAGTATTCTTGAATGGCCCACGGAAACATACCCCAAATCAGATGGATGAACAGCACTTCTGCCAGTTGGTAGTGTCCTAATCAAGGCCTCTGGTAGACTTATATATTGATGTTCAAGACCATTCTGAGGATTTCTGGCTATATCATGACCAAAACACAAGGATAGAGTAAAGTTTAGCCAACTGGGTACACAGATGCCACATACTTTAGAGGACTTCCATCCCAAGCATTGGTTACCAGAAACTATTTCACCAGTAAAACAAAACCTGTTAATCACAGTGAATAACCTCTGCTCCACATCCTGCAGGCCTCGATTTGTTTGGTTTCGCATCTCAAAATGTGAATAAAAAATTGCGAGCTGCAATGCAATAGCTGGAACTGATTTGCATTTTTTATTTGGGGATAAGATCAAAGAGTGCAAAAAGTATTTTCACAATCACTGAGTTGGATGGTACGATGTATCAGGGACCGACCTGGGCATGCGCCAGTGCATAATTGGTTCTGAAACATCAGGACCTGGCTCTTAAATCTCAGAAATAGGCTTCTCAGTTGGCGCATAACTTCTCAGATCATATTTTGATATTCTTTCGATGGATAATCGAGAGAGACACTCTTACATGTATTGTATATATGATTATCATTTATCATTGTTGTAGAGTGCTTAAGTTAATACTTCAAGTCTTAATTACCAAGCATTAATCTTCACTGTGGTTTCTGATCAAGTCTTGGCTGCCTAAATAGGCAGCCAAGACTTGATCAGAAACCAAAGTGAAGATTAATGTTTGCTGTAGTGTACTAAATGAAAATGATGAGAGCTATTACATACTTGCAGTGTGTGTTACAAACAGCGGTGTGACTCCGTAAATTGAAATCTGGCGCATGAATTGAAAAAATAGGCCCCGAGGCTAGAGCGTATTTTAAATAGTCCTGATCGGTCCCTGTGTATAATGAGCAGGCAAATTGCATACTATTTCTATCATCAACTCCCATACTAAGATTGTAGAGCATATATTGCTTCTGATTGGTGACAATAAAATCAAACTGGAATATCAGAGACAAGCATTTACATATTTCCTGGAAGTAAATACAGTACGTGGAGAGTGTATTATCATTAAATCACCCGCAGAGTGGAGATTCCACCCGAGCAATAATTGCAAATTTGTTGCAAAGCATAACCAGAACCACCAAAGTTTCAGCCAATGGACCTCCAGGTTAAACCTGGAGGTCCACTGGCTGAAACATTGCTTGTATTTATTGTCGATATATATAAAATTTGAAAGTTATAGCTTGGGTGATGTCCCCACTCCACGGGTGATTTAGTTACAATCCACTCTCCACATACTGTACGTGTCTCATGAAACTAAAAGTAGAATTTGTACAGGGAATAGTTTAAGAAACTGTTGTGTAAATAGGGTCATACCGTCATGTTTTCAAAACTTGTTCGGAGTTGTTCCAGTCAGTGTATAAGGGACAGTTGTACCATCACATGTCGGAAACGTCGAAGATTTGATCAGGTGAGGTTAATTGTGTATTGTTTTATTACTCTGTAGGCCATTCAAGTAATGGTTAACAGTTACTGTTAGTAAGACAGAATTTGGATTTTGAAAAGCCGTAAAAAAAATGCAATTTTCACCATTCAAACTAGAGGGCTGCCACATCCACGGGGCAGCTGATCCCCCCGAATCAAGTAATGGTTAACAGTTACTGTTAGTAAGACAGAATTTGGATTTTGAAAAGCCGTTAAAAAAAATGCAATTTTCACCATTCAAACTAGAGGGCTGCCACATCCACGGGGCAGCTGATCCCCCCGAAAAAAGTGTGGTCATCATCCAGAAACTTAAAAGTACATTGAATTTGGCATAACTCTGAAAAAATTGACCAGACCACACTTTAACCCTTTACCTAGCAAACTGACAAAAAACAGCAAAAAAAAATAGCCTGAATCGGGCTAAATCAGACCACAATATGTCGCAACAGTTTCACTAAAAACACACGATATAGATGTCATTGTAACTGGCTTGATGAGCTGGTTACAATGACATCCATACTGGTGTGATTTTAGAGAAGAGGGAGATAAGTTGAAAAGGGGCATAACTCTGGTAAAATTAATCAGGACAAACCCATTTTCGAACTTGACCCGTATTTTGATATGTTTGCACCACATATCAAGTTTGGTTACAATCAAACTATCTTAAGGGAAGTTATCATCCGGAAACCAAAAATCATAAGATTTTCTAAGTTGAAAAGGGGCATAACTCTGGTAAAATTAATCAGGACAAACCCATTTTCGAACTTGACCCGTATTTTGATATGTTTGCACCACATATCAAGTTTGGTTACAATCAAACTATCTTGAGGGAAGTTACCATCCGGAAACCAAAAATCATAAGATTTTCTAAAAAAGGGGCATAACTCTGGTAATATTAATCAGGATGAACCCGGATTCGAACTTGACCTGTATTTTTATATGTTTAAGCCACATATCAAGTTTGGTTACAATCAAACTATTTCAAGGGAAGTTATCATCCGGAAACGAAATGTAAACAGACGGGCGGACGGATGTACGGACGGACGAATGGACGGACGGATGGACAAAAAAAAACGTGTGACGACTATATCCCCCAAAATTTTTTTTCGGGGGGATAAAAACCAAGAAGATTCACACCCAAAAGCCATCAGGAGGCTTCATTAGATAGTACATTTCAAACATATTCTGGGGGAAGAACAGAGCTCCCCTGAAGCACTTGTTTCATCGCGACGAGTGGCTAGATCCTGATCCTGGGCTACTAAAAAGTTACTGATCAATTTTCTGTGAACAAATCAAGGCCTGTCCTAACATTAAAATGGGGAACCTCTTGTAGACAGTTTTTATTTTACCAATCAGCTATTCAGAAACTAGAATAATGCCATGGAAAGCTATACCCCTGTGCCCCACATACCAACTACTCAGTCAAACCAACAGAGCTGCCCAACAAATATGTACACTGGACACTAATGCCTCCACTTCACCATAAACCTTTATGAAGACACCCCCCTAAAATTAGGAAAAGACAAACTGCAGTTTATAGTGCTATAGTTAGTTTGGTAACTGTAAAATATATAATTTTTCACAAAGTTAAGGGAGATAACTCTTGAACAGAGAATGTGAATATGACTGAAAGCTAAATTGAGCTGCAATTTGTCAGTGCATAGAAAATTTTTAAGTTTAAAAATAATCTGTACATGTACATGTTAACTCAATCTATTGTCTGGAAATTGAAAACCATAAAATATATTATTTTTCACTAACTTTAGAGGAATAACTCTAGCCGCGAGCTGACAAATATGGCCAAATAAGAACATGATCTGTAGTTTGTGATCCTACACAATATGTGAAAGTTTAAAAAACATTTCTAAATGCATACTCAAATTAATATCCAGAAATTATAAAATGTATTATTTTTCACTAACTCAATGGTATTTGCACTCTATAACAAAAAGTAAAAACAGGAATAATTTAAACCAATAGAATTCATCTTACATATGAAGTTGCTAATGATGCTTGATGGAGAGTTAATCTGAGTTATGCCTGGAATGTTTCACAATCAGAAGTAAAGCATCAGTGAACTAGTTTTCAAATTTGTTTTCAAATTTTCATTTACATTTTGCGATACAAGATAATCAACTGCAGCCTAATAGGCTGCAGTTGATTATCTTGTATCGCAAAATGCTATACATAATTGAACATTGTGTAGCTTTTTGCAAGTTTTGCATAGCAAAAAGCGATGTGACACCGCTTATTTTGAGCCCTGTATATAATATGTGAAAGTTTAAAAAACATTTCTAAATGCATACTCAAATTATCCAGAAATTATAAAATGTATTATTTTTCACTAACTCAATGGGAGTAACTCTTTAACCCTTTACCTAACATGAAAAGCAGACGACACAAAAATAATTCTTGAATAACTAATTTTTTTCATTTTTTGTCTCAAAAACATAGGTTATGACCCCTCATTGGAACGAGCTCGACGAGCTCGTTCCAACGAGGGGTCATAACCTATGTTTTTGAGACAAAAAATGAAAAAAATAAAGAAAATTAATTGGCAATTTATGAGAATAGCGCTGGCCGGTTTTAGCCGTTACGTTGGGTAAAGGGTTAACAAAAAGTGCAAATACAGCAAAAAGAAAATCTGATCTGTACTTTGACATTATATATATGGGAAAGTTTTAAAAAAAAAAATATCTGAATGCAAACTTATCATCCAGAAACCTCAAAATTATAAACATATGTACATTTGCATGCACAAATGGAGAGATCAAATGGACAGACAAGTGGATAGACGGATGGACAGATGGTTAGGGATAACACTTTATGCTTCTTCAGCTATTGCAAAGTCCATAACAAAATGAATCTTCTCCCCAAAACTATTTTGAGCTTGTAAACAATGGCACCCAAGATTTCTAAAAGTTTATCACATATATATATATATCTCCTCTTGAGTACATGAAGGCAATATCTCTAAAGATAAATGCAGTGTTAGAATGGTACAAGAACAACTTATTCTATATTTTTCTACTGCGAATTCTCCTTTGGTACAATCAACAAATCTCAGCTAAGTCAGATACCGAAAACTGAACCGATCCTGCAGTACATCCCCCCTAAAAATATCAAAACCGATACCAAACACAAAATTCTAATACTGCCCATCTCTACCTCAAAACAATGCTGAAACACATTTTTACAGATATAATTTACAAGAACTGGATTTTTCAATTTTAGTTCAAGTTTTACAAAAACACAAGCAAAAGAATCAGCTCATTCGAGATGCATACTACTGGAAAAGTTAGCAAGGGCAAAGTATATATGGTGAACACAATACTCACTTCTTTTCCAGCAAATGAGAAAGTGATATATGGATCCACTAATTCCTTCTGTTCCCCGTCTCCAACTCCAAAGAAACTCTTTACACCCTGGAAAAAGGCTGAGTCCACTGCAAAAGAAGAGAACAAATTCAAACTTCTGCATAAACAACCTTCAAAACCCAGCCACAGCTGGTGTTGTCTTCAACAAAGTACAGCCCCCTTAATTGGATATCTCTGAATTGAATATCCAATTGGATATCTCTTAATGGAATGAATATGTTAATTACATATGCCTTCCAAACATCAAACCATTTACTATACCTTCAGTACAAATTACACCTGTTAACCCTTTACCTAACGAATCCGCTGCATATGACCATTTAATATGCAAATTCAGCAGTTGAAAAAATATTAGTTTTCAAGAAATTTCAACAAAACCATATCATGTGTCCCCCTCATCTACATGGTAGGGTTTTGTTGAATTCTTTTCATAAATTTGGAAAAATAATATTTCAAATAATAAATTTTGATATCATCTAAAAAAAATAATGTTTTGATTCTCAGTCCTTCCCTCATTGGATTTGAACCTCCTCATTAGACATTTTTATTATGTAATGTTTTTTTAAGAATTTGTGAAAACTTGGAATGGTCATTTTTTCACATTTCTCTACATATAATTATTTAGCTGTGTTTGCAGTAAATTGGTTTTTCTTGTTGCAGTTTATGGGAGAGTGCCCAGAGGCACTCTCCCATAAACTGTAACAAGGCAAATTCCGAAATACTGGATCATGATTTAATTATTTATTTATTTGCTGGTGTTTAAGGTCATATATTTCTGCACAATGGCTAATAATGGCCGCAAACTCAAGTTTAACCAATCACTTAGAGCCATGTTTCCCATTTTAAAGGACTCCTACCCCAAGCATTGGTTACTGGGGCCTATTCTAATGGATCATGATGTTTGACAGATCTATACCATTAAAAAGAACAATAAAATACAAATCCTTTCAGCTGTTGTTACGGCAGTTAGTTATAAAAGGTATACTATAATTACACTAAAATATGACCTTTTCTCTTTTTCAAGTGGAAAGACAGCAAAAAGATTTATTGAGTATACTCAACCCTTTACACGAAAAAAAATAAAAAAAATAAAAAATAAAATCCTCCCTCCCTCATTGATTTGAAAAAAAAATTGCCTGAGAATCAATTCATTTTTTTTATTTGGCCTAAAAGGTTAATTGAATTTAGATTATAGAGTAAACTCCTGTTAACTGAATAAAAATCTTGTGATAAGTCAAAGAATTACCTGTGACAGCTGATGAATTCTCCATGTTTATGGGCCTATTTGGCCTCAGTACAGTAGAATCTGTCTTGAGAGACCGCCCTTTGGGCCACACAAAAGTGGTCTCTCAAGACAGGTGGTCTCTCATAACAGGTCTCAGGTTTTCTCAAGTCAGTGAATAACCAACCACAAAATTCAGAAATGGAGAAGAATGGATTTTTGTAATAACTTTGTAGTTGTTCTTTTTTATGAAGTTTTTGTAACAAATTGAAATGGACTGTTATAAAAATTATAAAAATAAATTAGTGTTGAAAATCTTCATTGAAGATTTTCAACACTAATTTATTTTTATAATTTTTATAACAGTCCATTTCAATTTGTTACAAAAGGATTTTCAACACAAATTTATTTTTATTCCTATCTGTCACATTTCAGGTATGTATGAAATTGTTTTTTCAGCAATAATCCTAATCTTTTCACAGGGGTCTTATAAAAACATCTCAATCTGTAATGAGTTAGCAATTGAAACCCAAATTAAGAGCTTTTAATTGTTAGTATAACCACAAAAGATTTTCCAATTCCAGAACAGGTCGAAAGTTTTTGTCATGGTTTCAGTCTTCAAAGGGGCGGTCTCTCAAGACAGGTCTATTATAGCATAAAAATACATGTTAGTACCAGGTCACAGTGGTCTCTCAAGACAGGTGGTCTCTCAAGACAGGTGGTCTTCCATAGCAGGTCCATTATAGAGTAAAACCAATCGGTGCCTGGTAGATGTGGTCTCTCGAGACAGGTGGTCTCTCAAGACAGTGGTCTCTCAAGACAGGTTTTACTGTACATCCAAAATGAGTATTTTTTTTAATATTTTGTTTGATAGAGATCTATGAGCTCTGTCAAACAAGATATGATGGAATAAATGCTCAGATTGTCATGAAGTACGGTAAAATGTTCAATTCCCATTAAATGAACACTCATGTTAAATGAATATTTTTCACTTGCAAGGGGGGCTATTCAATTAACTGGATTCAACTGTCTTTTCACTGGCAACACCCACTGAATTTTTATTTTTATTTAACAGAATCAAACTACTTCAAAGTTTGGGGTATTAGAAATCTAATTATACAGTATTTTTCTTTTTCTTTTTTTTCACACATAAATAAAAAGATTTTTTAAAAGTTAAAATCTTTTAAAAGGCTCTTTAAGGGTTTATCATACTCACTCCTGGGTATATCTTCGGCTCTAAAAACTTTCATGCAGAATGTTGCTGGTCTTAACTGCACGCCTGCAGGTCGAAGAAGGTTACTAAAAAAAAACGCAAAATATACGTAAAATAAACTGAGCTATAAATGAAGACAAACAGAAAAATTGGCAATATTCTGTTACTTAACATGAAAAACTAATTGAACAAGTCACTACATAAATGAGAGGGTTAAGTGAGCCTAAAATGCTCACCTGGCTCAAGCTGTCAAAAAAGATGAGTGTATCAGTAAGTGATCAGCAGCAAGAGCAATTTTTTGATTTGCTATGACACAAGCAAACCAACTGTTTTGGCCACTCTGTTTTGTGAAGTATTAAAAAACAACAACCAAACGAAATTTTTGTTTTGTTTTCAACCACTATGGTTCTCTCTACACCGCCCCCCCCACCACCAAAAAAAAATAAAAAAATTCTGGCATAAATGAAATACTTATGACCCAGTTAAATACTACATGACAAATTTGGTTCACATCTGCCCATTGGATCTGAAAATAGAAATTTTGAGTGCAGCCTAAAAGTTGGGAGCCCAAATTTTAACTTACTGAGTTTTTTTGAACAAAAGTGAATCTGCATCACTAAAGTAAGTTTCAAACAAGAAATCTAAGCATTATTGCAAGTGGATTATAAAAAGCGGATTTTAAAAGCAGTTTTGGGCTTATGAAGCATTAACCCCACCCCAAGGGATAGAGTAACTTGGGGGCAGTGTGGGGGGGGGGGGGGGGGGAGAGTCAGAAGAGTAAATTCCACCAGCCTGAAGATGGCAGCAGCTTCATTTGAACAAAGGAAAAAAGGTTTACTCCAAAGATGGTCTGTGCCATAAATGAATATATTTGGCCCAGTGGTTTTAAAGAATAACAAAGATTTCAACTAAAAAAACAGAATTGGACTGCCACCAGTAAATTCAAGTATGTGTGAAAATGGTTAAAGCCTCAAAAATAAACAAAACAGAAAGAGAATTTATGGAGGTTTATTTTGGGGGAGGGGGGGCAAATATTTTTAAAGCCATCAGAAGTAGGTTTTCGTTAACAATGTTACATGAAATAAAATCTTTGGAACCACATTGAAGTCTCGAGAGGGTTAAATTAAAGATATTCATATAGGAATCAGAGAAAAGTTTTCTAAGAAACTAGAAAAAAACATATATGTGCACAGCATTGAAAAAGTTTGATCAAGACATCAATAAAATCTTTGAAACCCACACTGAAGTCTTCAGAAGGTTAAATTAAAAACATTCTTACAGGAATCAGATAAATGTTTCCAGGAAACCAGATAAAAACATTTAAGTGTACAGCATTGAAAGGTTTCAACATAAAATAAAATCTTTGGAGAGCACACTGAAGTCATGAGACGGTTAAATTAAAGATATACATACAGAAATCAGATCAGTTTTTTTTCCAAGGAAAGAGAAAAAACATGTGCACAGCATTGAAAAGGTTCAACATGAAATAAAATCTTTGAAAAACACACTGAAGCCATGAGAGGGTTAAATTCAAGATATTCTTACAGGAATCAGATCAATTTTTTCCAAGGAACCAGAAAAAACATGTGCAAAGCATTGAAAAGGTTTGATCAGGGAATTTGAATTTTACTCAACAATTTCATTTTCTGATCACAATAACAAGATTATCATGTGTGTTAGACAGGCAACAGTTCTGATAAGAGCAATATGTTATTCTAGTTTGTAAGTGTAAGAGATATTCCTCCAGTATAAACTACTGCAAAAATGCTGACTCATCATTTTTTCAATACCCTCTAACGTGCACACTGATAGAACCAGTGGCAATTTTTTTTAACCAATCCATGCTACTGGTCCTAAGGATGATTCATACCAAATAACAGTTCTCTGTTCTGTGTGGTTTGGGAAATATGGGCTTTTGAATTTTTGTCTATTTTTTAGCCCCTGGGGTTGCTACAGGGCTGTGAAAATTTTTTTGTTGGGCATCAATCAATTACTTACAACCGACTTATACTACATGCCAAATTTGGTTGAAACTAGCCAAACGGTTCTTGAAATAGAAATTTTGGGCAGAGACCAAAATGGATATGCCCCCACAGAGAGCCCAAATATTGATCTACCAACTTCCCGTGAACAAACTTTAATCTTCAACACCAAAGGATGTTCAATACATATTCCCTCTGGTGGTTCGGGAGAAGATTTTTAAAGATTTTTAAAGATTTTTAAGCTTTTGGGGCACTAACCAGAACCCCAATATGGTAGCTTCTTCATTTGAACAAAATAGAAGGGTATACTCCATAGATGGTCTGTGCTATATATGTTTGAATTTGGCCTAGTGGTTGTGAAGAAGAAGTCAAGTTTGCAAAACTTAATGGACTGGCGGTGGACTGCATGCCATATTTCACTGAAATCCGATAACCCATACCTGAGATACAGGCTGAACAGACAAATAATGTCTATTTCCAACAATTTCTAAGTCAAAAAAGGGGGATAACTCTAAAAAGTAGAATGTGAGAAGTATCGTTGAATCCTTTTTTTAAAGCCTATACCATAAGCAGTGTTCACAGCAAATTTCATTGCAATAGAACATTCGATACCAGAGATACAGGCTGAACAGACAAAATTTGGCTCGGACGGACACAATTTCTAAGTGAACAAGTAAAAAAAATAAAAAATAACTTGTGTGGGCATACCTATGACCATCAAATATTATAGAAAATAATAATTTATTTGAGTTATGAAAGTTATGAATATTCACGGATGGACTCACACATGGACATTCTAACAAATGGCTTCTTATGTGGCTATTTTATGGACGTATTAGGTGGCTAACCTAAAACACATGTCCAACATAACAAAACAAGCTTTTTGGGGGAAAATTTTTGGGGGTTCAGTTAACCCTAACCCTACCCGTTACTGTCCCTAACCCTACCCACCCCTAACCCTAAACTAACACTAACCCTAGCCACATAACTTTAATACCCCTTCACTGACTGGAATGCCCTAACCCTACTCTACATTTATCCAAACCCCCACCCCCCAACCACCCCCCCCCCCCCCCACAATAAGAGATTCTGTTACGTGGCTAGCCACGTAACAGACTTTAACCAC
The DNA here is from genome assembly GCA_031216915.1 of Pictodentalium vernedei. Lineage (NCBI taxonomy): Eukaryota > Metazoa > Mollusca > Scaphopoda > Dentaliida > Dentaliidae > Pictodentalium > Pictodentalium vernedei. The sequence continues at coordinate 746,320,775 of CM062295.1, forward strand.
ATAAGTATCCTGTTTTACTAACTTGTAGCCACATGAGTAGTCATTTGTTAGTGCAGACGGACGGACGGACGGACGGACGGATGGATGGACGGACGGATGGACGGGTTATTGTTACATGAGTTTAAAAAAGTTCCGCATGTAGTGACTGTAAATAGTTCTAAATGTATATTGGAGGAAAGAAAAAAAAATGCCTAATTGGCAGGGGCAGGTCAATAACTTCAACAATTTTCATTGGATAATTGTGGTCATCGAACTTGACCTAGAGACATGTACTGAAAAGAACTGAAATCGGTCAACTTTTGTTAAAGTTATGGCATAAAGAAAGTTAGGAAAGATGGACAGACTGATGGACGGATGGATGGACTGATGGATGGACTGACAGATAGACGGATGGAGTGAGCTCTCTGCTATATCCCTCCCCTGTGGGAGAGGATAAAAAGTAAAGTATGTGGAAGAAGCCTAATTTGAAATTTAGAGAAACTAAGTTCGAAATGCGTTGTGAAAAGGGTTAAATTAATGCCAATATTATTTGAAACCACTGTGTACAGCTTCTGTAGACCTTGCCCGAAATGAAAATAAGAAATGACGTTGTAACTGAGTGTCTGGAGAATGAAAGGTAGAACCTTGAAAAAGCCAACTTTAAACTAAAACTTTTAGCTGGGAATACTAAGTAAAATTGACTGGCAAAAAAGGGTTAAATATTTCCTAAAACCGATAAAAGAAATCACTGATGTAAATGGAATCATTAAGTTATACTGACCATGCAAGAATTAGAGTAAGAAAGTATGTGGCAAAGTCTAATTTCAAATACAAAGAAAGTCTGAAAACATGTTAGAAGGGGTTAAATCATGCCGATATTAAAGAAAATCACTGTAGAAATGTTCAGTAGATAGTAGACATTGTCCCAAATAAGAAACAGTGACATTCCACTAAACTGTTTGAAGAATTAAAGGTGTAATTTTAACTCCCCGCCCCCCCCCCCCCCCCCCCCCCCATCCAAAAAAAAAACTTTAACCCAAAACTCTAGCCTGGAAGTTGTGAGTTAAATTGCCATACAAAAAAGGGTTAAATATTTCCCAAAATAACAACAACAAAAAAACCATAATGAGAATGATACATTCAATAGTAATATTAATTTAAAAGAAAAAAACCCAAAAACTTTAAGGTTCACTAAAAAACTTTAACCACAAACTTTAACCCAAAACGCCAAATGTTAACTAAACAGGAAAAAAACCCCACTTGAACCTTCAGTAAAAAACTTTAACCACAAACTCTAACCAAAACACTAAATGTTAACAGATGGACAGACAGACAGATGACAGTCATGACTATAGCCCTCACTGTACACAGTCGGGCTAAAAATTGGGCCAGGTCAGTTTTCGAACCTGCTTGAGATATTATTGCAAAGGACATCTAGGGCAAAAATTAGTCAAATCGGAGAATGTTTGTTCAAGTTATTGTGCTAACAAGCTCATAATTCGCAAAAATGAACTAATTAAGGCCCATAAATCTGTAAATAAATATCGGGCCAAGCCAGTTTTTTAACTTACTTGAGATATTGCAAAAGACCTGTATGGCCTTCATTGGCTACCAGGTCCTATTGTATCTGAAAAACAGATTCGCCCTACCACCATATTCAGACCTGGTACACATCACAACAAGGTTTCCATGGAAAATAATGAGGGATGAATTACTATGATAAAGAAACTATATTTTATTAGTGAATATGGCTATGCTTGTCAAGCACAAAAACTAGAACTATCACTGAAGGTGATTAATACCATCCCCCACCCCCAACCAAACACTCATCCCTGACCCTAAAACTTTCCAGAATGCATCTCTAAATGTGGTGCTTCAAAATCAGTTTTAGTTCAAGGGATGCAACTTGGTAAAGGTTGTCACAGATTGAAAATTCTAAGCCATGCACATGTTCACTTGTATGTGGTCATATTTGAGAAGTTTCAATTCAATTCACAAGAAACTTGTGCAAAGCAAAACATTGCATCTAACCCTCCTGCAAAGACAACATGGGCAATGCAAAAACTATTAAATTTTCTGCTTCCATTCAAGAAAAATTGTTCCCAAGGACAAAAAGCAATGTAAAAAGGGGCATAACTGTGGTAAGTAAGCATGGACTTAACCCTTTACCCAATGCAGACGATATCAAAATTTATTATTTTAAGTACCATTTTTTCAAATTTTTCAAAAACTTTCAACAAAACCATATCATGTGACCCCTCATTGGAATGAGCTCGTTCCAACGAGGCATCACATGATATGGTTTTGTTGAAATATTTTGAAAAATAATATTTTTTCAACTGCTGAATTTTCATATTACGCGGGCAGATGCGGTCGATTCGTTGGGTAAAGGGTTAACCCACAATATGCAGATATCCTTTTCCCCAGAATGGTCTATCACCACACCAAACAACATGACAACCCAACAACTTATACAAGAGTTATAATGCAAAATGTTTGTACGGAAAGTTTTATAAGTTTGACATGGGCCATAACTCTGGTCTAAATGCATGGCCGAAACCTGCAATATGTGGATGTCTTCTATCCCATACTAGTCCATACCACAGGACATCAAAATCCACACATAAATGACAGAGTTATTATGCAAAATGTTCATACAGAGAATTTTTCTAAGAATGAAACCCTAAGATATGTGAATATTATGTGGCTATAGTTGATAATCATAACACAGATAAAAAAGATTGTATAATCTTGACTTTATACTTGTGTTGTTTGATACTACAACCATATATGTTCATTGACATTAAACCCCAATAAGGTTTGATATATGGGTTATATACACATGGTGTTTGTAAAAAATCTTTTATTGCGACGAGAACGTTTTCGGGGGCATATATAGCTACGAGTCGCGCAGCGACGAGTAGCTATGTAGCCCCCGAAAACGCTCGAGTCGCGATAAAAGATTTTTCACAGACACCATGTGTATATAACCCTTTTATCTACACCCCCACCTCCCCCACTCCCGTAATAAAACAAGTTTTGATTAACAAATGCAGACCACTAAAAATAATCTAGCCTTCAACCAGATAATCACTAATGTGAAAAATATCTGGTTATTTGTATTTTCTGACGTTTGACGTCACATTTTGAAAAATGTTGAAGAAACTGAATTCCCAGTGACGTTTGAACGTCAGGATAATTAAAGTCTCGAAGGGTGAAATAATCTCATTTGAAAAAGTGTAAGTTACTAATTTTTACTCTTTTCCGTCAAATTTTATTTTTACAATTCAGTAAGTTTAATTAATGGCCTTCTTTTTTATTCAATACATTTCGATAAATACGCCCCATTTTATTTGTTTCGATCCGCGGCAGCGATAATTAGTTATTCAAAGTGTTGAATGAAATAGTACGTCATGCAAATGAGATGGGCGTGAACGTTGTATTCTTGCGATATCACGTGACTTTTATTCTTACTGCAGTAACGATAAAAGATTTTTTATTGACGGCGAGTTTTCGATAACGATAAAAGATAAAACGTTACTGTTTTTACGTATAAAGTAGATAAATACTATTATCATATCATATTGACTGGTTTAGTTCTGGAAACAGAGAAATGTTTTGTTTACTCAGCTTTTGCTTTGTTGTAATTCATTGGAGAGTGGCTTCAGGCATTTTCCAATAAACTGTAATAAAACAATCACTATGTTTAAGTAGTACAGTGGAGCCCACTTAATTGGATATCTCTTAATTGTATATTCCTGTTAATTGAATATAATTTTCAAACACAAAACCATTTACCATACCTTCAGTAAAAATTTGATCTGTTAATTGCATATGTGTTGTGCTGTAAACTCCTGTTAATTGTATATAAATTTTTGTAATATGTCAAAAAAATTACTGTGACACGCACCAAATTCCCCTCATTTATCAACCTTTTTGGCCTCACTACATCCAATACAGGTATTTATTCTATTATATCTTGTTTGACAGAGCTCTTTGAGCTCTGTCAAACAAGATATAATAGAATAAATGCTCAGTTTATCTCCAGAACACAGGAAACTGACCAAATCCCTGTTAATTGTATACTCCTGTTAATTGAATAATTTTCACTGGCAAAATGGATATTCAATTAAGAGGATTCTACTGTATATACAAGCATCTTTCTTTGGTTTACCAAATGAATGCTTTCCAGCAAACTCCTACCTACTAATGTGTGTAGGTACATCTTTTTGTAAATAATGTGTATTTTATTCAGGTGGCTTTGTACACATATTGTAGATTATTGAATATAATAAAAGTTTTAAGCCCCATAAAGTAGATCTTCTTTTTCTCAGGCCATTTTTTTTTTAAACTGCCTGTGTGCGGGCAGTTTTTTATTTGATTTTTTTTTTATTTTTGTAATTTCAGTAGAGTCCTCTTAATTGAATATCCATTTTGGCAGTGAAAATTATTCAATTAACAGGAGTATACAATTAACAGGGATTTGGTCAGTTTCCTGTGTTCTGGAGCTAAACTGAGCATTTATTCTATTATATCTTGTTTGACAGAGCTCATAGAGCTCTGTCAAACAAGATATAATAGAATAAATGCCTGTATTGGATGTAGTGAGACCAAAAAGTTGATAAATAAGGGGAATTTGGTGCATGTTACAGTAATTTTCGACATATTACAAAAATTTATATACAATTCGTCCCCTGAGTTCCAATGTGTTCTATGTGCCAGTATGCACATAGAACACATTGGAACTCACGGGACGAATTAACAGGAGTTTACTCTACAACCCATATGCAATTAACAGATCAAATTTGTACTGAAGGTATGGTAAATGGTTTTGTGTTTGAAAATTATATTCAATTAACAGGGATATACAATTAAGAGATATCCAATAAAGTGGGCTCCACTGTATTTCTTTATCATTAGAAGTTCATGTTCCTGGTCTGTTTTATGTTTAAGACCTCATGTTCTACAGAATAGCATGGGTGGTGGTTTATTTTGCCCCTTGCGTTCCAAGAACCTGATCTGAACAAATGTGAATCTGCCCCAACCCTACCCTCCTTCCATCCCCCTCCCACCCTAAAGAGTCCTCATATTGCAATCTGAACAAACCAGAATCTGACCCCTCAAAGAATGTTGTATACCATGTATGAAAAGATTCAAATTGGTAGTTCTGGAGAAGATCTTTTAATTTAAAAAACAATTTGTGGGTGCTAATGGAGTTATACCCCTTGTAGAGCCCCATGTAGATGAGGCAACTTTCTTTGAATAAACTTGAATTGACATATGATAAAGAACATGCCTTTCAAATTGGTTCACATGGGTGCAGTAGTTTGTAAGGAAAAGTCATGTCAAGTTCATGATGAATGACAGATAGAAGTGATCATTAAAGCTCCCCTTGAGCTTTATTCAGATGAGCAGAAAAAAGGGAGCATTTCTACGCAATGACTCCTGATGGGGGCTGTAATCTGATTTCAACAAAATTGGAATGCTAACAAACACTCACAAACAAATTTCTTGATATCAGCATAGTGGTTTGTAGATGAAGACTCAAACAACCATCACGTCTTGACAGATGACAGACAATGGATGAAGAGTGATCACGACAGCAAAACTGTAATTTCAGCCCGATGAGCTACAAATGACAGTCAACGTTCAGACCTTTCAAAATCCAGGTCGCAAGGGATTTGTAAATCCCACATCGTCCCTGCGCACATCGGCGTGCTAAAACCTTTCATTCATCACCTTTCAGAATATTTGCTTCTGAAACATAGTTTATGCGCCACCACGGAAATGAGCTGGGAGTCCAAAGCTAAATAGTTAAAGGTAGGACCCAATGTAAAGTACAGAACGTGGAGAGTGTATTATCACTAAATCACCCGCAGAGTGGAGATTCCACCCAAGAAAATAATTGCAAATTTGTTGAAAAACATAACAAGCACAAGCAAAGTTTCAGCTCATGGACCTCCGGGTTAAACCCGGAGGTCCATTGGCTGAAACATTGCTTGTGTTTTTAGTCAATATATACAAAATTTGAAAGTCATAGTTTGGGTGATAACTCCACTCTGCGGGTGATTTAATTACAATCCACTCTCCACGTACTGTATATGTACAAAACTTACGTTTCTATGTCCTGTGATTCATCTTGACTCTCCGTTTTGAAGCTCTACAATAAAAGATGAGACAATATTTACTCTTTGAACCCCGGTGATATCTTCCATATCAGTTCAATGGCAGCAATTGGAATATTAGTTATCCTTGTGTTTTCCAGGGTGTATGGGAATTTACACTGGTTTGGGAACTGATATACCCTGAGGCAATGCCTCAGGGTATATGAGTTCCCAAACCAGCGTAAATTCCCATACACCCTGGAAAACACCAGGATAATGGTTTTATTTCCAAGACTTTTGGTGTACTTAATACTTTAACATATTGTGGGCAAAAACTGACAGTAAATTTGTACTCTGTAAGTTTCTTAATAAATAAAACCAGTCAAATATGGGTGTCATTTGAACTGACTCAAGGAGCCAGTTCCAATGACATCTATGTCTGTAATATTTTATTGCACAGATATATATTAAATTTCCTGTATTTTTATTTTTGTTCTAACATAACTGAGAAGAAGGTATGAATTAATAATTAAAAATTGGTACTTTATTTTAGCAATATAGCCTGCTATTGTATATTTTTGTTTTTACACCATGGTTAACCTTGGTGTAAAAAAACCCACTGTGGATTGCAAGTTACACCGAACCTCTCAACCAATCAAAATGCAGTACTTTGTTTCATTTGGAAATAAGAGTTCATATTCATTATCTGGGGATAGAAAAATTAATATTTTCAACGTGCAGCCATGGGGCTGAACACTGAAAGTTTTGATTGGTCTACCCTACTCATTAACTTAACACTACTACTTAATGAAATCCTTGGCTGAAAAAGCTGTCTCTCGGGCTCAAAGGGTTAACAGGTGGTTGAAAATCATACGAAAACAACTGTTAAAACAAAACTAGAATTCATATAGAATATACCCATAGTAGCTTGGTGTACCAAATGTTCACCACGAGTGAAGTGGTGTTAACAGCGAGCCTTTGGTGCATGGTTTGCACCACTTCAACACGAGAAGTGAACATTTGGTACACCAAGCTACTATGTGGATATTTTATTTATACCACGATTGTCACATTATTACGAGTCGCTTTTACTTTTTTCCTATTTTACTGAGCAGCAGCTGTACAAACATGCAAATTTGTTTTTGTTTACATAAGCATCAGTGGGTGGTACTTCCGCTGTCAACTGTATCGTAATGAAATAATAATACCATAATAACATACTGTTTCGAGTTATGGATGCTTTTTCAACATGAGACAATACATTTGTTAATTTTTGGCATCTTATGAGGTAAACCCATTTAAAAACATAATAAATAATTGCCACTTTTCATTTCACTCTTCGCAAGGCGACGTGTGATAAATTTAGACAAGTTCGCATTCAGGTCCATGTCACCAAAGGTCAACTTGGATGTAGTTCCACTGTAGGTGTAAATTTTAACTACTGAAATCCCATTGCTGGCGTGTTCACCATGTTTGGTGTATAAAGATAAAATTCATGTCATAGGACTTTCATAGTATAAAAACATATATTATACTGCAGTTTTATTCAGATGTCTAATAATAAACTAGAAATGTCTTATACTGGTGGTGCAAGTGAGACTTCGTGCATCAAAAAGGATATTGATTATTTATTTATTCGGGTTTAACAACACATTTGACAGCCAGGGTCACCTCATATCGGACAGTTTGATGGGTGGAGGAAGTCCGAGTACCCAGTGAAAATCACCAGGCAGAGGCAAGCAACTATCGGACTCCCCAACTACTAATGCCGCACAAGCAGGGTTAGCATTGGTTGAAGACAAGTGCACCTTTCAATGTGCAGTGTGCTTTAGTACAAACTGCCCCCATATGCCTATCAGGATTAAGTGCCTTACTCAAGGACGCAACAAAGTTACTCCTGGTGGGGAACAAACCATGAAGTCCAATGCCATAATCACTGAGTCACCATGCTCCCAAAGGGATACCAAATTAAACCAGAGGCTCAAGTAAGCCTAAAATGTTCAACTGGCTAAAGTTGTCAAATGAGATGAGTGTATCAGTAAGTGACCGGCATACAGAGCCCAAATATTAACCCAGGGACTCAATTTGAACAAACTTGAATCTGACACCCCTAGAGATGTCACACACCCAATATGAAAAGATTCTATCTGGTGGAACCGAAGATGAAGATTTTTCAAGAAATTTTCTCACATTGCACTGAGTTAAACTATGGGCCTGAATAAAGAGCCCAAATATTAACCCAAAGGCCTGATTTGAACAGACTTGAATCTGACTCCCCTAGAGATGTTGTATACCAAATATGAAAAGATTCTGACTGGTTGATCAGAAGATGATGATTTTGAAAGACATTTTCTCATATTGCGCTAAATTCAACTTTGGGCTCCAATAAAGAGCCCAAATATGAATCTAGGGATCCGATTTGCACAAATCTGAATCTGACCTCCCTAGAGATGTTGTATACCAAATATCAAAAGAATCTGACTGGTGGATCTGAAGAAGATTTTTAAAGATTATTTCCCATATTGCACGTTAAAATTCGGACTCCCATGGGAGCCCAAATATTGAACCAGGGACTCAATTTGAACAAACTTGAATCTGACCGCCCCCGCCCCTCCCCTAAACCTCCTCTTGAAATGTTGACAGAATTCTGACTGGTGGATCTGTAGAAGATTTTAAAATAAATTTTCTCATATTGCACTAAGTTCAACTTTGAGCTCCAATAAAAAGCCCAAATATCAATCCAGGGATCCGATTTGAACAAACTTGAATCTGACCTCCCTAGAGATGTTATATGCTAAATATCAAAAGAATTTGATTGGGGGATCTGAAGAAGAAGATTTTTAAAGATTATTCCCAATATTGCACTATGTTACAATTCGGACTCCCATGGGAAGCCCAAATATTGACCCAGGGACTCGATTTGAACTAACTTGAACCTGCCCCTCTAGAGATGTTATATACCAAATACCAGAAGAATTGGACTGTTGGATCTGAAGACGATTTTTAAGGCTTATTCCCCATATTGCCCTAAGTTAATTATTCAGGCTCCTGTATTGAGCCCAAATATTAACCGAGGGGTTTAATTTGAACACATTTGTATCAGACTGCCCTATGGATGGTGTATACCAATTATAAAAAGATTCTGATAGGTATAATTTATTTATTGGTGTTTAACCCTTTACCTAACATGAAAAGCAGATGACACTTGCAAAAGAAATTCTTGAATAATTAATTTTTTTCATTTTTTATCTCAAAAACATAGGTTATGACCCCTCGTTGGAACGAGCTCGACGAGCTCGTTCCAACGAGGGGGTCATAACCTATGTTTTTGAGACAAAAAATGAAAATATTTTGAAAATTAATTGGCGATTTTTGAGAATAGCGCTGGCCGGTTTTGACGTTACGTTGGGTAAAGGGTTAAAGTCACATATTTCTGCACAATGGATAATCATGACTTTGACAGTTTTATGGGTGGAGGAAGCCGGAGTACCCAGAGAGAACCATCAAGCAACTGTCAGCTCCCCAACATACTAACTCCACACAAGAGCCCGAGTACCCAGAGAACCATCAAGCAATGGCAAGCAACTGTCAGCTCCCCAACATACTAACTCCACACAAGCAGGGTTAGCATTGGTTGAAGACAGGTGCACCACTGAAGTGTAGTATGGCATAGTAAACAACGTCACCATGCCCCCCACATCGGCAATGGGGGTGAAGTGTCTTGCCCAAGAACAGAAAGTGGTTTCTGATCAGTGTTTCTGAAAATTTTTTTTTCAGTTTTTGTAAATATGCCGACTCAGCAATTTTTTTTATGCTGCAAGCCTCATCCCCCCCAGCCCACCTCACCCCCTTACAGAACAGCCTGACACTACTGATGGCATTTTTTTTTTTTACGATTCCATTCTACTCGTCCTAGGGATGCTTCATACAAAATAACAGTTCTCTGTTCTGAGTGGTTTGGGAAATATGGGTGTTTTAATTTGTTTCTATTTTTAGCCCCTGGGGATCCCACTGGGTTATAAACAATTTTGGGGGGGCATCAATCAATTACTTAGGATCCACATTTCCTACATGCCAAATTTGGTTCAAATTGGCCAACCAGTTCTTGAAATAGAAATTTTGAGCAGAGCCCAAAATGGATATGTCCCCACAGAGAGCCCAAATATTGACCGACCAACTTCCCTTGAACAAACTTTAATCTTCGACAACAAGGGCTGTTCCATACCAAATATCAAGGCATTCTCTCTGGTGGTTCATGAGAAGAAGATTTTTAGGCATTTGGGGCATTAACAAGAGCCGAAGATGGCAGCTGCATCATTTCAAGAAAATATTTCATGTGGAAGTTCTGCGCAAAAATCTGACTGCCTCTGATTTTGAACAAAATGGCTGCCAGCGGCCATCTTGAATTTCGGGCCGCACCCAAAAACACTCGTTCTCATCCCACGGTGATACCAAAGGTACCCAAGAAGTTTCGTAAAGATCGGTTCATAAATGCGGCCTCTAGGCTGAGCCGTATTGGCATTTGCACTTAAGTGCTGAAAGTAACACTAAATACATCAAAGTTAGTCTAATTTGCATAATTTACGTACGAGAAAAAAACCCGTATTATATGTGATGTATCCCATGGTACTGAACATTCATACAAAAAATTATTCAAATCAGTGCTTTCATATGGAAGTTCTGTGCAAAAAACAGATTTCTGCATCGTCGGTACAAAATGGTGGCTGGCTGCCATCTTGAATTTCGGACCAAACCCCAAAACACTCGTTCTCGTCCCAGGGTCATAACAAAGGTACCCAAGAAGTTTCGTAAAGATCGTTTCATAAACACGGCCTCTAGCCCAAGCCGTATTGAATTGTAGATGGACAGACGGACGACTGGCCAGGGCATAAGCTCAAATTTGGCTTCGCCAAAGTTGAGCTAAAAATCTTCCATACTTTTACCTACTGCGTATGCGCAGTGTCAAGGAAGAACCGAAATTGGCACCAAAGCCTCATTCTTACAACCAGTGCCTGCTAAATGTTATGAGGAGGTATGAGTTCCCAACTCCTGGGAGGGTCATCCCCGTCTGGGTCATTGGTAAGTATAATAAAATATATAAATTACTATAAATTTTTTCATATTTTTATACTGTAACCAATGACCCAGACTTAACTGAATAGAAAAAAGGCTGGAGGGCCTAGGACATAAAGGAAAATCCAATAGGCTCAATGACATAAAAAGTATTATCCCCTCAAGGAGATAAGGAGAAAAAGGATTTACATATATCTTTCTTGTTTATTAAAAATAAGAAAGACACATTACCAGTCAGTAATTGAGCACAATAACATCCATGATCTCTATTAACATCCAGTATAACCCATTATTCTAATTTCTTAAAGAAAAGCCAATAAATAAGGATAGTCCAGAGAATGAGACTCTTTATACTCATTTAAAAGTGTCCTAGGATTGTATATGAACGCTCGTATGACACATGACATATACAAATGCTTCACACCGAGCTACACTTCAAAAATATTACATGAATGAGTTAAACATTAGCTTTACACTTTAAAACCATCCCAGCACCAACTCGGAATTACTGACTCAGGAGGAGGTATTCCCTTGCTTTTCACTATAAAGCCGGTGATATTAGGGAACACCACCCCACCCCACCCCCCTCCCCTTTCCCTTGCTCTGGGTCAATCACCACAGAACAAAGAGGGCAGCAGGACAGAGTCACTGCTGGAACAGAAAGCCTACATAACTATAGTTGCAACCGTTTAGTGGATGACATTCTGAGCAACAGATAACGGATCTAAACATCTAAGGTCGCCAGAAACAGACTCAATATTTCTAAGGTAAAAATTAGTGAAAGTAGAAGGCTGAGACCATTATGCAGCCTTCATCATATCCGTAATAGCAATACTGTTAGAATAAGCCCAAGATGTAGACAGCACTCTAACTTTGTGCGCTGAAATCTTAAGCACGGACTGCTGACTTGAAGATAAACTTTCATAAGCAGTACGAATAGCCAACTGAATCCACCTAGAAATAGAATGGACCGTAATGTCGTTTCTATTAGGAATCAAGAGACAGAAAGAAACGTTTTCGCCCCTTTCTGATAAACTCAGATCTGCATTTGTAAATATGCATAGCTCTAACTGAACACAGCAAAGGCCTACGGCCATCTGAGGACGGAAGAGCCCAAATAACAATAGGCTCAGGGTACTTATTTGGAGCCTGGTTCTTAGCCAGAAATCCCACATTGGTAGTTAAAGTAATAGTATTACCAACACTACGATAGTGAGAATCATCAACAGATAGAGCATGAAGCTCACTAACTCTTCTAGCGGAAGCGAAGGCTAAGAGAAAAGCTGTCTTATAAGGCAAGAATTTGAAGTCTACAGTGTTAAGAGGTTCAAAAAGAGCTTCTTTGATCTTCATAAGAACCCAAGCTAAATTCCACTTAGGAATTAACCTAAGGGTTCTAGGTCTATTTATCGTAAAGTTTTTAACTAATTTAGATAAAGAGACATTAGAACCAATTTGTAAGCTATCATGATGAGCATATGTATCCGATAGCATAGACCTATAACCCTTAATAGTTACTGGCTGCAGTTTGAGTTCGTCAAACAAGTAGACCAAATGAAAGTGTCAATGACACTGTAGCTTAACTTGTGTGTTGTGTTTGATGAAAAGGATAATGTATGTGGCCCTCACAGTTAACGTATATCAACAAAAGTTACCAAGTTACAGTGAAATTATTCCAAAACGAGTCATCCTATCAAGTTACATTAAAATCCCCTCATAAATATTGCCTGTAGACTGTGCTAAAGGTTTTCGGGTTTCGGGCCCCTGTAGCCGTCAGTTTCCCAATTGCGCCCAAAGGGGACGTTCTCATCTAGACATTATATGAAGTCAATCTACCAAGTTACAATGAAATCCCTTAATAAATATGACCTGTTGGCTGTGCTAAAGGTTTTTGGGCTTTGGGCTCTGGCAGCCATCATGGTTGAATGATCGCAACAAAAAGGGGACATTCTCTTCTGGACACTATTTGGAGTCATCCTACCAAGCTACAATGAAATCCCTTCATAATTATGACCTGTAGACTGTTCTAAAGGTTTTCAGGCTTTGGGCCCCTGAAGCCATCACAGTTGCCCAATCGTGTCCAAAAGGGGACGTTCTCTTCCAGACATTATATGAAGTCAACCTACCAAGTTACAATGAAATCCCTTCATAAATATGACCTGTAGACTGTGCTAAAGGTTTTCGGGCTTCGGGCACCTGTAGCCATCACAGCTGACCAATCACGACCAAAAGGGGATGTCATCATCTAGGCATTATATGGAGTCAACCTAACAGGTTACAATGAAATCCTTCTATACATATAACCTTTTGCCTATGCTAAAGATTTTTGGGCTCGGGCACCCATCAAGGCTGAATGATCGCGATCAAAATGGGATGGTCTCATCTAGACATTATTTGGAGTCATCCTACCAAGTTACAATGAAATCCCCTCATAAATATGACCTGAAGACTGCTAAAGGTTTTCGGGCTTTGGGCACCTTTAGCCGTCACAGTAGCCCAATCATGTCCAAAAGGGGACGTTCTCATCTAGACATTATATGAAGTTAACCTACCAAGTTACAATGAAATCCCTTCATAAATATGACCTGTAGACTGTGCTAAAGGTTTTCGGGCTTCGGGCTCGGGCAGCCATCATGGTTGAATGATCGCAACCAAAGGGGACAATCTCATCTGGGCATCATCTGGAGTGATCCTGCGAAGTTACAATGAAATCCCTTCATAAATATGACCTGTAGACTGTGCTCAAGGTTTTTGGGCTTCGGGCACTTGTAGCCATCACAGTTGACCAATCACGAAAAAAAGGGGATGTCATCATCTGGGCATTATATGGAGTCAACCTAACAGGTTACAATGAAATCCTTCCATAAATATGACCTTTTGCCTATGCTAAAGATTTTTGGGCTCGGGCACCCATCAAGGATGCATGATCGCGATCAAAATGGGACGTTCTCATCTAGACATTATTTGGAGTCATCCTGCCAAGTTACAATGAAATCATTTCATAAATATGACCTGTAGACTGTGCTAAAGGTTTTCAGGCTTCGGGCTCCTGTAGCCGTCACAATTGGCCAATCACGTCCAAAGGGGGACTTTCTCATCTAGACATTGTATGAAGTCAACCCACCAAGCTACAATGAAATTCCTCAATAAATATGACCTGTAGACTGTGCTAAAGGTTTTCGGGTTTTGGGCTCGGGCAGTCGTCACGGTTGGCAGATCATGCCCAAATGGGGAAATTCGCATCTAGACATCATAAGGAGTCATCCTACCAAGTTACAATGAAATCCCTCCACATTAAACATGACCTGCAGACTGTGCTAAAAGTTTTTGGGTTTCGGGCTTGGGCAGCCATCTCGGTTGATAGATCATGCCCAAAAGGGGACATTCTCGTCTTGGCACTATACAGAGGCATCCTACCAAGTTACAATGAAATCCCTTCTAAATATAACCTTTTGCCTATGCTAAAGGTTTTTGGGCTCGGGCACCCATCAAGGCTGAATGATCATGGCCAAAATGGGACGTTCTCATCTAGACATTATTTGGAGTCATCCTATCAAGTTACAATGAAATCCCTTCATAAATATGACCTGTAGACAGTGCAAAAGGTTTTCAGGCTTCGGGCACCTTTAGCCGTCAAAGTTGCCCAATCATGTCCAAAAGGGGACGTTCTCATCTAGACATTATATGAAGTCAACCTACCAAGTTACAATGAAATCCCTTCATAAATATGACCTGTATACTGTGCTTAAGGTTTTCGGGCTTCGGGCTTGGGCAGCCATCATGGTTGAATGATCGCAACCAAAGGGGACAATCTCATCTGGGCATTATCTGGAGTGATCCTACCAAGTTACAATGAAATCCCTTCATAAATAGGACCTGTAGACTGTGCTCAAGGTTTTCGGGCTACGGGCACCTGTAGCCATCATAGTTGACCAATCACGACCAAAAGGGGATGTCATCATCTAGGCATTATATGGAGTCAGCCTTACAGGTTACAATGAAATCCTTCTATAAATATAACCTTTTGCCTATGCTAAAGGTTTTTGGGCTTGGGCACCCATCAAGGCTGAATGATCATGGCCAAAATGGGACGTTCTCGTCTAGACATTATTTGGAGTCATCCTACCAAGTTACAATGAAATCCCCTCATAAATATGACCTGTAGACTGTGCTAAAGGTTTTCAGGCTTTGGGCACCTTTAGCCGTCACAGTAGCCCAATCATGTCCAAAAGGGGACGTTCTCATCTAGACATTATATGAAGTTAACCTACCAAGTTACAATGAAATCCCTTCATAAATATGACCTGTAGACTGTGCTAAAGGTTTTCGGGCTTCAGGCTTGGGCAGCCATCATGGCTGAATGATCGCAACCATAGGGGACAATCTCATCTGGGCATCATCTGGAGTGATCCTAAGAAGTTACAATGAAATCCCTTCATAAATATGACCTGTAGACTGTGCTCAAGGTTTTCGTGCTTCGGGCACTAGTAGCCATCACAACTGACCAATCACAACCAAAAGGGGATGTCATCATCTAGGCATTACATGGAGTCAACCTAACAGGTTACAATGAAATCCTTCCATAAATATGACCTTTTGCCTATGCTAAAGGTTTTTGGGCTCGGGCACCCATCAAGGCTGCATGATCACGATCAAAATGGGACGTTCTCATCTATACATTATTTGGATTCATCCTACCAAGTTACAATGAAATCCCTTCATAAATATGACCTCTAGACTGTGCTAAAGGTTTTCGGGCTTTGAGCCCCTGTAGCCATCACAGTAGCCCAATCATGCCCAAAAGGTGACTTTCTCATCTAGACATTGTATGAAGTCAACCCACCAAGTTACAATGAAATTCCTGAATAAATATGACCTGTAGACTGTGGTAAAGGTTTTCGGGTTTTGAGCTCGGGCAGTCATCACGGTTGGCAGATCATGCCCAAATGGGGACATTCTCATCTAGACATCATAAGGAGTCATCCTACCAAGTTACAACGAAATCCCTCCACATTAAACATGACCTGCAGACTGTGCTAAAAGTTTTTGGGTTTCTGGCTTGGGCAGCCATCACGGTTGATAGATCATGCCCAAAAGGGGACGTTCTCATCTAGGCATTATACAGAGGCATCCTACCAAGTTACAATGAAATCCCTTCATAAATACGACCTGTAGACTGTGCTAATGGTTTTCGGGTTTTGGGCTCGGGCAGCCATACCGGTTGCCCGATCGCGACCAAATGGGGACATTCTCATCTAGACATGATCCCAAACCTTCATATGAAATTTCGTGACGATCAGACAAGAACTGCGGGGTGTAGCCCGTGCTAAAGGAAAATGTGAACAGACGTCACAGACTCACAGACTAACAGACTCACAGACTCAGAGACTTCTGCACGCGTGATGGCAATAGCTTATCTTGACTATGTCAAGTTAAGCTAAAAATTAGCAATGTCTGGAATGGAGGGATCATAAACATCAATCGAGTGATCCCTACACCAACGAGAGAAAACTTTCCACTTTGCTGCATAATTTAGCGAAGAGGAGGCCCTCCTGCAGTTAGAAATTGCATTCACTGCTCGTCCTGTAACTGCTTGCCATGCAAGAAGGACCACACAATGGAAATACGTGAAGGTTGAGACCTTGCGGGTGATGCAGTTTGCATGATTTCCCCTGCGAGAGAAGGTCCTCCCATGGAGGAAGCTTCCGAGGAATGTCCCAAAACAGACACCCGAGTAGATTTATCCATGGTCTCTGGGGCAACAGAGATGCTACCAACAGAATCTTGCAGTGAGATTGCTTGATTTTTAGGAAGATCTGTTGAATCAACGGAGCTGGAGGATACGCATATCCTTTTATTCCGTCCCAAGAGATCGAGAGAGCATCTACTGCAAACGCTCGAGGATCTGGGCATGGCAACACAAACATCTGCAACTGATTGTTGAGATGCATCGCAAACAAGTCTATCATTGGGCGATCCCATTGGTAGCAAATCTGATTGAATACTCGCTTGTTGAGAGTCCATTCTGACGGCAACATGAGACTTTTCCGAGAGAGCAAGTCCGCTAGAACGTTCAGATGACCCAGAATATGACAGAACGACAGAAGAACATGATGCTCTAGAACAAACAGAAGGATTCTTTCCGTTAAACTGCATAACAGAATGGAATGAGTGCCTCCCTCGTTCCGAATGTACGCTACTACCATCGAATTGGCCGACAGTATTTGAACATGTGAATTCTGAGCCATCTGGTTTCAGTACCAGGAACAGGTGACTGTAAAAACCCAGGGATTCCTGGTTTTCTACGACCTCTACTGCATTCTTCTCCAGAAGAGATTGCACCTCTGATAGAAGTGAATCTCTCTTCTGAAGGTGGACAGAAGCTGAGTCCAACGTGGACTTCGTATTAACAGAGGTTTTTCTCGGAAGGATAATTTTAGGCCTTCCGAGATAACTTCCTTTACCCATCGGTCATCCGTAATTGACAACCAATTGGTCAAAAATCTTGACAGCCTTCCGCCCACTTGACCGCAATAGAGGTCCTGACCATCACCTCCTGGACCTGCGAGTCCTGCGGGAAGAGAAACTACGTCCTCCTCGTCCAGTGCCTTGACCAGTCGACCTAGGGGCATTTGACCGGTTGTCTCGGCCAGAATTACGTCCCCTACCTGAGTCACTACTTTGACGGTCTCTGGAGTAAGAGCTGGAGAATTTTTTATATCCTTTATAGGAGTCTCCCTTGGACGTATTTGCTCCTGAGGCTCCGGACTTACTCCTCTCTGCTGAGTCCGATTTCTTAGAAATTGACTTAAAGAGCAGAGAATCTGAAGCTTCTTGGTAATCTGATCATAGATTAATGAAAGCTTACCATCAAGCTTACCTTCAAAGAGAAATTCTCCGGAAACCGGAGTGACTCAAAGAGAGCTTTTCACCTTAGAATCCACCATAGTGGATGAAGCCAGGGCAGCATCACGTCTGACTAACTCCAAATTTGCCAATGAAATGGCGGAGTTATATGTGGAAAATGTGATTGCCCTAGAAAGAACTCTCAAGAAAGTTTGAACATCCTGGAATTCTTTACCATCGAGACGTTGAGCTAACGCTCTGGTAAGGTGATCTGCATATGATAATGCGTCTAAACTGGCTCTATTAGACAAGATCGTCGTCTCCAAAGTACTAGGGAGAAGCGACATGGATGCCGGCAAGGACATTTCTAAGTCTTCAGCCTGATCGTCTAAACGCAGAGGAACTCTCGGCACGCCCTTTCCTGCTATAGCAAATCTATTCTTATTGTTGATGAATGGCAGATGTAGAGCTTGTTGTGATAAGAAACTGGTTTTGCCTGTCTTAGAGGCTAATTTAAAAATAGCGTAATTTAGTAATTCAAACGTCCGTGAGACATTGCTGGACTGGACCGGATACTCAGGAACATCTTCCTTAATCCGGCCAAAAAAGTCAGTATCCAATGACGCTATCAGTCTCTTATCCAGTATCGCAGCACTCTGGTCCAATGGAACAACATCTGGAAGGTGTTGACGGATAAAGTCCACCACCATCTTATGTTGTTCCAGAAGGGAAAAATCCAGCTCCGTAATTTCCCTTTCACCATCCAACTGGACCAGATGAGAATCTCAGTCGTCCCTGTCTGGCACTGCATAGGAGCGGACCGACCCAGCTTCATCCGACAGTTCCTGATCTGAAACTGTTGAAGGATGTTCCGTAGGTTGCTGGGATGCTGCGATGAGTTGCGCTATCTGTGATAGCAAGTCCGTCACGGAGGCCTGTGGAGCTGCGGTTTTACGATGCTTAGCTGCTGGAAGCTCCTGGGACGGTATGTCCTGCATAATCCTTTTATGCGAACGTCCCGACTGGTGAGGCCTCGTGTCCTTGGCTACTGGATGGTGTGACCTAGACGACATGGAATCCTTTGTCGGTGAAGCAGGCTGGATATTGGAGATTACGAAGCCAAGGTGCAGTCGTGTGTGCTGGCATGTAGAAGAGGAAGCCAAAAGACTAGCCAACGCCAGCTGCCTATGAGACGGAGCGTTCCGAGCAGGAGGAGTGGACGTATGCTCCGACTGACGAACGTTATGCACAACAACATCTGGTCCCAGATGCTGTTGTAAGAGAGAGGGGCCTCTCTCGCTCGCGGTCCGGGTAGACCTGAACAAGCTTGATACCGGACTGACTGCCTTCCTCTGATCCATCTTCCGTTCCGTCATCGCAGGGTGTGCGTGATCCGAGATTATAGTGCTCGCAACACCCTTTTTCCTCTCCTGGACCGCAATGGACATATCTGGCGTCACACCACTCACTTGACGAGTGATAGATCCACCAGTTGAGCTATCTGGCGACAAGACCGTAAATCCCTTTTGGGACCTAGGCACTTGTCTGATTTCATTGAGCACTTTTGCCACTAGCTCTTCATTTATTTGCAACGATGGCAGCACACTTCCGGAAGACATCACGGAAACATCACCCTGTTCTTGTTCCTCTGAAAAAGAAACTGAAAAACTAGAGTGACCCTGTGGTGAGAGGACCGGCATCGACCTCTCACCACTAACAATGTACCGTGACACACGTCTCCAACATTTGTCATCCCAATTGGCACAAACTGTACAAGAGTTAGTGAGAGTACACTGACTACAGCAAACACAATGAGCATGAGAATCCGAGGAAGACTTCTTCGATTTACAATTTGAACAATATTCTTCATAATTAAAAAATACGATACAGCTGTAGTACTTGTACTAACCCTAAAAAATACAAAGATACATAATAATAATACAATCCATAACAAATTTTCGAAAAATAATTCAAAAAGAAAATTTTCAAAAAAATTTTGACATGAGCCAAAGGGAACGATGAGACCAAATGGATCCCAAAAAAGCCTAAGTGTGGAGAAAAATTTTAAAACAATTCTAACAAGAGCACCACGTAGCGGGACAATATACGCCCGTTTTGTATTTTTGAAGGGTTGGGGTGAGGGTGAAAATTGTTTGGACCAACCCCATATTCGAACTTGACCTGTATTTTATTGTGATAAAACAGCATACCAAGTTTGGAACCAATCGGAAAACAAATAATAAAAGTTATCATCCGGAAACCAAATATTTGATGCATTCTATGTCCAACAAGGTCCATAATTCAGGGGAACTTCGAAGTTCGAACTGACCCCATATTCGAACTTGACCTGTCTTTTGTTTTGACTAAACCACATACCAAGTTTAGGAGTCAATCAAAAAAAAATACTCAAGTTATCATCTGGAAACCAAATGTTGATGAACGGACAGACAAATGGATGGACAAATGGACAGACAGACAGACTGATTCCATAGTTCAACGGTTTTTCAAGATGCGTATAAAAAATCAGTTAAGCCATACTAAAGTTATAATCCGGAAAACACAAAATGCACAAATTCAAGAGGAATAACTCTGGAAATGTACATGCCATTTTGGCCGAAAGTGAACTTGAGCTGTGCTTTGTGGTCATAAACAAAATCTGAGAATTTGAAAAAAATCGGTCAAGGCAAACTAAAGTTATCATCCGGAAACCACATAATTCACAAATTTGCATTCATTCAAGGGAAATAACTATGGAACGGAACATGCGATTATGGCCAAAGGTGAACTTGAGCTGTGCTTTGTGGTCAAAAACAAAATTTGAGAATTTGAAAAAAATCGGTCAAGGCAAACTAAAGTTATCATCCGGAAACCACAAAATCCACAAATTTGCAATCATTCAAGGGGAATAATTCTGGAAAGGTATATGCGATTGTGGTCAAAAGTGAACTTGAGCTGTATTTTGTGGTCAAAAACAAAAAACTGAAAATTTGAAATAAATCGGTCAAGGCAAACTAAAGTTATCGTCCGGAAACGAAAAGTTGGGCTAAATTCTCGTAAATAAAGGGCCATAACTCTACTGCAAATGGGCCGCTAGAAACGGAAATCGAACCCATCCTGTATTTTGTCATACTAAATCCACATGCCAAATTTAACTCAGCTCAAACCATTACAACTAAAGTTATCGTCTGGAAACGAAATGTGTCCATGAACGGACAGACAGACAGACTGGTGGAGAGACTATTCACATAATACGTCCCGTTTTTCAAATGGGTGTATAAAATCAATATCTGAAAAATTTGGTGTCAATCCGTCAAGGCGTTCGGCTTTAAATGAACGGAAACCAATTTTTTTTCAAAAATTGTGTTTTCAAAGGGCCATAACTCTGCAGCGGATGGACTGAGAAACACCAATATCAAATTTGACCTGTATTTTATTGCTACAAACAACATCTGAAAGTTTGATGTCGATCCGTTAAGGCGTTCGACTTTAAATGAAGGGAAACCAATTTTTTTCGAAAAATTGTGTTTTCAAAGGGCCATATCTCTGCAGCAGATGGACTGAGAAACACCAATATCAAACTTGACCTGTATTTTAATGCTAAAAACAACTTCTGAAAGTTTGATATCGATCCGTCAAGGCGTTCGACTTTAAATGAACGGAAACCAAATTGTTTAGGGACAGACGGACAGATGGACAGACGGACAGACTGATAACATAATACGACCCTTTTTTAAACGGGCATATAAAAGTTAATGTTACACTTACATAGAATATTAATGTATCTGACTACATAATAAACTAAACAGAAGACAAGGAATTACTAACAGAAAGTAACTGTTGTCAACATAAACAAAAGTCAATAAACACCGGAAACAAGACTCCAGGCACTGAAAAACACGGCCCGAGGTCAGTAACCAATTTTAAAAACTATCCGATGTAAAACAGAATCTTCCACAGAAGAAACTGCAATACATCAGATGGTAGATGCATGACCAAAAATGCCTAAACACCCCAAGGGTGAGGACGTAACCATGGGGATAACAGAATAAACATTCTGTAACTAAACTAAACTCCCAAGAAATTTCAATAAAAAAATTTCAAAAAATATTCCAAAAGCAAGGGAGATTAACTCGGGGGGTTTCAAGGAAAGGGAGAGAGGAAACACTTAACAAACAGTGGAGATTTCATAGCAAGAATGAAAACATCAGGCCCATGCCCCGAAATTAGGGAACATGAAATAATTTTGTATAAAAATTATAAGTTACAGCCCTGAACACATCCAACCACTGTTTCTTCCTCTCATCCTTTTATTTCATCCTTGGATCCACCATTTCCATCATGATTTTGTGTCTGGCATCATTTTAACTGAGATTATAAGCACAGAAGTCAGTGAGATGTTACTGACAGAAGGGCCCAACAAAGAATGAGGCTTTGGCGCCAACTTCGGTACTTCCTTGACACTGCGCATGCACAGTAGGTAAAAGTATGGAGGACCATACAGGACATTAGATTTTTTGATTTGGATACAAATTTTGGGGATTGGGGGGGCAAAATTTTTGTTTGGCCCTGAATATTTAAGAGTTAGCACCAGCTAAGTCTGGGTCATTGGCTACAGTATAAAAATATGGATATTATTGGTAAAAGAGGAAATTTTTCAACTTGCCAAAAAGTTGACGGAGCGAACAAGTGTGGCTTCAATATCGAGTATGAGACCCATTACTGTTAATTACAGCTTGACAACGCCGTCTCATGCTCCCAATCAGGTTCCTGGTGGTGCATTGTGGAATGTTGTTCCATCCTTAAACCAGCATGGCACCAAGTTCCTGGACACTTCTTGGCTGGACTGGACAGGCTGAAATTGCAAGCTGCAACTCATTCCAGATATGTTCGATTGGATTGAGGTCAGGGGATCTTGCTGGCCAGCCCAATGCTAAATCCCCTCCCTCTGTGGGTACTCCCCGGCAGCATGGGTGACATGAAGACGGGCACTATCGTCCATCAGAATGAATCTATCACCTACTGCATATTGGAAAGCCAGAGGAGACCACCTTCGTGCAACTTAGTACGGATAGTCTGCGTCGAAACATTTTCCCCAGATGCATTCTGAAGGTCAAAGCAAAGCTGAGTTGCTATGGCAAAGCGGTTCCTACGGGCCTGAATGATCAAAAACCGGTCTTCAGCTGTAGAAGTTGCCCTGTCTCTGCCACCACCATGCCATCTTACTGGTGTGCCATACTGCTGAAATTTTGCCCAGGCTAATATATCCATACCAAGTTTCAAAGGAATCGACTCAAACATCTGAGAAAATCTCCAGACAAAATTCGCAGATCCGAAGATGAAAAGGGGCATAACCTTGGCAAAAAAAGTCCAATCAAAACTATAATCACAGGTAGTACATAGGTTCCCATGGTAGTAAACATCCACACCAAGTTTTAAAGGAATTGATCAATAAACATCTGAGAAAATCTCGAGACAAAATTCAAGGCCTGCTATTTCAAGTTGAAAAGAGGCATAATTCTGGGAAAAATAATCTGACCGGACCTATAATTGCAGGTGCACAGGTTCCCATTGTGGTGAACATTCATATTCGAGCAGATAGGTCCATGAATGTCTGAGAAAATCTCCTGACAAAATTATGTCAGATGGATGGACAGACAGATGGACGAGGTGATTCCAGTATAACCACCCCCCCCCCCCCCCCCACACACACACACACACAACTTGTTACATGGGGTATAATAATCTCTCTCCGATAAATAATATCATGTTAGTAACCTGAAGGTGAATGTCTCTTTTCCACAAAAGCTCAAAATTCTCATTTTCAATGATGCCCTGGACATGTTCATGAATTGACCTCAGAGTAAGCCACAAACATGGCAAAGTAAAAATAAAAGCAATGAGCTGTGTTGCCAAGGAGAGGCAGCTGCATTCAATGATTTTCCAAGTCCTAGAAGAAATATTTTCAAATTCTGTGTTCTTCAAAGGTTTTCAAGGAGCCATGGGAGCCAGAGTTAGAATAACAACCAACTGAATATTTTTAATTATGCACACCTTCACTTGCTAGCTCCTGGCAGTTATGTTTGAGAAGCTTTATCAATATTTGAAAGGAGTTACACATACAAGAATTTCATATGCGTGGGTGAAGAATTTATAGCACCACCCCCACCCCCCTCCCCACCTGAAAGCAGGCCTGGCAGTCTTAAAAATGCAGGAGGGCAAAAAATCGCTCTCCTACTAAATCAGCTTAGGAGAGCAATTAGCTTCACACAGCATTTTAAGTATCCAGTTGAACGAACTCATTGAAACTGAAACCAACAGACTACATCAGTGATTTTATTAACTTTACTAAGGTAAAGCGGAATCTCTTAGACATCTAGATGTCTCACTCAGCAACCGAACACACACTTGACAAGACCTGTGTGTGTACCCAGTCCTGTTGTCCAAGAAAGTCATACACCTACCACTACCACCTTCAACCCCCCAAGGGGGGTTGAAGGTGGTAATGGTAGGCGTATGACTTTCTTGGACAACAAGTCTGCTTGAATCTACAGTCACATCCCGGTGCAAGTGCTTCCAGTGACAGGATAGTAGTAATGGTAGTATATTATAGTGTCAATATTCCTTGAATAATTACCCCTCAGACTGTGATGTCAGTTGTTGAACTTGAAACTGACAGAAAAAAAAATATTGCTGTGACCCATTTTGCTTCAAATGATTGCAACTGTATTTGGGTATGGTTGCACCCATTACCTTTTACCACTAAACCACTTTCAAAATGAAATTACGTGATGTTATGTGACTTCGAAGTTAAATTACATTTTTGCTTTACAACAAAAATTTAATGTGAGCATATTACATGTAATCTCAATCATCCCAGACCAAAATATTTAGGAGGGCAATTTTTCGCTCTCCTTAATTCTTTCAGGAGGGCAGTAAGGAGAGCTAAATGAAAGTGTCAATGACACTGTAGCTTAACTTGTGTGTTGTGTTTGATGAAAAGGATAATGTTCAATGTTTATGAAAGGATTATGAAATAAGACAAGAATTGTGATAATTGGGAATATGTTCATTTCTGTTCCCTGTGTGCTATGTTTATGATAAAAATAATATGAGGTGTACACTGTACTAAAGAGCTGAGGGGTTGGTTAATATGACCTCACAGTTAATATATGTGGCCCTCACAGTTAACATATATCAACAAAATTACAATGAAATTATTCCAAAATGAGTCATCCTATCAAGTTACATTAAAATCCCTTCATAAATATGGCCTGTAGACTGTGCTAAAGGTTTTCGGGCTTCGGGCCCCTGTAGCCGTCAGTTTCCCAATTGCGTCCAAAGGGGACGTTCTCATCTAGACATTATATGAAGTCAACCTACCAAGTTACAAGGAAATCCCTCCATAAATACGACCTGTAGACTGTGCTAAAGGTTTTCGGGCTTCAGGCACCTGTAGACATCACATTTGACCAACCACGACCAAAAGGGGATGTCATCATCTAGGCATTATATGGAGTCAACCTAACAAGTTACAATGAAATCCTTCCATAAATACGACCTACAGACATGCTAAAGGTTTTTGGGATCGGGCAGCCATCAAGGCTGAATGATCGTGACCAAAAGGGGACGTTCTCATCTGGACACTATTTGGAGTCATCCTACCAAGCTACAATAAAATCCCTTCATAATTATGACCTGTAGACTGTTCTAAAGGTTTTCGGGCTTTGGGCCCCTGAAGCCGTCACAGTTGCCCACTCGTGTCCAAAAGGGGACATTCTCATCTAGACATTATATGAAGTCAACCTACCAAGTTACAATGAAATCCCTTCATAAATATGACCTTAGACTGTGCTAAAGGTTTTCGGGCTTCGGGCTCGGGCAGCCATCATGGTTGAATAATCGCAACCAAAGGAGACAATCTCATCTGGGCATCATCTGGAGTGATCCTGCGAAGTTACAATGAAATCCCTTCCTAAATATGACCTGTAGACTGTGTTCAAGGTTTTCGGGCTTCGGGCACCTGTAGCCATCACAGTTGACCAATCACGACCAAAAGGGGATGTCATCATCTTGGCATTATATGGAGTCAACCTAACAATGTTACAATGAAATCCTTCTATAAATATAACCTTTTGCCTATGCTAAAGGTTTTTGGGCTCGGGCACCCATCAAGGCTGAATGATCACGGCCAAAATGGGACGTTCTCATCTTGACCTTATTTGGAGTCAACCTACCAAGTTACAATGAAATCCCTTCATAAATATGACCTGTAGACAGTGCTAAAGGTTTTTGGACTTCAGGCACCTTTAGCCGTCAAAAGTTGCCCAAACATGTCCAAAAGGGGACGTTCTCATCTAGGCATTATATGAAGTCAACCTACCAAGTTACAATGAAATCCCTTCACAAATATGACTTGTAGACTGTGCTTAAGGTTTTTGGGCTTCGGGTTCGGGCAGCCATCATGGTTGAATAATCGCAACCAAAGGGGACAATCTCATCTGGGCATCATCTGGAATGATCCTATGAAGTTACAATGAAATCCCTTCATAAATATGGCCTGTAGACTGTGCTCAAGGTTTTTGGGCTTCGGGCACTTGTAGCCAACACAGCTGACCAATTACGACCAAAAGGGGATGTCATCATCTAGGCATTATATGGAGTCAACCTAATAGGTTACAATGAAATCCTTCCATAAATATGACCTTTTACCTATGCTAAAGGTTTTTGGGCTCGGGCACCCATCAAGGCTGAATGATCGCGATCAAAAGGGGACGTTCTCATCTAGACATTATTTGGAGCCATCCTACCAAGTTACAATGAAATCCCCTCATAAATATGACCTGTAGACTGTGCTAAAGGTTTTCGGGCTTTGGGCACCTTTAGCCGTCACAGTTGCCCAATCATGTCCAAAAGGAGACGTTCTCATCTAGACATTATATGAAGTTAACCTACCAGGTTACAATGAAATCCCTTCATAAATATGACCTGTAGACTGTGCTAAAGGTTTTCGGGCTTCAGGCTCGGGCAGCCATCATGGGTGAATGATCGCACGTTCTCATCTAGACATTATATGAAGTTAACCTACCAAGTTACAATGAAATCCCTTCATAAATATGACCTGTAGACTGTGCTAAAGGTTTTCGGGCTTCGGGCTCGGGCAGCCATCATGGGTGAGTGATCGCAACCATAGGGGACAATCTCATCTGAGCATCATCTGGAGTGATCCTAAGAAGTTACAATGAAATCCCTTCATAAATATGACCTGTAGACTGTGCTCAAGGTTTTCGGGCTTCGGGCACTTGTAGCCATCACAACTGACCAATCACGACCGAAAGGGGATGTCATCATCTAGGCATTATATGGAGTCAACCTAACAGGTTACAATGAAATCCTTCCATAAATATGACCTTTTGCCTATGCTAAAGGTTTTTGGGCTCGGGTACCCATCAAGGCTGCATGATCGCGATCAAAATGGGACGTTCTCATCTAGACATTATTTGGAGTCATCCTGCCAAGTTACAATGAAATCGTTTCATAAATATGACCTCTATACTGTGCTAAAGGTTTTCGGGCTTCGGGCTCCTGTAGCCGTCACAGTTGCCCAATCACGTCCAAAGGGGTACTTTCTCATCTAGACATTGTATGAAGTCAACCCACCAAGTTACAATGAAATTCCTCAATAAATATGACCTGCAGACTGTGCTAAAGGTTTTCGGGTTTTGGGCTCGGGCAGTCGTCACGGTTGGCAGATCATGCCCAAATGGGGAAATTCGTATCTAGACATCATAAGGAGTCATCCTACCAAGTTACAATGAAATCCCTCCACATTAAACATGACCTGCAGACTGTGCTAAAAGTTTTTGGGTTTCGGGCTTGAGCAGCCATCACGGTTGATAGATCATGCCCAAAAGGGGACGTTCTCATCTAGGCACTATACAGGGGCATCCTATCAAGTTACAATGAAATCCCTTCATAAATACGACTTGTAGACTGTGCTAATGGTTTTCGGGTTTTGGGCGACCAAAAGGGGACGTTCTCATTTAGACATGACCCCAAACCTGCATATGAAATTTCGTGATGATCAGACAAGAACTGCGGGGTGTAGCCCGTGCTAAAGGAAAATGTGAACAGACGTCACAGACTCGCAGATTCACAGACTAACAGACTCACAGACTAACAGACTTCCGCACGCGTGATGGCAATAGCTTATCTTGACTATGTCAAGTTAAGCTAAAAATCGCTCTCCTGAAATTGCCAAGCCTGTGAAAGTGGGAGAATTATAAAATAAACTAATGCTTACTTACCGGTGCTTCATCGCCTGGACCAAGGATGGCAGCACATACTTTTAGATAACCTTTAGCACCTGCCATGTTGTCTTGTGGATCACTGAGTAGCAGCCATTTGTTGAGAATGCAGTGTTTGTTTTCATCATACACAAAGCCAACATCACACTGAAAACAAAGCAAATTTGAGCAATAAGAGCAGATATTGTAGGCTCTTTTATCATTGCAATTCAAAATTATATTTGAACAATGAGTGGAGGATGTGTATTTTTAAATCTGCAAGAAACAAGAGGCCTGCAATGCCAAAGACTGCTAACACCCCACCCACCCCACCCCTCAATTGGGGTGGGGACATAAGTGTTTTTGCCCCTGCATAAAATCACTCTAAATCTGGGCAAACGAATCTTGGAACCCAAAAAAATTTGTGTGGCCCAACTGACCGGACAGAGAGAGGGGAGTGGGGGATATAGGAGTAATTTTTTATGTGCATGTAATCACTCTATGGATGGATGGGTAGATGGATGGGCAGATGGAAGGATAGACGGATGGAACGCTTCACTATATCCCCCCCTTACTGAGGGATAATAATGCCACCAACAGTTTTTGACCATTCATTATGTATTGGAATGGAAATTTATTTGATATTTGATTCTGGGTACTTATTTTTCTCTATTTAGAACCCCAGGATTTGCCATGGGGAATTTTTTTTTATTTTTGCATGAATCAAGTTGGTCACCCAATAAAACTGCATACCAAATCTAGATCAAATTGGCAGATCACTTGCAAACATTGAATCTTTGGCTCATGTGAACCTAAAAACTAACTAAGTTCATGTTGTCTAAATGATATGGAAAGGGATTAAGAGGGGGTGTGAGAAGTAGGGGGTGGTAATGAAAGCCTTTTGTTTTTTGGTTTAGGGTATACCTTTTCTTTAAAAATAGGGCGATGAAATCATCAGATGTGTACCCATATGCACAATTAATAGAAAGCTGTATGACGGAGGGCCACCCCGGATGCCGACATTATGTACACCATACATGGTATGGGTACATCTAGAAATGGATTGGAGGAGTTCCTAATTTGATGGATAAAGGGTTAATATCTCCGGATCAGATTATTAGATTTACATAAAAAACTATACAGCACAGCACATCAGTAACCTGAATACATAAATGAAGTAACCTGATAATCGGATTAATATTTTTTGAGTTATCGCATGCCGAAGAAATGGATTGGAGGAGTTCTCAATTTGAAGGATAAAGGGTTAATATCACAGGATCAAATTATCAGATTTACACCAAAAACTATACAGTTCGACACATCAGTAACCTGAACACATATATGAAGTAACATGACAATCGGATTGATATTTTTTGAGCTATCTCATGCCAAAGGGATTGGAGGAATTTTCAATTTGAAGGATAAAGGGTTAATATCTCAGGACTAAATTATCATCTCAGGATTAAATTATCAGATTTACATCAAAAACTATGCAGCTCGGCACATCAGTAACCTGAACACAAATATAAAGTAACTTGACAATTCAAGCAATATTTTTCAAGTTATCGAATGCCAAAGGGATTGGAGGAATTTTCAATTTGAAGGATAAAGGGTTAATATCTCCGAAGCAAAACTACAGATTTACACCAAAAACTATACAGCTCGGCACATCAGCAACCTGAACATAAATATAAAGTAACTTGACAATTCAAGCAATATTTTTCAAGTTATCGAATGCCAAAGGGATTGGAGGAATTTTCAATTTGAAGGATAAAGGGTTAATATCTCCGAAGCAAAACTACAGATTTACACCAAAAACTATACAGCTCGGCACATCAGCAACCTGAACATAAATATAAAGTAACTTGACAATTCAAGCAATATTTTTCAAGTTATCGAATGCCAAAGGGATTGGAGGAATTTTCAATTTGAAGGATGAAGGGTTCATATCTAAGGATCAAAATAACAGATTTAGATTTACACCAAAAACTGTACAGCTCGGCACATCAGTAACCTGAACACAAATATAAAGTAACTTGACAATCCAAGCAATATTTTTCAAGTTATCGAATGCCAAAGGGATTGGAGGAATTTTCAATTTGAAGGATAAAGGGTTAATACCTCAGGATCAAATTATCAGATTTACACCAAAAACTATACAGCTCGGCACATCAGTAACCTGAACACATATATGAAGTAAAATGACAATCGGATTGATATTTTTTTAGCTATCTCATGCCAAAGGGATTGGATGAATTTTCAATTTGAAGGATAAAGGGTTAATATCTCTGGATTAAATTATCATCTCAGGATTAAATTATCAGATTTACATCAAAAACTAAACAGCTCGGCACATCAGTAACCTGAATACAAATATAAAGTAACTTGACAATCTAAGCAATATTTTTCAAGTTATCGAATGCCAAAGGGATTGGAGGAATTTTCAATTTGAGGGATAAAGGGTTAATATCTCAGGATCAAAATAACAGATTTACACCAAAAACTATACAGCTCGGAACATCAGTAACCTGAAGATATATATAAAGTAACATGACAATTGGATTGATATTTTTTGAGTTATCTCATGCCAAAGGGATTGGAAGAATTCTCAATTTGAAGGATAAAGAGTTAATATCTCAGGATCAAATTATCAGGTTTACACCAAAAACTATACAGCTCAGCACATCAGTAATCTGAACACAAATATAAAGTAACTTGACAATCCAAGCAATATTTTTCAAGTTATCGAATGCCAAAGAAATGGATACGGATGCCAGACAGACAGATGGACAGACAGATGGACGGACAGACCGACGTTCTAACAAATGACTATTTATGTGGCTATTTTATGGACATATTAGGTGGCTAACCTAAAACACATGTCCAACATAATAAAACAAGCTTTTTGGGGGAAAGTTTTTTGGGGGTCTGCTAACCCTAACCCTACCCTAACCTGACCCTAACCCTAGCCACATAACTCTAACACCCCTTCACTGACCCCCACCCCACCCCACTCCTAAACCCCACCATGGAATGCCCTAACCCTACTCTACATTTATCCAAACCCCCACCCCCAACCACCCCCCTCCCCCCCCCCACCCCATCATAACAGATTCTGTTACATGGCTAGCCACATAACAGACTTTAACCACATAAGTATCCTGTTTTACTAACTCGTAGCCACATAAGTAGTCATTTGTGTGTGCAGACAGATGGACAGATGGACAGATGGAAGGACAAAGGATGGACAAACGACGGATGGCCACCCTGGATGACGGCATTATGTGTACAATACATAGTATGGGTACACATAAAAATGAATGCTTTTTCTCCACCAATTTTATGCTGCTACTCAAAACCAGAGGCTTAAGTAAGCCTAGAATGCCCACCTGGATCAAGTTGTCTACAGCAAATGAAAAGGTGTAAGAGTGGGGAGTGAGAGCTTTTAATTACTTTGTTTAGTCAGGGTAAAAATCAGTTTCAAATATAAGGGCATTTTACTAGCCAGTTTGAATTTCCAATTTGTCAAGATACTCCATAGCATATAACAAATACTTGTTCCAGGCTGCTTAGAAAAATGGCATCTGAAATCTTTTTTTAGCCAGTAAGTTCTCAAAAAGGTGTGTAAAATAATCTTTTTGGCATGTAACCAAGTGCATGTCACCCAATAGTACTGCATGCCAAATCTGAATCAATCAGCCGATCAATTCCAATAACTGAAAATAAGAGAGGGGGCTGTGAATTTTGCACCACCAGAAACAAGCCCAGATAGTATCCAAGACAATTTTCTGTGAAAAAACTTTAAATCTACACTATTAAAATAAACTCCTTAGGCCATACAAAGTTGATTGTCTGTTTCTCAGGCCATTTTTTCCAAAAAAGCATGTGGGCGGGCGGGTTTTTTTTTTCTTTTTATTTTCTCCCCGAGAGGTTGTTTGTGGTAATTTGCCCCCCACACAAACGCCTGGTGGACCACGCAAAATTTCGCAAATATATTGGTTATTCACCATAGGGGTGTTGGGTCGTAAATGAAGTGGGGTTTGAATGTTTGTTTTTTCAGTGAAACGTGAAAATTATAACACAGGACGAAAGTCACGAAACGCCTCGTGGGTGAAACGTCTCGGGTTGAAACGTCTCTGGGACAAATCAAATGTCGAAGTGCCAACTTTCAGAGATTTATTTTACCCCCCCAAAAAAAAATCCTTTCACAACTTGCCTAATAAAATCGTGAATCGCAATTTTTCCCCATTATATTCAAAATTATCACAACCCATTTGAACGGGCAGTTCATCCATAAATCATATTTTTTTTAAATCTGAAAATGAAATACAAAACGAATGTTTGCGTGTTTTTATTAACCAATTCGACCGCACATACCTGCCTATATGCGATTTATTTTCAACTATGTCTGTTACTTTTATATCAAACAACGGTTACTATTAGTTATCCAATTATCCTGCATCTCAAATGCATTTATTTAAATTAACTGGGAAACTCGTAACGGTTTCAAATAACAGTACACAAATTCCCAATGACGGCCATTTACAATACAAATGTTACTAAAAATAAATGCCAGGAGACTGTGTTCCATTCAACATAGCACCTGACTTTGCAGACTTTCTGAGGGTTGGTGCGAATCAAACGTGGTGCGAATCGACCATTCCCCTTTGTGACTGTTTGTTGTCAGACTGAAAGACACCTTCCTTCTTGCTGTCATTATGACTTACCTTTTACAGAATAAAATACTTTCTGTCGTGAATATTGCTAAAACCCACCCACTTTATTAAGATATGATGTAGAAAAAGCTTGAAGTGTGTTAATTTAAAATTTGCGAACGCATCGATATCGATTTACCGAAATGAGCACAATATCACAATTTTTTTTTTAAGATTTTTTTGGTGTCATAAAAAGGTTGCATGCGCACCAAAAATGACCATGCGCGCGGGCCTGAGAAACAGAGGTTCTTTTTTATGGCCCTATCATGTTGTCTATTATTATTCCCCAATTACCAATATTGTTAAACATAGGTCCCCATGCAGTGCCCCAGAAGGCACTCAACAATTTTCCCACTTAAATCTGCTACTTAAAAGAAAATTTCACATCACTACCTGTTTTGGGCCCATTAATTTAACTCCTCTCAAATAAGCCCAAATATTGCCAAAGAAATATCTTTTAAACAAACCTCAATATATCCTATCAATGGAGACGGCATACCAAATATTTCATCATTACAGACAGCAGTTCAGATGGCTGTTCAATGTTTTTCCCAATTACCAAGTGTTAAATGAGTACCCCATAGTGAGCATCCTGAAGAAACTAATGGGCTGTGTTTCTACACAAATGTATCTATTACTCCTAAAGAAGCTGCACACCAAATAGCCATTTGATTTTTTTTTCACATTTTGGATCGTGGGGTTCCAGTGGGAACACTGAAATTAAAGTGTCAGTGACACTGTAGCTTAACTTGACTGTGTGTAGTGTTTGATGAAAAGGATAATGTTCAATGTTTATGAAAGGATTATGAAATAAGACAAGAACTGTGATAACTGAGAATATGTTAATTTCTGTTCCGTGTATGATGTGTTTTCAATAAAAATAATTTGAGGTGTAGACTGTACCAAAGAACTGAGAGGTGGGTTAATGTGGCCCTCAACCAAGTCTCCAAGTCGCAGTGAAATTATTCCAAAACGAGTCATCCTATCAAGTTACAAAGAAATAAATCCCTTCATAAATACGGCCTGTAGATTGTGCTAAAGATTTTGGGGCTTCGGGCCTGTGTAGCAATCACGGTTGACCCATTGCAACCAAATGGGGATGTCCTCATCTAGACATTATACTGAGTCATCCTACAAAATTACAATGAAATCCCTTCATAAATACAACCTGTAGTCTGTGCTAAAGGTTTTCGGGCTCAGTCAGGCATGACAGTTGAATAATCGCGACCAAAAGGGGACATTCTCATCTAGACATTATATGGAGTCATCCTACCAAGTTACAATGAAAGACCTTCATAAATATGACTTGTAGACTGTGCTAAAGGTTTTCGGGTTTTGGACTCGGGAAGCCATCACGGTTGACAGATCGCGACCAAATGATGTCATCCAGACATCACACGGAGTCATCCTACCAAGTTATAATGAAGTCCTTCCATATTAAATACAACCTGTAGACTGTGCTAAAGGTTTTTGGCTCGGGCAGCCATCACGGTTGACTGATCACGACCAAAATGGGACGTTCTCATCCAGACATGACCTCAAACCTGCATATGAAATTTTGTGAAGATCGAGAACCACAGGCCTGTGCTAAAGAAAAATGTGAACAGATTGACTGACTAATAACAGACTTCCACACATGTGATGACAATAGCTTATCTTGACTTTGTCAAGTTAAGCTAAAAATGTTTTTGGCAACTTTCTTCTGTCTAAAATGAGTTGATGATATTTGGTATTCAGACTCCTTTATGGTGTAGATTCAATTTCATTCAAATAAAGTTCCTCAGACAATATTTGGGCTCATTCTGGGAGGAGTAAATTTATAGTCCTGCCTAAATTTTTGGTTTTCAAAACTGGTTGACCAATTTCAATCAAATTTGGTTTGCAGTGCCATTGACTGCATATACTTAGATTTCAGCCAAGAATGATTTCTTTAAATATATCTGAAGTTATCACGCAGAAACTAAAAAATTTGCAAGTTTGGGAAAATAAAGGACCATAACTCTGAATGTACAGGGGCAAATATTTTGAAAATCAAATTTAACTTTCAGGTTATGGTCGTAGGTGGTGTTGTGAAATTTGTGAACATTCTGCTAAAGGGAAACTAAAGTTATAGCAATGAATGCATACATCCAGATATATGTACAGATGGACGAAGAAAATGACGGATAGAGTAATGCGCATTCACATAAATGTCTTCGCATTCTGATAATATTTTGCCATTTAACTGAATAAATTAAGCACACAAAAATACAAAACTAGATTATTTTTATCATTAGAACTTAGTGGTACACTTACTTTAAAGGAACCAATGAGTGCATCAGAACGTAGCTGCTTGGAATTAAAAACCTAAAATAAAATAAATATTTTTTTTATTTCAAATGGATTTTCAGAAGTTGTATTTTATCAAAGCCATAACTGATGTGTTTGAATGACCATTCAACACAAACATAACATGGGATAACAAAGGAGCCAAGACAAGGCTAGATCTCCACATCAACAAATAAGCTATAATGCATCCAAAGTGACCATAAGAAAATGAAAGATATGAAGCAGTGATGCTACAAATGAGCAAATTACTGAAATGAATTTCAAGGATGACAGAGGTCAGACACAAAATATGGTTCAATCCTAATTTATATGGTTGTCTAACAGTAGCTTGAAATGCGCAAATCTGACTCGTTATGATAAAAATGTTACATGTTAAGTACAGTCGAGCCCACTTAATTGGATATCTCTTAATTGTATATCTCTGTTAATTGAATATCATTTTCAAACACAAAATCATTCACCATACCTTCAGTACAAATTTGATCTGTTAATTGCATATGGGTTGTAGAGTAAACTCCTGTTAATTGTATATAAATTTTTGTAATATTTCGAAAAAATTACTGTGACATGCACCAAATTCCCCTCATTTATCAACCTTTTTGGCCTCACTACATCCAATACAAGCATTTATTCTATTATATCTTGTTATCAAGATATAAGAGAATAAATGCTCAGTTTACCTCCAGAACACAGGAAACTGACCAAATCCCTGTTAATTGTATACTCCTGTTAATTGAATAATTTTCATTGGCAAAATGGATATTCAATTAAGAGGATTCTACTGTACAAAAGTTTTGGACAAGCAGATCTGTGTCTTGATACTTCTCTTATTAAGTCAGAGTACTTAAATCTTCTGAAATTTAATTCTTGCAACTTTTCAAGTAATAGATTATCAACTTCAAACATGAAAGCATCTCATACAAAGCTTTATAATCAGATATTTTTGCATATATCCCTTCATTTCTGCTGAGATGAGTTAGAGATAAAAAAAAAGAAGCAAACTAAGGAAAATAACTTGAGTAAAAATAACTAGAAACTGTTTTAGCACACTAAAACATATGTCTCCTCTTCCTTTCTATTTAATGCACTGCAAATTATATACTCTCCCAAAAAAGAAAGTGTGCACGCTAAAAAATAACACTAAAAAAAGATATATATCATTTTCATTCATGGAAATTTTATTCAATCACAGATGAATCAATTTGTGATCAACACGAGAAATTGCATTACGCTATGACGAATACTCTTGGTGCCATGGAGAGTCAAAGACACTAAGGGTCAAACACAAAAGTCACACACTCAATATCTGGTATGACCTCCGTCTGCATCGACTACTGCTGTGCATCTACGCCTCATGGAAGCGAACAAGTTAGCATGGAAGTGTTGTGGGATGTTGTTCCATATTCTGATAAGCTGTCTTTGGAGTTCCAAAAGCGTTGACGGTGCATGGGGAAGCCGGCGCAGCTGACGTTTCATTTCGTCCCATACGTGCTCAATGGGTGAGATATCGGGCAAATTTGCAGGCCAGGGAAGAACATCCACTTGTTGTTGCTGCAGATACTGTTGAACAACACGAGCTGAGTGGGGTCAGGTGTTGTCCTGCTGTAGAATGACGCCAGGGCTGTGACGTTGCAGAAATGGGACAACAACAGGTGTAAGCACTTCATCACGATATCTGGCTGCATTGAGATTGCCATCAATAATGACCAGCTCAGTTCTGTTACGGGCAGTGATGCCACCCCACACCATGAGAGAAACTCCCCCATAACGGTTTCCACGACACATGGATCTGCGTAGCGTTCATTTCAAAGTCTGTACACTCCCTGGCGGCCATCTGATGATGAAAGATGGAAACGACATTCATCTGTGAATAAAACACGTCGCCACCAGTGTAAGGGATGCCTGAGATGTTGTCTACACCACTGCAGTCGAGCACGACGATGACGTAACGTCAAAATCGGACGAATTGCAGGTCTTCGAGGACGTAAGCCGTATTCTCTCAGCCGGTTGATTACTGTTTGAGGATGTATCCGTCTCAGGTTAGGGATGTTCCTGGCTGTCGTCGTTGCCGTTTGTTGCCGGTTCCGGAGATGGACGACATGGATATACCGATCTTGTGCAGGGGTGGTAACTCGGGGTCTCCCGTAGCGGGGTCGGTCTCGAACGTCATCATGTTGTGCATGTCGATGGACTAGCCTGTCTACAGTCTTACGGTGGCAGTTCAAATGCTGGGCAACCTCTCTGTGTGTTCTGCCAGCTCTAATCATACCCAGGGCAAGGAGACGTTGATTCATTGTCAATCTTGGCATGCTAATGTGGAGTCGTTTTAACAGCAGCGCAAGTTTGAATGTGAACGATAGGAAGGCCTTACCTTAGCATTTAAATACCCAAGAATTCACACTGCTGCATGAATTTTCAGACTCTCCACGTGCAAAACATGCCTTTTCACAAACGTGCAGCACGTCATTTAACGTTAATGCAATTTTAACGGGGAAAGCTGTTTTTGTGTTCAATATAACTTATTCATGAACAGGTTAACACTCTTTACACCTACAAAATTATTTTTTTGGAGTTTGATCAATTTCTGCAATGCACACTTTCTTTTTTGGGCGAGTATATATACATGAATAATATTGACAATCATGCCAAATATCTAAGGTCTTGGTAAAAAGACAAAAAGTTCTGGTCCAGATGAAGTTTCCCTTAAAAAAGCACATAAATCTGACCTTCATGTCAAAGGTCAAAGTCACATGAAGGTCACTATGGTACGCGACACACCAGCTCATGGTGATACATCCACATGCCAAATATCTACAGTCTAGGTCAAAAGACAAAAAGTTATGTCCCGGACAAAGTTTGGATGAGAAGAAGAAGAAATTGAATGGAACTGGTTTTCATATTCAATGAAGATATTTTAGCAGTGAATTTACATCATGAAAATTGTTGTACATCAATTATCTTTCTTTTTATCTCACAATCGGGGCGTTTTTGCACTGTTACGCAATTAAAGTTTAATGTATCTGGGCCCTTGTTCCGAATCCGTATCAAGGGCCCCTGATACAAGCGCGTGATTCTGCTGTTGCCAAAACAAAGCAACGGCATAATTAATATTTTTCGATCGCTTCACGTTTTTCCCTTCAGAGAAAACAATATTAGGTGAGGCGAAGCCGAAACTAATATTGTTTTCTCTGAGCCGTATATGACACTGTATCTGCCAACTGAACGAACGCCCTGTAACGTATTTATTATGCACGGCATGCTAAAATGTCACTGGGGTAGTTAACTCAACGAATAGTTAAATCATGCACACTTTTCGGCATCTTGGGCTGGTTTGTAGCCTATTGGGATTTTCCTGAATGCTCGAGTCGAGGCTTCTCTCTTGAAGTTAAAGGATCAGCTTTCGCTATGAAATGTGGAAAACTCCACCTCAATAAACGATGAATGGCATATGTTAAAATATAAATAAACCTTTACACCAAGAGGGATATTTAATTCACCAGTAATTGTTGCAAAAGTTACAACCAAATTCACGTTGACAAAACACACAGTTGCTCCACTTCGCAAGACAGTATTCAGTAAAGTGAATCCCACTGACGTAATTTTCTCTGAAGTGTAACGTCATCACTGACCTCAATATGGAGATCAATGAACGCTATTCTATTTTTCAATTTGCATCTTTCCAACGATAAGGCAAATGAGAAAGTTCCTCGTAAAATAGTTTTACAACACATTTTGTGGTCAATATTGTGAGATAAATTGATCATCACCACAGTGTGTGTCTCTGGAAATTCTGATCAAGTCTCGTTGTAGGCACAGAATCGCATTTCGACTCGCCCTAATGGGCTCGTCAAAATACTATTCTGTTCCTACAACTCGACTTGATCTGAATTCCAGGAGACACACACTGTGGTGATAATCTGTATGTATTAATTTAGTTGTTGGTGCTTAACATGAAAAGCAGACGACACTTCCAAAAAAAATTCTTGAATAACTAATTTTTTTCATTTTTTGTCTCAAAAACATAGGTTATGACCCCTCGTTGGAACGAGCTCGTTCCAACGAGGGGTCATAACCTATGTTTTTGAGACAAAAAATGAAAATATTTTAAAAATTAATTGGCGATTTTTGAGAAAATCGCTGGCCGGTTTTGGCCGTTACGTTGGGTAAAGGGTTAAGGTCACATATTTCTGCATGATGGCTAATCGTGACTGCAACATGGATATAAAATAATGTCCAGCCAATCATTTATACCCATGTTTCTCACTTTAGAGGAATTCCACCCCAGGCCTTGGCGGCTGCATCCTATCTTACTATCAAAACAGAGCTTTTTTATCTTAATAAAGAAACACTGCTTCACTTCCCAGAGATATTTCTTTGAGTTATTGTGCAAACAGGACTGACACGTAAGAAAAATGGTAAATTATTTTTTCAAACTTGATCAAGACAACATAGCAACAAGAGGCCTGCATTGCAAAGTGCTGCTAATGCCCCCGACCACAAGTCGAAAGAGTAACAAGAGCACCATGTGGCGGGGCAACATTTCCCGTCAAAATTGGAACATACACAAGTTCTCTGGGATAAAGTTTGAAATTTTTGTTGACTCGACTATGTCTGTCCCCCCCCCCCCCCCTCCAATCATTGCCCATTCCCCTGCCCTGTCTGGGGTAAAGGGTAATTCACTTGTTTTCACATTTTCGTATTAAGAGGTCTTCAAAAAATAAACAAGAGGCCCCAGGGGGCCTGAGGGTGCTCACCTGACATAATAGTCTAAATATCAAACCAGGGACCAGATAAAGCAGTTGTGCCCACACAATACACAGGATTTTCCTTCTATTTTCAGTTCCTGCACTTTTATGTCCGAAAATTGAGATAAAGGCATAAAAAAGAGATTTTTTTTATTTTTGTTCGGAAATTTTCGAAGTCCCAAACAAAATATTTTCAGCCTAAAATTTCTTTTTTCTCTTAAAATTGACCAAAACGCATAAAAAACCAAAAAACTGATTTCTGGATTTTGGAACTAAATTTCTTAGTCTGGAACGGGACCCCAAATTTTCAGTGTAAAAAAAATAAAAAATTTTGTCTTAGAATTGACCAAAACGCATAAAAAACAAAAAAACAAATTTCTAGATTTTGGTAAAAAAAATTCTAAGTCCAGAACGGGACCCCAAATTTTCAGCCTAAATATGAACCCAGGGATTTGGCTTGAACAAACTTGAATCCCCCCTCCCCCAAGGATGCTGCATACCAAATATCAAAATATTCTTATTGGTAGATCTGAAGAAAATTTTTAAAGAATATTCCTCATACTGCACTACTTTAAACATTTGGGCTCCCATAGAGAGCCCAAATATGGACCCAGGGAATTGATTTCAATAAACATGTGCAACAATCTTCCAAAGATGTTATATGTGAAATTTGAAAGCTTTTGGAGCAGTGGTTTGGGAGAAAAGTAGTCTTAAATGTTTTTCCCATAACCCACAGTGTTAAAAAATGCTAAGCACTTTTTCAAAGTCCCAGAAAAGTACCCCATGATAAAATTGATAGCAATTGTTTTTTGACCACTCCATTCTGTTGGTCCTAAGGAAGCTTCACACCAAATAAGAATTCTCAGTGCCGTGTAGTTTTGGAGATATGGGCGTTTTATGTTTTTTTTTATTTTTAGCTTCGGTGGTTCCCAAGGGGCAACGGGGAAAAAATTGGGGCATAAATTAAGTACTTATGATCCAATAAGCCCTCATATCAAATTTGGTCCAAATCTGCCACTCGGTTTGGAAAACAGATAGAAATTTTGGGAGGGGCAAAAATTCTTGCCCTTCCCATAACAATGGCAAATATAGCCCCACAAACTTCTCTTGAACAAATCTGAGTCTACACCTCAAAAGGAAGCTGCACCCCACATATCAAGTCTCTGCTACTGCTGGTTCATTAGAAGAAGATTTTCA
The DNA here is from genome assembly GCA_031216915.1 of Pictodentalium vernedei. NCBI lineage: Eukaryota > Metazoa > Mollusca > Scaphopoda > Dentaliida > Dentaliidae > Pictodentalium > Pictodentalium vernedei. The sequence continues at coordinate 746,362,045 of CM062295.1, forward strand.
AAAAAATTGGCTATTTTTCCCCCACCCCTCTGCTCAATATGAACCGAAACCTAATTTGCATAAAAATCAAAATGCCCCTATATAACCACTACTGAAATTTAATTAAAATGTGGCCAGTGGTTTAGGAGAAAGAGGCTCAAACACCACCTTCACGCAGGACGACAGACAATTGATGATCAACATGGGTGCAAAGTTTGAACAATAAAGCATGTAAAATGTTGAAGGAGTAGGCGACACAATACTGTAATGTTTTAAGTATTAAAAGGGGGCACAACTCTGGAAATAAAAACTAGAGGTACTGTGAGCAAGCTCACAAAGTGATACCACGCCCCCCCCCCCACCCCCCCAACCTCGTGCAGTTGTGCTTACGAGGACACAACCATATGATGTAGCAATTGAAATGTATAAGTTAGATTATCTCCCCTTGGAAATGTCAGAACGGAATTATATTGCTTCATGCGCATCTTCATCTGGAGTTCTTCCATTGTGTAAAGTTTCATGAAAATTCATTGAACGTTCAGGAGGAGTTGCGCTTACGAGGACACAACCCTATGATGTAGCAATTGAAATGTATAAGTTAGATTATCTCCCCTTGGAAATGTCGGAACGGAATTATATTGGTTCATGCGCATCTTCATATGGAGTTCTTCCATTGTGTAAAGTTTCATGAAAATTCTTCAAACGGTTAAGGAGGAGTTGCGCTAAAAAGGATGGACAGGTGGACAGACGGACAGGGTGATTCCTATATACCCCCCAAACTTTGTTTGCGGGGGGGTATAAACAGAGTTACCTGCTCTTGTCACATACACAACGGCAATTGGTGATCAACATGTGTGCAAAGTTTGAACAAGAAAGCATGTAAAATGTTGAAGGAGAGGGCGACACAACACTGTAATGTTTTAAGTACTAACAGGGGAATAACTCTGAAAATACATAATGGAGTTACCTGCTCTTGTCACATGCACAATGGCAACTGGTGATCAACATGTGTGCAAAGTTTGAACAATATAGCATCTAAAATGTTGAAGGAGTAGGTGACACAATACTGTAATGTTTTAAGTACTAAAAGGGGGCATAATTCTGGAAATACAAAACAGAGTTACCTGCACTTGTCACATGCACAATAGCAATTACTGATCAACATGTGTGCAAGTTTGAACAATGTAGCATGCAATCCTTTGGAGGAGTAGCCGACACAAAAATTGTTTACGAACGGACGGACGGACGGACGGACAGATGGATGGACGCTCCAACATTTCAGGTTTATGGTCTACCAAAAAATCATTTTGTATGTCCAAAACCTTATTTTACCCAGAACCCCACCGCCTCCACCCTAGAACTTATATTTAACCCTAACCCTCCCCTCCACCCAAAAACCACACCCTAACCCTACCCCACCCTGAACCTAAACCCTAAAAGCCCACACCAGACCCTAACCCCCACCCACCCCTGGGACCTAACTCTCCCAACCTTAAGCCCTACTCTGGGGCTACCCCTAACCCCACCCCTGGCCCAACCCCAACCCTAGCCAAACCAATAGGATTAGGAGCTATTTTTCAGTTTAGGGGCTACTAAAACTCCACCCCTGACCCCAACCCCTGGGACCTAACCCTCCCCAACCTTAAGCCCTACTCTGGGGCTACCCCTACCCCTAACCCCACCCCACTCCTAACCCTAACACTACCTTAATTTGGAGGTAGCCCCTAATAATAATATCCCCTAAACCTCCAATGTTGGCCCAGACAGACAGATGGATGGACGGACGTACGGACGGACGGACGGACAATCACCATAACATAATACGTCCGTCAAAAAATGATGGGTGTATAAAAAGGGCTGTAACACCGGAGAAAATGTATGAGAGAAAGGCAGGTATCATTCCGCCCATGCTGTTCTATCACTGTACCAAATATCATTCAAAATGGAGCAGCTGTAGCTGAGCTACAAAGGAAAACAATCAGACAGAAGAGAATTTTGAATTTTCTTGAATTTTCCAAGTTGAAAAAGAGCCATAACTGCGGAAAAAATGTGTGGAAGAAACTCACTACACTGCACAGATATTGTAACCACATGATGCTTTGGCATCACATCAAATATTGAAATCAGAGAAGCAGTGGCTGAGATGCAAGGGAAAATGTTTAAACAGAAGGAAATTACAAAATTTCAAGTCAATGACAAAATGCTTTCCAGCCTGCCCTCCATCTGACTTCCTCAAATGTTAAGTTGAGTTTTCACAACTAAAATGGGAAGCACTGAACATGTTTTAAAGTTATTGTGCAGCTACACAGGATATGCCAGAATACTATTTATCAAAAGAAACATTCCAGCAGTCAATGTAAATGCATTGGAAAAGACAGGGATCTGTTGGAACACTGATTTTCAAATTATTGCAGTGACAATCAAAAATTACCCCAAAACATAAAGATGGCTGCCATGGTGGCCACATGAGATATGGAAGAGCATTGATTGTTGAAAGAAACTTTAACTCCTCATTGCTAACCTGCCATCCAAAATGGGATCTGTTTCACATTTGGTTTTAAAGTTATTTGGCAGACAAGAAAAATTACAAAAAATCCAAGAAGGCTGACATGGTGTCTATACGGGATATGCCCAAACTAATTGAAAGATACCATCCTCTGGTCAACAGTAATACAGCCGAAAAAAAGGGTCTGTCGAACATTCAGTTTTCAAATTTGTGTTGAGAAATCTAAAAAGTTTAAAAAGTCCAAGATGACTGCCATGCCCACCTTCCTCAAGTCATCACGAATTCACCCTAAAACAGTGGGATCCATTGAACATTTACTTTCAAGATGTTGCATAGCCAACTGAAAGTTAATGGAAAGATAGACTGACATCCAGATGGATTTAGACCACAGATTTCCATACAACTGTACTGCAGGAATGCTCATTGGTCACATACAGAAAAGTGTCTCAACTGCTGCCAGATGTTTCTAAAAATGAACAATGCTCAACAGATAAAAGTTTCTTTGAGGTTTTCCATTTTTTTATGCTTTGCAATTGCTGATTGCTTTTTAACTCTCAACCCGCTGCATATTTGCAAATTATTTTCCATCAAATCTAGTAATGGCTCCATTGAAGTAAACAAAATTAGATTTGTTGAAAAATTCATATAAATTTAACTAAAGAGATTATTAGTCAAAACGTCTATTCAATTTACAGGAGAGAAATATTGTCAACTGACCTCAAATTATGTCCTCGGTAGGAATATCTGCCAGCAGCATGTAAGGAGTTAACCTTCTGGATCTGCACAAACTTTAAACATGGATTTTTTCCATAATGCAAGTAGGAATTTAACCAAGTCAGTCTTGTCTGTCAGAACTCATGAATTGAATTATTTAAATTCCTAGCTGCATTATGGGAAAAATTTGCGAATTGAAATTTTGGTACTTTGACATCCGAATGCAATGGGTTAAAGAATAAACTTTGAAGTCTATGAAATATGACAATGATGATGATGTGCATAATTTTTGCGAAAAATAAAACTGAATGTTTCAAACATATTTTTATTATTATTCACAAAAAACAAGTGCCGAGACTGGAAAGTTGATAAGAGTGTTAATAGTTTTCATTCTAGGTAAACATCAGGATGTTTGATAAGTGAAAGCTTTTATGCTGTGACTACAGTAGCAGTATAACAACTTTCAAGTCACAACATGTCACTCGAATCATTGTTTTATTGGCGTTTTACTGGTAGAGTGCTGGAAGCCCATAATTGGGTTTATTCTAAGGTAAAGGTATCGCAACTTGAAGGCTTCATACTCAGAGGATGTGCTTCGTATTATCTTTGAAGTGATATTATTAAGTCTGTAAGGACTTGTTACAATTTATGGAAGAGTGCCTGTAGGGCACTCTTCCATAAATTGTAACAAGGCAAAGATATGTGAACAAAATTTGATGGCCAAAAATAATTTAGCACTCTACCAGTTAATGACACTCTTGACAGCCAGAACACCTTGTGTTGGACAGTTTTACATGTGGAAGAACCCAGAATCCGCAAAGAGAACCACTGAGCAGTGGCAGTTGATTGACTTAATGCCATCTTAGGAGGGGGGTGGGGAGTGCGGTGGCTCAGTAGGTAGAAATGCAGGCTGCAAGCCGAGAGGTCCTCGGTTCGAATCCCACCTGCGGCAACCGCATTGTGTCCTTGGGCAAGACAATTCATCTCCATTGCCCACGTGGGGGCCCGATGACTCCGTGTACTAAGGCATACTGCACATCGATAGTACGCATGTCTTCAACCAATCTAACCCTGCCTGTGCTGCAGTGCGGAGTTACGATGTTGGGGAGCTGGCAGCTGCTCGTCGTTGCTCGGTGGTTCTCTCCAGGTACTCTGGCTTCCTCCACCCGTCAAACTGTCATGGTCATGATTAGCCATTGTGCATAAATATGCGACCTTAAACATCAATCAATAAATAACAATAGGAGGGGGGTGGTGGGGCAGACTGAGTTGCAGTTTTTTTGGCTGGCATTCCAGCAAACCAGTTGTCCAGACATCAGTGATATAAACAGGTATCAAAATATGACACACTTCCGGGAGACAATTATACACAAGCTTTTAACTGACAATAGTATATGTTTTCATTTTTTCAAATTAACTAAAAAAAATCAATGAGATCTTAAGTGGTTGTGGGCGAGATAATTTTTGCCAATCTGAATTTATTCAAAATTTGTTTTATTACAAATTTTTGAAGAGTGCCTATAGGCACTCTCCAATAATTTAAAATAGAACAAATATGTATTAACAAAATATTATTTGTGTTTGACTGAATATGAAACTTGAGAAAGGAAAACATAGGCTTTTGCTCTGGTACCCTCATTTTTTGAAGCCCTAATAGTGGCTTCTAGCACTCGACCAGTTAAGCTGAGTTTGAATAGAACTGGCTGGTTTTGCCATTACAGTGGGCAAAGAGTTGGTTTAGGTGTGATTTACACTAAGGCTGTACAGTGTACAGGGTGAGTTACTCATTAAATAAAGAAAATTTTCTATAACCAGAAAGTGTGATATACTTTCTTTTCTGGTTATAAAAAACTGGTAACTGTCATATCACACACTACATTGTATGAATCCCTCATTGGAACGAGCTTGACAAGCTTGTTCCAATGATGGGTCACATGATATGGTTGTGTTGAAATTTTCTGCAATTTTATTTTTCAACCGCTCAATTTGTTATGTGGGCAGTTGCACCAGATTCAATTGGTAAAGGGTTAATTACACACAAACTTGATAACCTGAAAGACTATTTATTTATTGATGTTTAAGGTCACACACTTATGCATAATGGCTGATCGTGACAGTTTTATGGGTGGAGAAAGCCAGAGTACCTGGAGAGAACCACTGAGCATCGATGGGCAACTGTCAGCTCAACATTCTAATTCTATTCAAGCTCCGCTCAAGCAGGGTTACAGCGGCTGAAGACATGTGCACCATCGATGTGCAGTACGCCTTAGTACATGGCATCATCGTGCCCCCTTGTAGGTAACCAAGATAAAGTGCCTTGCCCAATGACACAACACGGGTCGTCCCGGATGGGGTTCGAACTTGGGACCTCTAGCATAGAAGCCTAACAGTCTACCACTGAGCCATTTACTCATTTACAAGGATGGCAGCAGCAGTGTTAGATGTGTTCAAAATGTTTGGTGTTCAGAGCATATTGTGCACAGGGTTAGTTCTTCATTAAATAATGAATATTTTCTATAACCAGAAAGTGTGACTAACCCTGTGCAATGCACAGGGTTAGTCACACTTTCTGGTTATAAAAAACTGGTAACTGTCATATCACACACTACATGAAGACATACACTGACTGAGGCTGTAAAAATGCACAGGGCTAGTTGGTTACATGTTACGTAGGGTGCAGGACTCGAGGAACTAATGAAAATACTTATAATGAATTGTGGAAATGTTTTGAAGAGAATTCAAAATATGAAAACATATTCTATTTTCAATAAATAACTGATTAACGATCATTATTTCTTACCTGAAATTCTATGACCTCATCAAATAGTTCTGCAGCTGATGTATGAAAATTATAAAAAAATGATTCATTCCAATATGGACTATTTGTTGATTTTTTAACTCGGGTTTGCTTCATCTGATTTAGAAGAGATACCCTAGCAACTGGTTTAATGTTATTCCCTTGTAACTGACGTCCTTCAATAACTTTTATGCGAATCTGAAAAAAAAAAAGAATTATAATGTTTGAGACAAACAAATAGATTTTTGTTATATTCTATCTTCAAGGAATCTTTGAAGGCTCACTGAGCTCCAACAAAAAATATATAATAGATCAAAGGCCTATATTGGGTGTATTAGGCCAAAAGTGTCTGTAAATGTGAGGAATGCAGTGGATGTTGAAGTAAATCTTCAACAGATTGCAAGAATTTTTAATCAATTAACACAAATTTACTCTATAACCTATATGCAGTTAACAGGTCAAATATGTATTGAAGCTTTAGTAAAAGGTTTGGTGTTCATAAATTGTGCAGATTTAATAGTGTTATTCAAATAAAAGATATACAATTAAGTGGTATGACAGCATCACATCACCATGGTTGTAGTTTCCAATGTATACACTCTTTTCATTTCATTGATTTATTGGTGTTTTCAGTCATTTTATCACGACCACAACACAATTAAGAAAACAGATTTAGCCAATCTCTTGTAATTATATTTACAGCCAATCTCTTATAATTATATTTACTGCCTTATATGACCTCTAATCCAGGTGTTGGTTACCAGGTCTTAATCCACAACTACGTCAATTTTCTATTGGGTGTTTTCCTTGCATGCATCTGGCGGATTTTTCTGCCCATGACAAGATTTCTTTTGTCACTGAATTAAATATAATTTGGGCACATTTTATCAAATGTTCACCCTCTAAATTTAATGCATTTTTCACCAATCATTCCTTGAGTTAAATTTAATGCATTTTTCACCGATCATTCCTTGAGTTAAATTTAGATGAATTTTTCATCAAATCCACTCATGGCTGCTGTGAAGCAGCCATGACTGGATTTGATGAAAAATATCTTCAAAATACTCTGTGGGTTAACCCTTTACCTAACCTGAAAAGCAGACGACACTTGCAAAAATAGTTCTTGAATAACTAATTTTTTTCAATTTTTGTCTCAAAAACATAGGTTATGACCCCTCGTTGGAACGAGCTCGACGAGCTCGTTCCAACGAGGGGTCATAACCTATGTTTTTCAGACAAAAAATGAAAAAAATAATGAAAATTAATTGGCGATTTTTGAGAATAGCGCTGGCCGGTTTTGGCCGTTAGGTAAGGTAAAGGGTTAAGAGTTAACGGTACAAATATATATCAGCATAATATAATATTTATTTATTTATTTATTTATATATTTATTTATTTATTTATTTACTGATGCTTTATGCCACATCAGCATCTAAGACTATATTTTGCTAAGTATCTATACTATATTTTAGAATGTCTGTCTGTCTGTCTGTCTGTCTGTCTGTCTGTCTGTCTGTCTGTCTGTCTGTCCACTATAGAAATGAATATGGGACCACCCTGAGTGGCCAAAATGGGTCTACTAGGAGTACTTTTTTATGGCGGAGGCATTGTCAGGTTTAAAAAAAGTGTGAGGGGTGGGGGTGTAGGGGGGCACCAAAAGTTATGACCAAAATCTTTTTTATCGAAATATGTCTTCAAAGGGGTCTACTAGGGGTACGTTTTTATCAGGAATCTAATGGTGAGGTTTTAAAAAGTATCGGGGTTGGGGAGGGGGTGTAGAGGGGCACAAAAAGTTATGACAAAATTTTTCTCACCAATATAGGTCTTCAAAGGGGTCCACTAGGGGTAATTTTTTAACAGGAATCTAATGGTGAAGTTTAAAAAGTGCTGGGGTGGGGTGGGGGTGGGGGTGGGGGAGTAGAGGGGCACCAACAGTTATAATACTATCCTCAGCCCAAGCAACACCGGGTAACCCTGCTAGCGATTTATAAAAGAGGTAATTACAGTCAAAACTAGAAGTCCTGTCATGAACTGAGCGCTTATCTAGGATTAAATGTGTGTAGGTATTGCACGCAATTGCCACTTCGAATGCCATCCAAAGCACAGCAGGTTCTCCAGGTTACTCCTTGCAAACACAGGCAATGTCCATGCCAATGAACCTCTGGGACACCCAGAGGTCCATTGGCTGAAGCATTGCTTGTGCACAGGCCACATGAACAGAATTTGATAGCCTTACTATCGTCATAACACGTAGATTAATGCGCAGATCGACGTGCTATCTGTGCGCATTTCATAACAGGACTTCTACTGGTTTTAACTGTATCTTCTATGAAATAATACGAGTCGTCGGGAAAAAACATGAGGAATTTCATCTGGAATGAATGCGAGGAAAAAAAAAAAAGTATTGAAACCAATAAGAAAATGAGACCACCTGTTTAAAGAATACTGTGTGAACCAACCTGTTGTAAAGATATGAATAGATGAGAGTTTAAAAGAACAAAAACTGTTCACAGTTTATTAAAAACGTTGATTTACTGGTGAAACAAGGGAATTTTATTGGAGTTTGTGCTGTTAAATTAGTCTCTTATGAGACATTCCAGTAAAGTACTGCCATCTGACAAAATTCTGTACAGTGCAAAAAATGTGTTCTAATGTCAACCCCTGCTGACAAGGAACACATTCTGGCCACATATTCCCTCTAACAAAAAAGAATGTGTAAGTCCTGTATGACCAATATGACATGTCAAAATAACAATCTTTTCTACAGAGGTTACTAGACAGATATTGTTCAATAATATTTGGGACACAGCTTGTTATTTGTTGACCCATCCCACACCATCTGTCACACAGATTTGATGTATTAATTTATTTATATTTATTTATTGAGGTTTAACAACTCTTTCGACAGCCAGTCACCTCATGTCAGAAAGTTTTATGGGTGGTGGAAGCCAGGGTGCCCGGAGAGAACCACAAAGCAATGGCGAGTAACTGTCAGACTCACTAATATACTAACTCCACACAAGCAGGGTTAGCATTGGTTGAAGACAAGTGCACCATCAACGTGCAGTACGCCTTAGTAAACAACACCACAGTGCCCTCACATGGGCAATTGGAATTAAGGTCTTTCCCAAGGACACAATGTGGTTGATGCATGTGGGATTTGAACTGAGGACCTCTCAGCTTGCAGTCTGTATCTCTACCTACTATTTATTTATTGGTGTTTAAGGTCACATGCTTATGCACATTGGCTAATCGCAACCGTGACAGTTTTACAGGTGGAGGAAGCCAGAGTACCCGGAGAGAACCACCGAGCATCGACGAGCAACTGTCAGCTCCTCAACATTCTAACTATGATCAAGCTCAGCACAAACAGGGTTACAGTGGGTGAAGACATGTGCACCATCGACGTGCAGTATGCTTTAGTACATGCCGTCATCGTGCCCCCATGTAGGCAAACGGGATAAAGTGCCTTGCCCATGGACACAACATGAGTCGTCCTGGACAGGGATCAAACTTGGGACCTCTAGAAGAGAAGTCCAACAGTCTACCACTGAGCCACCGCACTCCCACCTCTACCTACTAAGCCACCACCATGCCCTAGGGCTGGGCGGTTTTTCAGTTCGGTTCGGGGTTTTTTTTTAAACCGAAACCGAACCGCCACCTTAACAAATGAAAGTGTCAATGACACTGTAGCTCAACTTGTGTGTTGTGTTTGATGAAAAGGATAATGTTCAATGTTTATGAAAGGATTATGAAATAAGACAAGAATTGTGATAATTGGAAATATGTTCATTTCTGTTCCCTGTATGCTATGTTTTTGATAAAAAATAATATGAGGTGTACACTGTACTACAGAGCTGAGGGGTGGGTTAATATGGCCTCACAGTTAATGTATGTGGCCCTCACAGTTAACGTATATCAATGAAAGTTACCAAGTTACAGTGAAATTATTCCAAAACGAGTCATCCTATCAAGTTACAAACAAATCCCTTCATAAATATGGCCTGCAGACTGTGCTAAAGGTTTTCAGGCTTCGGGCCCCTGTAGCCGTCAGTTTCCCAATTGTGTCCAAAGGGAACGTTCTCATCTAGACATCATATGAAGTCAACCTACCAAGTTACAATGAAATCCCTTCATAAATATGACTTGTAGACTGTGCTAAGGTTTTTCGGCTTTGGGCTCGAGCAGCCATCATGGTTGAATGATTGCAACCAAAAGGGGACATTCTCATCTGGGAATCATCTGGAGTGATCCTACGAAGTTACAATGAAATTCCTTCATAAATATGACCTGTAGACTGTGCTCAAGGTTTTCGGCTTCGGGCCCCTGAAGCTGTCACAGTTCACCAATCACGACCAAAAGGGGATGTCATCATCTAGGCATTATATGGAGTCAAACTAACAGGTTACAATGAAATCCTTCCATAAATATGACTTATAGACTATGCTAAAGGTTTTGGGGTTTTGGGTTCAGGCAGCCATCAAGGCTGAATAATAGCGACCAAAAGGGGACGTTCTCATCTAGACATTATTTGGAGTCATTCTACCAAGGTACAATGAAATCCCTTCATAAATATCACCTGTAGACTGTGCTAAAGGCTTTCGGCTTCAAGTCCCTGTAGCCATCACAGTTGCCTAATGGTGTCCAAAAGGGGATGTTCTCATCTAGACATTATATGAAGTCAGCCTACCAAGTTACAATGAAATCACTTCATAAATATGAACTGAAGACTGTGCTAAAGGTTTTCGGGCTTTGGGCTCGGGCAGCCATCATGGCTGAATGATCGCAACCAAAAGGGCACATTCTCATCTGGGCATCATCTGGAGTGATCCTACGAAGTTACAATGAAATCCCTTCATAAATATGACCTGTAGACCGTGCTCAAGATTTTCGGGCTTCGGGCACCTGTAGCGATCACAGTTAACCAATCACGACCAAAAGGGGATGTCATCATATGGAGTCAACCTAACAAGTTACAATGAAATCCTTCCATAAATATGACCTATAGACTAAAGGTTTTTGGGCTCGGGAAGCCATCAGGGTTGAATGATCGCGACCAAAAGGGGATGTTCTCATCTAGACATTATTTGGAGTCATCCTACCAAGCTACAATGAAATCCCTTCATAATTATGACCTGTAGACTGTTCTAAAGGTTTTCGGGCTTCGGGCCCCTGTAGCTGTCACAGTTGCCCAATCGTGTCCAAAAGGGAATGTTCTCATCTAGACATTATATGAAGTCAAACCTACCAAGTTACAATGAAATCCTTTCATAAATATGACCTGTAGACTGTGCTAAAGGTATTCAGGCTTCGGGCTCGGGCAGCCATAATGGTTGAATGATCACAACCAAAAGGGGACATTCTCATCTGGGCATCATCTGGAGTGATCCTACGAAGTTACAATGAAATCCCTTCATAAATATGACCTGTAGACTGTGCTCAAGATTTTCGGGCTTTGGGCACCTGTAGCCGTCACAGTTGACCAATCATGACCAAAAGGGGATGTCATCATCTAGGCATTATATGGAGTCAATCTAACAAGTTACAATGAATCCTTCCATAAATACAACCTATAGACTATGCTAAAGGTTTTTGGGCTTGGGCAGCCTTCAAGGCTGAATGATCGTGATCAAAAGGGGACGTTCTCATCTAGACATTATTAGGAGTCATTCTACCAAGTTACAATGAAATCCCTTCATAAATATGACCTGTAGACTGTGCTAAAGGTTTTCAGGCTTTGTGCAGCCGTCACAATTACCCAATCATGCCCAAAAGGGGACGTTCTCATCTAGACATTATATGAAGTCAACCTACCAAGTTACAATGAAATCCCTCCATAAATATGACTTGTAGACTGTGCTAAAAGTTTTGGGGTTTTGGGCTCGGGCAGTCGTCATGGTTGAATCTAGACATCATACAGAGTCATCCTACCAAGTTACAGTAGAACCTGTCTTGAGAGACTGCCCTTTGGGCCACACAAAAGTGGTCTCTCAAGACAGGTGGTCTCTCATAACAGGTTTCAGGTTTTCTCAAGTCGGTGAATAACCAAACACAAAATTCAGAAATGGAGAAGAATGGATCTTTGTAATTACTTTGAAGTTCTTTTTTATGAAGTTTTTGTAACAAATTGTAATGGACTGTTATAAAAATTATAAAAATAAATTAGTGTTGAAAATCTTCATTGAAGATTTTCAACACTAATTTATTTTTATAATTTTTATAACAGTCCATTTCAATTTGTTACAAAAAGATTTTCAACACAAATTTATTTTTATTCCTATCTGTCACATTTCAGGTATGTATGAAATTGTTTATTCAGCAATAATCCTAATCTTGTCACAGGGGTCTTATAAAAACATCTCAACCTGTAATGAGTTAGCAATTGAAACCAAGCTAAGAGCTTTTAATACTTTTAATTATGTTAGTATAACCACAATGGATTTTCCAATTCCAGAACAAGTAGAAAGTTTTTGTCAGGGTTTCAGTCTTCAAAGGGGCGGTCCCTCAAGACAGGTCCATTATGGCATAATACAAATTGGTACCAGGTCACAGTGGTCTCTCAAGACAGGTGGTCTCTCAAGACAGGTGGTCTCCCATAGCAGGTCCATTATAGAGTAAAACCAATCGGTGCCTGGCAGATGTGGTCTCTCAAGACAGTGGCCTCTCAAGACAGGTTTTACTGTACAATGAAATCCCTCCATATTATATATGACCTGCAAACTGTGCTAAAAGTTTTTGGGTTTCGGACTTGGGCAGCCATCACAGTTGACAGATCATGATCAAAAGGAAACGTTCTCATCTAGGCATTATACATAGGCATCCTACCACGTTACAATGAAACCCCTTCATAAATACGACCTGTAGACTGTGCTAATGGTTTTCGGGTTTGGGCTCGGGCAGCCATACCGGTTGACCGATCGCAACCAAAAGGGGACGTTCCCATCTAGACATGACCCCAAACCTGCATATGAAACTTCGTGACGATTAGACAAGAACTATGGGGTGTAGCCTGTGCTAAAGGAAAATGTGAACAGTCTCACAGACTCACAGATTCACAGGCTCACGCACGTGTGATGGCAATAGCTTATCTTGACTTTGTCAAGTTAAGCTAAAAACAAGTATTTTGCTCACAGTACAGATCATCCTGCAGACAGGAGAGGCATTGGGTTAACCATTAGAATATAGCCTCTGGCAGCCATGTATTTCCATCCTCTCATAGACCATTCCTGCAAAGTTTGGTTCACGTCGGCTCAGTAGTTCCAGAGAAGAAGATGAAAGTGTGATTTCCCATAGGGTTTCTATAGTAACTATAAGCCGTAATTACAGCCATGTTAACAACCCGATCAACATTAAATGAGGATCATTGGTAGAGGGGGGCCCAGGCATCCTTTATGTGAAGTATGAAAAAATTTGGCTTGGCAGTTTCAGAGGAGAAGAGTTTTGAAAATCCACCAACCAGAATCAAAGAATGCCTCTGGCGGCCAAAATGAGGATGCGATCAAAATGAGGATCGTTTGTGGAGGACCTCACATAGACTATCCCTGCCAGGTTTGGTTCATGTCAGCTCAGTAGTTCCAGAGAAGATGATGAAAATGTGATTTCTCATAGGGTTTCTATAGTAACTATAAGCGACAATTGTGGCCATGTTTGTGACCCAATCAACATTAAATGAGGATCGTTGGTAGAGGAGGTCCCAGTCATCATTTAAGTGAAGTTTTACATTTGGCCTGGTAGTTTCAGAGGAGAAGATTTTTGAAAATCCACCAACCAGAATCAAAGAATGCCTCTGGAAGCAACGTTTTTGATCTGACGGAAACAAAGTGAGGATCGTTTGTAGAGGACCTCCCATAGACCATTCCTTCCAAGTTTGGTTCACACCGGCTCAATGGTTACAGAGAAGAAGATGAAAATGTGAAAAGTTTATGGATGACAGACGAAAGACGTCGGACGACAATGGATGCCAAGTGAGTAAAGCTCACATGGCCTTTTAGGCCAGGTGAGCTAAAAAAGGGAAAAACTCAGATATTTGTACTATGAGATATTTTGACTGTATGAATATCTGAACACCAGACAATTGTTTGTCAAGTTACACTCCAACATGTGATTCAAAAATAAACAAACTGTATGAAGGCAAGTGTTATAAACTTTCTAATAACACCAATCCTCAACAACATTCTGTTTGTATACTGTAGCAACACATAACTGTTATTTGACTTTAGGCTTTTCTGTTTTAGTTTGTTTTAACTATTTGCCCAATGCATACATTATCAAAATTTATTATATTAAATATTTTTTCTAAATTTTCAAAAAATTTCAACAAAACTATATGATATGAATCCCTCATTGGAACGAGCTTGACAAGCTTGTTCCAATGATGGGTCACATGATATGGTTGTGTTGAAATTTTCTGCAATTTTATTTTTCAACCGCTCAATTTGTTATGTGGGCAGTTGCAGCAGATTCAATTGGTAAAGGGTTAATTGCACACAAACTTGATAACCTGAAAGACTATTTATTTATTGATGTTTAAGGTCACACACTTATGCATAATGGCTGATCGTGACCGTGACAGTTTTATGGGTGGAGGAAGCCAGAGTACCTGGAGAGAACCACTGAGCATCGATGGGCAACTGTCAGCTCAACATTCTAATTCTATTCAAGCTCCGCTCAAGCAGGGTTACAGGGGCTGAAGACGTGCACCATCGATGTGCAGTATGCCTTAGTACATGGCATCATCATGCCCCCTTGTAGGTAACCAAGATAAAGTGCCTTGCCCAATGACACAACACGGTCGTCACGGATGGGGTTCGAACTTGGGACCTCTAGCATAGAAGCCTGACAGTCTACCACTGAGCCATTTCCTCATTTACAAGGATGGCAGCAGCAGTGTTAGATATGTTCAAAATGTTTGGTGTTCAGAGCATATTGTGCACAGGGTTAGTTCTTCATTAAATAATGAATATTTTCTATAACCAGAAAGTGTGACTAACCCTGTGAAATGCACAGGGTTAGTCACACTTTCTGGTTATAAAAAACTGGTAACTGTCATATCACACACTACATGAAGACATACACTGACTGAGGCTGTAAAAATGCACAGGGTTAGATAGTTATATGTTACATAGGGTGCAGGACTCAAGGAACTAATGAAAATACTTATACATGTACTGAATTGTGAGAAATTTTTGAAGTGATTTCAAAAAATGAAAACATTCTATTTTCAGTTAAAAGCTAACTTATTAATAATTATTATTTTCCATTGCTGTCGGCTCATTGTAATATTTTTTCTCATTAAAATTTAAATGAACTCATTTTTAAAGGACTGGTCTTTCCTGCAAAATGATTTTTCATTGTCATGATAGTCCTGAAATGACAATAATTAAGATTATCAATGAATGTGTGATTTCAATTGGATATATTTTAATGCCAGTTTTCACCCTTGGTACTTTCATAGATTGTTAGCCTTTTTTTCAATGCCTCTCAAAACATATGGTTGCAACATCTTTGAATCATGTTTCATGTGAAGTTAAAACTTTAATCTAGATTTCACAGTCATGCTGTAACCAAATATCAAAAGATTCTCCCAATCGTGATGTTGTATACCAAATAACTATCAAAAGCTTCGGACTGGTAGATCACAATAAGATTTTTATTGCAATAAGTCAACATTCAAAGCCCCACAGGCTGCATAAACACTTTTAATAATCTTGAATCAGACACCTCAAAGGATGTTCAATACCAAATATCAAGATATTCTGAGTGACAGATTTGAGGAAGATTTTGAACAAATTTTCCTCATATTGCACTAAATTAAAATGCAGGCTCCCTTAAGGCACCCAAATATAAACACATAAGACAAAATTTGAATAAACTTGAGTCAGACACCAGTAAATCTGCTGAATACCAAATATCAAAAGATTCTGACTGGTGGATCTGAACAAGATTTTTAAAAAATTTTCATCATATTGTATGGAGTTAAAAATTCAGCTCATATCAGGGGCTAAAATAAGAACCCAGGGCCTTTATTTGAACAAATTTTAATTTGAGAAAGATTCTAAATGGTGTATCTCACAAAGATTTCTCCAGGATTTTCCTCATATTGCACAAGAAGCCCAAATATGAACCTGGGGTCCTAATTTAAACAATCTGAATCTGATCCTCCTCAGGATGTCGTCATGACTCTTTTTTTTCTGTTCATTTGATTCTACTGATCCTGAAGGTACTTCATGTATCAAATAACAAATCTCTTGTTTCACACAGTTCATGGAAATCTGAACATTTGAAAAATTTTCTCTTTTGAGCTCCTGGGGGTTCTACTGTAATGCATATTTTTTGTTGTTTTTGTTGTTGCGTGAATAAGTACTTATGACCCAATATTATTGTAAATCAATTTTTATTCAACCTGATGGTTCTTAAAATAAACAAGAGGCCCCAAGTGGCCTTAATCGCTCACCTGCCAAAGTGGTTCAAAGAAGAATTTGGGGTCACATTCAGTTAGACATGGTTCATCAACAATACAAAGGAATGAAGCCATGAAAGGCAAATTTTATGGAAAAACACTAAGGAATGGATTTGAACAAACCTGAACCTAAAGCCCAAATATTAAGCCAGGGACTCAAATTGAACAAACTTAAATCTCCCCCACCCCCCTATGGATGCTGCATAACAAATATCAAAAGATTCTGATTGGTGGAACAGAAGAAGATTTTTAAAGAATATCCCTCATATTGCACTAATCTGAACATTTGGGCTCCCACAGAGAGCCCAAATATTGACCCAGGGATTTGATTTCAACAAACATGTGAATGAATCTTCCGAAGATGTTATATGTGAAATATGAAAGCCTTTGGAGCAGTGGTATGAGAGAAGAATATTCTTTAATGTTTTTCCTATTTCTCACCGTGTTAAACAATGATGACTCAGCACTTTTTCAAAAGTCCTGGAAAAGTACCCTATGATAAAACTGATGACATTTTTTTTTTTGGACCATTCCTTCCTGCTCTTCCTAAGGAAGCTTCACACAAAATAAATATTCTCAGTGCCGTGTAGTTTTGGAGAAATGCAACTTTTACATTTTTTCTATTTTTAGCTTCTGCGGTTCCCATGGGGTGACGGAAAAAACATTGTTGGCATAAATTAGGTACTTATGACCCAATAAGCCCTCATACCCAATGTGGTTCAAATTGGTCTCTCAGTTCGAAAAATAGAAATTTGGGTACAATTCGGGCTCCCACAGGAAGCCCAAATCTGAACCCAGCGACTTGGCTTTAACAAACTTATATCTCACCTCCCTAAGGATACTCTATACCAAATATCAAAAGATTATGACTGGTGGATGTGAAGAAGATTTTTGAAGAATATTTCTCATATTGAACTAAGTTATAATTTGGGCTCCCACAGGGAGCCCAAATATGAACCCAGGGACTTGGCTTGAACAAACTTGAATCACAACCCCCTAAGGATGCTGCATACCAAATATCAAAACATTCCGACAGCTGGATCCGAAGAAGATTTTTGAATAAAATTCCTCATTTTGAATCAAGTTATAATAATGGCACCCACAGTGAGCCCAAATATGAACCCAGGGACTTGGCTTGAACAAACTTGAATTTCACCCCCCTAAGGATACTGCATACCAAACATCAAAAGAGTCTGATTGGTGGATCTGAAGAAGAAGATTTTTAAAGAATATTACTCATACTGCACTAATTTGAACATTTGAGCTCCCATAGAGAGCCCAAATATGGACCCAGGGAATGGATTTCAACAAATATGTGAATGCACCTTCCAAAGATGTTATATTTGAAATATGAAAGCTTTTGGAGAAGTGGTTTGGGAGAAGAATATTTTTTAATGCTTTTCCCCATTACCCACAATGTTAAAAAATGCTGACTCAGCACTTATTCAAAAGTCCCCAAAAAGTACCCTATGATAAAATCGATAGCAATTTTTTTGGACCACTCAATTCTGTTGGTCCTAAGGAAGCTTCACACCAAATAAAAAATTCTCAGTGCTGTGTAGTTTTGGAGATATGGGCATTTTTAATTTTTTCTATTTTTAGCTCCTGCAGTTCCCATGGGGCGAGGGGGTTTGGTTCAAATCAGCATCTCAGTTTGGAAAACAGAAATTTTGGGCAGGGCAAAAATTCTTGCCCCTCCCATAACGACGGCAAATATAGCCCATTCTCTTGAACAAATCTGAGTCAACACCTCAGAAGGAAGCTGCACACCAAATATCAAGTCTCTGCTACTGCTGGTTCATGAGAAGATTTTTTAAGATTTAGGCACACTTTTTGGGCGTGGCCCTACCGAGGGGCACAGCAATTTGATTTGAACAAACTTCAGTTGACATGTGATAGAGAACATACACACCAGATGTGGTTCAATTTGGTTGAGTAGTTTGTGGGAAGAAGTTGATAATGTAAAGTTAACGCCAGACAACGGGTGAACAATGGACAGAAAGTGATTAGTAAAGCTCCCTTGGAGCTTCGCTCAGGTGAGCTAAAAATTTCAAGTGGGATAAAAATCTTGCATCTTCGAGAACAACTTAAATAATGCCCCCTAAACTTCCATTAAATAAACTTTAGTGTTCACCTCAAAAGGAAGCTGAATACCAAATATCAACTAACTCCATCCATTGTATCATGAGATGATGATTTTGTTTAATTTGGGTCCATTTTCCCCCATCAATTTCCCATGGGGGAAAGCATATTGATTTTCAATAAAACAGAAATGGTTTACCCAAACTGTCAATCACAAGAAATATTATTGCAATTGTACCAGTGGTATTAAAGAAGACTCAAACACCACTTTCATGATGGACAGGCAGTGGTATTAAAGAAGACTCAAACACCACTTTCATGATGGACAGGCAGAGATGATGGATGAAGAGAATAGCTTTCAGACAGGCAAGCTAAAAATGCATCTTGGCATGGCAATTTTGATAGGAGTCTGGCCTGTAGAAGTTAGGATTTTCCTAATGTGCTATATTAGGCAGTTCAGCAGAATTATGCTGTTGGGTAACTGTGGGAAATTGTTTCTTTTATCCCTGATTTTCAGTGATGGAAATTTTTTTGTGCAACGCAAGTTCTCATGCAAATCCCACGTAAGCATTTTTTGTTGCCTTGTTTTCAACATCACTGGTATCTTCGATGCTCCAACAGCTTCCTTTGTAACAGATAAAACAGAAGAGGCATTAAGTCTGCCTATGATCTTGAAACCTCAAGTCAGTTTACTACATCTGATAAGTCTGGGGTGAGTCAGGCTAATAATCATTCCTGTTGGGCTATCAATAAACTGCAGTGCCTTCCAAAATCATCTTAATTCTTAAATTATCTATAATAATATTGTTTCAGTTTGCATACAGCAGTATTGGTTCTCACGAGTAGAATTGTTGGTATTTTTACAAACCCCAGTACTGACCAATTGAGTCATCAGCCCATACTGGGGTAGAGAGTTTTGAAAAAAATGAACACAGGTTCAACAATTAATGGCATTGAATTCATTTGTTCCAGAACATACACTTAGCAATTAAAGGAAAACAATGACAAATAGCTCAGGAGAACAATTTGCATGCCCAAGTAGCTCCAGGAGAGCAATTTTTTGCCACTCTGGATTTTTCAAAAAGTCAAGCCTTGATTTTACCAGCCATTTTTTCGAACCTCTGTCTGAGACATTTAAAAAAATCAGTATCATGTGCTGTAATATCAATGAAGGGAGAGTAGGAACAAGTTCAACACTGATCAGCCACAATCAGACAATTCCCCCCCATGGTGAGCAGTGTCACCAAATTTGAGAATATTGCTTTGAATTTTTTTACCAAAATCTAAAAAAAAATTATATGCATCAATTTTGTATAATGTCTGAAAACCTTAAGAAACAACATCTTCAAAGTGTCTCTGAGATAAGGTGGTAACACAACACACAAACATAATATATACAAATATGACTGAAAAAACCTGTATGGTATGTTATTTATCTTATGCTACTACACCTCCAAACCAAACATTATTGAAATCAGAAATGTCGTTTAGAAGTTCTAGGCAGAAAAGTGATTACATGCAATTTCCAACAAAAATGGCTGCCAGTTGGCACTCTTGAACTTTAAAAAAAAAAAAAATTGACATGCATCAATTTTACAGAATGTCAGATCATTGCTGAAAATTTGAAACAAATATGTCAAAGCGTCTCTGAGATTTATTTACTTATTTATTGGTGTTTTAAGTCATATATTTCTGCACAATGGCTAATCATGACCATGACAGTTTTACGGGTGGAGGAAGCCGGAATACCCAGAGAGAACCACCGAGCAACGATGAGCAAATGTCAGCCCCCCCAACATACTAACTCCACACAAACAGGGTTAGTATTGGTTGAAGACAGGTGCACCAACGATGTGCAGTATGCCTTAGTACACAACGTAACCGTGCCCACATGGTCAATGTGGGTGAAGTTTCTTGCCCAAGGACACAATGCGGTTGTCACAGGTAGGATTCGAACAGAGGACCTCTCAGCTTGCAGCCTGCACCTCTACCTTCTGTGCCACCACACCCACCTATGTCTCTGAGATAAAAGTGGTAACAAGACACACCAACATAATATATACAAATATGACTGAAAAAAAGTTTAAGTTTGTCTAACATGCATAATTTATGTGTGAGAAAAAACCCCCTGAAAGATATATTATTTATCATATGCTGCTACACCTCCATACCAAAAATTATTGAAATCAGAAAGGTTGTTTAGAAGTTCTAGGCAGAAAACTAATTACACGCAATTTCAAACCAAAATGGCCACCATTTGACCATCTTGAATTGTTTTCGGAAAAAAATTTCAACAATGATGTAAAAACGTTATCAAGATAAATGTCAGAAGTCTACAGCTGTTTTGATCATGTCTCGTTAGTAGTAGAACAACTTCAAGTGTTTCCTTTTTAACCCAATCATAAGGCTACATTTATCTTAATGTTTTTACATCATTGTTGGCTGCCTATACAGGCAGCCAACAATGATGTAAAAACATTATCAAGATAATGCAGCAAAGTTATTGAACCTATATGTATTGTTACGAAATAAGCCCTTAAATTATTATAGTACGTTTACTCAAGGAAACTTGGATACAAGTAAATTAGTCTTTGTCAGTTGTTTAACTCCTGTAAAAACATGGTCGACATCTCTTGTCTCCATAAGTATTTAATTATTGAGTTGAGCTGTTGTTAACAAAACTGAGTCTTTATGAAAAACAGTGGCAAACAAAACAATATATTGTCAGAATCAACAATGCGTGTGCCAGCTACATGTACATTCATATAAGAGGCTTTAAGGGTCAATGTGCAACATGCCTAGGTGCTGATTTTATGTGCTTTGTGTGTTATTTTCCTATTTTGTTTAATTTTGTTCTTGCCATTAAATTCCTACTTTTTTTTGCAGTAAACAGTAATAAAATAATGAAATATATTCTGGTTTTTGTGTTTTCCTAAAATGGCTATCCTTATCATATTAGGGGGGGAGGGGTGGGGGGCTCATGTCCAAGTGGCAAATGTCCGGGTGGGAAATGTCTTGGGGGGGGGGGGGGGCAGCCATCCGATCGGATTGGAAAAAAATGGGGGGGGCTGTTGTCCATTTTAGCTATAACGAGGGGCCCCTCATGTCCGGGGGCTCATGTCCTGGTGGCAAATGTCTCGTGGGGTCATTGTCTGGAGGGGGGGGGGGGGGGGGGGGGCATTGTCTGGGCACCGATAATTAAGTCTATTGTCTGCTTTCAATGCATAAATTTCAGACAAGGTGTTTGGTGGTATATAAATAATCTCAGGGATTATTAAGTCTTTAATATTGATATGAAGTGTGCATTTGTTGTCTGGAGTCCATGGGCTTGATCTGTGAAAACCTTTTATTCAGTATATGGTTCTTTAATTCCAAAATATAGAAAGTATTCAAAAAGGATTCAAAATGTATTCATGAATACAGCTCAAATTTTAATGTATTTGAATACGAATACGAATACATGTATTCATAACATTCCGTGAATACTGAATACATGTGAATACTTGATAAACTGTATTCGAATACGACTGAATATGAATACTGAATACGAATGCCCCAACCCTGCAGAGGATTATTATCATAGGTCCTCATGCCTGCTTCCAATTCTATCAGCTGTAGGCAAGCTCTGCCAAACTTCCAAGGTTGTTATGTCACTGCAGTTTGAAAGGCAAATATGTTATGAAAAAAAACAGTATGGAATGGATCTGAACAAACCTGAACCTAACCTGCATTATAATATATATATATTATACCTCACTTGACTTCCTTGCATTCTGATTGGCTGGAAGGTGATACCCTATTTTGTTTAGTTGTCTAGCACAGAGCTGAAGGGTCACTACATGTGGACACTATATGTTTTCTATTTTTAGCATGGGCACTATATGCATTTTCTGGTTATAAAAACGTACAAAGCAACAATTTATCCAAAATGGTGGCAGAAAATCCCGGCCACCAATTAGACAATTCGATTTAAATAAAAAATATACACTTCGTTTTTTTAATGTCGCAAGAATAGCCGCAAAGTTTTCCAAGGTGATATGTTCCGATAAATAGAGATTATTACAATTATGTGAATGTACAAAATATGTATCCGAGTCGAGCTCTAGGTTCTAAGGGCAGATCACGACAAGTCGAAGACGAGTCGTGATCCACCCTTAGAACCCGGAGTGAGACATTGGCAGAGGCGAGGAATAGTATCATTGTGTCGAACAATTATCAATATCCACATATTATTCTCATTTCTCCTTTATTGTTTAAAATCATTACATGTTTACAATTTGAATTGTAGATTATTTGGTTAATTTGCATTTTCGGGTTGTTTGATATAGTAAAAGGACAAGTGCATGGCTTCTCGTCGGGAACTACACCACCTCACTGGGCACTATATGGGCATAGTCAACTCCAAGCCATGCACTATTCCTTAAATATATTATAATACCTGAATTAATCACTTGCCTTCATGAGGTGTGTGGAAATTACGTCTAAACATCAAGTTATATATTGCATTTCAATCACCCATTACTGACTGATCTGATCCAACTAGGAGACGATACTTGCAGAACATCTTGCATAGCTAAGATCTTTCATTTTTTGTTGAAACATAGCTTATGACACCTCAAAGAGCTCGTTCCAGTGAGGGGTTCATACGTTATGTTTTTAGTGCAAATTTTTGTCATTTTTCGTGTTTAGTGCTGGCCTGTTTGGGGGTGTCATGTTATCAAGTGATTAAAATCACTCTCCTGAATTTTTCAATCTCGCAAAATCAAAATGAGGGGAGTGATTGTTCACTCGCCTGCATTCTCTTCCCGGCAGTCACTGCACAACAGCACACCTTAGAAATTAAACACTGCTAAAGCACACCTGAAAATAAGTTGTTGTCACTTGATCGATTTGATCCCGATTTCGGGAAGACAATGATATTTTCTTCTCCGTTGCGGGAATCAGTGCAGTTTGTGTCACTTCCTTTTTTGGAATCTTTTTATCCTTTTCTTCCACCTTTGGTTCATCTTTCTTTGATTTCTTCTTACTATCCTTTTTACTATCCTTTGAAACAGTATCCCCTTCTTTGGCATCCTCTACAGTTTTTGTAGGCTCTTTTCTTTCTGGAGGAGGTGTTAGCTTCTGGACTTCGCCTGGTCTTTCAGCTACAGGTTCTTTTATATTATCAGGTTCACTCATTGTTTCACAAGAGATATATTTTACCTTGACTAAGCTTAACTTTAGCTTGTCTTCAATTGAAAACACATAAATACAGAGACAGTCTCTTCACATTTAAAAATCAATGAAACAATCCTGTTAAACCTTTGCTCTAATTATATTAACATTGTCAAGGTTTAGACCAGAACAAAAATTCCCTTTCAGTACTGCATAAAGTAATGACGTCCCAATTCAACTCTAGATTTCTTCATCACAACAGAAAATGAATGATATATTTTCCAAATGTCATTTGAATGTGACAAACCAAATGATCATTAGCATTCAGCATGTCTCTAATCAACATCTGGCAAATCATCCACATGAGATAATGATGGATTCGCAAATGTTACAACTATTAAATCCCATCCCATCCCTATGGATAACTTCAAACTGTTACATTACATTGTTATTTCTATAAAACACTTAATAGAATCCATTGGACTAGCGACACACAAGCAAATGGCACATCAGGTTTCAAACAGTTAAAATATCAATGCAGAACACCACTAACTGAGTTACTAATATGTAATGATGTCAGTGGGAGTGGGTATATTGCGAAAATTTAACCTCTTCCTCAAAACAGTAATTGTTTCTTACTAAAGTCAGTTATATTTATTTATTGGTGTTTAAGGTCACATACTTATGCACAATGGCTAATCGTGACCGTGACAGTTTTACGAGTGGAGGAAGCCGGAGTACCCGGAGAGAACCACCGAGCAACGACGAGCAGCTGTCAGCTCTCCAACATCGTAACTCTGAACTCTGCACCACAGCACAGGCAGGGTTAGATTGGTTGAAGACATGCGCACCATCGACGTGCAGTACGCCTCAGTACACAGCATCATCGTGCCCCCATGTAGGCAATCGGGGTGAAGTGTCTTGCCCAAGGACACAACGCGGTTGCCGCAGGTGGGATTCGAACAGAGGACCTCTCGGCTTGCAGCCTGCACCTCTACCAACTGAGCCACCGCGCCCCCACTAAAGTCAGTTACTTCAGAATATACAATAACTTGTTGTATAGTACAGCCACCGTGGACTGTCAAGGGTGGGCAATATTTCAACAGATGTATTAATAATAGATTCAAAACACTAATTATAGGAATAAGGCTACACAAAGTAGATCTTCTGTTTCTCAGGCCATTATTTGTAAAATTGCATGCGGGCGAGCATTTTTTTATTTTATTTTTTATTTCGGTAATTACTTCTTTGCCATCAGAAGTTCATGTTCTTGGTTCAAGTTTTAGGCCTCATAATCTACAGAATAGTATTGGTAGTGGTGTATTTCATCAGTTGAGTGCAAGAAGGCTTTGCAATGCTAAAGCATTGCAAAGCCTTCTTGCACTCAAGGGACAAATTCATCAATTTTTTTAATTTGGGTAAAATATCAGACAAACCATTTAATTTTTCTTTTTCTTTAAGTTTAAATTGGTTATAAAAAGAGAGCATGAGGCAGCCAAAAGGACCATGTGGGAGGGCCTGAGAAACAGATTTTTTATTATTTTAGGCCTAAGCATCAGAAATTTAATTAACTGGAAGAGTGCTGGAAGCCCTTATTTGGGCTCAATTCTGAAGTGTACCCCAACTTAAGGGCTTCAAATTCAGGGGCTATTCTTCCTATTATCTTTGAAGTGATATTATTTACATTGGTATGGCGGGGGTTCGAACCCACGCCGAGAGAGTTTCCTTCGGCACCAACCGCCTAGCGAAACTATACTGAACCACGCACACCATTCGGCCACCGACATGGCCGGTGGCCGAATGGTGTGCGTGGTTCAGTATAGTTTCGCTAGGCAGTTGGTGCCGAAGGAAACTCTCTTGGCGTGGGTTCGAACCCCCGCCATGCCAATGTAAACAAAACCAGCGTCCTTTCTTAATTCTATGGCATCCGAGAAATTTGAAAAAAGACAAGTACTGTCGCTGATTTCTTCTGAGGTGTAGTTCGTAGAATTAAGTGCTCAGATGCAACTATCTGATGATATTATTTAGTCTGTTAGAATTTACCTTGTTATAATTAATGGAAGAGTGCTCACAGGCACTCTCCCATGAACTGTAACAAGGCAATGACAATTGAACAAATTTTGATGGGTCAAAATAATTTAGCACTCTACCAGTTAATGTAGCAATGGGTACAACCCAGTGATTCATTAAATAAAATT
Organism: Pictodentalium vernedei; assembly: GCA_031216915.1. Lineage (NCBI taxonomy): Eukaryota > Metazoa > Mollusca > Scaphopoda > Dentaliida > Dentaliidae > Pictodentalium > Pictodentalium vernedei. The sequence continues at coordinate 746,387,934 of CM062295.1, forward strand.
TTGCTGATGATGATTTTTATTACCCGAGTGCATGCTTGGACATCACTGCCCACGTGTGGATTATGACAAATCTACGGCAACTGTACTGTAATGTTTATGACCATGCTGATATCTGAGGAGACTCACACTGCAGGCATTAATTACCCTCTGTACACTTATGTCAAAGTACAAGAAATGGGCAATATACCAAAAAACCGAACCGATATCGATATCATGAAGATATCGAGAAAAAATTATCCAAACCATTTACTGAATACCGAAACTGTCAGAATTTTCAAATGTTCCTACATTCATGATTTATTAGTCCCTGTTGAGGCTTGGTAACATTTGAAAGGTTCATTTTCATGAAAGAAGTGACTGAATTTCTTTTCAGTTTTGTTAACCCTCACTCATTGGACTGGGCAACTGCTCTGAATTCCCACTAGACTACAACCTGTTCATGTCCAATTGTTTAGCAGTGATTTCTAATCAAGTCTTGACATAATAATAATAATAATAATAATAATAATAATAATAATAATAATAATTAATAATAATAATTGATTTTCTAAAGTGTAAAACCACAGAGAGTGCCCTAAAACACTTTCACAGAAGATAAATACACTTTTCTGAAATAAAGAGTCACATGTTTCAGTTTCCTCTAGAGCGGTTCAGGAGAATGCTTCGGTAAATAGGAAAGTTTTAAGATTCCTTTTGAAGATATCGAAAGTTTCTGAATTTCTGACACTAATAGGCAATGCATTCCACAATCTGGGACCCACAATGGAGAACACACGATCATTAGCCAGATTAGATCTGCTAAAAGGTATGACTAGTTGAATTTGATCTTTAGATCTGAGACTGCGTGATGGTGTATATACAGTGATAAGCTCTTGCAGGTAACCTGGAGCCAGTTTGTGGATACATTTGAATACTAAGATCAATATTTTAAAATCAATTCTCTGTTTAACTGGAAGCCAATGTAAATGTCTTAAAACAGGTGTTATGTGTTCTGAGCGTTTGGTACCAGTAATTATCCTAGCAGCAATATTCTGAACTTTTTGAAGCTTCTGAATCAAATACTGGGGCAGCCCCACTAACACTGAATTACAATAGTCTAGTTGTGAGGTGATGAAGGAATGCACAAGTTTTTCAAGTGCTGACTGGTTGAGATAAGGTCGCAGTCTTCCAACATTCCGAAGCTGCCAGTAACATTTTTGACATATTTTCTTGATATGGATGTCCAGCATTAAATTTGAGTCCATAATTAGTCCAATATTTCTAGCCGATTCACTTTTCATGGTGATGTTGTTACCAACCTGAATTGATGTAACAGTGGGTGAAGGCATGCGAACCCCGGATATCACTAAGAATTCTGTTTTAGAGTCATTCATTTTCAGTTTAAAATCTATCATCCATTCCTGCACCAGATTTATGCAAGTTTCCATGTTACTGACTGCGGTGATTGAGTCACTTGGAAGAGATGGGTTGAATGTAATGTACAGTTGGGTATCATCTGCATACAGATGATATGAGATGCCATGCCTTTTAAGAAGGCGACCTAGAGAAGAAGTGTTCAGAGTAAACAAAAGTGGTCCAAGAACTGAACCCTGAGGAACACCACACTTTGACGTCCTGCTTTCTGAACCAGTCTTATTGATATATATTTGTTGACTGCAACCTTCTAGATATGATGCAAACCATGATAAGACAGTTCCACATATGCCATGCTGTGTCAGTGTCTGCAAGAGAATATCATAGTGGACTATGTCGAATGCTGCTGACAAATCCAAGAGAACAAGCAGTACAGCCTTACCCTCAGACACTGATTTAACAATGTCATTGTTGACTCGCAGTAAGGCTGTCTCTGCACTGTGGTTGGCTCTGTATGCAGACTGGAAAGGCTCTAAAAGATCATTTTCATGAAGATGATTTTTGAGTTGTGAAGCAACAACCCTTTCCAACAATTTAGACAGGAAAGAGAGGTTTGATACTGGTTGATAATTCTTCAGGTTGTTAGGGTCAAGAGATGGTTTCTTGATGAGTGGAGTAACAAGTGCTTTTTTCAGTGGGCTTGGAACAAACCCCTCATGTAGAGATGCAGATATAATAGATGATATGGCTGGCAGAAGATAATCAATTGTCTCTTTCAGAAGGAATGTTGGAATTTGATCTAGATCATTGGATTTATTGGATGATGACAAAATCATTTCTCGAATATCTTCTTCCAAGACCGAGTGAAAACTAGAAAAATCTCTTTTTATGTCAAGATGATCAAGCTCTGGTAGTTCATGTGATGATATACTATCCAGGATTAACTGAATTTTGGTTATGAAAAAATCACTGAATTTTTCCAGAATTTCATTGGTATTTAGATGATCTGGAAGAATGACTTTTTGTTCTCTACCAAGGAGACTATTGGTTATTGAGAATAGCACCCTAGTATTAGATGACACCTCTATCAGAGAATTGTAGTACTCCCTCTTTGCTTTTTGGATTATCTTATTAGTTGTATTTCTTTGGTGGCAGAACATCTGCCGGTGAACCTCAAGCTTTGTTTTATTGTAAAGAAGCTCAAGTCTGCGGTGCTGTTGTTTAGCAGCTCTAACCTCTTCTGTAAACCACTCCACTTTTTCCCTATGAGTTATAATTTTTGACTTTGGTGGTGCATGTTCAGCCATGATGCCCTTAAGAGTTTCTTCAAATAAAGATAACAGTTGCTCAGATGATCTAGGACTACTCCAAAAATAATTTGGAGACAGTGTTAATGAACTTATATCCATTTTCAAGGAATCAATATTGATGGATTTATATTTTCGGTAAGGAATTTTTTGGGGAGGAATTCTTGAGGTTGCTAGTGTCAATTCGGCCAAGACTGCATAGTGATCAGATAATGCTGGATCTGTGACATGGATGTTTTGTACTGACGTGCTGTTACTTTGACGAACAAGTATTTGATCCAAGGTGTGTCCTCTCTTGTGGGTAGGTTTCAAAACCAGTTGTAAATAGCCAAATGTTTCAACCAGATTTGTGAATTGCTTTGTAAAAGTGTCATTTAAATTGTCAACATGGATATTGAAGTCGCCGGCAATAGCTATATCTCCTCCATACAAGGCGTAGAAGGACAGACATTCCAAAAATTCATTTAAAAATTGGGCTGATGTAAGTTTGTTCCTTTTTGATGGTGGCGGTCGGTAAACTATAAGTAATCGAAGTGAACTGTTGGTTGACATGAGGCAGTCTATCATTTCAAAAGATGGCTGAGATTTATAGGTGTCAGGATGCCGTTTTACTTTTAGGGCAGTGCTGTGGATGACTGCTACTCCACCACCTCGACTCCCCCGTGAGTTATGCAAAATGGAGAAACCTGGTGGCAACAGTTGTCCAATGGAAAATCTGTCACTATCATTCTCTTTTAACCATGTTTCTGTTAGAGCCAAAATACTGAGATTGTTGTCTTGTATGAAGTCCTTTAGATCATGTTCCTTTCCAGAAATGGATCTTGTATTCAATAATCCAAAGTTCAAAAGAGGTACTTTGTTCTGGGAATGAATAGTGGTATCTGTGCTGATTACATGAATGTTGTTGGTATTCACACCAGAGTTAATTGGCTTTGGCCTTATTGCTTGTCTGTGTTGAATTTTTAATCTCTTTGGTTTGTATACTTTATCTGAGCTGTTGTTGGTAAAAGAAAATTCAGGTTTTAGAATTCTTTGTTTTTTCAAGGCTTTAAAAATATATGCTTTAGGTCGGTGCTTAACGTGATCCATTGTGTTGTTGATTGAATGGAGTTCATTTGAGGTGTAATTAAATAAACACATTTTAACTGTCAGTACTCAAACACATGAATCTAAACATCCTGTTAAGGCAACCAAGACCTCACTAGAAATCACTGCCCAAGTGTTTTGTCCATTGTCAGCAGGACCTCCTAAAGATGGCATGGTCAGGGCACATGCTCTCAGATTGCAACAGCATGAAATAGGTCTTTAACCATTTATGCAACGCAGATGATATCAAAATTTATTATTTCAAATATAATTTTTTTTAATTTTTCAAAAAATTTCAACAAAACCATATCATGTGACCCCCTCATTGGAACGAGCTCAGTGAGCTCATTCCAATGAGGGGTCACATGATATGATTTTGTTGAAATATTTTGAAAAATGATATTTATTCAACTGCTCAATTTGCACATTACGCGGGCGGATGCGGGCCATTCGTTAGGTAAAGGGTTAAACATTGAGGTGTATTTAGAATAAGTTAAAAAATTACTGTAGATATGATTTGTCCTCATAAAAGAATAGCAAATAGCAAAAGATTCTGACTTTTGATTCTGGAGAAGATATTTATTTATATTTATTTATTTATTGGTGTTTAAGGTCACATACTTATGCACAATGGCTAATCGTGACCGTGACAGTTTTACTGGTGGAGGAAGCCGGAGTACCCGGAGAGAACCACCGAGCAACTCTGAACTATGCACCGCAGCACAGGCAGGGTTAGATTGGTTGAAGACATGCGCACCATCGATGTGCAGTACGCCTCAGTACACAGCGTCATCGTGCCCCCATGTAGGCAATCGGGTGAAGTGTCTTGCCCAAGGACACAACGTGGTTGCCACAGGTGGCATTCGAACCGAGGACCTCTCGGCTTGCAGCCTGCACCTCTACCAACTGAGCCACCGCGCCCCCTGCCCAAAGGATGGTGTATACCATATATCAAAAGATTCTGATTGGGGGTTTGGGAGAAGATTTTTAAAGAATATTCCTCAAATTGCTCCAAGTTAAAAGTTGGGCTCCAATATGGAGCCCAAATGTTAATCAAAGAATGTGATTTGAACAAACTTGAATCTCACCCACATAAGGATGCTGTATACAAACCATCAAACGATTATGGCAATGAATCTGAAGAAAAATATTTTTCAAGATTATTTCTCATATTGCACTTAAAATTTAGGCTCATATAAAGAGCTTAATTATTAAACAATGGGCTTGATTTAAACAAACTTGAATCTGACCCCTGAAAGTATTCTGTATACCTTATATCAAAAGATTCTGACGAGTGGTTCTGGAGATTTTTTAAGAAATAACTTGTTTTCCTTCGGTTTATGCGATATAAACCGAAATTTTTCAGCACAAGTTTCATAACTCGCACAGCGAGTTATGATTAAACTTGTGCTGAAAATTTTTGGTTTATATCGCATAAATCGAAGCAAAACAACAGTTATTTCTTATAATTTAATCCGCCTGTAATATTAAAATATAAAAACTATGTGTACGTGAACGAAAAACTTTTAATTTTCGCAAAAGACAACAGTCAAACTCAGGAAAGTGTGCCACAAACAGGTCATGTCAATCATTGTCAGATTGTTTGTTGTTTTGATTTTCGATTGCAGACGACAGATATTTAGCAAGTCACGTAACAATATCATTAAAAACATTTTTTTGTAAGTTCCCCCAAAATCATGTTTGGGTGTATGATCTTTTATTCGTCTCCCACTTCGGTATATTTTATTAAATTCAATTGTTCCCGAGAAATTATCATTATATTCTCGCTGACTGGAGGCGATGAAAAATCGATCATTGATCTTTGTTTACAAGCTTGTTATCCGTCTATCAGTCTGCCGTCACGCCCTCATGGTGACAATTGGATTGAATGGGCGGGGCTTCCAGAGTCTTCAAAGTTGGATCGGATGCGAACGTGTAGAGACATTCCAAATCTCGAAGTGATTTGGTTTATACGATTTTGACGACTTTCATGCTGTATGCTTTCAACCAATCAAACACAGAGGCGGGGCAAATGATTAAATTATTTATTATTATTCCTCATATTGGACTTAGTTAAAATTTGGGCTACAAATATTAATCCGGGGACTTGGTTTGAACAAAGTTACATCTTACCTCTCTAAGGATGCTGTATATCAAATATGAAAAGATTCTGTCAGGTGGATCCAAAGAAGATTTTTAAAGATTATTCCTCATATTGCACTAAGTTAAAATTGGGGCCAAAGGAAGCCCAAGTATAAAGTGGAGCTTGCTTGAACAAATGTGAATCTGACCCACCGTAACAATGTTGTATACCAAATATCCAGATTCTCACTGGTGGTTCTGGAGAAGAATATATTTTAAAGAGTACTTCTTATATTGCATGAAGTTGAAATTTGGATTTCTGAATTGAGTGCAAATATACAGCTCAAAGTTTGCTAAGCACCAAATATTTAACACATCATTGTGAAATTTGCTTGTGACATATTTGCGATGTTTTTGGTGGATATGATTGAGGAATGTATTGGTGGATATGACTGAGGAATGTATTGAGATGGTCCCCAGTGTTTACATTAGCTCTCTTGACAGGAAGACTTTTCGTGACAGTCATGGAAATCATGTCCCACTTGATTTTGCATGATGTTTTTGTGTACTGTCTGCATGTACATGACATGTGTAGGGTATTCAATTTTCATTTCAACCCAGACCTTTGTGATTTAATGATTGAATATGGCAAATGCAAATGTACTAAGATATTTGTCTGAAGCAGAAACGTGGCAGGATATAGGGATAGTGGAGCAAGGGGCTACCCATTGTCAGGTTGGTGAAGCCCTTGATGTGCACCATACGGTGATAACCAAAGCCTGGGCAAGATTTCAGCAGTATGGCACACCAGTAAAGCGACATGGCAGGGCAACATCTGCAGCTGAAGAACGATTTTTTATCATTCAGGCCCATAGGAACCGCTTTGCCACAGCAAACCAGCTTCACAGTGACCTTCAGAATGCATCCGGGGTAAATGTTTTCGATGCAGACTATCCGGGCAAGGTTGCTTGAAGGTGGTCTCCGATCGAGAAGACCATGCATTCGCATTCGCTGTCCCAGAACCACCGCCAGACACGAATGGGCCAAGGACCACGTTGGATGGACCAGAGAAGATTGGCAACCTGTCCTTTTTACAGATGAGTCAAGGAACTGCCTAGACCACACATATGGGAGTTCTAGGGTATGGAGAAGACCAGGAGAGTGATTCCTTGTAGCCAATATTGCTGAGCATCATCGCTATGGCGGAGGGTCAATCATGGTCTGGGGCGGCATCAGCAGGGATAGACATACAGAGCTCAGTGTACTTGAACGTGGTACACTGACTGCACAGTGGCATATTGATGAGATCCTGGTTGTCCACGTCAGATTTTATGCAGGTGCAGTGGGTGATAGATTCATTCTGATGGAAGATAATGCCAGTCCTCATGTTGCCCATGCTGTCGGGATGCACTGACAGAGGGAGGGGATTGAGCGTATGGACTGGCCAGCAATATCTCCTGACCTTAATCCAATCAAACATGTCTGGAAGGAGTTGTAGCTTGCAATTTCAGCCTGTCCAGTCCAGGAGCTTGATGCCAAGCTGGTCCAAGAAAGGAACAACATCCCACAAAGGACCACCAGGAACCTGATTGGGAGCATGAGAAGGCATTGTCGAGTTGTAATTAACAGTAATAGGTCTCATACATGATACTGAACCCATACCGGTTCGCTCTGTCAACTTTTTGGCAAAAAATGCTGAAAATAAATATTTCAAGATTTTGATCAGTGATTCTGACTCAGCATTTTTTTTCAATTTCCCCGGCAGTACAATAATGACACAACCAATGGCAATTTTCTTCAACCATTCCATTTTTAGTGGTCTTAAGGATCCTTCATACCAGTTCTCTGTTCCATGAGCTTTATGAAAAATGAGTCATACCTCAGAGTAAATTTGGTTCAAATCAGTGCATCGGTTCAATTGGGGGTTCATTACAACAGCAAATATTGCTCCACAAACTTTGTTTGAACAAACATAATTCTACACCTAAAAAGGAAGCTCACTACCCAATACCAAGTCATGTCCAATCCCTATGGGGCGGACAAGTTGATTTGAACAAAATCAGAATTTAATGTCGGAACAATCACCTCACATTTAACTGAAACTGACCCAGGAGTTTTGGAGGAGAGGTCACAAATACCATGTTCACAGACTGAATTAGACGTTATACATTATCAACAAATTGTTTACAATTTACTATGTGAAGTGTCACTGTGACATTGACCTTTGACCTAGTGATTGCAAAATAAATAGGGCTCTTTCTTGCACCAATGCCAACCTACCTATGAAGTTTCATGAACGTGGGTGGAACCACTGTCAAATTAACATCCGGAAACCAATAGTTTACAATTTATTATGTTCAAGGTCACTGTGACCTTGACCTTTGACCTAGCAAGTCCATAATAAATAGGTGTCTTCCACTCACCTAGGTTAACATACCTATGAAGTTTCACGAAAGTGGGTCAAACCATTATCTAGTTATCATCCAGAAACTAATTGTTTATGATTTAATATGTTGAAGGTCACTATGACCTTGACCTTTCACCTAGCAAGTGAAAAATAAACAGGGTTTTTCTTCTCACTGATGCCAACCTACCTATGAAGTTTCATGAATGTGGGCTGAACCATTATCAAGTAAAATAAATAGGGTTCTTCGTCTCATGAAGGCCAACCTACATATGAAGTTTCATGAATGTGGGTTGAACCAAAGTAAAGTTATCATCCGGAAACCAATTGTTTACAATTTACAATGTTCAAGATCACTGTGACCTTGACCTTTGACATAGCAAAAATAACCAAAATAAATAGGGTTCTTCCTCTCATGAAGGCCAACTGCATATGAAGTTTCATGAACGTAGGTCAAACCATTATCAAGTTATCATACGGAAATCAATTGTTTATGCCCGCACACCCGCCCAGCCGCCATTCAAACTATAAGTCAAGTTTGATTTCGTCACAACTCAACTAATAATGAAAAATATATCATTAGAGACTCATTTGAAGGCCATTCCTATAAACAATTTTCATTAAAAATTTCATTGAGATCCAATAACCCAAACCCGAGATATGAGGCAAACAGGCAACAAATAGCCTATTTTTGTATTTTCAAAGGACCATAACTCGCAGAAAAAATATTCCAACTGCAAAACGGCTGAGGCTGCTCAAAGATCTCATACTTATGAACATCCCTATCAAATTTCATCGAAACCTGAGCAGTAATGTTGAAGTTATAATGCAAACAGACATCCGAGATAGATGGACAGACGTATGCATGGATGCACGGACTTGTGTACAGGCGCAATCCAGTACAGTAGAACCTGTCTTGAGAGACCGCCCTTTGGGCCACACAAAAGTGGTCTCTCAAGACAGGTGGTCTCTCATAACAGGTTTCAGGTTTTCTCAAGTCAGTGAATGACCAACCACAAAATTCAGAAATGGAGAAGAATGGATTTTTGTTATTACTTTGTAGTTGTTCATTTTTATGAAGTTTCTGTAGCAAATTGAAATGGACTGTTATAAAAATTATAAAAATAAATTAGTGTTGAAAATCTTCATTGAAGATTTTTATAATTTTTATAACAGTCCATTTCAATTTGTTACAAAAAGATTTTCAACACAAATTTATTTTTATTCCTCTCTGTCACATTTCAGGTATGTATGAAATTGTTTATTCAGCAATAATCCCAATCTTTTCACATGGGTCTTATAAAAACATCTCAATCTTTAATCAGTTAGCAATTGAAACCCAATTAAGAGCTTTTAATATTTTTAATTATGTTAGCATAACCACAATGGATTTTCCAATTTCAGAACAGGTAAAAAGTTTTTGTCATGGTTTCAATCTTCAAAGGAGCGGTCTCTCAAGACAGGTCTATTATGGCATAAAAATACAAGTTGGTACCAGGTCACAGTGGTCTCTCAAGACAGGTGGTCTCACCAGGCAGGTGGTCTCCCATAGCAGGTCCATTATAGAGTAAAACCAATCAGTGCCTGGTAGATGTGGTCTCTCAAGACAGTGGTCTCTCAAAACAGGTTTTACTGTATACCCCACTTTTTGAAAAAAAAGTGGGGGTACAATAACAAATTTTGATATTATGTCCATTGGGTAAATGATAAATAACTATTAAAACGTGAAAAATTAGGAGTGTCCAACTGTGCGCTTGCTAATGATCATGCAAGAGAAGATTCATAAAATTGGTTCATAAACCTAAAAGCAATGAACTCAAGATAAAAGGGGATGGATAGGACTTGAGTGAACAGATGGGATGAACATTCAGGTAACATTTACAGTGGAACCCTGTTAATGGAATACTATTGTGTTCCAAATAATCATACCCCTACTATTATTTAGCATGTGTGCACACACGTATACTGGGACAATAACTGCTGCAGATCATGTGGTATTGAATTTCCAGGTTGAATCAATTGACTTGAAAAACACAATGAATGAAAGTGTCAATGACACTGTAGCTCAACTTGTCAAGACATGTATATGTATAGTATGTGACACATCAATGACAAACATCTAGGTAATGACATGATAACAAAGGTACATATAAAGTATTGTAACGGTCTGTACATAAATACTGACCGTAGCCTGTAACAAATGTATAGGTAAAGTATTGTAAAGGTCGGTAACAGCCAGATGCTAAACTAGAAAAGAAATCTTTGAGTCCCAGAGTGGGTCTGACTGAACCCCAAAATATTTGTTCTCATAGCAGTGATAACAAAGGCACCCCAAAACACACTCATTCCTGTCCCAAGGTGAAAACAAAGGTACCCAAGAAGTTTCGTGAAGATCAGTTCATAAATACGAGCTGTGCAGAAGTTGTGACAAAAAACTGATTGGACCTAATTTCGGTACAAAATGACCACTGGCAGCCATCTTGAATTTTGGACCGCACTCAGAAACACTCGTTCTCGTCCCAAGGTGATAACAAAGGTACCCAAGAAGTTTCGTGAAGATCGGTTGATAAATACAGCCTCTAGCCTGAGCCGTATTGACATGTGCACTTACAGTGTATAAGTAGCACTAAATAAATCCAAATTCATTTAATTTGCATAATTTCTGCACGAGAAAAGAACCTGTACTATATGTGATGTATTCCATTTTACTAATCATTCATACAAAAATTTATTCAAATCAGAACTTTCATACAGAAGTTCTGTACAAAAGACTGATTGCACTAAGTTTGGTACAAAATGGTTGCTGGTGGCCATCTTGAATTTTGGACCACACCCAAAAACACTCGTTTTCATCCCACGGTGATAACAAAGGTACCCAAGAAGTTTCGTAAAGATCAGTTCATAAATACAGCCTCTAGCCTGAGCCATACAGAAGTTGTGTACAAAAAACTGATTAGACCTAATTTTGGTACAAAATGGCCACTGGAAGCCATCTTGAATTTTGGACCGCACTCAGAAACACTCGTTCTTGTCCCAAGGTGATAACAGAGGTACCCAAGAAGTTTCGTGTAGATCGGTTGATAAATATAGCCTCTAGCCCGAGCCATATTGACATGTGTACTTACTGTGTGTAAGTAGCACTGAAAAAATCATCTAATTTGCATAATTTCTGCACGAGCAAAAAACCTGTATTATATGTGATGTATCCCATGGTACTAAACATTCACACAAAAAATGTTTCAAATCAGCACTTTCATATGGAAGTTCTGTGCAAAAATCTGATTGCACCTAATTTTGTACAAAATGGCTGCCATTGGCCATCTTGAATTTCAGACCGCACCCAAAAACACTCGTTCTCGTCCCACGGTGATACCAAAGGTACCCAAGAAGTTTCGTAAAGATCGGTTTATAAATACAGCCTCTAGCCCGAGCTGTATTGGCATTTGCCCTTACAGTGCTGAAAGTAACACTAAATACATCAAAGTTATTCTAATTTGCATAATTTACGTACGAGAAAAAAACCCATATTATATGTGATGTATCCCATGGTACTAAACATTCATACAAAAAATTATTCAAATCAGTGCTTTCATATGGAAGTTCTGCGCAAAAATCTGATTGCACCTAAGTCTGTACAAAATGGCCGCCAGCAGCCAACTTGAATTTCGGATCAGACCCAAAACACTCGTTCTCGTCCCACGGTCATAACAAAGGTACCCAAGAAGTTTTGTAAAGATCAGTTCATAAATACGGCCTCTAGCCCAAGCCGTATTGAATTGTTGATGGACAGACGGACGACTGGCCACGGCATAAGCTCAAATTTGGCTTCGCCAAAGTTGAGCTAAAAATGGAACCGTATATATACTGGATCCACTAATATGCAGAATTTGTTATTTAACTGAGATTCACTGCATTTAATGTTATCAATATTTGTGTTGTGTTACGCCACCTCCAAACTTAGAAGTACTTTTTAAAACCATTTTTGTTGTGCTACCATTCACCCTTGATTATATTAGATGAGATGTCTGCATGAATATTTTCCCTCAATTTGCGATATTTCTGTAGCCTACATTTAAGCATTCTACTTTATTTTGTGTTGAGGGGTGGGGGTAGTTTTCCAAGTTTTTTCGAATGGAGATCTTAACCTCCAAAGGTTTAACTGGGATTCACTGCATTCAATGTTATCAATATTCGTGTTTTATTACATGCCTGTTCTATGAAAACTCCATCTTCAGCAACACAAAACCATAGAGAAAATGAAAATCTGTTCTGCACATATGTGCCAACTGGAAATCTTTGACAGATTATTTTTATAATGTAGCGAAATTTCACTGGAATTTTCTACAAAACATGCACCACAATTACAATATGAATCGCTAGCGTTAGCTAAAAATCATCCCCTGAGTTTCAATGTGTTCTATGTGCCAGTGGGAACATAGAACACATTTGAACTCAGGGGATGAAATAGTAGTAACACGGGTCCCCCCCCCCCCCCCCCCCCCCCAACAAATTTGGTTGGCGATAAAATGTGTTTTTTTGTGGATAATCGTCAAATGAATTGCTGAGTGTCCTTTCAATAATTCTTTTTATAGATCGATGTGAAGGCATGTAATAAACACAGTACGATACACGTGTGTGAATGTGTTAGTCAATACGGCATTTGTGCAATCGCAGAAGGATTAAACTCAAGGCCTGTGGCCTCTCGTTCTATCCTTCCCTGCTGACACTCGTGCCATACAGATTAACCCATTCACATGCGTGTGTCATTCTGTGTATGTGTTAGCTCACCTCCAAACTTAGAAGTACTTTTTATTTATTTTATTTATTTAATGGTGTCTAAGGTCACATACTTATGCACAATGACTAATCGTGACCGTAGCAGTTTTACAGGTGGAGGAAACCGGAAAGAACCACAGAACAGCAATGAGCAACTGTCAGCTCCTCAACATTCTAACTCTGTTCAAGCTCCACTCAAGCAGGGTTGCAGCGGTTGAAGACATGCGCACCATCGACATCCAGTACGCCTCAGTACATGGCATCATCGTGCCCCCATATAGGCAACCGGGATAAAGTGCCTTGCCCAAGGACACAACAATGGCCGGCCCGGACGGGGATCGGACTTGAGACAGAAGTACTTTTTAAAACCATTTTCACCCTTCATTATAATAGATGAGATGTTTTCATGAATGTTTTCCCTGAATTCGCAACACGTCTGTAGCCTACATTTTAGCATTCTGCTTTTATTTTGTGTTGAGGGGTGGGGTAGTTTTCTTAGATTTTTTGACTGGAGATTTTAACCTCCAAAGATTAGCCAACCCCAATGTTTATTCATTTTCACCAGACTGGACTGCCAGTAAATCATCAGTATGTATGATTTTGGATAAAATTCTTAAACATTTTGCAATAGCTTTCATAATGTACAAAGTGGGAGTTATTTGAAAATTCTGGGGAATTTTATCCAGGATGCTGCACGCTGAAATGTTTTAAACTCAATTTAAAACCTCAGTAGTAGGCAATAAAATTCCACCATGTACTACTCTTCCACCCCATACTATTATTTCATTTCAGCAAATTTTCCACCCTGTACTATTATTCAACCCCATACTATTATTTGGATCACAAGCAGTGATGGATCCAGAGCGGATTTGATACCTGTTACAGGTATAGGCGCCCAAACTCTGAAGCCCAAATGTCCCCAAATTCCTGCAGGAAAATGGCATTCAACTTTGAAATCCACCAGTTTGAAGCAATTATTTCCAATATTTAAGAGAAATCTATACACATGCAGTTGATAAAAAGCACTTCAAGGACACATACAGTGGTCTAATTGGATCAATTCCTGATCACAAGAGTAGCCATTTTGAAGAGTAGTATTCAACAAGAGCGCACGTATCGCTGAAGCAATACAATGTCCCCTACTGGACTAATGAGCATTAATAATTATACAAATGTTATAACCTAGATGTGATCAGCATGAATTTCGTTGAAGCGTTTCCAAAAAAAGTCTGGAAAACTGATATTTTGGCGCTTTTCCATATTTCCAAGGGCCATAACTCACACAAGAATAATGCAATCAGCATGAAACTCAAACTTGATCTGTAAGTCATCGTTCTATAGTAGGTTACCAAGAATGAAATCATTCGGTTGAAGCATTTCCAAAAAAAGTCCGGAAAACTAAAGTATTATGGACAGACTGACTGACAGACTGACGGATGGATGGACAGAGTGCAAATGAAACTTGATCTGTAAGTCATCGTCCTATGGTAGGTTACCAAAAATTAAATCATTCCATTGAAGCGTTTCCAAAAAAAGTCTGCAAAACTGATATTTTTGAGCTTTTCCATATTTCCAAGGGCCATAACTCACACAAGAATAATGCAATCAGCATGAAACTCAAACTTGATCTATATGTCATCGTTCTATAGTGGGTTACCAAGAAAGAAATCATTCGGTTGAAGCATTTCCAAAAAAAGTCCGGAAAACTAAAGTATGACTGACAGACTGACTGACTGACGGATGGATGGACAGAGTGTAAATGAAACTTGATCTGTAAGTCATCGTTCTATAGCAGGTTACCAAAAATGAAATCATTCCGTTGAAGCGTTTCCAAAAAAAGTCCGGAAAACTGATATTTTCGTGCTTTTCCATATTTTCAAGGGCCATAACTCAAACAAGAATAAGGCAATCAGCATGAAACTCAAACTTGATCTGTAAGTCATCGTTCTATAGTAGTTTACCAAAAATGAAATCATTCCGTTGAAGCGTTTCCAAAAAAACTCCAGAAAACTGATATTTTGGTGCTTTTCCATATTTCCAAGGGCCGTAACTCACACAAGAATAATGCAATCAGCATGAAACTCAAACTTGATCTGTAAGCCATCGTTCTATAGTAGTTTACCAAAAATGAAATCATTCCATTGAAGCGTTTCAAAAAAAAACTCCGGAAAACTAAAGTGTGACTGACAGACTGACAGACTGACGGATGGACAGAGTGCAAACCTATCGCCGTAGGGGACTAATTAACAGGTATTTTGTCACTTTTTTGGAAGTCTAGAGATAAACTGAGCATATATTATATTTTATCAATTTGACAGAGCTCATGGAGCCCTTTGAAGCAAGATGTAATAGATTACCCCTTTAACCAATGCAACAACAGAAATGGGTCAGTGCAAATCACTAAAATCACCATTCAATTTTTATTATTTTTTCATTTTTTTGTCTCAAAAATATAGCTCATGTCCCTTCATTGGAACAAGCTCATTGAGATTGTTCCAATGAGGGGTCATAGGCTATGCTATTATCGTCAAAAATTAGTTATCCAAGAATTTTGTAAGTGTCGTCTGCCTTTCATTCAGATAAAGGGTTAAATGCTTATATTGGATGTACTAAGGCCTGATAGGTCAAAAAACAGACAGAGTTCAGTCACTGAGTAATTCCTAAACAGATATCAAAATTTTTTAATTTAATGATCAGGAGTTTACTCGATAGCCAATATGCAATTAACAGGTCAAATTTGTACTGAAGGTATGGTAAATCATTTTGTGTTTGAAGTTATATTCAATTAACCCTCTGCACTCTGATGTTAAAATACCAAAGTTTTCAGCATCAAACTTTTCCCACAAAGCAACTGAGAAATTAATAAATTATGTCTTGTTTTACAGAGCAAGATTTAATTTGTGAAATTTTTCATGCCACATTGGCAAAATAGAGTCAAAGACAGAATTTTTTAAATACTACAAGAGTGCTGGGGGTTAACAGGGTTATGCAATAAGAGATATCCAATTGACCCTTTTCCTAAAAGGCACAAAACGGGCAGACAACACATGTAAATTATTTATATTTATTTATTTATTGGTGTTTAAGGTCACATACTTATGCACAATGGCTAATCATGACCAGGACAGTTTTATGGGTGGAGGAAGCCGGTGTACCCAGAGAGAACCACCGAGCAATGACGAGCAGCTACCAGCTCCTCATAAATCCACAATGCAGCACAGGAAGGGTTAGATTGGCTGAAGAGATGTGCACCATCGATGTGCAGTACGCCTCAGTACACGGCGTCATCGTGTCCCCATGTGGACAAACGGGGTTAAGTGCCTTGCCCAAGAACACAACCCAGGAGTCCAAATCGATCGCTCAGATGGTCAACCATCCGAGGACAAACCAGGCTCAATGTTGCTGAATTTCGGTGATCTGATGAGAACCGGTTACCGCAATGCCACCGCACCCCCCGACATGCAAATTAAATTCTTGAATAACTAAATTTTGTCCTTTTTTTCATAAAAATAGATTATGACCCCTCAATGGAATGAGCTTATCAGGCTCATTCCAATGAGAGGGCCATAAAATATGTTTTTGATAGAAAAATGATTAAAATAATGAAAATTGAATGGTGTTTTTGTGAATAGAACTGACCAGTTTCGGCCATTATGTTGGGTAAAGGGTAAAATGGCCTCCAGTGTCTAGTGGAGGAATAATAACCAAGTTTAATTTTGCAATTTAACTCACTACCACTCATTTGTTGGCATACATGTATATCGAGAAATGAATACTATGATAATGTTAGCAATTGTGTCAACAGCTGTTTACTTTCAAGTGACTATGACAAAACAGATGGCATTCAGCACATGTACTGCATGTACTGGAAATTAATATCTATATCACCCTACAGAGAATCTCTTTACATGTTAACTGGATACTGACAGGTCTTCTAGCAATTTATTTATTTATTTCCTGCTGTTTAACCCTTTGAACTCTAGTGGTACCTTCCATGCCAGTTCAATGGCAGCAATTAGAAGAGTCCATATTCATTATTTTGGGTAGACCTATCAATATTTTTAACGTGCAGCCTTGGGGCAGCACGTTGAAAATATTGATTGGTCTACCCCACACATTTACTGAACAGCCATCATATTTAATGACGTTATGACGTATCATGTTACTGGCCAGAAAAACGGCCACTGGGGTTCAAAGGGTTAAGTTCACATATTTCTGCACAATGGCTAATCATGACCACAACATGGATATAAAAGCCAAGTTTAGTCAATAGTTTATACCCCTGTTGCCCATTTTAGAGGACTTCTGGCCCAAACACTGGGGACTGGGTCCTATTTTACCAGTAAAACATTGCTTGTCACCACAGAAAACAAGCACTGCTTTACTTCCCGGGGTTCACCTGGGGATGTCTTTTGGCAATATCTGATAAATATCAAAACTGACAGGCACCAAAGGGTCTGAGGCATTCACTTGACAAGTACGTTAACCGTAAGTTAACACCAATCCAAATATCCTTAAAATTACTGTGCAGGAGATAACTACACCCATCCCCTCTATATTTATTTATTTATTTATTTATTTATTGGTGTTTACGGTCACATACTTATGCATAATGTCTAATCATGACCGGGACAGTTTTATGAGGAAGCCGGAGTACACGGAGAGAACCACCGAGCAATGATGAGCAGCTGCCAGCTTCCCAACATCATAACTCCGCATGGGAGCACAGGCAGGGTTAGATTGGTTGAAGACAATGCACATCGATATGCAGTACGCCTTAGTACATGGCGCTATCATTCCCCCATGTGGACAATTGGGGTTAAGTGCCTTTCCCAAGGACACACCACGGGAGTCCGAATCGATCGCTCAGATGGTCACCCATCTGATGATGAACCGGGCTCGACATTGCTTAACCCATCCGATCAACATCGACAGATCAGGAACCCAAGTATACAAAATACCACAGCAGTGCTGGACCGAAGAAGAATAAATTAAAAACAAAGTAAGGACCATAACTCTGTTGAAACTAGAGTGATGTCACACACAGAGCCCAACTGTCCTAGGAATGGCAATGCTTAGACATAAAATAGTTTGTGCTGTTTTTTGTTAGCCATTTACCTAACAAATTTGACACATCTGCAGTTGTGATATACAAAAATTGCTATTCAAATTTTATTTTTTAATTTTTCTACCCCAAAACATACCTCATGACCTTTTAATGGAACAAACTTGATGAGCTCGTTCCAATAAGGACTAATAAGCAATGGTTAGAAGTAAATGAAAGTGTCAATGACACTGTAGCTTAACTTGTGTGTTGTGTTTGATGAAAAGGATAATTTCAATGTTTATGAAAGGATTATAAAATACGACAAGAATTGTGATAATTGAGAAAAGGTTAATTTCTGTTCCCTGTATGCTATGTTTTCAATAAAAATAATCTGAGGTGTAGACCGTACAGCGAATGTCTGAATAAAATTGTTGTACAGTTAAAACTAGAAGTCCTGTCACGAATAGTGCGCTTATCTAGGATTAATTGCGCGTTGGAATTGCACGCAATTGCCATATCGAATGGCATCCAAAGCACGGCAGGTTCTCCTGGTTACTCATAGCAAACACATGCAATGTTTCTGCCAATGGACCTCCGGGTTACCCGGAGGTCCATTGGCTGAAACATTGCTTGTGCACAGGCCATGTGTACAGAATTTGATAGCTTTACTTGGGCCATAACGCGTACATTAATGCGCATATCAACGTGCTATTTGTGTGCATTTCATGACAAGACTTCTAGTTTTAACTGTAATAAAGAATTGAGGGGTGGGTTAATGCAGCCCTCACAGTTAATGTATGTCAACCAAAGTTTCCAAGTTGCATAGGAATTTTTCCAAAACGAGTCATCCTATCAAGTTACAATGAGGTATAGACTGTACTAAAGATATGAGGGGTGGGTTAATGTGGCCCTCACAGTTAATGTATGTCAACCAAGGTTATCAAGTTACAGTGAAATTATTCCAAAACGAGTCATCCTATCACGTTACAATGAAATCCCTGCAGAAAGAAGCCTGTAGACTGTGTTAAAGGTTTTCGGGCTTCAGGCCTGTGTAGCCATCATGGTTGACCAATCACAACCAGAAGGGAACATCCTCATCTAGACATTATACTGAGTCATCCTACCAAGTTACAATGAAATCCCTTCATAAATATGATCTGCAGTCTGTGCTGAATGTTTTCGACTCGGGCAGCCATCACGGTTGAACAATTGTGCCCAAATGGAGATGTTCTCATCTAGACATTATCCGAAGTCATCCTACCATGTTACAATAAAATGCTTCATAAATACAACCTGTAGACTGTGATAAAGTTTTGGGGCTTCGGGCCCCTGCAGCCTTCACAACTGACTGATACTAACCAAAAGGGGACGTTCTCATCTAGACATTATATGGAGTCATCCTACCAAGTTACAATGAAGTCCCTCCATAAATAGGACCTGTAGACTGTGTTAAATGTTTTCGGGTTTTGGGCTCGGGCAGCCATCACGGTTGATCGATCGTGACCAAAAGGGGATGTTCTCATCTAGACATGACCTCAAAGCTGCATATGAAATTTTGTGATGATCGCACAAGAACTATGGTGTGTAGCCTGTGCTAAAGGAATATGTGAACAGACTCACAGACCAACAGACTTCTGCACGCATGATGGCAATAGCTTATCTCAACTTTGTCAAGTTAAGCTAAAAATGAAAAAATCTGATACAGTAAAACCTGTCTTGAGAGACCACTGTCTTGAGAGACCACCTGTCTTGAGAGACCACATCTGCCAGGCACCGATTGGTTTTACTCTATAATGGACCTGCTATGGGAGACCACCTGTCTTGAGAGACCACCTGTCTTGAGAGACCACTTTGACCTGGTACCAACTTGTATTTTTATGCCATAATGGACCTGTCTTGAGAGACCGCCCCTTTGAAGACTGAAACCATGACAAAAACTTTTTAACTGTTCTGGAATTGGAAAATCCATTGTGGTTATACTAACATAATTAAAAGTATTAAAAGCTCTTAATTGGGTTTCAATTGCTAACTCATTACAGATTGAGATGTTTTTATAAGACCCTTGTGAAAAGATTAGGATTATTGCTGAATAAACAATTTCATACATACCTAAAATGTGACAGACAGGAATAAAAATAAATTTGTGTTGAAAATCTTTTTGTAACAAATTGAAATGGACTGTTATAAAAATTAAAAAAATAAATTGATGTTGAAAATCTTCAATGAAGATTTTCAACACTAATTTATTTTTATAATTTTTATAACAGTCCATTTCAATTTGTTACAAAAACTTCATAAAAAACGAACAACTACAAAGTAATTACAAAAATCCATTCTTCTCCATTTCTGAATTTTGTGGTTGGTTATTCACTGACTTGAGAAAACCAGAAACCTGTTATGAGAGACCACCTGTCTTGAGAGACCACTTTTGTGTGGCCCAATGGGCGGTCTCTCAAGACAGGTTTTACTGTATTTCAGAAAAATAATTTGTACTATTGGATTCAACTTGTGTCAGGTCAAAAAAAGTATAAAAGTATGTGTTTTCTAAAAATGTCAACAAAAGTTGCAGTTAGATCATCAGCTGTACATCTCTGTTGATAAGGAAATATAACTGCAGTCAATATAAGTTGGAATTTTTAACTTAAAATTTATGGTTTAAATTTTAAAAGACTAAACTTCAAATTCGAAGTGCACCTGTGTATTCTTGTTGAAAAAAGTAATATCAAATTTAAAGAGAATTGTATGATTAAAACTGGATTTATCTTCTGGATAACATGGGGAAGAGGGAGGGGTGGATTGATTCTACCCATCTCCTCCAAAGTTTTGGAGACAACATCAAAATCCCTCACTCCCATTTCCTTCCCATCTGTATTGCTTTTTGTAAAACAACAGAAGTATGCTGCAGAAGCCATTTCTTTATATTTCAAAACAGTGAAGTTTAGGTAATGAACAAGAGCGCACATATCGCTGAAGCAATACAATGTCCCCTACCGGACTAATGAGCATTAATAATTATACAAATGTTATAACCTATATGTGATCAGCATGAATTCCATTGAAGCATTTCCAAAAAAAAGTCCAGAAAACTGATATTTTGGCACTTTTCCATATTTCCAAGGGCCATAACTCACACAAGAATAATGCAATCAGCATGAAACTCAAACTTGAACTGTAAGTCATTGTTCTATAGTAGGATACCAAGAATGAAATAATTCGGTTGAAGCATTTCCAAAAAAAGTCTGGAAAACTAAAGTATGACTGACAGACTGACTGACAGACTGACGGATGGACAGAGTGCAAATGAAACATGATCTGTAAGTCATCGTTCTATAGTAGGTTACCAAAAATTAAATCATTCCATTGAAGCATTTCCCAAAAAAGTCTGGAAAACTAAAGTATGACCGACAGACTAACGGATGAATGGACAGAGTGTAAATGAAACTTGATCTGTAAGTCATCGTTCTATCGTAGGTTACCAAAAATGAAATCATTCCGTTGAAGCATTTCCAGAAAAAGTCCGAAAAACTGATATTTTGGAACTTTTCCATATTTCCAAGGGCCATAACTCACACAAGAATAAGGCAATCAGCATGAAACTCAAACTTGATCTGTAAGTCATCGTTCTATAGTAGGTTACCAATGAAAGTGTCAATGACACTGTAGCTTAACTTGTGTGTTGTGTTTGATGAAAAGGATAATGTTCAATGCTTATGAAAGGACTATGAAATAAGACAAGAATTGTGATAATTGGGAATATGTTCATTTCTGTTTCAGTTTTTTGTACACAACTTCTATACGGTTCAGGCTGGAGGCCGTATTTATGAACCGATCTTTACAAAACTTCTTGGGTACCTTTGTTATCACCCTGGGACGAGAACGAGTGTTTTTGGGTGCGGTCCAAAATTCAAGATGGCCACCAGCAGCCTTTTTGTACCAAAATTAGTGCAATCAGTTTTTTGTACAGAACTTCTGTATGAAAGTTTTGATTTGAATAAATTTTTGTAGGAATGTTTAGTAACATGGAATACATCACATAAATTACGGGTTTTTTATCTAGTGCAGAAATTATGCAAATGAGATGAACTTTGATTTATTCGGTGCTACTTCTACACAATAAGCGCACATGTCAATACGGCTCGGGGTAGAGTCTGTATTTATGAACTGATCTTCACCTTGTGACAGGAACAAGTGTTTTTGGGTGCCTTTGTTATCACAGTGCTATGAGAACCAATATTTTTGGGTTCAGTCAGACCCACTCTGGGACTCAAAGATTTCTTTTCTAGTTCAGCATCTAACTGTCACCCCACTTTTACAAAACTTTACCTATATATTTGTTACAGGCTACGGTCAGCATTTATGTACTGACTGTTACAATACTTTACAGGTACCTTTGTTATCGGGTCATTACCTAGATGTTTTTCATTGCTGTGTCACATACTATACATGTACATGTCTTAAACAAGATGAGCTACAGTGTCATTGACACTTTCATTTTCATTTTTTTGCATCAAAAACATAGCATTCGACCCCTTATTGGAATGACCTCCATGATCACATTGCAATGATGGGTCATAAGCTATGTTTTATGCAAAAAATGAAGAAAAGAAAAAAGAAAATTGAAGGGCATTTTTGTGAATGGTGCTGTCTGGTTTTGTCCATTACGTTGGGTAAAGGGTTAAATAGTATGGAAAAAACATCAGTAAAGCCTTGAGGGTATTGAAAAAGTTTGAAAATTAATTTTTCGAACAAATTTTAAATCAATTGAAATAAAATAACATTAAATTTGTAGTAATTTAATAGTCTACATCTACTGGAGCAAGTGGCTGTCCTGATTCTGAACCACATACACCTGTAGTTCAGTGACACTAAACTGTAAAATTTTTCAAATTAATTTAAATTTGGATATTTATGATATTTGGCGAATATGCTGTTCAGTCTTATCTTTGCATTTCTCATTAGCAAAGTAGAGAGAGTGACTCTTTCAACTGTCAACATACCGTATTTACTCTATGTATTGGGACAGCTAAAAATAATTATTTTCACAGGTGTCCCAATTCTTAGAAAATAGGGAAAGAACACAGCCTGATCTTGATTTGATGCTGAATAAAGTTGTGTGTGATTCGTTTTCCATCACTATATACGAAAATCGCCATCCAATTTTTTTTCATTTTTTGTTTCCAAAACATAGCTTATGATCCCTCATTGGAATGAGCGCAATACGCTCATAAGCTGTGTTTTGGAAGCAAAAAATGAAACTTTTTAGTTACTCAAGAATTTTTTTTTATGAGTGTCGTCTGCTACTAGCGACGGGCCAACTGGAAACAAATCTCCTGAATGTTCCAAACTTTGGAGCATAAAAAAGATACAGTTTTCTGGAAAAAATGTGTGTCTCAAATCATAGAGTGTCCCAATACATAGAGTAAATACGGTATGATTTAAAGTCCTGTTTACGTTACTTGGCTGTCACTCGTAACTGGCTGTTATTTAAAACATATAACATTTAAAAATAAACAGTTTTCTTCATGAAATAATCTGTTGTATCAAAATATCACAGTTTCTTAGCAAATTGTCAGCAAGAACATGAAAATAAATAGATCATGTTCAAGTTCCTCTTAAAAGGTTAAAATAAACTAACAGAATTGGAGAAGTTCCAGACAAAGAATGATGCAATGAACTAAATATTAAAAACAATGCAAATTTGTTTGAGATAATTATAGATATACATATACAGTGGAGCCCACTTAATTGGATATCTCTTAATTGTATATCCCTGTTAATTGAATATAAATTCCAAACACAAAACCACTTACCATACCTCCAGAACAAATTTGGCCTGATAATTGAATATAGGTTATAGAGTAAACTCCTGTTAATTGAATAAAAAATCTTGTAATCTGTCAAGAAATTACAATGACTCTCCCCAGTTTTTCTTTATTTATAGACCTATTTGGCCTCAATCCCTGTTAATTGAATATTCCTGTTAATTGAATCATTTTCATTTGCAGAGTGGCTTTTCAATTAACAGGGTTCCACTGTATTAATACATATATAACACGATTCGCAAATGAACGGAGGGTGTCTGCACCTTTGAATGCATTTGTGGGGGCAGAATTTCATTCTGTATATAAGTCTGAACCTTATTTTCATGTTCAGCAACTTTCGACTTTTGTGACATCATAATTTTCTAGGTGTAGATTAGGCTTCTGCTCTCTAACTAAAATTCTGCTTGGCTGTCTGAAACCAAACTTGGCATGTGGGTTGGGCATGATGAGAGGAAGAACCCTATTTATGTTGGGATCATTGTTCTAAAGGTCATGGTCACAGTGACCTTGAACTTCAATTTTTATCAGTGTTGGTTTCTGCTCTATAATCAAAGTTCTGCTTGTCCAACTGAAACCCAACTTGGCAACTGTGTTAGGTCTGATGAGAGGAAGAGCCCTATTTACTTT
Source organism: Pictodentalium vernedei (assembly GCA_031216915.1). Classification (NCBI taxonomy): domain Eukaryota; kingdom Metazoa; phylum Mollusca; class Scaphopoda; order Dentaliida; family Dentaliidae; genus Pictodentalium; species Pictodentalium vernedei. The sequence goes on from CM062295.1 coordinate 746,412,438, forward strand.
GAGGTCATTGTGTGAAAGGCCAAGATCATAGAGACCTTGAACTTAAAAACATTTACCAGAGTTGTCTTCTGTAATTGAAATTTTGCTGGCCCGATCGATACTGAACTTGGCTTATGGGTTGAGCATGATGAAAGGAAGAATCCTATTTATTTTTGGGTTATTGTGTCAAAGTAGAGGTCATAGTGACCTTAAATTTAGAGTTTTATTGGTCAGAGTTGATTTCCGCTCTATAATAAAATGTTTGCCTGATCGAAACCAAACTTGGCATGTGGATCGGGCATAATAAGAGGAAGAATCCAATGTGTCATTATGCCGAAGGCTAAGGTCACAGTGATCTTGAAATAAACATTTTATTGGTCAGAGCTGATTTCAGCTCTCTTAATTATTAGAATTAAGCATTCCCAATTGAAACCCAACTTGGCATGTGGGTTGAGCATGAAGAGAGGAAGAACCCTACATATTTTTAGCTCAGCTCTGACGTAGTCAAATTATGTCATGTTCCGTCCATCCGTCAACAATTCAATATGGCTCGGGCTAGAGGCCGTATTTATGAACTGATCTTTACGAAACTTCTTGGGTACTTTTGTTATCACCATGGGACGAGAACGTGTGTTTTTAGGTGCGGTCCAAAATTCATGATGGCAACCGGCAGCCATTTTGTACCAAAATTAGTGCAATCAGTTTTCTGTACAGAACTTCTGTATGAAAGTTCTGATTTTGTATGAATGTTTGGTAACATTGAATACATCACATATGAAACAGGTTTTTTTCTCGTGCAGAAATTATGCAAATTAGATGAACTTTGATTTTTTCAGTGCTTCTTATACACAGTAAGTACACATGTCAATACGGCTCGGGCTAGGGGTTGTATTTATGAACCGATCTTCACCAAACTGCATAGGTTCCTTTGTTATCACCTTGGAATGAAAATGAGTGTGTTAGGGTGTGGTCCAAATTCAAGATGGCTGCTGGTGGCCATTTTGTACCGAAATTAGGTACAATCGGTTTTTAGCTCACCGAAAGGAGCTTAACTTATCACTTGCCTCCGTCGTCGCCGTCACCGTCCGTCGTGAACTTACATTATCGACTTCTTCTCCCAAACTACTGGACCAAATTGAACCACATTTGATGTGCATGTTCCTTATCATATGTCAATTCAAGTTTGTACAAATAAACTTTCCGCATCCCTAGGGGCACCACAAGGGACATTACTCTGATAGCACCCATAAATTTTTTTTTAAAGTTAAAAAAATCTTCTTCTCCAGAACCATCATTTAGAATCTTGTACAAAATGGCTGCCAGCGGCCATCCTGAATTTCAGACCGGACCCCAAAACACTCGTTCTTGTCCCATGGTGATAACAAAGGTACCCAAGAAGTTTTGTAAAGTTCGCTTCATAAATATGGCCTTTAGTCCGAACCGTATGGCATTTGCACTTACAGTGCTGAAAGTAACACTAAATAAATCAAAGTTAGTCTAATTTGCATAATTTTCGCACGAGAAAAAAACCTGTATTATATGTGATGTATCCCATGGTACTAAACATTCATACAAAAAAATTATTCAAATCAGAGCTTTCATATGGAAGTTCTGCGCAAAAATCTGATTGCACCTAATTTTGGTACAAAATGGCTGCTAACGGCCGTCTTAAATTTTGGACCGGACCCAAAAACACTTGTTCTCGTCTCATGGTAATAACAAAGGTACCCAAGAAGTTTTGTAAAGATTGGTTCATAAATACGGCCTCTAGCCCGAGCCGTGTGTACGGCGTGACAGATGGACAGACAGACGACGGGCCATGACAATACCTTAAATTTGGCTTTGCCAAAGTTGCGCTAAAAATTAGTTATTCAATAATTTTGTTATCCAGTGTCATCTGCTTTTCATGTTGGGTGAAAGGTTAATGCCTTTTCCCAGACAGATAGAAATTTTCCTACTATTTCAAGAATTTCAAAATGGTGTAGAACCCTGCTCAAAATTTTAAAGAGATCCACATGTTTTTTTAACTTGTTCAATAATGTCAATATAAAGCAGTCTAAATTTTATTGAAATCTGAGGTTTACTGTTCAAGCTATTGCCTAAGCAATGAAATTTGGGTGAAAATCAACAAACAATTGACATTATCTCCCTTAATTATCAACAAATAATGGTAGTTATTATATAGCAGAAAAAATCTCGTAATTTAATTGGCTAAAAAAACTTGCCAGTGTTGATATGCTCCAGTATTGCTGATCTATTCTATTTTTATCGAAATCTAGTTGATATTTCACCGCTCTCATTGTTGTATATAAATACAGGGACCGACCTGGGCATGCGCCAGTGCATATTTGGTTCTGAAACACCAGGACCTGGCTCTTAAATCTCAGAAATAGGCTTCTCAGTTGGCGCGTATCTTCTCAGATCATATTTTGATATTCTTTCGATGGATAATCGAGAGAGACACTCTTACATGTATTATATATATGATTATCATTTATCATTGTTGTAATACTTCAAGTCTTAATTACCAAGCATTAATCTTCACTGTGGTTTCTGATCAAGTCTTGGCTGCCAAATAGGCAGCCAAGACTTGATCAGAAACCACAGTGAAGATTAATGTTTGCTATAGTGTACTAAATGAAAATGATTAGAGCTATTACATACTTGCAGTGTGTGTTACAAACAGCAGCGTGACTCCGTAAATTGAAATCTGGCGCATGAATTGAAAAAATAGGCTCAGAGGCTAGAGCGTATTTTAAATTGTCCTGATCGGTCCCTGAAATAGCGCAGGTAGGTTGATATGATTCCAAATACCTGTTTGCGATTAAAATAGAAATGCTATTTCCAACTTTCTCCTGCCTTTAACTTCCCTGTTCCAATGTTCAGGGACTGATTAAATATAACAATTAACTACAACATGAACACATAATTTAATGCACATTGCTTCTTAAAAAAATATGTTGAAATTAAATTTAATTTGTGTCATATAAATATGCAGTTTTTCTTCGAAAAATATGTAATAAAGCAAGGAATTTTTAAACGATTTTTTCAGTCATAATATTAAAACAATAATTAACATTCCTCGGCGAAGATTATTTTTCAAAGAGTTGATTATTCCTTGTATCAACCTCAAGGAAGGTCAATAATTGTATATTATCGAACTTCACCAAGACATTGTTATTATAAACCAAAATCAACTGAAATCCATTGACTATTGTTCAAGTTATCACATAAACAAGTTTTGGGCATACATGAGGAAGGATGTACTGGTGGATGGAAGGACACATGGATGGACAGAGCTCCTTGCTGTATCCCTTCACTCCAAAAGGGAGGGAAGGAAGGGCAATAACTGGCAAAACAAGAGGCTCTAAAGAGCCTGTAATTGCTCACCTGGAAAAACTACATATCCCTCAATTATTTTAATCAGACTCGAAGAATGCAGCTGCCTGCCATGCTCCTTCATCTGAGCAAAACAGAATGATTGTTTTCAGAGGACTTTCCATACATTATTTATGCCAAGTTTGGTTCACATTGGTCAAGTAGTTTCATATAAGTAGACGAAAAGGTAATTTCCCATAGGGTTTCCATAGCAACTATGAGCCACAATTGCAGCCATGTTTGCAACCCATTAAACATTAATTGAAGAACGTTGGTAGAGGGTGTCTCAGTCATCAACCATGTGAAGTTTCAAATTATTTGGCCTTTTTAAAAATTGACCAATCAAAATAAAAGAATGTCTCTGGAGGCCATGTTTTTCATCCGAAGGGAACAAAATGATGACTGTTTGTAGAAGACCTTCCATAGACCATTCCTGCCAAGTTAGTTCTTATCTGCTCACCTGTTCCAGAGAAGAAGATGAAAATGTGAAGAGTTTATGGGCAAAAGATGACAATGGCCGCCAAGTGATGGCAATAGCTCATGTGGCCCTTTGGGCTAGGTGAATTAAAAAAAAGGCAGAGACAGACATTTACTTATTTGGTTTGAAGTCTATTTCAGCATCTGTGGCTATATCATTTTAAGCCATACAGGATTCAAATAAAGTTCACCCAATCTTTTATACCTGTCCAGCCCACTTCAGAGGACCTCCACCACAGGCAATGATTACCAGGCCCTATTTTACTTGTAAAGCAGAACTTGTTTACCACACTAAACAAGCACTGCTCCACTTCCTGGGGTTCCTTTGGGAGGCTTACAGACATAGCCTAACCAAAGATGCAAGTTTCATGCATTGTTGTTCAAAGAATAAAAAACAGAGCAATACAAAACTGAGACTAGATGTGAATAGAATGTCAATATACAACTAGATATGCGGTGATATTGCAATTCAAATCTCTGGTTATTATTCAGGGAAAGACATCCATCACACTTTCGCTTACAAGTTTGAAGGAGCATTTGACCATTTTTGTACTTACAGTAGAACCTGTCTTGAGAGACCACCATTTGGGCCACACAAAAGTGGTCTCTCAAGACAGGTGCTCTCTCATAACAGGTTTCAGGTTTTCTCAAGTCAGTGAATAACCAACCACAAAATTCGGAAATGGAGAATAGATTTTTGTAATTACTTTGTTGTTGTTCTTTTTTATGAAGTTTTTGTAACAAATTGAAATGGACTGTTATAAAAATTATAAAAATAAATTAGTGTTGAAAATCTTCATTGAAGATTTTCAACACTAATTTATTTTTATAATTGTTATAACAGTCAATTTCAATTTGTTACAAAAAGATTTTTAACACAAATTTATTTTTAATCCTATCTGTCACATTTCAGGTATTATGAAATTGTTTATTCAGCAATAATCCTAATCTTTTCACAGGGGTCTTATAAAAACATCTCAATCTTTACTGAGTTAGCAATTGAAACTCAATTAAGAGCTTTTAATACTTTTTATTATGTTAGTATAACCACAATGGATTTTCCAATTCCAGAACAGGTAAAAGGTTTTTGTCATGGTTTCAGTCTTTAAAGGGGCGGTCTCTCAAGACAGGTCCATTATGGCATAAAAATACAAATTGGTACCAGGTCACAGTGGTCTCTCAAGACAGGTGGTCTCTCAAAACAGGTGGTCTCCCATAGCAGGTGCATTATAGAGTAAAACCAATCGGTGCCTGGCAGATGTGGTCTCTCAAGACAGGTGGTCTCTCAAGACAGTGGCCTCTCAAGACAGGTTTTACTGTATTGAGTTATGCTTTTCAGAAAGTTAGAATGGGGAACCCCCAATGGTTATTATGATATTATTGGATTCTACAAAATTTTGAAACACCATATTTGTAGCTGTGACTGCTATCAGGTTGTATAATTTCAGCTCTGAGTGGTAAAGTTAAAATTTGAATTTTTATTATTATTATATTTTTTTTTTGGAACTGGTAGAGTTCTGGAAGCTTTATACTAAAGCACAGGAACAGTGAAACCCTGTTAATTTAATAGCCACTTTGCCAGTGAAAATTATTCAATTAACAGGAGTATTCAATTAAAAGGGATTGTGTCACTTTCCTGTATTATAGAGATAAACTTAGCATTTATTCTATTATATCTTGAAGCTCTGTCAAACAAGATAAAATACATTAAATGACTATTGGATGTACTGAAGCCAAACAGGGCTATAATCAAAGGAAAACTGGAGAGAGTCGGTAATTTCTTGAAGGTTACAAGATTTTTTATTCATTTAACAGGAGTTTACTCTATAACCTATATTCAATTAACATGTCAAATTTGCACTGGAGGTATGGTAAATAGTGTTGTGATGGGAAATTATATTCAATTAACAGGGATATACAATTAAGAGATATTCAATTAAGTGGGCTCCCCTGTATCACAACTTAAACTTCTACCCAATGTAGTGCCAAAAGCAGCCAGCGCTATTCGCAATGAAAGTGTCAATGACACTGTAGTTCAACTTGACAAAGTTGAACTTGGTAAGTTATAAATGAAATGGCAAAATTGAAGATCATTGGTACCAATGTTATTTGATGAAATTTCAACATAACAGCATTGTGTGTGCACAATGTCAGAGTAATCCATGCAATTTTTAAATGTAAACAGTAAGACTGGCTAAAGGAAGAATGATGATACACAAATGCAGTATGTTCAGAGGTTATTGTAAATGGCAACTTTTTTCACAGAAATGAATGCTAATCAATAGCTCTTATCTAAAGGTCTTGTCTAATGAGCACACCAAGTTCAAAAACAATCCTATAAAAAATGTGGCCTGTAGGCCATGTCAAAGAATGTTGATGCACAAATGCAATAAATTCAAAGATTGTTGCCAACAGCAACAGTTTTTGATGGAAATGAAAAGAAAATCAATAGCCCCTATCTTTGTCACCCTGCATAAGCATACAAAGTTTCAAAACAACCTGATAATGAATGTGCCCTCTGAGGCATGCCAAATGAAGATGTTAATGCACAAATGCACTAATAGAAGGTCATTGCTTGTGGCAATGTTTTTTTTTTGTTTTTTTTTTATGGAAATTCATAAATATACCCTGCTGAGAGTTCAAAAGGGATAAGTTGATGCACAAATGCAGTAAGTTCAAAGGCTGGTGAAAATGACAATAATTTATGGAAATGAAAAAATGCAATAGCTCACATCTAGAGGTCACCCAGAACACACATACCAAGTTTCAAAGTGATCCGATCATAAATGTGCCCTGAAGGGTGTGTTAAAGGAAAATATTGAGGCCTGACTAAACTAAGTTCAAAGGTCAGCGGCAACATTTTTTGACAGAAATGGAAGAAAGTTAAAAAATTTATAGGAATTTATATATTTTTTATACTTACCAATGACCCAGACATAGCTGGTGCTAACTCTTAAAAATCTAGGGCCAAACACAAATTTTGCCCCCCAATCCCCAAAATTTGCATCTAAAACCAAAGAAATCATGTCCTGAATGGCCCTCCATACTTTGCCTCTACTGCACATGCACAGTGTCAAAGAGGTCCCGAAATTGGCACCAATTATCATTCTTACAAGCAGTGCCTGGTCAGCGCTATGTACTCAGCGGGGAGGTATGAGTTCCCAACTCCTGAGAGGGCCATCCCTGTCTGGGTCATTGGTAAGTATAAAAAATATATAAATTACTATAAATTTTTTAACATTTTTATACTGTACCAATGACCCAGACATAGCTGAATAGTAAAAAGGCTGGAGGGCTTAGGACATAGAGGAAAATCCAATAAGCTCAACTATATGAAATAGAGTCATCCCCTCAAGGAGAAAAGGAGTATTAGGCTTTACATGTATCTTTCTTATTTATGATAAATTAGAAAGACACAACACCCTCCATAATTGAGCATCATAACATTCATGTTCTCTATTAACATCCAGTATAATCCTTATACTAATTATTTTTAAAGTAAGCCAATAAATAAAGTTAGTCCAGAGAATTGAGACTCTTTATACTCTTTTAAAAGTGTCCGAGGATTGTATATTAACGCCCGTTTGACACGTGACATATACAAATGCTACACACCGAGCTACACTTTAAAAATATGACATGAATGAATTTTTAAACATTAACTTTTCACTCTAAAACCATCCCGGTAACAACTCAGAATTACTGACTCCGGAGGAGGTATCCCCTTGTTTTCACTATAAAACAGGTGACCTAAGGGAACACCCTCCCCCCCCCCCCCCCTTCCCCTTGCCCTGGGTCAAATAGCCCAGAGCGAAGAGGGCAGCAGGACGGAGTCACTGCCTGAACAGAAAGCCTGCATAACTATAGCTGCAACTGTTTAGTGAACGACATTCTGAGCAGCAGATAACGGACCTAAACAATGCAGGTCTCCAGAAATGGACTCAATATTTCTGAGATAAAAATTTGTGAATGTGGATGGCTGAGACCAATATGCAGCCTTCATTAAATCTGTAATAGCAACACTAATTGCGTAAGCCCAAGATGTAGAAAGAGCTCTTCCTTCATGAGCCGAAATCTTAAGCACAGACTGCTGAGTTGAAGATAGATTATCATAAGCAATACGGATAGTTAATTGAATCCATCTAGCAATAGAATTGACCGTAATGTCCTTTCTATTAGGCATCCGAGACAGAAAGAAGCGTTTACGTCCCTTTCTGATAAACTGAGATCTTGTTTATAAATACATAAAGCTCTAACCAGACAGAGTAAAGGCCTATGCCCGTCTGAAGATGGAAGGGCCTTAATAACAATAGGTTCCAGATATTTATTAGGAGCCTGATTCTTAGCCAAAAATCCAACATTAGTAGTAAAGTATTAATAGTGTTCCCGACACTACAATAGTGAGAATCGTCCACCGATAGTGCATGAAGCTCACTGACTCTTCAAGCAGAAGAGAAAGCTAAGAGAAATGCTGTCTTATAAGACCAGAATTTGAAATCTACTGTCTCAAGAGGCTCAAATGGTTTTCTTTTAGTTAAGAAGAACCCAAGCTAAAATCCATTTAGGAATTAATCTAAGGGTTCTAGGTCTATTTATCAAAAAGTTTCTAACTAATTTAGATAAAGAGACATTAGATCCAATTGTAAACTATCATGGTGTGCATAGGTATCAGATAACATAGACCTATAACCTTTAATAGTAACAGGCTGCAGTTGATCTCGTCAAACAAGTATACTAGAAAGTTTGGAATGTCTGGTATGGAGGGATCAAAAATATCAACAGAATGATCCCTACACCAACGACGAAAGACCTTCCACTTAGCCGCATAATATAGCGAAGAGGAGGTCCTTCTACAATTAGAAATCGCGTCCACTGCTCGTCCTGTACAATGCTTGCCGTGCAAGAAGGACCGCACAACAGAATACATGAAGATTGAGACCTTGCGGGTTGTGATGAAGTTGACACGATTTCCCCTGCGAAAGAAGATCCTCTCGTGGAGGAAGTTTTCGTGGTAAGTCCCACAGCAGACACCAGAGTAGATTTATCCACGGTCTCTGTGGAGACAGAGATGCTACCAACAGAATTGTATTGTGATTGTTTTATCTTTAGCAATATATGCTGAATCAACGGCGCTGGAGGATACGCATATCCTATCATTCCGTCCCACGAGATCGATAGAGCGTCTACTGCATATGCTCGGGGATCCGGACATGGTGACACATACGTCTGCAATTGATTGTTGAGTTGTGTCGCAAATAAGTCTATCATTGGCCGCTCCCATTTGTAGCAAATCTGATTGAATACCTGTTTGTTGAGAGTCCATTCTGACGGCAACAAGTGACCCTTCCGTGAAAGGGAGTCTGCTAATACATTCAGACGACCCGGAATATGACGGACCGAAAGCAGAACTTGGTGCTCTAGAACAAACAGAAGGATTCTTTCCGTTAAATTGAATAACGGAACGGAATGAGTGCCTCCCTGGTTCTGGATATACGCAACTACTGTCGTATTGTTGGACAGGATTTGGACATGCGCTTTCTGAATAATGTTCATCCAATGACCTAGTGCAAGCCAAATTGACATCATTTCTTGGATGTTTATGTGCTTGCCTAGAAACTGCGGAACCCAAAGACCCTGGCACTTCGAATCCGTTGGGATCAATATTGTACCCCAACCTGTTTGACTGGCATCCGTCATAATCGTAAAACTCGGATCCGGCCACTGCAGTGGAACTCCCTGAGTCAACTACTGAATGTTTGCCCAAGTCTGAATCTCTTGTTACACTTGATTTGACAAGAGAATGTCTATATCGAGCAATTCATAGATTGCTGAAAGCTTGCCGTCGAAGAGAAGCTTCTCCGAGACCGAAGCGACTCTGAGAGAGTTCTTCACCTTACTATCCACGCGCGTGGATGCAGCTAGGGCTGCGTCACGTCTAACCAACTCCAGGTTTGCCACTGAAGGGCGGAGTTATACGTGGAAAAGCTACTGCCCTTGAAAGAAATCTCAATGAGGATCATATCCTGGAATTCTTTCCCTTGAAGACATAATGATAACGCCTTAGTAAGGTGGTCTGCGTATGATAAAGCATCTAAATTAAGTCTGTTAGACATTATTGTCGTTTCCAACGTCGTGGTTGGAATTGACATAGACGAGGGTATAGACAATTTCAAGTCTTCAGCCTCGTCGTCTAGATGCAGAGGAACTCTCGGTATGCCCTGTCCTGCCGTTTCGAATTTATTCCTTGAATTCATGAAAGGCAGATTTAGAGCATTTGCGGACAAGAAACCAGACTTGCCTGTTTTGGTAGCAAGCTTATATATAGTGTCGTTGAATAATTCGAATGTTCTTGTGACATTATTGGACTGTGTCGGAAACTCAGGGACGATGTCCCTGAACCGATCCCCCCCCCCCCCAAAAAAAATTCTGTGTCCAATGACGCTATTAGTCTCTTATCCGGTATCGCAGCATTCTAGTCAGACGGAACAACCTCTGGAAGATAAATGCCGGATGAAATCTACGGCAGCTTATGTTGTTCCGAAAGGGAAAGCTCGAAATCCTCCGAATCCCTTTCGCCATCCTGTCGGACCCTATGAAGTGCTCGGTCGTCCATACCTGATGCTTCAGCGGAGCGTACCGACCCAGCGTCGTCGGATTATTCCTGATCCGACAGAGATTCTGTCGTTTGCTGGGATGCTGCGATAAGTTGTGCTATTTGGGATAGCATGTCGTTCACTGAGGCCTGTGGAGTAGCGGTCTTACGTTGCTTTGCCGCTGGAAGCTCCGTGTACGTTGACCCCTGCATACTTCTATTATGCGAGTGTCCGGAGTCTACAGGCCTTGTGTCCCTTGACTACCGGATGGCGTGACCTGTTCGCCGTGGAATCCCTGATTGGCGAAGCTGGCTGGATATCCGTGGTCACGTAGCCAAGGTGCGGTCGTGTGCTCCGAATGCGAAACGTTTTGTACCACAACATCTGGTCCCAGATGTTGTTGTACGAGAGAGGGACCTCTCTCGCTCGCAGCCCGGATGGATCTGGACGAGCTAGGAACCGGACTAATAGGCTTCCTCCGATCTCCCCTCTGATCCGCCGTCACTGGGTGTGCACTTAGTTGATTTATAGTGCTCGCATCACCCAAAACTCCTTCCTGGACCGCAACGGACGAACCCGGCTGCCGAACCATTCGATGAATGGACGCTACACCGGGCGAGCTAGCGGACGTCAACGCCGTAGATCCTACTGGGGATCTCTTAGGCAATTGACGTATTTCCATGAGCACCTTGCCGCTAGCTCTTCATTAATTGTGATGACGGAGGCACACTTTTGGAAGACATCACGAATACATCACCCTGTTCTTGTTCCTCTGAAATAGAAATTGATAAACTAGAGTGACCCTGCGGAGAAAGGACCGGCATGGCCATTTCCCCGCTAACAACATACCGTGACACACGCTTCCCATGTTTGTCATCCCAATTGACACATACTGAACAGGAGTTAGTGCGAGTACACTGACTACAAATAATACAATGATTATGAAAGGCAGAGGAAGATTTCCTCTTATTACAATTGAACAAAATCCTTTCATTGTGAAAAGAATACAAAAAGTCCTCGCACCAACCCCTGAAAACAAAGATACATAATAACATGATCCATTAACATAGAAAAAATAATTGAAATCAAAAAAATTTTTGGAAAAAATATTTTTTCAGAAAAGCCCAAGTTTCTGAAAAGTAATGTTGAGCCCCAATGGATCCCAAGCCTAAGTGTGGACAAAAATTTTAAAAATATTTTTAAAAATTAATGCAACACTTACGAATAATAATAATGTATCTTGTTATGATTAAACTAACATAAAGACAAGAAATCCCCCTCCAGAGACTGTTGTCAATGTAAACAAGAAGTGTAAAAACACCAGAAACATGACTCCAGGCACTGATAACCATGGCCCGAAATCAGTTACCAATAATACACTATCTGATGCAAAACAGAGACTTCCAGGGAAGAAACTGCAGAACATCAGATGGTAGATGCAGAACACTACGCCTAAACACCCATGGGTGAGGACGTAAACATGGGGAAAAGAACAGAATTCATTCTGTTACCCAGCTAAAAACTCCCAAGAACTTTTAGTAATAATATTACAGAAAATATGCCAAAAGCATGGGAGAATAGCAAGGGGAGACTTAAAGGAAAGGGAGAGAGGAAAACACTGAACAAGCAGTGTAACTTTATAGCAAGAATGACTACAACAGGCCCATGCCTCGAAAATAGGTAACTTAACATAATTTCATTAAAAAATTTTAAGTTACAGCCCTGATTATTTTCTGTCACTCATTTTTCCTCTCCTCCTTCTATTTCCTCTTTAGATCCACCATTTCTCTAATATTTATGTGTCTGGCATCATTTAAGCTGAGATTTACAAGCACAAAGATCAGTCAGATGTGAACTGATGAAGGGCCAAACAAAGAATGATAATTGGCGCCAATTTCGGGACCTCCTTGACACTGCGCATGCGCAGTAGAGGCAAAGTATGGAGGGCCATTCAGGACATGATTTCTTTGGTTTTAGATGCAAATTTTGGGGATTGGGGGCAAAATTTGTGTTTGGCCCTAGATTTTTAAGAGTTAGCACCAGCTATGTCTGGGTCATTGGTACAGTATAAAAATATAGACAGCTCCCATATAGATGTCACCCCATACAAACACACCAAGTTTGCAAGCGATCCAATCATAAATGTGCCCTGCAGGGTGTGTCAAAGGGAAATACTGATGCCAAGTTTTTACTAAGTTCATCGAAGGTCATTGCCAGTGGCAACATTTTTTGACGTAAATCAAAGAAAATTGATAGCTCCCATCTAGAGGAAACCCCAAACAAGCATACAAAGATTCAAACCAATCTGATCATAAATGTGCCCTGCAGGGCATGACAAAGGAATATATTGATACCTAACTAAACTAAGTTCAAAAATCGTTGCCAGCGGCAACATTTTTTGACGGACGGAAATGGAAGAAAATCAATAGCCCCCCATCTAGAGGTCACCCCAAACAAGCATGCCAGGTTTCAAAGCAATCCAATCATAAATGTGCCCTGTAGGGTGTGCCAAAGGGAAATATTGAGATCTGACTAAACCAAGTTCTATGAATGTTGGCCGTGGCAACATTTTTTGCCGGAAACTGAAGAAAATCGATAGCACCCATCTAGAGGTCACCCTAAATAAGCATACCAGGTTTCAAAGCAATCAAATCATAAATGTGCCCTGTAGGGTGTGCCAAAGGGAAATATTGTGGTTTGACTAAACTAAGTTCTAAGAACGTTGGCCGCTGCAACATTTTTTGACGGAAATTGAAGAAAATTGATAGCTCCCATCTAGAGGTCACCCCAAACAAGCATGCCAGGTTTCAAAGCAATCCGATCATAAATGTACCCTGTAGGGTGTGCCAAAGGGAAATATTGAGTCTTCTGACTAAACTAAGTTCGAAGAACGTTGGCCGCGGCAACATTTTTTGACGGAAATTGAAGGAAATCGATAGCTCCCATCTAGAGGTCACCCTAAATAAGCATACCAGGTTTCAAAGCAATCAAATCATAAATGTGCCCTGAAGGGTGTGCCAAAGGGAAATATTGTGGTTTGACTAAACTAAGTTCTAAGAACGTTGGCCGCGGCAACATTTTTTGACGGAAATTGAAGAAAATCGATAGCTCCCATCTAGAGGTCACCCCAAACAAGCATGCCAGGTTTCAAAGCAATCCGATCATAAATGTACCCTGTAGGGTGCGCCAAAGGGAAATATTGAGTCTTCTGACTAAAGTAAGTTTTTAGAACGTTGGCCGCGGCAACATTTTTTGACAGAAATTGAAGAAAGTTAAAAAATTTATAGTAATTTCTATATTTTTTATACTTACCAATGACCCAGACATAGCTGGTGCTAACTCTTAAAATATAGGGCCAAACACAAATTTTGCCCCCCAATCCCCAAAATTTGCATCTAAAACCAAAGAAAACATGTCCTGAATGGCCCTCCACACTACACCTCTACTGCGCATGCGCAGTGTCAAGGATGTTCCGAAATTGGCGCCATTAATCATTCTAATAACCAGTGCCTGGTAAGCGCTATGTACTCAGCGGGGAGGCAAGAGTTCCCAACTCCTGGGAGGGCCATCCCTGTCTGGGTCATTGGTAAGTATAAAAAATATAGAAATTACTATAAATTTTTTAACATTTTTATACTGTACCAATGACCCAGACATAGCTGAATAGTAAAAAGGCTGGAGGGCCAAGGACATAGAGCAAGATGGAATACGCTCAATAATATAAAATAGAGTCATCCCCTCTAGGGAAAAAGAAGTAATAGGCCTTACATGTATCTTTCTTATTTATGATAAATTAGAAAGATACAACACCTTCCAAAATTGAGCATCATACATCCATGTACTCTATTAATATCCAATATAATCCTTATACTAATAATTTTTAAAGTAAGCCAATAAATAAAGTAAGTCTAGAGAATAGAGACTCTTATACTCCTTAAAAGTGTCTGAGGATAGCATAATCATGTCCGTTGACACGTGCTATTTTCAAAAGCTATACTTTAAAAACTAAGACTTGAATGAATTTTAAAACATAAACTTCTCACTAAACAACCATCCCAATAACAGCTCAGAATTACTAACTCCGGAGGAGGTATCCCCTTGTTTTCATAGTAAAACAGGTGACCCGAGGGAACACCCTCCCCCCCCCCCCCTTTTTCTTGCCCTGGGTCAAATAGCCCAGAGCGAAGAGGGCAGCAGAACGGAGTCACTGCCGAAACAGACAGCCTACCTAGCTATAATAGCAACTGTTAAGTGAATGACATTCTGAGCAGTAGATAAAAGACCTAACAATAGAGGCCTCCAGAAATGGACTCGATATTTCTGAGATAAAAATTCATGAATGTGGATGGCTGAGCGCAATGAGCAGCCTTCAAAATTCTATAATAGCGACACTATTAATGTAAGCCCAAGATGTAGAAGAACTCTTACTTCATGAGCCGAAATCTTAAGCACAACTGCTGAGTCAATGATATACCATAAGCAGTACTGATAGTTAATTGAATCCCTTAGCAATAGAATGGAGCGTAACGTCCTTCTATTAGGCATCAAAGACAGAAGAAGCTTACGCCCGTAGTAATAAACAGATATCTGTTTATAAATACATAAATACTAACCGGACAGAGTAAAGGCCTATGCCCGTACGAAGACGGAAGGACCTTAATAACAACAGGTTCCGGATATTAGGAGCCTAACTCTTAAGCAAAAATCCAACCTAAATAGTAAAGGAAGTAGTGATTCCGAAACTACGAAAGTGAAAATCATCCATCGATAGTGGATGAAACTCACTGACTCTTCAGTAAAAGAGAAGCCAACAGAATTACTGTCTAAAAGGTCAGAATTTGAAAACTACTATTTCCAGAGGCTCAAATGATTACTTAGCTAAATAAGAACCGAAGTTAAATTCCATATAGGAATTTAATCTAAAGATTCTAAGTCCATTTATCAAAAAGTTACTAACTGACTTAGATAAAGAGACATAAGACTCAATTGTAAACTATCATAGAGTGCATAGGTATGAGGTAACATAAACCTATAACCTTAATAATAACAGGCTGCAGTAGATCTTGTCAAACAAGTATACTAAAAAGTTGCAATGAGTAGTATGGAGGGATCAACCATATGAACATAGTGATCCCTACACCAACGACGGAAGAGCCTCCACTTTAGCCGCATAGAATAGCGAAGAAGAGGATCTCCTATAGTAAGAAATCGCGTCCAAAGCTCGTCCAGTACAATGTTTACAATTCAATACAGACCACACAACAGAATATGTGAAGGTTGCGACCTTGCGGGTTGTGATAAAGATGACACGATTTACCCAGCGAAAAAAGATCCTCTCATTAAGGAAGATTTCGCATTAAGTCCCACAGTAGACATCAGAGTAAATTACACACGGTCTCTGTGAAGATAGAGATGCTATCAACAGAAATGTATTGTGGTTGTTTATCTTAGCAATACCTGCTGAAACAACAGCGCCGGAGGATACGCGTATCCTATCATTCCGTCCTATTAGATCAATAGAGCGTTAACAACATTAGCTCAGAGATCCGGACAAGCCAACACATACGTCTGCAATTGATTAGCAAGCTGTGTCGTAAATAAATTATCGTTGGGCGCTCCCATAGATAGCAAATCTGATTGAATACTTGTTTGTTGAGAGTCCATTCTGACGGCAACAAGCGACCCCTAAGTGAACGGGAGTCCGGTAAAACAATCAGACGACCCGGAATATGACGGACCGAAACAGAACTTGGTGTACTATAACCAACAGACGGATTCTTTCCATTAAATTGAATAACGGAAACGAATGAGTGCCTCCCTGGTTCCGGAGATACGCCACTACTGTCGAATTAACGGACAGGATTTGGACATGCGTTTCTGAATAATGTTCATGCAATGACATAAAGCAAGCCTAAAAAACATTATTCCGCGGAAGATAATTGCTTGCTTAGAGACTGCGGAACCCAAAGACCCTGGCACTTCGAATCCGTTGGGATCAATATTATATCCCAAACTGTTGGACTGGCAACCGTCATAACTATAACACTCGGATCCGGCAACTGCAGTGCCACTCTCTGAGTCAACCACCGAATGTTTGCCCCAGTCTGAATCTCTTGTAACACTAGATAGACAAGAGAACGTGTAAATCGAGCAATTCATAGATTACTGAAAAGTTGCCGCCGAAGAGAGGTTTCTCCGAGAACGAAGCGACTCTGAGAGAGTTCTTCACCTTACTATCCACGCGCGTGGATGTAGCTAGGGCTGCGTCACGTCTACCCAACTCCAATCAGCCACTGAAGGGCGGAGTTATACGTGAACAAACTACTGCCCTCAAAAGAAATCACATTGAGAATAATATCCCGTAAATCTTTTCTTGAAGACGTAATGATAACGCCTCAGTAAGGTGGATTACGTATGATAAAGCGTCTAAGTTAAGTCTACTAGACATCATTGTCGTTTCCAACATTGTGGTTGGAAAAGACACAGACGGCGAAAAAGAATAATTCCAGTCTTTAACCACGCCGTCTAGACGCATATGAACTCTCAGTATGCCCTGCTCTGCCAAAATAAATTATTCGTATAAATGATAAAACGGCAGAAATGAGCATTGCGGACAAGAAACTAAACTATCATGCTTGGTAGCAGGCTTATATGCATATATAGCGTCGAAAAATAAACCACATGTTGTAATGACATTATTGGACTGTGTCGGTAAGTCAGGGACAATGTCCCTGAACCGATCCAAAATTCCGCGTCCAATGACGCTATAAGTCTCTTATCCAACATCGCAGCAATGTAGTCCGAAATAACAATCACTGGAAGATAATGCCGGAAGATATGTATGGCAGCTTCCGATGCAACGAAAGGGAAAACTCGAAATGTTTCGAATCCCTTTCGCCATCCTGTCGGACCCTATAAAGCGTTCGGTCGTCCGTACCTGATGCAACCGCGGACCGCACCGACCCAGCGCTGACAGATAATTCCTGATTCGAGTAAGAAACTGTCGATTGCTGGGATGCTGCGAAACAACTGTGCTAACTCGGATAGCACGTCCGTCACTGAGGCCTGAGGAGAAGCGGTCCTACAATGCATTGCCGCTGGAAGCTCCGTGATCGTTACCCCGTGCATACTACCAATATGCGAGCGAACGGAGTGTATAGGCCTCGTGTCCCTTGGCTACCGGATGGTGTGACCTATTCGCCGTGGAGTCACTGAATGACGAAACTGATCGGAAACTCGAGGTCACGTAGCCAATGTGCGGTCGTGTGCCCTGCTGTGAGGATGAGGAAGCATTATCGACAGTCTCTCGGACTGTCAATATAACGGAGCGTCCTGACCGACAGACATATGCTCCGAATGTAAAATATCTGAACCACAACATGCGGTCCCCTATGTTGTTGGACGAGAAAGGGACCTCTCTCGCTCACAGCCCGGACGGACCTGGACAAGCCAGGAACCGGACTAACAGGCTTCCTCCGATCTGTCCTCAATCTGCCGTCACTGGGTGAGTACTAAAGTAATTATAGTGCTCGCATCACCCAAATCTCCTTCCTAGACCGCAACGGACGAACCCGGCAGCCGAACCATTCGATGAATGCACGCTACACCGGGTGAGCTAGCGAATGACACTCCGTCGATCCCACAAGGGATCTCTTAGGCGATAGACATATTCCATGAGCACTTATTGCCGCTAGCTCTTCATTAACTATGACGACAGAGGCACACTTTTGAAAGACATCTCCGTAACTTTGCGAACAAGAAACCAGAAATGCTTGGTTATAGCAAGCATATAATAATAATATATATAGCGTCGTTCAATAATTCGAAAGTTTGTGTGACATTATTGGACTATGTCGGAACTGAGGGACGATGTCCCTGAACCGAACCAAAAATTTCTAAGTCCACCGACGCTATCAGTTTCTTATCCGGCATCGCAGCATTCTGGTCCGACGAAAGAAGCTGTAGAAGATCAAGTCAGATGACATACACAACAGCATAAGTTGTTCCGAAAGGGAAAGCTCGAAATCCTCCAAATCCCTTTCGGTATCCCGTCGGACCGGATGAAATTTTCGGACGTCCGTACCCGCTTCCGCGGAGCGTCCCGACCCAGCATCGTCGGATAAAAAATATGCGACAGATTCAGTTGATGCTGGGATGCTGTGATAAACTGTGCTATTTAGGAAAGCACGTCCGTTCCCGAGGCCTGTGCAGTAGCGGTCTTACGATGCATTGCCGCCGGAAGCTCCGTGTACGTTGACTCCCGCACACTTTCCTATGCGAACGTCCGGAGTCTGCAGGCCTCGTGTCCCTGGCTACCGGATGGTGTGACCTGGTCGCCGATGCTTCTCTGACTGGCGAAGCTGACTGGATATCCGAGGTCATGTAGCCAAGAGCGATCGTGTGCACTACCATGAGAATGAGGAAGCCTTATTGACAGTCTACTCCGGACTGACTATATGGCGGAGCGTCCCGAGCGACGGACGTATGCTCCGAATGCGAAACATTTTGTACCACAACATCTGGGGCCAGATGTTGTTGTACGAGAGAGGGGCCTCTCTCGCTCGCCGTCCGGATGGACCAGAACGAGCTATGAACCGGACTAAAAGGCTTCCTCCGTTCTCCCTCTAATCCGCCGTCACTGGGTGTGCATTTGGTTGATTTATAGTGCTCGCATCACCCCAAAACTCCTTCTAGACCGCAATGGACGAACCCGGCTGCCGAACCATTTGATGAATGGATGCTACACCGGGCGAGCTAGCGGACGTCAAAGGCCGTCGAACCTACTAGGGTCCTCTTAGGCAATTGGCGTATTTACATGAGCACTTTTCCGCTAGCCCTTCATTAATTGTGATGACGGAGGCACACTGTTGGTAGACATCACAGATACATCACCCTAATCTTGATCGTCTGAAATAGAAATTGATAAAGTAGAGTGACCCTGCGGGGAAAGGACCGGAGTGTCCAATTCCCCACTAACATACCGTGACATACGCTTCCCATGTTGTCATCGAAATCATACGATACAGAACAGGAGTTAATGCAAGTACACTGACCACAAATAGAATGATTATAAAAGTCAGAGGTAGACTTCCTCTTATTACAATTGATCAAAATCCTTTCAACGTGAAAAGAAAACAAGTCCTGGTACTCGCACCAACCCCTGGCAATCAAAATACATAATAATAACATGATCCATTAATATAGAAAAAATAATTGAAATCAAAATATTTTGAAAAAATATTTTTTCAGAACAGCCCAAGTTTCTGAAAAGTAACGTTGAGCCCCAATGGATCCCAAGCCTAAGTGTGGACAAAAGTTTTAAAAATAATTTATTCAACACTTACGAACAATAATAATGTATCTAGTTATGATTAAAATAACATCAAGATATTATTTTCAAGAAATCCCCCCCTCACACAGAGGGCTGTTGTAAATGTAAACAATGAATGTAAAAACACTAAAATAAGACTTCAGGCACCCAGGCCCGGAATCAGTTACCAAAAATACACTATCTGATGCAAAACAGAGACTTCCAGGGAAGAAGCTGCAGAACATCAGATGGTAGATGCAGAACACAACGCCTAACCACCCGTAGGTGAAGACGTAAACATGGGAAAAGAACAGAATTCATTCTGTTATTCAGCTAAAACTCCCAAGAAAATTTAGTAATAATAATTACAGAAACTATGCCAAAAGCATGGGAGAATAGCAAGGGGGGACTTAAAGGACAGGGAGAGAGGAAAACACTGAAAAATCAGTGTAACTAAATAATCAGAATGACAACAAAATGGCTGCTGCCTCGAAAATAGGTAACTTAACATAATTTCATTAAAAAATTTTTAAGTTACAGCCCTGATAATATTCTGTCACACATTTTTCCTCTCCTCCTTCTCTATCCTCCTTAGAATCACCATTTCACTAATATTTATGTGTCTGGCATCATTTAAACTGAGATTTACAAGCACAAAGATCAGTCAGATGTTAACTGATGAAGGGCCAAACTTAGAATGATTAATGGCGCCAATTTCGGAACGTCCTTGACACTGCGCATGCGCAGTAGAGGTGTAGTGTGGAGGGCCATTCAGGACATGTTTTCTTTGGTTTTAGATGCAAATTTTGGGGATTGGGGGGCAAAATTTGTGTTTGGCCCTATATTTTAAGAGTTAGCACCAGCTATGTCTGGGTCATTGGAACAGTATAAAAATATCGATAGCTCCCATCTAGAGGTCTCCCCAAACAAGCATACCAGGTTTCAAAGCAATCTGATCATAAATGTGCCCTGTAGGGTGTGCCAAAGGGAAATATTGAGGTCTGACTAAACTAAGTTCTGCGAACGTTGGTCGTGGCAACATTTTTTACCGGAAATTAAAGAAAATCGATAGCTCCCATCTAGAGGTCACCCTAAATAAGCATACCAGGTTTCAAAGCAATCAAATCATAAATGTGCCCTGTAGGGTGTGCCAAAGGGAAATATTGTGGTTTGACTAAACTGAGTTCTAAGAACGTTGGCCGCGGCAACATTTTTTGACGGAAATTGAAGAAAATCGATAGCTCCCATCTAGAGGTCACCCCAAACAAGCATACCAAGTTTCAAAGTAATCTGATCATAAATGCGACCTGTGAGGTGTGCCAAAGGAAATTGTGGACGTACGTACTAACGTATGTACGTACGTACGCCGACGGACGAGAAGTGATGGCAATAGCTCAGCTTGACTTTGTCAAGTTGAGCTAAAAATTTATTCAAATCAGAACTTTCATACAGAAGTTCTGTACAAAAGACTGATTGCACTAATTTTGGTACAAAATGGCTGCTGGTTGTCATCTTGAATTTTGGACCACACCCAAAAACACCCGTTCTCATCCCACGGTGATAACAAAGGTACCCAAGACGTTTCGTAAAGATCGGTTCATAAATACGGCCTCTAGCCTGAGACGTATAGAAGTTGTGTACAAAAAACTGATTAGACCTAATTTCGGTACAAAATGGCCACTGGCAGCCATCTTGAATTTTGGACCGCACTCCGAAACACTCGTTCTCATCCCAAGGTGATAGCAGAGGTGCCCAAGAAGTTTTGTGAAGATCGGTTGATAAATACAGCCTCTAGCCCGAGCAGTATTGACATGTGTACTTACTGTGTGTAAGTAGCACTGAAAAATTCAAAGTTCATCTAATTTGCATAATTTCTGCATGAGAAAAAACCTGTATTATATGTGATGTATCCCATGGTACTAAACATTCACACAAAAAATTATTCAAATCAGAGCTTTCATGTGGAAGTTCTGCGCAAAAATCTGATTGCCCCTAATTTTGAACAAAATGGCTGCCAGCGGCCATCTTGAATTTCGGACCGCACCCAAAAACACTCGTTCTTGCCCCACGGTGATACCAAAGGTACCCAAGAAGTTTCGTAAAGATCGGTTCATAAATGTGGCCTCTAGCCCGAGCCGTATTGGCATTTGCACTGACAGTGCTGAAAGTAACTCAAAATACATCAAAGTTTGTCTAATTTACACAATTTACGTACAAGAAAAGAACCTGTATTATATGTGATGTATCCCATGGTACTAAACATTCATACAAAAAATTATTCAAATCAGCACTTTCATATGGAAGTTCTGTGCAAAAAACAGATTTCTGCATCGTCGGTACAAATTGGCGGCTGGCAGCCATCTTGAATTTTGGACCAGACCCAAAAACACTCGTTCTCGTCCCACGGTCATAACAAAGGTACCCAAGAAGTTTCGTAAAGATCGGTTCATAAATACAGCCTCTAGCCCATGCCGTATTGAATTGCTGACGGACAGACTGGCCATGGCATAAGCTCAAATTTGGCTTCGCCAAAGTTGAGCTAAAAACTGAGTTAATCAAGAATTTTGTTTGCAAGTATTGTCTGTCTTTACATGTTAGGTAAAGGGTTAAAGCTTTCATATGGAGGATGTGCTTTATATTAACTTTAAAATGAAATTATCTAGTCTATAACGATTTGCCTTTAGTAAAATTTACCCAACGTAATGACCAAAACCGGCCAGCGCTATTCACAAAAATTACTATTCAATTTTTGTTATTTTTTGTCTCAAAAACATAGCTTATGACTCCACATTGGAAGAATCTCATTGAGCTCATTCTAATGAAGGGTCATAAGCTGAATTTTTGATGCAAAAAATGAAAAAACTTAGTTATTCAAGAATTTTATTTGCAAGTCTCATCTTCTTTCTGTTTTAGGTAAAGGGTTGAGGAGTCCAAAATTTTACTGATTGATCGCTTTCAACAAATAACATAGAATGATTTCGCTGTAAACAAAATGGCTGTATGTACAGCCACAAACTGCCCCCTTTATATATATCTGAAAAGGAGGAAATACTGTTAACTCATCGGCATATATGTAAATGTATATATGGTAATTATTAATGTTATATTAATTTGAGAACGTAAGAGTTAAAAAGCAATTTTTCTATTTTTGAAAGAAAATGACCAGCAGCAACCATTTTCAATGACCATCGAACACTAAAATGTCAAATCCTCTTCTTCTTGTCAATATATACAAAGGTATTAAGTTTCATAACATTTCATAAAAAGAAAACAAAAATCAAGAATACCGTTTAGTCGACAGAGTGTTTTAAATAGATTAATTGAACCTGTACAGCTTTCTTTAGTCTTCAAAATTTGACAAACAATTGACAAGGTTCCAAAAGAATAGCATTCAAATGATTTAACCCTTTACCCAACGTAACGGCCAAAACCGGCCAGCGCTATTCTCAAAAATCGCCAATTAATTTTCAAAATATTTTCATTTTTTGTCTCAAAAACATAGGTTATGACCCCTCGTTATGTCTCTATGTTCAGAATTCGATGCTAGTCGATCACCCGGCCTGGCATTCTGAAAAATGCAGGAGGGCAAAAAATCGCTCTCCTCAATCAGCTTAGGAGAGCAATTAGCTTTACACAGCATTTTAAGTATCCAGTTGATCAAACTCATTGAAACTGAAACCAACAGACTACATCAGTGATTTTATTAACTTTACTAAGGTAAAGCGAAATCTCTTAGACATCTAGATGTCTCACTCAACAACCAAACACACACTTGACAAGACCTGTGTGTGTACCCAGACCTGTTGTCCAAGAAAGTCATACGCCTACCACTACCACCTTCCCAAGGGGGGTTGAAGGTGGTAGTGGTAGGCGTATGACTTTCTTGGACAACAGGTCTGCTTGAATCTACAGTCACATCCTGGTGCAAGTGCTTCGCTTCAAGTGACAGGATAGTAGTAATGGTAGTATATTATAGTGCCAATATTCCTTGAATAATTACCCCTCAAACTGTGATGTCAGTTGTTGAACTTGAAACTGACAGAAAAAAAAATATTGCTGTGACCCGTTTTGCTTCAAATGATTGCAACTGTGTTTGGGTATGGTTGCAGCCATTACCTTTTACCACTAAACCACTTTCAAAATGAAATTACGTGATGTTATGTGACTTCGAAGTTAAATTACATTTTTGCTTTACAACAAAAATTTAATGTGAGCATAATACATGTAAGCTCAATCAACCCAGACCAAAATATTTAGGAGGGCAATTTTTCGCTCTCCTTAATTCTTTCAGGAGGGCAGTAAGGAGAGCTAAAAAATCGCTCTCCTGAAATTGCCAAGCCTGTTTAACACAAAAGAATATGCAAAATATGCCAATAGCAATGGCAAAAGAAGAGACACTAACATCATTAGCCTTCTTGGATGCATCGGGAATCTTAAAAGCTGAACAACGAAATGCAATCCATACTAGGCGAAAAGCCTGAAAATAAGCAGGCTGTCATCCTCAAAATGAGGTCCCCAGAGGGTGAATTTGGTGATGCTACCCTGCACAACAGGGTATCATCACTAAATTTACCCTTTGCAAACCTCAATCTGAATCAAGGTCTCAAACCTAAACAGAAAGTTGTACCCAGTGGATAAACTGGCCCACTGTATGGGATAGCATCAGCAAATTCACCAATTGGGGACCTCATTCTGTAAATGACAGATTGCTTATATTCGGGCTTGCTAGGCAAGCCATTTTTCGGGTGCTTTTATTCCATTCCAAAGTTTTCTTTGGAAAGGAATTATTAAAGTACATAGATCAGTCCACAGTAAATTGCTGAGTAGGTTAAATAGAAAACACTTTAGTGGAATACAACAGTAAACATGCACAAAATATTAAAAATGTTATTACCTGATAATCTTGGGGTTTTCGAGAAAGTTTTCCTCGTATCTTTCTTTTACCACCCCTCCTTTTCTTCTTTCGTGGTTTTGGTTTGCCAGTTGCTGGGTCAATTTCCGGTGGACCTTCAACTTCATCTTCTTCCTCCTCATCATCTCCTTCTTCTCCATCTCCTCCTCCTCCAACAACCTGACCACCACCTGTATAAAAAGCCTCCAGTTTTAAAAAAATGTTGATATCACAAATCATGAATTATAGTAATAACAGGGCAATTTCAAAGTGTTTTCACAAGAATCTGAATAAACCTTAAAAATAATCATAAACAACCCAATATTATTTATTTATTGTGTTTGATGTCATTTTCAACATTTATGGCTATATCATCACCACAACAAGTATGAAAGTGTCAATGACACTGTAGCTTAACTTGTCTGTGTGTTGTGTTGGATGAAAAGAATAATGTTCAATGTTTATGAAAGGATTATGAAATAAGACAAGAATGATGGGAATATGTTAATTTCTGTTCCCTATATGCTATGTTTTTAATAAAAATAATATGAGGTGTACACTGTACTAAAGGGCAAAGGGGTGGGTTAATATGACCTCACAGTTAATGTATGTGGCCCTCACAGTTAACGTATGTCAACAAACGATACCAAGTTACAGTGAAATTATTCCAAAACGAGTCATCCTATCAAGTTACATTGAAATCCCTTCATCCATGACAGTTGACCGATTACTACTAAAAGGGGATGTCCTCATCTCGACATTATACTGAGTCATTCTACTAAGTTACAATAAAATCCCTTCCCAAATACAACCTGTCGTCTGTACTAAAGTTTTTCGGGTTTTGGACTCGGGAAGCCATCATGGTTGAAAGATTGCGACCAAAAGGAGACATTTTCATCTGGGCATCATCTGGAGTGATCCTACGAAGTTACAATGAAATCTCTTCATAAATATGACCTGTAGACTGTGCTCAAGGTTTTCGGGCTTCAGGCTCGGGCAGCCATCATGGCTGAATGATCGCAACCAAAAAGGGAATTCTAATCTGGGCATCATCTGGAGTGATCCTACGAAGTTACAATGAAATCCCTTCATAAATATGACCTGTAGACTTTGCTCAAGGTTTTCGGGCTTTGGGCCACTGAATCCGTCACAGTTACAATGAAATCCCTTAATAAATATGACATGTAGACTGTGCTAAAGGTTTTCAGGCTTCAGGCCCCTGTAGCCATCATAGTTGCCCAATCACGACCAAAAGGGGACATCTGGGCATTATATGGAATCAACCTAACAAGTTACAATGAAATCCTTACATAAATACGACCTATAGACTATGCTAAAGGTTTTGGGGTTTTGGGATCAGGCAGCCATCAAGGCTGAATGATTGAGACCAAAAGGGGACGTTCTCATCTAGGCATTATTTGGAGTCATCCTAACAAGCTACAATGAAATCACTTCATAAATATGACCTGAAGACTGTGCTAAAGGTTTTCGGGCTTCGGGCCTCTGTAGCCGCCACAGTTGCCCAATCGTGTCCAAAAGGGGACATTCTCATCTAGACATTATATGAAGTCAACCTACCAAGTTACAATGAAATCCCTTCATAAATATGACTTGTAGACTGTGCTAAAGGTTTTCTGGGTTCGGGCTCGGGCAGCCATCATGGTCGAATGATCACAACCAAAAGGAGAATTCTCATCTGGGCATCATCTGGAGTGATCCTATGAAGTTACAATGAAATCCCTTCATAAATATGACCTGTAGACTGTGCTCAAGGTTTTTGGGCTTCGGGCACCTGTAGCCGTCATAGTTGACCAATCACGACCAAAAGGGGATGTCATCATCTAGGCATTATATGGGGTCAACCCAATAAGTTACATGTGAAATCCTTACATAAATACTACCTATAGGCTATGCTAAAGGTTTTTGGGCTCGGGCAGCCATCAAGGCTGAATCAGGAACCAGCCATGAGGGCGACTAGAGCAATTATGCTCCAAGTCACCTAGAAAAATAGTCGGGGCAATTACAAGTCGCCCTCTAAAAATTGGCCAAAATGAGGAAAGGCTGAACTGAGTGGTCCGAGGTTTTCATAACGATTATTTTCAAAAATCGAATGTGCTTGAGTGTGATAAATGGGCATTTTCATTCGTCAAATAAGCGACCATTTATTTGAAATCACACGGCTATCAATTGGCATTATCACTTTTGGCGGATTTTTTATTTCTATTTTGTTCCGATTCAGTCAGAGCTTCCAGTGTCGAAACGAAAATAGGTGACTTTCGCGACTCAACAAAATAACCCAGTTTGAAAGTAGGTTACCTCTCTTAGGATGCCGAAAATGTATACACAACAGATGTATTTTCTAACATTGTATTTTTATTTCATTTTGCTGATTACTGTTAACTGTGTTGGGTCGTCTATTCCCAGAGAAATAAATGTAATTGAAACACATGAAAAAAGCTTTAGTGATGTCAAGAAAAGCTTTGTACAGGGCACAAGTGTGCATGTGAAGGATCTTGAAAAAGGGTCCTCCTAAATACCGGAATGACACAAAATGTTGCAGAATGACACCGGAATGGCATAAAAACGATGTGGAATGACATTTACTTTACAAAATACTCAACCCCAGTATGTATTTTGTTTATTAACTAACAAAGTACCTCCCAAGCAACCTTCTTACATCTGGTTCTGTTCACACTTTCAGACTTGGGAAATTATTAGCTTAGTAGACTTTGGTGAAAGGCAAGCACAGGAGGGTGCTGGTGGGATTGGCATGAAGAAGAGGGGAGGGGTTATGAAGGAGATGGTAGCTGTGGGGGATTTTCAGTCAATAATTACTTTGTGATTTTTTAACCTGGCATAGATGCATCATAGACAACTGGACCTGGATTAATCGGACATTAATGGAGGACCACAAGCTGAAAATATGAAGGGGCGGCACTTGCCTATGAAGTCTCCCTACTTGACTCGGCAGTCTCCCCATTTTTTCTGGAGGGAGACCTGAAGTCTCCCTAAAATTCCCTCCTAGGCTGGTCCCTGGGCTGAATGATCGCGACCAAAAGGGGACGTTCTTATCTAGACATTATTTGGAGTCATCCTACCAAGTTACAATGAAATCCCTTAATAAATATGACATGTAGACTGTGCTAAAGGTTTTCAGGCTTCAGGCCCCTGTAGCCATCATAGTTGCCCAATCACGTCCAAAAGGGGACGTTCTCATCTAGACGTTATATAAAGTGAACCTACCAAGTTACAATGAAATCCCTCCATAAATATGACCTGTAGACTGTGCTAAAAGTTTTCGGGTTTGGTTGACAGATCGCGACCAAATGGGTAAGTTCTCATCTAGACATCATCCGGAGTCATCCTACCAAGTTAGAATGAAATCCCTCCATATTAAATATGACCTGCAGACTGCACTAAAAGTTTTTGGGTTTCGGGCTTGGGCAGCCATCACGGTTGACAGATCATGACCAAAAGGGGACATTCTCATCTAGGCATTATACAGAGGCATCCTACAATGAAATCCCTTCATAAATACGACCTATAGACTGTGCTAATGGTTTTTTGGTTTTGGGCTCATGCCGCAATAAGGGGATGTTCTCATCTAGACATGATCCCAAACCTGCATATGAAATTTCGTGATGATCAGACAAGAACTACGGGGTGTAACCTGTGCTAAAGGAAAATGTGAACAGACTCACAGACTAACAGACTTCTGCACGGGTGATGGCAATAGCTTATCATGACTTTGTCAAGTTAAGCTAATAAAGATATTAGTCTATCATTTATACTTCTGCTGCCAACTTAGAGGACTTCAACACAGGCAATGGTCACCAGCCTAAATTTAGCAGTAAAACAGAACAGAACTTGTGTACCATAGCAAACAAGAAAAAAAAACAATTGGAAGCATTGTATATCCCCTTCCTGCATGAACACAGATAGCATACGGTGCTCATTAAGTGTTAACATTACTCAAGATGACATGTCTGCTTGATAAGAGCCAGGGACGTTATGGGATTTACACTGTGGTTGCGGTTTCAGTTTTTTAAATAAAAAAACCTTGGTTGTGGTTTTGATTGTCCATAAGCATAGAGAAACAATCTGTATATACCTATCAGATCGGCCTTATAATTACATCTTCAACTAACAACTAGCAAGGCATCTTCTGTTGATTGTATCGGTTGAATAAATAATTGTAACATATCTATGCCAGTAATGTTGTAAATGTCAGGCCAAACCTCCCCCTCCCCCCAAACTGTGTTTAGGATAACCTGCTGTGAATTTGAAACCGATTTTGATGTTCAAGCTTTCAAAATTACATGTAGAAATAAATATGTCGGACAGTATAAATGAAGGAAACGACATTTGATAAACTGATGAACATTTTACAATGTTTCAGCTTTGGTGTTGACAGGTCATGAATATTAATATCATGTTGAGTTTAATGTATTGATACTGAAAGCCTAAAATGTCATACATGCAAGTTTTGTTTTTTAATTCCATTCAAACGTAAACAGACATTATTTGATGGTGGCCAGCAGATTTGTGGATATTGCGTTTGTTATAAAGGAAATTATGTGGTCATTCTGGTAATTCAATATTATGTGCAGTAGCTTAACCCTTTACCCAACTCAGACGATATCAAAATTTATTATTTTAAATATCATTTTTTCAAACTTTTCAAAAAAATTCAAGAAAACCATATCAAGTGACCCCTCGTTGGAACGAGCTCGACGAGCTCGTTCCAACGAGGGGTCACATGATATGGTTTTGTTGAAATTGTTTGAAAAATAATATTTTTTCAACTGCTGAATTTACATATTACGCGGGCAGATGCGGCCGATTCGTTGGGTAAAGGGTTAAAATGCGCTGGAATTTTAAAACCTAATTTGCCAGTGTTTATTGGAGTGCAGTTGCGATTTTCGGTAGTCTCTCAATATCGATCTTGACCTGTGGTTGCAGTTAACCTCCAGCTCTACTGCTTGAACAAAAACATATGCAGACTAACTCAACTGAACTCCCCCTGTATACTCTTTCAACATGGATAATATAAAAATTATTCAATTTTCTGGTGCAATTCAATAAAAATTATTCCCATGGACAAAAAAAAAAACAATGCAAAAGGTTCATAGGGCCAGTTTAACAAGGGGCATAACTGTGGCAAGATGTCTGGAAAAAACACGCAATATGCTTTCCCCCATACTGGTCTATTAAAAGACTTCAAAATGTGCCAACTGATGCTTGAGTAACAAGGCAAAACTTTCATATGAAACTTTTCCAAGTGTAACAAGGACCATAACGCTGATGTGTATGTATGTATAAAACCTGCAAAAGTTTGTAACCCTTCCCTCCATGCTGGTCAGTCACCATACCGCAAGACATAAAAATCCAACAACTGATGCTTGAGTTTTTGTGCAAAATGTTAGTACAGAAAGTTTTCTAAGTATATCAAGGGCCATAATTCTAGAACATAGGCATGGATGAAAACTACAATACTTGGATGTCCTTTCAACAATGGTGGTTTTTCACCATACCAAAGGACCTCCAAATCTGCCCACCAATGATTGAGCTTGTATGCAAAGTTTTTGCATGAAAAGTTTTCTAAGTGTAACAAGGGTCATAACTTTGCAATATGTGGACCCCTTTTCCACTATGCTGGTGTCTCACCCTACCAAAGGACATCAAAATCAGACAACCAATGCTTGAATTATAATGCAAAATATTTTTTATGGAATAACGAATGTATGGACAGATGGAGCCCTCAACTATATGCCTACTGAAACCTACTATGGAGGTCAGGGACATAACAAGAACATTACTCCACTCTCTGTGGCTACCAGGCAGATATAACAGAAATTGCATTATTATGGGGATTTCCATCTCAGACAATATTTATCAAGTCCTATTTTACCAGTAAAACACAACTTGCTCAGCACAGAGAAGTAGCACTGTGCAATTTCAGACCTGGAAACAAAGGGCTTTAATTGTAACCCACTGGCAGGGTATGCAATATAGCATGCTCGTAACCCAAAAGGAAAGGGGTGTTGCGGTGCTTCTTCGCCCTCTCTGTTTTTACTATGCTAGTCATGCTTTTTTAATGTCTTGATGGGATTGCCGCCTGAAAAATATCAACAACTAATGTGCGATCTCGTCGAAGCGAGATCGCACGTTACCTGTTGCTATTTTTTTGGGGCAGAATTTTTTTAAGATGGTAATTTAATAAACTTATGTTGTATTACTTTGTTGTAACCTGTCGGAACCTTCCATAACCAGCAGTTCGTTCACGTAATTTACAACTGACATAACCTACACGTAACCTAAACGGTTGTTCGCAAGTTATTTCCAGGTTTGAATTTCCCAGGGTACCCAAAGGCAACCCAATCAAATAATCAGCCAGACCAATGACATGAAGAAAAAAAAATTTTTCAAAGTTTTTCAATTTTCTTTCAAAGTATATCTCATACTCTTTATTTAGCAGCCTAGATTGGCTTGTAGTGTGGTGGTGGTACTGATCAAGCCAAAGAAATAAGTAATCTGTCATTCACAGAATGAGGTCCCCTGGGGGTGAATTTGCTGATGCTATCCCATACAGCGGGCCAATTTATCCTCTGGGTACCTCTTTCTCTTAAGTCCTGAGACCTTGATTCAGACTGAAGTTCACAGAGGGTAGCATCACCAAATTCACCCTCTGGAGACCTCATTCTGCAGATGATAGTCTGCTTATTTTCAGGCTTGGTGCCAACACGATGTGACCCTGGCTGTTAAAAGTATCATTGAACCCAACTAATATGGTGAAATGAGTTTCTGATAGAATAAAAAAGGCTGCTCTGCAACATGTCCCCTAAAAAGAAAGTGTGCAATTCAAGGTATTAATGTTTGATTGCATAAAAAAATTGAATTTTTGAAAGTCAAACTAGAGTGACGTCATGCATGCAGCCTGACTGTTCCAGCAATGGCAATGCTTAGACACAAAATAGTCGGAGCCATTTTTTGTTAACTGTTTACCTAACGATGCACTCATGATATACAAAATTTGCTATTCAAATTTCAGTTTTTCATTTCTCTACTTCAAAACATACCTCATGACCTATTAATGGAACAAACTTGATGAGCTTGTTCCAATAAGGACTAATAAGCCATGGTTAGAAGTAAAAAATGAAAAAATCTGATGTTTCAGGAAAATAATTTGTACTGTTGGCTTCAACTTGTGTTAGGTAAAGGATTAAAGATGCAGTACAAAAAGCAATGTTGTGCTATATGAGTCAATTTTCTTTTTTGCATGTAATAACTCCCAATCCTTCAAAATGCATTTTGGGAATAATTCGGAGGGGGTGGGGGTGGGGGTGGGGAAGGGTGGGGGTGGGGTGGGGAGGGGTTGGAGGCAGAGGAGGGGGGTGGGGTTGTGGGTAGTTGTGGAACCTATATTCAAACCTGGACTGTATTACTAGCTGGAAAATACACATATCAACAGATGGATGGACCGACAGATGGATGAACGAAAGTCATGACTATAGCCCTGACTATAAACAGTCAGGATAAAAATGCATTTTGTACCAAAGAAAAAATATTGCATGAATGGCACTGGGTGAGGAGGAGGTGGGGGTGGGGTTGGAGAGTGGGTGTGTGGAAGAGTGGGGGTGTGTTAGGGGAGTCCATTTTTTTTTCCACATGTGGTCAGTCGAAATCCTTCAGAATGCATTTTGAGCAGAGAAAAAAAATACCTAACTGGCACCATGGGGGAGGGGGTTGGGATGGGGGTAGGGGGCGGTAGTAGGGGGTGGGGGTGGTTGGTGGTGTTTGTCTGGCTTTTTAACCACAAACTTTACGCGAGTTTACGTAAGTTTAAAAAAAGGTTTGGCATGTAGTGACTGTAAATAGTTCAAAATGCATATTGGAGGAAATAAAAAAATGCCCTATTGTCCCCACCCCCCCCACCCCCCACGGGGGGGGGGGGGGGGGGGTTGGAGGGGGTTTGTAACATAAGTTTAAAAAAAGGTTCCGCATCTGGTGACTGTAAATAGTTCAAAATGCATATTGGAGAAAAGAAGGGGAAAAAAAGCCTAATTGGGGAGGGGTGGTGTTTGGGTTTTTAACCACAAACTTTAACCAGAACTGTATCAAAGCATTTTTGATGAAAGAAAAAGAAAGGGTCTAATTGCCCCCCCCCCCCTCCCACCACTCCCCTCCCCCCACCCCCAAAAAGCTAAAGGGTTAAATTAATGCCAATATTATTTGAAACTACCGTGTACAGCTTCAGTAGAGCTTGCCCAAAATGAAAAAAAGAAATGATGTAACAGAGTGAATGGAGAATGAGAAGGTAGAACCTGAAAAGCAGAACTTTAAGCCAAAACTTTAAGCTGGGAATACTAAGTAAAATTGATTGGCAAAAAAGGGTTAAATATTTCCTAAAACCGATAAAAGAAATCATTGATGTAAATGGAATCCTTAAGTTGTATTGACCCTGCAAGAATTAGAGTAAGAAAGTTTGTGGCAAAGTCTAATTTCAAATACAAAGAAAGTAAGTCTGAAAACATGTTTAAAAGAGTTTAAATCATGCCGATTTTAATGAAAATCACTGTAGAAATTTTCAGTAGATAGTAGACATTGTCCCAAATAAGAAACAGTGACATTCCACTAAACTGTTTGAAGAATTAAAGGTGTAATTTTAACCCCCCCCCCCCCCAAAAAAAAATTTAACCTGGAAGTTGTAAGTTAAATTGCCATACAAAAAAGGGTTAAATATTTCCCAAAATAACCTGAAACATAAAAAAATAAAAACAAAATGAGAATGATACAATCAATAGTAATATCACTTTAAAAGAAAAAAAAAACAAAAGAATTTAAGGTTGACTAAAAAACTTTAACCACAAACTTTAACCAGAACTCCAAATGTTAACAGACAGACAGAAGAAAGTCATGACTAAACAGGAGAAAAAAAAACGAGAAACACTTGAACCTTCAGTAAAAAAACTTGAACCATAAACTTTAACCAAACTCTAAATGTTAACAGACGGACAGATGGACAGATGGACAAAAGTCATGACTATAGCCTTCACTGTAAACAGTCGGGCTAAAAAGGGACATAACTCAGACAAAAATGTCGGACCAAACCCTGATTTTAACTTGACATGTATTTTATGTTGATACGCCTACATACCAAATTTTATATGATTCGGTCAACAACTAAAATTATCATCAGGAAACCAAAATGAAAGTGTCAATGACACTGTAGCGCAACTTGTGTAGGACATGTACATATATAGTATGTGACACAACAATGACACCCATCTAGGTAATGACCTGATAACAAAGGTACAAGTAAAGTATTGTAAAGGTCTGTACATAAATACTGACCATAGCCTGTAACAAATGTACAGGTAAAGTATTGTAAAGGTGGGTGACAGTTAGATGCTAAACTAGAAAAGAAATCTCCATGAGATTAATGTTACAATGGGGATCCTTGTATGGTGCACAATAAGCCAAATGTTAGCAATCGTTTTGGCCTATTTGATTCAAACCCTTCGAAAGTTGATTCATACTAATTAATAAATATTTCTCCAGTCCTTCTTAAAATATAGGTATTAGAATTTTTTATCTATAGCTCATATCGTTCCCCCGGGTGAGG
This sequence comes from Pictodentalium vernedei, assembly GCA_031216915.1. Taxonomy (NCBI): domain Eukaryota; kingdom Metazoa; phylum Mollusca; class Scaphopoda; order Dentaliida; family Dentaliidae; genus Pictodentalium; species Pictodentalium vernedei. Next base: position 746,446,691 of record CM062295.1, read on the forward strand.
AGGTTTTATTTTTCTCATTGGAAACAGAAAATTGGGTTGTGCTAATAATGCTTACCCTCCCCAAACAACACCAAATATACACAGGAACTTGGCTTCAACACATTTGAAGAAAGACATCATAAAAAATTTTATTCAAATCAGAACTTTCATATAGAAGTTCTGTACAATGAAAGAGCCAATGACACTGCAGCTTGTGTGTTGCGTTTGATGAAAATGATAATGTTCAATGTTTATGAAAGGATTATGAAATAAGACAAGAATTGTGATAATTGGAAATATGTTCATTTCTGTTCCCTGTATGCTATGTTTTTGATAAAAATAATATGAGGTGTACACTGTACTAAAGAGCTGAAGGGTGGGTTAATATGACCTCACAGTTAATGTATGTGGCCCTCACAGTTAACGTATATCAACGAAAGTTACCAAGTTACAGTGAAATTATTCCAAAACGAGTCATCCTATCAAGTTACATTGAAATCCATTCATAAATATGGCCTGTAGACTGTGCTAAAGGTTTTCGGGCTCCTGTAGCCGTCAGTTTCCCAATTGCGTTCAAAGGGAAGGTTCTCATCTAGACATTATATGACGTCAACCTACCAAGTTACAATGAAATCCCTTCATAAATATGACCTGCAGACTGTGCTAAAGGTTTTTGGGCTTTGGGCTCGGGCAGCCATCATGGTTGAATGATCGCAACCAAAAGGGGACATTCTCATATGAGCATCATCTGGAGTGATCCTACGAAGTTACAATGAAATCCCTTCATAAATATGACATGTAGACTATGCTCAAGGTTTTCTGGCTTCAGGCTCATGAATCTCTCTTAGTTGACCAATCATGACCAAAAGGGGATGTCATCATCTAGGCATTATATGGAGTCAACCTAACAGGTTACAATGAAATCCTTCCATAAATACGACCTACAGACTATGCTAAAGGTTTTGGAGTTTTGGGCTCGGACAGTCATCAAGGCTGAATGATCGCGACCAAAAGGGGACGTTCTCATCTAGACATTATTTGGAGTCATCCTACCAAGGTACAATGAAATCCCTGTATAAATATCACCTGTAGACTGTGCTAAAGCTTTTCGAGCTTCAGGCCCCTGAAGCCATCACAGTTGCCTAATGGTGTCCAAAAAGGGGCTGTTCTCAACTAGACATTATATGAAGTCAACCTACCAAGTTACAATGAAATCCCTTCATAAATATGAACTGAAGACTGTGCTAAAGGTTTTCGGGCTTTGGGCTCGGGCAGCCATCATGGTTGAATGATCGCAACCAAAAGGGGACATTCTCATCTGGGCATCATCATCTGGAGTGATCCTACAAAGTTAAATGAAATCCCTTCATAAATATGATGTGTAGACTGTGCTCAAGATTTTCGGGCTTCGGGCACCTGTAGCCATCACAATTGACCAATCACGACCAAAAGGGGATGTCATCATCTAGGCATTATATGGAGTCAACCTAACAAGTTACAATGAAATCTTTCCATAAATACAACCTACAGACTTTGCTAAAGGTTTTTGGGCTCGGGCAGCCATCAAGGCTGAATGATCGCGACCAAAAGGGGACGTTCTCATCTAGACATTATTTGGAGTCATCCTACCAAGTTACAATAAAATCCCTCCATAATTATGACCTGTAGACTGTTCTAAAGGTTTTCGGGCTTCAGGCCCCTGTAGCTGTCACAGATGCCCAATCGTGTCCAAAAGGGGAGGTTCTCATCTAGACATTATATGAAGTCAAACCTACCAAGTTACAATGAAATCCCTTCATAAATACGACCTGTAGACTGTGCTAAAGGTATTCAGGCTTCGGGCTCGGGCAGCTATAATGGCTGAATGATCGCAACCAAAAGGGGACATTTTCATCTGAGCATCATCTGGAGTGATCCTACAAAGTTACACTGAAATCCCTTCATAAATATGACCTGCAGACTGTGCTCAAGATTTTCGGGCTCTGGGCACCTGTAGCCATCACAGTTGACCAATCATGACCAAAAGGGGATGTCATCATCTAGGCATTATATGGAGTCAACCTAACAAGTTACAATGAAATCCTTCCATAAATACGACCTATAGACTATGCTAAAGGTCTTTGGGCTCGGGCAGCCATAAAGCTGAATGATCGCGACCATAAGAGGATGTTCTCATCTAGAGATTATTTGGAGTGATAATACCAAGCTACAATGAAATCCCTTCATAATTATGACCTGTAGACTGTTCTAAATGTTTTCTAAAGGTTTTCTGATAATTAAATCAGAACCTTCATATTGAAGTTCTGTACAAAAAACTGACTGTACCTAATTTCAGTACAAAATGCCGCTGGCAACCATCTTGAATTTTGGACCACACCCCAAAATACTTGTTCTCGTCCCAAGGTGATAACAAAGGTACCCAAGCAGTTTCGTGAAGATTGGTTCATAAATACAGCCCCTAACCTGAGCCCTCTTGACATGTGTACTTACTGTGTATAAGTAACACTGAATAAATCAAAGTTCATCTATGTTGCATTGTGTGAGACATGTACATGTATAGTATGTAGCACAGCAATGACACACATCTAGGTAATGACCTGATAACAAAGGTATATGTGAAGTATTGTAAAGGTGGGTGACAGTTAGATGTCTCTGGCCAGAGCCGTATTGAAATGTGCACTTACTGTGTACAAGTAGCACTGAATAAATCAAAGTTTGTCTAATTGGCCATTGGCGGCCATCTTGAAATTCCGGACTGCACCTAAAAAAACTTGTTCTCTTCCCAAGGTGATAACAAAGGTACCCAAGAAGTTTTGTGAAGATCGGTTCATATGTACAGCCTCTAGCCCGAGTCATATTGACATGTGTACTGTGTATAAGTTGCACTGAATAAATCAAGGTTCATCTAATTTGCATAACTTATGCACGAGAAGAGAAAAAAAACTGTATTATATTTGATGTATTCCATGTTACTAAACATTCATTCAAAAATTTATTCAAATCAGAACTTTCATACAGAAGTTGTGTGCAAACAAGAGGCCCCAGAAGGCCTGAGGCACACACCTGACATGGTAGACTACATATCAACCCAGAGAATTGATTACAACAACTTGCATCTGCTCCTCATAAGAAAAGCTTATACCAAATATCCAAAGATTCTGACCAGTGGATCTAAAAAAAAAAGATTTTTAAAGAATATTCCTCATATTGAACTAAGTTATAATTCGAGCCCATATATGAACCCAGGGACTTGGATTTAACAAACTTGAATCCCCCCTCCCCCCCACGCCCAAGGATGCTGCACACCAAATATCAAAACATCCCGGCTGCTGAATCTGAAGGTTTTTAAAGAAACATTCCTCATATTGACTAAGTTATAATTCGGGCTCCCATAGGGAGCCCAAATATGGACCCAGGAACTTGCCTTTAACAAACTTGAATCTCACCCCCCACCCCACCCCAAGGATGCTACACACCACATGTCAAAACATTCCGACTGATGGATCTGAAGAAGAAGATTTTTTAAGAAAATTCCTCATTTCGAACTAAGTTACAATTCAAGCTCCCACAGTGAGCCCAAATATGGACCCAGGAACTTGGCTTTAACAAACTTGAATCTCCCCCCCACCCCACCCCACCCCAAGGATGCTACACACCACATATCAAAACATGCCGACTGCTGGATCTGAAGAAGAAGATTTTTGAAGAAAATTCCTCATTTCGAACTAAGTTAAAATTCAAGCTCCCACAGTGAGCCCAAATATGGACATAGGGACATGGCTTGAACAAACTTGAATCTCACCCCCCTAAGGATGCTGCATACCATATATCAAAACATTCCGACTGCTGGATCTGAAGAAGAAGATTTTTAAAGAAAATTCATTTTGAACTAAGTTATAATTCGGGCTACCACAGTGAGCCCAAATATGAACCCAGGGACTTGGCTTGAACAAACTTGAATCTCCCCTCCTAAGCATGCTGCATACCCAATATCAAAAGATTCTGCCTGCTGGATCTTGAGACGAAGATTTTCAAAGAAATTTGCCTGAAATGCACTAAGTTCAAATTTGGGCTCCTATACTGAGCCCAAATAAGAACCCAGGGGCCAATTTGAACAAACTTGAATCAGATCCACCCCACAATGTTGCATACCAAATATCAAAAGATTCTGCCTACTGGATCTGGAGAAGAAGATTTTTAAAGAAATTTGCCTGAAATGCACTAAGTTCGAATTCGAGCCTCTATAGTGAGCCCAAATATGAATTTAGGGAGCCGATTTGAACAAACTTGAATCAGATCCACCCCACAATGTTGCATACCAAATATTAAAAGATTCTGCTACCACAGCTGGCCCAAATATTAACCTATGGAGCCGATTTGAACAAACTTGAATCTGACCCCCCTAGAGATGTTGTATACCAAATATGAAAGCATTCTGACTGGTGGATATAAAGAAGATTTTTGAAGAAATCCCCTCATATTGTACCAAGTTAAATTTCAGGTTCCCATATGGAGCCCAAATATTAACCCAGGCACTCGAATTGAACAAACTGGAATCTGCCCCCCCCCCCCCTCCCCCCTAGAGATGTTGTATACCAAATATGAAAGCATTCCGACTGGTGGATCTGAAGAAGAAGATCTTTAAAGAAATTTCCTCATATCGCACTAAGTAAAAATTTGGGCTACCATAGCGAGCTCAAATATATACCTAGGGATCTGATTTGAACAAACTTGAATCTGACCCTCCCTCCCCTAGAGATGTTGCATACCAAACAAGAAAGCATTCTGACTGGAGGATCTGAAGAAGATTTTTTAAAATTATCCCCCATATTGAACAAAGTTAAAATTTGGGCTTAACCTAGGGACTTGGTTTGAACAATCTTGAATCTGACCCTCATAACAATGATGTATATCAAACATTAAAAGATTCTGACAGGTGGTTCTGAAGAAGAAGACTTTTAAAGAATATTCCTCATATTACCCTATGTAAAAAATTTGGGCTCCTGTATTTAGCCCAAATATGAACCAATGGACTTTATTTTAACAAAATTGTATCTGACCCCCCCTATGAATGCTGTATACCGAATATCAAAAAATTTCTGATGATTGGTTCTGGAGGAAAGATTTTTTAAAATTTTTGCAAATATGCTGACTCAGCATTTTTTCAATGCCCATCACAGAACACCCTAACACAACCGATGGCAATTTTTTTTTACCATTCAGTTCTACTGGTCCTAAGGATACTTCATACCAAATAACAGCTCTCTGTTCTGTGTGGTTTGGGAAATATGGGCATTTGAAAATATTTCTAATATTTCCAGGGTTCTCATGGGGATACAGGAATTTTTTTTTGCACGAGTCAAGTACTTATGACCCAATAATACCACATACTAAATTTGGTTCAAACCGGACCATCGGTTCAGAAAATAGAAATTTTGGGCGGGGCCAAAAAATCTCACCCCTCCAATTACAAAGCTAAATATTGCTTCACGAACTTCTGAATAAATCAAAGTTCATCCAATTTGTAGAATTTCTGCACGAGAAAAAAACCTGTATTATATGTGATGTATTCCATGTTACTAAACATTCATACAAAAATTTATTCAAATCAGAACTTTCATACAGAAGTTCTGTACAAAAAACTGATTGCACTGATTGCACTAATTTTGGTACACAATGGCTGCTGGTGGCCATCTTGAGTTTCAGACCGCACCCAAAAACACTTCTTCTCGCCCCATGGTGATAACAAAGGTACTCAAGAAGTTTTGTAAAGATCGGTTCATAAATATGGCCTCTAGCCCAAGCCTTATTGAATTGTTGAAGGACAGACGGACGACGGGCCAAGGCATAACCTCAAATTTGACTTATGTCAAAGTTGAGCTAAAAAGATTTTAAAGCACAGATGTCAGTTCATTGTTGCTGACTTTATTTATTTATTTATTGGTGTTTGAGGTCACATACTTATGCACAATGGCTAATCATGACAGTGACAGATTTACGGGTGGAGGAAACCGGAGTACCCGGAGAGAACCACCGAGTATTGACGAGCAACTGTCAGCTCCTCAACATTCTCTGTTCAAGCTCTGCTCAAGCAGGGCTACAGCGGTTGAAGACATGTGCACCATCAAAGTGCAGAACACCTTAGTACACGGCGTCATCATGCCCCCATGTAGGCAACTGGGATAAAGTGTCTTGCCCAAGGACACAACGTGGGTCGTCCCGGACGGGGATCGAACTCGGGACCTCTAGCATAGAAGCCAAACAAAAATGATGTTTGCGCCAATTCCGGTAACTTCCTGACAGCTGCGCATGTGCGGAGAGTAAAAGTATGGAGGACAAGATAGGACTTTTAATTTTCGGTTTTGCAAGCAAATTTTTGGGATTGGGGGTTCAAAATTTGTGTTTGGCCCTTGATAACTTTGAGTTTGCACCAGCTAGTCTGGGCCATTGGTTTACAGTATAAAAATACATAGGTTATGACCCCTCTTTGAAATGAGCTCATTGAGGTAAAGGGTTAATACAGTTAATCTAATTAAGAGTGTGGGTGGGGGAAAAAGTCTGTTAAGTGAATTGTTTTGGGGTTTTTTTTGCATAACATCACTCAAACCCCTTCAAAACTCATTATGAAGCAAAAAAAAAAAATCCCCCAGTTGACCTGGTGGATCTGAAGGAGATTTTTAAAGGAATTTCCCCATATTAAAATATAGGATGCCATAGGGAGCACAAATATGAACCCAGGGACTTGATTTAAATAAACTGGAATCTGCCCACAAAGGATACTGCAAACCAACAATCCACAGATTCTGACTGGAAGATCTGAAATAGGTTTTTAAAGAATACACCTCACTCATATTGCACGAAGTTAAAATTCAGGCTCCCACAAGGTGCTCAAATATGACCCCAGGGTCAAGATTTACTTAAAATTGAATCTGAACCTGCTGGGATACTGTATATCAAAACATTCGGAATGGTAGATCTGAAAAAGAAGATTTTTAAAAAATATTCCTTATATTGCACTAAGTTAAAGTTCTGAGTTCACAAAGGGAGCAAAAATGAAAAAATTTATAGTAATTTATATATTTTTATATATTTTTTATACTTACCAATGACCTAGACTTAGCTGGTGCTAACACAAAAATATCTAAGGCCAAACACAAATTTTGCCCCCAATCCCCAAAATTTGCATGCAAAACCGAAAATTAGAAGTCCTATCTGGCTCTCCATACATATAAGTATAAAAAATATATAAATTACTATAACTATAAATTACTATAAATTTTTTCATATTTTTTTACTGCAACCAATGACCCACACTTAGCTGAATTGTAAAAAGGCAGAGGGCCTAGAACTTCCGAAATAGTAGATCAACATAGATCAAATCCTTCAATCCATAATGAAGAAATTAGAATTTACATGCATACCTCTTAATACCATAATAGAAGAGACATATCCTAATATGGATCCCAATTATGTAAATCCTAAATCTAAGCATAAAATAATGATGATTTTGGTAAATAACATTATCCGCTACAAATATGCACTGCAGACGCCGTATATAGGTACGATGAAATCAATGAGGAATCAAATATAACATATACATACAAAATCGAGATAAGATGAACAATCTCTGCAGAGAAAACACGCTTCAAGGTCATTCACAGGAGGCCTCTGTAATATTAAATTCGGTAAAAACACTCTCCAACCTGTACTATTTGGTATCTACAACTATAAACACGTGAGAATATGCGATTTGAGAACCGACAAAATAGAGACCAGGATCTAGAAATGGAGGTAGGTATGATTAACTGGCTCCAGCATAGACCACCCTCGAAATATATAATAATTTCAAGGTCCACCAAAGAGATAGCATAATCACACATTGTGCGAGTGCATAAAAATCCAGCCTATTAATCATCTAAAAACCGCTAAATGGCTATGCCATAACCTATGAGCTCCAATTGCGGCCATTATGATGATAAAATAAGTGCCTGTATATTAGAAATCAGAAAATAAATACCGGAAACAAATGCAACAGAACTGCATATATGCCTAAGAGGGCGCCATCCAACACGACCCAGACGCAAAGTATGTATGTATCAAAATATATATATGCCACAGTGTGAGTGTGTGTGTGTGTGGGGGAGGGGGGGGGGGGGTGATGAGGGAATTCGAATATATGTCGAAACCTCCTCACCCACATTACTTAATCATTGCTGGTGCAGACAGCAATAATATAGTGACCATAAAGCTCTTTCACGTCTGAAATACTCTGTAATGTCACTGAGAGCGGAGAATGATGTGAAGAATAAAAACTTCCCTTAAAGAAGAAAACCCTCTCATGGGGAAGCTTCTGGCGAATGCTCAATAGCAGACCCCATAACCTCAATGAAATCAATAGAAACAAACGAATTGAATGATACACATATCCTATCATTCATTCCCATGAAAACGGCTGAGCGTCAATGTATGCACTCTAAAGCCTTATACTAGCGACACAAATAATGGAAACTATTATTCCCATGTGCCAAAAACTTAACTATCCTGAAGAGATCCCACATAAGATCATGTAATAGCCAAAGAGTTAGAATAAGCGCAAGATGTAGCCAGCACTTACTTATGCACTGAAATCTTAAGCACTGACTGCTAATTGGAAGATAAACTAACCCTAGCAGTATGAATAGCTAACTGACTTATTTAACAATAGGAAGAACATAAACATCCCTTCTATTGGAAAATAATGACAAAAGAAGTGTTACTTCTCTTCTGATAAACTCTGATCTGCATCTACATATACATGAACAGAAAAAAATTCAATGATGTGACGTAAACAATGAGACATCATTGAATATGTGATTTCCAATAACCGAGGGTCCCAAGATCCCTGCATAGGAAGACCCTCGGACTCAGGATTTTAACTCAATACATGAACTCACGTCCAAAATAATTGAGAAAACCGTAATATATGCCCAAACTTGACCTTATGTTAAAAGATTCTCTAAAACAAAACAGGTCTAGAGGGAAAAACGTCTACCACTCCAGTTAATAACTGGAGTAGACGTGTGTTAGCCACCCATTGAAATAACATTCCAAGCCGCTCCACACAACTCCATCCGGCGCATAAAACTTTCGCTGTTAATGCGTCAGATAACAGATAAAAGCGAGCCAAACAGCTGGTTAATTCGCTCTGTGAAACAACAGATGAACCAGCCAAATGAATAGTGGGATACGTGTAGCCTATCATAAATCCCATGAGACAGTATCTAATTCACAAAACAAGTGATCTAAAGAACTATACTCGCTACAATTGCCGAATGTTCGCTTTTCGACTGAAAGATAATCATAAATAACCTAATTATCCACTTCCAGTCAAAATTGGTCGGACCAAGCTCTATAAGAGCCTCGAACCACCGGCTCAGAGGAGTCTGATCAGTAACTCAGACAGACGAGAAACCCCTATCCAAGTGGCTGTATAGACAATCCTAAAGAAATAAATATAGGAGAGATACCTATACCTTCGCTATGAGCCCTTATAGACAAATTGAGTCTAGGAAAACTCTCCTACTCTTTCTGTTGGTGTGGTCGATTAGACCCCAACTTAAAGAGTCGAGTATAGATGCTTTCTTGTAGTTTAATCCTACAATAATTAAAGCTTACCACCAAAGACTTAGGTATACCTATACCTTTGCTAGGAGTCCTTATAGACGATCTGAGTCTAAGACCTCTCATACCTCTCATACTCTTTCTGCTGGTGTTGGTCCATTAGACCCCAACTTAAAGAGTCGAGAATTGATTCTTCTTACCATAAAAGACTAGAGTTGGAAGACTAAAGCGATCTATAGCAAGTTTTCCACCTAGTCAAATGCAAAGATGAAGACACAAGGCTTTGTTGCATCAGAATAACTGCACTTAACATTAGTTAAGACCGAGATATATATACTAGGTCTGGAAAGAATTTTAAAAAGTACAAACGACCACAAAATTCCTTTCCATATAGACGATGCATCACAGTACTTAAAATTAAAGTACATAAGACCATGAGACTAAATTCGCTCTGACAAAGAAATTATCTTCTCAATTGCGTCCGTGCGAACAACTAAATGATGAAGATAAGGCTAAATAAAACTAGGATCTTAGCCTGCTCAATCAACGCAGAGGAACTCTCCACATGTTCCCCTGTTGTTTTTAAAAGTATGTGAACAATCACAAACGATTAAAAATACAGAGGAAGAAGATAAGAAACCGAATTACTTTCCCGCAGGAAGTTAAATATGGTGTCGTCTACAGAATCGAAGACCTGTGACACCCGAGTAGACTTAACCGGAAAGAGATCTTATACCCCTGCTCTTTATCCTGATGAAGTCAGCGTCCAACTACGCTAGCGGTTTCTCGTAATTGCTTGCAGCATTTTGATTCACTGGATTCAAGGAAATGATAATGTACTGTATCTATATCATCCAAGAGTTGTTCCGGAAGGGAAAGTTATCCTTTCTATCATACGTTCAAATCAGTTAGAATCACAGTCACCAGCATCTGAACAGGCAGGTGACTGGATCAAATAAGCACCATGCAACAGCTCAAGTTTTGAGACTGAAGTTGAGTGCTTCTGCATTAGCAGGAATACTGCGATTAGCTGCACAACTGTGACAGCAAGTCCGTTACAAAGGCCTGAGGAGCAGCGGACATGAATAGCCTGTTCGCCAGCTGCTCCTAGGACAGGGTGTCCAATATAGTTATTACTGCAGACGACGCGATGAATGAAGCCTCATCTCCTTGGCTACTAGATGGTGCGACTTTCTTCACAAAAGATGGACCTTTTGGCGATGCAGACTGGAAATCCTGAGTCACTTAGCCAAGATGCGGTCGGGAGTGCTTGATAGACGCTAAAGAAGCAAAACTGTAGCTGTCCCCGGCTAAGAATTGAACTAAGCGTACCGGACAATAGCTATGTACATAAGGTCTGACCGGCGCAAGTTCCTATCAACAACACCCGGCTCCAGATGTTGTTGAAAGAGAGAGGGGTCTCCCTCTTGCTCACAGTCCGGCTCAGAACTTGCCGTCTTCTTCCTTCCATCAACACTGGGTGAGCATGATTCGATTAAACAGTGCTCGCTACACCCTTATTCTCTCTCGACCACCAGAGACATACCCGGCATCACATCACCCACTTACTTGTGAGATCTGCCGGTTGAGCTAGCTGTAGACAAGGCACATAAACCTCTTTTGAAGCCTAGCCCTTGTCTAAAATCATTGAGCACTTTTCCACTAGCTCTGAATACAATGCATATGCGACACATCTGGAGTAAGGTCCTCGTATTCAATCTTAACCGTTTCACCGGCATCAGGGAACTGAAACCACTCATCGGGTTTTATAGCCCTGTGCAATATAAAGATCATTTTGTCCGTTATGTAGAGGAAACCATATGATTAGCCGACCCCGGCTGCCTATGAGACAGGACGTCCCAGACAGGAGGCATGGACATATACTCTGACTGACGCAAGTTCCTACCAACAACATCTGTCCCCAGATGATGCTGTAAGAGAGAGAGGCCTCTCTCTTGCTCGCAGTCCTGAATGACCTGGACGAGCGTACCTCAGAACTTGCCGGTTTCCTCCTTCCGTCGTCACTGGGTGAGCATGGTTGCATATCATAGTGTTCGCTCCACCCTATATCATCTCCTAGCCTGGATCGTATACACCCGGAGTCACAGTTCTCAGAGGCCTAAGTAACTACTTCACCAGTCGAGCTAACTGGCGACAACGGACTTGTGCGGTCGTGTGTGCTTTTCAAACATAGAGGAAGCTATAAGACTGGCCGACCCCGGCAGTCTATGGAAGGAGCGTCCTGTGGATGTGAGTTCCAACTGACACAAGTTTCTACCAGCAAACTCTGACCCCCGATGTGTTATAACAGAGATGGACCTCTCTCTTGCTCGCGATCACGGAAGACCTGGCCGAGCATACCTCAGAACTTGTCTACTTCCTCCTACCCGTGCTTCCTCCTTTCCATCGTCGCAGGTGAGCATATTCGTATCTTTATAGTGCTCGCTACACCCTTATTCTTCTTCTAGCCGGCATAACATCACCCACATACGAGTGAGATCTGCCAGTTGAGCTAGCTGTACACAAGGGACGTAAACTCGCTTTTGTAGCCTAGCCCTTGTCTAATATCCTTGAGCACTTACCAGCTAGCTCTATAGTATAATGCGACGACGGAAGCACACGGCGTCACGAAACCACACCATGTTCTTGTTCCTCTGTAAATAGAAACTAAAAAACTATAGTGACATTTTGACAAGAGGACCAGCCGAGTCCCCTCGCTGCGATAGGACCGATAGTGTCCACTCGCCTAACACAAACCATGATGCTCATCATTCAGATTATCAAATCTGACACATGGAGTAGAATTAGTGGTAGTACATCAACTAAACTCATTATAACGACCAAGTAAATAAAGGAAAGGCTTCCTGTATTTGCCATACTATTAGATAAATATAATTACCTAAATTCTAATATATGTCATTGTACCACCACCAAATCTACATATAATATAAGATAACATTAAAATATAATCAATGAAATAAATATATCCAAAAGAAAAACTGTTTCAAAAATAAAATTTTTTTTTTTTCCTAATATAAGAGCCCAAGTTCCCAAAGGGAACGATGAGCCCAAAAAAGCCTAAGTGTGGACAAAATAAAAAAAATCTGTGTAAAATTAACTACCACACTATCAGAATATTTAATGTTACTTACAACTGTTGTTCCTAAACCAAAATAGGAAACTACGTAGAGTAATGTAATGTAAACAAAACACCGGAATCAAGACCCCAGGTAACACGGCCCGAAGTCAGTAACAGAAACAAGACTATCCGATGTAAAGCAAGATCTTCCTCAGAAGAAAAAACAATACATTGGATGTATGATGCATGACCAAAATGCTCAAATATCCTGAGGATGAGGACGCAACCTGGGGATTTACAGAATAATCTTCTGTATAATATGTTAAACTTTCAATAAATTTTATAAAAACTTTTTATTAAAACAAGCCAAAAAGCTTGGAAGCTTAACTGGGGGGATCAAGAGAAGGCAGGGAAGGAATACTAAATAAACAGTGGATAGATCATAATCAATCAGTGATAACGTCAGGCTCATGTCCTGAAATTAGGGAACATGAACTAATTTTATTAAATATTATAAAATTACAGCCCTAAACGTTTCAAACCACCGTTTCTTCCTTCCTTCATCCAGTTCTGTCCTTGGATCCACCAATTTAACCATTGATTTGTGTCTGGCATCATTATTAATTGAGATTTAAAAGCACAAATGTCAGTCTGTTGTTATCTGACAAGGGCCAAGCAAAGAATGATTTATTGGCGCCAGATTCGGTGACTTCCTGACATCTGCCCATACGCAGAGGGTAAAATGTATGGAGGGCCAGATAGGACTTCTAATTTTCGGTTTTGCATGCAAATTTTGGGGAGTGGGGGCAAAATTTGTGTTTGGCCCTAGATATTTTTGGGTTAGCACCAGCTAAGTCTGGGTCATTGGTTACAGTATAAAAATATATGAGCCCAGGGAGTTGGTTTGTACCAATCCTCAAAAGATTTCAATTGGTGGATCCGAAGAAGATTTTTAAAACTATATTCTGGCTCCGACAGGGAGACTAAATATCACACCAGGGACTTGATTTGAACCAACTTAAAGATGACCACCCCCCCCCCCCCCCCCCCCCCCCCCCCCACCCTAAAGATGCAGTATACCAAATATCAACAGGTTCTGACTGGTGGACGAAAAGAAATAAATTTCCTAATGTACTGCACAAATTTAATATTTGGGTTCCCATAGGGAGCCCAAATATGAACCCACTGACTAGATTTGAACAAACAAGAATCTGACCCGCCTAAGGATGCTGCATATCAAATTTCAAAAGATTCTGACTGGTAGATTTAAAGAAGATTTTTAAATAATATTCCTCATTTTGCAATATGTTAAAGTTTGAGATCCCATGTTATTGAAAAACACTAAAATTGCAAGTAAATTACAGCAAACAAGGGCAATAACTCTTTTAATTTCAAATGAAGTATGGTGATTGTCAAACTTGTCAAGACAATGAATATAAAGTAACACACCATAATTTATCAAAATCCAAAAATAGCTGAAGTTACTAAATAAACCCTCAGAATGAAAAATAAAATTTTGAGTTAAATACTGTAAACAATGAGAAATAACCTTGAATGAATAACTCTGGTTGTTCACACATTTCCAACACTTTAATATAAAGTAGCCTAGTATATTGAAGAGTGATCACTTGATTAAAAAGTTATCAAATAAACAATAAAAGTTTGAATAAAAATATATCAAACAAGAAGTTATTACAAACTAAAACTCAGAGATGTTGATAACAAAGTAATTATATGTCAAACATTACTGTACATGGGCCAGTGATTGGTGAAATAAAGAACATTTTCAATGTTTCCACAACGGTACACCATTTTAAAACATTTGTCCCAAGAAATTGGGGCTCATTGTAGGCCAAGGTAGTGTTGTAATAGCACTGTTCTAAAGGAAAGCTCTCACAGCATGGGAATGATGTGGCCTTGCACTGTCGTCCATGAATACAGGGCTAGTAGCCAACAGGTGGTTGTCAAAATGAGGCACGACAACCAGATCGAGAATTCCTGGATGTGCTGATGACCATTGAGATTCCCATGTACAGTCACCATATCAAGTTTACAATCATGAGAGAGGCACACTCAGATCATTACTGATCCTCCACCATAAGGAACAGTAGGCTTGATGTTCCTGGGCATGTAAGCAGTATTTCTATGCCTCCATCCTCTCAAGCAACCATCTGTAACATGAAGCAGCAACCTGCTCTCGTCTGACCAATGTACTCTCCTCTATGTCCTGAGATTCCAATATTGTCATGCCATCCACCACTCCAAACATCATCTTTGAAGCTGATTGGACAGAGCTGGATGTTTGATGACCCTTCTGGACCTCATACTCAGTGCTTTGAGACAGTTTTGGACAGTTCTGTTGCACAAATGCCTGTTGGGGAGCCAAAGGCGTTTCAAAACCCCACTTGAAGCAAAGGGTTCACACCTAACGAGGCATGCCAGACTCCGATATTCCTGAGGAGAGGTCTTTTGGGGTTGAGCGGGACTTGGTTGGTCCTTAAAATCTTTGGTTTGTTGATGTTTTCGGGCAAGTCTGCTGATGACAGAATGACTAGTCAAGTTGCCTTCCAATAGCTTTGAATGACATGCCTGTTGCATTCATGCCAATGATTTGTCATCTTAGTGCCTCTGAAAGTCTCCTCCTTGCCATATCAACATTTATTGATAAAAGAAGTGACAAATTTGCTAGTTTTATTCCCAGATATTGCATGTGGATGATATTGTTTTTTGTGACATTCATGAGAAGCATACTTCACAAGGTCGAGGGGATGTGTTTAGGATACGCCATCAACCAGAAACATCATGTTTCGCTAGGAGAAATGTACTGCAAGACATAACAATCATTAAAACATAATAATCAGTAACAGCAACTTCACTGTCATGAAACATTTCAGGGGGTGTTTAATTAAGTTCCAGTTGAATAGGAAATAAAATTTCAACATTTCGGTGAAAAATATGCTGAAGTCAGCTGATCAGTTTAACTCACACCCCTGTGTATATTTAATTAATATCTTCAGAACATACCATCTGTAGCATCACCTCCATCTCCTCCTGAACCTTTACCAGGTGCATCTGGAGCTTTGTAGTTAACTTTAACAGATAATTTAGACTGAAATAAAAAAAAGATAATTTTATTAATCTATGAAAACTAAGCTATGTTTTTGAGGCAGAATGAAAAATGTTATTCAAGAAATATACTTTAAAGGAACAATAAACTGAGTTTACAGGTTTTTCAGTGTCCAGTATCTGTCAAAAGGTCAATGATACATGCTAAATGTTCCCAAAATATTCACATTTTTGAAGGTAAAGCCACACAAAGTAGATCTGCTGTTTCTCAGGCCATTATTTGTGAAATTGCATGCGGGCAAGCATTTTTTTATTTTATTTTTTGTTTCAGTAATTACTTTTTTGCCATCAAAAGTTCATGTTCTTGGTTCAAGTTTTAGGCCTCATAATCTACAGAATGACATGGGTGGTGGTGTATTTCATCCCTTGAGTGCAAGAAGACTTTGCAATGCTTTAGCATTGCAAAGCCTTCTTGCACTCAAGGGACAAATTCATCAATTTTTTTAACTTGGGTAAAATATCAGACATAAACCATTTAATTTTTATTTTTTTAAAGTTTAAATTGGTTATAAAAAGAGAGCACGCGGCAGCCAAAAGGACCATGAGGGAGGGCCTGAGAAACAGATTTTTTATTTTTTTAGGCCTAAGCAAGTTTTTTTTATGCTCCACCAAAAAGACTGTTCATATATATGGTACAAATTGATAATATACAGTACGTGGAGAGTGGGTTGTAACTAAATCACCCGCGGAGTGGAGTTGCCACCCAAGCTATAACTTTCAAATTTTGTACATATCGACAAAAAACACAAGCAATGTTTCAGCCAATGGACCTCCGGGTATAACCCGGAGGACCATTGGCTGAAACTTTGCTGGTGCTGGTTATGCTTTGCAACAAATTGTCAATTATTGTCCGAGTGGAATCTCCACTCTGCGGGTGATTTAGTGATAATACACTCTCCACGTACTGTATGCAGACTGATACATTTAGTTTACAATTCTAAAATCAAGGACTCTCCTACTTTTCAAAACTATTCAATTTTCCCCCAAGAATTGTTCAGACGAAATCCACATAACTTGCAGAACAATGGAGCCAACTTAATTGGATGGGTTTTAATTTATTAACCCCTTGAACCCTAGCAGCCACTTTCCGGCCAGAAACATGATACATCATAACGTCATTAAATAGGATGGCTGTTCAGTAAATGTGTGGGGTAGACCAATAAATATTTTCAACGTGCAGCCCTGAGGCTGCACGTTGAAAATATTGATTAGTCTACCGCCAAATAATGAATATGGACTCTTCCAATTGCTTCCACTGAACTGGCATAGGAGATACCACTAGAGATCAAAGGGTTAATCCAGTTAACGAAATACAACTTCCAAATGCAAAACCATTTACCACACCTTCAGCACACATTTCCAAAATAAGCATATATTCTACATGTATTATATCTTGTTTGACAGAGATCATCAAGCTCTATCAAACAAGACATAATAGATAAAATACCTGTGTTGGAAGTAGTGAGGCAAAAAATAGGTGTATAAAAAAGTGGAACTAGTGATTAATTTCCCGACATATCACATGATTATTTTTTCAACTGACAGGAGTTTACTCTATAAACCATATGCACTTAACCGGTCAAATTATTTGATCATGAAAATGGGTGAAATTAATGCTAGGAAACAAATAAACCATAAATGGGAACAACCCTATAATCAAATAGTGCTCAATACTCTATTCAGCCAAAACTGTTGAAGGAACAAAATGCTGGCCATCTTGTTTCTATGAATAATCACCAGTTAACGTCCCACAAAGTGGATCTTCTCTTTCTCGGGTCATTTTTTTGTAATATTGCATGTGGGCAGGCATTTTTTTTTCTTCTTTTTGTAATTATTTCTTTGCCAACAAAAGTTCATGTTTTTGTTTTGTTTTATGTTTTAGGCCTCATAATCTACAGAATAGTATGGGTGGTGGTGTATTTCATCCCTTGAGACACATTTATCAATTTTATTAACTTGGTTAAAATACAAAAGTATTTAATTTTCAGTTTTTTAAGTCTGCATTGGCTATAAATTGAGAACATGTGGCACCCCCAAAAGACCATTGCAGAAGGGGGAGAGGGGAGGGGGTAGGAGGGTGGGTGGGTGGGTTATGATGCTTAAAAAACAGATTTTTAACTTTTTTAAGCTTAAGCTATGTTTTTGAGGCAGAATCAAAAATGTTATTCAAGAAATATACTTTACAGGAACAATAAACTGAGTTTGAAAAATTAATTAGACCATTTTACAAAACAACTATTTTAATTATGCAAAACCTCCCTTAGGTTTCATATCAGTGTGACAGTGTTTGTATCGATTACATAACTTAACTTCAAGGCAAGAATTTATTAGCCTTTTTAAAAAATGGCAGGAAGCATTTTTTCACCCCAATTTGTTACCTGGTCACTCATGGAAATTTCTTGGACAGCACAATGTGTAAAGTCAAAGTCATTTTCCATATTCATTAAAATTAGCTTACTCAGGACAGAGGTAAAGTTTGTGTTCATATATCCTATTTATAGTGTATGCATTCATGATTTCAGATTTGACACTTTTGTATTGAAGCATTTTATTCATGTCATAACGTTTCTGAAACACATACCGTCCTATCAGATGCATTCTTACATGACATTCTTTGGCATAATTTAGATTCCACACATAATGTACCTAGCACATTACCCAATACAGTGGAACCCTGTTAACTGAATAGCCATTTTGCCAATGAAAATTATTCAATTAACTGGAGTAGCAATTAACAGGGATTGTGTCACTTTCCAATATTCTAGAGATAAATTTGGCATTTATTCTATTATATCTTGTTTGACAGAGCTCAATGAGCTCTGTCAAACAAGATATAATAGAATAAATGCCTGTATTGCATGTACTCAGGCCAAATAGGTCTATAAACAAATGAAAACTGGGGAGAGTCAGGATAATTTCTCGACAGGTTATACAATTTTTTATTCAATTAAAAGGAGTTTACTCCATAACCTATATTCAATTAACAGGTCAAATTTGTACTGGAGGTATGGTAAATGGTTTTGTGTTGGGAAATTACATTCAATTAACAGGGTTATTCATTTAAGAGATATCCAATTAAGTGGGCTCCACTGTATCTGAATTATTTCCTGCAATGTTGATTATGCATGGCAATGGTGGTATAATAGTCAGTTTCTAATTTACTGACTGATATTTAACAGTATTGAATCCAATGAAACCAATTTCTTCTTTTTCTCATGCTCTTTATATATTTTAACATAGGTGGTGGTGCTGGGGGGGGTGGGGCAGGATAATCTGGCCTAGACCTCCCTCCCACACACCCATCATTTCAACATAAAAAAACTCCTGTAGATGTTCTAAAATTGTCTACACCTAGCTCATTGATTGAGATTAAATAGCAAAGCATTTGATGAACTCCATTTTCTTCTTTTTTAGATTTTCTGTCTAGTTTTATAGGCGGGGATAGTAATGGCTGATATTAGCCAAAATACTGATGGCATTTTTTCTGAAAGAAGATTGTTATTAATGATGTAATCCCGATATTATTCACTTGTGAAGGTTGTGTTTATTCTGGTAAATTGTTTACTGAATTCAACTGACTCAGCTGTATCAACTGGACATATTTCAAGGACATATACTATACGCCTCACTTTAACAATAATAACTATGATTTGAAATGCATGTTCTGAACTTGTGTCTCTACATGGTCTGCAGATTGATAGGTACAGTGCTATTAGATGCTCAGGTGCATTGGAATGTGATTTTCATTTTTCAGCTTTGTTACCTCCCTTGATGTATCTTTCCAATGTTTACTGTAATACAGTGGAATAGGGCTGCACAGTATTTCAATATGGTAAGATTGGTATTGAAATCTCCAGCAGTTGATTATTGTCCTCAAAAAATGAATACTGGCACCAGTATATGGTAACAAAATTTGACCCTGGTCACACAAAACCAGGATTTATAGTCCATGGTTTGTCAAAAACGAAATGTATATTACTTAACGGCTATTACTCTGATAAGAAGCATGCTTGATGAAACCAATGTCTGAACAGATTTGACATAAAAAGTGAATAAAAAATATATCAGTAGGAAAAACATTAACCCTCTGCACTCTGATGTCAAAATGGCAAAGTTTTCAGCAGCAAATATTTCCCATAATGCAGTTTGATATTTAACCAAATATATCTTGTTTGAGAGAGCTCAGTGAGCCTGGTCAAATTTATTTATTGGTATTTAAGGTCACATACTTATGCACAATGGCTAATCGTGTCCATGACAGTTTTATGAGTGGAGGAAGCCGGAATACCCAGAGAGACCACCGAGCATCGACGAGTAACCGTCAGCTCCTCAACGTTCTAACTCTGTTCAAGCTCTGCTCAAGCAGGGTTACAGCAGTTGAAGACATGTGCACCATCGACGTGCAATACGCCTTAGTACACAGCATCATTGTGCCCCCTTGTTGGCAACCGGGATAAAGGGCCTTGCTCAAGTACACAACGTGGGTCAGCCCGGTCAAACAAGATGTAATTGGTTAAAAATCATAGTTACACAAGAGAAAAATAACAGCCATGACTAGATTTGATAAAACGTTCATCTGAATATAACTCCATAAATCAATGGTCAAGAAGTTGATTCAATTTTGAGGGGAAAACTTTGTTAAGCCTTTACCTAACATGAAAAGCAGACGACACATGCAAAAACAATTCTTGAATAACTAATTTTTTTCATTTTTTGTCTCAAAAGCATAGGTTATGACCCCTCATTGGAATGACCTCGTCGAGCTCATTCCAATGAGGGGTCATAACCTATGTTTTTGAGACAAAAAATGAAAAAATAATGAAAATTAATTGGCGGTTTTTGTGAATAGCACTGGCCAGTTTTGGCCGTTACGTTGGGTAAAGGGTTAAATGTACCCAAATTATACTTATTACAATGGCAAGTGATTTTATTTCCTGGGCAGGAATATCAGCCAGCAGCATATAAGGAGTTAATAGAAGACAGTTTCCCATTGTTATTTAAAGTGCATTATGATGACAATTCCCCATTGTTATTTAAGGGGACGTCCAACCTAACTTTGGTTCAATTTCAGGTAATTTTCTTCCAAGTCTAAAAAAGGCCCAAAATGAATAACCCCAATAAATTATACACCAAAATGCTTGGAATAAAACATAGAACATGTGGAAACTGGAACTTGCCATGAAACCACTGCATGTGTAGATAGCACTGCCTGAAAGTCTGCTAGGGCATAAGTAAGAGAACATAATTTTTACAATAAAATACCTCAAAATAAAATAACAGCTGTATTCTATAAACATTGAAGTACATACTTGAAGAAATCTTTTCCTAATTCTTGAAAGTAATAACGATTGAAACCAAATGTTATAAGTGAAGTGTTCACTGATTGAAGGCAGACATTTTCTTTTGTTTACTCTTTGATTTGGGGAGGTTCAACAAAGGTCAACTTGAAGGAGTCCACTAGTATGGAAGGACAGAAGAGTGTCTCCCAATATAAAGATGTATGTGGCACTGTGGTGATATGGAAGAAACTATGATATTCTCCTATCTAGAATGCACTGCAAAGTCATACATTGTAGTTGAAAAAATATATTTACAAACCCCTTGCACTGTAACCCCTTTTATCCCATGCATCAATTTGATAGTGATTAAATCTGTCTGGTTTATCAATTAGTAACATAGGTTTTTTTTTACTCTTGGACACCAATACACTCATGCTATCTGTTGGAGAAGAAATAACAGTAACTGTAAATTGTCACTGCAATAAACCATCAAATGTACATAAAAGTACATTGTTATTCAAAACACATCAAAACAACCCTACATAACCATTATTGTCTGTACTTTGCCAAAAGAGGCTTATTGGCATTTTGAGATCAAGAGGGTACATCCAGTAGGTCTCCCATTCATAGGTGTTCACATATTTTTTCAAGAGCGCAGTACACAAAGCAATCCCCAAAAGGTGACAAGAGAGCTCCATTTGATAAATAATTCCCCTGAGGGTGGGAGATGTCCCCTCCCTTGCATGGCTGTACCTTCGGCACTCATGAAATATGCCTTTTTCATCAAAGTTTAATCCTTTTATCTTTTTGAAAATCCTGGCAACACATGCTCCAAACACTATCAAACAGGTAACCCTCCAAATAAGTGTATCTGCAAAAATCATATTACATTGCAAAGCATTCTTTTTAGACTTTAAGTTCTGAACCTTCTATGCTTCTTACTTTCAACTATAACAAATAATTTATCGATTAATGTGTGAATAGAAAAACCTTGAAGTTCCAGAAAACTCCATAATAGCTTCGATAAACGTGTCAAACATCACATTGGTGGATTTACAGAATATTTATTGCCTTGTTGCTTGATAAGTAACTCGAAAGAGTGAAAAAGAACCATAACTCTGGAAATTAAAGTGTCAATGACACTGTAGCTTAACTTGTCTGTGTGTTGTTTGATGAAAAGGATAATGTTCAATGTTTATGAAAGGATTATGAAATAAGACAAGAATTGTGATAATTGGGAATACATTAATTTCTGTACTAAAGAACTGAGGGGTGGGTTAATGTGGCCCTCAGTTAATTTATGCGGCCCTCGCAGTTAACGTATGTCAATGAAAGTCTCCAAGTTACAGTGAAATTATTCCAAAATGAGTCATCCTATCAAGTTACAATAAAATTCCTTCATAAATATGGCCTGCAGACTGTGCAAAAGGTTTTCGGGCTTTAGGCCTGTGTAGCCATCATGGTTGACCGATTGGAACTAAAAGGGGACGCCCTCACCTCAACATTATATGGAGTCATTCTACCATGTTACAATGAAATCCCTTCACAAATACGACCTGTAGTCTGTACTAAAGTTTTTCGGGTTTTGGGCTCGGGCAGCCATCATGGTTGAAAGATCGCAACCAAAAGGGGATGTTTTCATCAGCAGCTACACAGACATTGTTTCTCCATGATGCTCGATCACAACACCAAATATCATTCAAACTGGTGTAGCAGTGGTTGAGATACAAGGGAGAATGTTGGTAAGGACGGACAGAGATCTCCACAGCACTAGATATGCCTTTGACTTTCCAAGTCCGGGGCATAATAATCACAACACACCCACCTTATCAATTCATAATTTCAATAAAATGAACAGAATTATCAATTTTAATTAATTTATAGTTGATGGGAAAATATTTGGCTTCTGTTGCCTTCACGTACTATTACCAGAAACATCTGCAGACAGTATGATGCTGACAAACAAAACGCATTTGGTCAGGTGTGTCAGGTTAAAAAGTAACTCGACACGGATACTGAAGAAACTGCGAATATTTTTGTGTATTTTGTTTGTTTAAATTCCAATTGCGGCTAAAATTAGCCGCAATTGGAATCATTTGGGTCAAAATTAGCTACAATTGGAATCATTTGGGTTTTGACCATAATGGTCATGCTGACCGCTGTTATGTTGATTGTGATCTGCAAATATGGAGATAGTTGCCGGTAAAGGAGATTTGTCACATTTGTCAGTCTAAAACGATGACAAAAGACACTGTTCAACGATTGTGTTGGTATAGTTGTTTGCAAGAAAAAACTAAATTCACAGCATCGTCCAATTGCAACTTATTTAAAAGAGCGAATGCATCCTTTTCAACCCATCTTCCATTGGTCCTTTGTGGACATCAATACAATCGCAGTCGAGATCCATGGTTACTAGGAAGTAAATATCTTCACAACATCAGGGGAAATCAACATACTCAATATACTTCCAGCTATCTTGGAATATACTTCCGAGAAAAAAGTGATCTCTGAAGCATTCAGCTTACTTTTTATGAATATTACGTTATTTTATGTGTATCGTCCCGATTTTATACACTCAGTTATTTTTTTTACAAGTCCCTCATGTTGTCTTATTAGTGCGCAATGATTCAGATTTTTTGTCAACAAAAAAGTTCAGACGGCCTGTAAATACTGGATTGCGGTGGAGGGAATTTCAAAGCATATTTTGCAATTATGACATTAACAGCTCAAGTATTTGCTGTAACTTGTTTGCCAATCCGCTCATACACTGACTCGAACAAATAAAAGGCATGATCATGTCCTTGCATTCTTACGATCGCCCAAAATGAGTATTCCTGCAAGAACCACATTACAATCACATGACCGCTATAAACATCATTGAAGCATGGCCACACTCGGAACATCCAAAATTTGTGTTGGTGGTATTGCATTCCAACATCACAACACACCAGCCTGTGTGCCATAAATATGCTTTGACTGAGTCTGCAGTATGTTATCATTACATTGAGGACAAGGCTTTCGAAATTACCGATCAGTTCGTGGTTTTACGGGTTTGTTACTTATGCCATTGGCAAATTAATCTTCTTCAAAATCATAAAATTCATTTTTTTTTCCTGAAAAAAATTATATATACCTTTTCTATGCACTTTACTCATTATTTTGATATATAATTTGCCTTTCCTTATTTCTCTTATCTGTTTCTGGGGCTTTAGGAAAATGTCAACAAACTGACCAAAGTTAGGTTAGACGACTCTTTAAAGTGCATAGAGAAAAGTGTAAAAATCCAGTTGGGCAGTTAATGAGCATAATTTATTTAACACTGAGCATGTTATTGTTACTAATTCTTTGTTAGTTGCTTGTGTTCGCTTTATGAGAAAATTTATTTATTTATTAAGGTTTAACAACACTTTAACAGCCAAAGTCATTTCATGTCGGTGACAGTTTTACGGGTGGAGGAAGCCAGAGTACCAGGACAGAACCACCGAACAATGACGAGCAGCTGCCTGCTTCCCAACATCGTAACTCCGCACTGCAGCACAGGTAGGGTTAGATTGGTTGAAGACACGCATACGATCGGCGTGCAGTTCACCTTAGTACATGGTGCCATCGTGCCGCCATGTCGACAATCGGGGTTAAGTGCCTTGCCCATGGACACAATGCGGGAGTCTATGAGAAAAAGTTGTATTCAAGACTACAATGCATTTTCAATTGCTCTCCTGTCAAAACAGCTGTTCACGTCCAGTTTTTCAAGTAAAGAAGTCTGTTCATGTTCATATAATTAAACCTTTTTTCTCTTCATGTATTTTCAGGCAAAATGATTGGTTCAAGTATTTCTGTTTTTTCCTTTTCATAACACAATGAACTGAAAAAAAAATGCATTTGAAAACCACGCCTCCAATATCTGTCTTAAAAATTACATTGCACAGTGTGAATGGAAAAGAACCCCTGCACACTCATATTGTTTCAACATGAAAAGTAATTAATATTTATCTCATCATCAAGCCAGAAAATAAGCAGACTATCTCCAAAATGAGGTCCCCAGAGGGTGAATTTTGTGATGCTACCCTGCATACCAGGGTAGCATCACTAAATTTACCCTTTTTGAACTTCAATCTGAATCAGGATCTCAAAACTAAACAGAAAGAGGTACCCAGAGGATAAATTGATTCACTTGTACGTAATTTCCAGTGACGAGGTGAGTTTTTATTACGTCAATATTCTGTTGACATTAATTTTTTTTTTTCATCGCCGCCATGGCTGTTCACATCTTAGTTGTCGGCCATTCTTTCATTGCTCACGCCGGTTCGTTTTTGTATGGTAATAAACACTTCCCTCATTCCTTTAATTTTGCTCACTCATTGAATCTTTCGGAGTTGTGAGGCCGTTCTGTTGATCTCAGGTTTGTTGGTTGAAGTGGTGCTGGTGCTGACGACATTTCCAAACAGATTGCTCCTATGGTTCGCCAATTTTGGCCGGATATGGTTTTATTGCAAATTGGTGCGAATGATGCTTGTTCCAATTGTCAAATTGACAAGCTTGTTACGTATTTCCATCTCACTTTGAATGTTCGGCTGGTTTGCATTCACAAGCTTTTTCACAGGATGTTTCTGGCACCCCGGTATAATAAATTGGGTCTCTCCATTGCTGCGTATAATTCATCCATTGACCTCATTAATGTCATGGTGGGGAATTTCCTCTCGGTTAATTCTAGTAGTCTTGTCTGGTCGAGCCCTCGCTTGCAATCTGCTGCCCAGTTCTTTCTTGTAGATGGTGTGCATTTTGACCCCCCCCCCCCCCCTCCCACCTGCATTATGCAGAAATATTTAAAAGGTATTTGTGGTGCTATTCGGTTCTTTCTGTCCCGGCACTTGGATCCGGTTTGAGTTCCCACCCCTCTTCTGTTTGGCGTTCATCATGCACCATTTTTTCGCCACTGCACACGACTAGGGCCCAGTCACGGTTTTCCCTAGCTCTGTTCAGCTCATTTGACAGTTGTGTCTCATTTGCCCTCCGGCTGCAACCACTCTACGTGTTACGGTTCCACTTGTATGTAGCTTGGATTTTTTCTCCCATTATGTATTGGGGCTCCTCTGCTTGATAATAGTTATGTCCATGTCCCCTTTATTTTGTATTTTGCATCCCACATTACCCCCTGCCGGTTAGCTCATTCTTTTGTCCCTTTTCGTGTTTTGGTTGTTTTTGAAACCGCCCCTGGTGGTATTACACTGTTATTATGTCTACCTTTATTATGCCGTCCTTTTTACATGTTTCATATCATTTTATAAATTTTAAGGCTGACCACTTCACTTCCCTCTCCTTCCCCAAATTGCGAGCTCAGGGGAGTTGCACGGTATACGTTGCTGCCTGCTACTTTGTGCCTTCCCTTGTGTGGTCTGAACGATGCCATTACCACAAAATAGACACCTATATATAATGTTATAAACACAAAACAAAACAAAACAAAAACTAGAGGATGGCCACCAAAGGGTGGCTGATTCCCCTGAAAAAAGCCTTGATAGCCATTCCAACCTTATTCGCGACACACCCTCTGGTTGTGGGCAATAATAATACCAAGTATCATTAATATCCTTGAAGGCTGTAAGAAGTTATGGAGCAGACACGAATTCCGTCTATGCCCGGACGGACAGACAGATGGACGACGTCACGGCTAGATTCCCCCGAATTTTTTTCGGGGGAATAAAAAGTGACTATGCCCCCTATGTGGCAATGACCTTGATCTGTGACCTTGACCTCCATCAAACAAAAAAAATTTGTAAAAAGTTTAATATTTGTACTTTGGTTCATTTCAGAGTTATGGCCGAGACACGAATATTGATGATTTTCAGTGTGACCTTGAAATGTGACCTTGACCTTACGGACCTGGCTGTGGTGTGTGACACATCCACCTGTTGTCCTTTATAATTGAGCGATGTTAGATGATTGTAGCCCTAATAGTTTTGGAGTTATGCTTGAGACACGATTTGTGACCCTGAACATATGAAGGTCAATTGTGACCTTCACCTTCTGACTGTCCTTAACATTTGTAAAAAGTTCAACAATTGTACTATGATTCGTTTCTGAGTTATGGTCGAGGCACGAATATTGACCAATTTTTAGTGTGACCTTGACCTTGAAGGTACGAACTTAGCTATGGTGTGTGACATCCTCCCATGGTCCTTTATAATTGTGTGAAGTTTGATGACTGTGACCCTAACAGATTTCGAGTTATTGGCTCGGACACACACGGACACATGGACACACACACATACGGACGGACACACGCACACTTCAATCACTATATACCACCCGACTTAAGTCGGAGGGCATAAAAACAAAAATAAATAAAAAAAACAAAACAAACAAAACACAAACAACAAAAAAAAAGTTTTGTCTCACTCTCACCCGTCGCCTTTGGACTCAGGGCTGCTGCTCTGTGTGAGTTTTATTTGTTTTGCACATTTCTTTTGGCATTGCCTCACCTCCTGCCCGCAGGCTCAGGGTGATATCACCCTGTGTGAGGATATATTTTTTTGACACCCTCTAATTTATCAGATTCCCAACACACACACTTGCAAAATACACTGTGTGCTCACCAATTGCCTTCAGGCTCAGGGTGTTCTTGCCCTGTGTGAGCAGCTTTTACACCCTCACCAACTGCTTTCGGGCTCAGGATTCATTTCCCTGTGTGAGTGGTATGCCAACCTCACCTGTGTGCCTAACTGAGCTCAGGGTGTTTGCCCTGTGTGAGGTTTCTTTCTCATTTCCAGCATTGGTTGGGATAGTCCATCCTCTTCTGACAGACCATTGTTTTCCCGGATGTTTCCACATCATAAGTGGTCAGCCTTCACTCATATTTTTATACTCCTTTTACCGTATTTTTGCCTCTATTTTCAGCATGCCTCCGCGCAAGAGACAAGGCTCCAGCCTTCAAGATGGTTTGGATCCACCCTGTACGAAAACTTCATCTTTGGCATATTTTTGGACGCCCAGCAGCTCAGTGCTGGTAAAGAAAGAAAGGTATTGGGATCAGTCCATAAAGGACATGATCTATTTGATAGTTGCTCTTTGTAGTATTATGGCATATTTTTGGCCGCACAGCAGCTTAGTGCTGGTAAATAAAGAAAGGTATTGGGATCAGTCCATAAAGAACATGATCTATTTGATAGATGCTCTTTGTACAGTTAAAACTAGAAGTCCTGTCCCGAATTGTGCGCTTATCTAGGCTTAATTGCACGTAGGAATTGCGCGCAATTGCCATATCGAATGGCAGCCAAAGCACGGCATGTTCTCCTGATTACTCATAGCAAACACAGGCAATGTTTCTGCCAATGCACCTCCGGGTTACCCGGAGGTCCATTGGCTGAAACATTGCTTGAGCACAAGCCATATGTACAGAATTTGATAGCCTTACTATGGTCCTAACGCGTAGATTAACGTGCAGATCGACGTGCTATTTGTGCGCTTTTCATGACAGGACTTCTAGTTTTAACTGTAGTACTATGTATATTTGTAAATATTTGTGTTATTGGCTATACTTTATCCAAAACAATTTGGAAAATGCGAAGTAAATTAATAAAATATAGCCCTCAATCATCAACAGTGTCATTGGAATTATTTTGTTTTGCATGGGTAGCATAAAAGTTTCTCCCAGCAGTTTTGCAAATCTGCCCAAATTTGTACATCTATTTTTACTATTAGTAATAGCTACCAAATGGTTAAGTGTGAATGGACACAAGCCGAAGAGAAACAGCGAAAAGAATATCTACAAACATGCCCAATAGAAAAGATATCAAATGTAATTTAGTCTGGTTGCCAAAAGGTTGTTTTGATTTTTTACTGATCTTTTTGATCAGGACAGCTTCAAACAAAACAACGGACTCTTCAACTTTGGGTTTAAACATCGGAATTAAAATTTGTTTATTTAAATGAATTTTAATGCATGGTATGTGTAATAAACACAGAATGCGATGTGTGTTTGAATTGATGGGTGTTATGACTCGAGCAAAATATGACTACCTCATTCCAATGAGTTATGCAAAACAATCACCGATTCAAACACACATCGCGTTCTGTCTATTTATTCTCACATTGTGTTTTGATGTTTGGCATTGTCTGTATCATGAAATCGCACTTTAAACTGCCTGCTTGAATACATAGAGAGTAATCGCTTGACTGGACTGATTACATGAAATAATTCATGAGAGGCGAGGGACGTTGTACAAAGTGTTTTATAGTCCCTCGTCTCGAATGAATTATTTCACAAACCAGTCCAGTCAAGCAATTACTCTGTTTATTACTTTTCATTATTAACGATAATTATATTATTTAACCCTTTACCTAACGTAACGGCCAAAACCAGCCAGCACTATTCTCAAAAATCACCAATTAATTTTTATTATTCTTTCATTTTTTGTCTCTAAAACATAGGTTATGACCCCTCATTGGAACAAGCTCATCGAGCTCGTTCCAATGAGGGGTCATAACCTATGTTTTTGAGACAAAAAATGAAATAATAGTTATTCAAGACTTTTTTTGGGCACGAGTCGTCTGCATTTCATGTTAGGTAAAGGGTTAAAAAAAACAAAAAACAATGAAGTCCCCATTACACCCCTGGCAAAGCGTCTTCGTTTGTGCACACAGATACATGACCAAATTGTTGATTGCATAATTCACTTGTGAAATTATCGTTTATAATCAAACCCGGAATTCTCAGTAAATCATGCCTTGGAAAGTAATAAATTACATTCTTCAATTCTGTGTTCCCAATGCAATGTTGTGTCATGCTAGAAAGTCAGAGAGTTTTATCAGTCAAGAAATGTCATGGCTGCAAAATCAAAAACAAAATCAGCTAATTTACTGTGTTAATTGAGCCAAGATAACCCAGGCCAGGATATTTCACGGTAACGATCGTTCCGTTTCCGTGTCTTTGCCGTCAGAGCAAAAAGACGGTACCGATTTGTCGTTTCCCACATTTTAGACATGTAAAATTCAATTTGCCAATGTTCTGATGATCAAAATTTCAAGCCTGATATTGTAAGCTTGGCGACACAGAACAGTCATTAAATCAGTATTACTTTACTTCCGCGTAAACTGTAATATGAATCTTGTCAGCTTTGACAAACACGTGCGACTTCAAAGAATTCCAAAACATGAAATAGTGTTTCGACAGCAGGTTAGATGCACACAGTCAGAGTTCGCTACACTGTGGATGTCATGACGGTGGCGTGTATCGGTGAGTGCGAATTTCGTCAGATGTAACCCCCCAAATGTGCCTTCTGATGAAATCCCAAAATCGCTCTCGCCACTTTTCGGGACACGAAGACAGGGACCCCCTGTCTGTGGTGTTCATAAACGTGGCGGTCGGATAGGTGCTTTTATATGATTACAGTTCTCAATATTTAATCATTATTTTTTTTAAGAACACCATATCATGATATATGGCCTCCTCAGCTGTCACCACGTGGACGAAATTTGCCGGTGAAGCTGGCTGTTCTAATTTCCCGTCTGGTACAGAGTACCCAAGATAAATTGAATGTAAATTGGGTCTAAGTGTTACTTCCGAAGCTGAGAGTTTGACATTACATGGATGGAGATTGACAGGTCTCCATTGTTTTCGTTGTCGAGTACACTGCAGATAACTATTCAAAAAATGACAAGAAGTATGTCAGTGTGGAGGGTTGGTGGCGAAACAATACGGGTTCCTTTAACCTTTTTGGAGTATAATAAGTATTGTGCCTCTTTTTAAAAATTAATATGTTTGATATTTTTTTTAAGCTCGACCTCCGAGGCACAGCCCTGCACTTCAATAAAATTGTTTGGTTTTGATTCTGTTTTGGTTTCAGGATTTCGTTCAACGGTGGCATTTTCCCACAAAGGGATCACTCCATCGAAAAAAAAATTCAAATTCATATCGAATCCGATACAGGATTTCACAACCCAGCAACCCTTATTTGCCATTAATGACCACTTTCAGTTACGCACAAAAACAAGCTCAGTTTCCATTTAACAAAAGTTACTGTTTTCCGCAATGGAAGTGATTATTTCATAAATCGTTACCCATGAAAAAAATCGACGGAAACGAAATTGCATTACCGATCGTTACCCATACTTGAAAATGACGGAAACGAAAACTGACTACCCATTATTCCTGAAATATTCTGGCCTGATAACCTAAGCAAGATGTCATTAGTGTTAACACTGAGTTTTCCCCAACTTTTCTGGAAAGGTCAGGAACAGCATTCTATGGGCAGTGTTATGTGAAATTCAACCCAGAAGGGGCATGTGGAATGATATCTCTACATGATGATATTTTCATTGTTTGGGATGAAATTACTTGCGATATTTTGTCATAATTGGCTATACTGTAGAACCTGTCTTGAGAGACTGCCCTTTGGGCCACACAAAAGTGGTCTCTCAAGACAGGTGGTCTCTCATAACAGGTTTCAGGTTTTCTCAAGTCAGTGAATAACCAACCACAAAATTCAGAAATAGAGAAGAATGGATTTTTGTAATTACTTTGTAGTTGTTCTTTTTTATGAAGTTTTTGTAACAAATTGAAATGGACTGTTATAAAAATTATAAAAAATAAATGAGAGTTTATTTTTATAACAGTCCATTTCAATTTGTTTCAAAAAGACTTTCAACACAAATTTATTTTTATTCCTGTCACATTTCAGGTATGTATGAAATTGTTTATTCAGCAATAATCCTAATCTTTTCACAGGGGTCTTATAAAAACATCTCAATCTTTAATGAGTTAACAATTGAAACCCAATTAAGAGGTTTTAATACTTTTAATTGTGTTAGTATAACACAATGGATTTTCCAGTTCCAGAAAAGGTAAGAAGTTTTGTCATGGTTTCAGTCTTCAAAGGGGCGGTCTCTCAAGACAGGTCCATTATGGCATAAAAATACAAGTTGGTACCAGGTCACAGTGGTCTCTCAAGACAGGTGGTCTCCCAAGACAGGTGGTCTCCCATAGCAGGTCCATTATAGCGTAAAACCAATCGGTGCCTGGCAGATGTGGTCTCTCAAGACAGGTGGTCTCTCAAGACAGTGGTCTCTCAAGACAGGTTTTACTGTACCTGATTAAGAAACTGTCCAGCATTAGTAGGGATAGGTGGGCAGGGACAAGGGGGGGGGGGGGCAACCATGTCAAATTTATTTATTTATTAAAGTTCAAGGTCACATATTTCTGCACAAGTCACATGTTTTTGCACAATGGCTGATTGTGCCTACAACAGACATGTTAACTCTCCCGGAATGCCCGGGATTCTCCCGGAATTAGCTATCCCCTCCCGCCCTCCCGCCCGGGAGTCAATTTGGGCCAAAATCTCCCGGAAAGTCGACATACCAGACAAAAACTGAATCCACCAGCTTTTGTTTACTAATACAAAAGCATGTGCTCCACTCTCAATGGCAAGGTCATTAAGTTTGTGTAAAACGTCACCACTTACGTAAGAACTGGTGACCAATCTCATTTCTGTCAATGGCCGTGTTGTGATTATTTACAACACGTTTGACAAATCGGATTAAATGAATTTGAGATGCAGGATAATTGCTGAAATTGATTATATATTAAAGGCACACCTTTGCTTGTATACAGGTAGCAGTCAAACCAAAAAATAAGTTCCATACGCATAAATTTTGTCCAATCGAACATGTGCAAAAATACGCACAAATTTATTATTGTGCATGTTGGATTTCACTTTCACTTCAGATAATTATAGCCAATTTTGCGGACAAACGGCTCAAACATATGAGTTGCCGTAATTTTCAATATATCGGGAAAAATTTCCGATTCGCAATTTTCTAAAGCAGGCTGTGAAAAAAATTATGTTTTTGGTGAAAAAAATCTCTAAAAAGTTGCTAATTTACGGCACTTGGACGTTTTTTCATTCGTTGTGATAAATGGACAACAAAATAAATTAAATATCCCGGAGATGTTTCGTCCTGGGCTGGCTGTGGCATAATGTTCACGTTTCACTGAAAAATGATCACCCCATTCCAAATCCCCTTCGTAAATGACCAACTACTTCCAGTGAGTACCCGGTGTGGTTAGGTGGGGCGCTGGGCTTTGGCAGATCGAATTACCACAACAACTGGGCTCGGGGTGTGCCTAAACACCACAGATCGCCTCAGGTTACCGCAAGTACCCATAATTTCCCAAATAGATCCAAAACTTTCAACACAGCGTCAAAACTGATATAGTGCTGAAAAGGTCGAAAATATCTCCAAACATTTTGTACATAAAACCATTGAAATATGGATGTCATTGGAACAACTCAGATATTGGCACTTGACCACATCCATATTTCTGATTTCTGTTTTTCTCTATATTTCTATGTTTTGGCTTTTGAAAGGACAAATTGTTCAAATAAAACACATTAGGGTGGAATGTTTAATGTATGTGTGTGTGTGGGGGGGGGGGGTGGTAACATGGAAATTATTGATGTGCTGCCCACGTGCAAAAATCTCACTGACAAGCATCCGAGTCTCACTGGGAGCTCATCAAAATCTCACTGACAGTCACCTCGGGAGGTTAAAAGGTCTGGGTCACTCACCACCGGTTAGTAGAACGTTGGCGTATGTTCCTTTGATATATTGTTGTTGGACTGTTTCCTGTTATGTCTGTGTGTGTGGGGGTGGGGGGGGGGGGGGTATTTGGTATTAATTTGTATTTAAAATTGATCCACACGTGGCTTCTACGCGCAAAAAAAAATCTCCCTGAAAATCTTGTCATCTCCCTGAAAATTTTCTTCAATCTCCCTGAAAAAAATTTTTGAAGGTTAACATGTCTGGCCTACAACACGGATATAAAGTCAAGTCCGGCCAATCATACTCATATTGTCCATTTCAGACGACTTCCACCCCAGGCATAGGTTACCAGGTACATGTACTATTTTACCAGAAAATAGAGCCTGTTTACTGCTGTAAACATGCATTGCTTCACTTCCCAGGATACCCATGTTCAAGTGAAAAACTGTGATGTATTAAAAATTTCAAGACCATCTATTTCTAAGCCTGTGCTCATTATTTAATAGTATAGCATTTAGTGAAACCTATTTTAAGTTAATAACATTTCCTCTTTATTTTGACATATAGTATGAAAATGTGCTGAGAAGAAGACAATTCCGGGAAAACGTTTTTTTTCTTGTTCTCCTTTTATAGATTGTATAAACTAGAGGAAGTGAATGTGATATTAAATTTATCATTTCCAAAATTTTTCATTAATGTTAAAATACTGAAAATGCTCACAGAAAGTGGGTCTCTAAATTTCAGCAAACTCATACCAGCAGAAATCAGTATCCAGAATGCAAAGATTGTTCCCAAATTATGGCAGATAATTTGCTTATTTTTTATGCTCTTTTTATCCAATTTCATAAAAAGTGATTTAACTCTGAAAGGCTTGGAGAGTTTTACACATTTTTGCTACACAACTCACGATTCCATCCAGTGGTTCTGCAGTTATCCTAGGCCAGTTTTGGCTGCCATTATACAGTACGTGGAGAGTGGATTGTAACTAAATCACCCACAGAGTGGAGTTATCACCCAAGCTATAACTTTCAAATTTTGCGAATATCGACAAAAAACACAAGCAATGTTTCAGCCAATGGACCTCCGGGTTTAACCCGGAGGTCCATTGGCTGAAACTTTGGTGGTGCTGGTTATGCTTTGCAACAAATTTGCAATTATTGCTCGGGTGGAATCTCCACTCTGCAGGTGATTTAGTGATAATACACTCTCCACGTACTGTAGGTAAAAACTACCAAGATACCCATAATGTGGGAGCATGGTGACAAGACATGTTAAGTCTTTCGGAATGCCCTAGAAAATCCTGTACATTCAGTGTACCTCCCAGGAAGGGAATTTGTTTTGGACAAAAATCAGGAGAAAACATAGTCAAATATTTTCCCATTTCGAGACATTCAGTGACAGATTATGGGCATTCAAAGCTCCAATCATAATTAATGATACAAAAAATATGTATACAGGTGAATTAAATTTAATAAAAAATGTCTTCTTATAAATATTTCACTTATATTTACATGTTTTTTTCTGTTTTATACATTTCAATTTAACCGTACAGACAATTTACCAGTGCTGAAGCAAAAACAGGTTACTTAAGCATATCACCTCTTGCCATCCACCTTCACTTAAATAAGGATTCATAGTGAATAAAATGTACGAAAAAGAATAAAACACTATATATTTATGTATTTAGTTAAAAAATCCACTCATTTTTTATTTAATTATCCATTTGATCTGAGTTACACTATGGCAAAGCAGAATACAATTTAAAAATGGGTTATAATTTGCTCACAGAAATTCATCTTGCTTCCGTGATATGCCAAAAATATACAGCTGAAAATCAGTGCACAACAGACAGATTTTCATGCAGCCAATAACACTGATTTTTGTTCTGTGTGAGTCATAATTGGGGGGTCTATTCCTAAAAAGATCTGAACAGTATTTACAGAGGTGAAAATAAAATTATGAATTACTGATGAGAAAAAGTCTCAACCCCTCCCCCACTCCCCCCGCCCCAGCCATAATGCAACCCCAACTCTGCCCAGAAATTGGTGCATGTAAAGAAACACAATATCTAAACAAGAGGCTCTAAAGAGCCTGTAATCGCCCACCTAGCAGAACTACATATCCCTCAGATATTCTAATCAAAATCAAAGAATGCAGCTGGCTGCCATGCTCCTTTATCTGCGCAAAACAGAATGATTGGTTTCAGAGGACTTTCCATACATTATTTGTGCCAAGTTTGGTTCACAAAATCCCACTAAATGATTGTTCCTGACGACCTCGATCGCACCCTTTGAAAGGAGATTGTCTATCTCCTTGGAGTCCTTGCTCAAAAGTTCCCGATGTGTAAGATCTAAAGGAACTTGTGCTGGAAGAGGCACTCTTGAGAGAGAGGGATGCCTGTGGAAGGATATCCGCAGCCCGGACTGAACAACATCTAACACCCAAGGATCGGATGTGATTGTGGCCCAATGGTCTGCAAATTCTGACATCCTTCCTCCAACCTGGGACGAATCGAGGTGAGGACCTTCATTTCGAGCCTTGGCGAGGCCCGCTAGAGGAGAAACCACCTCCTCTACTATATGAAGAATCCTGAGTCCTCCCTCAAGCCTGCCAACCCTTACCATTACCCCGTAAGTAAGTAGAAGCAGCAGCAGGAGGATCAGCCCTTGGCCTCACAGAGGAAGCAGAAGGGTGCTTGTTAGGCTTTGGACAGTCCCTGCCTCTAACAGAAGGCTGATCAAGCTGATGAAGCAGCAGCTGATCTTTGGAATGACGTAGGACATTATCACGGACCGTCACCACGGAACCATGTAAAAATTGTGGACCCGCCAAAAAAGCAGATCTAAGAACAGCACGCTGTCCCTCAGAAAGGAAACGGCCTGTGTCCAACACAACGTCCCTAACTAATTCCAAGTTAGCCGTGTTACAGGCATGCGTGTAAGATGAATGAGCACCTTGGAAAGCACATGCAAAGGAGCCTTATGTCGTCAAACTTATCTGGAGGCAGATAAGCAGCTAAAGCAGAGACAACGTGATCCAAGAGAAAAAGCATGCCC
Source organism: Pictodentalium vernedei (assembly GCA_031216915.1). Classification (NCBI taxonomy): domain Eukaryota; kingdom Metazoa; phylum Mollusca; class Scaphopoda; order Dentaliida; family Dentaliidae; genus Pictodentalium; species Pictodentalium vernedei. The sequence continues at coordinate 746,483,347 of CM062295.1, forward strand.
GGCATCTCTCTCGAAAGCCCAACAGGGACTCCAGAGTTGCCATAGGAATAACGGCCAACTTGGGCTTGGAAAGCCTGAGGGACTTGGATTCCTGATCCAAGACCGTCAAATTCTGGCAGACTGATGGATTGGCAGAATCGTAGTAACGGTAATGCACTGGAGGCAAGAATGAAGTCTTCATAGTCTTCATAGTCTTGGAACTCAGCTTAGAGTCCAAAGCTGTAAACGCTTCAACCACTTGTACAGACTGGCACGGTCGAAGGAGCCTGGAAGCAGGTTGCTCCACAGGCTGTAGGTGCACGACTGATGATCGGGGCCTGGCTGACACCGCCGGCTGGTTTGACTGTTTGAGATCTGGAAGGAATTCAAACACAATGTCAAGAGCTGCCCCCAAGTCAGGAGACTGTTGGCTCTTGACGTCAGGTATGTCAGAATCATCCTGTGAGTAGGAAGACACATAGCCCATCATGGGCAAACCAGCCAATGCCTACCATGGTGTAGGCACACCTAAGGGATCAGAAAGAGCCTGCTTCCAATCCCGGGAGGCGGCGCCGCAGGGGACGGATGCCTGGAAACCACTAGTAGCCTAACTGGAAGCAACAGGAAGGCTCTTGGAAATAAGCTGTGTGAGCAAGGAGAGGGCCTCCCTAAGCTCATGGCCCGTGTCAGCCGGTTGGACGTGGGAACGAACCGGCAAAGTGGCTTCACTCCTGAACCTTTTAACCAGCAAAGGGTCATGATTCTCAAGTACACCTGACGCGGGGTGACGGGTGGCAGCTGAAACATCTGAGGGCAGATGCATATAGAGGTACAACATACCCCGAGGATCTACAGTGCGGGAACTCAGGAAAGTCGCCGCAAACCTCTGAAGGAAGAAGGTCCAGGCTGCACAAAAGGTGTTGGTCCCGCAAAACTGGCCTTGGAACCAGAGTGCATGGATAGAAATGCAACAGAGCTCATGGTGGCCCCACCATGAACATCTGAATCCAATGAGAAAACTGCTGTGCTCGATGTCTGACAGACCACAGCAGAGGGTTCGGTCGGCAGCCCCTACCGACTTCGCCAAGTTGAAGTCAAGGAAGGCTGAGGCCGATACCCCACACTACCACAGATGCATCTCTGCAAGACCCCTGCAGGGATAAGCCGAGATCGGCTGAAACGTTGACAGATGAGGTTGTAGACGGAACAGCAGTAGCAGCAGATACGACGGGAGCTGTAGAAACTGGTGGAAAAGTGGAGAGAGCAACCAAGCTCGGCTCCAAAAGAGGAATCACAACTACTGTGACAGCCTCAAATGTTGACTAAAGAGGGACCAGTCCCAGAACCAGGCATCTCTTCACCAGAAAACTCAACAGTTCCCGCAGTATCCATCACAGAAAAAGACTGCACATCCCACCATGGAAGGGGTATAACTCTCACCAGACATGGTCGTGTGTGGAGGCCCCAAACGACAGCATTCCCACCCCCTGTGGGAGCGGAAGGAACGGCCATGAGAATGCAACTCATGTTTGTGCAAAAGGCATGGCCCTCAAGGATCAGTCCTGAGCATAACAGAGGTGAGAGCAGTAGAAGAAAAAGGTGAACTCAAAAGATGTAGAAAGTAGAACACCCCCAACTATGAGAGAAAGGTGGCAGAAAATAAAGTGCTGGAGGGAACACAACCGAACCCAGACAGCCAACAGGAACCAAGAAAACCCCCAGAAATTCCGCCCTCAACAGAGAGGAGAAATCCTGTCAATACAGCCCCCCCTCCCCCCCCCCCATTGACACCTAACTCCAATAATAATAATATTAACTACAGGTACTGTGAGCAAGCTCACAAAGTGATACCCCCCGTGCCTGTCAGAATGGAATTATATTGCTCCATGCACATCTTCATATGGAGTTCTTCCATTGTGTGAAGTTTCATGAAAATTCTTCAAATGGTTTAGGAGGAGTTGTGCTTATAAGGATGGACAGATGGATGGACAGACAGACAGACAGACAGGCAAACAGGGTGATTCCTATATACCCCCCAAACTTTGTTTGCAGCGGGGTATAATAATATCCAAAAAGATAACATAAATTTATGAACCAAAAAATTTTATGTCCGAACCGCATGGTATGCGGAAGTCGCGAACGAACACGCAGAATACATAAAATACAATGAAAATGTGGTTGAAAATAATGAGAATATGTAAAACACAGTCCTGTTATTATACAATCCTCAGATCCATAATTCCAGTCACAGGTAACCATTATCAACGAGTTGAATTATCACTGTTTCTGAATGCAAATGGATGTCACACCATGCTGGCGGACAAAAAAAGAATGATTCATTAGTTACTGCCTGTGCACTGGATACTGGAATCCATGGATCTGTACTTGGAGAAGAGCGTCCCCTACTGGGTGTGTGCCGGTAGCACTCGACCCAGTTTTGGCTTATTTTTTCTTGGTGCTTTTGTATCATTTTTCTTTCCCAAATCCCTTGGGAAAAATCAAAATAGAGAGTATCTTTTCCGAGTTAGGGTCTTCCACTGTAGTGCAAGCCTGCATTAAACAATTGTGAGGTAGGCTGATAAGAAATTGCCAGTAGCCAAAGCACATCCAACTTGCAGATCAAGTGAGAAAGGTTCTTAAGCCAGTGTGCAAAATTTGGCAAGAACTCTCGTTCAGGTCGCTAGGGGGTTATGCAAATTTAAATCTAAGCAAACAGATCACCAGTTAGCCAAATATTGCATCTTGAATGGTAAAGTATGAGTTACTTGACCAACCTTTCTTGTGTCTGATAGATTGTTAAACTTTTGCCTTGAGAGGCTATATATATTTCAATTCCACACAATATATGAATACTTGCTAATAATAAAGAAGCAGTTTCCAAAGAATTTTTACGTAGCCGAATGTTCAGTTACCCATCTCAAAACCATGTTAACAAACATCAGCTGATTAGGCTCATTTCTAAAGTTTTACACACTGTTAAGCCAATGTTTGTTGACTTTTTGTATATTCATAAAATGTTGGGTTTTTTGGCCACACATGTAACTAGGATGTATAGATGTCCATTTATTTCCAGTAACAAATGACTTGACATGACATCTGGTACAGTTTTTTATGGCTATCTTTCAAGTTTTGACACACATCTGAGTCATGAGCGAGCTTTGTGTGAATGATGAATGGTCTGTGACAGATCTGACAAAATTAGAATGGACAAATGGTTTGTCACCTTGGCCTTGAAGTTATGACCTTTGGTCAAGATCATGTCACAACCTGGCGTCATGGGCATACACTGTGTCAAGTATGAACACTATCTGTACAATGAATCTTTTTTATGGACCAGACAAAGTCAGAACATGCAATGGTCTGTGACCCTGACCTTGCAATTATGACCTTGGGTCAAGATCATGACACACCCTTCAGTCATGGCTAAACATTGTGCAGTATGAACAAGATCTGTTCATTGAATCAATTCTTATGAACCAGAAAAAGTTAGAATGCACAAATGGTGTGTGACCTTGAACCGTCATGTCATAGCATGGGGTCAATATTAGAGCGCACCCTCGAGTTCTTGTGACAAAAAAACAAGATCTCTTCAGTGAATCATTTTTTATGAACCTGACAAGGTTAGGAGGCTTCAACAGTGTGTGACCACGACCTTGGAGTTATGAACTTGGATCAAGGTCTTAACACACCCTTGAGAACTATCATTGCCATTGTGTGAGGTATGAACAAGATTTGTTATTTCATTTCCTATGCAATAAAGATTTTATTTACAATTACCATCTGTGCATCATTTTTATTAATGATTTTATTACCCTTCATTTTAAATAAATTAAATTAGTGAGTCATCAATCTAGAAAACAAGAAGCAGGCCTTAAAATTCGTCCCGATTTGCGAGAATCAGTTTAGATTCCCGCATTCTCCTGTGCGAGAATCAATTTTCATTTCTCAATTCAGAATTTGATATTACTAGTTCTTGTTAGTAAACCAGTCCATAATTCCTAATAAAAGACTAACTTCATATTTAAAAAAAAAATATTACCTGCAGTATAACCCTAAAGGGCCTATTTCCAATTTTTGTGTAACTCTTGCCTTGTGTTTGATGTAGAACACGTGTTTCAACATACAGATAGTGGTCTTGCTGATAGAAGTTACAGTACCTTGGCAGTGGTTTCTGGTGAAGGCTTGGCTGCCTGTACAGGCAGCCAAGCCTTCACCAGACATCACTGCTAAGTCAGAGCGTCACCTTATTAGAGGAAGCAATAAAATAAGTAGAATCCTCGAGGCATTTAAGGAAACTTTTTGAATCTATGAGGAGAATCAAATGAACATTTTGCGAGAATCATTTGCGAGAATCGATTCTGATTCTCGCATGAATTTTAAGTCCTGAGAAGTATAGCTGTAAACAATAAATGACTGGAAAATAGTTTGCAGACATTCTGAGTGTGGCATATTGGGGTCGGTGATGCATTAACTGGTTGAGAGCAAGAAGCCACTATCATGGCTCTACTGAAAAGTACTAGAAGCCACTTTAGTGGCTTTTTCTGGATGCATTAGCTTAGTGTTTTTATAGAAAATTGTTTGAAATTCCCAAATCTGATATTCTCCCTATGGGAACTCTCCAATAAATTATAACAAAACAATTATTTATAAACAAAATCTTGCTAAGCTAAGGCTAGTCTTGCTGGTAGCCTGGTATCTTTGAAAAAAATTAGCCATGTTTCAAATCACATTTAAAAAATAATTTAGCACTCACCCAGTTAATTTGACAACTGTTTTAATTCCATTTGGATGTTTCCAGGGAAAAGACACCCGAAGTTTTGATTGAGGTCAACAGAAACAAGAGGCCCCAGGGGGCCTGAGGGCGCTCACCTGACATGGTAGCCTAAATATCAACCCAGAGAATTGATTTCCACAAGTTGCATCTGCTCCTCCTAAGAAAAGCTGAAACCAAATATCCAAATATTCTGACCAGTGGATCTAAAAAAAGATTTTTAAAGAATATTCGTCATATTGACTAAGTCATAATTCGGGCTCCCACAGGGAGCCCATATATGAACCCAGGGACTTGGCTTTAACAAACCTGAATCTCACACACCTAAGGATTCTGCACACCAAATATCAAAACATTCTGACTGCTGGATCTGAAGAAGAAGATTTTTAAAGAAAATTCCTCATTTTGAACCAAGTTACAATTCGAGCGCCCACAATCAGCCCAAATATGGACCTAGGGACATGGCTTGAACAAACTTGAATCTTACCCCCCTAAGGATGCTGCATAAAAAATATCAAAAGCATTCATCTGCTGGATCTGAAGATTTTTAAAGAAAATTTCTCATTTTGAACTAAGTTGTCATTCAGGCTCCCATAGTGAGCCCAAATATGAACCAAGGGACTTGGCTTGAACAAACTTGAATCTCAGCCCCCTAAGGTTGCTCCATGCCAAATATCAAAACATTCCAACTGCTGAATCTGAAGAAGATTTTTAAAGAAAAATTCCTCATATTGACTAAGTTATAATTTGGGCTCCCACAGGGAGCCCAAATATGGACCCATGGACTTGGCTTTAACACACTTGAATCCCCCCTCCCCCCCCCCCCCCCCCCCCCCCCAAGGATGCTACTCACCACATATCAAACCATTCCGACTGCTGGATCTGAAGAAGATTTTTTAAGAAAATTCCTCATTTCGAACAAAGTTACAATTCAAGCTCCCACAGTGAGCCCAAATATGGACCTAGGGACATGGCTTGAACAAACTTGAATCTCACCCCCCTAAGGATGCTGCATACCAAATATCACAAGATTCTGCCTGCTGGATCTTGAGAAAAAGATTTTCAAAGAAATTTGCCTGAAATGCACTAAGTTCAAATTTGGGCTCCTATATTGAGCCCAAATATAAACCCAGGGGGCCGATTTGAACAAACTTGAATCAAATCCACCCCACAATGTTGCATACCAAATATCACAAGATTCTGCCTGCTGGATCTGGAGAAGATTTTTGAAGAATTTTGCCTGAAATGCACTAAGTTCGAATTTGGGCTTCTATAATTAGCCCAAATATGAATCCAGAAGGCCGATTTGAACAAACTGGAATCAGATCCACCCCACAATGTTGCATACCAAATATCAAAAGATTCTGCCTGCAGGATCTGGAGAAGAAGATTTTTGAAGAAATTTGCCTGAAATGCACTAAGTTCGAATTCGAGCTTCTATAGTGAGCCCAAATATGAATCTAGGGAGCCGATTTGAACAAAATAGAATCAGATCCACCCCACAATGTTGCATACCAAATATCAAAAGATTCTGCCAGCTGGATCTGGAGAAGATTTTTTAAGAAATTTGCCTGAAAAACCCATAACGACGCCAAGTATAGCCCCACAAACTTCTCTTGAACAAATCTGAGTCTACACCTCAAAAGGAAGCTGCACACCAAATATCAAGTCTCTGCTACTGCTGGTTCATGAGAAGACGACTTTTTTAAGATTTCAGCACACTTTTTGGGTGTGGCCCTACCCATGGGCGAGGCAACTTGATTTGAACAAAATCAAATTGCGATGTCATAACAAACTATTATCTCAAATATCAATTAAATTGGTTCAGCAGTTTGAGAGGAGAAGACGCAAACACCATGTTCACGGACGGCGACGGACGACGGACGGTGAGTGATCACTATAGCTCTCCTGACTGAAAGTCAGGTGAGCTAAAAAGAGCAATGTTTGCAAATGCTCAAAATGTTGTCTCTTTTGTAATGAATTTCATTTGGAGTATGTCAGTACCTCACTGGATCATTGAATTATTGGGTACAAAATGAAACCTGGTTTTAATCTGTATTATGCTGCAAAGTCACAGTGGGTATAACCTTAAAGTACAGTAGAGAGACTCATGACAACAGTATATTGGCATTATAGTTTGTCCAAACATATAAACTCTTGGTGAAATCATGAAGCCAAATAAAGCGTCGTTAATCAGTTAATCATTCTACTTTTGTGCCCTGCAATGACTGAATATGACACCTGATTTTAGAAATACACATTTGAACATATCTGATGCAGTGCTTGAGGAAATGAAGTATTTTTAATGTTTTCTCCATTACATACAGTGTTAAAATTCAGACAGCACCTCAGCACTCCTAAATATGAAGCCAGGACTTTATCTTAAACAAATTTGTAAACAATCCTTAAAAAGATATATGTAAAATATCAAAGCATTTGGAGCATGTGTTTGGAAGGTGATTTCTATAATGTTTTCCCCATTACTCACTGCATAGGGCTAATAGGGCTAATGTATGTCAAATATATCTTGCCCTTGGGCGAGATTTCCCCATCTCACATCCACCCCCATCAGGGATATAGACAGAATGTGATGTGTGTTTGAATCGGTGGGTGGTATCCATAACGAGTTGGAATGCTGTAGTCATATTTTGCAAGAGCTTACAATATTCCGAGTTATGTAAAACACCCACCGATTTAAACACACATCGCATTCTGTGTTTATTACACATCCCCATACATTAAAATCCATTTAAATGAACAAATTTTAATTCTGATGTTTAATCACAAAGGTGAAGAGGCCATTTGTTTTGTTTGAAGCTGTACTGATCAAATGGATCGATAAATGAAAGTGTCAATGACACTGTAGCTCAACTTGTCAAGACAAAGATATGTACATGTATAGTAGTATGTGATACAGCAATGACAAACATCTAGGTAATGACCTGATAACAAAGGTACATACAAAGTATTGTAACAGTCTGTACATAAATACTGACCGTAGCCTGTAACAAATGTATAGGTAAAGTATTGTAAAGGCGGGTGACAGTCAGATGTTAAACTAGAAAAGAAATCTTTGTGTCCCAGAGTGGGTCTGACTGAACCCCAAAATATTTGTTCTCATAGCACAGTGATAACAAAGGCACCCCAAAACACACTCGTTCCTGTCCCAAGGTGAAAACAAAGGTACCCAAGAAGTTTTGTGAAGATCAGTTCATAAATACGAGCTGTATAGAACTTGTGACAAAAAACTGATTGGACCTAATTTCGGTACAAAATGGCCACTGGCAGCCATCTTGAATTTTAGACCGCACCCAGAAACACTCGTTCTTGTCCCAAGGTGATAACAAAGGTACCCAAGATATTTCGTGAAGATCAGTTCATAAATACAGACTCTAGCCCGAGCCGTATTGACATGTGTAGTTACTGTGTGTAAACCGCACTGAAAAAATCAAAGTTCATCTAATTTGCATAATTTCTGCACGAGAAAAAAACCCGTATTATATGTGATGTATCCCATGGTACCAAACATTCACACAAAAAATTATTCAAATCAGCGCTTTCATATGAAAGTTCTGTGCAAAAATCTGATTGCAACAAATTTTGTACAAAATGGCTGCCATCGGCCATCTTGAATTTCGGACCGGACCCAAAAACACTCGTTCTCGTCCCACGGTGATACCAAAGGTACCCAAGAAGTTTCGTAAAGATCGGTTCATAAATACAGCCTCTAGCCCGAGCCGTATTGGCATTTGCACTTACAGTGCTGAAAGTAACTCCAAATGAAAGTGTCAATGACACTGTAGCTTAACTTGTGTGTTGTGTTTGATGAAAAGGATAATGTTCAATGTTTATGAAAGGATTATGAAATAAGACAAGAATTGTGATAATTGGGAATATGTTCATTTCTGTTCCCTGTATGCTATGTTTATGATAAAAATAATATGAGGTGTACACTGTACTAAAGATCTGAGGGGTGGGTTAATATGACCTCACAGTTAATATATGTGGCCCTCACAGTTAACATATATCAACAAAATTACAATGAAATTATTCCAAAATGAGTCATCCTATCAAGTTACATTAAAATCCCTTCATAAATATGGCCTGTAGACTGTGCTAAAGGTTTTCGGGCTTCGGGCCCCTGTAGCCGTCAGTTTCCCAATTGCGTCCAAAGGGGACGTTCTCATCTAGACATTATATGAAGTCAACCTACCAAGTTACAATGAAATCCCTCCATAAATACGACCTGTAGACTGTGCTAAAGGTTTTCGGGCTTCAGGCACCTGTAGACATCACAGTTGACCAACCACGACCAAAAGGGGATGTCATCATCTTGGCATTATATGGAGTCAACCTAACAAGTTACAATGAAATCCTTCCATAAATACGACCTACAGACATGCTAAAGGTTTTTGGGCTCAGGCAGCCATCAAGGCTGAATGATCGTGACCAAAAGGGGACGTTCTCATCTGGACACTATTTGGATTCATCCTACCAAGCTACAATAAAATCCCTTCATAATTATGACCTGTAGACTGTTCTAAAGGTTTTTGGGCTTTGGGCCCCTGAAGCCGTCACAGTTGCCCACTCGTGTCCAAAAGGGGACGTTCTCATCTAGACATTATATGAAGTCAACCTACCAAGTTACAATAAAATCCCTTCATAAATATGACCTTAGACTGTGCTAAAGGTTTTCGGGCCTACAGCCTAAAGGTTTTCGTAGCCATCACAGTTGACCAATCACGACCAAAAGGGGATGTCATCATCTAGGCATTATATGGAGTCAACCTAACAATGTTACAATGAAATCCTTCTATAAATATAACCTTTTGCCTATGCTAAAGGTTTTTGGGCTCGGGCACCCATCAAGGCTGAATGATCACGGCCAAAATGGGACGTTCTCATCTTGACCTTATTTGGAGTCAACCTACCAAGTTACAATGAAATCCCTTCATAAATATGACCTGTAGACAGTGCTAAGATTTTTGGGCTTCGGGCACCTTTAGCCGTCAAAGTTGCCCAAACATGTCCAAAAGGGGACGTTCTCATCTAGGCAATATATGAAGTCAACCTACCAAGTTACAATGAAATCCCATCACAAATATGACTTGTAGACTGTGCTTAAGGTTTTCGGGCTTCGGGTTTGGGCAGCCATCATGGTTGAATAATCGCAACCAAAGGGGACTATCTCATCTGGGCATCATCTGGAATGATCCTATGAAGTTACAATGAAATCCCTTAATAAATATGGCCTGTAGACTGTGCTCAAGGTTTTTGGGCTTCGGGCACTTGTAGCCAACACAGCTGACCAATTACGACCAAAAGGGGATGTCATCATCTAGGCATTATATGGAGTCAACCTAATAGGTTACAATGAAATCCTTCCATAAATATGACCTTTTACCTATGCTAAAGGTTTTTGGGCTCGGGCACCCATCAAGGCTGAATGATCGCGATCAAAAGGGGACGTTCTCATCTAGACATTATTTGGAGTCATCCTACCAAGTTACAATGAAATCCCCTCATAAATATGACCTGTTTGTTTGTTTGTTGGTGGTTAACGTCACATATTTATGCACCATGGCTAATCGTGACACAACATGGAGATGAAGTCAAGTGTAGTCAATCGTTGATCAACATGTTGCCCATTTTAGAGGACTTTCACCCCAAGCATTGGTGACTGGGTCCTATTTTACTAGTAAAGCGGAACTGGTTTACCACAGTAAACAAGTGCTGCTTACTTCCCGGGGTTCCCACGGGGAAAATATGACCTGTAGACTGTGCTAAAGGTTTTCGGGCTTCGGGCACCTTTAGCCGTCACAGTTGCCCAATCATGTCCAAAAGAGGACGTTCTCATCTAGACATTATATGAAGTTAACCTACCAAGTTACAATGAAATCCCTTCATAAATATGACCTGTAGACTGTGCTAAAGGTTTTTGGGCTTCGGGCTCGGGCAGCCATCATGGGTGAATGATCGCACGTTCTCATCTAGACATTATATGAAGTTAACCTACCAAGTTACAATGAAATCCCTTCATAAATATGACCTGTAGACTGTGCTAAAGGTTTTCGGGCTTCGGGCTCGGGCAGCCATCATGGGTGAATGATCGCAACCATAGGGGACAATCTCATCTGAGCATCATCTGGAGTGATCCTAAGAAGTTACAATGAAATCCCTTCATAAATATGACCTGTAGACTGTGCTCAAGGTTTTCGGGCTTCGGGCACTTGTAGCCATCACAAGTGACCAATCACGACGGAAAGGGGATGTCATCATCTAGGCATTATATGGAGTCAACCTAACAGGTTACAATGAAATCCTTCCATAAATATGACCTTTTGCCTATGCTAAAGGTTTTTGGGCTCGGGCACCCATTAAGGCTGCATGATCGCGATCAAAATGGGACGTTCTCATCTAGACATTATTTGGAGTCATCCTTCCAAGTTACAATGAAATCCCTTCATAAATATGACCTCTAGACTGTGCTAAAGGTTTTCGGGCTTCGGGCTCCTGTAGCCATCACAGTTGCCCAATTACGTCCAAAGGGGGACTTTCTCATCTAGACATTGTATGAAGTCAATCCACCAAGTTACAATGAAATTCCTCAATAAATATGACCTGTAGACTGTGCTAAAGGTTTTCGGGTTTTGGGCTCGGCAGTCGTCACGGTTGGCAGATCATGCCCAAATGGGGAAATTCGCATCTAGACATCATAAGGAGTCATCCTACCAAGTTACAATGAAATCCCTCCACATTAAACATGACCTGCAGACTGTGCTAAAAGTTTTTGGGTTTCGGGCTTGGGCAGCCATCACAGTTGAAAGATCATGCCCAAAAGGGGACGTTCTCATCTAGGCACTATACAGAGGCATCCTACCAAGTTACAATGAAATCCCTCCATAAATACGACCTGTAGACTGTGCTAATGGTTTTCGGGTTTTGGGCTCGGGCAGCCATACCGGTTGCCCGATCGCGACCAAAAGGGGACGTTCTCATCTAGACATGACCCCAAACCTGCATATGAAATTTCGTGACGATCAGACAAGAACTGTGGGGTGTAGCCCATGCTAAAGGAAAATGTGAACAGACGTCACAGACTCACAGACTAACAGACTCACAGACTTCCGCACGCGTGATGGCAATAGCTTATCTTGACTATGTCAAGTTAAGCTAAAAACATCAAAATTAGTCTAATTTGCACAATTTATGCACGAGAAAAAAACCTGTATTATATTTGATGTATCCCATGGTACTAAACATTCATACAAAAAATTATTAAAATCAGAGCTTTCATATGGAAGTTCTCTACAAAAAAACAAGATTTCTGCATCGTCGGTACAAAATGGCGGCTGGCAGCCATCTTGAATTTCGGACCGCACCCAAAAACACTCGTTCTCGTCCCACGGTCATAACAAAGGTACCCAAGAATTTTCGTAAAGATCGGTTCATAAATACGGCCTCTAGCCCAAGCTGTATCCAATTGTTGGTGTACGGACAGATGGACAGATGGCCAGATGGACAGACAGCCAGACGGACGACGGACGACGGGCCATGACAAAAACTCAAATTTGGCTTTGCCAAAGTTGAGCTAAAATTCAAAACAACCTTTGGAAACCAGTCTAAATTACATTCATTATCTTTTCCGTTGGGCGTGTTTGTTGAAACTTGTATTGCTGTTTCTCTTCAGATGGTGGCTATTACCATTAGTAAAAATATAAATACAAATTTGGAAAGATTTGCAAAACAGCTGGGAGAAACTTTTTTAAAAGTTTGAAGTATGTCAAAATGTCCGAAGATTTACCGAAATAAAGTTGACCAATTTAGATAAAATGGGATCCGCAGACAAAATGGCGACAGACTGGGTTCATGTTGTGGTTGAAAATGATTGCGTTTTAATATCTCATTTTTGGTTAACTAATTTTTTGCAAACAGACTTTATTTTGCTTTGGACGTTTTCATTTTCACCAATGCAACAGACGATGGATAATTGTATAACGAAATTTGGAAACTTTTCGAGGCGGCTCTATGGGAAAGGCACTATTATAAACGGTGCTGAGAAAAAAGTTCTGGGTTGTACATCACCAGTTGAATACAGAAACATTTATGTCATATCAACGATTCTGTTAAATACAAGGGTTTAAAGTTTAACTCGTAACCTATTGAGTATTTTCAAGATATTTTTCATCAAATCTAGTTATGGCTGCTCCACAGCAGCCATGACTAGATTTGATGAAAAATTCAACTAAATATAACTCAAGAAATTATTGGAGAAAAAATCCGTGCCATTTACAGGGGAGAAATCTGATTAAATGTGCCAAAATTATACTTATTTCGGTGGAAAGGGAAATCCTGTCCTGGACAGGAATATACGCCAGCAGCATGTACGGTTAAAACTAGAAGTCCTGTCACGAACTGTGCGCTTATCTAGGCTTAATTGCGCGTATGAATTGCGCGCAGTTGCCATATCGAATGGCATCCAAAGCACGGCAGGTTCTCCTGGTTACTCATAGCAAACACGGGCAATGTTTCTGCCAATGGACCTCCGGGTTACCCGGAGGTCCATTGGCTGAAACACTGCTTGTGCACAGGCCATATTTACAGAATTTGATAGCCTTACTATGGTCATATCGCGTAGATTAACGCGCATATCGACGTGCTATTTGCGCGCATTTCAGGACAGGACTTTTAGTTTTAACTGTAGGGAGTTAATGAGTGTGTAATAAAATAATATTGTTGAATGTTGATAAAAAAGAATGTTAAAACTGAAAATAAGATAATGGTCATAATCTGTTACATACTGGTAATGGCTGTTTCTTTCCATCAAGAAGCGGAGGACTAATATCTTGAGTCTGTCCACCTGATCGCAGGAAATCTCTGCAGGAAATCTTACCAGTGCCGAGTAACCTGAAATGAACACAGTTGCATTACACAATTTAACGCAAAGTACATATGCAATTTAACCTGTAAGACCCAAAACAGCCACAAACTGTCCCTTTTATATGGTTCTGAGTGGTTATGCCACAGAACTTGAAATTTACGGGTGGAGAAAGTCGGAGTACCCTGAGAGAACCACCAAGCAATGGCAAGCAACTGTCAGACCCCCAACTTACTAATTCCACAAAAGCAATATTAGCATTGGTTGAAGACAGGTGCACCATAGACGTGCAGTATGCCTTAGTACACAGCGCCACCGTGCCCCCATGTGGGCGATCAGGAATAAGTGCAAGCCTGAATTTTAGCAGCCTGTCATTTGCAAAATAGGGTGAATTTGTCAATTCTATCCCATACAGTGAGCCAGTTTATCCTCTAGGTACATCTTTCTGTTTTGGCTTGAGACCTTGATTCAGACTGAGGTTCACAGAGGGTAAATTTTGTGATGCTACCCTGCTGTGCAGGGTAGCATCACCAAATTCACCCTCGGGGACCTCATTTTGCAGATGACAGTCTGCTTATTTTCGGGCTTTATTAAGTGCCTTGCCCAAGGGCACAACACAGTTATCCTTGGTTGGGATCGAACCGTGATCAAACCTATTCCATACATGTTTTGCATTTATAATCACAAAATACATCTGCACACCATAACTTCAGACATATTTGTTGGAGTTTGTTTTGTTTGTTCAAAGCAGAATCAATGTACAAAAAAAACAGAAAAGGAAACCAGAGCAGAGGCTCAAGTGATCCTAAAACGCTCACCTGGCTCAAATTGTCAAAACAGAGTGTATCAGTAAGTGATCAGCAGCAAAGGCAACTTTTTTGGCCATTCATTTGTGCTGGTCCTAGGAAAGCTTCCTAGCAAGCTCTGTTCTGTTAAGTATTAAAAAACAACAACCGAACAAATTTTTTTGTTTTGTTTTAAACTACTGTGCTTCTCTAGCCACCCTCCCCCTACCCCCCAGAAATTGTTTTTAAAAAAAACAAGAAAAAACAAGTGAATCGATTTGAACAAACTTGAATTTGACACCCCTAGAGATGTTACATACCAAATATGAAAGGATTCTCACTGGTGGATCTGAAGAACAATTTTAAAGAAATTGTCTCATATTGCTCTAAATTAAACTTTGGGCTTCAGTAAAAAGCCCAAATATTAACCCAGGGACCTGATTTGAACAACCTTCAATCTAACCCTCCCAGAGGTGTTGTACACCAAACAAATATCAAAAGAATCTGACTGCTGGATCTGAAGGAGATGATTTTAAACGATAATTCCCCATATTGCACTAAGTAAATATTTGGGCTCCCTTGGAGAACCCAAGTATTAACCCAGGAACTCTATTTGAACAAATTTGAATCTTGCACCTCTAGAGATGTCACATACTATATGGAAGGATTCTCATTAGTGGGTCTGAAAAAGATTTAAAAAAAAAATGTCTCATATTGCACTAAGTTAGAATTTGGGCTGAAATAAAGAACCCAAATATTCATCCAGGGATATCATTTGAACAAACTTGAATCTAACCCCCCTCCCCCTCCCATCCCAACCCCCACCCCCAGAGATACTGCATACCAAATATCAAAAGAATCTTACCTGTGGATCTGAAGAAGAAGATTTTTCCCCATATTGCACAAAGTTAATATTCAGGCTCCCACCGGAAGCTCAAATATTAACCCAGAGACTTGATTTGAACAAATATTAACCCAGAGACTTGATTTGAACAAATTCGAATCTTACACCTCTAGATATGTCACATACCAAACATGAAAGGATTCTCAATAGCAGGTCTGAAAAAGAAGATTTTTTAAAGAAATTTTCTCATATTGCACCAAGTTAAAATTTGGGCTCCAATAAAGAGCCCAAATGTTCATCCAGGGATCCCAATTGAACAAACTTGAATCTAATCCCCCCCCCCCCCCCCCCCCCCCCACCCCCATCCCCCTAAAGATGCTGCATACCAAATATCAAAAGAATCTGACTGGTGGATCTGAAGAAGAATATTTTTAAAGAATACTCCCATATTCCACCAAGTTAATAATCAGGCTCCCATAGGAAGCACCAATATTAACCCAGGGAGTCGATTTGAACAAATTCAAATCTTACACCTCTGGAGATGCCACATACCAAATATGAAAGGATTCTGACTAGTGGGTCTGAAAAAGATTTTTTAAGAAATCTTCTCATAATGCACCAAGTTAAAATTTGAGCTCTAATAAAGAACCCAAATATTCATTCAGGGATCACATTTGAACAAACTTCAATTTAACCCCCCCCCTCCCCTCACCCCCCCCCCCCCCCCCCACCCTCACCTAGAGATGCTGCATACCATATATCAAAAGAATCTGACTGGTGGATCTGAAGAATAAGATTTTTAAAGATTATTCCCCATATTGCACCAAGCTAATATTCGGGCTTCCATAGGAAGCCCAAATATTAACCCACTGACTCAATTTGAACAAACTTTAATCTGATCCTTGTAGAGATGTTGTATACCAAGTATCAAAAGAATCTGACTGTTTGATCTGAAGAACAAGATTTTTAAAGCTTATTCCTCATAGCATCCAAAAATTTTAATCAATTCTACTGGTGAAAAGGATGCTTCATACCAAATAACAGTTCTCTGTTCCGTGTAGTTTGGAAAATATGGGCATTTGAATTTTTTTCTATTTTTAGCCCCCCTGGGGTACCCACAGGGCAACAACAAAAAAACATTTCGGGCATCAATCAAGTACTTTGGACCCACTTATGCTACATGCCAAATTTGGTTAAAGCCAGCCCATCGGTTCTTGAAATAGAAATTTTGGGCAGAGCCCAAAATGGGTATGTGCCCACAGAGAGCCCAAATATTGATCTACCAACTTCTCTTGAACAAACTTTAATCTTCAATACCAAAAAGTGTTACATACCATATAACAAGGCAATCTATCGGGTGGTTCATGAGAAGAAGATTTTTGAAGATTTTTAGGCTTTGGCATCATTGCCTAGAGCCCAAAGAAGGCAGCCACTTCATTTGAACAAAACAGACAAGATATACCCCAGGGATGGTTTGTGCAATATATGTTTGAATTTGGCTGAATGGCTGTGAAGAAGAAGCCAGGCTTGCAAAAGTTAACGGATGCCAAGTGATGGCAATACACATGGTTTCCGCTATACCGGTACAGCAGCCGTCAAACAGCCTCATTCCCCTGCCAGGTCACCTTCCCGACATAACAGAATTTTTTAAATTCGCATTGATCTGCCCATCCTCTGAGAATACATTTAGTTCCTAGCTTGTAGAATTGCCATTTCTAAACTTCTTTTGCCAATTTCCGTACATATATTTCATTGAAAACAAAACGCATTTCCGTTATACCGTTCTGTCGCAGCACCTGGAGAGTAATTGATTTCAAAGCGTTTTTTTAACATCAAAGACTGGACATCAAACAATAGTAATATCGAGTATTGTTGTAGAATTGCTATATAATCCCACTCGCGTGACGTCATCAGAGACAGTCTGTGAACTAGGAAAGACTTCCAGAACTCTCCGGAACCTGTTTCAGCTGTGAAGACGAATTCCACCACTCAGAGGCCTCATGTGACTGGGATCAACCAATTGGAAACAGAGAACACAGAAGACCAGTCTGTCTTTTTTTTTCACTTGACCGCGAGAATCAGGAGTTCAGAAATTCTGCACAGATTTAAATTCGGTGTGTTTGTCGGGAAAAATTGGTAAGATCCTAGCTATTTTACTCGCAATGTTTTTCTAAAGTAGAGATTTACCGAACCCAATTCTACTTTACTATTCGTTTTCACATAGGCCACAAATGTCAAAATTTGTACCATGCACCGTATTGCATGTGCAATGAGATTTTTGCGCAGTTCTTGTGTCTGCTAAAATATCTCACTAGCGTCTTTCGCCCCTAATTTAAAATTGAATTTTTAAATTATGGGTGAATCTATCCTTCCTACTCACACTTTCTATTCGCCCTGGACGTTTACTCCCAATGAAAATGCCAAGGCTTGACAGTTTTACTGGGATGAAAACGACCTGGGCGAATAGAAAGTCACGTATACTGCAAATTATTTTTTGGTTGAGCAACCATTTTCTCTTATTTACCTCTTATTCATCAGAAATTACTGGCTGTCAATGTGTAAAATCGGACAGATATATCTCTGTGAAAAGACACAAACTATCCTCTCAGATGCAAGGAAATGGGGGTTTTGGGATTCCGAAATTCAAAATTTTCCTACCACGGGACGAACCATGGTCGGTCCGTGGTACCGACGATCATCAGCCGTCATGCGAATGGCCTCATTCCCTTCCCCCTAGCGGAAACCCTGAATACCTCAAACTGACTTGCGAGCTAAAAAGAGAAAATAACTAATATGAATTGGAAATGACACACACATTCATTCCAGTTTAACTGGAATTCTGTGTTTTGTACCCCCAAGTCACTTTTATGTCCACAGAATTCTCCATAAATGAAGGTTGGGATTCATCCCAAATTCCCAATATATACTCACATGGGTGCTAAATCAGGTTTCAAATGTTGAATTTACCACAAAACAAATTATGATACTTTGTCAACTATGGTAAAATGTCAGCTTACTTCTCCAAAAGAAAGTATAGAGAATGTATTCAGTTATGAGCTTCCAAATGAGAATCATTTGTGCCCTAATTGGATAGTAGTTAACAGTTCAAACATAAAAATAAGTTAATGTTCAAATTAGTAACACTGAACACATATGTTCATTTATGTTTTATGTTTTATATGTATTGATTATAGGACTGGGTAATTTATTCTATGTTTCATAATATGATGATGCTTTCTATGGTTATGTCTAATGTGGTCAAGTGTCGTGGAGTGCAAGCTGTTGATGGCAATGCTAGAAATAGTGTTAAAGCAGTTACCGTATTTACTCTATGTATTGGGACACTCTATGATTTGGGACACACATTTTTTCCAGAAAACTATATTTTTTTATGCTTCAAAGTTTAGGACATTCAGGAGATTTGTTTCCAGTTGGCCCGTCGCTAGTAGCAGACGACACTCATAAAAAAAATTCTTGAGTAACTAAAAATTTTCATTTTTTGCTTCCAAAACATAGCTTATGATCCCTTATTGGAACGAGCGCAATACGCTCGTTCCAATGAGGGATCATAAGCTATGTTTTGGAAGCAAAAAATGAAAATATAAAAAAAAATTGGACGGCGATTTTCGTATATAGTGATGCAAAACGAATCACACACAACTTTATTCAGCATCAAATCAAGACCAGGCTGTGTTCTTTCCCTATTTTCTAAGAATTGGGACACCTGTGAAAATAATTATTTTTCGCTGTCCCAATACATAGAGTAAATATGGTAACCCTTAACCCAACATATTGGCAAAAATCGGCCAGCGCTATTCTAAAAAATTGCCAATTAATTTTCATTATTTTTTTCATTTTCTGTCTCAAAAACATATGTTATGACCCCTCACTGGAATGATCTCGGCGAGCTTGTTCCAACAAGGGGTCATAACCAATGTTTTTGAGACAAAAAATGAAAAAAATTTGTCATTCAAAAAACTTATTTGCAAGTGTCGCTTGCTTTTCATGTTACAGTTAAAACTAGAAGTCCTGTCACGAATAGTGTGCTTATATAGGCTTAATTGCGCATTAGAATTGTGCGCAATTGCCATATCGAATGGCATCCAAAGCACGACAGGTTCTCTTGGTTACTCATAGCAAACACATGCAATGTTTCTGCCAATGGACCACCGGGTTACCCGGAGGTCCATTGGCTGAAACATTGCCTGTGCACAGGCCATATGTACAGAATTTGATAGCTTTACTTGGGCCATAACGCGCACATTAACGCGTATATAAACGTGCTATTTTGTGCGAATTTCCTGACAGGACTTCTAGTTTTAACTGTAGGTAAAGGGTTAAAAGGTCAAAAGTCCAGGCTGTTGTGTAAGAAATAATGTTAGAGCAGTTAAAGTGTTGTTTAATATTTTCTACAACAAACGCTGATCAGGAGAAAAGAAGCAGTTTCTGTCCCACTTTATTCACATTTCTTTTGACTGTATAATATGGATGCCACACAGCCGTAAAAGAGTCAAACATGGGAAGGGATTCTTTTGGGTGTCTACAGGAGCTAAACATGGGGACCCTTTCCCAGAGTCAATTAGGCATGATTTTTCCCAATTCCCAATCCAAAATTTTCCAATCTCAGTCCTCACTTAAGGCTTAAAAAAATTAAAAATCTGTTTCTCAGGCCCTCCCGCATGGTCCTTTTGCCTGCCGCATGCTCTCTTTTTATAGCCAATGTGAACTTAAAAAAATTAAAAATTAAATGGTTTATGTCTGATATTTTACCAAAGTTAAAAGAAATTGATAAATTTGTCCCTTGAGTGCAAGAAGGCTTTGCAATGCTTTAGCATTGCAAAGCCTTCTTGCACTCAAGGGATGAAATACACCCCCACCCATGCTATTCTGTAGATTATGACGCCTAAAACTTAAACCAAGAACATGAACTTGGATGGCAAAGAAATAATTTCAGAAATAAAATGAAAAATTGCTCGCCCGCATGCAATTTTACAAATAATGGCCTGAGAAACAGACGATCTACTTTGTGTGGCCTAAACAATAATTTAATGCATGATTGGTACCATGAACTCATTGGTTTTCTGGGCCTTATGACCATTCAGTTCAGGTCACCCGTTGTGCATTAAACTGATTACTCAACAAAGCTCAGAAAGAGACTAACTTCAAATGAAAATGCCAAGTCCTTCTTGAATACTGGAACTCTGTTAACTGAATAGCCACTTTGCCAAGGAAAATTATTCAATTAACAGGAGTTATCAATTAACAGGAATTCTGTCACTTTCCTGCATTCTAGAGATAAACTCATCATTTATTCTATTAGATCTTGTTTGACAGAGCACGATGAGCTCTGTTAAACAAGATTTAATAGATTAAATGCCTGTATTGGAAATACTAAGGCCAAATAGGTCTATAAACAAAGGAAAACTGGGGTGAGGCAGGATAATTTCTCGACAAGTTACAAGATTTTAGATTTTTATTCAATTAACATGACTTTATATTCAATTAACCTATATTCAAATATATTCAATTAACAGGTCAAATTTGCACTGTACGTATGGTAAATGGTTTTGTGAAATTATAATCAAACAACAGGGTTATTCAGTTAAGAGATATCCAATTAAGTGGTCTCCACTGTATAAGAACAGTTTAACAGAGACTACAGACAGTGGAGAGAACATAATTCCATGTGGCTGTTTGTTATAAAACTTCTTGTAGTATACATGCAATTGCTAAGGTATCATTCTTAATGTTCTCTGTTCATTAGTCTTTCTATGTTTCTTCCCCTCCAAAACAAATTCACAATTGGAGCCCATGATGCAATTTTCACAATGGTATGGGCCACAGGATCATTTCCTAAGAGCGCAGAAAAATCCCCGATTGCAGAAAGGGAAACATGATTAGTCTTTTTGCTGAAATCAAGAAGACATTACCTTCCAACATTGAGTTCCAAATAGTGGAACCTTGTTAATTGAATAGCCACTTTATACAGTTAACACAAATGTTCAATTAACAGAGATTTGGTTCCATTCCTGTATTCTAAAAGGTAATTTGAATATTTATGCTATTACATCTTGTTTGACAGAGCTTATGGAGCTCTGTCAAACAAGATTTAATAGATTAAAAGGCTATACTGGATGTACTGAGGCCAAATAGGTCTTAACATGGAAATTTGGTGGTTTGTCAGGGTAATTTCTTGACATATCAGTATTTTTTTTTCAAATAACAATAGTTTACTTTATAACCTATATGCCTACAGTTAAAACTAGAAGTCCTGGTCATGTCTAGTGCAGAAAACCCTTGTTAGTTAATGCGCTATCTAGTGCAGAACAGTCAAGTAAACCTATCTAAACATGCGATAACTTCTGCGCTATTTAACAAAGAATGTAGTGCCCTATTCATGAGGTCGTTAACTTTGATCTCAGACACATATCATTAGGAAAAGAAATGTGTTGTAACTGGACATGAACATCCGGTGATATCATTTCAAATCAGATTCGCCTGATAAATTAGTGGTGACAATGAAAGAAAAAATGCTGAAAAAATTGTCGAAATGACCAGTTTTAATTTTCACAAGAAGCCAGGACAGTGAAATCAAAATCGCTGCCAAATTGGCTAATCATCATTTAAATAATTTATTAAACGCGATTGTTGAATGCGGAGATGAGACTTGTGAGATGTGTATGTACGAACAGCCCAGCACGTGATCGTATGGAAATAGCCTAATAACAAATGTTTTGACACCAAAATTTTATCAATTAATACCTGTGACTTCGTTTGACTTGGAAAACATGGATAAATTTGTTTTTTATCCCAAACTGATTTTTCTCCGGATGAGGTCTGTTCAATCACTCTTCATCATTAATCCTTAATCACTGATGATAAAAGAACATAAGACCCATGGAAATATAAATTTTACACCTAATTTTGTTAAATAACCCATTTCTTAATTGAGATCATAAAACGGAAGTTTTGTATATTGACAGGACTGTTTTCAATGCTTATTCACACCTTTTACTGTCAAAAATGAAAGTGTCAATGACACTGTATCTTAACTTGAATGTGTATCGTGTTTGATGAAAAGGATCATGTTCAATGTTTATAAAAGGATTATGAAGTAAGACAAGAATTGTGATAATTGAGAATGTTAATTTCTGTTCCCTGTATGCTATGTTTTCAATACAATTTGAGGTGTAGACTGTACTAATGTATCATTCATTGCCGTTCATCATTGCATTCGCACCTCTGACCTCAGAGTGTGAACACCTGAGCGAAATCATGGAAAATCTGGAATTACCAGCTACACTAAAGAAAGCCATCTCAGCTCTGGGCATCTCTTGCCCCATCTCCTGGACTATCCAGGAAATAGGCAAGAGCATCCATCTGAAACTGGAATTTAAAGTTGAAGTAGAAGAAAACACCACTACACCACCCTCCTCGGGGAGAGGTAGTACCTTTGGTGAGAGGATCCTCTCTAATATTGGTCCTCACCCGAGGGAGTCCGGAGGCCCTGAAGAGACTAACAGACTTCCGCATGCGTGATGGCAATAGCTTATCTTGACTTTGTCAAGTTAAGCTAAAAACTGACTGCACTAATTTTGGTACAAAATGGCTTCTGGTGGCCATCTTGAATTTTGGACCACGCCCCAAAATACTCGTTCTCGTCCCATGGTGATAACAAAGGTGCCCAAGAAGTTTTGTGAAGATCGGTCCAGAAATACAGCCCCTAGCCCGAGCCATATTGACATGTGTACTTACTGTAAGCAGCACTGAAAAAATCAAAGTTCAGCTAATTTGCCGGAGGTCCATTGGCAGAAACATTGCATGTGTTTGCTATGAGTAATCAGGAGAACCTGTCATGCTTTGGATGCCATTCGATATGGCAATTGCGCGCAATTCCAACGTGCAATTAAGCCTAGATAAGTGCACTATTCGTGACAGGACTTCTAGTTTTAACTGTATTTGCACTTAATTTGCGCTGTAAAATCACGTGGGTGGATTTCCACTTATTGGGATTATATAACCCTTTATTGCCATTAAGAGCAGATTAGGCTGTATCAGATGTCAGCACCGTTATTTAAGGGTTATTTATTTGACTATTGACTGCTTTATCGAGAAGCTTGGCTGCTTTGTCGACGAGCTTGATTGCGTAAACGTAGCGTTTGGCTGTTTTATAGAAGAGCTTCACTTATTCATAATTTGAACAGCTCACCTGTCACATTTGGAAGAGTTTGCTAGGTACTGGTGTGAAGTCCATCATTCATACTATTTTATCCCTTGTCAGAATGTGTAACAAGATAGGCTTGTGTATATACAGTTGTGTTCTGCTAACCAACCACTATATTTTGTATTTTCTCATTCAGTTGGTTCCGTAGAAGTCACTTGGAATCAACATGGAGATGTTGCCTTTCTCATAGTCGGATGGTTTTTGACCTAGCTCCCCTTGAGCATTTGGACTGAAGGAGTCCAGGGGAGGAATGTTTCTATGTTTGTCCATTGCTGTGTGAGGTGGACTTTTGTATTTGTTTCAGTGAGTTAGAATGTAGAGTCCCATGCTGGGGGAAAGGAAATCTCGTAGTATTTGCCCGGCAGAGCCGCTGGTATGACTATAGTTTCGACCGTAAGGTCTTATCAAATAAACAAATACATAAGATTTCGTGTTTAGATTGTGTTTACATAGACCACTTGGTGTTGTGTTGTGGTCAGTTATTATAGCGTGTATGCGCTTGAGAAATATTTCGACTGTTCTGTTGTCTGTAGTGACAAGCAGCTTGTTGAAGCTGTACTGAAGTGCAATTTTACACTACAGAGGGTGAGTGGTACTACAGAGTGTGGATTAGGCTCACTCTGTCATTATGTTTATAGAAGAGAATAGTCTTGTACTTTTACTCTCTGCTTCAATTCAGTCTCTAAGAAGACCGTGTACATGACTGGTATCAGTGTGTTAAGAATGGTGTATAATGTAGACTTTGAGGCTACGCTACATATATAACTGATATGATAAGATCAGCTTTTGGAATTGCCACGTACAGTGGATCATTCAAACAGCTGTTATCAGCACATAGAGAAGTTGGTATAAGCCGTAGGTTTTGTTTACACTACGTGCAAGGCTGATATGGGTATGGTTTTATCAGCTATTAGTACTCGGGTGGGTACCCCGGAATTATGTTGAGGTATTGTTTTCTAATGTTCATCTCGCACAATGGTTGTGGGGGAATCGTTTCGCACAGTAGTTGCGGAGGAATCTCAACTCGCACATTAGTTGTGGAGGAATCGTATCACGCAATACGTGGAAGTCACCTCGTGCTAAAAGCAGAGGATTTGTATCGGATGGGTACCCTGGAATCATGTCGAGGTATTGTTTTCTAAATTTCATCTCACACAATGGTTGTGGAGGAATCCTTTCGCACAGTGGTTGCAGAGGAATCTCAACTCGCACATTAGTTGTGGAGGAATCGTCTTGCGCAATACGTGGAAGTCACCTTGTGCTAAAAGCAGAGGATTTTGCAATTATAGAAAACAGACTCGAGAAGTTGATTTTTCTAAAATGTCCCGACATGGAGTAAGAATATAACCATGGTAGTCGCTGTCTGAAGTGTAAACCTTCTACCAGTGGGAGGAATCATTGTTGATCTCTTTTGCCTGAACATATTTCTCCTCTTTCTCTTTGTGTAGCGATATGACCTTAGCTGTTGATAGTGGCATTAAACACCAATCAAGAGTACCCACAAACTATAGCAGGTTACCATTGCCAAGATTCGAACCATTAGTGGACAGATAATTACTTAATGATGTAACGTGCAATGGATAATTTGTATATCTCAAACTTCACGCACTGTTTTGCTAAAATGACCTTGATAATGACCATTGACCTTGACCCTAAAACGGCACAAAGGATAACGGCAAGGGTTTCTGTACTCTTTAAACACCATAATGCATATATGAAGCAAACATGCGGCATTGACAACAACCTTAACACAAGGCTGATTTTATCTTCGGGCGGCCATTTTGAATTTTGTATGTCAAGGTCATTAGAGGTCAACGCCAATTTGTTTGCGGTGGTTTTTGAAAACTGTCTGCCCATACCATTAAGCATGCCAAGTTTCAAAGACTTGTCACAAAGTGCACAATTTTTTCAAATTCCTCCCCCACTAAATGGAGACAAAGACTATTAATGCTATCTGTTTTTTATTTACAGATGATTGGTTCCACAAAATGTATGTGGAATGGATGTCATGGACATGCTTTCAGTTTGTAAAGTTCACTGTTCAATTGTTACCTCCCTTGATATGTCTCTACAATGTTGACTACATTCCAATAAACATTTGAGAAACACATCACGGGAGGTAAAACGTTGAATGAAAGTGTCAATGACACTGTAGCTTTACTTGTCTGTGTGTTGTGTTTGATGAAAAGGATAATGTTCAATGTTTATGAAAGGATTATGAAATAAGACAAGAATTGTGATAATTGGGAATATGTTAATTTCTGTTCCCTGTATGCCATGTTTTCAATAAAAATAATAAGAGGTGTAGACTGTACTAAAGAACTGAGGGTTGGGTTAATGTGGCCCTCACAGCTGATGTATGTGGCCCTCACAGTTAATGTTTGTCAATGAAAGTTACTAAGTTACAGTGAAATTATTCCAAAACAAGTCATTCTATCAAGTTACAATGAAATCCCTTCATAAATACGGCCTGTAGACTGTGCTAAAGTTTCTCAGGTTTTGGGCTTGGGCAGCCATCATGGTTGAATGATCGCGACCAGAAGGGGACATTCTCATCTAGATTTATTTATTTATTAGGGTTTAGCGACACATTAACAGCAAGAGTCATATCATGTCGGTGAGACTTTTAAGGTTGGAGGAAGCCAGAGTACCTGGAGAGAACCACCGAGCAACGACGAGCAGCTGTCAGCTCTCCAACATTTTAACTCTGAACTCTGCACCGCGGCACAGACAGGGTTACATTGGTTGAAGACATGCGCATCATCGACATGCAGTACGCATTAGTACACAGCATCATCATGCCCCCATGTAGGCAATCGGGTCAAGTGCCTTGCCCAAGGGCTCAACACTGGAGCATGAATCAGTCGCTGAAATGGTCACCCACCCAACTACTACCTGCACTCGACGTTGCTTAACTTCGGTGATCTGACGAGAACCAGCTACCGCGAAACCACTGCGCCCTTCTCATCTAGATATTATACAGAAGCATCCTACCAGGTTACAATGAAATCCCTTCATAATACGACCTGTAGACTGTGCTAAAGGTTTTCGGGTTTTGGGCTCGGGCAGCCATCATGGTTGGCCGATTGCAACGAAAAGGGGACGTTCTCATCAAGACATGACAATAAACCTACATATGAAATGACAATTGGATAAGAACTACGGGGTGTAGCCTGTGCTAAAGGAAAATGCAAAAAGACTCACATACTAACAGATTTCCGCATGCGTGATGGCAATAGCTTATCTTGACTTTGTCAAGTTAAGCTAAAAAGGAATATTACATTCTGATATGTTCCGTGCCTTCTAACTGTAGACCATGCACAGACACATTTTCACAACACATGTCTTAAATCAAAATTATTATTAAAGTGAGACATGGAGTGTATGTGCTCAATATACAGTAGAATCCTCTTAATTGAATTTCCATTTTGCCAGTGAAAATTATTCAGTTAACAGGAGTATACAATTAACAGGGATTTGGTCAGTTTCCTGTGCTCTGGAGGTAAACTGAGCATTTATTCTATTATATCTTGTTTGACAGAGCTCATAGAGCGATGTCAAACAAGATATAATAGAATAAATGCCTGTATTGGATGTAGTGAGGCCAAAAGGGTTGATAAATAAGGGGAATTTGGTGCGTGTCACAGTAATTTTTTCGACATATTACAAAAATTTATATACAATTAACAGGAGTTTACTCTACAACCCATATGCAATTAACAGATCAAATTTGTACTGAAGATATGGTAAATGGTTTTGTGTTTGAAAATTATATTCAATTAACAGGGACATACAATTAAGAGATATCCAATTAAGTGGGCTCCACTGTACTTCTGGTTAATACATGCGAGTCTCTTGCAATCATACATCTGACAGTATTAAGGTGATTTTTTAGTCACGAAACTTGGTTTACTTTGAAATTCCAAAGTCTGATGTTACATAAAAATAAATTAAATATACACGAATTATGTATCAAAATGTAGGTTATGATGTATAGAACACAACAAATACATGCAATGAACTCACAGAGTTCACAACAGACATCAATGGTTCCTAAAAGTCTGCAGCTGTATTAGTATCAGAACATAAAATAGAAAAATATTTTACAAGAACAACTCAAGACTAAATATGCTTCAGATATTCAGAACAAAGCTTAGAAAGTGAAAGAGTTGCATTGAGGTAAATAGTGTTCAACCGATGATTGGAATTGGCTACCCCAATCGGCCAATTGTGGGCAACTGGATGACAACAGCAACACCTCCTGGAACATCGGTTCAACCAATTGTTGTCAAGCATTTTTTGCGATGATTCACTAACCACATTTTATTATCTTCTGCAATTGTTCATGTAAAAATGATGTCAGTGATACAGTGGAGCCCACTTAATTGGATATCTCTTAATTGTATATCCCTGTTAATTGAATATAAATTTCGAACACAAAACCATTTACCATACCTTCAGTACAAATTTGGTCTGTTAATTGCATATGGGTTGTAGAGTAAACTCCTGTTAATTGTATATAAATTTTTGTAATATGTCGAAAAAATTACTGGGACACGTACCAAATTCCCCTTATTTATCAACCTTTTTGGCCTCACTACATCCAATACTGGCATTTATTCTATTATATCTTGTTTGACAGAGCTCTATGAGCTCTGTCAAACAAGATATAATAGAATAAATGCTCAGTTTACCTCCAGAACACAGGAAACTGACCAAATCCCTGTTAATTGTATACTCCTGGTAATTGAATAATTTTCACTGAATGGATATTCAATTAAGAGGGTTCTACTTTCAATAAAGTTGACAACCACAATGTGTATTCTTAACTTCTCTAGACGGCCCTTTATGGGAAATACAAATTAAACGACATGTGAAGTTTACAATTGAGCGTACTTGTGTCAATTGCCAGTTCATACCGGAAAAAGTGAAGGTTGCACTCCGCTGACTTAGGTCGCAGTAAAATGACCAGTCGTGTGCACTCGGGCAGTACACATGGCTCTTAGAGCCACGTGTACAGCTCAAGTTTGCGCGTCTGGTCATTTTACTGCGACCTGAGTCAACAACGTTTAGCATATGAAACATGTTTAATTTAATGTATTTCTTTCAAGCCTTGACTCGTCTAGTAGTGCACGGTATTACAAACGGGAATCGGCATCGGATCGGCCGATT
Organism: Pictodentalium vernedei; assembly: GCA_031216915.1. Classification (NCBI taxonomy): domain Eukaryota; kingdom Metazoa; phylum Mollusca; class Scaphopoda; order Dentaliida; family Dentaliidae; genus Pictodentalium; species Pictodentalium vernedei. The sequence goes on from CM062295.1 coordinate 746,512,000, forward strand.
GTGAGATCAAATGACTGGTAATTGGACAATGGCCATTTTTGGTAATCGGTTGAACACTAGAGGTATATTCCCCAAAACTCAGATTTGTATTGTTTTGTATGTTTACATTTCAGTCAAGGTTAACAGGGCTGTAGAAGCATTGACATATAATGTCATCTAAAAATTAAATAATGAGACTGATTGCCATCACACTGCACAATATTTTTATATGGAGACTGCACATTTGCCATATTAATTACAACATATCAAGACACCTGTTTGAATTTCCTAGAATTACACGATTGTGTTTTGATAAAAGTTTAGAGTATCATGTGACATACATGTTTAGGCCACAAAAAGTAGACCTTCTGTTTCTCAGGCCATTATTTGTAAAATTACATGCGGGCGAGCGGTTTTTTGTTTTATTTTTTATTTCAGTAATTACTTCTTTGCCATCAAAAGTTTATGTTCTTGGTTCAAGTTTTAGGCCTCATAATCTACAGAATAGCATGGGTGGTGGTGTATTTCATCCCTTGAGGGCAAGAAGGCTTTGCAATGCTAAAGCATTGCAAAGCCTTCTTGCACTCAAGGGACAAATTCATCAATTTTTTTAACTTGGGTAAAATATCAGACATAAACCATTTAATTTTTATTTTTTTAAAGTTTAAATTGGTTATAAAAAAGGAGCATGTGGTAGCCAAAAGGACCATGCGGGAGGGCCTGAGAAACAGATTGTTTATTTTTTTAGGCCTTATTTTTATTTTTTATTTCTGCAGAATATAAAAATCAGTGCTAGAAGGTAGTGAAATTATGACACAAGAAAGACCCTTCAAGCTCACACAGTTCTATAATTAATTAATTTTAGGTTATTTATTTATTTATTGGTGTTTAAGGTCACATACTTGTGCACAATGGCTAATCGTGACCATGGCAGTTTTACGGGTGGAGTAAGCTGGAGTACCCAGAGAGAACCACCGAGCATCAACGAGCAATTGTCAGTGCCTCAACATTCTAACTCTGTTCAAGCTCCGTTCAAGCAGGGTTACAGCAGTTGAAGACATGCGCACCATCAATGTGAATGCCGTCATTATGCTCCCATGTAGGCAGCTAGGATAAAGTGCCTTGCCCAAGGACAAGGCAGGTCGACTGGGACAGGAATCGAACTCGGGACCTCTAGCACAGAAGTCCAACATCCTGCCACTGAGCCACAGCGCTCCCAAATTTTAGGTTTGATTTTCTTTTATTTACAATCGTGGAACTTTACCACGAGGTAAAAATAACAAATCAACGTTTGAACTTGGGGAATACTCCGAATAGGTCCACCGTTCTGACTACTGGCACCAGGCAGGGTGGTACTATTGAGCAAACAACATTACAGTCACTGTTGCAGTTCTCATTTTTATTTTCTATGAATTTACCCATACTCAAAATGTATATGTTGTTTCTGTGTGTTTTATTTGACAAACAACCTCACCCAAAAACAGTGGAAAGAAATGAAAATGCTCCAACGTTCATGTCAACCAAAAGTACACAAATGAATATTCAAAACTAATTTACTGAGTTTGATAGAGACACATATCTTTCTGATCCCAGGTAATTAATATTCATGACGTAAGGTCAAGATTGAAAATTGTGGGTTATTGTTGACATTACGCTTCAAAGAAAATAACCATGTGATTTTTTATTTATTTTTGGATGTTAGACAATAATAAAACCCAATTTTATTCCCCGAAAGTTGTTCAGTGTTTTATTGATTATAAATATGCAAGTTTCAACTGTTTATTTGCAAAAAATTTGAGAAAATAAATTATCGAATTATTCAGACATTAATAAGTGCAACATCCAGCTGCCAACTTCGTTCTATGTTATTCCTCCCAGTAAACTTTTAGAGCTTCATTTTGGGGACATAAAGGTACGAAAATTAAAAAAAAAAATTTTAAATCGGGGCGGGCAGGGATGGAAATCTAGATTTCTTTTTTTACTGTGGCCAAAGCTAACATGAGTGTACTGAATCATTCAACATGGCGAAAATTTTGTGTGCCCTGGCAACAATTTGTCACAACCCATTTTTCATTTTAGGTAACCTCCACATGACTCAAAGGGGTCGTTCATCTCAAAATGACAGGCCTTAAATATTATTTTATTATCACTTCTGGTATGAATATGGTAGAAGACTTCCAGAAACCATTGGTGCCTGCCGTCAACTCAGTAAGTTGATCACATATATTTTATTTGTGTTCTATACATCACAACCTTCATTTTAACATATAATTTGTGTATATTTAATTCATATTTATGGAATATCAGAATTGGGGACTTCAAAGTAAACTAATTTTCCTAACTTATATAGCACCTTAACACTGTTTATCAGAATAAACACAACCTTTACAAGAGAACAATATCATGATTATATCATTAATCTTCTTTTCTCCCCCTACTAAGATACTGAGACATATATAAAGTCATGTGAGACAGCTGGGAGAGATATGCCTGTCTCACCTCACCCATGTGACAGCTATCTCATCTCACACACGTGACCAACCTATATTGGCTTATAGCATATTTAATGAGTGCCGGACTATTCAATCATCCCACGTTCTTCTGTAAACAAACAACATGGTGTCACATTTCGGAAATATTAGACCAACGTGGAGCGAGTTGCACAAAATCCCAGTCGAAAAGTTATGCGAATACATTGCAAAATTCATAATATGCCATCGGAATGTGTCAATGTTCATTTGCTACAGATCTTTAACCCCTGTTTTGGCGGTGTTGGGATTTAATTTCGTGGTATATGCCTGTGTTACATACAGTACTTTTGTGCACTCTTTCCAATAACCAAAACTGTTCGATATAGCTGCACATGCTCTTGATTTACTCTTGATGATGTCAGACTGTTTTGGTGGAGGGGGGGGGGGGGGGGAATTATCCTTGATGGGGGCGGGTGTAAGATGGAGAAATCTCACCCTTGGGACAAGATATTTGGTCCAGACACTCTGCAAGCCTCGTGTCTGGCCCAAATATCTTGCCCTCGGGAGAGATTTCCTCATCTCACAGCCTCACCCACCAGGGAAAATAATATTCTCAAAACTGCAATTATTATTTTGGCTAATATCTTCCAGCACTATGTTTCATTACCAATTTTTGCGTTACTCAGAATTCAAAATTTTAGCGGCATGATGGAAGTTAAGACATGAATAGAAACTATCACTACAAAAGTGTACATAAATATGGCCTGTAGACTGTTCTAAAGGTTTTGGGGCTTCGGGCCCCTGTAGCCGTCAGTTTCCCAATTGCATCCAAAGGGGACGTTCTCATCTAGATATTATATGAAGTCAACCTACCAAGTTACAATGAAATCCCTTCATAAATATGACCTGTAGACTGTGCTAAAGGTTTTGGTGCTTTGGGCTCAGGCAGCCATCATGGTTGAATGATCGCAACCAAAAGGGGACATTCTCATCTGGGCATCATCTGGAGTGATCCTACAAAGTTACAATGAAATCCCTTCATAAATATGACCTGTAGACTGTGCTCAAGGTTTTCGGGCTTCGGGCCCCTGAAGCCGTCACAGTTGATCAATCACGACCAAAAGAGGATGTCATCATCTAGGCATTATATGGAGTCCAACTAACAGTTTACAATGAAATCATTCCATAAGTATGACCTATAGACTATGCTAAAGGTTTTGGGCTTGGGCAGCCATCAAGGCTGAATGATCGCTGTGACCAAAAGGGGACGTTCTCATCTAGACATCATTTGGAGTCATCCTACCAAGGTACAATGAAATCCCTTCATAAATATCACCTGTAGACTGTGCTAAAGGTTTTAGGGCTTCAGGCCCCTGCAGCTGTCACAGTTGCCTTATGGTGTCCAAAAGGGGCTGTTCTCATCTAGACATAATATGAAGTCAACCTACCAAGTTACAATGAAATCCCTTCATAAATATGAACTGAAGATTGTGCTAAAGGTTTTCAGGCTTCGGGCTCAGGCAGCCATCATGGTTGAATGATCGCAACCAAAAGGGGACATTCTCATCTGGGCATCACCTGGAGTGATCCTAAGAAGTTACAATGAAATCTCTTCATAAATATGACCTATAGACTGTGCTCAAGATTTTTGGGCTTTGGGCACCTGTAGCCATCACAGTTGACCAACCACGACCAAAAGGGGATGTCATTATCTAGGCATTATATGGAGTCAACTTAACAGGTTACAATGAAATCCTTCCATAAATATGACCTTTTGCCTATGCTAAAGGTTTTTGGGCTGGGGCACCCATAAAGGCTGAATGATCATGATCAAAATGGGGACCATCTCATCTAGACACTATTTGGAGTCATCCTACCAAGTTACAATGAACTCCCTTCATAAATATGACGTGTAGACTGTGCTAAAGGTTTTCAGACTTTGGGCCCCTGTAGCCGTAACAGTTGCCCAATCAGGACCAAAAGGGGACTTTCTCCTCTAAACATTGTATGAAGTCAACCCACCAAGTTACAATGAAATTCCTCAATAAATATGACCTGTAGACTGTGCTAAAGGTTTTCGGGTTTTGGGCTCGGGCAGTCATCACGGTTGGCAGATCATGCCCAAATGGGGAAATTCTCATCTACACATCATAAGGAGTCATCCTACCAAGTTACAATGAAATCCCTCCATATTAAACATGATCTGCAGACTGTGCTAAAAGTTTTGGGGTTTTGGGCTTGGGCAGCCATCACGGTTGATAGATCATGCCCAAAAGGGGATGTTCTCATCTAGGCATTATACAAAAGGCATCCTACCAAGTTACAATGAAATCCCTTCATAAATACGACCTGTACACGGTGCCAATGGTTTTCGGGTTTCAGGATCAGGCAACCATACCAGTTGACTGGTCGCGACCAAAAGGGGATGTTCTCATCTGGACATTACCCCAAACCTGCATATGAAATTTTGTGACGATCAGACAAGAACTGTTGGGGGTAGCCCGTGCAAAAGGAAAATGTGAACAGACTCACAGACTCACTCACAGACTCACAGACTCACAGACTCACAGACTTCCGCACACGTGATGGCAATAGCTTATCTTGACTATGTCAAGTTAAGCTAAAAAACAATGAGAATGTGGTTGAAAATATTAACGAGAATATATAAAACACAGTCCTGTTATTATACGATCTTCAGATCCATAAACCAGTCACACGAAAACCATTATCGACGAGTTGAATTATCACTGTATCATAATGCAAAGATGGCAACACGTCAACCACATTGCACGGAGAAAAGAAGATTGTTTTGATGACTGCCTTTGCACCGGTTAACCGAAGTCATGGAATTGTACTAAGAGAAGAGCATCCCTTACTGGGTGTGTGCCGATGGCACTCGACCCAGTTTGGGTTTTTTTTTCATGGTGTTTTTACACCACTTTTTTTTCCCAAATCTCTTGGGAAAGAATACAATAGAGAGTATTTTATCCAAGTTAGGGTCTTCCACTGTAGTGCAAGCCTGTAGTAAACAATTGTAAAGTAGGTTGATAAGAAATGCAAAATACAAAAAATCTGTGGACCGATAACTCTTGACCGTTTAGGACCAATGAGTTTTTCACCAGTGAATGAATGCCCTTCTGCCTTTTTCTGACTGACAGAACTGTATGAATGACAAGAGAGCATTTTCTTTTGCTTAATCTGCAAATTGCTTGATTATTCATATCCAGTACACAAGTATGTAAACCCTTTCATATAAATGCACTGAAGCATTAAAAAACGATCCTACGCCATTTCATAAAAATAATTTATAACTTGTATAGACCAGACTAGAATATATACAGCATTAGGAATGAATGGAAACAGCATAACAACTTTGTAATAGCTTTCAACATGTAAATTTGTACCATACAAAAGAATGACTGCATGACACATTTATGGGCATAGTGAGGGATCCTTCTTAATCTCTGAACTAACAGTTTTCCTACAGATTGCTTGGTAGACCTGACCTGAAGTTTTTCCAAAACAGGACATATCCAAGTAAATTCCACTATCTTAACCTGAAAATATTTATTTCAAAACACAGTTTATAGAGTACAGCCCACTTAATTGGATATCTCTTAATTGAATAGCTTGTTAATTAAAAATAACTTCCAAAAACAAAACCATTTCCCTAACTTTCAATACAAATTTGTTAAATACAAATAGATTGTAGAGTAAACTCTTGTGATTTGAAAAAAAATTTGAAATATATAAAAGAATTACTCTTGACAGCTACTGATTTCCCTATGTTTCTAGACGTATTTGGCCTTAGTAGAAAACATGTATTTAAACAGATAAGTCGCAAATTTGACAAAAAAAAGTTGACTATGTTACAAAATCACAATTTTCGTTATGCAAAAGTACCCTTGGTTTCATATATGTAGCAAAGGAGGGGTGATTACACTTTGGAGGTCAAGATTTCTATAAGAAAAAAAGCTTGTAAACTACCTCCCATCCCTCCACACAAAAAATAATGCCTAAGTGCATGCTACAGACATACAGTTAAAACTAGAAGTCCTGTCACGAATAGTGCGCTTATCTAGGCTTAATTGCGTGTTGGAATTGTGCGCAGTTGCCATATCGAATGGCATCCAAAGCACGGCAGGTTCTCTTGGTTACTCATAGCAAACACATGCAATGTTTCTGCCAATGGGCCTCCGGGTTACCCGGAGGTCCATTGGCTGAAACATTGCTTGTGCACAGGCCATATGTACATAATTTGATAGCTTTACTTGGGCCATAACGCGTACATTAACGCGCATATCAACGTGCTATTTGTGCGCATTTCATGACAGGACTTCTAGTTTTAACTGTATCATGAAAATCAGAAATGTTTATGCCAGCTTATAATGCTTGTGCAATATAGAAACAGTAGCTTAGCCTGACTGTGTGTTGTGTTTGATGAAAAGGATAATGTTTAATGTTTATGAAAGGATTATGAAATAAGACAAGAACTGTGATAATTGGGAATGTTAATTTCTGTTCCCTGTATGCTATGTTTTCAATAAAAATAATTTGAGGTGTAGACTGTACTAAAGAATTGAGGGGTGGGTTAATGTGGCCCTCACAGTTAATGTATGTCAACCAAAGTTACCAAGTTACAGTGAAATTATTCCAAAGTAAGTCATCCTATCAAGTAACAATGAAATCCCTTCATAAATACAGCCTCTAGACTGTGCTAAAGGTTTTTTTGGGCTTCGGCCCTGTGAAGCGATCATGGTAGACGGATCGCAACCAAAAAGGGACGTCCTCATCTAAATATCATACAGACCTGTAGATTGCGCGAAAGGTTTTCGGGTTTTGGGCTCAAGCAGCCATCATGGTTGACCGATCGCGACCAAAAGGGGATGTCCTCATCTAGACATTATATTGAGTCATCCTACCAAGTTACAATGAAATCCCTTCATAAATGCGACCTGTAGTCTGTGCTAAAGGTCTTCGGGTTTTGGGCTCGGGAAGCCATCATGGCTGAATGATAGTGGCTAAAAGGGGACATTCTAATCTTGACATTATCTGGAGTCATCCTACCAGGTTATGATGAAATCCTTTCATAAATATGACCTGTAGGCTGTGCTAAAGGTTTTCAGGCTTCTGGTCCCTGTGGCCATCACAGTTGACCAATCGTGACCAAGAGGAGACGTACTCATCTAGACATTATATGGAGTCACCCTACCAATTTACAATGAAATTCCTCCATAAATACAATCTGTAGACTGTGCTATAGGTTTTGGGCTCGGGCGGTTGTCACGGATGACAGATCGTAACCACATGGGGAAGTTCTCATCTAGACATCATACAGAGTCATCCTACCAAGTTACAATGAAATCCCTCCATATTAAATATGATCTGTAGACTGTGCTAAAAGTTGTCGGGTTTTGGGCTTGGGCAGTCATCACGGTTGACAGATCATGACCAAAAAGGGACATTCTCATCAAGATATTATTCAGAGTCATCCTACCAAGTTACCATGAAATCCCTTCATAAATATGACCTGGAGACTGTGCTAAAGGTTTTTAGGTTTTGGGCTCAGGCAGCCATCACAGTTGACCGATCACGACCAAAAGGGGACTTTCTCATCTAGACATGATCTCAAACCCGCATATGAAATTTCATGATGATCAGACAAGAACTATGGGGTGTAGCCTGTGCTAAAGGAAAATGTGAACAAACTCACCAACTAACAGACTAACAGACTCACAGGCTTCTGCATGCTTGATGGCAATAGCTTATCTTGACTTTGTCAAGTTAAGCTAAAAATGAAAACAAGATGTAATAACGAATTCAGCATATTAGTGGATCCAGTATATACATACAGTTCCATTTTTTGTTTTCCAAGTCAACTGAATCAACCTGTTCACTATTGCATGATATGGGGCAATTATCGTCACAATATGCATGTGCACACAGACGCTAAAAGAAGTTAGAATCAGGGCAGGCAAGAGCATTTACAACAGCCACACTCAACATCATTATGACAGATTCCATAAACTATATTATCAGGAACCAACCTTGTTTAACCTTTGCTCAATGTGCTCCATCCATATTAACTGGTTGTGTACTAAATTATTTTTCACCATCCTACTAGAAAGAGCTTTTGTTTAGCACTGATTTTGTTAAAAAACAATTGTTTCGTTACACTTTATTGGAGAGAGTCAATGGGCACTCTCCAATAAACTGCAACCAAATAATGTTTTTATCAAATTTCTTTCTTCTACTACTGAACAAACAGCAAATTAATGCATACAGTGTAAAGCCACTACAATTTTAAATGAAAGTGTCAGTGACACTGTAGCTTAACTTGAGTTGTGTAGTGTTTGATGAAAAGGATAATGTTCAATGTTTATGAAAGGATTATGAAACGAAAGGATTATGAAATGAAACAAGAATTGTGATTTGAGAGTATGTTAATTTCTGTTCTCAAAATGCCATGTTTTCAGTAAGAATAATTTGAGGTGTAGACTGCACTAAAGAATTGAAGCCTGGGTTAATGCAGCCCTCACAGTTAATGTATGTCAATCAAAGTTAACAAGTTACAGTAAAATAACTCCAAAACAAGTCATCCTACCAAGTTGCAATGAAATCCCTCATTTAAATTTAACTCATAGACTTTGCGAAAAGAATCTAGGCCATGTGACGGTTCGGCAGTCATGGTTGACCGATCATGACCAAAATAGGAGAGTCTCATCTAGATATCATACCAAGTTATCCTAGTAAGTCCGTCCATAATGAAAGTGTCAATGATACTGCAGATCAACTTGTCCAAGAAGGGACTGAACGAAATAGAAAGATCCAGTAATGCCATGTCACTCACTCAAATTTCTACAGAAAAAACATCACACCAAACCTACAAATGAAATCTGAAAAAATTGGGTGAGGGATGGGGCATTCTGGGTGTACTAATGGAATTGTTGACAATTTATATGTCAAATCAGAGATGGCCAGTGGGAGCTATCTTTTTCAACGGAATGCAGAAAAAATTGATAACTCCCATCTAGACATCATACCAAAGTTACATATAAAATTTGAAAAGGATCAGGTGAAATGGAGTCTGTAGGGTCTGCTAATGGAATTTTGACAATTTATATGCCAAATTCAAGATGGCCACTGCCTGCCATGTTTTTCAACAAAGTTCATAATGAAAGTGTCAATGACACTATAGCTTAACTTGTGTGTTGTGTTTGACGAAAAGGATAATGTTCAATGTTTATGAAAGGATTATGAAATAAGACAAGAATTGTGATAATTGGGAATATGTTCATTTCTATTCCCTATATGCCATGTTTTTGATAAAAATAATATGAGGTGTACACTGCACAAAAGAGCTGAGGGGCAGGTTAATATGACCTCACAGTTAATGTATGTGGCCCTCACAGTTAGCGTATATAAAGATCCAGTAATGCCATGTCACTCACTCAAATTTCTACAGAAAAAACATCACACCAAACCTACAAATGAAATCTGAAATGAAAGAGTCAATGACTCTGTAGCTCAACTTGGATATGACAGGAATTAGTACTTGCTGTGACCAAGACAACTGAATAATGAATATGACAGGAATTAGTATTTGTGTTGGCCCAGTCAACAATAATAAAAGAATTACAAGGTGACTGTAATGGACTACAGATTAAGACCAATCATTGTAGATTATTATTTTTGTGTGGAAATTTTCAGTCCCAAACAAAATATTTTCAGACTAAGTCCCACCCGGACCCCAAATTTTCAGTGTAAAAAAAATTTTTTTTTTTTTGTCTTAAAATTGACCAAAACGCATAAAAAACCAAAAAACTAATTTCCGGATTTTGGTCCAAAATTTTCTAAGTCCCACCCGGACCCCTAATTTGCATAATTTATTCACGAGAAAAACTCTGTATTATATGTAATGTATCCCATGGTACTAAACATTCATACAAAAATTTATTAAAATCAGATCTTTCATTTGGAAGTTCTGTGCAAAAATCTGATTGCCCCTAATTTTGTACAAAATGGCTGCCAGTGGCCATCTTGAATTTCCGACCAGACCCCAAAACAATCGTTCTCGTCTCACAGTGATAACAAAGGTACCCATGATGTTTCGTAAAGATCGGTTCATAAATACGGCCTCTAGCCCGAGCCGTATAGGGATTTGCACTTACAGTGCTGAAAGTAACACTAAATAAATCAAAGTTAGTCTAATTTGCATAATATAAGCACGAGAAAAAAACCCATATGATATGTAATGTATCTCATGGTACTAAACATTCATACGAAAAATTATTCAAATCAGAGCTTTCATATGGAAGTTCTGTACAAAAAAAAAATTTCTGCATCGTCGGTACAAAATGGCTGCTGGCAGCCATCTTGAATTTCGGACTGCACCCAAAAACACTCATTCTCATCCCACGGTCATAACAAAGGTACCCAAGAAGTTTCATAAAGATTGGTTCATAAATACGGCCTCTAGCCCGAGCCATAGCAGCTTGGCACTTACAGCTCTGAAAGTAACACTAAATAAATCAAAGTCAGTCTAATTTGCATAATTTAAGCACGAGAAAAAAACCCGTATTATATGTGATGTATCCCATGGTACTAAACATTTATACAAAACTTTATTCAAATCAGAACTTTCATACAGAAGTTCTGTACAAAAAACTGATTTTTGCATCATCGGTACAAAACGGCCGCTGGCAGCCATCTTGAATTTTGGACCACACCTAACCACCAGGGTCATAACAAAGGTACACAAGAAGTTTCGTAAAGATCGGTTCATAAATACGACCTCTAGCCCGAGCCATAGCCAATTGTTGACATACGGACAGACAGACAGACGGACAACGGGCCACGACAATAGCTCAATTTGACTTCGTCAAAGTTGAGCTAAAAATTGGGTGAGGGATGGGGCATGTTGGGTGTACTAATGGAATTGTTGACAATTTATATGTCAAATCAGAGATGGCCAGTGGGATCTATCTTTTTCAACGGAATGCAGAAAAATTCAATAACTCCCATCTGGACATCATACCAAAGTTACAAATGAAATTTTAAAAAAATCAGGTGAGAGGTGTGGCCTGTGGGGTCTGCTAATGGAATTGTTGACAATTTAATGCCAAATCTGAGATGGCCACTGTCGACCATGTTTTTCAACAAAATTCAGAAAAAATTGATAGATCCCATTTAGACACATCACACCCAAACTACATTTCAAATTTGAAAAAGATTTGGTGAGAGATGTGGCCTGCAGGGTGTGCTAATGGAATTGCTGAGAATTCAAATGCCAATCCAAGATGGCTGCTAGCAGCCATATTTTTTAACAAAGTTCAGAAAAATTTGATAGCTCCCATCTGGACATCGCACCAAAGCTATATGTAGGGTGTGCTAATGGAATTGTTGACAATTTATATCTGAATCCAAAATGGCTGCTGGCGAGTGTGGTTCTGAAACGGAAGATGGGGAATCTCTCAATGGTACGGCCTGTGATATGAACATATTAACCCCTCAAGACAAAGATATGGACATATTACCCCCTCAAGGCCAAACTTTGGTTTGAAATGCTGTTGGAAATTCTGTAGGCATCAAGGTAGAAGAGTCGTCAGCAAATGACCCATTTAGTTTTAACTGGCAAATATATGGTTGAGAAGATCTGTTCGATCCATGCTGGATTCAGCCATACCGACCACAAGGCATTTTGGTTTTTAATATGCCCACCTACCACCTACCCCCCCTCCCCCCTAACCCACCCCCCGCCAAATCAAAATATCCTGATCAATATGTACTATAATGAAAAACCACAATAGCACAACAACATTTAGTATAAAAATCACGACATCGACGCCATAGCTGCGATGGGTGGTGCAATCTGCAAGTCCAAAAAATATTCTCAGGGGCAATTTACAGGTAATGGTAAAAAAAAAACCAAGAAAAATATTTGGAACAACATTTGCATTGGACATGGGCTAGACATGAATGAGATACACTTGCATATCAAATATGAAGTCATTCCACCAGGTAGTTTGAAAGTTATTCTTTTAGAAACTTGTTTGTCACAAAATTCTAAGTTCATCAAGGGCCATAACTCCAACAAAAATATTTGGAACAACACATGCATTGAACAGTGGCTAGACATCAATAAGATACACTTATATGCCAAATATAAAGTCATTCCATCAAGTATTTCAAAAGTTATTGAGTTTTGAAACTCGGTCACAGACAGACCGACCGACCGAACGACCGACCGACCGACCGACCGACCGACCGACAGACAGACAGACCGACAGACCGACCGACAGACTGACAATGCCACTAATAGAGCTGCTAGTCGCAGCTAAAAATTCATTATTTGGCTACAAATAGTTTTACTCCATTACACAAAACACAAGAATATGGTGATATCTCCTTACTTTGGTATGGCAGTTATTTTGGTTGCCATTGTCAAATGACGTTACATGACTGCATTTCATATGCAAATCAATGTCCAGACCTACAGTTCATGGAGAGGGTATTATTACTAAATCTCCCATGGGGTGGAGATTCCACCCGAGCAATAATTGCAAATTTGTTGCAAAGCATAACCAGCACCAGCAGTTTCCGCCAATGGACCTCCAAGTTAAATCCGGAGGTCCATTGGCTGAAACATTGCTTGTGTTTTTGGCGATATGTACAAAATTTGAAAGTTATAGCTTAACTCCACTCCATGGATGATTTAGTTACAATCCACTCTCCACATACTGTATACCTATCAGCATACCAAGTTTCTGTAAGATATTCCTTTAAACAAAAAAGTTATTCCCCTATATCCAAACTATATGTATTATGACTAATTCTATTGGGTGTTAGGGAGTGGCATGTACTGCTGTGTGGTCCTGTATGGCAGCAGAAGAGCTAAATAAACTGCCTAGTTTTTTTTCTTTTATGCTGTCTGATCAATACTCATCAATGCATTATCAGACACCTGTTCAATCACGCAAGCTTCAAACCATGTTTTTATAGGTGTCAACTCTTAACCCGCCGAGTATTTTATCGATATTTCTCATCAAATCTAGTCATGGCTACTTTGAAGATTTGATGGAAAAATAAATATAAATGTAACACAAGAAATCATTGGTGAAAAATCCATTCCATTTACAGGGAATCAATATGTTTAAATATGCACAAATTATACTAATTTAAGAGACTGCTGGGCAGGAATATCCGCCAGCAGCATGCAAAGAGTTAAACTGACAATGCATGATTGACTTGTATCAAAGTTCCTATGGGTGGTATCAAAGTTTCTGTGGGTGAAAAGCGACTAACCGGCTAACAATTTTAGGGCTTTCAGTTCAGTGAAACACTTTTGCAGAAATGAATTACCCGGTAGTCTTTACTTTGGATTACCTATTTTCCTAGAGAAGAAATAATAGTTGTGCCGTTCCGAAAATAATATTTTCTATGAATAATACCCTGTGCATTTAATATATGTTTTCCCTATTTTCGTGTAATATATATCTTTTTTTAAGAAAAATCACACTAATGAAAGTGTCAATGAAACTGCAGCTCAATTTGTCAAGACATGTACATGTATAGTATGTGACACAGCAATGACAAACATCTAGGTAATGACCTGATAAAGGTACATATAAAGTATTGTAACAGCCTGTACATAAATACTGACCATAGCCTGTAACAAATGTACAGGTAAAGTATTGTAAAGGTGGGTTACAGTCAGATGCTAAACTAGAAAAGAAATCTTTGAGTCCCAGAGCGGGTCTGACTGAACCCCAAAATATTTGTTCTCATAGCACAGTGATAACAAAGGCACCCCAAAACACACTCATTCCTGTCCCAAGGAGAAAACAAAGGTACCCAAGAAGTTTCGTGAAGATCAGTTCATAAATACGAGCTGTATAAAAGTTGTGACAAAAAACTAATTGGACCTAATTTTGGTACAAAATGGCCACTGGCAGCCATCTTGAATTTTGGACCGAACTCAGAAACACTCGTTCTCATCCCAAGGTGATAACAAAGGTACCCAGGAAGTTTTGTGAAGATTGGTTGATAAATACAGCCACTAGCCCGAGCCATATTGACATGAGCACTTACAGTGTATAAGTAGCACTAAATAAATCAAAATTCATCTAATTTGCATAATTTCTGCACGAGAAAAAAAAAACGTACTGTATGTGATGTATTCCATTTTACTAAACATTCATACAAAAATTTATTCAAATCAGAACTTTCATACAGAAGTTCTGTACAAAAGACTGATTGCACTAATTTTGGTACAAAATGGCTGCTGGTGGCCATATTGAATTTTGGACCACACCCAAAAACAGCCGTTCTCATCCCACGGTGATAACAAAGGTACCCAAGAAGTTTCGTAGAGATCGGTTCATAAATACGGCCTCTAGCCTGAGCCGTTTAGAAGTTGTGTACAAAAAACTGATTAGACCTAATTTCGGTACAAAATGGCCACTGGCAGCTATCTTGAATTTTGGACCGCACCCAGAAACACTCGTTCTCGTCCCAAGGTGATAGCAGAGGTACCCAAGAAGTTTCGTGAAGATCGGTTGATAAATACAGCCTCTAGCCCTAGCCGTATTGACATGTGTACTTACTGTGTGTAAGTAGCACTGAAAAAATCAAAGTTCATCTAATTTGCATAATTTCTGCATGAGAAGAAAACCGGTATTATATGTGATGTATCCCATGGTACTAAACATTCATACAAAAATTATTCAAATCAGAGCTTTCATGTGGAAGTTCTGTGCAAAAATCTGATTGCACCTAATTTTGAACAAAATGGCTGCCAGTGGCCATCTTGAATTTCGGACCACACACAAAAACACTCGTTCTCATCCCACGGTGATACCAAAGGTACCCAAGAAGTTTCGTAAAGATCGGTTCATAAATGCGGCCTCTAGCCCGAGCCGTATTGGCATTTGCACTTACAGAGCTGAAAGTAACACTAAGTACATCAAAGTTAGTCTAATTTGCATAATTTACGTACGTGAAAAAAACCCATATTATATGTGATGTATCCCATGGTACTAAACATTCATACAAAAAATTATTCAAATCAGCGCTTTCATATGGAAGTTCTGTGCAAAAAACAGATTTCTGCATCGTCGGTACAAAATGGCGGCTGGCAGCGATCTTGAATTTTGGACCGAACCCAAAAACACTCGTTCTCATTCAACGGTCATAACAAAGGTACCCAAGAAGTTTCATAAAGATCGGTTCATAAATACGGCCTCTAGCCCGAGCTGTATCCAATTGTTGACATGCGGACAGACGGACAACGAGCCATGACAAAAGCTCAAATTTGGCTTCGCCAAAGTTGAGCTAAAAATTATAACACTTCATTGCAAAATTGTATACCATGAGTGTAAACTGATACTCAATTTGACAGTTGGTATTCAATCAGTTACTATTGATACCGTACCTACTGGTAAACTGAAATACTGTGAACCCCTTGTGTCAACCTTTAGAGAAGTGGCCCTTTTAACTTAATATGTAGAAAGAGCTTCGGTTCTGAGGCTACCTCTGTTACCCTGGAAACAGACCTACACATTAGTAGAACAAATGTAATATGCGAACTCCCAACTAAAATGCACAGAGACAACTTTATTTGTGTACGCAGCAACCAAGTTTCTCTTGGAATAGTTACTCTGTCTGCTGCAACTGCAAGGGATGCTTTTGTCTCCCGAAGCTTCTTTCATATGGTATTGCCTTTTTAGCCAGCTTCGACTTTCTTTAACCCTCTGTACATTAATATTAAAATAAGCAATATATGAAATTTAAGAAAAATATTTTGAATGGTTTTCTTTTAACTGGTGGAGTGTTAAATAATTTTTTATCATTATAATTTGTTTATATATTTTTGCCTTGTTACAATTTATGGGAGAGTGCCCACAGACACTCTCCAATAAATTGTAACTAAGCTAATCCACACAGACTATTTAATTTCACTTCAAAGATAATATGAAGCACTTTTACAGATTATAAAGCCTTTAACTTAGGGTATCTGAACTTAAGAACAAAGCCCAAATATGGATTTACAGCACTTTATCAGTTAACTGTGGTGACCAGAAATGGGGAATGATGGATGGAAGGCCAGACAGATGGAAGGATAGGTGTCCATTCTCATGATAGTTAATGTGGCTAATTTTTTTGCCAAGAGAATGGTTATGTAACTTTCCAACAAAAATCTGTTGGTATAAATCATGTGTGTTCAAATAAGTCCCCCAGCATTTCAACACTTAATTTTTTCAATTAACCCTTCACCCAACACAGACGATATCAAAATTTTTTATTTTAAATATTATTTTTTTAAATTTTTTTAAAAATTTCAACAAAACCATATCATGTGAATCCTCATTGGAACAATCTCATTAAGCCCGTTCCAATGAGGGGCCACATGATATGGTTTTCTTGAAATATTTTGAAAAATTAAATTTTTTCAACTGCTCAATTTGCATATTACATGGCCGGATGCGGGCAGATGCTGGTGATTCATTAGGTAAAGAGTTGAGAATGTCTATTGTCTATATGGTGTATGTGTCTACTTGTACAAACATATAACTGTGGTATGTGCAAAAGGATGAAGCTTAACCTTTTACCCAATGAATCGCCCGCATCCGCCCGCATAATATGCAAATTCATTGAAGTACATAAATTTGACCTTGAGGTCAAGGTCACATGAAGGTCACAATGGTATACGACACACTGGCTCATGGTGATACATCCACGTGCCAAATATCTAAGGCCTGGCTCAAAAGACAAACAAGTTTTGGTCCGGACAAAGTTTCCTTGAAAAAAGCACAAATCTGACCTTCAGATCAAAGGTCAAGGTCATATGAAGGTCACAATGGTAAGCTACACACCGGCTCATTGTGATACATCCACATGCCAAATATCTAAGGTGTAGGTCAAAAAACAAAAAAGTTATGGCCCGGACAAAGTTTGTGTGATGTTTCCCTTAAAAAAACACATAAATCTGACCTTCAGGTCAAAGATAAAGGTCACATGAAGGTCACTATGGTACACTGCACACCGGCTCATGGTGATACATCCATATACCAAGTATCTAAGGTGTAGGTCAAAAGACAAAAAAGTTATGGCCCGGACAAAGTTTAAGTTTGTATGAGAAGAAGAAGAAGAAGAAGAAGAAGAAGAAGAAGAAGAATATGTCGCCCTTCTGGGAAGGGGAGACATAATGAACATTTTGAGACAATCAATGTTGATTCTCACTGTTTTTCTTGCTATATTCATTTGCGAGAACCAATTCTGATTCTTGTATGAATATTACGCCCTGAACAGACTGACTCACATACAGATAGTTAATCTAATTTTTTTAGTCACAACTAAAAAAGGATGGACAGACAGATAGATATTCTACAATTAACCAACAACTAATCTCATTGTTGTTGTAAGTGGTGTACAAAAATCTGAAGGGGAAATAATAGTTGATGGTTTCCTTCTGAAGTGCCTTCAAGGAAATGAATAATAAGTATGAATGACCTCACATGACACATCAAGAGGCAAGTTTTAACACCTTTACAGACTACATGTAATTTTCCTTAATCATGGATACCCAATAGAACAAGAGAATAGGACAAGATTGTTCACGAAACTGGTCACCACATCTGGTCCTGAGAATATAAAATAACATTAGAAATTTGTCTCATTTGGCGCGCGAAATCATCATTTCGTCTCATTTTAATTTGTTCTACTTGTGCATGTGTAAAGAAGCTAACTTTGTACATGTATATTGTAAAATATGTGGAGGAGACAGTGAACTGAGGAAATCTAAACAAATTTTTGTTGTACTTAAGATTCCACTCTTGCACATATCCTGGTTCACGCTGGTCTAAAACAACCATATTCAAAATAGTTGACAGATGGAAAAAACTGATACAACATGAATAATGAAAGAGTCAATGACTCTGTAGCTCAACTTGGATATGACAGGAATTAGTACTTGCTGTGACCAAGACAACTGAATAAAGAATATGACAGGAATTAGTATTTGTTTTGGCCCAGTCAACAATAATAAAAGAATTACAAGGTGACTGTAATGGACTACAGATTAAGACCAATCATTGTAGATTATTATTTTTGTGTGGAAATTTTCAGTCCCAAACAAAATATTTTCAGACTAAAATTTTTTCTTCTTCTTCTTAAAATTGACCAAAATGCATCAAAACACAAAAAACTAATTTCCGGATTTTGGTCCAAAATTTTCTAAGTCCCACCCGGACCCCTAATTTGCATAATTTATTCACGAGAAAAACTCTGTATTATATGTAATGTATCCCATGGTACTAAACATTCATACAAAAATTTATTCAAATCAGATCTTTCATTTGGAAGTTCTGCGCAAAAATCTGATTGCACTTAATTTTGAACAAAATGGCTGCTAGCGGCCATCTTGAATTTCAGACTGGACCCAAAAACACTCCTTCTCGTCCCACAGTGATAACAAAGGTACCCAAGAAGTTTCGTGAAGATCGGTTCATAAATACGGCCTCTAGCCCGAGCCGTATTGGGATTTGCACTCACAGTGCTGAAAGTAACACTAAATAAATCAAAGTTAGCCTAATTTGCATAATTTACGCACAAGAAAAAAACCTGTAATATATGTAATGTATCCCATGGTACTAAACATTCATACAAAAAATTATTCAAATCAGAGCTTTCATATGGAAGTTCTGTACAAAAAACAGATTTCGGCATCGTCGGTACAAAATGGCTGCTGGCAGCCATCTGGAATTTGGGACTGCACCCAAAAACACCCGTTCTCGTCCCACGGTCATAACAAAGGTACCCAAGAAGTTTCGTAAAGATTGGTTCATAAATACGGCCTCTAGCCCGAGCCATAGCAGCTTGGCACTTACAGCTCTGAAAGTAACACTAAATAAATCAAAGTTAGTCTAATTTGCATAATTTATGCACGAGAAAAAAACCTGTATTATATGTGATGTATCCCATTGTACTATACATTTATACAAAGCTTTATTCAAATCAGAACTTTCATACAGAAGTTCTGTACAAAAAACTGATTTTTGCATCATCGGTACAAAATGGCCACTGGCAGCCATCTTGAATTTTGGACCACACCCAAAAACACTCGTTCCCGTCCCAGGGTCATAACAAAGGTACCCAAGAAGTTTCGTAAAGATTGGTTCATAAATACGGCCTCTAGCCCGAGCCATAGCAGCTTGGCACTTACAGCTCTGAAAGTAACACTAAATAAATCAAAGTCAGTCTAATTTGCGTAATTTACGCACGAGAAAAAAACCCGTATTATATGTGATGTATCCCATGGTACTAAACATTTATAGAAAACTTTATTCAAATCAGAACATTCATACAGAAGTTCTGTACAAAAAACTGATTTTTGCATCATCGGTACAAAATGGCCGCTGGCAGCCATCTTGAATTTCGGACCACACCTAAAAACACTCGTTCCCGTCCCAGGGTCATAACAAAGGTACACAAGAAGTTTCGTAAAGATCGGTTCATAAATACGACCTCTAGCCCGAGCCATAGCCAATTGTTGACGTACGGACAGACGGACAGACGGACGGACGGACAGATGGACGACGGACGACGGGCCATGACAATAGCTCAAATTTGACTTCGTCAAAGTTGAGCTAAAAATGCAAACAAACCCATAAATAAATTCAGGGCTTATATTTCGTCTAAATGTGTGAGAATCCATTTGGATTCTCGTGAAAATGGTTGCGAGAATCCATACCAACTATGAGTGTCCCAGGATCCCATGATGCCACCATGGTTGAACCACTGTTGTATACTGATAACACATGCTAACATTTTACCCAACACACCTTTTTAATTTTTAAAACTAAATTTGATTGTTTGTTTGCTGGTGGTTAACGTCACACATTTATGCACCATGGCTAATCGTGACACAACATGGAGATGAAGTCAAGTTCAGTCAATCGTTGATCAACATGTTGCCCATTTTAGAGGACTTTCACCCCAAGCATTGGTGACTGGGTCCTATTTTACTAGTAAAGCGGAACTGGTTTACCACAGTAAACAAGTGCTGCGTACTTCCTGGGGTTCACACGGGGAAACTAAATTTGATAATTTTTAAACAATAAATAATAAATAGATGATAAAATAATTAAATGAACAATATTTACCAATAAAATCTTACAAATATGGCTGTCGTTGGAACCGGCTCATTGAGCCGGTTCCAACGACAGCCATATTTGTAAGATTTTTTTTACATGGTATCAGGATATTTCAGGTCATGTTAGCCTTCTGCTGGTTAATTTGTTGCCACTGTATTCAATAAAGGGTTAAATTGACTTAATTCTTTTCACGCGAATCATAGCAGAGGTGCAGCGAGAATCTACATGGATTCTCGCCTGTTTTATTGCGCGAATCTTTGTGCGAATCGATTCTCGGATTCTCGTCGAAATTTTAGCCCTGAAATTGGAATGAAGGATTACAATTTTTATTATAATAATTATGCTATCTATAAGCTTGTTCTTTCATTTAGGTTTTGAACATGAAAATAATTGCTCCACATTTTACCTCCAGGTTCTCCACAACAAATAACCAGTAGATGGTCATGAGACTGTTTCCATCCACTTCCCTCGTTATTAAAATTTTGGGGATCCATGCCACCTCTGAATATGAACTTGGGTAGATAATTTGAACAAATTCCTAACTTGCTGTGACAAAAATGCCATATTGCATACAGTTAAAACTAGAAGTCCTGTCATGGAATGTGCACAAATAGAACGTTGATATGCGCGTTAATGTGCGCGTTATGACCCAGTTAAAACTATCATATTCTGTACATATGGCCTGTGCACAGGCAATGTTTCAGCCAATGGACCTCCGGGTAACCCGGAGGTCCATTGGCAGAAACATTGCATGTGTTTGCTATGAGTAACCAGGAGAACCTGCCGTGCTTTGGATGCCATTCGATATGGCAATTGCGCGGAATTCCAACGCGCAATTAAGCCTAGATAAGCGCACTATTCGTGACAGGACTTCTAGTTTTAACTGTAAGTCTGTCTTCCCACACCGATGTAGTACCCCCCCCCCCCCCCCACCTCCTAATTATCTTCTGGGAAGGGGGGGGGGGGGGAATAACTCAGTTTGACTGCAAATGTGACCGACATTATGAACTTTGAACTTATGAATATTAATAAGCTGTTTAGTGGCAATGAAGACATGGGTAAGACGAACTTGGCAGTTTAACCCTTTACCCAACGAATCGGCCGCATCCGCCCGCGTAATACGCAAATTCAGCAGTTGAAAAAATATTACTTTTCAAAGATTTCAACAAAACCATATGATGTGACCCCTCATTGGAATGAGCTTGTCGGGCTCGTTCCAACGAGAGGTCACATGATATGGTTTTGTTGTGATATTTGAAATGAAAGTGTCAACGACACTGTAGCTCAACTTGTCAAGACAAAGACATGTACATGTATAGTATGTGACACAGCAATGACAAACATCTAGGTAATGACCTGATAACAAAGGTACATATAAAGTATTGTAACGGTCTGTACATAAATACTGACCGTTGCCTGTAACAAATGTATAGGTAAAGTATTGTAAAGGTGGGTGACCGTCAGATGCTGAACTAGAAAAAATCTTTGAGTCCCAGAGTGGGTCTGACTGAACCCTAAAATATTTGTTCTCATAGCACAGTGATAACAAAGGCACCCCAAAACACACTCGTTCCTGTCCCAAGGTGAAAACAAAAGTACTCAAGAAGTTTTGTGAAGATCAGTTCATAAATACGAGCTGTATAGAACTTGTGACAAAAAACTTATTGGACCTAATTTCGGTACAAAATGGCCATTGGCAGCCATCTTGAATTTTGGACCGTACCCAGAAACACTCATTCTCATCCCAAGGAGATAACAAAGGTACCCAAGAAGTTTTGTGAAGATTGGTTCATAAATACAGCCTCTACCCTGAGCTGTATTGACATGTGTGCTTACATTGTGTGAGTAGCACTGAATAAATCAAAGTTCGTCTAATTTGCATAATTTCTGCACGAAAAAAAACCCCTTACAATATGTAATGTATTCCATGTTACTAAACATTCATACAAAAATTTATTCAAATCAGAACTTTCATACAGAAGTTCTATACAAAAGACTGATTGCACTAATTTTGGTACAAAATGGCGGCTGGCAGCCATCTTGAATTTCGGACCGCACCCAAAAACACTCGTTCTCGTCCCACGGTCATAACAAAGGTACCCAAGAAGTTTCGTAAAGATCGGTTCATAAATACGGCCTCTAGCCCGAGCCATAGCAGCTTGGCACTTACAGCTCTGAAAGTAACACTAAATAAATCAAAGTCAGTCTAATTTGCATAATTTACGCACGAGAAAAAAACCCGTATTATATGTGATGTATCCCATGGTACTAAACATTTATACAAAACTTTATTCAAATCAGAACTTTCATACAGAAGTTCTGTACAAAAAACTGATTTTTGCATCATCGGTACAAAATGGCCACTGGCAGCCATCTTGAATTTCGGACCACACCTAAAAACACTCGTTCCCGTCCCAGGGTCATAACAAAGGTACACAAGAAGTTTCGTAAAGATCGGTTCATAAATACGACCTCTAGCCCGAGCCATAGCCAATTGTTGACGTACGGACAGACGGACAGACGGACGACGGGCCATGACAATAGCTCAAATTTTACTTCGTCAAAGTTGAGCTAAAAATGATATTTAAAATAATAAATTTTGATATCGTCTGCGTTGGGTAAAGGGTTAAGTACCATCTTCAAATGAAAGTGTCAATGACACTGCAGCTTAACATGACTGTGTGTAGTGTTTTATGAAAAGGATAATGTTCAATGTTTATGAAAGGATTATGAAATAAGACAAGAATTGTGATAATTGAGAATATGTTAAGTTCTGAACCGTACCTGCTATGTTTTGAACAAGAATAATTTGAGGTGTAGACTGTACTAAAGAACTCTGGCCTGGGTTGATGGGGCCTTCAGAGCCAACGTATTTCAACCTAAATTACTAAGTTATAAAGTCATTCCAAAACCATAGGACACAGTTGGACGGTGCATAATACACCCACACTTCCAGAAATTATCAAACATTATTCATGTTCCAATTGAACTTTACTGTTACTTATTCAAAAAGTCCGGAAAATGAAAACAAATCTGGAAAACTCTCAAAATTCTAAGTTCAAGGGCAGTAACCCTATCAAAAATCAACTGAGCAGATCAAAATTTAAACTTGATCTGTAAGTATCTATAACAAAGCTGTATACAAAACATTTTCTCAATATGTCCATCCATAACGAAAAAAAGTCCAGAAAACAATGGACAGGATGGACAGACATATGCAAGCTTCATAACATAAAACGACCGTTTTTATAAAACGGGCGTATAAAAACTACCTTTAGAGTGTGATAGAAGAATTAGGTCTGAGGCCCCGTACAGCTATCATGGTTGATTGTTCTGAGCCAAAATGGGAAATTCATCCGCACATTCATTCAGAAATCCATCTGTACATCACAACCCCAAGTCACTTAAGTTGCAACAAAATCACCTCATAAATATGGCCTGTAAGTTGTGTCGAAGGTTTTAAGAGCAAGGGCTCGTGAGGCCCTCACCAATGACAAGTATGACCAATTTAGACCAAAATACATGTAGGATGTTCTCATCTAGTCATCAGACCCAGTCATACTACCAAGTTACAATGAAATTTGCATCATATATACATGTACAACCTGTAGCCTGTGATAAATAAAGACTTTAGGATTTGAACCCACACAGCTGTCACAGTTGACAGATCATGACCAAACTAGGATGTTCTCATGTAGACATCATACAAAAAGAAAGGATGTTCCATGTTTATGAAAGGATTATTAAGACAAGAATTGTGACAACTGACAATACGTTAAGTTCTATACCTTATAGTTTATGCATTCCACAAGAATAATAAGAAGCATAGACTGTGATAAAGGAACTTAGACTCGAACTTGTGCGGCCCTGATGGTTGACCGATCTCAGCCAAAACAGGGCAACAGGGTGAAATAACTAGATATACGGAGTCATCCTACAAGTTACAATGAAATCCCTTCATAAATATGACCTGTAGTCAGTGCTAAAGGATTCTGGGCCACGTGCCCAAGCAGCGGCAATGGCTGACCAATCATGACCAAAATCGGATAGCCTCATCTAGACATCAAACAGAGTTATCCTACCAAGTTTCAATGAAATTGCTTCATAAATATGAACTGTAGACTGTGCGGTTGTCCGATCATGACCCAAATAGGACGTTCTCATCTCAATATTATACCGTGTCATTCTACCAATTTACAATGAAATACCTTCATAAATGCAACCTGTAGACTGTGCTAAAGGAATCTATGTCACATGCCCCTGTAGCCATGACAGTTGACCAAACCCGACCAAAATATGATGTTCTCATTTAGACATTATACGGGAGGCATCCTACCAAGTTACAATGAAATCGCTTTATAAATACGACCTGTAGACTGTGCTAAAGGTCTTTGAACCCACATAGCCATCACGGTTGACCAATTGCAACCAAAATGAGACATTCTAATCTAGACATGACTTAGAACCTGCACATGAAATTTAGTGATGATAGGACAAGAACTACGAGGGTGTAGCCTGTGCTAATGAAAATTGAACAGACTGAGAGACTAACAGACTCCTGTCTGCATGATGGCTATAGCCTATCTTAACTTGTCAAGTTAAGCTAAAAATGACAACCAGCAGTTTCAAAACAAACACCTTTTTTCATCACTTGAAATATTTTTTCACAGATGTTATCAAAGCAATTAATAATGAATCCACAAAAACATAACATTTACATTTTAACCTTCTAACACTATAAAATCTGGGTTTGAATCAGGCTTGTGCTGGTACTGAAACTATCACAAAAATTTGTAAGTTTCTTTTCATTTCAAAACCAGTGGCAAGATTCGAACAAGACACTATTGAATTTCCCTGAGGCCGGTTTGGAAAAACTTCCAAAATTTCTGGCCAGTTTTCGGTCACATCATCACAGCATAGGCCTGGCCACTGGGTGTGATATGTGTGTACACACAGTGGAGAAACACAAACAAGAAACAAAGAGAAAGGGAAGCCTGCACAACAATAATCCATTCAGACATTAACAACTTATGTGAAATTTTTTCGGGGGACAATAAATATTGTTTAAATTAACACAGACAATTCACATATGAGACAGACTATACTCAGTTGTGTGCCAAACCATGCAGATGGAGGATCCTAATCATCCAAAAATCTATGCTACATTTGTAAGTCATGGTTTGAAATGTCCAAAGATCTGGGCCAAATTGCTTGAATTGTCCCAAAAGATGGTCAGATGTATCCAAAGATCTGGTACAAATCATCCAAAAATAACCTTGTCTGAATCATCCAGCATTCTCCAGATCATATCCCAAAAAACATCTGTTCCAAAATGTCCAATATTACAGGTCAATATGTGCACCAAACAAATTTGTGCACCAAACAAATTTGTGCCCCACCCCACACCAATCTTCATCAAAATTTCCTCCAAAAATTAATCAAAATGCCCCTGCATTGGTTAGAACAGTATTTGTTAAAAAGTCCTCAGCACTGGTCACAGCCCATTCAGGATGGGGCAAAACATAAGAAAACAAATTCTACTGCCTGATCGGAATAGTGAAACAAGTGCACCACAAGGTAGTGTCATCATTATACAGCAGCTAATAAAAAAACTTCAGTTATCACATGGGTAAAACATAACATGATATGGTCTGCTCAGATGGGACAAAAATTTCAACTTGACCTCAATATTGTTCAGATAATTACTCATGCCAAGTGTAGCTACAATCTGTTCAGAATTACTAAAGTTACAGCAGACAAGGCAATAATACAATTTTCTGAGTCGAAAAAGGTGCATCACTCAGTAAAAATTTGTTGAACCAGACTAAAATTCCTACAATGACCTCAACATTGTTAAGATAATTGTTCACACCAAGTTTGGTTACAGCCAGTTTATAATTACTGAAGTTATCAAACGAATGAACAAAAAGTAATAA
Organism: Pictodentalium vernedei; assembly: GCA_031216915.1. NCBI lineage: Eukaryota > Metazoa > Mollusca > Scaphopoda > Dentaliida > Dentaliidae > Pictodentalium > Pictodentalium vernedei. The sequence continues at coordinate 746,538,538 of CM062295.1, forward strand.
GGGTGTGCTAAAGGAATTGTGGACGGACCGAGATATGTATGGGCATAGGGACAGATGACAGACCACAACCAATTCCAATAGCTCATACTTGACGTTGTCAAATTAAGCTAAAAATGGCCCAAACACAAATTCTATCAAAACTAGAGGTACTACGAGCAAACTCACAAAGTGATACCCCCCGCGCCTGAAATGTATAATAAGTTAGATTATCTCCCCTTGGAAATGTCAGAACGGAATTATATTGCTTCATGCACATCTTCATATGGAGTTCTTCCATTGTGTAAAGTTTCATGAAAATTCTTCAAATGGTTTAGGAGGAGTTGCGCTTACAAGGATGGACAGACGGTATAAGTTAGATTATCTCCCCTTGGAAATGTTAGAACGGAATTATATTGCTTCATGCACATCTTCATATGGAGTTCTTCCATTGTGTAAAGTTTCATGAAAATTCTTCAAACGGTTTAGGAGGAGTTGCGCTTACAAGGATGGACAGATGGTATAAGTTAGATTATCTCCCCTTGGAAATGCCAGAACGGAATTATATTGCTTCATGCACATCTTCATATGGAGTTCTTCCATTGTGTAAAGTTTCATGAAAATTGTTCAAACGGTTTAGGAGGAGTTGCACTTACAAGGATGGTCAGACGAACAGATTATCTCCCCTTGGAAATGTCAGAACGGAATTATATTGCTTCATGCACATCCCCATATGGAGTTCTTCCATTGTGTAAAGTTTCATGAAAATTCTTCAAACTGTTTAGGAGGAGTTGCGCTAACGATGGATGGACAGACGGACAGACAGACAGACAGACGGACAGGGTAATTCCTATATACCCCCCCAAACTTTGTTTGCAGGGGGTATAATTATACATGTACACCTGATGCCAACGTTGCCGTAGTCACCACATAAGCTCACCACTTGTTTGAAGTAGGTGGGCTAAAAAATTACTTTAATACAACTTCTTACAACAGAAAATTAACTAAGTTTTCATGTATAAAAAATGAAAAAGAAAAAGAAAGTATCCAAAAAACATGGCTTAAGTACTGTAATCACGGACCTAAATAACCACCAGTTGCAAATTGAAAGCCCTGGGGCCACTGGGTTTGAACAAACTCCAACATAAAATCTTACATTTCGGACAATGGAGCTGCCTTTAATTGTTACAAGTACAAGTTCACAGATTTTTTGCTAAAAAAGAAAAAATGACCAAATAACAGCACATAAACTAAGTAGAAGGGTCAAGACAAACTGTAATCACAATGAAGCACATTGATATGCAATATAGATCACCATTAAATTCATTTTAACGGAACTTCTTACAACAGAAAATTGACTTTTATTTTCACCTAAAAAAAAAATTTGAGGAAACATTTCCAGAAAGTTAAAAGTCAAGTACTGTAGTTATGCTCCTATATAACCAGCAACTGTAATATAAAAGCCATGGGGTCACTGAGTTTTAAGAAACCAACTTGAACACAAACTCTTTCAATTCGGACATTGGAGATGACTGAAACATTAATTGTTACAAGTACAAGTTTACAGATTTTTTGTTGAAAAAAAGGAAAAATGGCAAAATAGCACCTCATATACTTAGTATAAGGGTTAAGAGAAACTACACTTGCAATAAAACACCCTTATAAACAAGAGCACAGTAATATGAAATGAAGTTTACTTCAACACAACTATTTACAACAGAAAATTGATTAAGTTCTCACAAAAAAAAATAGGCTGATTAAATCGTCAGATGTGTACCCATACGTGCAACTAGTAGAATGCTGTTATTATCTCAGGACCAATTTTTGGAGGAATTTTCAATTTGAGGGATAAAGGGTTAATATCTCAGGATCAAACTAGAGGTACTGTGAGCAAACTCACAAAGTGATACCCCCCACGCATGAAATGTATAAGTTAGATTATCTCCCCTTGGAAATGTCAGAACGGAATTATATTGCTTCATGCACATCTTCATATGGAGTTCTTCCATTGTGTAAAGTTTCATGAAAATTCTTCAAATGGTTTAGGAGGAGTTGCGCTTACAAGGATGGACAGACGGTATAAGTTAGATTATCTCCCCTCGGAAATGTCAGAATGGAATTATATTGCTTCATGCACATCTTCATATGGAGTTCTTCCATTGTGTAAAGTTTCATGAAAATTGTTCAAATGGTTTAGGAGGAGTTGCGCTTACAAGGATGCTCAGACGAACAGATTATCTCCCCTTGGAAATGTCAGAACGGAATTATATTGCTTCATGCACATCCCCATATGGAGTTCTTCCATTGTGTAAAGTTTCATGAAAATTCTTCAAACGGTTTAGGAGGAGTTGTGCTTACGATGGATGGACAGATGGACAGACGGGCAGACAGGGTGATTCCAATATACCCCCCCCCCCCCCCAAACTTTGTTTGCGGGGGGTATAATTATCAGATCTACACCAAACACTATACAGCATGGCACATCAGTAACCTGAAGATATATATAAAGTAACATGACAATTGGATTGATATTTTTGGAGTTATCTCATGCCAAAGGGATTGAAAGAATTCTCAATTTGAAGGATAATAAAAGATAAAGGGTTAATATCTCAGGATCAAATTATCAGATTTACACCAAAAATTATACAGCTCTGCACATCAGTAACCTGAACACAAATATAAAGTAACTTGACAATCCAAGCAATATTTTTCAAGTTATTGAATGCCAAAAAAATGGATATGGATGCCGGACGGACGGACGGATGGACAGACCGACAGGCAGACAAAGGATGGATGAACAACAAAAGGTCACCCCTGATGCCGACATTATGTGTACCATACATGGTATGGGTACACATAATAACTTTGATCAATATTTTTGAGTTATCGGATTCCAAAGAAACTGATTGGAGTAATTCTTAATTTGATGGATAAAGGGTTGATATCAGAGGATCAAAATAACAGATTTACACCCAAAACTATACAGCTGAGCACATTAGTAACCTAAACAGAAATTTAAAGTAACAACACAATATGATTAATATTATTTGAGGTATTACATGTCAAAGAAACAGATTGAAAACAATTTATTAATTAAGTGGATCAAGGGTTAATACCTCGGGATCAAATGATCACATTTATATAAAAAACTATACAGCTCGGCAAATCAGTAACCTGAACATCTTATGAAGTAACAGGACAATCAGATTGATATTCTTTGAGTTATCGCATGGCAAAGAAATAGATTGGAAAAATGCACAATTTGATGGATAAAGGGTTAAAATCTCAGGATCAAACTACCAGATTTACACCAAAATCTATACAGCTCGGCACATCGGAAACCTGACCACACATATGAAGTAACAAGGCAACCTAATCGATATTTTTTAGGTTACCGCATGCCAAAGAAATGGATTGGAGTAATTCTTAATTTGAAGGATAAAGGGTTAGTATCTCAGGATCGAATCGTCAGATTTACATCAAAAACTATACAGCTCGGCACATCAGTTACCTGAACATGTCTATCAAGTAACATGACAATAGGATTGATATTTTTTTAGTTATCGCATGCCAAAGAAATGGATTGGAATAATGCTTAATTGGAAGGGTAAGGGTTTAATATCTCAGTATTGAATGATCAGATTTACACCGAAAACTATACAGCTCGGCACTTTAGTAACCTGAACACAAATATAAAGTATCATGACAATCTAAGCAATAGTTTTCAAGTTATTGAATGCCAAAGAAATGGATACGGACGCCAGATGGACGGACGAACAGACATTCTTACAAATGGCTACTTATGTGGCTATTTTATGGACATGTTAGGTGGCTAACCTAAAACACATGCCCAACATAATAAAACAAGTTTTTGGGGGGAAAATTTTGGGGGGGGGCAGCTAACCCTAACCCTACCCTTTACTGACCCCAACCCTACCCACCCCTAACCCTAAACTAACCCTAACCACATAACTCTAACACCCCTTCATGACCCCCACCCCAGCCCACCCCACCCCTAAACCTCACCCCAGAATGCCCTAACCCTACTCTACATTTATATAACCCCCACCCCCACCCCCACCCCCCCACACACACACACAATAAGAGACTTTAACCACATAAGTATCCTGTTTTACTAACTCGTAGCCACATAAGTAGTCATTTGTGTGTGTGGACAGATGGACAGACGGACGGACAAACAACAGATGGCCACCCCAGATGCCGGCATTATGTGTACCATACATAGTATGGGTACACATAATGAAAGTGTCAATGACACTGTAGCTTAACTTGTCTGTGTGTTGTGTTTGATGAAAAGGATAATGTTCAATGTTTATGAAAGGATTATGAAATAAGACAAGAATTGTGATAATTGGGAATATGTTCATTTCTGTTCCCTGTATGCTATGTTTTTAATAAAAATAATATGAGGTGTACACTGTACTAAAGAGCTGAGGGGTGGGTTAATATGACCTCACAGTTAATGTATATACAATTAACAGGGATTTGGTCAGTTTCCTGTGTTCAGGAGGTAAACTGGGCATTTATTCTATTATATCTTGTTTGACAGGAGCTCTGTCAAACAAGATATAATAGAATGAATGCCTGTATTGGATGTAGTGAGGCCAAAAAGGTTCATAAATAAGGGGAATTTGGTGCGTGTCACAGTAATTTTTTCGACATATTACAAAAATTTATATACAATTAACAGGAGTTTACTCTACAACCCATATGCAATTAACAAATCAAATTTGTCCTGAAGGTATGGTAAATGGTTTTGTGTTTGAAAATTATATTCAATTAACAGGGATATACAATTAAGAGACATCCAATTAAGTGGGCTCCACTGTACACCTATAAGCAATATAGATCACCATAATATGCAATGAAATTTATTTTGACACAACTTTTTACAACAGAAAATTTACTTAGTTTACATCTGAAACAACATCAAAAAAAAAAAGAATTTGAGAAAAATTTGCAGTAAATAAAGGTTCAGTACTGTAGTCATGTTCCTAAATAACCAACAACTGCAATTTGAAAGCCGATGGGGCCTCTGGTTTCAAAGAAATTTACTCAAACACAAACTCTTACAAAACTGAATGCTGATGGGGTCATGACATTACCTCACCTCTACTTTGTAGTAAGTAAGCTAAAAACAGTCTGGTTTCAAACACCTTTGAACTAGAGAGCATGTGTCATCTGCTGATGACACATAAAGATACCCCCACTCTTCGGCCCAACTGAACCCTCTTCCAACAATATATCCCAAATGAAAACAGAAGAATGTTAAAAAATCTAAGTTAAAAATCAAGAAAGGGAAATAACTGTGGAGAAACAAAATTTTCGCAAGACTTTATACATGTTCCACATCTTCATTGTGTGTATGATCATATTCCGAAGTTTCAACTATGTGAATTGAAAAGTGGAGGAGGAGTTGATTACAGCATGACGGTACCCTCCATTAAACAATTTCGCAATGGAAGGACTGACGGACACGAGGAATCCTATATACCCCGCTAGGCAGGGGTATAAAAATAATTTTGCACTTTACCAGTTAAAATGTGTATTTAATATTTTCATTTAAATAATTAATTTGGGGAAGATTTTCTTTAGCTGAACCTGCCTTATGTTAACAACTCAACAGCAGGCAATTGTGTTAATAGCAAACAGATCTCATGATAATATATGTGACCATATACCACCTGCTACACCTACATGTTGAAATAATCCAAGCCAAGTAAATAAACGAATGTTTACCTGTTTCTTCCAATTTTCTGGTAGTCTTTAACTTCAAAAACTATTTCATCTGTTGGCTGTACGGGAGAACCCTTCAGATCAAAATCAAAACTCTGAAAAATAAAAAAGTTTATTAATCACTTAAAAGTTGATTGATGCTTAACTGAAAATTGCAACAAAATTGTGAAGTTCAACAGTTCTGAATGTAAGTGTGTTTGAGAAGCAGGAGGATTGGAGGTGTGAGGATGCAGGTGTGCATTTGCATATTCTTTGAGGATTTATTTGGATCTGATGTCCCTTCCAGTACAGCCGCCGTTGACTGGTCACATTCCACTGGTGGGTAATATTTCCATGAACACAACAGTATTAGATTCCAAACACTTATTGTAAGAATAATCATCAAAAATTTAATTAATGATGCACCAGGTACAACCCAGTACAGTAAAACCTGTCTTGAGAGACCACCTGTCTTGAGAGACCACATCTACCAGACACCGATTGGTTTCACTCTATAATGGACCTGCTATGGGAGACCACCTGTCTTGAGAGACCACCTGTCTTGAGAGACCACCTGTCTTGAGAGACCACTGTAACCTTTGAATGGAATGGTTTAACGCGCCGAAGGCGCACAGGGACAGTATGAGGAACAAGCCCCTTTCGACCCTCATGGACTGTAAATGATTAATTTTCATATGTCTACTCGTGTTGAAGGAGGAACGGGTTCAGGTACTCGGCAGGTGTCACCGGTTGCGCCGTGATGGTCTTTTTGACTGATGTCGGTTGAACCTTCGGGTGAGGACCAGTGTGGGAGGTTTGGTCCTCTCACAAAGGTACTACCTCTCCCCAAGGGTGCAGTCGATCTGGATTTTCAGGCAAGTATAGTCTGCCACTTTGGAGAAGATTTTAAGTGATGGCCATCACTGGCAAGTATAATCTGCCTCAGGCTGTCTCTGTTTGATAGGATGTCTTTGAAGGAAACAACAACAACCCCTTTCGGGGACCACCACTGTAACCTGGTACCAACTTGTATTTTTATGCCATAATTGACCTGTCTTGAGAGACCGCCCCTTTGAAGACTGAAACCATGACAAAAACTTTTTACCTGTTCTGGAATTGGAAAATCCATTGTGGTTATACTAACATAATTAAAAGTATTAAAAGCTCTTAATTGGGTTTCAATTGCTAACTCATTAAAGATTGAGATGTTTTTATAAGACCCCTGTGAAAAGATCAGGATTATTGCTGAATAAACAATTTCATACATACAATAAATTTGTGTTGAAAATCTTTTTGTAACAAATTGAAATGGACTGTTATGAAAATTATAAAAATAAATTAGTGTTGAAAATCTTCAATGAAGATTTTCAACACTAATTTATTTTTATAATTTTTATAATAGTCCATTTCAATTTGTAACAAAAACTTCATAAAAAAGAACAACTACAAAGTAATTACAAAAATCCATTCTTCTCCATTTCTGAATTTTGTGGTTGGTTATTCACTGACTTGAGGAAACCTGTAACCTGTTATGAGAGACCATCTGTCTTGAGAGACCACTTTTGTGTGGCCCAAAGGGCGGTCTCTCAAGACAGGTTCTACTGTACTTCATTAATTAAAATTTTGCTGATGATGATTTTTATTACCTGATAAATGCATGTGTGGACATCACTGCCCAAGCGTGGATTACGATTTACGACCAGTCCACAGTGACTTATGGTAATGTAATGGTCAAACTCAGCCAAAGTTGTTGACAAAAAATGCCATTCAAACTAATTATTCAAACTCGAAAATATAGCTTATGATCATACCAATGACGGGATCATGAGCCATTTTTTTTTTTTGGGGGGGGGGGGGGGGGGGGGGAGGAATCTGGCATCTTCTATTTGTGATATGGTTTTGTTGAAATGTTTTGAAATTTATTTTTTTTTAACTGCTGAATTTTCATATTACATGGGCAGATGTGGATAATTTGTTAAGAAAAGGGTTACCCTTTCACTATGTACCGCACCCAGTACTGTACAGAAGCACAACAATTCATATTTGGCATCTTAAAAGCTTAACTAATGTTGCCTCATTGGAATGACTCAATCAAACTTTTTCTGTGAGGTGATCTAAGCTGTTTTACGAGCAATCAAGAGCAGTGAGCCAGTAAGATCTTATTTTTTAAAGAATATTCCTCAGACTGAACTAAGTTAAGATTTGGGCTCCCGAAGCAAAAAATACATGTATAAACTTGATTTGACAAAAATGAAATCACCCCCACCCCCTCTCTCAAATAAGTTGAGATTCTGCAAAGTGGATCTGAAGAAGATTTCTTAAGAATTTTCCTCATATTGCATTACGTAAATTTTGGCTTCTCTTAAGGAGCCCAAATATGAACTCAGGGACCTGATTTGAACCAACTTGAATCTGACCTCCCCATCCCTTGAATCTTGAGCACATCAGGAAGAGGGATACCAAATTGCAAAGCATTGTGACTGGTGGTTTATGAGAATTTTTTTTTAAGAATTTCAAGTTTTTTGGTGGGTACTGGTCCCACTTCATCAGGCTTAACAACCTGTGTCAATCAAACTGGGAAGGGAATACCCCAAGATAATTTGTGCCAAGTTTGGTTGGATTTGGAAGTGTGGAAAATTAACAGATGACAAACAACATATAATAGATGCCAAGTGATGGCAATAGCTGACACTGACTTTCAGTGAGGTGAGCTAAAAACAAAAACAATTGACCAGTCAGTCAACATATTCAGCCATCAATATGGATGTCTACATTATAGATTAATCTGAACTTGAATCTGACCAAAATTTACGAGTATGCAGTGAATCTGAATTTAACTGGTTGAGTGCTAGAAGCCACTATCACTGCCTTCAAAAAAATGATGGTACCAGAGCAAAAGCCAACATTTTGCTTTCCCCTGCTTCATATTGAGTCAAATGCAAATAATATTTTGTTTATATAACTCTGTTTTATCACAAATTATTGAAGAGTGCCTTTGGGCACTCTTCAATAATTTGTAATAAAACAAATTTTGATGAATAAATTCAGACCACTAAAAATAATGTAGCCCTCAACCAGTTAAAATCAAATATTCATATGGTCTGAAAAGAATTTTTAGTCCTTTCAATTTCTAATTAGCCAGAAATTTTGTCATGGATGGATAAATCTACATTTATGTCACAAGCACAAATGTCTTTATGGGAGATACACAAAGTTCAATCAAAGGTAAAGAAGTTAAGCAAGTTCAACAGTTCGAGTTACAGATGGGCCAGAAATCCAGACACGGAAAATTCCCCTTTTGAATATTTAAATTTTGGCATCTGATTGACGTATAATGTACTTCAAAATCTCGGGCAAGTGTTTACTTCCAGGCAGTTCCGTTACCAAATTTTGGCACATCCATGAAACTATAACAAACTATACACCCCTTTGTTTTCTGTTAATTGAGTCCCACAAACTTTCAGGAATGCCCACTGGTCAATTCTTGAACCCGTCTGAATATTGCAACACTGTGGCAGCATTCTCCAGTTTTCTGTGGAAGGGACAAGTTGCCATTTTTCCCACCACCACACCATCGCCACCAGATCTAGGTTTCCTCTGCCTTTGCTTTCTCACTGCCAGTCAAGCTTTTTCTGTCTAATCCCCCCGTGCTTCACCAGTCTTTCCAGAATATGATGCCTGCCAGTTTGGTGGGGAGGTTGGCTACATACTCAACTGCAAGAGCCCTGAAGATTATATTCTCCCCCCACTTTTCGTGAAACATACGCGTGTCCCGGGTGAGACAGCAGTGTGGGATATTTCTATCCCACCCACCCCACGTGACATACTCATTTGCATATTTTATTAGGTCGCCGGAACTATTACATCATTGTCTGCACAATTGTAAATAAACAAAATGGCTTCACGATTTGCAAATATAGACTCAATATTTAATTATTATTCAAATATTAAACTTGATTTGTTTCAACCCCATGTTTCTCTGCAGATTTAATAATATCACTGCGCGAATTTATCGATTGATCACTAATCTCACAATGCCCTTTACATAGGAGTTTGACATGCGCAAATTCATTAACCTCTTAAGGACAGTGTTACAAATCAATTTTTTAGTATATACCTATGGTATATACCGAACTTTTGAACGATCTTTCCGATGAAATTGTTCGTTTTTCGAAAGGACTACGACTTGATAAATTGGGTATGTCAGCACGTGACTGCCAATTATCTATAATGACGTAATCCTCATGTGTGGGAAAAAAATCATCCTCGATGAGTCTGAAGGTGGGAATGGGGAAATCTCACCCTCGGGGCAAGATATTTGAACCAGACCCTCGGCAAGCCTCGGGTCTGTTCAAATATCTTGCCCCTCGGGTGAGATTTCCCCATCCCACCTCCAGACTCATCGGGGATCATAATATTCCTACAGTTTCCTGATCAACATCGGACAGGCTACAGATTACCTCTGAACCATAGCAATGGATACATGGGTCAATGCATTTGCTTCATCGATTCTACTTCAAAACCCAAGCTTTGGAGGCATCAGATGGCACAGTGATTGCAGCTTCCACGGCTGGGTGTTCAACAAGGTGTTTTTTGGAACTCACCTCCCTGCATTTTGGGCGGGGATGTGTATAAGTGTATCTCAGCTACCAGCTTAGGTGCTTCAAGGATCTTCCACTTGCAGTGGGTTTTGGTGTACCTCTTCAGAGGTATTTGACTCCCAAATCCCTGCAATTTGGGCAGGGATATAAATATCCACAGGCATCTGTTTTTATTTCATGTGTTTCAGTAGAACCCTGCATGCTGGGCAGGGATTCTTTAGGACTTTCATGTGTGTATCTGTAGTTGTGTTCTTGGCATATTTCTTCAGAACCTTGTGACTCTCTTACCCTGCATTTTGGGTGGGGCTGTAAATATTCACAGGTATCGGCTTTTATTATGCTTTTATTACAACTTGTTGCCGTAGTACCCTGCATGCTGGACAGGGACCCTTTCAGACTTTCATTTGTATCATTTTCCATTCATGAACATTACCCGTATTCTCTCCGCTTCCCTGCATTCTGGACGGGGACATTGCCTACTTGTACTAGCGTTAGTTATTTTGCTCAACTTTGTACTCTTTGTTCACACTGTTCATCCTTGTGAGATTGTATATAGATACATGTACACATGTGCAGATCATCCTTGATTCCACCCATATTGGTGGCATGTAATTGCTCCTCCTTTGACAAAATTCTACATATGTATAGATATAGGCTCACATCAGTTAAGGGCGGAGCATTTTGGGCTCGAACATTGTAATTGTTCTGGGTCAAGCCTTGAGCATCCTGGGCCCATAAGCTGACCTGCTTGTAAAATTGTAAATAAAAATTTGGCCACCGCACCTGGTGGCTCTGTTCAAACATCACACATGGTTCTGCGCATTTTTGTCAAACAAGCCTAACCCCAGAGGACATCATTGGGGGTGGATATTAATGTTGTTGGGTATCCTCCCATAAATGAAATATGTGGCTTAGAATGACTCAGAAGTTTTGTGAATAGCTGATGTCAGCTAATGGATAAGCCTTTAAGATCTCCTATACAGGATTCCCGTAAATATCACAAAATATGTTGCTTCTAATTGTAATGCAGGCTGATCAAAACATATGTTATTAGATATGACATGTATGGTAGGTTTTGCATAAACTGGACTTGTCTACATATAAGATCCAGTGTCAATATGAAAAAAGAATGTTACTAACCCATGTTGAACCCCAAACAAATCAACCATTGGTGTGTCACACACCCCAACACCCACACATCCATTCATGTAAAGTAAAATATCCAGGCAATGAAATGACAAGTTTATCTTTTCATTACATGTTTAAGTGCACAAGCTACTCACATAATTCAACCTATAAATAAAGTAAATTCCTGATCAAAGCAAACAATAATTCTGCATTTAGTTTCAACTGTACATAATTTCTGATTTAACTCCTTGCATGCTGATGGTGGATATTCCTGCCTAGAACAGGAAATCACTTGTCCCTAAAATAAGTAAAATTTGAGCACACTTAACCAAATTTTCTACTACAAATTGTGCCAACTTTTGGATCAGTGATTTCTTCCGAGTCAAATTTCAATTAATTTCTCACCAAATTTAGTCATGGCTGCTTTACAACAGCCATTACTAAATTTGATGAAAAATATTTTTGAGAGTTAACTATTTCAGGGTGTAGATCAATGTCTGAACTATCTAAAACGTCAAGATTATTTCCCCAGGGCTGATGTCATCTTACCATGTACATCTACATGGGGAGATCAATGACAGCTGTTCCCATCAGCATTCTAATGAATGACCTTGACACCAAAATTGCTTAACCTTTACTTCACAGATAACAAGAATATTGCAGAAATATATACGAAAACTTCCCACACTACATGTAGGTACATGTACATGTACAAACAGTACAAGTCAAAATAAGTTGTAGGATACCCGCAATAAACTAAGTACAGTTAAAAGTAGAAGACATGTCACAAACTGTGAGCTTATCTAGGCTTGACTGCGCGTAGGAATTGCGCGCAATTGCCATATCGAATGGCATCCAAAGCATGCAGGTTCTCCTGGTTACTCATGGCAAACACGGGCAATGTTTCTGCCAATGGACCTCCGGGTTACCCGGAGGTCCATTGGCTGAAACACTGCTTGTGCACAGGCCATAATTACAGAATTTGATAGCCTTACTATGGTCATATCGCATAGATTAACACACATATCGATGTGCTATTTGTGTGCATTTCAGGACATGACATTTAGTTTTAACTGTATACTGCTGCTCCTTCACAGATAAGACCAAAATCTGACATTTTCAGGAAAGCTCTCAGTGAGCACTTTCCAGAAAATGATGTCAGCTTCTGGTCTTATCAATGTAGGAAGAGAAAGATACATAGTTTATAGTGGTTATCCTATAACTTATTTTGACTTGTACTCTAGATTGTGTTAACCTTCTGTAAATGATACCAAAATGTCAACCTGTAAATTTTTCCCATCATGCATTATGGGAAAAATTTGTTGCTTGAAATTTTGGTATTCTTGCATCACTGTGCACAGGGTTAATTGGATTCCATGGAGAGTTATGGCTCAGTGGTTAGAGCATTGAATTTCAAACCAAAAGGTAGATGTGCCCAATAACAATAATCTCCATTTTGAAGGCTCCATTTTCTCATTTTCAGACTGAAAATTTGGGTCATGTCCTCACTGGAGTAGGCTCATTGAACCTGCTCCAGTGGGGAGCAAGAGTTATACTCAATGGGCATTAAATTACAGTAGCTCACGATCTAAGAAGATCTTAAATTGCTTTTGCAGTTCGATATGGTATTTACATGGCGCATGAGGGACGGGGGCACTCGGGCTACGATGTGCAAGCATAGTCATTGTCGTTTACCAAAAGCTTGTATAATGCAGATAAGTACTGTTTGTAAGCAATACTCATACCTGCTATTGTCATCGATGTATCTTTGCAATCTCGTGTAGGTGGAAACGGCCTCGTATAAGCTTACAGCTTACTGCCGAATCCACATCAGTGTTTGTAGCATATCTGTGTTATCATTTGTCTTTTTTTTTCGGAATAAATACTGTTTAAACTAAAAGGTAGATGTCTCGATCCTAATCAATGGTATTTGTGTCCTTGTGCAAACAGCAGGGGAATGGTGGTGCTAAGAACAAAAGGATATTGCATGTCAATGGTGTGCTTTTCTTTAACTGCTGCTAACTCAGCTTGAGCAGAGTTAGTACATTGGGGCAGGGAACAAAATACTTTTTTTTATTTGCATAGCAAAATGCTATACATTTTCAAAAAATATATAGCATTTTTTGAAAATTGTGTAGCATTTTTATGTTTCAAATTCAATATAGAATAATGAGTGTTTTTGTTCCCTAGAAAGCATTTGACACTCAGTTACAAGTATATTAGTGGTAGGCTTACCTGAAAAAAAATACGGTACAGGCATACTGATTTGGTACCCTGTCTCTGCCATCATGTGAGTGAGCATCTATCCCAAATTATTTTTTTAACTCAAGTGGATACTTGGAGGCAAATCGGCAGTTCATGGACCACCAGGTATTCTACCTGGTGGTCCATGAACTGCTGATTTGCCATTGAGCCATACCATTTCTACCAGACAAGCAGTTACTAGTTAGTACTAATGCCCACTGTCCACCATGATATAGAAGTTGAAAACGTGCATCGCATTTCGCTGTGCATATTTAATGATTGAATAGCTTTTTCAGAATTTTGCGTAGCGAAATGCGATGCGATACCGCTTATTTTGATCCCTGCATTGGGGGGTCTGACAGTTGCTCCCAGCAGCTTGGTAGGCCTACCTGGGTACTTCTCCACTTGTAAAATTGTCTGACATGATCTAAATCTGGCTGTTGAAAGTGTTGTTAAACCCCAATAAAACAAAACAACAATTGGACCCATTATTGTATATCCGCAAGAACAGCCACAGTCTACTCATATTTATTTTATTTCTTTATTGAGGTTTAATGGCATTTAGAGCACAATCACGGTGATATCATGTCATATAGATTTTATGGGTGGAATCTGGATGACCTTGAGAGAACTGCCAAGTAGAGTCAAGCATGTCTGGAAATATGAAATCTGTCATTTACAGAATGAGATCCCCAGAGGGTAAATTTAAGGCCTTTGTGTGAGTAAATTTTATGAGAGCCAAAATTGCACTTTTCAATTGAGCTAGAAATGTAAACGTGTTCGCTAAATAAGGCTGATGTAAAAGGTAATCCATAACATTCAAACTAATTGAAAAAACTCCTTCAGATTCTGGTGAATTTACTTAAAATTAGATTTTATTAATCAAATAAACACGTAATCTGTTGATCTTAGAGCTGTGATATCTAAAATGGGTTTTCAAATCATGGGCCAAACATATTGTTGCGAGTGTGATATTTAGCACCCGTCTCTCAAGATTTGCAAGTGTTTGCAGGTTTAGGAGCAATCGCTCTTGTCTCACACGAAGGCCTGAAATTTGCTGATGCTCTCCTTTACAGTGGTCTAGAATCTCCCAAATTATCCCCTGGGTACCTCTTTCTGTTTAGGTCTGAGACCTTGATTCAGATTGAGGCTCACAGAGGGTAAATTTAGTATAGCTACCCTGCTGTGTCACACTGCATCACCAAATTCACCCTCTGGGAACCTCATTCTGCAGATGACAGTCTGCTTACATGTATTTCCATGCTTGGTGTCAAGAAGCATTTATTTATTTATTGGTGCTTAAGATCACATACTTCTGCAAAGTGGCTAATCAGGACCGCAACATGAGGATAAAGCCAAGTCCAGCCAACTGTTTATACCCATGCTGCCCATTTTAGAGGACTTCCATCAAAGGCATTAATTGGTAGAGTGCTAAATTATTTTTGGTCATCAGAATTTGTTCACGTGTCTTTGCCTTGTTACAATTTATGGAAGGGTGCCAACAGGCAGCAACCCCCCCCCCCACCGCCAACAGGCACTCTCCCATAAATTGTAACAAGGTAAATCCTAACAGACTAAATAATTTCACTTCTAAGATAAAGCAAAGCACATCCACTGAATATGAAGCCTTTAAGTTGTGGTACCTGTACTTCAGAGCAAAGCCCAAATATGGGCTTCCAGCACTCTACCAGTTAATGACCTGGTCTTATTTTACAAGTAAAACAGAGCTTGTTTACAGTAAACAAGCACTGCCTCACTTCCTGGGGGAGCCACGGGGATGAGTCAAGTACAGTTAAAAGTAGAAGTCCTGTCATGAAATGTGCACAAATAGCACGTCGATCTGCACGTTAATCTACGCGTTATGACCATAGTAAGGGTATCAAATTCTGTACATATTGCCTGTGCACAAGCAATGTTTCAGCCAACGGTCCTCCGGGTAACCCGGAGGTCCATTGGCAGAAACATTGTCTGTGTGTGCTATGAGTAACCAGGAGAACCTGCTGTTCTTTGGATGCCATTCGATATGGCAATTGCGCGCAATTCTAACGGGCAATTAAGCCTAGATAAGCGCGCAATTCATGACAGGACTTCTAGTTTTAACTGTAGTAGTTAAGACTCAACTTATTAGCCCCAGCAATTGCTGGGTTAGTACAGGTTGGATGCAAGAGTACAATTGACATGCAGTACACTTCAGAACAACCATTCTCCCACTTGGGCAATCAATTATGTGTCTCTCCCAATATAATGCACATGCCACAGATCAGGATCGAATCTACAATTGAAACTAGAAGTTCTGTCACAATCAGTGCACAAAATGCTCATTTGTTAATGCACTCCTTTCTTCAGAAGAATGATGTAGTCTGAAATACACAGGAGTGTTTGCACTGTGCAATGCAAAATGTATAGAGTTTATCTATGCTGTTTTAGTGAATATCATCAGGTCCACATAGGGCTGCACGATATTCAAAACAGAATACCTGTATCGGTATTCAAAAAAATACCGCGGTATACCGGTATATCGAAAACTGTTCAGATATCTGAACATAAGTACCACAATAGCGACTTGAGACATCACAATGGAACGAATCAGCACGCCTTGATGATACGGTTCGAAAAACCTTTACACAACGCAGACGATATCAAAATTTATTATTTTAAATCAAATTTTTCCAAAAATTTCTACAAAACAATATTATGTGATCACTCATTGGAACGAGCTCGTTGAGCTCATTCCAATGAGGGGTCACATGATATAGTTTTGTTGAAATTTTTGAAAATTATTTTTTCAACTGAGTTTGTATATTACGTGGGCACATGCGGACGATTCCTTGGGTAAAGCGATAATATTATTAATTCTGAGCTTCAGTTAAAAACTCAAGACATCTTGAAAATTAAATTGTGGGTAAATAAATAATGACGATAAACCGATATTTTTGTAATTACACCGGTATTCAATCGATATTGGTTTGAATACCGGTATATATCGGTTTATCGAAATACCGTGCAGCCCTGGGTCCACACGAATGAGATAATTCCCAATATTCACTAAAATAGTGTAGATTTTCTTTTTATTATATGCTACAGTACATGGAGAGTGGATTGTAACAAAATCACCCGTGGAGTGGCGTTATCACCCAAGCTATAACTTTTCAAATTTTGTACATATCGAGAAAAACACAAGCAATGTTTCAGCCAATGGACCTCCGGGTTTAACCCGGAGGTCCATTGGCTTTGCTGGTGCTGGTTATGCTCTGCAACAAATTTGCAATTATTGCTCGAGTGGAATCTCCACTCTGTGGGTGATTTAGTAATAATACACTCTCTACGTACTGTAGGCGACATTTTACTGTGCAATATTCAGGCCAATTTCGACTGCAAACAGTTTCAAGACAATCACAAAGATCTGCTGATTGTTCCTTTAAGGCGACAACCCAGGTGACGTCATTTTCCAAAGCATGAAGTCATTTAGGAAGCCATAAGGGATATTTCTCGATATCCATTTACTCGAAGGATATCGCGAAATATCTTTTAGATAATCTGTAATAATTCACAGGCTAGAATATAATTATTATTTATTTACTGATGTTTGAGGTCACATATGTCTGCACAATGGCTAATCATGACCACAACATAGAGAGAAAGCCAAGTTTAGTCAATAGTTTATACCCATACTGCCCATTTTAAAGGGGACTTTCACCCCAAGCATTGGTGACTGGGTCCGATTTTACCAGTAAAATAGTTTGTTTACAACAGTAAACAAGCACTGCTTCACTTCCCAATGTTCTCAGGGTTTCCAAGGGGATAGAATATGATAAGATGCGCTATTGACGAGGTTGGTAGTGAAATCAAGAACTGAACCAATCAAAGAGAAAGAATATATTGAGAGGATAGTATGTGGAGGGTGGACTACTATTAAATCGCCTTCGGATAGATTTTTCACTTAGAAATTATTTACAACTTCCGAGGACAAAACACAAGACAAAAGACAAGAAGCACTTGCAAACTTTCATCACATGGGCCACCGGGTTGTTCCCAGTAGTACATGTAATGAAAGTTTGAAAGTATTTCTTGTGCTGCTATGATCAATTACAAATACAGTTAAATCTAAAAGTCCTGTCCTGAAATGCACACAAACAGCACGTCGATATGCGCATTAATCTACGCGATATGACCATAGTAAGGCTATCAAATTCTGTAAATATGGCCTGTGCACAAGCAATGTTTCAGCCAATGGACCACCGGGTAACCCGGAGGTCCATTGGCAGAAACATTGCCCGTGTTTGCTATGAGTAACCTGGAGAACCTGCCGTGCTTTGGATGCCATTCGATATGGCAACTGCGCGCAATTCCTACGCGCAATTAAGCCTAGATAAGCGCACAATTCGTGACAGGACTTCTAGTTTTAACCGTACTATGAGGGGATCTTTAGCTTGCAGAAAGTGTGTTTCTCTCTGCACGGAGGACAGCCATTTTAGCCCTCATCCGATAGGACGGATAGTTTCTAGGAATGGACATAACGGTTAGTCAAATATTAAACAACCACTAGACTTGATGTCCAGCATTAACTTCGATGGTTGAACTAAAACCCTGATAATTACAGTACAGTTATACCAAGGTGATCGTGTTACTGTACCTCAATGAAAGTTTGTAAGTATTTCTTGTGCTGCTGTGATCAATTCCAAATACAGTTAAAACTGGAAAAACTGTGAGCACTGCTCACTAAATGATACCACCCACTCCCACCAAGAAACATTTTACAACAGTAAAAGTGTGTTTAATGTAGAGAGCACAAACACTGACAACCCCACCCCCACAAAAAAAAAAAAATAAAAATACCTGAAAGCAGAATAGAAGGTGCACATCTATAATGTATATAAATGAATGTCTGAGAGTTTCAATGAAATTCGCCCACTGGTATAAGAGGAGTAGCGGATAGCAGGAGTGTACCCCCCTAAAGCATCACAACAATTTGGCTAAGTTCATTTCGCCCTTTGGGAAAGAGTAAAAAATAAAAATACCTGAAAGCAAAATAGGAGGTGCACATCTATAATGTATAGAAAAGAATGCCTGTAAGTTTCAATGAAATCCACCCACTGGTTTAAGAGGAGTAGCGGATAGCAGATGTGTACCCCCAAAGCGTCACGGACGTACGGACGTACGGAAGTACGGAAGTACGTAAGTACGGAAGTACGGACACCATGAATGCTATATACCGCCCACTTTTCAAGTGGGTGGTATAACTAAAAGTCCTGTCCTGAAATGCACACAAACAGCACGTCGATATGTGCGTTAATCTACGCGATATGACCATAGTAAGGCTATCGAATTCTGTAAATATGGCCTGTGCACAAGTAATGTTTCAGCCAATGGACCTCCGGGTAACCCGGAGGTCCATTGGCAGAAACATTGCATGTGTTTGCTATGAGTAACCAGGAGAACCTGCCGTGCTTTGGATGCCATTCTATATGGCAATTGCATGCAATTCCAACGTGCAATTAAGCCTAGACACATGTAAGCGCACTATTCGTGACAGGACTTCTAGTTTTAACTGTACTTTTCGAATGGAGAATATATGACTGTATGATTAAGTAGTAATCCACTCTCTTTATTCTGTATTTGCAGTCAAATTTTATTATCTATTGACTAAAGTGATCAGACATGGGGTAACTAATAATATCCATTTACATCATCACATCTAAGTATGTGGAGGGTGGATTGTCACCAAATCACCAATGGAGTGGAAATATCACCTGAAGGTTCTACTCTCAAATTTTGTACAGAAACACAAGAAGTGCAAGCAAAGTTTCAACCGATGGACCTCCAGGTAATTTATTGATAACACATTCTCTATGTACAGTACAACAGACCTTTAGATCAGTCTAATTTGGGCACAACAGTAAATATGGATGTGGCCTGCACAGTTGGAGAAAAAGCACCGGTATTTTCTTCTTCTTGGCATCTGTTTTAGGTTTTAGGCCCCCGTCTAAAAATGATAGTTTACAACCTGTTGTTATAAGTCTTCACCACTATCACTGGTTCCCACCACCCTTTGTTGTAAATTTACTCGACTAACTCTAGAGGGATTCTTAGTTTCCTAGTGTCTACGCAAAGGCCTATTTGAATATAAGCTAAATTACACATGGCATTTACTGTGAAATGCCACAAACATGAATATAATAGATCTCAAGCTTTAAGTGCATGGTCATATAGAATTTGCCATAGAAAAGCAATCGCTGTCGACAGTGTCGAATAAGCTATATTACAGGGAAGCCTGGCCAAACTTTTTATTGCCGAAACACTGCAAAACTGTGGAAAAAGTTTCAAACTCTGCATAATTTGGGCGCAATTATCTAATTTGGGCACAATGTTTACCAATGTTAGTTGGGAAGAATTTAAAGGCCTGCAGTACAAGTATCACAGAAGAGTTTAGGAATGATGCTAATGATCTCTATTTACTAGTATAGAATGGACCAGCGTTCGGCACGCTGTTTTTCTACAGGAATTCGGTTACGCTGATGGTGCAGTTTGATAGGGACAAAAGTGGACTTACTGAGAATGCTATTACTTCAAAATAGTGCACAATACAGTCACAGGACTTCTAGTTTCCAACGTAAGCCCTTTCAATCTAAAGTCCTATCCGATGAGCCATCATGCTCCCACAATCTAAATACTAGGGCTGCACGATATTCAAAACTGAATACCGGTATCGGTATTCCAAAAAATACCGCGGTATACCGGTATATCGATATATGAACACAAATACCACAGTTGAGACTCAAGGCATCATAGCCGGAACGAATTAGCACGCCTTGATGATGCAGTTCGAAAAACCTTTACCCAACGCAGACGATATCAAAATTTATTATTTTCAAAATTAGTTTATCAGATTTTAACCAAAGATTTCAACAAAACTATATCATGTGACCCCTCATTGGAACGAGCTCAACGAGCTCGTTCCAATGAGGGGTCACATGATATAGTTTTGTTGAAAGTTTTGAAAATTATTTTTTCAACTGCTGAATTTGTATATTACGAGGGCTCAAGCAGGCGATTCCTTGGATAAAGGGATAATATTATTCATTCGGAGCTACAGTTAAAAAACTCAAGACATCTTGAAAATTAAGTTGTGGGTAAATAAATAATGACGATAAACCGATATTTTTGTAATTACACCGGTTTTCAATCGATTTTGGTTTTAATACCGGTACATATCGGTTTATCGATATATCGTGCAGCCCAACTAAATACAGTGTTTGAGCATAGAAAACTTCTCGTACTTTTTTTCTTCACTCATGTTACAGTGGAGCCCACTTAATTGGATATCTCTTAATTGTATATCCCTGTTAATTGAATATAATTTTCAAACACAAAACCCTTTACCATACCTTCAGTACAAATTTGATCTGTTAATTGCATATGGGTTGTAGAGTAAACTCCTGTTAATTGTATATAAATTTTTGTAATATGTCGAAAAAATTACTGTGACACGCACCAAATTACCCTTATTTATCAACCTTTTTGGCCTCACTACATCCAATACAGGCATTTATTCTATTATATCTTGTTTGACAGAGCTCTATGAGCTCTGTCAAACAAGATATAATAGAATAAATGCTCAGTTTACCTCCAGAACACAGGAAACTGACCAAATGCCTGTGAATTGTATACTCCTGTTAATTGAATAATTTTCATTGGCAAAATGGATATTCAATTAAGAGGATTCTACTGTACTAGGTTTGGAAACCTAGCCTGGAAACCTAGCCTGGAAACCTAGCCTGGAAACCTAGCCTGGAAAGCGTTTTTGAAAGTTTTCTCAAGTACCAGTCAGAAAGTGGTGTTATCAATGAAGTAAAAACAAGAGGGAAATGGTTATTGTGTTCATCTAACCTCTAAAAACCGCTATATGCAACAGAACTTTATAACTGCGTGAAGTTTGATTAGTTTCTAGTTGTTGCCGAGACATGATTTGTGACGTTCAAAATACATGTATGGCACTCAAGTATGACCTTGATGCTAAAGATGTGAATGTGACTATTATAAACAAAACACCTTCTGACTGTCCTTAACATTTGTATGAAGTTTGTTAATTATACTTTGATTAATTATCTTGTGCGTGCTCATTCACACTTCTGAACTCAGAGTGTCAACACTTGATAATTGACATGGAAAACCTGGATCTACCAGCACGGTTACAGAAAGCAATCGCAGCTCTGGGCGTCTCTTGCCCCATCTCCTGGACCATCCAGGAAATGGGCGAGAGCGTCCATCTGAATCTTGAATTCAAGATCAAACCAGCGGAAAGAACCAAGACACCATCCTCCTCGGGGAGAGGTAGCACCTTTAGCGAGAGGATCCCCTCTCACACTGGTCCTCACCCGATGAGGCCTGGAGGCCCTGAAAAGAGAAAAACCAGAAAGAAGAGCCCGTCCACCAAGCGCCGGGATTCCAGGCGCTTGGAGGCTTTCTTGGAAAAGAAGAGAGAAGCGAGCGAGGAGGTGAAAGTGGAGGAAGAGGCTACCATTTCTACTCCAACTCCCACGGAACCACCCATCTTGCCTCCAGCCTCACAGCAGGAGACGCCAGATGTGGACGGTCCCGTGGAGACAGAGATGGAAATGGAGGCTGTCTTCTCCACACTTCCAGCTCCCCTCTCGCCTCTACCTTCAATTCCAGAAAGCCAGGACCTGACAGTTCCGACAGTTACAGTTCCGGAAAACTTCTCAGTAGAAGAAATTCTCAGAAGAACCCAAGACGTACTGGCAAAATACTCTAATCCACCACCACCAGCCTCATCAAAATCATCATCACCAAGCCAACCTCCACCCAAAAAGAAGAGCCGCAAGAAGGGCAGAAAGGGATAAACCTCTTCCCTCCTTCCTTTTCCTCCTTTGACACGACCAGACATTCAAAAACCATCATCTACAGTCACCGTGGGTCAAAAGGGGCTTGTCCTCCAAATCGTCCCTGCGCGCCTTCGGCACGCGAAACCATTTCCTTTCGATTAATTATCGAGTTATGGTTGAGATAAATATTCAGATTTTAACCCTTTACCTAACATGAAAAGCAGACGACACTTGCAAAAAAAATTCTTGAATAACAAATTGTTTTCATTTTTTGTCTCAAAAACATAGGTTATGACCCCTCATTGGAACGAGCTCGACGAGCTCGTTCCAACGAGGGGTCATAACCTATGTTTTTGAGACAAAAAATGAAAATATTTTGAAAATTAATTGGCGATTTTTGAGAATAGCGCTGGCCGGTTTTGGCCGTTACGTTGGGTAAAGGGTTAAATGTTATCTTGAAATTTGACGTTGATCTTGATATTGCAGACCCAGCAATGGTGTGTCACACATAACCCCCACCCCCCCCCCCCCCCCCACCCCACTCCACTGTCGTTTATAACTGTGTGAAATGTGATGATTGTAGCTCAATATTTGCCGAGTTAAGGCAGAGACATGACTTTCAGCATACAGTACAAGTCAAAACTAGAATTACTGTGAGCACTGCTCACTAAAGATACCACCCACTCCAACCAAGAAACATTTCACAACAGTAAAAAAGTATTTAATATACACAGCACATCTGTATGTTCTCCGAAAACATGAGAGCAATTTTCAATATGAGAAAGGGTAAATATTACAAAGAGCATGCAAGATGAAAAAATAAAAATACCTGAAAGCAGAATAGAAGGTGCACATCTATAATGTATATAAAAGAATGTCTGAGAGTTTCAATGAAATTCGCCCACTGGTATAAGAGG
Organism: Pictodentalium vernedei; assembly: GCA_031216915.1. Taxonomy (NCBI): domain Eukaryota; kingdom Metazoa; phylum Mollusca; class Scaphopoda; order Dentaliida; family Dentaliidae; genus Pictodentalium; species Pictodentalium vernedei. The sequence continues at coordinate 746,561,983 of CM062295.1, forward strand.
AGTAGCGGATAGCAGGAGTGTACCCCCCTAAAGCATCACAACAATTTGGCTAAGTTCATTTCGCCCTTTGGGAAAGAGTAAAAAATAAAAATACCTGAAAGCAAAATAGGAGGTGCACATCTATAATGTATAGAAAAGAATGCCTGTAAGTTTCAATGAAATCCACCCACTGGTTTAAGAGGAGTAGCGGATAGCAGATGTGTACCCCCAAAGCGTCACGGACGTACGGACGTACGGACGTATGGAAGTACGGACACCATGAATGCTATATACCGCCCACTTTTCAAGTGGGTGGTATAATAAGTTATAGGATAACTGCTATAAACTATGTATGTTTCTCTTCCTACACCGACAAGACCAGAATCTGACCTCATTTTCTGGAAAGCTCTCAATACGAGCTTTCCAGAAAATGAGGTCAGATTCTGATATTAAAAGTGCTTGAGCAGCAGTTTATTGCAATTCTGCTACAACTTAGTTTGACTTGTACTGTATTTTATTGTAGTTATGCTACAACTTATTTTGACTTGTATGTTATGGCATACAAATATAATCATTACCTTCAAAATGCATAAGCAATTGTTGTATGCAATATACCTTCTGACTTAATTAACATTTGTATGAAGTTTGATATTGTAGTTCGATTTGTTTCTGAGAAACGAATATCGAGACATTTTAAGTTGGCCTTACTATGGTGTGACATATCAATCCCAAAGTCCTTTTGTAATTGGGTGAAGATTGATGATTATAGCTCCAACAGATTCTGAGTTCCGGCTGAGAAATGACTTGCGCCCTTCAACATATAGCACTCAAGTATGACCTTAACCTCGACGAAGCACAAGCAACTATTGTATGCTGTTCAGCTTCAGACAGTACTTAACATTTGTGTGAAGTTTGATAATGGTAGTTTGATTTATTTCTGAGTTATGGCTGAGGCACGAATATTGACTGAGTTTAAGTGTGACTTCGAAATTTTACACTGACCCTGAAATTACAGAGTATGTTACCAAGTGTGACACATCATACAATTTTTCTTTATAATTGTGTAAAGTCTTAAAACCTGATCTATCGCTCAGACACAAGCATACATGCTCTCATAGGAAAAGTATCAGTCAGGTAAGATTTCTAACAAAACAAGAAGCCCCACGGGCCTGAAGCTCTCACCTTGAACAGAACACGATATAAACAAGAATGAGTCTACATTAACTGGTAGAGTGCTGGAAGTCCATATTTGGGCTTTATTCTGAAGTGCAGGTACTGCAACTTAATGGCTTCATATTCTATGGATGTGCATCATATAATTTTTAAATTGAAATTATTTTGTCTGTGAGGATTTGCCTTGATATAATTTATGGGAGAGTGCCACTAGGCACTCTCCCATAAATTGTAACAAGGCCACTAGGCACTCTCCCATAAATTGTAACAAGTCAACCTACCAAGTTACAATGAAATTCCTCCATAAATACGACCTGTAGACTGTGCTAAAGGTTTTCGGGTTTTGGGCTCGGCAGTCATCACGGTTGACAGATCATGACCAAATGGGTCTCATCTAGACATCATACAGAGTTATCCTACCAAGTTACAATGAAATCCCTCCATTTTCAATATGACCTGCAGATTGGGATAAAAGCTTTTGGGTTTCAGGCTTGGGCAGTTGTCACGATTGACAGATCATGACCAAAAGGGGAAGTTCTCATCTAGATATTATACAAAGGCATCCTACCAAGTTACAATAAAATCTCTTCATAAATACGACCTGTAGACTGTACTAAAGGTTTTCGGGTTTTGGGCTCGGGCAGCCATCACAGTTGAGCGATCGCAACCAAAAGGGGACGTTCTCATCCAGACATGATCCCAAACCTGCATATGAAATTTTGTGATGATCGGACAAGAACTACAGGGTGAAGCCTGTGCTAAAGGAAAATGTGAACAGACTAACAGACTTCCACATGCATGATGGCAATAGCTTATCTTGTCTTTGTCAAGTTCAGCTAAAAATAGTCTGAGCATCATGCCTTTTCTTTAGATGATCATAATGTAAAATGTGGAGCTCCCTATGAAGCCTCTTGATACAACCTATGTAGATTAATCTTAGTTACATACCTCTAGAGGATACTGAATACAAAATTTCTATTTCTTCAGCTACATGGCCAATTCTGGCTCCCATAAGGAGCCCAAATATTAACCCAGGCTCTCAATTTGAACAAAGTTGAATCTGACCTCCCTAGAGATGTTGTATACCAAATATGAAAGCATTCTGACTGTGGGATATGAAGAAAATTTTTAAAGAAATTTCTTCACATTGCATTAAGTTAAAATTTGGGATTTGGGCTATCATAGCTAGCCCAAATATTAACCTATGGACCCGATTTGAACAAACTTGAATCTACAACCCTCACCCCCCCCCCCCCTCCCCCAGAGATGTTGTATACCAAATATGAAAGCATGCTGACTAGTGGATCTGAAGAAGATTTTTAAAGAAATTTCCTCATATTTCACTAAATTAAAATTCGGGCTCCCAAATGAAGCCGAAATATTAACCTAGGGAAACAATTTGAACAAACTTGAATCTGACTCTCCTAGAGATGTTGCAAACCAAATATCAAAGGATTCTGACAAGTGAATATGAAGAAGAAGATTTTTGAAGAAATTCCCTCATATTGTACTAAGTTAAATTTCGGGTTCCCATATGGAGGCCAAATATTAACCCAGGCACTCGAATTGAACGAACTTGAATCTGACCTCCCTAGAGATTTTGCATACCAAATATGAAAGCATTCCGACTGGTGGATCTGAAGAAGAAGATTTTGAAAGAAATTTCCTCATATTGCACTATGTTAAAATTTGGGCTTCCATAGCAAGCCCCAATATATACTTAGTGACCCGATTTGAACAAACTTGAATCTACAACCCTCACCCCCCCCCCCCCCCCCCTCCCCCAGAGATGTTGTATACCAAATATGAAAGCATGCTGACTAGTGGATCTGAAGAAGATTTTTAAAGAAATTTCCTCATATTTCACTAAATTAAAATTCGGGCTCCCAAATGAAGCCGAAATATTAACCTAGGGAAACAATTTGAACAAACTTGAATCTGACTCTCCTAGAGATGTTGCAAACCAAATATCAAAGGATTCTGACAAGTGAATATGAAGAAGAAGATTTTTGAAGAAATTACCTCATATTGTACTAAGTTAAATTTCGGGTTCCCATATGGAGGCCAAATATTAACCCAGGCACTCGAATTGAACGAACTTGAATCTGACCTCCCTAGAGATTTTGCATACCAAATATGAAAGCATTCCGACTGGTGGATCTGAAGAAGAAGATTTTGAAAGAAATTTCCTCATATTGCACTATGTTAAAATTTGGGCTTCCATAGCAAGCCCCAATATATACTTAGTGACCCGATTTGAACACATTTGAATCCGACCCCCCTAGAGATGTTGTATACCAAATATGAAGGCATTTTGACTGGTGGATCTAAAGAAGATTTTTAAAATTTATCCTGCATATTGAACTAAGTTAAAATTTGGGCTTTCGTAGGAAGCCCAAATATTAACCTAGGGACTTGGTTTGAACAATCTTGAATCTGACCCTCATAACAATGATGTATAAAAAACATTAAAAGATTCGGACAGGTGGTTCGAAGAAAAAGGTTTTTAAAGAATATTCTCCATATTGCCCTAAGTTACAAATTTGGGCTCCCGTATTGAGCCCAAATATGAACCAATGGGCTTTATTTTAACAAACTTGTATCTGACCCTCTATGGATGCTGTATTCTGAATATCAAAAGATTCCTACCATTAGTTCTGGAGAAAAGATTTTTTTCAATTTTTGCAAATAAGCTGACTCAGCATTTTTTTGAGGCCCTCAACAGAACACCCTAACAGAACCGATGGCAATTTTTTTTACCACTCAATTCTACTAGTCCTAAAGATGCTTCATACCAAATAACAGTTCTCTTTTCCACGTGGTTTGGGAAATATGGGCGTTTGAAAATATTTCTAATATTTCCAGGGTTCCCATCGGGGATACAGGAATTTTTCTTTTGCATGAGTCAAGTACTTATGACCCAATAATACCACATACCAAAATTCGTTCAAACTGGACCATCGGATCAGAAAATAGAAATTTGGGGCGGGGCCAAAAATTTCACCCATCCCATTACAAAGCTAAATATTGCTTCACGAACTTCGTTTGAACAAACTTGATTCTACACCTCAAAAGGAAGGTCCATAACAAATATCAAGTCAATGTGCACGCTGGTTCATGAGAAGATTTTTAAAGTATTTTGGAGCATTTTCCCCCACTCCCTCCCTATGGGGCTGGGCATGTTGAGTTGAACAAAAATGCAAGGCCCCTTCGGCCATCACTCACACAAATTTTTACTTGAATTGGCCCAGTGGTTTTGGAGGAGAAGACCAAAACACGGGTTTGACGGATGGACAGATGGATGGATGGACAACAGACAGAGAGCAATGAGATCAGCTCAGCTTGACTTTGTCAAGATGAGCTAAAAACAGCATCAGTACACTGCATTTTTCTGGGCCCAAAATTCATCAATTCACCTTCTTTTTCCTCTTGAATATTCTGCAATGATGCAACAAGTAAAGCAGAATGCTCCAGAAGTTTTTCTATGCAATATATTTTCACTTCAGTCTGCCACTTTTCAAGGGGAGTAACTCTCCATCAATTATCCAGTATATGTCCTGTTATACCAATCAATAGAAAGAGAAACTAAGTGAAACAGAGAGGGAAATATAATCTGTTAATGATTTGAAAAGACTTGCCAGGTGGTACCAAATTTGCGGACATGCATGATTCAACAAGATACGGATGTTAAACCAGAACAACAGTGGTGTGCGATTAATGTCACCTTGCACATCTGTAACTGTGCTGTGTATAATGGAGTTGGAACTGGTGGAGAACAAAAGTTCCATCAATATAGTATGTACAATGTACATATACTTCAAGCTTGTTTGCACAATAAAATCCACTTATAACAGGTAGAGTGCTTGAAGCACATATTAGGACTTTATTCTAATGCTTTATATTCTGTGCATGAGGTTCATAATGGATGAGCTTCATATTATCTTTGAAGTGAAATTATTTGGCCTGCATGGATTTGCCTTGTTACAAGTGATGGGAGAGTGCCTGCACTCTCTCATCAATTGAAACAAGGTAAACACACATGAACATATTTTGCTGGTCAAAAATAAGTTATCACTCTCCCAGTTAATGCTTGAAGAATGCACTAATTCTGACATTTGTCCGGCTGGTAATGTGTAGGGGCAACAAAATTTTTTTAAAAACTTTACACAGTATTATTTTTAAGAATTGGCAAATGAATTGGCAGTAACAAAGAACAATGATTACTGAGGGACATAACTAGAGGGGGTATCAGTACCCTGCGGCTCACCAACAGGTGGCCAATGTAAAGGGGTGGCTGGAGTAAAACGAAAAGTTCAAAACTTGCACACAAAAGTCCAAAATTAAAGAAAATAAGCAGCTAAAGGGTTAAATAATACGATAATAACCCCTAAGAAGCATGCTAACATAAAATAGGAACCATGGCAATATGCTATAAGGTAAGTCTCCACTTTGAAAAAAAGAAAGACAAACCTCAAAACCTGCACATAAAAGTAAAAAAAAAAAAGTATCACATTTGTTTCAATGGGTTAAAATTGAGAAAAATACACTGATAATGTCACAGTAACCGCCATGGCAATATGCCAATAAGGTGAAACCCTATCTGAAAAATATCCACTTGGAAGAAAAGAAAGAAAAACCTCAAAACCTGCACATAAAAGTCAAAAAAGTATCACATTTGTTTCAAAGGGTTAAAATTTAAAAAAATACCCTGAAAATATTACAATAACCAGCGTGGCAATATGCCAGTGAGATAAAACTCCATTTAAAAAAAATATCAAAACCTGCACACAAAAGTACAAAACCTGCACACAAAAGTCCAAAATTAAAGTAAATAAGCAGCTAAAGGGTTAAATAATATAAAAATAGCCCAAGAAGCATCCTAACATAAAACAGGAACCATGGCAATATGCTACAAGGTAAGTCACCACTTGGAAGAAAAGAAAGACAAACTTCAAAAACTGCACATAAAAGTAAACAAGCCAAGACACGGGTCTGGACCTGCGTCGCTGCATGCAACTGAATCGGCAAACAGGAAGTAGCTCCTCGGCAAATCTGAAAATTGCATACACGATACAACTGATCATTATCTGGCTCCAGATGAAATATAAAATCATTCCCTTGCATAGAAGCCGAGAAAAGTTTGACGAAAAATTTCAATGTTCAGTGGGTACAGTAAAATTTCAAAGTATCGGCAAACAGGAAGTGGCTGCACAGCAGATCTGAAAATTGCTTACACGATACAACTCATCATTATGAAGCAGCAGACCAAATATAAAATCAATCCCTTGCATAGAAGACGAGAAAAGTTTGACGAAAAATTTCAATGTTCAGTGGTTACAGTAAAATTTCAAAGTATCGGCAAACAGGAAGTGGCTGCACGGCAGATCTGAAAATTACTTACACGATACAACTCATCATTATGAAGCAGCAGACCAAATATAAAATCAATCCCTTGCATAGAAGCCGAGAAAACCTTGATGGAAAATTTCAATGTTCAGTGGGTACAGTAAAATTTCAAAGTATCGGCAAACAGGAAGTGGCTGCACGGCAGATCTGAAAATTGCTTACACGATACAACTCATCATTATGAAGCAGCAGACCAAATATAAAATCATTCCCTTTCATAGAAGCCAAGAAAATTAGGACAGAAAAAGTGTTTCGGACGGACGGACGGACGGACGGATGGGCGGATGGATGGACGGACTGATGGACGGACGGACTGACGGATGGAGTCAAGCGGTTACTAGACCTGCTTTGCCGCTGGCGACGCAGGTAAAAAAAGTATCACATTTGTTTCAAGGGGTTAAAATTGATAAAAATACCCTGTCACAGTAACCACAATGGCAATATGCCAGTAAGGTGAAACTCTACTTGAAAAATATCCACTTGGAAGAAAAGAAAGACAAACCTCAAAACCTGCACATAAAAGTAAAAAAAACCATCAAAACCTGCACACAAACGTCAAAATAAGTCCAAAATTTGATTCAAAGGGTTAAAATTAAGACGAAATACCCTGGAAAAGAGTTAAATGTTATCGTGAACCCCCATAGCAACATGCAAAGAAGAAAAATTTCTTTTGAAAAGCACAAAAATTCAAACCTGTAAACAAAAGAAGTCCAAAATTGAAGTAATTAAGCAGGAAAAGGGTTGAAGAATACAACGTAGCCCTAAGATGCATGTTTACATACAAAAGAAAGCATGGACATATGCTGCAAGGCAAATCTCCACTTGGAAGAAAGGAAAAAAAAAAACCATCAAAACCTGCACGCAAACATCAAAATAAGTCTAAAATTTGATTCAAAGGGTTAAAATTAAGACAAAATACCCTGGAAAAGAGTTAAATGTTATAGTGAACCACCATAGCAATATGCAGAAACTAAAAAAAATTTTAACACGCCAAAAAATCAAAACCTGTACACAAAAGTTCAAAATATTTGAGAGCGGATGCCGATGCCGACATGAGGGCTATGCCATAGGCTCACACAACTAACGTTGGTGAGCCAAAAAATGATTTAATGAAATCGGCACTATGTATACATAATATTCAGAGAGTATGGTTATTATCATATTAACAAGAGGTTGGACATGAAACGGTCAGAGGTAGCAGGCACTGAGCTTTCAAGGCCATGGTTTGCTTCCCTCTCTTTTTTTCCGTCCTTTTCTTTTCCATGAACTCCACCAGTCGGCAGGCATCGCGTCATCAGGCAGAAGGCCCCTTCTTTCTTTTTCTTTTCCTCTTTTGGCTGCCTTTTGTCTGGGTTCGGCAGTTGTCATCATCCTTAAGCAAGTCAGAGTCCCATGAGTGACCAGTGCGGAGGGGGAATCCCCTCACGAAAGGTAAGGTCTAGCCCTTGATTCTAAATATACCTATATATGCTGCTGCTATAAATTAGCCTATAATGCCAAACAAAACAATCTCCACTTCCTGATTAGGTTAAAAATGAAAGTGTCAATGACACTGTAGCTCAACTTTGAATATGACAGGAATTAGTATTTCTGTGACCAGGTCAACAATAATGAATATGACAGGAATCAGTGGCCATCTTGAATTTTGCACCGGACCCCAAAATACTCGTTCTCATCCCACGGTGATAACAAAGATATCCAAGAAGTTTCGTAAAGATCGGTTCATAAATACGGCCTCTAGCCTGAGTCGTATTGGCATTTGCAGTTACAGTGCTGAAAGTAACACTAAATAGATCAAAGTCAGTCTAATTGGCATAATTTATGCACGAGAAAAAAACCTGTATTATATGTGATGTATCCCATGGTACTAAACATACACACAAAAAATTATTCAAATCAGTGCTTTCATATGGAAGTTCTGCACAAACATCTGATTGCACCTAATTTTGTACAAAATGGCTGCCAGTGACCATCTTGAATTTCAGACCAGACCCAAAAACATTCGTTCTCGTCCCATGGTGATAACAAAGGTACCCAAGAAGTTTCGTAAAGATCGGTTCATAAATACAGCCTCTAGCCCGAGCCGTATTGGCATTTGCACTTACAGTGCTGAAAGTAACACTAAATAAATCAAAGTTAGTCTAATTTGCATAGTTTACGCACAAGAAAAAAAAACGTATTATATGTGATGTATCCCATGGTACTAAACATTCATACAAAAAATTTTTCAAATCAGAGCTTTCATATGGAGTTTCTGCGCAAAAATCTGATTGCACCTAATTTTGTACAAAATGGCTGCCAGTGGCCATCTTGAATTTCGGACTGGACCCCAAAACACTCGTTCTCGTCCCACGGTGATAACAAAGGTACCCAAAAAGTTTCGTAAAGATCGGTTCATAAATACGGCCTCTAGCCCACGCGTTGTTGATGGCACAACAGACGGACCAATGGACGGACAGACGGGCCATGACAATACCTCAAATTTGGCTTTTCCGAAATTGAGCTGATAAAATATATCCACATTGTGGTTGTTTCTCAACTTTATTGAATGGTATCATTGACATTATTTCACATTAACAATTGAACAATTGCAGAAGATAATAAAATGAGATTAACGAATCATCACAAAATGCTTAGCAACAATCGATTGATTGTGGTTGCTGGTTTAGTTACTTTGATCGACCGAACTTAGAAAGGTATCATCATCCAAAGATAATTTCTTCCCAGTTTGGTTTGCTTGGTCCAGTAGTTCTGAAGAAGACCGATAAAAGAACAAAATTTAAAATCTGAATACAGTGGAGCCCACTTAATTGGATATCTCTTAATTGTATATTCCTGTTAATTGAATATCATTTTCAAACACAAAACCATTTACCATACCTTCAGTACAAATTTGATCTGTTCATTTTGCATATGGGTTGTAGAGTAAACTCCTGTTAATTGTATATAAATTTTTGTAATTGTTGAAAAAATTACTGTGACACGCACCAAATTCCCCTTATTTATCAACCTTTTTGACCTCACTACATCCAATACTGGCATTTATTCTATTATATCTTGTTTGACAGAGCTCTATATAAATGCTCAGTTTACCTCCAGAACAAAGGAAACTGACCATATCCCTGTTAATTGTACACTCCTGTTCATTGAATAATTTTCACTGGCAAAATGGATATTCAATTAAGAGGATTCTACTGTACTTCCAACTGTGGAGAACACAGAACAGAGTATCTATGGCTCTTCAAACAGAAAGCCACATTAGTTGTTTCAGATAACATTTTGAGTCTATGAGAAAAACAACTTTTTGAGAGTTAATGATTTTAACCCTTTACCCAACGCAGACGATTTCAAAATTTATTATTTTAAATATCATTTTTCAAATTTTTTCAAAAAATTTCATCAAAACCATATGATGTGACCCCTCTTTGGAACGTGCTCGTTCCAAAGAGGGGTCACATGATATATGGTTTTGCTGAAATTTTTCGAAAAATAATATTTTTTCAGCTGCGGAATTTGAATATTACGTGGGCGGATGCGGGCAATTCGTTGGGTAAAGGATTAATGGAAATTATATGACATTTTTTACTTGATTATATCTCAGTCATTCAGACTCATTCTATGACCTGTGACAATGAGTGGTTACAGTAGAACCTGTCTTGAGAGACCGCCCTTTGGGCCACACAAAAGTGGTCTCTCAAGACAGGTGGTCTCTCATAACAGGTTTCAGGTTTTCTCAAGTCAGTGAATAACCAACCACAAAATTCAGAAATAGAGAAGAATGGATTTTTGTAATTACTTTGTAGTTGTTCTTTTTTATGAAGTTTTTGTAACAAATTGAAATGGACTGTTATAAAAATTATAAAAATAAATTAGTGTTGAAAATCTTCATTGAAGATTTTCAACACTAATTTATTTTTATAACAGTCCATTTCAGTTTGTTACAAAAAGATTTTCAACACAAATTTATTTTTATTCCTATCTGTCACATTTCAGGTATGTATGAAATTGTTTATTCAGCAATAATCCTAATCTTTTCACAGGGGTCTTATAAAACATCTCAATCTTTAATGAGTTAGCAATTGAAACCCAATTAAGGGGTTTTAATACTTTTAATTGTGTTAGTATAACACAATGGATTTTCCAATTCCAGAAAAGGTAAGAAGTTTTTGTCATGGTTTCAGTCTTCAAAGGGGCGGTCTCTCAAGACAAGTCAATTGTGGCATAAAAACACAAGTTGGTACCAGGTTTCAGTGGTCTCTCAAGACAGGTGGTCTCCCATAGCAGGTCCATTATAGAGTAAAACCAATCAGTGCCTGGCAGATGTGGTCTCTCAAGACAGGTGGTCTCTCAAGACAGTGGTCTCTCAAGACAGGTTTTACTGTAGTAAAGGCTTCCTGTCTGTTTCATTTCCACCTATCAGAAACATTCATTCACAAGACTGGAATTTTGAGACGTTTTCTGAAAAATGCTTTAAAGATACGACATTTAAGAACTATATGTGAACATTTCTGACCACAAAAAACAATATTTACCAGGATCAATTGCTTCTGTTCTTTACATCTTATATAATTGGACCGACAGATTCCGAATTTATGAAAAAATGTTTCGCACAAAAACAGGAGATACAATCTTTTGGAAGTCCACCAACAAAATGTTTTATCCTGTTGAGTAGCTAGAGTTAGTCTGTTCTGTGTTCTCAATATAAAGAATTGCTTTTTTATCTCTCTTATAAAATCTGGAAAACTCCGACACATTTTAGAAGCTCAAACCACATCTACAGAATTTCGACTTAATAGTATGTTTCAGTTTCAAATTTAAATCAGGATTGTTTACAGTTTTAAAATGATTCCCGTTTTAGAATTGTCCTAAATTATTACAAAAGGTCAAAACAAGAGGTCACATCGGCTATGAGGGCATTGAGTTGTGGCTACTTACTTCATGCACTCTCTACTGAAAATCAGAAATGTCATTATGCTGAGCTCAAAATTCGAAAAAGTGATGCCAACAAGCTCCAAATGCATAAAAATGGACTAATTAAGGCCCATAACTCTGTAGCAAGAAATTGGACTGGGCAGTTTTCGAACTCACTTGAGATATTATTGTAAAGACTTGTATGGCAAATATTAGTCAAATCAGAGAATGTTTGTTCAAAGTTAAAGTGCAAACAAGCTCCCAATTCATAAAAAATTACTATTTAAGGCCCATAACTCTGTAATGAAATGAAAGTGTCAATGACACTGTAGCTCAACTTGACAAACTTGAACTTGGTAAGTTATAAATGAAATGGCAAAATTGAAGAACAGAGTAATCCTTCAATTTTTAAATGTAAACTGTAAGACTGGCTAAAGGAAGAATGTTGGTACACAAATGCAGTATGTTCAGAGATTATTGTAAATCTCAACTTTTTTCACAGAAATGAAAGCTAATCAATAGTTCTTATCAAAAGGTCTTGTCTAATGAGCACACCAAGTTAAACAAGCATACCAGGTTTCAAAGCAATCCAATCATAAATGTGCCCTGTAGGGTGTGCCAAAGAGAAATATTAAGGTCTGACTAAACTAAGTTCTAAGAACGTTGGCGTCAGCAACATTTTCTTACTGAAATTGAAGAAAATCGATAGCTCCCATCTAGAGGTCACCCCAAACAAACATGCCAGGTTTTAAAGCAATCCAACCATAAGTGTGCCCTGAAGTGTGTGCCAAAGGGAAATATTGAGGTCTGACTAAACTAAGTTCTAAGAATGTTGGCAGCGGCAACATTTTTCGATGCAAATTGAAGAAAATCGATACCTCCCATCTAGAGGTCTCCCCAAACAAGCATACCAGGTTTCAAAGCAATCCAATCATAAATGTTCCCTGTAGGGTGTGCCAAAGGGAAATATTGAGGTCTGACTAAACTAAGTTCTAAGAACGTTGGCCTTGGCAACATTTTTTGACGGAAATGGAAGAAAATCGATAGCTCCCATCTAGAGGTCACCCCAAACAAGCATGCCAGGTTTCAAAGCAATCCGATCATAAATGTGCCCTGTAGGGTGTGCCAAAGAGAAATATCGAGATCTTCTGACTGAACTAAGTGCTAAGAACGTTGGCCGCAGCAACATTTTTTGACGGAAATGGAAAAAATTTGATAGCTCCTATCTAGAGGTTACCCCAAACAAGCATACCAGGTTTCAAAGCAATCCAATCATAAATATGCCCTGTAGGGTGTGCCAAAGGGAAATATTGAGGTCTGACTAAACTAAGTTCTAAGAACGTTGGCCGTGGCAACTTTTTTTGACGGAAATTGAATAAAATCGAAAGCTCCCATCTAGAGGTCATCCTAAAGTTCTAAACAAGCATACCAGGTTTCAAAGCAATCCAATCATAAATGTGCCCTGTAGGGTGTGCCAAAGGGAAATATTGTGGTTTGACTAAACTAAGTTCTAAGAACATTGGCCGCGGCAACATTTTTTGACGGAAATTGTTTAAAATCGATAGCTCCCATCTAGAGGTCACCCCAAACAAGCATGCCAGGTTTCAAAGCAATCCGATCATAAATGTGCCCTGTAGGGTGTGCCAAAGAGAAATATTGAGGTCTTCTGACTAAACTAAGTTCTAAGAACGTTGACCGCGGCAATATTTTTTGACAAAAATTGAAGAAAATCAATAGCTCCCATCTAGATGTCACCCTAAACAAGCATACCAGGTTTCAAAGCAATCCAATCAAAAATGTGCCCTGTAGGGTGTGCCAAAGGGAAATATTGTGGTTTGACTAAACTAAGTTCTAAGAACGTTGGCCGCCGCAACTTTTTTTGACGGAAATTGAAGAAAATCGATAGCTCCCACCTAGAGGTCACCCCAAACAAGCATACCAAGTTTCAAAGTGATCTGATCATAAATGCGACCTGTGAGGTGTGCCAAAGGAAATTGTGGACGTACGTACGTACGTACGCCGACGGACGAAAAGTGATGGCAATAGCTCAGCTTGACTTTGTCAAGTTGAGCTAAAAATGGGACGGACCAGTTTTCGATCTTGCTTGAGATATTGCAAAAGGCCTGTATGGCAAATATTAGTCAAATCAGAGAATGTTTGTTCAAGTTATTGCGCTAACAGTGAGAGGACACCCGGAGTTCCACCCACCCGGATATCTGCCCAGATGCCCAGTGACCATCGCCAAACCAGAGCTCTTAGTTAACACAACTTAACCAAAAATATATGAGATATATGGGGGATGTTTTGCACATTTTCTTAACTGTTCAAGTGCTAAATTATGTTTCAAAGGTGATTTGTAAAATGGGTATTTTTTTTCAGATACCATACTGACCGTTAAGGAGAGCCCAAGTTCAGCAAGATTTTATTCATAAAAAAGAGGCCCAAGGGGCCTTAATCGCTCACCGGCCAAAGTGGTTCAAAGAAGTGTTTGGGTCACATTCAGTTAGACATGGTTCATCAACACTACAAAGGAATGAAGCCATGCAAAGGCAAATTTTATGGAAAAACACTAAGGAATGGATTTGAACAAACTGAACCTAACATGCCCCCCCCCCCCCCCAAAGGGAGCCCAAATAATAAGCCAGGGACTCAAATTGAACAAACTTGAATCTGATCCCCCTTGAGATGTTACATATGTATATACCAAATATGAAAGAATTCTGACTGGTGGATCTGAACAAGAAGGTCCTCACATTGCCTTAAGTTAAACTTTGGGCTCAAATAGGGAGCCAAAATATTAATCGGGAACCCGATTTGAACAAACTTGAATCTCACCCACCTAGAGATGTTGTATACCAAATATGAAAGGATTCTGATTGGTGGATCTGAAGACGACTTTTAAAAGAAATTTCCTCATATTGCACTAAGTTAAAATTTGGGCTCCCATAGGGAGCCAAATATCAACCCAGAGACCAGATTTGAACAAACTTGAATCAGATCCTCCTAGAGATGTTGTATACCAAATATGAAAACATTCTGACTACAGGGTCCAAAAGAAGAGGATTTTTTTTTTTAAAATTCCCTATATTGCACCAAGTTGATATTCAGGCTCTCATACGGAGCCCAAAAATTTACCCACATAACCAATTTGAACAACCTGAAACTGACCCACCTCAAGATGTTGTATACCAAATATGAATGCATTCTGACTGGTGGATCTGAAGAAGAAGATTTTTAAAGAAATTTCCTCATATTTCACTAAGTTAAAATTCAGACTCCCATAGGGAGCCCAAATATAAACCCAGGGACTCGATTTGAACAAATTTGAATCTGACCCCCCTATAGATGTTGTATACCAAACATGAAAGGATTCTGACTGGTGGATCTGAAAAAGATTTTTAAAGAAATTTCCTCAAATTGTACGAAGTTAAACTTTGGGCTCCAATAGAGAGCCCAAATACTCACTCAGGGACCCGATTTGTACAAACTTGAATCTGACCCCCCCCTATAGATGTTGTATACCAAATATGAAAGCATTCTGACTGGTGGATCTTAAGAAGATTTTTAAAGAAATTTCCTCATATTTCACTAAGTTAAAATTCGGGATCCTACAGGGACCCCAATTATTAACCCAGGGACTCAATTTGAACAAACTTGAATCTGACCCCAATAGAGATGTTATATACCAAATATCAAAAGATTCTAAATGATGATTCTGGAGAAGAAGATTTGTTTAACTTTAAAAAAAAATTTATGGGTGCTATCAGATAAATGCCCCTTGTAGTGTCCCCTGTGGAAGCAGAAAGTTTATTTGTACAAACTTGAATTGACTTATGATAAGGAAAATGCACACCAAATTTGGTTCAATTTGGTCCAGTAGTTTGGGAGGAGAAGTTGATAACGTAAAGTTCACGACGGACGACGACGGACGGCAAGTAATAAGTTAAGCTCCCTTCAGTGAGCTAACAAGAGGTCCCAAGGGTCCTTAATTACTCACCTGACAAAATGGTTCAAAGAACTATTTTGGGTTACATTCAGTTAGACATGGTTCATCAACACTACAGAGGAATGAAGTCATGAAATTTTTCATAACTCTGGTTCCATGACAGACGATTATTATCATAGGTCTTCATGACTGCTTCTAGTTCTATCAGCTGTAGACATGCAAGGACAAACTTCCAAGGGTTGTCATATCAGTGCAGTTTGAAAGGCAAATTTTATAGAAAAACACTTAGGAATGGATTTGAACACACCTGAACCTAACCTGCCACCCACCCTTCCCAGAGAGCCCAAATAATAAGCCAGGGACTCGTATTGAAAAAACTGGAATCTAATTCCATATGTTATATATCATACACGAAAGGATTCTGACTGACTGGTGGATCTGAAGAAGATGTTTCAAGAAATCTCCTCATATTGCACTAAGTTAAACTTTGGGTTCCATTTGAGTCCAACACAGGGATCCGATTTGAATCCCCCTCTCCCCTCCCACAAGATATTGCATACCTAGTGATGAACCGATAATTGGAATCGCCAATCGGAACCGGCCAGTTATGGGGTATCGGCTGATTATGACAACCGTGCATCATATGACTACACAACACACATTAACATCAAAATTATTATTTATTTTAGACACAAATTGTGTGTTCTCAGTATATTCCTGGTTAATACAGCAAAGTTAATAACGATCTTTTCCCCACACTCCAAGCAAAATGCAAATATTATTTTGGCCAATATAGCCCAGCAATAAATATGCATACTCCGATAATTTATGTGGTATTAAGCTTTCGTAATTGATGATTTATCAACGAAATTCTGTAGTATAACAGGCACAAACAGATTTTCTTCAGTGTCCTACTTCAGCCATTGGAATCAGCATCGGAATCGGCACAATCGGCCAAGAAATAACCGGTAATCAGTTGATAGCAAGTTTTGATAATTGGTTCATCACTATGCATACCAAATATCAAAATATTTTTACTAGTGGATCTAATGAAGATTTTTAAAGAATATTCTTAATAATGCACCAAGTTAAATTTTGAGCTCCAATTGAGAGCCCAAATATTAACCCAGGATCCCAATTTGAACAAATTTGAATCTGACCCACCTAGAGATGTTGTATACCAAATATGAAAGGATTCTGACTGGTCGATCTGAAGAAAAAAATTTTTAAATTCCCTCAAATTGCACTAAGTTAAAATTCCAGCTCAAATATTAACCCAGACACTCTATTTGAACAAACTTGAATCTGACCTCCTTAACAATGTAGTTACCAAATATAAAAGGAGTCTATAAAAGGAGTCTGATTCGTAGAACTGAAGATGAAGATTTTTAAAGAAATTTCCTCATATTGCACAAAGTTAAACTTTGGACTCCAGTTTAAAGCCCAAATATTAACTCAGGGCCCCTAATTGAACAAACTTAAATCTTGAATCTCACCTCTCCCTCCCACTCTCCTCCACTCCCACCCCAAAAGGTGTTGCATGCCAAATATCAAAATAGTTTCACTGGTGAAGAAAACTTTTAAAGAATATTTCTCATAATGCACCGAGTTAAACTTTGGACTCCAATACAGAGCCCAAATATTAAGCCAGGGACTCAAATTGAACAAACCTGAATCTGATACCTCCAGAGATGTCACATACCAAATATGAAAGGATTCTGACAAGACTGTTTTCAAGAAGTTTCCTCATATTGCACTAATAGAGAGTCCAAAAATTAACCCAGGGATGTGATTTGAACAAACATGAATCTACACCCCCCCCATCCCCCCCACCCCCCCCTCCCCACCCACCCCCAGAGATGTTGTATACCAAATATGAAAGGATTCCGACTTGTAGATCTGAAGAAGATTTTTAAAGAAATTTCCTCATACTGCACCAAAATAAAATTCAGGCTCCCACAGGAAGCCCAAATATTAACTGAGGGACTTGATTTGAACAAACATGAATCTGATCCTTGTAATAATGATGTATAACAACAAATACTAAAAGATTCTGACTTGTGGTTCTGAAGAAGAAGACTTTTAAAGCTTACTCCCCATATTGCCCTAAGTTAAGATTCAGGCTCCTGTATTGAACCCAAATATGAACCGAGCAACTTAATTTTTACACACTTGTATCTGACCCCCCCCCCCCCCCCCCCCCCCGCCCCCCCCTATGGATACTGTATACCGACTATCAAAAAGATTCTAAACAGTGGTTCTGGAGCAGAAATATTTTTAATTTTTACAAATATGCTGACTCAAGAATTTTTTTGATGCACCCTCACCCCCACCCCCACCCCCACACAGAACACCCTGACACAACTGATGGCATTTCCTTTTACCATCACATTCTACTGGTCCTTAGGATGCTTCATACCAAAAAACAGTTATCTGTTCCATGTGGTTTGGAACATATGGGCGTTTAAAATATTTCTATTTTTAGCTCCTAGGGTCCCCAAATGGACAGAGGAAATCTTTTTTGCATGAGTCAAGTACTTATGACTCAATAATACCACATACCAAGTCGGACCATCAGTTCAGAAAATAAAAATTTGGGGCGGGGCCAAAAATCTTGCCCTTCTCATTACAAAGGCAAATATTGCTCCAAGAACTCCGTTTGAGCAAATTTGAATCTTCACCTTAAAAGGAAGCTCCATACAAAATATCTAGTCATTGTACCCAATGGTTCATGAGAAGTTTTTTCAAAAATTTTGGAGCATTTTCCCCCCACCCCTTCCTATGAAGAGTGGCCACTTTATTTGAACAAACTTGAATTGACATATAATAAGGACTATGAATAGCATAGCAAATTTGGTTCAATTCAGCCCAGGGTTAAAGAGAAGTCAATATTGAAAAGTAAATGCCAGATGCCAGCAGGACAGATGGTGGACAGATGATGGAAGAAAAGTAATTAGTAAAGCTCCCCTGAACTTTGCTCAGGTGAGCTAAAAATTATTAGGCTTTCCCAAACCCAGTTTGGGAAAGACTATTGTTATTCTGCTTTGTCAAAATTTTTCTTCTCTATTTTTTTTTTCTTAGGCTTTCCCAAACCCAGTTTGGGAACGACTATTGTTATTCTTCTTTTTCAAAATTTTTCTTCTATTTTTTTTTTTTTTTTTTTCCTCCCTGAATTTTGTCTGTTGAACTGCTCACAAAACAATGAAAACAAGCTGTACGATTTTGACCAAATTTGGCACACTTATGTAATGTCATAAAATCTAGTGAAATGCGGTATCGACATACATGTATCTGTGAAATCGCGTGTTTTCAAAATATTCTGCCAAAACCTTCAAAATTTCACCATTTTTCGAATGTCTCAAAATTGTTTACAGTTATTTAGCTCAAATTTTCAACACATTTAGAGCATAATATGATACACCACAATCAGCACTCAGATCTTTCAACTTTAACCCCACTGGCCAAAAATGACATGAATATAGAATTTTTCTTCAAAATTGACCAACTTCAAGGGCAAATTTCTCTAATAACAAGCTTGTTGTAACAATTATTTTGGTTTGGATAGATGCAACAATGATTGCGGAAGAAAGTTACTGTTTACTTTTTAGTCTCAGATTTAACCCTCAAGCACAATGAGGGTGAGAATAAGAGTACCGTTTGGAAATGCCAAAATTAGCCAACTTTGGTTGCTTTTTCCATCATTTTGGAAAAGGGTTAATTTCAAACACTTTTTGTGTACGTATTCCGAGCATATTTGCTGTTGTAAGTTTGTTTGTAAAGTTTAACCCTATCCCATTCTGGCTGCATAAAAGTAGGTACCGTCCAAAAAACTCCAATTTTTTCAGAATTTGGTAAGTTTAGGTGACGATTTACTCCATTTTTAATTGCTTGAGCTCTGAATGTTTTCTATAGTTGCTTGCAGCAGTCAAAGTATGACAAATTTTGTTCTATATGTTATTATTAAAAGTTTAACCCTTGGCAGATTAGAGACTTCCCATAAGGATACTGTCGGAATATTTGTTATTTTTGCCAACTTCAAGAGCAAATTTTTCTAATTACAAGGTAGTTGTAATAATTATTTTGGTATGGCTAGATGCAACAATGATTGTGGAAGAAAGTTACTGTTTACTTCTTAATCTCAGATTTAACCCTCTAGCACAATGAGGTAAAGAATAAGAGTACCGTTTGAAAATGTCAAAATTAGCCATTTTTGGTTGCCTTTTCTATCATTTTGGAAAGGGTTAATTTCAAACACTTTTCATGTACGTATTCACAATTGACTATCGAGCATATCTGTTGTTGTTAGTTTGGTTGTAAAGTTTAACCCTATCCCATTCTGGTTGCATAAAAGTAGGTACTGTCCAAACAATTTCCAATTTTTTCAGAATTTGGTAAATTTAGGTGGCGATTTATTCCATTTTTAGTTGCTTGAGCTCTGAAAGTTTTCTATAGCTGTTTGCAGCAGTCAAAGTATGACAAATTTTGTTCTATATGTTATTATTAAAAGTTTAACCCTTGGCAGATTTGAGACTTCCCATAAGGGTACTGTCAGAATAATTGTTATTTTCGCTAACGTTTACATGCACTTTCTCAGCACTGAAGCCATATTGTCTCAAAACCTTTTCCATGAGAGGATTGGGCCTTCATCCATGAACAATTTTGCTGTGATATATTTTATTCAAAGTTTTAACCTTCACCCAGTTTTCGGGCCTTGAATTTGAGTGCCCTAAAATTCTTCATAATATTGGCTAATTTGGAGCTCACTTTTCTTCCATTTTCGAAAGGAATATCGAAAAATGATTTACATGTTCATATTTACAATTGCCTACCGAGTATATTTGCTGTTGTAAGTTTGGTTGTAAAGTTTAACCCTATGCTCGTTCTGTTTGCATAAAGATAGGTGCAGTCCAAAAAAACTCTCATTCTCAGAATTTGGTAAGTTTAAGTGACGATTTACTCCATTCCTAATTGATTGAGCGCTGAACGTTTTCTATG
The DNA here is from genome assembly GCA_031216915.1 of Pictodentalium vernedei. Classification (NCBI taxonomy): domain Eukaryota; kingdom Metazoa; phylum Mollusca; class Scaphopoda; order Dentaliida; family Dentaliidae; genus Pictodentalium; species Pictodentalium vernedei. The sequence continues at coordinate 746,582,393 of CM062295.1, forward strand.
GCTGTATGCAGCAGTCATAGTATGACAACTTTTGTTTTATATGTCATTATTAAAAGTTTAACCATTGGCAGATTCGAGACTGCCCTTATGGGTATGGTCGGAATAATTTTAATTTTCATAAAATCACTGAATATGGATAAGCGTGCAGTGGTAGTTTGGAATAGAATATCCGAAAATGCTTTCAAAATTCAGATTCACAGTTCAATTCCAGGAATATTTTCTGTTATAAGGTTGCTGTAAAGTTTAACGCAATCCCTGTCTCAGATGCATAATGGTAGATGCTGTCGAAAAAAAATCATTTTTTCAGAATTTCGGAGGTTTAAGTGACAATTTACTCCATTCCTAATTCATTTAGCGCTGAATGTTTTCTATTCTACATGCACCAAGCATAGCATGACAACTTCTGTTTTATACGTCATTATCAAAAGTTTAACCCTTGGCATATTTAGGAGTTCCCATGTAGGTATAGTCGGAATAATTGTTATTTTCGTAAAATCAATCCCTGAATATATTGGTAACTGTGCAGTGGCCTTTCAGTGGTGCTACATGAAGCCGCAAATAGTTAAGGTTGAAAAGTTCATCAAATAGACAAATATAATACCTAACTAACAGTGACAGTTAAATAATGAATGGAAAAGTCATTGAGTTGAGAATAAAGTAGGGACGAATCATGCCCTCGGTTTCCACCTGATCCACGGTATTTCCATGCAGTCTCGGTACTTGACAAAGATACTAAACTGTCGGGCAGGGACAGTAGGAAACATTCTGAGAATTTCAAGTTGCTGCCTTGCATGATCGGGACATAATTGGAATATATCCGACATTGTATCTGTCGGATATATTCCAATTATGTCCCGATCACTTCACCCCGACTGTCTGCATGGGGGCCACGATGACACCGTGTACTAAGGCATACTGCACGTCGATGGTGCACATGTCTTCAACCAATCTAACCCTGCCTGTGCTACAGTGCAGAGGCACTATGTTGGGGAGCTGGAAGCTGTTCGTCATTGCTCGGTGGTTCTCTCTGGGTTCTCCGGCTTCCTCCACCCATACAACTGTCACCGACATAATATGACCTTGGCTGTTAATGTGTCGTTAAAACCTAATAAATAAATAAATAAATCCATTACCAGTTTTGCTCGTACAAATATTAGTACCGTCAGACAAAATTCATTTTCTGATTAATTTCGTACTTTTCTGTACTCACCTTCCCTGAGTAAGATTGGTATGCCTTTTCAATCTCAGATTTAACCCTCAAGCACAATGAGAGTGAGAATAAGTGTACCATTTGGAAATACCCAAATTATTCAACTTTGGTTACTCTCTACTATCATTTTGGAATGGATTAATTTGAGACACTTTTCTTTGCTATATGCAGAGATGTTTAATCAATAAATCCGGCATTAGTTATGTTCTGGGACTTAATGAAACATGTGCTTTGGCCACTTAAAAATAGCACTGTCTGCAAAAAATGACTTTGAGTGAATACTCACTTCTCCAAAAACAAAAAGGAAAGAGCTCTTTAAGCTTTTCATAACTGCTTTCAAAAATCAATGGGGAACAAATTTTGTGTTATATGTTTTGGTGTTCCATGTTATCCAACACAGTTTGGCCGTACAAATATGAATACCGCCAGGAAAGAAAGCACATTTTCTCAGTGGTAAACTGTTTGACTTCTATGATAGAGGTCCCGAATTTGATCCCTATCTGGGACGACCCACGTAATGTCCTTGGGCAAGGCACTTTATCCCGGTTGCCAACATGGGGGCACGATGATACCATGTACTAAGGCGTACTACATATCAATGGTGCACATGTCTTCAACCGCTGGTACCCTGCTACAGCGGAGCTTGAACATAATTAGAATGTTGAGCTGACAGTTGCTGTCGATGCTCGGTGGTTCTCTCTGGGTCCTCCGACTTCCCACACCCGTAAAACTGTCATGGTCACGATTAGCCATTGTGGATAAGTATGTTACCGTAAACACCAATAAATAAATACCATCAGGGAAACTCTCTGTGAAATCCTTCTGTCAATAAATAGCAAAGAAGAAATGTAATGCAAGAAATATTAACAAGCTGTTCAACATCCCATTAATCAACTCATTTTGACTTGAACTGTACCCATCACTGTGTATACTAGCTCTCTAGTTGGTTTAAACCATATCAAATAAACAACTAATTTGTGTGTGACAGTAATTCATATTACATGTATTTCATTGTATCTGAAACAGATATGTTGGAAAAATTGTGAAATCATGGAGTAGGAAGCTTAACCTCATTTGTTGACAAATCCCACACATTCACAAACAGACAAAATGATACAGAATAAATTAACTAGATGATGTCACTTGTGTGCAAAGCACACAATAGTGTATCCCCGCATTTGCATCCTTAACTTTGTATGAATACTTGATACAAAGATGAAATGTATTATATGACACACTAAAATCATATTGAGTGGCACAGGTGACACAGTTTCGTGCGCACCTACAGACTCCACTGCAACATTTGAGCATGGCTTTAGCATTTTGAATCTACAGACCCTACTGCAACATTTGAGCATAGTTTTAGCATTTCAAATTACATACTCTAGGAGCTTTTTGCCGGAAACGGTCTAAGAAAACATGAAAGCAAAACGGTGGCACCGCCACGTGGCACCTGAAAAATCTGAAACCTTTGTATGCAGCAACATTTGAGCATGCACATTTACAGACTCTACTGCAACATCTCAGCATGGTTTTAGCGTTTCAAATTACATACTCTAGGAGCCTTTCGCCGGAAACGGTCTAAGAAAACATGAAAGTGGCAATGGTGGCACAGCCATGTGGCACCTGAAAAATCCGAAACCTTCCAGTGCATCTACAGACCCCGTTGCAACATTTAAGCATGGTTTTAGCTTTTCGAATTACATACCCTAGGAGCCTTTGCCGGAAACGGTCTAAGAAAACGCGAAAGTGGCAACGGCACAGCCACTTGGCAGCTGAAAAATCCAAAACCTTCGTGCACATCTACAGATCCCACTGCAACATTTCAGCATCGTTTTAGCATTTCGAATTACATACCCTATGAGCCTTTCACCGGAAAGGGTATAAGAAAACACGAAAGTGGCAATAGTAGCACAGCAACATGGCACCCAAAAATTCTGAAACCTTCGTGTGCATCTACAGACCCCACTGCAACATCTGAGCATGCTTTTAGCATTTCGAATTACATACTCTAGGAGCCTTTCATCGGAAACATTCTAAGAAAACTCGAAAGTGAAAACGGTGGCATAGCCACGTGGCACCCCAAAAATCCGAAACCTTTGTGCAGATCTACAGACTCTACTGCAACATTTGAGCATGGTTTTAGGATTTCGAATTACATACCCTAGGAGCCTTTCACCGGAAACTGTCTAAGAAAACGCGAAAGTGGCAACGGCACAGCCACTTGGCAGCTGAAAAATCCGAAACCTTCGTGCGCATCTACAGACCCCACTGGAACATTTGAGCATGGTTTTAGCGTTTCGAATTACATATCCTAGGAGCCTTTCACCAGAAAGGGTCTCAGAAAACACGAAAGTGGCAACGGTGGCACAGCCACGTGGCACCCGAAAAGTCCGAAACCTTCCTGTGCATCTATAGCCCCTACTGCAACTTCTGAGCATGGATTTAGCGTTTCGAATTACATATCCTACGAGCCTTTTGCCGGAAATGGTCTAAGAAAACACAAAAGTGGCTACAGTGGCACAGCCACGTGGCACCCGAAAAATCCGAAACCTTCGTGCGCATCTATAGACCCTACTGCAACATCTGAGCATGGATTTAGCATTTCGAATTACATACCCTACGAGCCTTTTGCCGGAAACGGTCTAAGAAAACACAAAAGTGGCTACGGTGGCACAGCCACATGGCACCCGAAAAATCCGAAACCTTCCTACATATCTACAGATCATTTAGCAACACCATAGTGTAATTTTAGAACTCCAAATTACATAGGTTGGGACTATTCAGCAAAAAAGTGAAAAAATAACGCATTTTTTAAGTGGCTCCACAGAAGCCACCTGGTGGCACAAAAATCTAAAAGTTGTATTTTTGGGTTGCACAGACCCTATCGAACAACTGTAGAAAGTTACAGCGTTTCGAATTACAAAATCGGACGTACGGAAGTACGGACGTACGGATGGAGATCATGACATACCCTAGGAGCCTTTCATGCGGGGATAATTATTGATATTTAAGGTCACTTTCAGCATCTACAGCTATGTCATGACCAAAATATAGGTATTTATTCAAGTCCAGTATTCCTTTTAGCCCGAAAAAGTTGAATCTGAGGAGGAAATGCCAACTCTAACTCCACAAAAACAGGGTTAGCATTGGTTGAAGACAAGTGCACCCTCAAAGTACCCTTAGTACACATCACCATCACGCCTCCCCCCCCCCCCCCCCCACCCCACCTCCACGTGGGAAATTAAATTGGGATGAAGTGTCTTGCTCAAGGACACAATGTGGTTGCCACAGGCGGGATTCAAACCAAGGACTTCTTGGATTGCAACCATCATTTCTACCTTCTGAGCCACCGTGCTCCCGTAATATGCAGTAATAGAGCTCTTTATGTGTACTTGTGTGATTATAAATGAATAATATTAACGTGCATACGGTTCCACTGAATCAACTTGTACAGTATAATGGTCAGTTTACTTGCAACTTCAAAGTGATGAGATAGGAAAACAACATTTTGTGTGGAAACCCAAAATGTTTTGTGGTAATTTCTGGCAACTAAATTGTCCAAAATTTTCTGGCATATTGACCGAAAAATCTGCTCCTTCCTGACTCAGGGGTGGGTTGGGGCACAGTCCGTCATGAAACCCAGGCCCGTATGCCCATAATTCAGATGTACTAATTTTTTCCAAAGCACAAAGGACATCGCTTGTTTTGCTTTCTATGAAAATATTCTGTAATTATTGAAAAGCAAATTTTGTGTTAAATGTTTTGGTGTCCTGCTGTATCTCAAATATCTGTTTTAGCTGCATAAAAACTAGTAGCATCACAAAAACTTTGATTTCCACTAAATTTTCTGTTTTCAAAACTGATTGATAGTTTTGAGAACAATACAGTTTGCCTTTTCACATTAAAAAGTTGGGAAAAGCGTGTAATTTGTCCAACAAATTACAATTCTCTAGTTTGTTTTAAAATTTATGGCAGAAGACATACTGAACTGTTCCAATAGTGCGTAAATAAAGCATTTAACAAGTGGGTGGAACATTCCATTATCCACTTTACTCTGTCAAAAAACAGGTGAATTGTCTAGGGTGGGTAAAAAAGATTTAAATAAAATCCACTAAATTCATCAACTTTTCTATACATGTGCTTGGAAAGGGACCGATTAGCCAAATGATTTGCAAGCTGGTCATTGGATGGAGACATAAAGAGATGTATGGACAGAAGAGTGGGTGGATAAATACAGATTTTCCTGATAATGTGCATGTCCTGTAATTGGTATCAGATTCGAGGGGTTGTCCAAAATGGGATCTCAATGAGCCGACTTTGCTGGTGAGTTGTGATCCCATTCTGGACAACACCGAGAATCTGATGCAAATCACAGGACATGCACATCATAATGATAATTCATTTATCTGACAATTCTGTCACATAAACAGATTAAATCTTAAATTATTAATACAGTTTTGGGACATAATGTTCGGTGAGAAAGTTAAAAAAAAAAACCAACATATTTTATGGAACAATATTGTTGTGCACTTTAACAAACAATGAGTAACACGGTCACCACAAATTTTCAAACTTGCGATGTAAAATTACTCACTCTCAATGTTCCTTCATATGATGATATGCTTGAATTTACAGTATTTAATTGTGCAGTTTCTATTTATTGTGGAGGTGGGGGGGATCATTTGCTTTTAATAGTTCTGCCGCAAATTATAAGGAATTTTGTTTTAATTTGTATGCGATCAGCTGAGTCGATCACTGAAACACACATAGAATGCATTCATACACCTGTTATGATAGCCTGTCGCGCTCCCAGAAACGAGTCGTCTGTATGATACGGAATCAGAATGAGTCATCTATGTGATGCAGAATCGGAACACATTACCGGTACAGTAAAACCTGTCCTGAGAGATCACTGTCTTGAGAGAGCACCTGTCTTGAGAGACCATATCTGCCAGGCACCGAATGGTTTTACTCTATAATGGACCTGCTATAGGAGACCACCTGTCTTGAGAGACCACCTGTCTTGAGAGACCACTGTCACCTGGTACCAACTTGTATTTTTATGCCATAATAGACTTGTCTTGAGAGACCGCCCCTTTGAAGACTGAAACCATGACAAAAACTTTTTACCTGTTCTGGAATTGGAAAATCCATTGTGGTTATACTAACATAATTAAAAGTATTAAAAGCTCTTAATTGGGTTTCAATTGCTAACTCATTAAAGATTGAGATGTTTTTATAAGACCCCTGGGAAAAGATTAGGATTATTGCTGAATAATCAATTTCATACAAACCTGAAATGTGACAGATAGGAATAAAAATAAATTTGTGTTGAAAATCGTTTTGTAACAAATTGAAATGAAGATTTTCAACACTAATTTATTTTTATCATTTTTATAACAGTCTATTTCAATTTGTTAAAAACTTCATAAAAAAGAACAACTACAAAGTAATTACAAAAATCCATTCTTCTCTATTTCTGAATGTTGTGGTTGGTTATTCACCGACTTGAGAAAACCTGAAACCTGTTATGAGAGACCACCTGTCTTGAGAGACCACTTTTGTGTGGCCCAAAGGGCGGTCTCTCAAGACAGGTTCTACTGTATGTGACACATACCGTTTTTCGTCGTTTTCAGGTCAAAATCTTTTTGATTGTTAGATAAACTAGTAGATAGATGGACAGATGAAGATACATGACAAATGGTTGGGTCATTTTTAGAATTTGCAAGTCTGAAGGTTCTAAAAAGTTTCAATTTTTGTAGGGCAAATGACTTCAAAGATTGTTTCTTGAAGCAAAGGAGGCTGAGTACTAAATATGAATTAAATGCATCCATTGGCTCCTTAGAAGACTGAAGGTGTCCAGAGAATTGGAAATTTCCAGGTAGAATCAAATCTTGAATTGAATCAACCAAAGTCTGGAAAATCAAACATTATTTCAAATCAATTCAGACAAAAAGACAACTCTGTTCATCGGTGACTAGACAACGAGCTGAAGGAACCAAACTACATTTATCATTTTGCTGTTGGTCTATTACAGTCGAGCCCACTTAATTTGATATCTCTTAACTGAATTACCCTGTTAAATGAAAATAATTTCCCAATACAAAACCATTTACCATACCTCCAGTACAAATTGACCTACAGTGAAATAATCAATACAGTTCAGTTCCTACACAGTGCCGTCAAACAAGATATAACAGATTAAATGCCTGTATTGGATGTACTGAGGCCAAGTAGGTATATAAACAAAGGAAACTGGGGTGAGTCAGGGTAATTTATCGACAGGTTACAAGATATTTTATTCAATTAACAGGAGTATACTCTATATTCTATATTCAATTAACATGTCAAATTTGTACTGGAGGTATGGTACAGTACGTGGAGAGTGGATTGTAACTAAATCACCCATGGAGTGGAGTTATCACCCAACGCTATAACTTTCAAATTTTGCACATATCGACAAAAAACACAAGCAATGTTTCAGCCAATGGACCTCCGGGTTTAACCCAGACGTCCATTGGCTGAAACTTTGCTGGTGCTGGTTATGCTTTGCAACAAATTTGCAATTATTGCTCAGGTGGAATAATCTCCACTCTGCGGGTGATTTAGTGATAATACACTCTCCAGGTCCTGTAAATGGTTTTGTGTTTTGGAAATTATATTCAATTAACAAGGTTATTCAGTTAAGAGATATCCAATTAAATGGGATCCACTGTAATAACAAAAGCCCATCTGGTAAGCAAACGTGTGATAAACATGTATAACTTAATAACAATAGCCTATCAGTTTATTCATCACATCAGTTGAGTGTTCCAACACAGAACTTATATAACCATAGAAATGAACACAGTGGTAAATACAAATACTTTTACTAAACTTTGAAAGGAAATTCTACAAAGTGAAGTTTCCTCAGCTGTCACCAATCCAATATTTGTAACTTAACATGTACATAAATTAGTAGCTTCCTCATTTTAATGTGATTGAGAATTCATCTCTCTCTCTTGCTCAATGAATATTGTATGCAATAATAAGGCCCCACAAAGTAAAGCTTCTGTTTCTCAGGCCACTTTTTTGTAAAATTGCATGTGGACGGGTGTTTTTTTATTTTAGGGTTTTTTTTGTAATTATTTGTTTGCCATCAAAAGTCCATGTTTTTGGTTTGTTTTGTTTTAGGCCTCATAATCTACAGAATGGCATGGGTGGTGGTGTATTTCGTCCCTGGAGTGCAAGAAAGCCTTGGAATGCTACAGCATTGCAAAGCCTTGTTGCACTTAAGGGGCAAATTTATCAATTTTATTAACTTGGGTGAAATATCAGACATAAATCAATAAAATCATATAAGTTTTATTTTATTCAGTTTGGATTGATTATAAAAGAAAGCATGAGGCAGCCGAAAGGACTGTGCAGGAGGGCATGAGAAACAGATGTTTTACTTTCTTAGGCCAAAGTCAAACAATTTAACAAATTATTCAATATGGATACATCTTAGCTTGCATACTTCTTCCGATGTATTTGTTAGATTAACAAGCTATGTTTTCAAACATTCCTTCTGTGAATAAAAATTTTCAAAACCATCTGCAGTTCTGTTTATTGCCACTGTACAGTGGAATCCTGTTAATTGAATTGCCACTTTGCCAATGAAAATTATTCAGTTAACAGGAGTATTCAATTAACAGGGAATGTGTCACTTTCTTGTATTCTAGGGATAAACTTATCATTTATTCTATTATATCTTGTTTGACAGAGCTCCTTGACTGTATTGTATGTACTGAGGCCAAATAGGTCTATAAACAAAGGAAAAACTGGGGATAATCAGGGTTATTTCTCGTCAGGTTGCAAAATTTTCTATTGAATTAACAGGACAAATTTGTACTGGAGGTATGGTAAATGGGTTTGCGTTGGGAAATTACATTCAATTAACCCTTTACCCAATGTAACGGCCCAAACCCGCCAGCGCAATTCACAAAAATCGCCAATTAAATTTCAAGACTTTTTTCATTTTTGTCTCAAAAATATAGGTTATGACCCCTCTTTGAACGAGCTCGTTCCAATGAGGGGTCATAACCTATGGTTTTGAGACAAAAAATGAAAAAAAATTGTAATTCAAGAACTTTGATTGCAAGTGTCGTCTGACTTTCATGTCAGGTAAAGGGTAAACAGGGTTATTCAGTTAACCCTTTACCCAACGTAACGGCCAAAACCGGCCAGCGCTATTCTCAAAAATCGCCAATTAATTTTCAAAATATTTTCATTTTTTGTCTCAAAAACATAGGTTATGACCCTTCGTTGGAACGAGCTCGTCAAGCTCGTTCCAACGAGGGGTCATAACCTATGTTTTTGAGACAAAGAATGAAAAAAATTAGTTATTCAAAAATTTTTTTGCAAGTGTCGTCTGTTTTTCATGTTAGGTAAAGGGTTAAGATATATCCAATTAAGTGGACTCCACTATACTTATTTGGACTGATAAGATCTTGTTTGATATACCTCTTCGGGGCGAGGACTTTCAAACATGTTATAACGGATTTGTTGTTTGTTTATTGGTCACTTTAAGCATCTGTGGCTACATGCATATGAAGCAACACAAATATAATTAACGTTTAGCCAAATGCTAACACCCAGTAAACAAATTGTTGGAAATTCATTTTTCCCTCTACAGATTTTATTGGGTTCACGCATCTTTTAAAAAAAAAAAATTCCATGACATTCAATGACCTTTTTAAAAATTTCGATGACCTTTTGTATCATTTGATTAGAAATACATGTAGAGAAGAGGTTAATATAACCTACATTCAGAACATGTAGTGCTTAATAGCATGTAAACTTAGAGGGCACCTGACTTCTACATTTTTCAGATGTCAACAACATACATTTTACGACTTTTTGATTATATACTACTCAAAGTTTGCTAAGCACCACGTTTATCCAACTACCTGTTTTATGTTGTAGTTGAAATATTGTAATGAAAAGTGCATATATTTTTTATTTAATTATATCTTTAATGATTTAAGTACAGAAATTAAGATTTTGTTTGTGTTTGACATTATTTTTTAGCTTTTGAATACGATAACCATGGAAAATGGATATTATTGGTAAAAGAGGAAATTTTTCAAATTTGCCAAAAAGTTGACTGAACGAACTGGTGGGTTCAGTATCGAGTATGAGACCCATTACTGTTAATTACAGCTTGACAATGCCTTTTCATGCTCCCAATCAGATTTCTGGTGGTCCCTTGGGCCAGTTGTGGGATGTTGTTCCATTCTTGGACCATCATGGCACCAAGCTCCTGGACACTTCTTGGCGGTACTGGAAGAGCTGAAATTGTAAGCTGCAACTCATTCTAGACATGTTCGATTAGATTGAGGTCAGGGGATCTTGCTGGCCAGTCCATAAGCTCAATCCCCTCCCCCTGTTGGTACTCCCAGACAGCATAGGCAACATGAGGATGGGCATTATCCATCAGAATGAATCTATCACCCACTGCACCTGCATACAATCTGACGTGGGCATCTAGGATCTCATCAATATACTGCTGTGCAGTCAATGTACCACGGTCAAGGACACAGAGCTCTGTACGTCCATCCCAGCTGATGTCACCCAAGACCATTATTGACTCTCCACCATAGCAGTCATGTCCAGCAATGTGGCTGCATGGAATCGCTCTCCTGGACTTCTCCATACCCAAGAACACCTATCTGTGTAGTCTAGGCAGTACCTTGACTCTTCTGTAAAAAGGACAGGATGCCAATCTTCTCTGGTACATCCAACATGGTCCATGGCCCATTCATATCGTGTCTGGCGATGGTTCTGGGACAGCACAATGCGAATACATGGTCTTCTGATCGGAAAACACCTTCATGCAACCTTGCCCGGATAGTCTGCATTGAAACATTTACCCTGGATGCATTCTGAAGGTCACTGAGAAGCTGTGTTGCTGTGGCAAAGCGGTTCCTAAGGGTTTGATTGATAAAAAATCGGTCTTCAGTTGCAGATGTTACCCTGTCTCTGCCACCATTATGCCGTCTTACTGGTGTGCCATACTGCTGAAATCTTGCTCGGGCTCTGGTGATCAGTGTATGGTGCACACCAAGGGCATCACCAACCTAACAACGCGTAGCCCCTTGCCCCACCATACCAACAGCCTGCGACATTTCTTCTTCCGACAAATGTCTTCTTACATTTTCATTCGCCATATTAAATCATTAAATCATAAGAGTTTGTGTTAAAATGAAGATTGAATACCTTACACATGTCACGTACATGTAGACAGTATATGAAAACATGAAAATCAAGAGGTACATGCTTTCCATGACTGTCACAAAAAGTCTGCTTTTCAAGAGAGCTAATGTAAACACTTGGGACCATCTCAATACATTCCTCATTCATATCCACCAAATATATCACAAATATGTCACAAGCAAATTCCACAATGATGTCTCAAATATGTGGTGCTTAGCAAACTTTGAGTAGTATATTATGCAACTTTAACCCTTAAGGAAGTGGAGATTTTTGCACATTTTTAGTGACCCGCCAATGCAATAACATTAAATTGTTCCAACAGTATTGAATATTTCTCCTCACTTCCTATGCCACATATGCGTGTCTCCTGTCATACTGCCGTGTAAGATAGATATCTATCTCACATGACCCACGTGACCCACTTATTAGCATATTTAATGAGTGCAGGACTATTCAATCATCGCATGTTCTTCTGTAAACAGTTATACAACATGGAGTCACATTTCAGAAATATTAGAAGACTAACGTTTGTCAAAGTTTGTTTGTTTGTTTGTTGGTGGTTAACATCACATATTTATGCACTACGGCTAATCGTGACACAACATGGAGATGAAGTCAAGTTTAGTCAATCGTTGATCAACATGTTGCCCATTTTAGAGGACTTTCACCCCAAGCATTGGTGACTGGGTCCTATTTTACTAGTAAAGCGGAACTGGTTTACCACAGTATACAAGTGCTGCTTACTTCCCGGGGTTCCCACAGGGAAACGTTTGTCAAAGAAAATAGAAATAAAAACACAGACCCCAAAACCAAAAGACACTTGACTGTTTTATATGAATTTTGGGTGAATGCCATTATGAGTGGCGAGAGTTGGAAGAAATTCCTGTCGAAGTTATGCGAATACATTGCAGAATTCATAATATGACATCATCGGAATGTGTCAATGTTCATTTAGCTACAAATCTTTAACGCCTGTCCTGCCAGCGTGGGGATTTAGTTTCATGGTACATATCTGTGGCATATACAGTACTGTTATGTGCTCTTTCCGAAAAGCAAATCAGTTTTTTCAGAAATGGACAACAAAATTGTTTGATATAGCTGCATGTGCCACCGAATTACTTTTGATGACATCAAGAGTGTTTTGGTGGGGAGAGAAAAATTATCCCTGATGGGGAGGGGGGGCATGCAATGAGGAAATCTCATCCTCAGAACAAGATATTTGGTTCAGACATTTGACATGCCTCGTGTCTGGCCCAAATATCTTGCCCTCGGGTGAGATTACCCCATCTCACACCCACCCCATCAGGGATAATAATAACCTCAGCACATTGCAAGACACACATGCACTTTGGTGGAAGTGTACCTATTTCTGTTTTATTAACACAGTGCAAAAATATAAGGCAGGGTACAATTTGAACAGTCCATTATGCAGTGCCCAGTATTGCCCAGTTTTTATGTGGTCGTGATACTGCAAAAGGACCCCAGAGAATATATTTGTTTTCAATTTTTAACATAAATGTATACATAATACATGTAGCTTTATCTATCGCCTTAACAGTGCCTGATGCAACTGTTGGTTGCCAACTATGGGCAGAATGAAAAAAACATTCTAAAATATTGTAGGATTACAAAGCTGTCTTTTTGTTTCCATAGTTAAAGATTACATTTGACACAATATTCTAGAGGTTGTATCCTCTTCGCTGCATGGCACTGTCAGCTTATAGTATATAAATTCTTATTTGATTGCAGTTATTAGATTTTGAAAACATGTGTACCCAGGTTGATGAAAAATTCAAGAGAAATATAAAATGAAAGTGTCAGTGACACTGTAGCTCAACTTGTGTAAGACATGTACATGTATGTGACACAGCAATGACAAACATCTAGGTAATGACCTGATAACAAAGGTAAATATATAAAGTATTGTAATAGTCTGTACATAAATGCTGACCGTAGCCTGTAACAAATGTATAGGTAAAGTATTGTAAAGGTGGGCGACAGTTAGATGTTAAACTAGAAAAGAAATCTTTGAGTCCCAGAGTGGGTCTGACTGAACCCAAAAATATTTGTTCCCATAGCACAGTGATAACAAAGTCACCCAAAACACTCGTTCTAGTTTCAAGGTGATAACAAAGGTACCCAAGAAGTTTCGTGAAGATCGGTTCATAAATACAGCCCCTAGCCCAAGCCGTATTGACATGTGTACTTACTGTGTGTAAATAGCACTGAAAAAATCAAAGTTCATCTAATTTGCAGAATTTCTGCACGAGAAAAAACCTGTATTATATGTGATGTATTCCATGTTCCTAAACATTCAGACAAAAATTTATTCAAATCAGAACTTTCATACACAAGTTCTGTACAAAAAACTGATTGCACTAACTAAGGTACAAAATGGCTGCTGGTGGTCATCTTGAATTTTGGACCGCACCTAAAAACACTCGTTCTCATCCCACGGTGATAACAAAGGTACTCAAGAAGTTTCGTAAAGATCGGTTCATAAATACAGCCTCTAGCCCAAGCCATATTGAATTGTTGATGGACAGACGGACGACGGGCCATGGCATAACCTCAAATTTGACTTACGTCAAAGTTGAGCTAACAAATTTGACTTACGTCAAAGTTGAGCTAAAAATCATGTAAATATGAATACATGTGCAGAGAGTGTAGAAATAATAAACTACATGTATACACAGACTGTCTCTATATAGTATGTATGAAGGAACATTTTATAAGGCCCTACAAAGTAGATCTTCTGTTTCTCAGGCCATGTTTTGTAAAATTGCATGTGGGCGTTTTTTTTTTTTTATTTTATGTTTTATTTTTGTCATTATTTCTTTGCCATCAAAAGTTTATGTTCTTGGTTTGTTTTATGTTTTAGGCCTCATAATCTACAGAATAGCATGGGAGGTAGTGTATTTCGTCCATTGAGTGCTAAAGTATTGCAAAGCCTTGCTGCCCTCAAGGGACAAATTTATCAATTTTATTAACTTGGGTAAAATATCAGACATTCAAAACCTTTTAATTTTTATTTTTTTAAGTTTCCATCATTGGTTATAAAAAGAGAGCATGCGGCAGCCAAAATAACCATGTGAGAGAGCCTGAGAAACAAATTTTTAATTTGTTTAGGCCTTAGTGCTATTTTTACCAGACTGCATATACATGTAGCAAATCATACAAGTCAAACCTACCTCATTCCATGTGGGATTTAAATCTCCATCTTTAACTTGTGTTTTTTTCTTAATTCCTATAAAAATCAAAAAAGGGATTACAATTGTGACTGTGTTGATGAAAACTTTAATGATAAATAAAATTATTATTTTGGTTCATGAAATTTCTATTTTTATGATCAAAAGTACCGTATTTACTCTATGTATTGGGACACTCTATGATTTGGGTCACACATTTTTTCCAGAAAACTATATTTTTTTTATGCTTCAAAGTTTGGGACATTCAGGAGATTTGTTTCCAGTTGACCCGTCACTAGTGGCAGACGACACTCATAAATAAAATTCTTGAGTAACTAAAAATTTTCATTTTTTGCTTCCAAAACATCGCTTATGATCCCTCATTGGAACGGGCGCAATGCGCTCGTTCCAATGATGGATCATAAGCTATGTTTTGGAAGCAGAAAACGAAAATATAAAAAAATTGGACGGCGATTTTCGTATACAGTGATGGAAAACGAATCACACACAACTTTATTCAGCATCAAATCAAGATCAGGCTGTGTTCTTTCCCCATTTTCTAAGAATTGGGACACCTGTGAAAATAATTATTTTTAGCTGTCCCAATACATAGAGTAAATACAGTATTTCAAGCAGTGACAGATAATTTTAAATACATAACCATTCACAATGATCATCTCTGTGTATTAAAAAATATTTTAATCCTCTTTTTCCACTTTTGAAGAGATTGTACATGTACATTATTACAATAGAACCTGTCTTAAGAGACCGCCCTTTGGGCCACACAAAAGTGGCCTCTCAAGACAGGTGGTCTCTCATAACACGTTTCAGGTTTTCTCAAGGCAGTGAATAACCAACCACAAAATTCAGAAATGGAGAAGAAAGGATTTTTGTAATTACTTTGTAGTTGTTTTTTTATGAAGTTTTTGTAACAAATTGAAATGGACTGTTATAAACATTATAAAAATAAATTAGTGTTGAAAATCTTCATTGAAGATTTTCAACACTAATTTATTTTTACCCAAGACGTTTCATGAAGATCGGTTCATAAATACAGCCTCTAGCCCGAGCCATATTGACATGTGCATTTACTGTGTATAAGTAGCATAGAATAAATCAAAGTTCATCTAATTTGCATAATTTCTGCACGAGAAAAAAAAACCTGTATTATATGTGATATATTCCATGTTACTAAACATTCATTCAAAAATTTATTCAAATCAGAACCTTCATATAGAAGTTCTGTACAAAAAACTGACTGTACCTAATTTCGGAACAAAATAGCCACCGGCAGCCATCTTGAATTTCAGACAGCACCCCAAAACACTCGTTCTTGTCCGAAGGTAATAACAAAGGTACTCAAGAAGTTTCGTGTAGATCGGTTCATAAATACAGCCATATTGACATGTGTACTTAATGAGTATTAGAGGCACTGAATAAATCAAAGTTCATCTAATTTGCATAATTTCTGCATGAGAAAAAAGCCTGTATTGTATGTGATGCATTCCATGTTACTAAACATTCTTACAAAAATTTATTCAAATCAGAACTTTCATACAGAAGTTCTGTACAAAAAACTGATTGCACTAATTTTGGTACAAAATGGCTGCTGGTGATCATCTTGAATTTTGGAACACACCCCAAAACACTCTTTCTTGTCCCATGGTGATAAAAAAGGTACCTAAGAAGTTTCGTAAAGATCGGTTCATAAATATGGCCTCTAGCCCGAGCCATATAGAAGTTCTGTACAAAAAACAGAATTGTACATAATTTCGGTACCTAATGGCAGCTGGCAGCCATCTTGAATTTTGGACTGCACCCAGAAACACTCGTTCTTGTCCCAAGGTAGGTGATAACAAAGGTACCCAAGAAGTTTTGTGAAGATCGGTTCATAAATACAGCCTCTTGCCTGAGCCGTATTGATATGTGTAATTACTGTGTATAAGAAGCACTGAACAAATCAAAATTTATCCAATTTGCATAATTTCTGCATGAGAAAAAAATCTGTATTATATGTGATGTATTCCATGTTACTGAATATTCATACAAAAAATTATTCAAATCAGAACTTTCATACAGAAGTTCTGTACCAAAAACTGATTGCACTAATTTCAGTACAAAATGGCTGCTGGTGGCCATTTTGAATTTTGGACCCCACCCAAAAACACTCGTTCTCGTCCCAGGGTGATAACAAAGGTACTCAAGAAGTTTCGTAAAGATCGCTTCATAAATATGGCCTCTCGCCCAAGCCATATTGAATTGTTGATGGACAGACGGCCAGACAGACGATGGGTCATGGCATAACCTCAAATTTGACTTACGTCAAAGTTGAGCTAAAAATAATTCAGTATTGTTCAATACACAATTCTCCAACCAGAGACACCAATTCAAAGGAGAACTTCAAGACATGGATATGAAACAAGAGGCCCCACAGGGCCTGAAGCGCACGCCTTGAACAGAACCCAATATAAACAGAGTCAAGAAATGAATCCTCATTTAGCAATCAATCTCCAAAGGATTCCATTGTCAATCCTTAAGCTCCACACTAAAAAACATGTAGTCCAAGCATCACGCCTGTCTTCGGTTAATCATAATGTCAAAAGAGGATCTCCCCCATGGAGGCCCCTGATACAACCTATGCGGATTAATCTTAATTACATACCTATAGAGGGTACTTAATAAACAAGGGGCCCCAAGGGGCCTTAATCATTCACCTGACAAAGTGGTTCAAAGAAGTATTTGGGGTCACATTCAGTTAATTCATTAACACTACAGGTGGAGCAAAAAATCTTGCCCCTCCCATGACGAAGGCAAATATTGCTAAATAAACTTCATTTAAACAAACTTAATTCTGTACCTCAAAAGGAAGCTCCATACCAAATATCAAGTCACTGTGCCCGTTGGTTCATGAGAACATTTTCCTAGAATTTTGGAGCATTTTCCCCCCACCTCCTAACTATTGTGGCAACTTTATTTGAACAAACTTGAACTGACACGTGATAAGGAACATGCATATCAAATTTGGTTCAATTTCGCCCAGTGATTCAGGAGGAGAAGTTGATAACGGCAAGTTCACGGCAGATGGATGGACAGATGACAGACACCAGATGATGGATGACAGATAACGGACAGAAAGTGATCACTCAAGCTCCCGACCCCCCACCCCCTCCCCCACGAGATATTGTATAACTAATATGAAAGCATTCTGACAGTGGATCCTAAGAAGAGATTTAAGAAATTTCCTCATTTTGCACTAATCTAAAATTTGGGTTCCCATAGGGAGCCAAAATATTAACCCAGGCACTCAATTTGAACACACTTGAATCTGACCCACCTCCCTCAATATGATGTGTACCAAATAGGAAAGCATTCCGACTGGTGGATCTGAAGAAGATTTCTAAAGAAATTTCATCATGCAGTATTAAGTTAAAATTCAGGCTACTATAGGGAGCCCAAAAAATTAACCCAGAGACTTGATTTGAACTAACTTGAATCTGATCCCCCTAGAGATGTTGTATACCTAATATGAAAGCATTCTGTAGGGTGGATCTGAAGAAGATTTTACAGAAATTTCCTCATATTGCATTGGGTTAAAATTCAGGCTACAATAGGGAAATATTAAGTTAAGCCAAGGACACAATTTGAACAAACTTGAATCTGATGTCCCTAGAGATTTTTATACCAAATATGAAAGCATTCTGGTGAATCTGAAGATTTTTTAAGAAATTCCCCCATATTTCACAGAGTTAAAATTCGGGCTCTGATAAATTAACCCAGATTCTCGATTTGAATAAAGTTGAATCTGACCCCCTAGAGATGTTGTATACCTTTCTGACTAGTGGATATGAAGAAGCAAATTTTTAAAGAAATTTCCTCTTATTGAACAATTTAAAATTTGGGATACCATAGGGAGATCAAACATTAACCTAGGGAGCTCAAACATTAACTTAGGGACCTGATTTGAACAGACTTGAATCTGACCCCCCCCCCACCCCCAACCCCACCCCCACCCACCTTCGAGATGTTGCATACCAAATATGAAAGGATTCTGACTGGTGCATCTGAAGAAGATTTTTTTTAAATTACCACAATATTGCAACGAGTTACAATTTGGGCTTCCATAGGAACCAAATAAGCCCAAATATCATTCTAGGGGCTTGGCTTGATGGAAGACCAAATATCAACCTAGGACTTGGTTCTAACAATCTTGAATCTGACCCTCATAACAATGATGTATGCCAAACATTAAAAGATTCTGACTGGTGGTCCCGAAGATTTTCAAAGATTATTCCCCATATTGCCGGAAGTTAAAAATGCAGAGGCATGTATTGGGCTACCATAGGGAATATGAAACAAGGGGCTTCATTTTAACAAACTTGTATGTGACCCTTATGGATGTTGAATAAGAAATGTCAAAAGATTCCGACCATTGGTTCTGTAGAAAATTTTTTTTTTTAATTTTTGCAAATATACTGCCTAAGCATATTTTTACGATGCCCACTACAGAACACCCACATCACAGATGGCAATTTTTTTTCATCATTTAATTCTACTGGTCCCAAGGATGCTTCAAACCATATTACAGCTCTCTGTTCTGTGTGATTTAGGAAATATGGGCATTTGAAAATGCTTCTATTTTTAGCTCCTGCGGTTCCCACGAGGACACAGAAAAATTTGTTTTTTGCATGAGTCAAGTACTTATGGCCAAATAATACAACATACCAAATTTAGTTCAAATTCGACCGTTGGTTCAGAAAATATAAATTTTGGGCAGGGCCCATTATAAAGGTAAATATTGTGCCATGAACTTTGTTTGGACAAACTTGATTCTACATCTCAAAAGGAAGCTCCATACCAAATATCAAGTCATTGTACTCACTGGTTTATGAGAAATTTTTTTTTTAAATTTGAAGCATTTACTCCCACCCCCTCCCTATGGGGCTAGGCATGTTGAGTTGAACAAAAAATGTAATGCTCCATCGGGACCATCACTCACACAAACTTTCACTTGAACTGGCCCAGTGGTTTTGGAGCAGAAGTCCAAAACATAGTGCTGGCTGAAGGAGAGCAATTAGAAAAGCTCAGCTTGACGTCATCAAGATGAGCTAATAACAAATTGATACAGCTATTATCAGAGAACAGTTAAACAGACATTTCAACCTATCTTTCTATCAAAAAGCAACACATGCACTAGATGCACTGATTTCAGTAAATAATACCTATTTTCAGCAAGTCTTCAGAAGACTGCACCAAATGCTCTATTTAGAAATCTATTTTTATTTCTCCTCTCATGGACTGCCTTTCCAAAATACTATTTATTTACTTAATTATTTATTTATTTATTGGAATTTAAGGTCACTTTCAAAATCAATATATAGTTACATGTATATCATGACTACAACACAAGTGTATAGTCAGGTTTACAGTATGCCCACAGTGGACTGGTTAGTAATTACAGGATTAATCATCAAAAAATTAATTAACCCTTTACCTAACGAATCGCCTGCATCCGCCCACGTAATATGCAAATTGAGCAGTTGAAAAAAATTAAATTTTTCAAAATATTTCAACAAAACCATATCATGTGACCCCCTCATTGGAACGAGCTCATTGAGCTCATTCCAATGAGGGTTCACATGATATGGTTTTGTTGAAACTTTTTTGAAAAATTTTAAAAAATTATATTTAAAATAATAAATTTTGATATCGTCTGTGTTGGGTAAAGGGTTAATGAATCACTGGGTACCACCCGGTGCTTCATTAATAACAATTTTGCTGATAATTTTTATTACCTGGTAAATGCATGCATGGTCATCACTGCCCATGCAAAGAATATGACCAGTCCACGGCGACTGTACTGTAGGCAACTGTTTATACCTTAGTTCTTCGAAATAAAAAATGCATTTCTCTGTGAAAACAGTTAGAAAACCAACTGAAAAAGTAGGAATTAGCTACGGACCAAAGGGTGTGGAGAAACAGCACAAAATGCATTAACTTTTTGGGGACTTTGATCTGTAAGAATGGCGTCAACAAGAAACTTCATGGAAACAAAACATCTACGAAGTTTTATCAAACATCAGATACTCCAGTTGAATGTTTCGTGTCTCAAACTCATGATGAGTGTAGATTAGCACATTAAGTGTTGACAACAAGAGAAACAAAAAGCTTCAAAAGATGTAAAAAAAATTCTTAAAACAAACACTTCATATTTGCTTCAGTAAGGAAGTACTCAATAGAGGTTAGAGATTTTCAAGAAGAGGTAAAGGGAGGTCACACGAGAAATAAAAGCCTCAATGAAGAATGCTTTAGGATGGTAACAGTATATGGTTTATCTCTTTGTTCGCCAAGTATGTTTTTAAATATTTCTCATCAAATCTAGTCATGGCTGCTCCACAGAATAAATTTTCAGATCAGAAACCATGAAAAAGATAACTTTGCTTATGATTCTATAGTTCTATAGGCCATTCTGGCATACATGGTATACTGTGACAGACACAATACATAGAATGGTATTCTCAAGAAAATGACAAATAGCATCTCTGTATAAACCAGATTGATAAAGTTTGAGGAAGTGTCATGCAGTTGAATACAAGGACCTCATAAATGAAAGTGTCAATGACACTGCAGCTCAACTTGTCCAAGAAGGGACTGAACTAAATAGAAAGATCCAGTAATGCCATGTCACTCACTCAAGTCTCTACAGAAAAGACATCACGCCAAAGATACAAATAAAATCTGAAAAATATTGTGTGAGGGATGGGGCCTGCTAATGGAATTGTTGACAATTCAAATGACAATCCAAGATAGCTGCTTACAGCCATGTTTTTTAATGAAATTCAGAAAAATTTGATAGCTTCCATCTAGGCATCACACCAAAGATAGATCTGAAATTCAAAAATGATCAGGTGAGAGGTGTGGCCTGTAGGGTGTGTTAATGGAATTGCTGACAATTTATATCCGAATCCAAAATGGCTGCTGGCGACCATGTTTTTCAACAAAATTCAGAAATATTCGATAGCTCCCATCCAGGAATCAAACCAAAGCTACCTTTGAAATTTGAAAAAGATAGGGTGAGAGATGCAGCCTGTAGGGTGTGCTAAGAGAATTGTTGTTTATTTATATGTCAAATCTAAGATGGCCACTGGCAGCCACGCTTTTCAATGAAATTTGCAAAAATTTGATAGCTCCCATCTAGACATTGCCCCAAAGCCACATATTTATTTATTTATTGGTGTTTAAGGTCACATACTTATGCACAATGGCTAATCGTGACCGTGACAGTTTTACGGGTGGAGGAAGCCGGAGTACCCGGAGAGAACCACCGAGCAACGACGAGCAGCTGTCAGCTCTCCAACATCGTAACTCTGAACTCTGCACCGCAGCACAGGCAGGGTTAGATTGGTTGAAGACATGCGCACCATCGACGTGCAGTACGCCTCGGTACACAGCGTCATCGTGCCCCCATGTAGGCAATCGGGGTGAAGTGTCTTGCCCAAGGACACAACGCGGTTGCCGCAGGTGGGATTCGAACCGAGGACCTCTCGGCTTGCAGCCTGCACCTCTACCAACTGAGCCACCGCGCCCCCCCCCAAAGCCACATATGGAAATTTGGGACTGATCGGGTGAGAGCCAAGGCCTGTTGGGTGCACTAAAGGAATTGTTGGACAATTTATATCCAAATACAAGATGACTGCTGGCAGCCACATTTTTCAACAAAATTCAGAAAAATTCAATAGCTCCCATCTAGACATCACACCAAAGCTACATATGAAATTTGAAAAAGATTGGGTGAGAGATGCAGCCTGTAGGGTGTGCTAATGGAATTGTTGACAATTTATATGCCAAACATATAAATTGCTCCCATCTACATGTAGACATTGCCCCAAAGCTACATATGAAATTTGGGACAGATCTGGTGAGAGCTGAGACCTGTGGTGTGTGCGAAAGGAATTGTTGGACAATTTATATCCAAATCCAAGATGGTCACTGGTGGTCATGTTTTTCAACGAAATTCAAAAATGAAAGTGTCAATGACACTGTAGCTCAACTTGTCAAGACAAAGACATGCACATGTATAGTATGTGACACAGCAATGACAAACATCTAGGTAATGACCTGATAACAAAGGTACATATAAAGTATTGTAATGGTCTGTACATAAATACTGACCGTTGCCTGTAACAAATGTATAGGTAAAGTATTGTAAAGGTGGGTGACAGTCAGATGCTAAACTAGAAAAGAAAACTTTGAGTCCCAGAGTGGGTCTGACTGAACCCCAAAATATTTGTTCTCATAGCACAGTGATAACAAAGGCACCCCAAAACACACTCGTTCCTGTCCCAAGGTGAAAACAAAGGTACCCAAGAAGTTTTGTGAAGATCAATTCATAAATACGAGCTGTATAGAACTTGTGACAAAAAACTGATTGGACCTAATTTTGGTACAAAATGGCCACTGGCAGCCATCTTGAATTTTGGACCATACCCAGAAACACTCATTCTCGTCCCAAGGTGATAACAAAGGTACCCAAGAAGTTTTGTGAAGATCGGTTCATAAATACAGCCTCTACCCTGAGCCGTATTGACATGTGTGCTCACATTGTGCAAGTAGCACTGAATAAATCAAAGTTCATCTAATTTGCATAATTTTTGCACGAAAAAAAAACCCTTAGAATATGTGATGTATTCCATGTTACTAAACATTCATACAAAAATTTATTCAAATCAGAACTTTCATACAGAAGTTCTGTACAAAAGACTGATTGCACTAATTTTGGTACAAAATGGCTGCTGGTGGCCATCTTGAATTTCGGACCACACCCAAAAACACTCGCTCTCATCCCACGGTGATAACAAAGGTACCCAACAAGGTTCGTAAAGATTGGTTCATAAATATGGCCTCTAGTCTGAGCTGTATAGAAGTTGTGTACAAAAAACTGATTAGACCTAATTTCGGTACAAAATGGCCACTGGCAGCCATCTTGAATTTCAGACCGCACCCAGAAACACTCGTTCTCGTCCCAAGGTGATAACAAAGGTACCCAAGACATTTCGTGAAGATCAGTTCATAAATACAGACTCAAGTCTGAGCCGTATTGACATGTGTACTTAATGTGTGTAAGTCGCACTGAAATATCAAAGTTCATCTAATTTGCATAATTTCTGCACGAGAAAAAAATTATATGTGATGTATCCCATGGTACTAAACATTCACACAAAAAATTATTCAAATCAGCGCTTTCATATGGAAGTTCTGTGCAAAAATCTGATTGCATCTAATTTTGTACAAAATGGCTGCCATCGGCCATCTTGAATTTCGGACCGGACCCAAAAACACTCGTTCTCGTCCCACGGTGATACCAAAGGTACCCAAGAAGTTTCGTAAAGATCGGTTCATAAATACGGCCTCTAGCCCGAGCCGTATTGGCATTTGCACTTACAGTGCTGAAATTAACACCAAAAAACATCAAAATTAGTCTAATTTGCACAATTTACGCACGAGAAAAAAACCCGTATTATATGTGATGTACCCCATGGTACTAAACATTCATACAAAAAATTATTCAAATCAGAGCTTTCATATGGAAGTTCTGTACAAAAAACAGATTTCTGCATCATCGGTACAAAATGGCGGCTGGCAGCCATCTTGAATTTTGGACCGCACCCAAAAACACTCGTTCTCGTCCCACGGTCATAACAAAGGTACCCAAGAAGTTTCGTAAAGATCGGTTCATAAATACGACCTCTAGCCCGAGCCATAGCCAATTGTTGACGTACGGATGGACGGACGGACGGACAGACAGACGGACGGATGGACGACCGACGACGGGCCATGACAATAGCTCAAATTTGACTTCGTCAAAGTTGAGCTAAAAATCAATACCTCCCATCTGGGCATTGCCCCAAAGCCACATAAAAAAATTTGGAACAGATTGGGTGAGAGCTGTGGCCTGTAGGGTGTGCTAAAGGAAATGTGGATGAACTGATGCACAAACGTATGGACGTATGGATAGACGGCAGATCACAACCCATCCCAATAGCTCATACAGTTAAAACTAGAAGTCCTGTCATGAAATGCGCACAAATAGCACATCGATTAGAGCGAAAGTTGATGCATTATGACCATAGTAAGGCTATCAAATTCTGTACATATGATATGTGCACCAGCAATGTTTCAGTCAATGGACCTCCGGGTAATCCGGAGGTCCATTGGCAGAAACATTGCCTGTGTTTCTATGGGTAACCAGAAGAACCTGTCGTGCTTTGGATGCCATTCGATATGGCAATTGCACACAATTCCAACGCGCAATTAAGCCTAGATAAGCGCACAGTTCGTGACAGGACTTCTAGTTTTAACTGTACCTAACGTTGTCAAGTTGAGCTAATAACTGATTTAGATACTAGTGATGGCACTATTATTAATTATGAAGAAAAACTGTGGCTCTCACTATTATTTGGAAATGAGATAAAGAGTGAAAAGCCATCACTATTATTAATTTTTACTGAAAATGTAGGACATCACTATTATTCAGACATCACTATTATTCGGCAAGTGAGAGTATGCATAAAAATTTGCTGAACACTCTATCCCCTGGTTAGCAAAATTATTACTTATTGGGGTTTTGCAACACTTCTGACAGCCAGAGTCACATCTCGTAGGACAGATTTACAGGAAGAGGAATCCGGAGAGAACCACTGAGTAACAGTGAGCAACTGTCAGAATCCCCAACATACTAACTCTGCACAAGTAGGGTTAGCATTGGTTGAAGACATGTGCACCATCGGCATGCAGTACACCTTAGTACACAGTGCCACTGAGAACCCATGTGGGTAGTCTGGATTAAAAGTGCCTTGCCCAAGGACACAATGCAGTTACCCCGGGCAGGGATCATACCATTGCCCTTTCTGTTTGTAGTCCAATGATGTAACCAATGGACCACAATGCTGATTGGTTAGCAAATACAGTTAAAACTAGAAGTCCTGTCATGAATAGTGCGCTTATCTAGGCTTAATTGCGCGTTGGAATTGCGCGCAATTGCCATATAGAATAGCATCCAAAGCACGGCAGGTTCTCCTGGTTACTCATAGCAAACACATGCAATGTTTCTGCCAATGGACCTCCGAGTTACCCGGAGGTCCATTGGCTGAAACATTGCTTGTGCACAGGTCATATGGACAGAATTTGATAGCTTTACTTGGGCCATAACGCGCACATTAACGCGCATATCAACATGCTATTTGTGCGCATTTCATGACAGGACTTCTGGTTTTAACTGTAAGAGCAAAATAAAGAAGAAAAAACAAAGAGATGATAGAGAGTACTTCTTTCGTAAAATTAATGCAATTCCCTATGTGGACGATATTTGCTACTGCAATATTTTTAGACTTGCCCACCTGCCACTCTTTTCCATGGATCAACCTTTACTGACAGCTTTTGCAATAACCTATATGAGGAAAATGTACCTCTCTGCCTATCACTAATATTAAGAGGTGTAATACCTCCTCCTCAGGGGGCGCGGTAGCTCAGTTGGTAGAGATGCAGGCTGTAAGCTGAGAGGTCCTCGGTTCGAATCCCACCTGCGGCAACCGCGTTGTGTACTTGGGCAAGACACTTCACCCCAATTGCCTACATGGGGGCACGATGACGCTGTGTACTGAGGCGTACTGCACGTCGATGGTGCGCATGTCTTCAACCAATCTAACCCTGCCTGTGCTGCGGTGCAGAGTTCAGAGTTACGATGTTGGAGAGCTGACAACTGCTCGTCGTTGCTCGGTGGTTCTCTCCAGTTACTCCGGCTTCCTCCACCCGTGAAACTGTCACGGTCACGATTAGCCATTGTGCATAAGTATGTGACCTTAAACACCAATAAATAAATAAATAAATACCTCCTCCTCAATCCCAACAAATGTCAGATGCCTGGAGAATTCACCCATTCTCGGGAAACAAAATTGTTGCCTTAATGTTTCACCTAAAGTTTCCCACTTTATCTTCTTTTGTTTATTTTTCTAATAGGATCTGTATTGGATACACAAAAAAGTTTTTTTTCAAATTTAATTTGTTCATTCATTACAAATTGTTAGATTTCATATGCAAGCAACAGTTCCAATGAGGGGTAACATATGGTTTTGCTGAAATTCTTTGAAAATAATTTTTTTGAACTGCACAATTTGTAAAATACTATGTGGACGAATGCAGTTGATTTGTTAGTTAAAGGACTGAAGTGAGAAAGGATAAACTTTTTCATCTGATTACGATACCAGTCATTTTGAGAAGTAATGTATAAGAATTACTCAATTACTCATCTACATGTATATCATTTAGTACCTGTATTACTGAGAACATGGATGATTACTATAGACACAGATCACCTGCATGTATAAATGTACTATACTTCAGATTTTCCATAAGAACACATTATTGCCTGAGGATAACAAACATACATTTCCCTTAAAATGAATAATGTTCATCTACATGTACAGTATTTTCAAAATCAGCTGGCTTTAATCAAATAAATCCATATATTCTTTATAATGCATATATTTATTTATTTATTTATTTATTTATTTATTTATTTATTTATTTATTTATTTAATTTGGATTTTGGAGTTTACTGACACTATTTATTTATTTATTTAATTTTGATTTTGGAGTTTATTTATTTATTTATTTATTTATTTATTTATTTATTTATTTATTTGAAGTTTAATGACACTTTTAACAGTTTTACAGGTTAAGGAAGCCGAATACCCAGAGAGAACCACCGAGTAATGGTGAGCAACTATCACACTCCCCAACATACTAACTCTGCACAAGCAGGGTTAACATTGGTTGAAGACCAAGTGCACCATCAATATGCAGTATGCCTTAGTACAGAGTGCACCATGTCCCTGCAATCAGGATTAAGTGCCTTTCATAAGTATGGCACTTTAATACGACCTTGACCTTGAAGATATGAAAACTACTTATATACATGGCAAACCTTCTGACCATAACATTTGTAAGTAACTGTAGTTTGATTCATTTCAGAGATATGGCCAAGACACAAATGTCGGCAGACTTCAAGTGTGACTTTGAAATTTAATCTTGACCATGAAGTTACAGCCCATTTAGATTTTACAGACCCAGCTATGGTGTGTGACACACCCTCCCATTGGTGTTAATAACTCAGAAACTACAGCTGGGTCCACTAAGTCAGGGGCATAAAAATTTTAGTTGAATGTTACATGTTGGTTAAGTTTCTGCACGGAGTGAGTGGAGTACTCCCAAAACATGGCAGTTTGGATAATGAAGCCAGAAATTATCCACAATTTTTTTACAAAATGCACAACTTGCCACAAGAGGCACTGACAAATTGTAAGTTCATGCACAATAGGATGCTTAGTCATGTGAACAGCATTGGAGTGGAATTTATTAAATATTTTTTGAGTAGATGACACGAGAGATTGTAGCAACATAGATGGATTAATTAATATCTTTGAAGGCAGTGGTATAGCCATGTGGGTGTGGGCATGGGGGAGCCATGCCACCACCCAAAATTAGAGGCCCCATGGGGCCTGAGGTACCCACCTGACCAAAGTTGTTTACAGAAGGATTTAAGGATTTAATTTGCATCTATGGGGACGTGATGGCATTGCGGTAACCGGTTCTCGTCAGATCACCGAAGTTAAGCTCTGTTTAGCCCGGTTAGTCCTTGAATGGGTGACCGTCTGAGCAATCGATTCGAACTCCCATGTTGTGTCCTTGGGCAAGGCACTTAACCCTGATTGTCTACATGGGGGCACTATGACACCATGTACTAAGGCGTACTACACGTCGATGGTGCGCATGTCTTCAACCAACCTAAAAAAAAACAAAACAAAAACAAATTTGTTTATTTTGGGCACACCCTGTTGCCATAATTTGGGCACATTATGAAAACAACAGCCTTATCCTGCTATGTGTTGTTATTGCCATGCCTTTCTTTGTGTTGCTATAGTCATATTGTGATGGACGTTATTCTCAAATGTAGAAGAGGCACTGATAATTTACAATGTATATATTTTTCGTGATGTCAAAATTTAGCCCCCGCCCCCAAGGATGTTGTGTACCAAATATCAAAAGATTCTGACTGGTGGTTCTGGAGAAGATGATTTTGAGAATATTACCAATATTGCACTATATTTAATTTGCACCCACCCCCCCCCCCCCCCCCCCCACCCCCACACCATAGGGAACATAAATATCTACCAGGGACTTTATTTGAGCAAATTGAATCTGAACCATCTAAGGATACTGTATACCAAATATCAAAAGATTCTGATTGTATCTCAAGAAGCAGATTATTCCTCATATTGGTCGAAATTAAAAATCGAGCTCTGACAGAGAGCCCAAATATTAACCCACAGACTTGATTTGATGAATCTTAAATTTGACCTCCCTGAGGATGCTGTATACCAAATATCAAAAGATTCTGACTGGTGGGTCTGAAAAAGAAGATTTTTAAAGATTATTCCTAATATTGCACTAAGTTAAAATTTGATCTCCAATTGGGAGCCCAGATATTAACTGAGAGACTTGCTTTGAGAAAACTTGAATCTGACCCCCATAAGGATGCTGTATAACTAGCATCAGTAGACTCTGAGTGGTGGATCTGAAGAAAATTGATTTTTTAAGATTATTCCTCATATTGCATTAGGATAAAATTTGTGCTCCATAGAGAATCCAATTATGAACTGATGGACTTGAGTTGAAAAATTTGAATCTAATCCCTGTAAGGATTCTGTATATCATATATCAAAAGATTCTAACTAGTAGTTCTGGAGAAGATTTTTAAAGACTATTCCTCATATTGCACAGGAGTTAAAATTTGGGCCCCCATGGGGAGCCCAAATATTAGCCGAAAGACTTGCTTTGAACAAACTTGAATCTGACCCCATGAGGATGCTGTCAACCCAATATCAAAAAATTCTGAGGGTGGATTTGAAGAAGATTTTTAAAGATTATTCCCCATATTGCATTGAGTTAAAATTCAGGCTCCAAAAGAAAGCCCAAATATTAACAGACGGGTTTGATTTGAACAAACTGGATACTGACCACTCTAAGGATTCTGAATATCACATATCAAAAGATTCTGACTAGTGGTTCTGGAGAATAGTTTTAAAGGTTATTCCTCATATTGTACCAAGATAAAATTTGGGCTCCAACAGGGAGCCCAGATATTAACCCAGGGATTTGATTTTTCCAAGCTTGAATCTGATTCCCTAAGGAAGGTGTATACCAAATATCAAAATATTCTGATTGGGGGTTCATGAGAAGAATATTTTTAAAGAATATTCCTCATATTTCATCAAGTAAAAACTTTGACTACAATAGGGAGCCCAAATATTATTCAAAGGACTTGATCTGACCAGACTTGAATCTGACCCCATATTATTATATATCAAAAGATTCTGACTGGTGAATCTCAAGAAGATTTTTAAAGATTATTCCCCATATTGCACCATGTTAAAATTTGGGCTCCCATAGAGAGCATAATTATTAACTTATGGACGTGATTTGCAGAAAATTGAATCTGACCCATTGCAGGGCTTTACATTACCCCAATTTTATACTATTTACAGGTGTGCCCAAATTAAAGAAGGTGTGAAGACATCAAGAAAAATATATGAATTCTCTGTACAGTTAAAACTAGAAGTCCTGTCATGAAATGCGCACAAATAGCATGTCGATTTGCACGTTAATCTACGCGTAAAGACTATAA
Organism: Pictodentalium vernedei; assembly: GCA_031216915.1. Lineage (NCBI taxonomy): Eukaryota > Metazoa > Mollusca > Scaphopoda > Dentaliida > Dentaliidae > Pictodentalium > Pictodentalium vernedei. The sequence continues at coordinate 746,612,769 of CM062295.1, forward strand.
TAAGGCTATCAAATTCTGCACAAGCAATGTTTCAGCCAATGGACCTCCGGGTAACCCGGAGGTCCATTGGTAGAAACATTGCCTGTGTTTACTATGAGTAACCAGGAGAACCTGCCGTGCTTTGGATGCCATTCGATATGGTACTTGCGCGCAATTCTTACGCGCAATTAAGCCTAGATAACTTAAGATAAGCGCACAGTTCGTGACAGGACTTCTAGTTTTAACTGTACCTCTTGTACATTTGACATGAACTTCAATCATAATATGACCATTTAAACACAAAGAAAGGCATGGCAATATAACATAACAGGATAAGGCTGTTATTTCTGGTTTTAATGTGCCCAAATCAGAGCAAAAGGCTGTGCCCAAAATAAATGAGTTTAGAGGCATGCATTGTAAAGATTGTGTATACCATATATCAAAAAACTCTGACATGTGATTCTGGAGAAGAAGAGTTTCAAAGATTATTCTCATATTGGACTATTCAGGCTCCAATAAGTGAATAGGGAGCCCAAATAATAACCCAGTGACTTGGTTTCAACAAACTGAGACCTGACCTCCCAAAGGATGCTGTATACCAAATATACAAAAAAAATTTGACTGATGGATCTGAAGAATATTTTTAAAGATTATTTCCCATATTGCATTAAGTGAAACTTCGAGCTCCCATATAAAGCCCAATTAATAACCATGGGCTTGAGGTGAACAAATCTGAATCCAGTCCCTGTAAGGATTCTGTATACTATATACCAAACGATTCTGGCTGGAGGTTCTGGAGAAGAAGAGTTTTAAAGATTATTCCTCATATGGGACTAAGTTCAAATTTGGGCTCCAATATGGCCCCCAAATATTAACCCAGTCTCCTCGTTTGATTAAACTTAGATCTGACCTCCCTGAGGATGCTGCTTACCAAATATTAAATATCAAAAGGTTCTGGCTGGTGGATCTGAAGAAGATTTCTAAAGATTATTACCCATATTGTACTAAGTTAAAATCCCCACCCCATAGGAAGCCCAAATACTGAGGGACTTGATTTGAACAAACTTGAATCTGACCCTCATATCAATGATGCATACCAAATATTAAAAGATTCTGACTGGTGGTTCGAAAGAAGATTTTTAAAGATTTGCCCTAAGTTAAAACTTTTGCTCCTGAACTCAACCCAAATATAAACCGTGGAGCTTGATTTTAGCAAACTGGTATCTGGTACCTATGGATGCTGTATACGAAATATCAAAAGATTCTGATCAGTTGTTATTTTGCAAATATGCTGACTCAGCATTTTTCAGTGCCTCCCTCCTCCCCCGAACACCCTGACGCAACCGATGGCAATTTTTTTACCAGCCCATTCTACTGGTCCTAAGGATGCCTCGTATCAAACAATAGTTCCCTGTCCCATGTGGTTTGCAAAATATGGACGTCTGAAAATAATAATATTTTTAGCTTCTCCTCATTGTATCCATCGCTTCATGAGATTTTTTAAAGATTTGGGAGCATTTTCCCCCACTCCCTCCCTATAGGCAGGGCACGTTGATTTGAACAAAATCGAAATGCAATGTCTGAACAAACAAATTGAAACAACTACCTCAGATTTCACTGAAATCGGTTGAGCAGTCTTGGAGAAGTTGTAAATGCCATGCTCATGGATGACAGACAGTGAGTGACCACTTTCGCTTACCCTGACTTTCAGTCAGGTGAGCTGAAAAAAATACCCCACAGCGTCCTAAAAATTTTGAATTCTGTGATCTGCATAGCACATCAACTGATGCAATTATACATAACATATCACACTTGGTAAAGACTGGAGTTCTTTCTAGCCTCAAAATGTTCCTTAACTGTGCCATTTAGGTCTTATTTTTCTCAACCACCCCCTACCAAATTTTGAAAAATATCTAAGTTCCCCAGCCAGTCACACCAACACATTAGGGACACCTCCTCTAAACCTTTCCCAAACTCAACATTTTGATCCTCAGGATATCCCTGTGTTGGACCCTCCCCCCACCAAGATCCCTGAACCCCACCTTCTACTATAGATACCTGGCTATGCACCTGACTGAGGGGGCTGACTAAAGTAGGATAGTAAACTCATGCCCCTACGTGTTCATCCATTACCATCCAAGGGCAGTGAACATTTGGAGCAGCCTTAGCCTGCGGCATCTCCAAGCTTAAAATGGGGAGGGTTGTAAATATCCCTCCCACAGGGTTTCTTTCAGGTGTCTACAGGGAATGAATATGGGACCCCTTCCCAATGCCATTTGGACATCACTTTTCCTAATTCCCAACCCCACATTTCCCAATCTCATTTCCCACTAGATCAAAATGTAAAACTGGTGTCCTGAACTGGGTCGTCATAAGACGTCATCAGAAAACCATAGGTTTTCTGAGGTCTTATGACCACTCTGTTCAGGGCATTAATTGTGTATTAAGTTTAAATTGCTTACCTAACGAAGCTTAGAAAGTGTCTGAATGACATAAAATAATTATCAGAAAAAATGATCAGTCTCTGTAATCTCTATTAGATAACTGTTCTTATTCTATTAAATGATGAAGATATTTACGCATTCTACAGCATTTTGACAGCCTACATTCTGTAGCTTTGTAGTTGTGTCTGGGCAAGTCTTGCAGAGAAACAACTCGCAAGATCAGTGCTCAAAATAACTTTTTTTCTATGCGTAGCAAAATGCTACACATTTCCAAAAAATGAATAGTATTTTGTAAAAATTGCATACATGTGTAGCTATTTTTGTATACCGGAGTTATGTTACGCTGTTTTGTATTGAATTCTTCTAAGTAGATAGAATAGTTTCCATCCATTTCTGGGCATTTCCAAATGATCTGCAACACATTAAACATTAACTATGTTTTTTTTAACTGAACTGCCTTTAAGGGTTGCATGGACTTGGATATTTTCAAATGACACTGTGGTTGTTTAACAGAGTTCTCAAAATGGAAGTTGGGATTTTTAATTTGATGGGCTTGAAGTTATTTTTAATGGACATTTTATGCAAAATGTTGTAAAAACAGGAAGAATTTAAACCAATAGAATTCATCTTACATATGAAGTTGCTAATGATGCTTGATGGAGAGTTAATCTGAGTTATGCCTGGAATGTTTCACAATCAGAAGTAAAGCATCAGTGAACTAGTTTTCAAATTTGTTTGCAAATTTTCATTTACATTTTGCGATACAAGATAATCAACTGCAGCCTAATAGGCTGCAGTTGATTATCTTGTATCGCAAAATGCTATACATAATTGAACATTGTGTAGCTTCTTGCAAGTTTTGCATAGCAAAAAGTGATGCGACACCGCTTATTTTGAGCCCTGCTATTAAATGATGGAGATATTTACGCATTCTACTGCATTTTGACAGCCTACATTCTGTAGCTTTGCAGTTGTGTCTGGACAAGTCTTACAGAGAAACAACTCACAAGATTCTTGGGATGTAACTTGCAAATGTATCTAAACACTGCCTGCTGAGGCACCTGTTTTGTTGCAGTAAAAAGTGATGAAGTCAATATTTGGTCTTCAAGAGTTAAAGAAGAATTACAGTTTTATTTGAATGAGGACTGAGATGGGAAAATTTTGGTTTGAATTGGAAAAAATCATGCCAAAATGCCATCGGAAAAGTCTTTAATCCAAGATCAGGATTTTATCCAAGCTTTTTGAGGGCCAGATTTGTGCCCCATTCCCAATGTGAAACAATTTGTAAAATTCCCAATTGTACAGTACATGGAGAGTGGATTGTAACTAAATCACCTGCAGAATGGAGTTATCACCCAAGCTACAACTTTCAAATTTTGTACATATCGACAAAAAGCACAAGCAATGTTTCAGCCAATGGACCTCCGGGTTTAACCCGGAGGTCCACTGGGTGAAACTTTGTTGGTGCTGGTTATGCTTTGCAACAAATTTGCAATTATTGCTCAGGTGGAATCTCCACTCTGCGGGTGATTTAGTGATAATACACCCTCCACGTACTGTACTACGATTACCGGTAACCATGTTTTTCCTGACCGACCAACTTCTAGTAAGCCAATTCAATCTGCGCTGATGGCAAGTTCTAAATGTATTAGAGTGTAGTTCATATAATTGGATATCCCTTAATTGTATAAACATGCTGATTGAATACAATTTCCAATCACCAAACCAATCACCATACATTCTGTACAAATTTGACCTGTTAATTGCAAAGAGGCTATGGAGGAAATTTCTGTTAATTGAATAAACAACCTTTAATATATCAAGACATTACACTGATAATCACTAAATTCACTGTGTAAAAAGATAAATTTCTCCTCAATACATCCAATACACAAATTTAATCTATTACATCTTGTTTGACACAGCTCTATGAGCTCTTGTCAAACACGATATAATAGAACAAACCCTATTAAGTGAATACTCCTGTTAATTTAATAATTCTCACAGAAAAAGTTGCGATTGAGTTAACAGGGATCCATGATATTAAATGCATACATGTAGGCATTAAGCTGCCATGGACTGTTTTCACAGGGTTTAATATACATGTAGGAGGAGCTCAGTTTCCGGGGCTACTTTAAAAACCTCAATTCAAGGGACCCCAATGACAAATTGCAGAACTGACATTAAATATATATATATATATATCGGGCTGTGGAGATGGGTCAGGACTAAAACTTGGTTGTAAAGATAATTTTTTTGTGGTACAACCTTAGAGTAAGGATACACCACCAAAATATATACAGTACGTGGAGAGTGGATTGTAACTAAATCACCCACGGAGTGGAGTTATCACCCAAGCTATGATTTTCAAATTTTGTACATATCGACAAAAAACACAAGCAATGTTTCAGCCAATGGACCTCCGGGTTTAACCCGGAGGTCCATTGGCTGAAACATTGCTTGTGCTGGTTAGGCTTTGCAACAAATTTACAATTATTACTTGGGTGGCATCTCCACTCTGTGGGTGATTTAGTGATAATACACTCTCCACGTACTGTATGACCTTACTGTCTAAATCTGTACTTAATGTCTAAACTTGAGCAAACTTCAAGTCCCTGGCTGACATGTAAATTAACTAATTGCTTAATTAACTTCAAACTGTGGGTTTGCAACTACTGAATGAAGATAAAGGACTTTATTTCCACTTCTAAAGTTTTCTGCAACCAATTGATAGATATCTGTTCAAATGAAAAACAAATAAAGTATAACGAGCGTCTAGATGTTTTTAAACTTTCCTTTACCCGGAAAAATGAATCCTCTGAAATTACACCCGTTGTGAGCCTTACCTTGAAATTCTATGGATACGTAAGGATCACTCTTCCCGAAAGTTTCCACATTCGGGAGGTTCGTGGCATTCACGACAACAATCTGTAAAGCCATACTGACTGCAAAAAAAAATTGTTTAGTTTTTTTTTATTTCACTGCAGTTTCATATCTTTGATTCGTTGTTTCGTCAAACACTCCAGCAAATGGCAACAAAATTCGCCGCAAACGTCCAAGCCGTGTTGATTTTGCTGCACCTTTCTTAACTCCACCCTTTTTCCTGAACAAACAGGTGCGCGAAGGGACGTTACTCTTACTCTCTGTTTCTTCTCTGATTTTCCACACCGATTATTCCAAATCCTTCAATGATTTCATTTATTCTTTTAGCTCGATTTACAAAAACGCAAGCTGATAAATGAAAGCCTTTAATCCTGCAGTTCTATAATCTTAAACTCGCAACATTCAAGTGTGAACTGAAAATGGAAACGATATTTGTGAAAGTCAGTCGAGTTTCACGTGAATTTTCCGGTTTGACCAACCGTTTCGTGAGTGAATCATACCGTTACAAATCAGCTTGGTTTCAAGTCACACACTGTCGCTGCTGCGAAGATTTTCCTCACATTGCGAGGATTTCCCCTGTCTCAAAAGGTTACAGTCATCAGTTTTGAACTTTTGAAACGTTTCAAATGACGAAAATTATTGTCAATTCGCAACTATTCCTGTTTGGTAGGGAGGTGCGGGATGATCTTCATGTCAGAGACATAAAATTGTATTATATTATGTGTAGATGTTGGGCTTCGCATTGATCAAATATGGCAGAATGTTTGGCGTTTTGTCTGCAACTGATCACTGTTTTATAATTTTCTGTCCAAAAATCCTTAAAAAGTTCCGTCTTTAGTTATAATTTCAGACTTTAAATTTTTATCTCTCTTCAGTTGGATGACGAAATCCACCTCAACAAATTCACCCACATTTATATACGACACTGATGGCACCCCTTTGAAAATAAATGATTGAATAACTACTTTTATCATTTTCTATTTGCACAAAGTATATCCTAAACAAACAGGAATGGTAAAAGAGCATAGTCAGCTGGTACTATTGTTTGAAACCCAGAATTGCTGGAAATTTATTTGGGATTAAATACACCATACAAGTGTGGTTTGTCCCGACTGTGCCCGCTGAAGTCCTGACTGATAAAATATTGCAATTTCATTATCGTGGCATCTGCATCTGTGTACCCTCCCCTTGAATTCACAACTGTACCCCCCCCCCCCCACCCCGGCTGCCAAACATCGAACTTTTGAGACATCCACTTATAACCCACACCCTCCTCTTTCCTCACGAGTGAGAATTTTCTGCTACCTGTGACTTTCCAGCTGCTGACGAAATCCATATGCACCTTCTCCCCAGCGTTCGAGAAAATACGACTTTTGGTTTCGAGTCGGAAATCGTCTCTTGGGTGTAACAAGGCGCCATCTGCAATGCTGTAGCATTGCAGCTGGTGCTCCTTGTCGCATTCAACGGACAAAATATGGACTCCAGTTTGAAAATTCTATGTAATATAGTTAAAGAAATCACCAATTGCCTGTTCGAAACGGTAATACAGTAAAACCTGACTTGAGAGACCGTCCTTTGGGCCACACAAAAGTGGTCTCCAAAGACAGGTGGTCTCTCATGACAGGTTTTAGGTTTTCTCAAGTCAGTGAATAACCAACCACAAAATTCAGAAATGGAGAAGAATGGATTGTTGTAATTACTTTGTAGTTGTTCTTTTTTATGAAGTTTTTGTAACAAATTGAAATGGACTGTTTTAAAAATTATAAAAATAAATTAGTATTAAAGATTTTCAACACTAATTTATGTTTATAATTTTTATTACAGTCCATTTCAATTTGTTACAAAAAGATTTTCAACACAAATTTATTTTTATTCCTGTCTGTCACATTTCAGGTATGTATGAAATAATTGTTTATTCAGCAATAATCCTAATCTTTTCACAGGGGTCTTATAAAAACATCTCCGTCTTTAATGAGTTAGCAATTGAAACCCAATTAAGAGTTTTTAATACTTTTAATTATCTTAGTATAACCACAATGGATTTTACAATTCCAGAACGGGTAAAAAGTTTTTGTCATGGTTTCAGTCTTTACAATTCCAGAACGGGTAAAAAGTTTTTGTCATGGTTTCAGTCTTCAAAGGGGTGGTCTCTCGAGCCAGGTCTATTATGGCATAAAAATACAAGTTGGTACCAGGTCACAGTGGTCTCTCAAGATAGGTGGTCTCTCAAGACGGGTGGTCTCCCATAGCAGGTCCATTATAGAGTAAAACCAATCAGTGCCTGGTGGATGTGGTCTCTCAAGACAGTGGTCTCTCAAGACAGGTTTTACTGTAGCCACAGATAAAATGCCACGAAATCTACTAAAATATAGGGCACGAAATTTTCAACTTTTGAACTTGATGGTTTGAGGCTTAAAATATCTTAACTATCGACAATTTGCTCGGGATGTGGAGAGGATCCCCCCCGCCCCCCCCCCCCCCCGCCGCCACGTCCCTGCCCGGATGCCGTGCATCGATGATATAGTTGCATTATTGGTCAGACCTGTAGAACCATAGTTTAACACTCAGAGCTCCTGGAAATTTATTAGTGCATAAATATATTAATTAATTTTCAAAATGATTAATTAAAAAAAAAATAATAAAAAAAAAGTTTAAAAAGAAGATAATGTATGAATTTTTTCCTCAATTGCGAAAGGTACAGACGGATTTTGTCCGGGTGGAAATGGCCGAAGTTGGTTTTATCACGGGTGATTTTTGTCGGGGTGGGAAGGGGTATCTATACCACAGTATAGGAATATGTCTGATCGGGAAAGAGGGTGCGGTTGAATTTCACATAAGCTGGATTTTCTAAAGGCACCAGCGGAAACCTTCCAACCAACTGTCAAAGCGAACACCCCAATTCAGTTTATACTTCACTGCCACATCTCCAACCTTAGATTGAACTTTTACAATAACTGTGGAAATTCCGAGAAGCCTCGAATCTGGAAAAGCCATACAATATGGAAGCTCTTTCGGCAACAGTAGTGTCAGTTAAGCATCCTAACCACATACCCATAGCCCCAAGATTATCGCTACCGGTGCTGCACTGTAGCTCCAAATTTACAGCCGCAAACGTATGGGTTCAGGGAAACTCCTGTTGGAAATCATACACTGTACATTGTAATAAAGACAATGATGTACTGAAGGCAATAAAAATAAAATGAAATTAAAACAGGTTTCAATGTAAACTGACACCCCGTTCTGAGGCTCTGAGCCCGGCTTTGCGCGTTAATTCGCCTACCTACAAAAGAGCGTTAGGGTCGGTCGTGGAAAACAAAATTCAACTTCATAACTCGTTATAACGGCCTGCCAACTCGTTACAACGACTTCTCAACTCGTACAACGACGTGTCGTCTCGTTATAACGACTTGTCATCTCATAACGACTTCACTGCTCGTTGTAACGACCTCTTGTCATCTCGTTATAACGACTTGTCATCTCGTTATAACGGCTTCACAACTGCCATTTCGTTAAATCGACTTCACAACTCGTTATAACGATTTGTCATCTCGTTATAACGACTTGTCAACTACGTTTGTGAAAAGTTATTGTTTCATCAGAAATGGATTGCTTGGCCGCTGTAGTTGCTTATATTTCAGGTTAGTTTTTTTTCTATTAAAGAAATATTAGAATGCATTGCCCTCGGACGCGGTTGAAATGTTTGGCACATAGATAGCTGTGATAAGCTTGCTCCTCTCGAGACACACAATCGCGGGTGCATTGATGGCTTTTCTCGTCACATTGTTTGGATGCATGCCCACTCGACAAACAAAACCCAGTTGTTGTGGGTTGTTTTGTCCAAGCACTTGAAAACTCGAAAGGATCTCATTCTGTAGGCAGAGCAGACACGGGAATCGAAAATGGAATAGTTCATGATAGACAAAGAACATTGCGGAGAAACCACAACGATTCCCGAGCCGGAGATAAGTCTTTTTTTTGTACAGTAAAAGTACGGTGAATCCAAGGGGGGGGGGGGGGGGGGGGGCACTAAAAATTTGCAAGACGTGACGTCCTATTATTCGGCTCCTTTTTACACCCACCCATCCACTACGTGCAATGTTTCTACTACCGTTCTCAGACACCCACCCCCGCTCTCCCATTAAAATCCAAAATAAACTTATAAACTTAGTAGGCACAGCTGTCTTTAGGGGTTTTTCACAATGTTCTTAACCCTTTACCCAACGTAACGGAAAAAATCGGCCAGCGCTATTCTCAAAAATCGCCAATTAATTTTTATTATTTTTTCCTTTTTTGTCTCAAAAACATAGGTTATGCTCCCATGAAAACCACGGTCAGATAGCAATTTTAATTTAAATTTTATTTTATTTTTTTTTGGGGGGGGGGGGGGGTCCCCCTAGCCCTCCTTATGGCGCCTCCACTGGGTTTAATGATGCAGGCGAGTACTTTAATTTTTAGCTCATCTTTGGCGAAGCCAAATTTGAGCTTATGCCATGGCCAGTCGTACGTCTGTCCGTCAACAATTCAATACGGCTCGGGCTGGAGGCCGCATTTATGAACCGATCTTTACGAAACATCTTGGGTACCTTTTGTTATGACCGTGGGACGAGAACGAGTGTTTTGGGGTCCGGTCCGAAATTCAAGTTGCCGCTGGCAGCCATTTTGTACAAAATTAGGTGCAATCAGATTTTTGCGCAGAACTTCCATTTGAAAGCGCTGATTTGAATAATTTTTTGTATGAATGTTAAGCACCACGGGATACATCACATATAATACGTTTTTTTTTCTCTTGCGTAAATTATGCAAATTAGACTAACTTTGATGTTTTTTTTGTGTTACTTTCAGCACTATAAGTGCAAATGCCAATACGGCTCGGGCTAGAGACCGTATTTATGAACCGATCTTTACGAAACTTCTTGGGTACCTTTGGTATCACCGTGGGACGAGAACGAGTGTTTTGGGGTCCGGTCTGAAATTCAAGATGGCCGATGGCAGCCATTTGGTACAAAATTAGGTGCAATCAGATTTTTGCACAGAACTTCCATATGAAAGCGCTGGTTTGAATAATTTTTTGTGTGAATGTTTAGTACCATGGGATACATCACATATAATGCGTTTTTTTTCTCGTGCAGAAATTATGCAAATTAGATGAACTTTGATTTTTTCAGTGCTACTTACACACAGTAAGTACACATGTCAATACGGCTCAGGCTAGAGTCTGTATTTATGAACCGATCTTCACGAAACGTCTTGGGTACCTTTGTTATCACATTGGGACGAGAACGAGTGTTTTTTGTACACAACTTCCATACGGCTCAGGCTATAGGGTGTATTTATGAACTGATCTTAACGAAACTTCTTGGGTACCTTTGTTATCACCGTGGGATGAGAACGAGTGTTTTTGGGTGTGGTCCGAAATTCAAGATGGCTACCAGCAGCCATTTTGTACCAAAATTAGTGCAATCAGTCATTTGTACAGAACGTCTGTATGAAAGTTCTGATTTGAATAAATTTTTGTATGAATGTTTAGTAACATGGAATACATCATATATGGTACGGGTTTTTTTCTCGTGCAGAATTATGCAAATTAGATGAACTTTGATTTATTCAGTGCTACTTATACACTGTAAGTGCACGGCACGGCTCGGGCTGGAGGCTGTATTTATGAACCGATCTTCACAAAACTTCTTGGGTACCTTTGTTATCACCTTGGGACGAGAACGAGTGTTTCTGGGTGCGGTCCAAAATTCAAGATGGCTGCTAGTGGCCTTTTTGTACCGAAATTAGGTCCAATCAGTTTTTTGTCACAACTTGTATACAGCTCGTATTTATGAACTGATCTTCACGAAACTTCTTGGGTCGCTTTGTTTTCACTTTGGGACAGGAACGAGTGTGTTTATGGGGTGCCTTTGTTATCACTGTGATATGAGAACAAATATTTTGGGGTTCAGTCAGACCCACTCTGGGACTCAAAGATTTCTTTTCTAGTTTAGCATCTGACTGTCACCCACCTTTACAATACTTTACCTATACATTTGTTACGGTCAGTATTTATGTACAGACCATTACAATACTTTATATGTATCTTTGTTATCAGGTCACTACCTAGATGTTTGTCATTGCTGTGTCACATACTTACTGTACATGTCTTAACAAGTTGAGCTACAGTGTCATTGACACTTTCATTTATTTAACCTCCACTTTTAATAACAGTAAGGTTTACAATTTTATAAAAAAAAAATTATAGTTCTGTGTTACAGAAACATGGATATCTTATTAATTTGGGAAATCTGGTTACCTAATATAGAACTGTATGCTAGTTACGGCTAGGGGTGTTTTGTGCTAAGTTGGCACAGTGACTGATTGGTCAGGACAGCGGACTTAAATTCATACCGAAAGATCGGCGGTTCTTGCTTCACCCGCGCCACCTGCGCCACCTGCGTTCTATTGGTATAGGCAAGACATTTAATCCCGATTATCCACATGGTGGGCACGCGGTGGATCAGTGATAGACTGTTGGACTTCAATGCTAGAGGTCCCGAGTTCTACCCACGTCCGGGATGACCCGCATTGTGTCCTTGGGCAAGGCACTGTACCCCGGTTGCCTACATGGGGGCACGATGTCGTCGTGTTCTAAGGCGTACTACACGTCGATGGTGCACATGTCTTCAACCGCTGTAACCCTGCTTGAGCGGAGCTTGAACAGAGCTTGTCGATGCTCGGTGGTTCGCTCCGGGTACTCCAGCTTCCTCCACCCGTAAAAACTGTTACGGTGACGGTTAGCCATTGTGCATGCATAAGTATGTGACCATAAACACCAATAAAAAAATAAATAAATCCGCGTGGTGGCACGGTGACACTGCGTGCGCACGTAAGCGTAAAACACGTCGATCGTTCACTTGTCTTTAATCGCCAGTAGCCCTACCTGTGTCGGATTAGTAACTTGAATAATTTCACATTGTCGGTCGCCCCTGCTCGGTTCTCTCTATACATGTACTCCGGCTTTCCCCACCCTTAAAACTGTCCAACACGATAACACACTGGCTGTTGAAAGTGTCGTTAACCCTTTACCCAACGTAACGGAAAATCGGTCAGCGCTATTCACAAAATTCACCACCCAATTTCCATTATTTTTTCCACTTTTTGTCTCAAAACATAGCTTATGACCCCCTCATTGGAACGAGTTCGTTCCAATGTGCGGTCACAAGCCATGTTTTGACGTAAAAAATGAAAAAAATTAGTCATTCAAGAATTTTATTTTCAAGTATCGTCTGCCTTTCGTGTTAGGTAAAGGGTTAAATCTCAGTAGTCAATCAATAATTTTGTCATACAGAAAGTATTTATAAATAAGTTCTATGTTAAGAACATCTTTGGCTAACGTTTTACTCAATATGTCTGTTTATATAATAATAACATTTTGGCCAGCCGCTGATTTGTCGCGGTTCTCGGACGAGAAGGCCATGGTTACCCCTGAACTCCCAACTGCCTCCCTATTCCCACGCTTCTCCTCCCCCCCCCCCCCAACAGTCGGAAACGAACTGCTTGGTGACATCCCTTGCCCCATTCTTCCCAATCTCACCGATTAGCATATTAACCCTCTCCTTTGAGTCTCCCCCTAACCACATGTCCTTCATTCTCCCATCCCACTTCCCCATTATACTCCCAGTGAATCTCATTCTTTTAGACTGATACTTTGGGCATTATAGAAGAAAGTGTTCCAGGGTCTCCACCACGCCCAAGTTATACATCTGGCACTCCTTTTCACTGTTTTCCCCAATTTTTACCCTCAGCTCCAGGGACCGCGACCTCAGCTTGAACAACAGTGACCCCCCAAAGGTGTCATCAGGGTACTCTTCAAAACCAGGCTTCTCTTTATCACGCAGGCCACCCAAAGATCTCTTTAATTTAACCCCCTCGCCAATTACGGTTACAATCCTCCATGACCCTTTCTCTGACGATCTTTTTGCCGTGGTTTGCCCGATCGTCAAGGTCCGAGATCTCCAATGAGTAGTTTTCTACTAGCTCTCTCACTTGGACCATCCACCCCGTCTTGATATTTGAGTTGAAAGTTCTCAGGAACATTACTTTACACCATCGGCTATAGGGGAGATTTATCAAATAATTAAGATAACCGAGTTTCAATAGGTCTATCCTGTCCTTGATCCTCATCCACCCAAGCTCACCTCTGATCGCTTCTAGCGCTGCGGCATTACTCGAGCCTGTTATCCATCGGCCTGCATCGTTCTGCAGGATTTCCAATCTCTTTACGGCTGTGTTGTTTAGGAGTACAACTTCCGTACCGTATGTTATACTTGGCAGATCCACCATTTCCCAAATAGTTTTCCCCACGAAAACCTTATTGAAACTGTTTCTCCATATAAGTTTCATTTGATTAAGGATTCGCTTCACCTTCAGAATCAATTTATTTGTGTGGTTTCGGTAGCTCTTCCTGTGATGTTTATATTTACCCCCAAATACTCGTAATCGCTAGTCTCTCCTACACTAAGAAGTCTACTGCTACCTTCCGGAATGCAGAACTCCCCCACTCTCCACCCTCGAGTGGGGTCCACTTTGCGGCCCACGGGTATAACTTTGCTCTTGCTTTCATAGAATTCGAGTCTCCATTTGCTCCCATATTTCCCAACAATTCCCAGCATCTTCGCTAGCCCCTCTTCGCTTTCTGATACTAGCACCATATCGTCTGCAAAAAAGCCCTGGGATCTTCAAGTCACCAACTGCAACCCCCTCGTCGCTATGCAGGAGTTCATCTCCTAAACCTTTGATGTACAATGCAAAAAGAATTGGCGAAAGGATGCACCCCTGTTTTAGGCCTATCTCCATAGGCACACGTTTTGTTGTAATGTTTCCCAGGCTAAGTTCACTCTGTACATCTTTATATAATGCTTTCATAATCCCAACAAACTCGCCCCTCAAGCCCAGGGCCTCCAGCTTGCGCCACATACCCTCCCTCCATACTCTATCATATGCCTTTTTAACATCCAAAAAGGCCATGAACATCTTTTTCTTTTTTGCTTTCGCGGATTCTATCATTTGGGATAGCGTGAAAAGATGGTTAGTGACTCTCCTTCCCTTCCTGAAGCCATTCTGGATTTCTCCCCAAAACCCTTCTCTTCGATCACCTCCTCTAATCTCCCATACAGGACTTTAAAAAGACTTTTCCAATGTTGCTGCTGACAGAGATCCCTCGATAGTTATCCAAGACGTCTTTTCCCCCCTTTTTGTGAATAAATGTCACTTTGCTTTCCCTCCACTCCTTTGGAACCTCTTGTTTTTCTATGGCTAAATTGAATAGGGTAGTTAGGCTTTCCAAGAGTTCCTCTCCCCCTTTTTTGATAAACTCGTTAGGAATTTCGTCCACCCCTCCCGCTTTTTCATTCCTTAATTTCGAGATCACCCTTCGCACCTCCTCAGTTTTAATTTCGCTGCACACGAAGTTCAATAGATTTTCCTCGACCTGGTTCGGACACTCTGGTGTGTTCCCCAATGCCCCATCGCTTATCGTTTACCTTTTCCCAGTGCTTGACTAGTTCTAATGCGATTTGATCTCGCTCTTCTGTAACTCTGCTATCTACTTTAATGCTCTGTGGGTTATTCCATTTGTTACGTTTGTTCACTCATTTCCAAAATACGCTCGAACTCGACCCCCCCCCCCCCCCCCCCCTGTCGTTCTTATCGTCCTTACAGACTCTATTATTTTAAAAAAGACAACCCCTTACAACCAACGATTTACTTTTTGATCTCCGTGCAAGATACAAATTTTAGTAGTTCAGCTGTCTGAGCGTAATGATTGCTCCGCTACAGTATTGGCCAGAAAGTTAGCTGCTAGGTTTAGCTGTCTGAACTAACAATTTAGGCCATACACAATAAATTAAATGATTCTCAGGCAATTTGTTTTTCAAATCAGTGAGGGAGGGAGCGTTTTATTTTTAATTTTTATTTTTCTTTTGCAAAGAGTGAGCAAATATGGAGAGGAGTTTGGCTGTATTTTTACACACAGAAATATAGAAAGTTCATATTTATACAAAAAAATTCATTTTTAATTTGAATGAAAGTGTCAATGACACTGTAGCACAACTTGTGTAAGCCATGTACATGTATAGTATGTGACACAGCAATGGCACACATCTAGGTAATGACCTGATAACAAAGGTACATATAAAGTATTGTAACGGTCTGTACATAAATGCTGACCACATCCTGTAACAAATGTATAGGTAAAGTGTTGTAAAGGTGGGCGACAGTTAGATGCTAAACTAGAAAAGAAATCTTTGAGTCCCAGAGTGGGTCTGACTGAACCCAAAAATATTTGTTCTCATAGCACAGTGATAACAAAGGCACCCCAAAACACTCGTTGCTGTCCCAAGGTGATAACAAAGGTACCCAAGAAGTTTCATGAAGATCGGTTTATAAATACAGCCTCCAGCCCGAGCCATATTGACATGTGCACTTTAGTCTTACTGAGTATAAGTAGCACTGAATAAATCAAAGTTCATCTAATTTGCATAATTTCGGCACAAGAAAAAAACCCGTATTATATGTGATGTATTCCATGTTACTAAACATGCATTCAAAAATTTATTCAAATCAGAACCTTCATATAGAAGTTCTGCACCAAAAACTGATTGTACCTAATTTTGGTACAAAATGGCCGCCGGTAGCCATCTTGAATTTCGGACCGCACCCCAAAACACTCGTTCTCGCCCCAAGGTGATGACAAAGGTACCCAAGAAGTTTCGTGAAGATCGGTTCATAAATACAGCCTCCAGCCCGAGCCATATTGACATGTGCACTTACAGTGTGTAAGAAGCACTGAATAAATCAAAGTTCATTTAATTTGCATAATTTCTGTACGAGAAAAAAACCCGTATTATATGTGATGTATTCCATGTTACTAAATATTCATTCAAAAATTTATTCAAATCAGAACCTTGTTATAGAAATTCTGTACCAAAAACTGATTGTACCTAATTTTGGAACAAAATGGCCACCGGCAGCCATCTTGAATTTTGAACTGCACCCAAAACACTCGTTCTCGTCCCAAGTTGATAACAAAAGTACCCAAAAAGTTTCGTAAAGATCGGTTCATAAAGACGGCCTCTAGCCCGAGCCGTATAAAAGTTGTGTACAAAAAACTGAATGGACCTAATTTCGGTGCAAAATGGCCGCTGGCCGCCATCTTGAATTTTGGACCGCACTCAGAAACACTCGTTCTCGTCCCAAGGTAATAACAAAGGTTCCCAAGAAGTTTCGTGAAGATCGGTTCATAAATACAGCCTCTAGACCGAGCCGTATTGACATGTGTACTTACTGTGTGTAAGTAGCACTGAATAAATCAAAGTTCATCTAATTTGCATAATAACTGCACGAGAAAAAAAAAACCGAACTATATGTGGTGTATTAGATTTTACTAAACATTCATACAAAAAATTATTCAAATCAGAACTTTCAAACAGAAGTTCTGTACAAAACACTGATTGCACTAATTTTGGTACAAAATGGCTGCCAGCGGCCATCTTGAATTTCTGACCACACCCCAAAACACTCATTCTCGTCCCACGGTGATAACAAAGGAACCCAAGAAGTTTCGTAAAGATCGGTTCATAAATACGGCCTCCACCCTGAGCCGTATAGAAGTTGTGTACAAAAAAACTGATTGGACCTAATTTCGGTACAGAATGGCTACTGGCAACCGTCTTGAATTCTGGACCGCACCCAAAACATTCGTTCTCGTCCCAAGGTGATAACAAAGGTGCCCAAGAAGTTTCGTTCGTGAAGATCAGTTCCTAAATACAGCCCCTAGCCCGAGCCGTATTGACATGTGTACTTACAGTGTATAAGTAGCACTGAAAAAATCACAGTTCATCTAACTTGCATAATTTCTGCACGAGAAAAAAACCCCGCATTATATGTGATGTATTCCATGTTACTAAACATTCAGACAAAAAATTATTCGAATCAGAACTTTCATACAGAAGTTCTGTACAAAACACTGATTGCACTAATTTTGGTACAAAATGGCTGCCAGCGGCCATCTTGAATTTCAGACCACACCCCAAAACACTCATTCTCGTCCCACGGTGATAACAAAGGAACCCAAGAAGTTTCGTAAAGATCGGTTCATAAATACGGCCTCCACCCTGAGCCGTATAGAAGTTGTGTACAAAAAACTGATTGGACCTAATTTCGGTACAGAATGGCCACTGGCAACCGTCTTGAATTCTGGACCGCACCCAAAACATTCGTTCTCGTCCCAAGGTGATAACAAAGGTGCCCAAGAAGTTTCGTTCGTGAAGATCAGTTCCTAAATACAGCCCCTAGCCCGAGCCGTATTGACATGTGTACTTACAGCGTATAAGTAGCACTGAAAAAATCACAGTTCATCTAACTTGCATAATTTCTGCACGAGAAAAAAACCCGCATTATATGTGATGTATTCCATTACTAAACATTCAGACAAAAAATTATTCGAATCAGAACTTTCATACAGAAGTTCTGTACAAAAAACTGATTGCAGTAACTAAAGTACAAAATGGCTGCTGGTGGCCATCTTGAATTTCGGACCGCACCCCAAAACACTCGTTCTCGTCCAACGGTGATAACAAAGGTACTCAAGAAGTTTCGTAAAGATCGATTCATAAATACTCACGCCCGAGTCGTATTGAATTGTTGACGGACAGACGGACGAACGGACGGACAGACGGACGACGGGCCATGGCATAACCTCAAATTTGACTTACGTCAAAGTTGAGCTAAAAATAAAGCATTCCTCTAAAAACAAAGTGTAGGTAGTGCAATTCAAAAGTTTCATATTCTTTCGATACACTCCATATTATCTTTGAAGTAAAGGTATTTAATCTATGAGGATAAGTTTCCGGGGTCTCGCTGAGTTTGTACTAATATTGGGAGATACTGAAAGGCATTAAAAATGTCCAATGAGGGGGGTTCAAATTCAATGAGGGATTGTCTAAGAGGAGTAGTAGGAGATGAGGTAACCATCCCCGGTTGGCAGGATCTCATGTGACGTCATAGTCACGTGACCCACTGGCACCATGTTGTGTTGTCATGGTAACCCGCGTGAGTGGCCATCTTGTGACGTCATCCCCATAGTGCACGTGTCCACAGTGCGCATGCGCAGCGCATGTTGTTAGGGTGATTCCGCCGGCCATTTTGTATACTGGAGGCCGCCATCTTGGTTTCTATGTTAGCACGTGTTTGCTATGTTATGCTATTATAGGACAGGGGGTATGTTCGGAGGGTATGTTCGTTTGCACAAGAGTAATTTCCCGATTCGCAGAATTACCACAAACAACCCGACAAGTTTTTCTATTTCGAATTCTTTCAGAATCCTCTTCTATCTCTGTATGCAATAGTTTTCGTCTACCCGACCATGTTCGTTTGTCCTGGAGTATACCCCAGTAGAGTTGAAGAGCCTATCATGTGGGACAACTTTGCTTATTGTTACTATATTTATCTTTTCTGGTCTGTTCTGGTTAGTTCTGACCCTATTCCGAGTACTCTTGTTGTTTCATTTATCTAGATCACCCAATCAGTTCACTTTCCTGGCGCTAACTAACCAATCAGATTGCTTCATCCCCCGTAATCTTTATGCAGAGTTATCTCACCTTATTACAACAAAGTCCTATACGATTCTCATCACCTCTATGTCCAATGGTCGCGTCCCATGGAATCCTTTTTGTGAAACGTTTCTGGTTATGGAATCCTGTTTTAGTCGTATGAGGCCATGGGGGCTATGAGAAATTTAGTTTAAACAGTATTTATTCATTAAGTATGCTATATGTTACAATATTGAACGCCAAAAAAGTGACAGTATATATAGAGAACATCAAAAATATAACATATACTAACAAAATACCATATTTGTATGCAAGGGGGGATCTGACAGAAAGCTGGGAGCTTATGTTGGTCATTTCCTGGGCTCATTCATACATTTACACAAAAAGGTGGTATAATATAGTAGATGAACTCATATATCGCCGCCTGGAACCCATGGTCTGTGGTCGATCGCTCGCTTGATCACCAGCCACGAGCCGAGCCGGGGCATCGCATCCATGCACACAGCGAAAGCTGCCTATAGACACTAAGAATGTGGACCTGGGAGCAAATACCCGAGATATCATTCAGATTTGATTTGTCATCATCGTTGTCGACATTAGCAGGTAATTACGAGTGCAAAGACACGACACCCCGGTCAGGGACAAAACCGGTGAGAAAGTTGGTGGTAATTCTAGTCGAAGAAAAATAAGGACAGGAAGTCAAACTACGATATTGTTTAAACCTTGCTTGTGAATGAAGGAAAAGGTGAAAAGAAAGTACAAAGAAAGGGAGCAATAGAAAACAGGTGATGCCATCTTGAAAGCACAATACATTGCCTTTGCATTTAAGTCACTCGCAGGTAAGCAGTAGAAGCACCGTTAGTGAGAAGTGAGACGGAAGCAACCTTGATGGTGATCCATGCGAAGAAAACGGAAAGGAAAGCAGGATTATAGGAATGGAGCTAAATTCGTCATATAGTAGTAGTCGTACGTGGTGGTTTGGTCCTTGGCAGACATGGAAACGCCTACTTGACAAAATGAAGTCATGCACCACTTCAAAAAACAAGATGGTTTTCCCGCCTATTCAAAAATTCTGATCCAAAAAGAAGTGTCGATCTGTCTACAGTAAATGGCAGAATGTTGATAGTACTATTACATTGGGCAGTGTAGGAAAAAATGCTCTGGTGTCTCGCACATCCCACACTGAGAGAATGGGGTAGGTGACAGATGATTGTTATATAAATGAGAATTAAGGTTACTACAATGCAACGCAACCTGCAGTGATATATTTGGGCTGCGCGTGACTTCGCGCCACTGAAAAAAACACAGGTGGTCGCTGATTTCCAGCATTTAGGAAAGTCTTGAAATTGATCAGTGATGAGATCTCGCTGACAGATAAAGGCAGTTTGTTCCATTGATCAGTGACACTCGGGATAAAAGACGACTCCTCTCCTTTCCTTTCTTCTCCAATTGATCCCCACCCCTCCTTCTTGCTATTTGTCTCTACCAACTTTTCTCTTTCCCCTCACGCTTCTCTATTTATTTCTATTCATGAAATGGATTAATAGTATGTTTCATTTTCATATCCCCACTGTTAACGTGCCTTAACGTACATTTGACCATTTCGTAGGATCGTGATCAGTCTAGTCCCAGTATACACACAGATATTGTAACATAGTTGTATATGGTTTGTCATAATAATTTATATGTCTATATGTTAGGGAACTCGGGAATACATTATGAACAATTTACGGATTATTCTCTAGGGTGTGCATTGTTTTGTCCACAAAATAGTGAGTGGACATTACGAAATCCGTTTGTCACTTCATGTCTGCCTGCTGGTGTATACCCGCATCATCATTTTCCTTCCACAATCTACTTGCCTGCATTTTAGTCCCTTTACCCGTCTGCGCTCTCTCTCTCTTTCTCTCTCTCTCTCTTTCTCTCTCTTCTATCTTTATCCCTCTCACTCTCTTTTCTCTACTCTCTTTCTTTTTCTCTCTCAGACACCTGACCATTCCCCTCTTTCGAGTAGAGCTCATCCACTTCTCTTTCCTTCGGTCGCGTCACTCACTCTACTCCTCCTCTCTTTTCCACTTGATCTCCCACTCCCTCTCTTTTATTTGTTTAATTTTACACACAAATTTGGCCAACAACATAAGATCATTTTATGAAAAAAGTAGATATACGTATATCAACGCACTATAATATATTATAGGCCTGTCCGATTCCACATTTTATTTCCTTTTTCTCTCTCCCTCCTCACTCTTTCCATCCGTTGTTTTCGTCTGGTTGTTAACCTCCATTAACTGCTATAAATACTGTTTTACTGCCCCCCAACCGTTTATCTGTTTGTTGGTCTGTTCCTCTGCCTGTCTCTCTGCCTGTTCTTCTGTTTGATTCGTCTGTCTGTCCGGCATTTACTCTTGGCTTCCTCTAAAACACGATTGTGTCATTCGAAAACACACACACAAGCCCGTGCCAGTCTTCGTCTGAGGCCATCCACAGCACTTTCGTCGAACTGCAGCCAGCGCGTTACACACTTCCATGCTGCTGCCGAAAGGAAGATGAATCAAGTAACCATGAGGACCTCATCTAAAAAGCTAGATTCCAGCCATGTTTTTTTTTTTTGTTTTTTTTTTTGTTTTGTTTTTTTTTTTCGGTGTGCAATGGTCTAGTGGTTTAGGCGCCGGACTCCTGATTGCCAGGCGGTGTTGCTGAGTATTCGCATCCCGGCGGGGGATCAGAAACCAACTTTCAAAATTCCTCCAAAACATGACTTGTGTTATTCGAAAAACACACCACATACACATCTTCTCACTATCTATTTCTCTAAAAAAAAAACCAATGATGCCTTAGTACATTTAAAAATTAACAGGTTCTAATAAATTTAAGCTCAAAACATATACATGTGATATAGGGTTCTATATTCACAGTTGGTTCTGGCACCCCTTGGAGTTAAATCATGTCACCCAGACAGAAGTTTATGGGGGACCTATGTCGGCCAGATTCCCCTTGTTGTTTTGTTATACAAAAAAATGTTTTGAAATTGGCATATATATTTAATCAAAATATTAACTCCAATTATGAATCTACCGTAATACGATTGACCTTGCTGATTGCTTATGACAGGCTAAACCAAATGAATCCTCATGGATAGTATAATTTTCGAAGTTTGAACTGCCGAGGTCTATCCTCAGACCCCATTAAGCGGAAGGACATCTTCTCAAAATGTAGAGACGCATCTGATATAACATTTCTGATTGACACACACTCCTCAAATGAAGTTGAAAATATTTGGAAACACGAGTGGGGGTTTGAAATAGTCTTTTCATCGTACCAAAGTAACAAAAGGGGTACTGCCATTCTGTTCAAAAACAGTTTTGGCTACGAAATAAAAAATAAGGTAATTGATACAGCTGGAAACTTCGTCGTGTTAGATATTTTGATCCAATCGCAACGATTAACCATCGCTGCGGTATACAGCCCTAATAATGATGAACCTAGTTTTTTTATAGAAATCTGTTCAATACTATTGAAAATATCGGTAACACCTCAGTGTTGATTGGTGGGGACTGAAATGCTGCATTGGACCAAGGTTTAGACACACAAAATTATAAAAAAACAAACTAATGTTAAATGTAATGAATGCATCCACAAACACATGGAAAAACTAGACTTACACAATGCGTGGCGTTTAGAAAATCCTGGCAAAAAAATGTATTCGTGGAGAGGCCCACATCATCATCAAAAAACTGTCGCGATTAGACTACTTTTTAATCACATCTAACTTACAGACAGCTGTTCAAAAAGTAGATATTGGTATCATGTACAGATCGGACAACGCACCCGTTGTAATTTCCCTAAAATTTATAAACCAAACTAGAGGACGCGGCATTTGGAAATTTAATAATAGTTTGCTAAGCGACCCCAAATACATAAGTAGTATGTCATGTACATTTGAGGGGCTATTTGGGGGATCTCATCGGGGGATCTCACGTGACGTCATAGTCACGTGACTTAGTGGCGCCATGTTGTGTTGTCATGGTAACCCGCGTGAGCGGCCATGTTGTGACGTCATCCCCATAGTGATACGTGGTGTGAGTGCGCATGCGCAGCGCGTGTTGTTAGGGTGATACGTGTTTCCGTGGTCCATTTTGTATACTGGAGGCCGCCATCTTGGTTTCTATGGTAGCACGTGATTGCTATGTTACCCAATTTTTCTGCAATAAGACGGGGTATGTTCGGAGGGTGTGTTCGATTGAATCGAAGTAAATCTAATTACCACAAACAACCCGGCAATCCTTCCAAATCACCAAAATCCACCCCAAATCACCGAAATTGACATAATTTGATACGGATTTCCCATTTTATCGGTTTAGCACGTAGTGCTACAGTACCAAGGGGTCCCCTGTGGGTGTGTTTGATTGAACTAGAGTATACCTAATTACCCAAATAGACCCGACCACCCTTACAAACCACCAAAATCTCCACCCAACCACCCAAACGGACTTGTGAAGCCCATTTTGGGCATATAAAAATAACACGTTATGCTATAGTACCAAGGGATACAGGGGTATGCTCTATTGAATAGAAGTACAGGGCCTGATTTTCCCAGAATCCCATTTTTAATGCCTATTGCATATATTTCTCTATCACTAACAGTCTATCCAGTCAAAACTATCTCTGGTTCTCTCGTCCAAGTCTTATAATTACCAGTGCTCGATTTCCCATAATGCAGTTATCCCCCTTGTGTATATCAAAAGCATTCCCAAACCCAATAAGCAATCGAGCAGTTACTGATAAAGCATTGCTCGAATGACTCGAATCCCATCGAGCAAATGAGTTTTAGAGTAATTGCTCGATCGAGTGACTCGGCATATTGCTCGAACGACTCGAATCCCATCGAGCAAATGAGCCAACGAGCATTTGCTTGTTCGAGTGACTCCTCGAACGACTCTTAGACTCATTTCAGAAAAAAGGGATTCCATAGCCATAGGCGTTTTCAAAAAAGGGATTCCACAAATGGGATTCCAAAAGTGGGATTCCATCTTATGTTGAGTGACTCGCAACTATTGCTCGAATGACTCGAATCCCATCGAGCAAATGAGCCAACGAGCATTTGCTCGTTCGAGTGACTCCTTGAACAACTTTTAGACTCATTTCAGAAAAAAGGGATTCCATAGCCATAGGCGTTTTCAAAAAAGGGATTCCACAAATGGGATTCCAGAAAGGGATTCCGCGAATGGGATTCCGTTTTCATCTTGTCGCCAAAGCTCCAAGTCCACTACAGGTCTATGGTCTATCTGTCCTATCATTAGCTTCTACAACTTGTTGTAGTCTTGTTCCATTGCTATTGTACCAGTACTATTGGCTTCTGTTATTCTGCCCCATATCTCACCCATTACTTCCTAGCTATACCTATCTCAGTCTCGACTATAACATTGATCAAGGTTGAATCAGATTTGACTCCTCGAACGACTCTTAGACTCATTTCAGAAAAAAAGGATTCCATATATGCAATAGGCATTAAAAATGGAATTCTGGGAAAATCAGGCCCTGTACTCCTATTCAATAGAGCATACCCCTGTACCCCTTGGTACTATAGCATAACGTGTTATTTTTATATGCCCAAAATGGGCTTCACAAGTCCGTTTGGGTGGTTTGGTGGAGATTTTGGTGGTTTGTAAGGGTGGTCGGGTCTATTTGGTCTATTTGGGTAATTAGGTATACTCTAGTTCAAGCAAACACACCCCAGGGGATCCCTTGGTACTGTAGCACTACGTGCTAAACCGATAAAATGGGAAATCCGTATCACATTAAGTCAATTTCGGTGATTTGGGGTGGATTTTGGTGATTTGGAAGGATTGTCGGGTTGTTTGTGGGAATTAGATTTACTCCGATTCAATCGAACACTCCCTCCGAACATACCCCGTCTTATTGCAGAAAAATTGGGTAACATAGCAATCACGTGCTACCATAGAAACCAAGATGGCGGCCTCCAGTATACAAAATGGACCACGGAAACACGTATCACCCTAACAACACGCGCTGCGCATGCGCACTCACACCACGTAACACTATGAGGATGACGTCAGAACATGACCGCTCACGCGGGTTACCACGACAACACAACATGGCGCCACTAGGTCACGTGACTATGACGTCACATGAGATCCCCCGATGAGATCCCCCAAATAGCCCATCAAATGTACCTGACATACTACTTACATACAAATAGTTAAGGATACTACTACTTCAGTATTCATATAACAATAACAGTAGGAGAAGTAGTAGTAGTGATAATAAAATTAATAATAATAATGATGATGAAAATAATTCTAGATTCACAATAAACAGCCAGTTATTTTGGGAAACACTAAAGCTAATGATCAGAGGTAAAACAATTTCATATTCCTCCTTCCTGAAACGAAAACTTCAATGCACCGAATTAGATATCGAAAAACAAATAAAAGTTCTTACTGAAAAACTCACAGGTGGTTGTGAAAATATGTTAGAAAATATCAGCTGCCTAACTAATGAACTGCAAAATATAAGAAATAAAAGGGTGCAAGGTATGATCATCAGACCAAAGGCTAGATGGAAAGTTGAAGGCGAGAGGCCCTCAAAATACTTCTGCAACTTAGAAAAGAGACAGTACACAGAAAAAATAATACCCAAATTAATAAGAGATGACGGTACAGAGTGTACAGAAATTAACGATATACTCACCGAGCAACGTAACTTTTACGAACTACTGTACAAGTCAAAAATGAACTGTAATCACAAAAGTAACCTATTAAAAAGCTTGTTTTTTGACTCTGAAAATCCATATATTTGCAAACTGGATACAGAAGAAAGTTTACTACTAGAAGGAAAACTATCTTTAAATGAATGTATTATGGCTCTAAAAGATATGGGTAACAACAAATCACCGGGTTCCGATGGATTTACAATTGAATTTTATAAATATTTCTGGGGTGACTTGTGCAAATACGTAGTTAATTCCCTAAACCTTGGCTATGACTTAGGAAAATTATCTATCACTCAGAGGCGGGGGCTTATTACCTGTATACCAAAAGAAGGGAAATCGAAAGAATATATAAAAATTGGCGACCGATCTCTCTCCTTAATGTTGATCAAAAAATAGGCTCATCAGCAATTGCCAACAAGCTTAAAAAAGTTCTTCCTAAAGTAATTTCCGAAAGTCAGCTGGGATTCACGAAGGGAAGATTCATAGGTGAATACACGCGATTGATCTCTGACTTAATTGAAAAATGCGAATCTATGAATATTCCAGAAATGTTAGGTCTAGTTGACTTCGAAAACGCATTTGACTCACTTGAATGGTCTTTTATCAGAAAAACTCTTATGTTTTTAAATTTTGGCGAATCCTTAATTCAGTGGTTCAACACGTTCTACGGCGAGGTTTCTAGCTGCATCGTGAACAATGGGCATTGTTCAGATTATTTTAATATTCAGAGGGGAGTACGTCAAGGGGACGCATTGTCTCCTCACCTGTTTATTTTGTGTGTCGAAATACTTAGCGCATTTCTTAAATTCAATCCCAAAATAAATGGAATCAAAATTAATGACTCGGAGTATGTAATCAACCAATACGCCGACGACAGTACTCTATTCTTAGATGACGACCAAGATTCCCTAAACGAGAACTTAAATTCTCTCGACAACTTCGCTGCGATATCCGGATTAAGCGTTAACTTTGATAAAACTCATATCGTTTGGATAGGATCTCGGCTTGGCTGTGGGATTGAACTGGAAACAGAAAAACATATACAGTGGAATCATAACGGAACGTTTACCATACTTGGCATAAAATTTGAACTAAATTCGGCCAATTACTTCTATGAACACTTCTCAGAAAAAATAAACAAAATGCGAAAACTTTTAGCAGATTGGTCCCTCAGAAATCTTACACTAGTCGGCAAAGTTACAGTCATTAAAACGTTAGCGATCCCCATCTTAATACACTCTCTTACTGTTCTCCCTGATCCAGCTGATAAGATATTAGATGATATTCAAAGTATAATTTTTAAATTTCTATGGTCGGACAAAAGGGACAAAATTAAACGTGACGTAATAATCAACTTAATTGAAAATGGCAGGCTCAAACTACCCCACGTAAAAACACTGTGTTGCTTTTTAAAAATGATATGGATCAAAAAGTTACTAGATTCAGAAACAATGGCCCAATGGAAAACACTCGTAGTCGATAATTTTGAAAAATTTGGTCTTTGAATAAACATGGTATACTTAGTGTTTTAAATTATATGGACCCTTTTTGGAAAAACGTGCTTAAGGTATGTGCTCTCTTAAAAAATAGCAATCACACAACCCCGACAGAAATTCTCTCACAACCACTATTTTATAATAATTATATAACAATTAATAATGAACCGTTTCTTTACAGACGTTGGTGTACAAAAGGTGTTTTTTTTATAAACGATATACATAGCGCTTCAGGATCCATCTTTGACTTTCAAGAATTTAAGCTGAAATATGACCTTGATATTCCATTCACCAACTACTTCGGTGTGGTCAATGCAATACGAAGGACATGGAAAAATATAATATCTAATAGTACAAAACTTGCATATGTTTCAGATCCCTTGGTGAATGAACTCATATTTTGCACTAAAGCAAACCGCCACTTCTATCCCATATTTCTTAAGAAAGTATCAAAAAAACCTACACATACCCAAGAGAAATGGAACACCGCATTGGACGAAAATCTTGGCAATATATTTACAAACAAACTTTTAGGGAAACAGATGATACTTATCTACAGAGTTTACAATATAAGATTAACCATAAAATCCTATTCACAAAATCTAGACTCTTTAAATGTGGGCTTTCGGAAACAGAGCTGTGCTCATTCTGTGGAAATACGAAAGAAACGATTGCACATCTATTTTACGATTGTTCTTTCTCAAAAACAGTTTTACTTTCACTAGTGGAAAGGATTAACCTTGGTCCGGTTCCGCAAATTCAACTAAACATTAGTAAAAGAGAAATAATTTTAGGCTTTACTTCCGAGCATGCCTATCCAAATGTCTGGAATACCTGTCTCCTCATCAACAAAAAGTATATTTTCACCTGCAGTCGAAGTAATACCATCCCATCTTTCTCAGATCTAGCAAGAGCTATAAAATCCTACAAAAATATTGAAATGTATTCTCTATACATGTACACAATCAGCAAGGCCGAGCGTATTAGAGATAAATGGAACTATACCTAACTGACGCATTCTTTGAATAATTGGAGAACTGCTTTGTATATACATTATACTGTAAAAATCATGTTGTAATCTTACATAATGTACTATTTTTCTAGTGATGCCAATAAAAAAAAAAATAAAAAAAAAAATAAAAGACGACTGATACAACTGAGTTTGACAAAAAGGAACTCTGTTGTTGTGACATGACCGAAGGTTAAGCGATATATTTTACGATGAGACGACTGGGGAAACTTTATTGGCAATATATAAGGGCGACATGCGGTGATCCATTTTGAAGTACTGCAACAGCTTATGTTTGCGATGTCTGTCTTGTAGAGAGTCCCAACATGTTTCGGAATAAAGCAGAGACTTGCTACAACTGACAGTTGTCCCGGTAACGACCCTAGCAGCTGCGATCTGTATTTTCTCCAGCTCGGCGACTTGAGCTGCTGAACAATTATCCCAGACGGCGTCAGCGTATTCTAGTAGAGGCCTAACGAAGGCAAAGTGTATTGTTTCAAGGACGCTGCGATCGAGATTAAATTTCTTTTTCCTCAGTTGGTCTAAGCGAGACCAGGTTTTAGAGCAGATATGGTCAATGTGGTCGTTCCATGAACATGTGCTATTTAATATAACTCCTAAATGTTTATGATTATTGACTTCGGATATCCGCGAATCACCTAAGAATAGAGGTGGATGGACAGTAGGGTTGCATCTACGTGATATGAGCATACTCTCTGTTTTACTGGGGTTAAACTCAACCAACCACGTCTTAGCCCAACGTTCTATTGTGGCAAGGTCATGGTTGATTAATCTCGAGGCTTGCTCTGGATTCTCTACAATTAGATACACGGAAGTGTCATCTGCAAATAGGTGTATGCTACTGAGTAAGTTTTCGGTTATATCATTAATATATGTAAGGAACAGTAACTGTCCAAGTATCGAACCTTGTGGGACACCAGCATTAATGGTTCTCCAAGTAGATGCGTCCAACCCTAACACAACTCGTTGCAACCTATCCGATTGGTACGGTTTCAAGAACAACAGAAGTTCACCCGCGACACCAATTTTCATCAGCTTATGGATAAGACCAACATGTCATACCTTGTCGAAAGCCTTACTGACATCACAGAAGACCCCCCTAACTTATTTGCCTTCATGAAAAGCTGGACAGAATCCATCATATATGTCAGTCAGTTGGAGGACAGTTCAATCACCAGGTGTAAAACCGGATTGGAATTAAATAAGGACATTATTGTCAATCAGAAATTGCCAAAAGCGTTTGAAAACACTTTTTTCAAATATTTTGCCTACACAGCTAATCAATGATATCGGGCGATAATTAGAAACTGAATTTGAGAGCTGTTTTTTTCAAAATTGGGGAGACATTTGCTTGTTTCCACAGTGAGGGAAAGTAGGAGTTGTTCAACAGCACAGTAAATAAGATTAGAAGAGGCCCACACAGGGAGGATTTATACGATTCTCATCACCTCTATATCCAATGGTCACGTCCCATGGAATCCTTTTTTGTGAAACGTCTCTGGTTATGGAATCCTGTTTTAGTCGTATGAGGCCATGAGGGTTATGGGAAAATTTCCCAATGAGGTCTAATTTACTATCCCTCTTAGCCTCATTTCGGTATTTGAGGATACCTATGGCCTGGTATTGTAGTATTTTAGAATACCTATCGATGATACCTTATGGAGAATCCCTTTTTAGTTGTATGAGGCCATGAGGGCCATGGGAAAATCCCTCAGTGAGGTCTAATTGACTATCCCTCTTAGCATCATCTCGTTATTTAACAGCCATATCCCATGAAATCCCATGTTTGGAAAACATGGCCTTCCGTACCCCTTTTTCCGAAATGAGGCCATGGTGGTCATGGGAATATCCCTCAATGAGGTCTAATTTACCATCCCTCTTGGGCTCATCTCGGTATTCGAGAATACCTGATATTGTATTATTGCAGGATACCTTTTATAGGATACTTGTTGTAGAAACTTTACATCCGGATACTTCTGTTGGGATAGTAGATAAAAAACAAACAAGAGTGTATAACATTTCATTCATTTTCATTCGAGTATACAGTTTACAATTCAATTTCTCGACAAGGCATCATTTTTGTCTTTGTAATTCTTCTGTCTTCTCTCATGGGCTAATCATTTCATCTTCTTGTGAGTTGGAGCTTCTTACCATTGTCTGGCTAGGTTTTTGATAAAACGCGTTCTCTGATTGATCTCTGGTAACTTGGCTTTGTTGGTTGCTTTAATATCCTGCCTGGCATCTTTCTTCTTTTCGGATTCCTCTTTGTTGTCTTTTATCTGTTTCACAGTAGTAACTTCAGTCTTCTGAACATCATTCTTAGTTTCAGTAGAAACTTTAGGCTTCTCAGTATTTCCGATATCTCTTTATCGGTATCACACAAACCCTTCTTCCATTTCCGTGTCTATGCAAAGCGAGGGTATTCTTTCACTGTCTGAGCTGTTCAGAAAACGTTTAACAACATGCCAGAATTGTTTGGGTTCTTTATGTATTGTAAGAGATTCATCAAGTTTACTCATGTATGTTGCTTTTGCAAACCTTTTCATATTATTTACTCTATTTCTTATGGTTTTGTACTTAAGCCAGAGATGTTCAGTCATTCGTTTCAGAGCCTGGTTCCGAGCGCGATCACGGAGGATTTCACTTCTGAAGGGGTTATCGAACCAAGGCTTGTCATTTTTGCGAATAGTAACCGATTAGCGAGGAATGCATCTCTCGGCGAATTTTAAAATTTGGGATACAAAGTTAGAGGTTGCAGTATTTATATTGCATCCAAACCCCTATTGATGTATTCCAATCTGCTTCTTTAATGAAGTTATTCATTCTTTTAAAGTCACCCTTGTTGTCATTCCAAACATTTCTTTTGATTGACACATTGTTTTGAAAGGAGAACCGTATATTTATGAAGGCTGCCCCATGATCCGAGAGACCCAATTCCATCGTTCCAGAATTAATGGACATTACCGTATCACTTATGATTATTGGGTCTAATAGTGTTCTACATAATGGGGTTACACGTGTGGGTTCTTTAATTTCATTCTTTAGGTTGTACTGACCAATAATATTTTGTAGTGGACCAGTCACATTAAGAAGATTAGTGTTCATATCACCGAGTATTATGATTGAAGGATTTTTATCAAGTGCTTGCTCTACCTTTTCTTCTAGCATGGGCCAGCAATTTTCAACACAAAAATGTCTGATCTATATATTACACATAAGATTTTTAGTCTTTGCTCCTATCTCTAACCATAGATATCATCTTCAAATTGCAGATTTTTTAATTGTCTATAGTACAAATTCTCGGAGACATACACTGCGATACCGCCCCCATACTGATTTCTGGAAGGGGAAACCCTCGAGTGTTGATGTCAAATCACAGAATCCAACTTTACGGAATCTGATAAGAATCTCTATTACGGAATGCCTTATATAGCCCGTTTATATGTATACAGGGGACATCTGATTGAACATTTTGAAGGCCTGAGCGAAGGCATAGCTAGGAAGTAGTGATACAAGTCAATATTAATGGATGATAGTTTAGTCAATAGTACTGGTACAAGGCCGCGATGGGACAAGACTGCTGTAGAAGCTAATGATAGGACAGATAGACCATAGACAAGTAGTGGTCTTGAAGCGTTGGAGATAAGATGGAAGCCGTTGGTAAGACTACATTATACCTCATTGAGGGATTTTTTCATGGCCCTCATACCTTCATAAGACAGAAAAGGTATCCTCGATAGGTATCCTCAAATAATACAATACCAGGCCATAGGTATCCTCAAATACCGAAATGAAGCTAAGAGGGATAGTAAATGAGGCCTCATTGAGGAATTTTTTCATGGCCCTCATACCCTCAAAAGAAAATGAGGCTATGGGGGATAGTAAATGAGGCCTCGTTGAGGGCTTTTACATAGCCCTCCTCGCCTCGTACGACAAAAAAGAGGTGCCGAAGGCCATATGTTTTCCAAAAAGGGGTGCCGAAATTGGGGTGCCTGGGAATATGGCTGTTAAATACCGAAATGAGGCTTAGAGGCAAAGTAAATTATACCTCATTGAGGGATTTTGTCATGGCCCTCATGAACTCAAAAGAAAATGAGGCTATGAGGGATAGTAAATGAGGCCTAATTGAGGGTTTTATCATGGCCTCAAAAGAAAATGAGGCTAAGAGGGGTAGTAAATGAGGCCTCATTGAGGGCTTTCTCATGGCCCTCATGGCCTCATATGACAAAAAGGGATTCTCCAGAAAGTATCCTCGATAGGTATCCTCAAATAATACAATACCAGGCTATAGGTATCCTCAAATAGCGAAATTAGGCTAAGAGGGATATTAAATGAGGCCTCATTGAGGGATTTTTTCATGGCCCTCATACTCTCAAAAGAAAATGAGGCTATGAGGGATAGTAAATGAGGCCTCATTGAGGGCTTTCTCATGGCCCTCATGGCCTCAAAAGAAAATGAAGCTAAGAGAGATAGTAAATGAGGCCTCATTGACGGCTTTCTCATGGCCCTCATGGCCAAAAAAGGATTCTCCAGAAAGTATCCTCGATAGGTATCCTCAAGGGGGGTGGGGGTGGGGGTGCTAAAATGTTTGCCCCCCCCCCCCCCTAAAAAAATGAAACATCGGCCCAATATAAGTTTTACATAACATAGAGCTGGGAACATAAACGGAGTCCATTTCTTCTTTTTTTTTTGGGGGGGGGGGGGCATTATCAACCTCCTTTCCCCGTAGGGGCCCCTGGAAGTGAAGCATTGCTTGTTACCTGTGGCCAACAAGTTAGGCTTTACTGGTAAATTAGGATCCAGTCACAAGTACCTGGGGTGGAAGTCTTTTAAACTGGACAGCGAAGGTGTAAGCGATTGGTTAAACTTGGCTTTATACCTTTGTCGTGGTCACAATCAGCCATAGCTGCAGAAAGTGACCTTAAACACCAATAAATAAATAAAACCCGTCGAGCAGAAATATTTGGCTGTTGAAATTTACTCCCGCTGCAAAGACAATCGTTCCGCTGGCAGTAACTGTTCCTGTGAATTCAAGGCGAGAAAAAGACACATTTAAAAAAATTATATAGACGAGAGGCATAGGGGGTTAAGAAGTATGATTAGTGTGTTGTTATGGTGGGCAAACATTTGAATAAAGTTTATTCACTTGCGTGGATTAATGTGTTTTCTCTCTTTTCCTGCATTCCTGAGATTAGGTACCCGTTCCTGTTCCATATCCTGTTCCTGAAAATAGGTAGCCCCGCGTCATACATAAAATTAGGTGATGCTCGAAAACTGAACTTACGTCGTTTCACCAATAACTACCGTTACATGTAATTCATGGACATTTACTGTGACAGTTTTATTTTAAAATAATTATATACCCACTAGGTCCACTCAAAACCGATAATTCCATTAGGAAAAACGTATAATTAATTTATTTGAGGTCAGATTCGGTATTTGAAGTCAGATTCGGTATATAGGGAGACCCATAAATATTAACAAGGTACACAACTCGCTTTTTGAAAACGATAGCACTCATCTTCGTTATACCCCACTCAAATTTGATTCCCACAACGTATCCAACAGTACCCAGTGTCAATGTGAAGGGGACTGAATACGCTCTACAGTGGTGTATAACACGACCGTTGGGTGTTCTTGGGCAGCTCATGATAACTAGGAGAAGTCGCAGAAAAGGCCGAAAAACATTTAGTCGGACAAGATATAGTGTACAGTGGAAAGTGGGTTGCGAGCGACAATTATCCGATTTATGGTAAATAATTCGAGGTCCCATTGTCTATGGAGGGCAAATTGAAACATTAACCGTATACCTTTATCAAACACTAATCTCGGATCCACATTTATTAATTTCTAGCTATCACATTTACCGTTTATACACTTTGTAGCCGTCACTTCAAATCTAATGAAGTTTTTTCGCGTCCACAGATACGGCGAATTTTCCCCATTCTCCCATTGGCTTGTTTTAAATAGTAGCCAATGGGATGTTTTGTGAGCTTCTATGGCCGCCATTGGCTTCGTGGGGTTCTAAGAAAAGGTTAAAAACTGTATAAAAGGCAAATGTGATTGCCAGAAACGAATAAATGTGGATCCGAGATTAGCAATTGATAAAGGCATACGGTTAATGTTTGAATCTGCCCTCCATAGACAATGGGACCTCGAATTATTTATAATAAATCGGATAATTGTCGCTCGTAACCCACTTTCCGAGAGACCTTCGGCGCGAGCCAGGAGACTGGAATTCAGCGTGCAATTTCAGAGTGAAAATACAGCGTAGGGGTCTACTCGACTACCAGAGTGTACACCAATTTAGTACGGATAGTCGTATTTCATATTGTAAACTTGACACTGTAAACACACGTACAATCAAAACCTAAATGCATTTAAAGTGGAAATGAGGTAAACACTGGACAAATGTAAACATAAATTATAACTAAAACTATGAAAATTTATGAACATAACCCAGATCTGACAATAGAGACATATTACATAGATTGTTGTCAGAAAAACTAAAAAACTCAAATTAATCGGAATACAGTGTAACTTTGCGGTCTTTAGACAATGAGGATTTTAGGTATCTGAGGTTGGTTCAATTACTTTTTTGCCGACTTTATCAAAGTAATTTATATTTGTGTTTTTATAGAAGTCTGGCGCTGTCAAATATTCGCCAAATATCACACCCAAAATTCAATTAATTTGGCCAAACTTGCAGTGTAGTGTCATGGAACTGATCTGACTGAGCTATGTCAGTATGTTCATCAACATCATCATTCCCTCTTTTTGAACCAGTTGGCAAAATCTATGACTCGGACTGCTGTGTTGGCTGTTGATGCCTTTGGAACACCGATATGGATGCATACGTTTCTCCTGACCGTGAACCATGTAGAGCCCAAAGAGCTCACCTGGAATACAGTATAAGTAGCATTGTATGCAGGTGTAGGTTGCTGTTGGGTCTATTTCAATCAGTTAACAAGACCTATATTAGGCTATAAACAAGTTTATTGTTCAGTTTCGATGTCCTTGGGACACTGATATAAATAGAGACATATCCTGTGACCATACACACAGTAGGCCTATAGCTCCTAAGAGCTCCGCTGGAATACAGTGTAACTATCAATTCACATGTGCTAGGTTGTAATGGTGTCCATTGCAGTCAGGTAATGATACCTCTTAATGATCTTGTTAAATGTCAACATCCTGGAGTTACTGTGTAATACTGAAATAAATACAGGCTTTTACTGTGACCATGCAGATTTAAAGAGCTCAACTGGAATTCAGTTTTCTAACAATTCATGTCTGCTAGGTTGTAATGATGTGTATTAAAGCCAGGTAGTGAGACATATAAATGACCTTCTTGTTAAATGTTGACATTCTTGGCCTATGGATATAAATATAGGCTTTTTCTGTGACCATAAGCCCCATGCAGCTCTAAAGAGCTCTGCCGGAATACAATGTATGGATCATTTTATGTGAGATAGGTTGTACTGATACCTATTGAAACCTGGTAGCAAAACCTACAAATTAGTTTGTTGTGAGTTTTTTGATGTCTTTGAAATGCTTGTGTAAATATAGATGTGTACTCAAAATGCAAGCTCAGCACAATTCTAAAGAGCTCTCCTTATACAGCATTATGTCCATTTAGTGTGGTAGAAGGTTGTAATGGCGTCTATTCCAACCAGTGAGGGATATAAGTCATTTCTGTGTGGAAGGTTGAAATGATGTTTATTATAACAAGTTACTGAAGCCTATAAATTAGCTTGTTCTTCAGTTTTAATGTACTTGGGGCCCTGATAAAAATATCCAGATAGTTTCATTAATGCAACTATCTGTATTTATGCAACAGCAGGTTTAATGCATAAAAGCAATCGACAAACTTCGTCCGGGAATCAGTTATCATTAGTTGGCTGTTCCCGACGCCGTATCGGTTTCACCTTTTCAGATCCAGTTTTAATTTTAATCATGCTGAATCCCATTTAGTAGGTAACTCTGCAAGTTCACTCATTTACGGAACCCCCCCTCTAGGTCATAAAATAATCGCGCAAGAATATGGGAATGACCTCTTGACCAGTCCCTTTGATCCTGCGAGATTATCCAATGGAAATACGGATTATTTTCTCGGTGGGTTTCAAACGGTGTTCTGTCAAATTTTTGGGCCGGGAAGCAGTCATTCCAACATTTATTATTTTCAAAGTTAAAGCAGTCAAACATTTCCACCGCCGTCCCCGCCTCCATTCCGGTTCCTCATTTTTATAACTATTCATCACTTATGTTTTATCTGTATACTGATAACAGGTGTATTATTCGCCCACCTATGTTCAATTACCATAAAATATGCTTTGGCTAGACTGCTGTATACATAATTAATCAAAATAATTTGAAAATAAAAGCAGTTTTTAGTCAATTTTTCAATTCAAATCAGTTTTGTTGTATATGTCAGTTCCTTGTTATTTTGCCTCTATCCACTAGCTCTCCTAGAAAAGTTGCCTGTTGGTGCATAAATACATGACTTCAAAATCTGTACAACTCTAAACAGCTCGCTAGAATACAGTTTAAGGAGCATTTTCTATATGGAGGGCTGTAATGATGTTTATTGCAACAAGTTATTGAGACCGATAAATGGGCTCATTGTTGAGTCTTCATCTCCTGAGGACCCTGATGGACATTCAAATGTCTCCCTTGACCATTGGCCATGTTCAGCTCCAAAGAGCTCACCTGGAATACAGAGTTAAGAGCATTTTGTGCTGGAGTTGGTTCCACTGCTGTCTTTTTCAACTTGGTAGCAAGATCTATAAATTAGCTTTTTGTTTGAGGTTGATGTCCTTGGGACACTGATATAAACAGAGATGCATTGTGTGATCATACCCATTCTAGCTCTTAAGAGCTCAGCTGGAATACAGTGTAACTATCAATTCACATATGCTAAGTACTAATGCCATCTATTGCAATTAGTTAGTGAGACCTTTTAATGACCTGGTTGTTGAATGTTGATGTCCTTAGCCTACTGATATAAATACAGGCTTTCTAGGAACATACGCCGCATGTAGCTCTAAAAGAGCTGAAATGGAATACAGAGAAACTAACAATTCATGTCTGCTAGGTTGTAATGATGTCTTCTGCAGTCTGGTAATGAGACCAGAAATTCAGAAAATGATATTTTTGTTAAATATTGACGTCCTTGGGCTACTGATATAAATACAGGCTTTTTCCATGACCATAAAACATAAGGCCCATGTAGCTCTAAAGAGCTCAGCTGGAATATGGTGTAACTAATAACTCATGTGGGCTGGGTTGTAATGACACCTATTGTAATGAGGTAATTATACCTATAAATGATCTTGTTAAATAGTAACATCCTTGGGCTACTGATATAAATACAGGTTTTTACTGTGACCATAATCCCCATGCCACTCTATAGAGCTCTGCTGGAATACAGTGTAACTAATAATTCATGTGTGCTAGGTTGTAATAATGACTGTTGTAATGAGGTAATGATACCTATAAGTGATCTTCTTGTTAAATGTTGAAGTCCTAGCGCTACTAATATCAATACTGCCATTTTTTAGACCATTAACCCCATCAGCTCTAAAGAGCTCAGCTGGAATACATTGTCACTAATAATTCATGTGTGCTAGATTGTACTGACAGCTATTGAAATCAGGTAGTGAGACTAAAAAATAATAACCCTCTTGTTAAATGTTGATATCCTTGGGTTACTGATATTAATACAGGCTATTCCTGTGACCATAAGCCCCATGTAGCTCTAAAGAGCTCAGCTGGAACACAGTGTGACTAATTCATGTGGGTTGGGTTGTTATGACATCTATTGTAATGAGGTAATGATACCTACATATCATCTTGTAAAATGTTCTGGGGCTACTAATATCAGTACTGCCATTTTTTGAAACCATTAACTTAAATCAGCTCTAAAGAGCCCAGCTGGAATACAGTGTCACTGATAATTCCAGTGGGCTAGGTTGTAATGACATCTATTACAATCAGGTAATGATACCTATGATTGGCTATGAATGGTCTTCCTGTTAAATGTTCATGTCCTTTGACTACTAATATCAATACTGGCCTTTTCTGTGACCTTGGACCCCAATTGGCTCTAAGGAGTTCAGCTGGAATACAGTGTAACTAATAATTTGTATTGGCTGGGTTGTAATGGCGTCTATTGTAATGAGATAATGAAATCTATAAATGATCTTCTTGTTAAATGGGGGCGCGGTGGCTCAGTTGGTAGAGGTGCAGGCTGCAAGCCAAGGGGTCCTCGGTTCGAATCCCACCTGCGGCAACCGCATTGTGTCCTTGGGCAAGACACTTCACCCCGATTGCCTACATGGGGGCACGATGACGCTGTGTACTGAGGCATACTGCACGTCGATGGTGCGCATGTCTTCAACCAATCTAACCCTGCCTGTGCTGTGGTGCAGAGTTCAGAGTTACGATGTTGGAGAGCCGACAGCTGCTCGTCGTTGCTCGGTGGTTCTCTCCGGGTACTCCGGCTTCCTCCACCCGTAAAACTGTCACGGTCACGATTAGCTATTGTGCAATAAGTATGTGACCTTAAACACCAATAAATAAATAAACAAATAATAAATAATCTTGTTAAATGTTGAAGTCCTGTGCCTACTAATATCAATGCTGCCGTTTTCTCAGACCATTAACCCCAATCAGCTCTAAAGAGCTCAGCTGGAATACAGTGTAAATAACAATTCCTTGTGCTAGGTTGTAATGACGTCTATTGCAGCCAGGTAATATTACCTATGAATGGTCTTCCTGTTAAATGTTCATGTCCTTAGACTACTAATATCAATACTGCCCTTTTCTGTGACCTTGGACCCCAAATGGCTCTAAAGAGCTCAGCTGGAATACAGTGTAACTAGTACTTCCTGTGGGCTAGGTTGTAATGATGTCTATTGCAATGAGGTAATGATACCTATAAATGATCTTCTTGTTAAATGTTGAAGTCCTGGGCCTACTAATATCAATACTTCCGTTTTTTGAAACCATTCACCCCAATCGGCTCTAAAGAGCTCAGCTGGAATACAGTGTCACTGATAATTCCTGTGGGCTAGGTTGTAATGACATCTATTGCAGTCAGGTAATGATACCTATGAATGGTCTTCCTGTTAAATGTTGATGTCCTTAGGCTACTAATATCAATTCTGCCATTTTCTGTGACCGTGGACCCCAGTTGGCTCTAAAGAGCTCACCTGGAATACAGTGTAACTAACAATTCGTGTGGGTGGGTTGTAATGATGTCTATTGTAATGAGGTAATGATACCTATAAATGATATTCTTGTTAAATGTTGAAGTCCTGGGGCTACTAATATCAATACTACCGATTTTTTAGACCATTAACCCCAATCAGCTCTAAAGAGCTCAGCTGGAATACAGTGTCACTGATAATTCCTGTGAGCTAGGTTGTAATGACATCTATTGCAATCAGGTAATGATACCTATGAATGGTCTTCCTGTTAAATGTTGATGTCCTTAGGCTACTAATATCAATTCTGCCATTTTCTGTGACCGTGGACCCCAATTGGCTCTAAAGAGCTCACCTGGAATACAGTGTAACTAATAATTCGTGTGGGTGGGTTGTAATGCTGTCTATTGTAATGAGGTAATGATACCTATAAATGATATTCTTGTTAAATGTTGAAGTCCTGGGGCGACTAATATCAATACTACCGATTTTTGAGACCATTAACCCCAATCAGCTTTAAAGAGCTCAGCTGGAATACAGTGTCACTGATAATTCCTGTGGGCTAGGTTGTAATGACATCTATTGCAATCAGGTAATGATACCTATGAATGGTCTTCCTGTTAAATGTTGATGTCCTTAGGCTACTAATATCAATTCTGCCATTTTATGTGACAGTGGACCCCAAGTGGCTCTAAAGAGCTCACCTGGAATACAGTGTAACTAATAATTCGTGTGGGTGGGTGGTAATGATATCTATTGTAATGAGGTAATGATACCTATAAATTATATTCTTGTTAAATGTTGAAGTCCTGGGGCTACTAATATCAATACTACCGATTTTTGAGACCATTAACCCCAATCAGCTCTAAAGAGCTCAGCTGGAATACAGTGTCACTGATAATTCCTGTGGGCTAGGTTGTAATGACATCTATTGCAATCAGGTAATGGTACCTATGAATGGTCTTCCTGTTAAATGTTGATGTCCTTAGGCTACTAATATCAATTCTGCCATTTTCTGTGACCGTGGACCCCAATTGGCTCTAAAGAGCTCACCTGAAATACAGTGTAACTAATAATTCGTGTGGGTGGGTTGTAATGATGTCTATTGTAATGAGGTAATGATACCTATAAATGATCTTCTTGTTAAATGTTGAAGTCCTGGGCCTACTAATATCAATACTTTTGTTTTTTGAAACCATTAACCCCAATCGGCTCTAAAGAGCTCAGCTGGAATACAGTGTCACTGATAATTCCTGTGGGCTAGGTTGTAATGACATCTATTGCAATCAGGTAATGATACCTATGAATGGTCTTCCTGTTAAATGTTGATGTCCTTAGGCTACTAATATCAATTCTGCCATTTTCAGTGACCGTGGACCCCAATTGGCTCTAAAGAGCTCACCTGGAATACAGTGTAACTAATAATTCATGTGGGTGGGTTGTAATGATGTCTATTGTAATGAGGTAATGATACCTATAAATGATATTCTTGTTAAATGTTGAAGTCCTGGGGCTACTAATATCAATACTACCGATTTTTGAGACCATCAACCCCAATCAGCTCTAAAGAGCTCAGCTGGAATACAGTGTCACTGATAATTCCTGTGGGCTAGGTTGTAATGACATCTATTGCAATCAGGTAATGGTACCTATGAATGGTCTTCCTGTTAAATGTTGATGTCCTTAGGCTACTAATATCAATTCTGCCATTTTCTGTGACCGTGGACCCCAATTGGCTCTAAAGAGATCACCTGGAATACAGTGTAATTAATAATTCGTGTGGGTGGGTTGTAATAATGTCTATTGTAATGAGGTAATGATACCTATAAATGATCTTCTTGTTAAATGTTGAAGTCCTGGGCCTACTAATATCAATACTTCTGTTTTTTGAAACCATTAACCCCAATCGGCTCTAAAGAGCTCAGCTGGAATACAGTGTCACTGATAATTCCTGTGGGCTAGGTTGTAATGACATCTATTGCAATCAGGTAATGATACCTATGAATGGTCTTCCTGTTAAATGTTGATGTCCTTAGGCTACTAATATCAATTCTGCCATTTTATGTGACCGTGGACCCCAAGTGGCTCTAAAGAGCTCACCTGGAATACAGTGTAACTAATAATTCGCGTGGGTGGGTGGTAATGATGTCTATTGTAATGAGGTAATGATACCTATAAATGATATTCTTGTTAAATGTTGAAGTCCCGGGGCTACTAATATCAGTACTACCGATTTTTGAGACCATTAACCCCAATCAGCTCTAAAGAGCTCACCTGGATTACAGTGTCACTGACAATTCCTGTGGGCTAGGTTGTAATGACATCTATTGCAATCAGGTAATGGTACCTATGAATGGTCTTCCTGTTAAATGTTGATGTCCTTAGGCTACTAATATCAATTCTGCCATTTTCTGTGACCGTGGACCCCAATTGGCTCTAAAGAGCTCACCTGGAATACAGTGTAACTAATAATTCGTGTGGGTTGGTTGTAATGATGTCTATTGTAATGAGGTAATGATACCTATAAATGATCTTCTTGTTAAATGTTGAAGTCCTGGGCCTACTAATATCAATACTGCCGTTTTTTGAAACCATTAACCCCAATCAGCTCTAAAGAGCTCAGCTGGAATACAGTGTCACTGATAATTCCTGTATGCTAGGTTATAATGACATCTATTGCAATCAGGTAATGGTACCTATGAATGGTCTTCCTGTTAAATGTTGATGTCCTTAGGCTACTAATATCAATTCTGCCATTTTCTGTGACCGTGGACCCCAATTGGCTCTAAAGAGCTCACCTGGAATACAGTGTAACTAATAATTCCTGTGGGTGGGTTGTAATGATGTCTATTGTAATGAGGTAATGATACCTATAAATGATATTCTTGTTAAATGTTGAAGTCCCGGGGCTACTAATATCAATACTACCGATTTTTGAGACCATTAACCCCAATCAGCTCTAAAGAGCTCACCTGGAATACAGTGTCACTGATAATTCCTGTGGGCTAGGTTGTAATGACATCTATTGGAATCAGGTAATGGTACCTATGAATGGTCTTCCTGTTAAATGTTGATGTCCTTAGGCTACTAATATCAATTCTGCCATTTTCTGTGACCGTGGACCCCAATTGGCTCTAAAGAGCTTACCTGGAATACAGTGTAACTAATAATTCCTGTGGGCTGGGTTGTAATGACGTCTATTGTAATGAGGCAATGATACCCATAAATGATATTCTTGTTAAATGTTGAAGTCCTGGGCCTACTAATATCAATACTGCCGTTTTTTGCAACCATTAACCCCAATCAGCTCTAAAGAGCTCAGCTGGAATACAGTGTCACTGATAATTCCTGTGGGCTAGGTTGTAATGACATCTATTGCAATCAGGTAATGATACCTATGAATGGTCTTCCTGTTAAATGTTGATGTCCTTAGGCTACTAATATCAATTCTGCCATTTTCAGTGACCGTGGACCCCAATTGGCTCTAAAGAGCTCACCTGGAATACAGTGTAACTAATAATTCATGTGGGTGGGTTGTAATGATGTCTATTGTAATGAGGTAATGATACCTATAAATGATATTCTTGTTAAATGTTGAAGTCCTGGGGCTACTAATATCAATACTACCGATTTTTGAGACCATTAACCCCAATCAGCTCTAAAGAGCTCAGCTGGAATACAGTGTCACTGATAATTCCTGTGGGCTAGGTTGTAATGACATCTATTGCAATCAGGTAATGGTACCTATGAATGGTCTTCCTGTTAAATGTTGATGTCCTTAGGCTACTAATATCAATTCTGCCATTTTCTGTGACCGTGGACCCCAATTGGCTCTAAAGAGCTCACCTGGAATACAGTGTAATTAATAATTCGTGTGGGTGGGTTGTAATAATGTCTATTGTAATGAGGTAATGATACCTATAAATGATCTTCTTGTTAAATGTTGAAGTCCTGGGCCTACTAATATCAATACTTCTGTTTTTTGAAACCATTAACCCCAATCGGCTCTAAAGAGCTCAGCTGGAATACAGTGTCACTGATAATTCCTGTGGGCTAGGTTGTAATGACATCTATTGCAATCAGGTAATGATACCTATGAATGGTCTTCCTGTTAAATGTTGATGTCCTTAGGCTACTAATATCAATTCTGCCATTTTATGTGACCGTGGACCCCAAGTGGCTCTAAAGAGCTCACCTGGAATACAGTGTAAATAATAATTCGTGTGGGTGGGTGGTAATGATATCTATTGTAATGAGGTAATGATACCTATAAATTATATTCTTGTTAAATGTTGAAGTCCTGGGGCTACTAATATCAATACTACCGATTTTTGAGACCATTAACCCCAATCAGCTCTAAAGAGCTCAGCTGGAATACAGTGTCACTGATAATTCCTGTGGGCTAGGTTGTAATGACATCTATTGCAATCAGGTAATGGTACCTATGAATGGTCTTCCTGTTAAATGTTGATGTCCTTAGGCTACTAATATCAATTCTGCCATTTTCTGTGACTGTGGACCCCAATTGGCTCTAAAGAGCTCACCTGGAATACAGTGTAACTAATAATTCCTGTGGGTGGGTTGTAATGATGTCTATTGTAATGAGGTAATGATACCTATAAATGATCTTCTTGTTAAATGTTGAAGTCCTGGGCCTACTAGTATCAATACTGCCGTTTTTTGAAACCATTAACCCCAATCAGCTCTAAAGAGCTCAGCTGGAATACAGTGTCACTGATAATTCCTGTGGGCTAGGTGGTAATGACATCTGTTGCAATCAGGTAATGATACCTATGAATGGTCTTCCTGTTAAATGTTGATGTCCTTGGGCTACTAATATCAATTCTGCCATTTTATGTGACCGTGGACCCTAAGTGGCTCTAAAGAGCTCACCTGGAATACAGTGTAACTAATAATTCGCGTGGGTGGGTGGTAATGATGTCTATTGTAATGAGGTAATGATACCTATAAATGATATTCTTGTTATATGTTGAAGTCCCGGGGCTACTAATATCAATACTACCGATTTTTGAGACCATTAACCCCAATCAGCTCTAAAGAGCTCACCTGGATTACAGTGTCACTGACAATTCCTGTGGGCTA
Source organism: Pictodentalium vernedei (assembly GCA_031216915.1). NCBI lineage: Eukaryota > Metazoa > Mollusca > Scaphopoda > Dentaliida > Dentaliidae > Pictodentalium > Pictodentalium vernedei. The sequence goes on from CM062295.1 coordinate 746,657,236, forward strand.
GGTTGTAATGACATCTATTGGAATCAGGTAATGGTACCTATGAATGGTCTTCCTGTTAAATGTTGATGTCCTTAGGCTACTAATATCAATTCTGCCATTTTCTGTGACCGTGGACCCCAATTGGCTCTAAAGAGCTCACCTGGAATACAGTGTAACTAATAATTCGTGTGGGTGGGTTGTAATGATGTCTATTGTAATGAGGTAATGATACCTATAAATGATCTTCTTGTTAAATGTTGAAGTCCTGGGCCTACTAATATCAATACTTCTGTTTTTTGAAACCATTCACCCCAATCGGCTCTAAAGAGCTCAGCTGGAATACAGTGTCACTGATAATTCCTGTGGGCTAGGTTGTAATGACATCTATTGCAATCAGGTAATGATACCTATGAATGGTCTTCCTGTTAAATGTTGATGTCCTTAGGCTACTAATATCAATTCTGCCATTTTCTGTGACCGTGGACCCCAATTGGCTCTAAAGAGCTCACCTGGAATACAGTGTAACTAATAATTCGTGTGGGTGGGTTGTAATGATGTCTATTGTAATGAGGTAATGATACCTATAAATGATATTCTTGTTAAATGTTGAAGTCCTGGGCCTACTAATATCAATACTTCTGTTTTTTGAAACCATTCACCCCAATCGTCTCTAAAGAGCTCAGCTGGAATACAGTGTCACTGATAATTCCTGTGGGCTAGGTTGTAATGACATCTATTGCAATCAGGTAATGATACCTATGAATGGTCTTCCTGTTAAATGTTGATGTCCTTAGGCTACTAATATCAATTCTGCCATTTTCAGTGACCGTGGACCCCAATTGGCTCTAAAGAGCTCACCTGGAATACAGTGTAACTAATAATTTGTGTGGGTGGGTTGTAATGATGTCTATTGTAATGAGGTAATGATACCTATAAATGATCTTCTTGTTAAATGTTGAAGTCCTGGGCCTACTAATATCAATACTGCCGTTTTTTGAAACCATTAACCCCAATCAGCTCTAAAGAGCTCAGCTGGAATACAGTGTCACTGATAATTCCTGTGGGCTAGGTTGTAATAACATCTATTGCAATCAGGTAATGGTACCTATGAATGGTCTTCCTGTTAAATGTTGATGTCCTTAGGCTACTAATATCAATTCTGCCATTTTCTGTGACCGTGGACCCCAATTGGCTCTAAAGAGCTCACCTGGAATACAGTGTAACTAATAATTCGTGTGGGTGGGTTGTAATGATGTCTATTGTAATGAGGTAATGATACCTATAAATGATCTTCTTGTTATATGTTGAAGTCCTGGGCCTACTAATATCAATACTGCTGTTTTTTAAAACCATTAACCCCAATCGGCTCTAAAGAGCTCAGGTGGAATACAGTGTCACTGATAATTCCTGTGGGCTAGGTTGTAATGACATCTATTGCAATCAGGTAATGATACCTATGAATGGTCTTCCTGTTAAATGTTGATGTCCTTAGGCTACTAATATCAATTCTGCCATTTTATGTGACCTTGGACCCCAATTGGCTCTAAAGAGCTCACCTGGAATACAGTGTAACTAATAATTCCTGTGGGCTGGGTTGTAATGACGTCTATTGTAATGAGGCAATGATACCTATAAATGATATTCTTGTTAAATGTTGAAGTCCTGGGCCTACTAATATCAATACTGCCATTTTTTTAAACCATTAACCCCAATCAGCTCTAAAGAGCTCAGCTGGAATACAGTGTCACTGATAATTACTGTGGGCTAGGTTGTAATGACATCTATTGCAATGAGGTAATGATACCTATGAATGGTCTTCCTGTTAAATGTTGATGTCCTTAGGCTACTAATATCAATTCTGCCATTTTCTGTGGCCGTGGACCCCAGTTGGCTCTAAAGAGCTCACCTGGAATACAGTGTAACTAATAATTCGTGTGGGTTGGTTGTAATGATGTCTATTGTAATGAGGTAATGATACCTATAAATGATCTTCTTGTTAAATGTTGAAGTCCTGGGCCTACTAATATCAATACTGCCGTTTTTTGAAACCATTAACCCCAATCAGCTCTAAAGAGCTCAGCTGGAATACAGTGTCACTGATAATTCCTGTGGGCTAGGTTATAATGACATCTATTGCAATCAGGTAATGGTACCTATGAATGGTCTTCCTGTTAAATGTTGATGTCCTTAGGCTACTAATATCAATTCTGCCATTTTCTGTGACCGTGGACCCCAATTGGCTCTAAAGAGCTCACCTGGAATACAGTGTAACTAATAATTCCTGTGGGTGGGTTGTAATGATGTCTATTGTAATGAGGTAATGATACCTATAAATGATCTTCTTGTTAAATGTTGAAGTCCTGGGCCTACTAGTATCAATACTGCCGTTTTTTGAAACCATTAACCCCAATCGGCTCTAAAGAGCTCAGCTGGAATACAGTGTCACTGATAATTCCTGTGGGCTAGGTTGTAATGACATCTATTGCAATCAGGTAATGATACCTATGAATGGTCTTCCTGTTAAATGTTGATGTCCTTAGGCTACTAATATCAATTCTGCCATTTTATGTGACCGTGGACCCCAAGTGGCTCTAAAGAGCTCACCTGGAATACAGTGTAACTAATAATTCCCGTGGGTGGGTGGTAATGATGTCTATTGTAATGAGGTAATGATACCTATAAATGATATTCTTGTTAAATGTTGAAGTCCCGGGGCTACTAATATCAATACTACCGATTTTTGAGACCATTAACCCCAATCAGCTCTAAAGAGCTCACCTGGAATACAGTGTCACTGATAATTCCTGTGGGCTAGGTTGTAATGACATCTATTGGAATCAGGTAATGGTACCTATGAATGGTCTTCCTGTTAAATGTTGATGTCCTTAGGCTACTAATATCAATTCTGCCATTTTCTGTGACCGTGGACCCCAATTGGCTCTAAAGAGCTTACCTGGAATACAGTGTAACTAATAATTCCTGTGGGCTGGGTTGTAATGACGTCTATTGTAATGAGGCAATGATACCTATAAATGATATTCTTGTTAAATGTTGAAGTCCTGGGCCTACTAATATCAATACTGGCGTTTTTTGCAACCATTAACCCCAATCAGCTCTAAAGAGCTCAGCTGGAATACAGTGTCACTGATAATTCCTGTGGGCTAGGTTGTAATGACATCTATTGCAATCAGGTAATTATACCTATGAATGGTCTTCCTCTTAAATGTTCATGTCGTTAGGCTACTAAAATCAATACTGCCCTTTTCTGTGACCGTGGACCCCAATTGGCTCTAAAGAGCTCAGCTGGAATACAGTGTAACTAATAATTTGTGTGGGCTGGGTTGTAATGACAGCTATTGTAATGAGGTAATGATGCCTATAAATAATATTCTTGTTAAATGTTGAAGTCCTGGGTCTACGAATATCAGTACTGCCATTTTTTTAAACCATTAACCCCAATCAGCTCTAAAGAGCTCAGCTGGAATACAGTGTCACTGATAATTACTGTGGGCTAGGTTGTAATGACATCTATTGCAATCAGGTAATGATACCTATGAATGGTCTCCCTGTTAAATATTGATGTCCTTAGGCTACTAATATCAATTCTGCCATTTTCTGTGACTGTGGACCCCAATTGGCTCTAAAGAGCTCACCTGGAATACAGTGTAACTAATAATTTGTGTGGGTGGGTTGTAATGATGTCTATTGTATTGAGGTAATGATACCTATAAATGATATTCTTGTTAAATGTTGAAGACCTGGGGCTACTAATATCAATACTGCCATTTTTTTGAAACCATTAACCCCAATCGGCTCAAAAGTGCTCAGCTGGAATACAGCGTCACTGATAATTCCTGTGGGCTAGGTTGTAATGACATCTATTGCAATCAGGTAATGGTACCTATGAATGGTCCTCCTGTTAAATGTTGATGTCCTTAGGCTACTAATATCAATTCTGCCATTTTCTGTGACCGTGGACCCCAATTGGCTCTAAAGAGCTCACCTGGAATACAGTGTAACTAATAATTCGTGTGGGTGGGTTGTAATGATGTCTATTGTAATGAGGTAATGATACCTATAAATGATCTTCTTGTTAAATGTTGAAGTCCTGGGCCTACTAATATCAATACTTCTGTTTTTTGAAACCATTCACCCCAATCGGCTCTAAAGAGCTCAGCTGGAATACAGTGTCACTGATAATTCCTGTGGGCTAGGTTGTAATGACATCTATTGCAATCAGGTAATGATACCTATGAATGGTCTTCCTGTTAAATGTTGATGTCCTTAGGCTACTAATATCAATTCTGCCATTTTCAGTGACCGTGGACCCCAATTGTCTCTAAAGAGCTCACCTGGAATACAGTGTAACTAATAATTCGTGTGGGTGGGTTGTAATGATGTCTATTGTAATGAGGTAATGATACCTATAAATGATATTCTTGTTAAATGTTGAAGTCCTGGGGCTACTAATATCAATACTACCGATTTTTGAGACCATTAACCCCAATCAGCTCTAAAGAGCTCAGCTGGAATACAGTGTTACTGATAATTCCTGTGGGCTAGGTTGTAATGACATCTATTGCAATTAGGTAATGGTACCTATGAATGGTCTTCCTGTTAAATGTTGATGTCCTTAGGCTACTAATATCAATACTGCCATTTTCTGTGACCGTGGACCCCAATTGGCTCTAAAGAGCTCACCTGGAATACAGTGTAAATAATAATTTGTGTGGGTGGGTTGTAATGATGTCTATTGTAATGAGGTTATGATACCTATAAATGATCTTCTTGTTATATGTTGAAGTCCTGGGCCTACTAATATCAATACTGCTGTTTTTTAAAACCATTAACCCCAATCGGCTCTAAAGAGCTCAGGTGGAATACAGTGTCACTGATAATTCCTGTGGGCTAGGTTGTAATGACATCTATTGCAATCAGGTAATGATACCTATGAATGGTCTTCCTGTTAAATGTTGATGTCCTTAGGCTACTAATATCAATTCTGCCATTTTATGTGACCGTGGACCCCAATTGGCTCTAAAGAGCTCACCTGGAATACAGTGTAACTAATAATTCCTGTGGGCTGGGTTGTAATGACGTCTATTGTAATGAGGCAATGATACCTATAAATGATATTCTTGTTAAATGTTGAAGTCCTGGGCCTACTAATATCAATACTGCCATTTTTTTAAACCATTAACCCCAATCAGCTCTAAAGAGCTCAGCTGGAATACAGTGTCACTGATAATTACTGTGGGCTAGGTTGTAATGACATCTATTGCAATGAGGAAATGATACCTATGAATGGTCTTCCTGTTAAATGTTGATGTCCTTAGGCTACTAATATCAATTCTGCCATTTTCTGTGGCCGTGGACCCCAATTGGCTCTAAAGAGCTCACCTGGAATACAGTGTAACTAATAATTTGTGTGGGTTGGTTGTAATGATGTCTATTGTAATGAGGTAATGATACCTATAAATGATCTTCTTGTTAAATGTTGAAGTCCTGGGCCTACTAATATCAATACTGCCGTTTTTTGAAACCATTAACCCCAATCAATTCTAAAGAGCTCAGCTGGAATACAGTGTCACTGATAATTCCTGTGGGCTAGGTTATAATGACATCTATTGCAATCAGGTAATGGTACCTATGAATGGTCTTCCTGTTAAATGTTGATGTCCTTAGGCTACTAATATCAATTCTGCCATTTTCTGTGACCGTGGACCCCAATTGGCTCTAAAGAGCTCACCTGGAATACAGTGTAATTAATAATTCGTGTGGGTGGGTTGTAATGATGTCTATTGTAATGAGGTAATGATACCTATAAATGATCTTCTTGTTAAATGTTGAAGTCCTGGGCCTACTAATATCAATACTTCTGTTTTTTGAAACCATTAACCCCAATCGGCTCTAAAGAGCTCAGCTGGAATACAGTGTCACTGATAATTCCTGTGGGCTAGGTTGTAATGACATCTATTGCAATCAGGTAATGATACCTATGAATGGTCTTCCTGTTAAATGTTGATGTCCTTAGGCTACTAATATCAATTCTGCCATTTTATGTGACCGTGGACCCCAAGTGGCTCTAAAGAGCTCACCTGGAATACAATGTAACTAATAATTCGTGTGGGTGGGTGGTAATGATATCTATTGTAATGAGGTAATGATACCTATAAATTATATTCTTGTTAAATGTTGAAGTCCTGGGGCTAATAATATCAATACTACCGATTTTTGAGACCATTAACCCCAATCAGCTCTAAAGAGCTTAGCTGGAATACAGTGTCACTGATAATTCCTGTGGGCTAGGTTGTAATGACATCTATTGCAATCAGGTAATGGTACCTATGAATGGTCTTCCTGTTAAATGTTGATGTCCTTAGGCTACTAATATCAATTCTGCCATTTTCTGTGACTGTGGACCCCAATTGGCTCTAAAGAGCTCACCTGGAATACAGTGTAACTAATAATTCCTGTGGGTGGGTTGTAATGATGTCTATTGTAATGAGGTAATGATACCTATAAATGATATTCTTGTTAAATGTTGAAGTCCTGGGGCTACTAATATCAATACTACCGATTTTTGAGACCATTAACCCCAATCAGCTTTAAAGAGCTCAGCTGGAATACAGTGTCACTGATAATTCCTGTGGGCTGGGTTGTAATGACATCTATTGCAATCAGGCAATGGTACCTATCAATGGTCTTCCTGTTAAATGTTGATGTCCTTAGGCTTCTAATATCAATTCTGCCATTTTCTGTGACCGTGGACCCCAATTGGCTCTAAAGAGCTCACCTGCAATACAGTGTAACTAATAATTCGTGTGGGTGGGTTGTAATGATGTCTATTGTAATGAGGTAATGATACCTATAAATGATCTTCTTGTTAAATGTTGAAGTCCTGGGCCTACTAATATCAATACTTTTGTTTTTTGAAACCATTAACCCCAATCGGCTCTAAAGAGCTCAGCTGGAATACAGTGTCACTGATAATTCCTGTGGGCTAGGTTGTAATGACATCTATTGCAATCAGGTAATGATACCTATGAATGGTCTTCCTGTTAAATGTTGATGTCCTTAGGCTACTGATATCAATTCTGCCATTTTCAGTGACCGTGGACCCCAATTGGCTCTAAAGAGCTCACCTGGAATACAGTGTAACTAATAATTCATGTGGGTGGGTTGTAATGATGTCTATTGTAATGAGGTAATGATACCTATAAATGATATTCTTGTTAAATGTTGAAGTCCTGGGGCTACTAATATCAATACTACCGATTTTTGAGACCATCAACCCCAATCAGCTCTAAAGAGCTCAGCTGGAATACAGTGTCACTGATAATTCCTGTGGGCTAGGTTGTAATGACATCTATTGCAATCAGGTAATGGTACCTATGAATGGTCTTCCTGTTAAATGTTGATGTCCTTAGGCTACTAATATCAATTCTGCCATTTTCTGTGACCGTGGACCCCAATTGGCTCTAAAGAGCTCACCTGGAATACAGTGTAATTAATAATTCGTGTGGGTGGGTTGTAATAATGTCTATTGTAATGAGGTAATGATACCTATAAATGATCTTCTTGTTAAATGTTGAAGTCCTGGGCCTACTAATATCAATACTTCTGTTTTTTGAAACCATTAACCCCAATCGGTTCTAAAGAGCTCAGCTGGAATACCATGTCACTGATAATTCCTGTGGGCTAGGTTGTAATGACATCTATTGCAATCAGGTAATGATACCTATGAATGGTCTTCCTGTTAAATGTTGATGTCCTTAGGCCACTAATATCAATTCTGCCATTTTATGTGACCGTGGACCCCAAGTGACTCTAAAGAGCTCACCTGGAATACAGTGTAACTAATAATTCGTGTGGGTGGGTGGTAATGATATCTATTGTAATGAGGTAATGATACCTATAAATTATATTCTTGTTAAATGTTGAAGTCCTGGGGCTACTAATATCAATACTACCGATTTTTGAGACCATTAACCCCAATCAGCTCTAAAGAGCTTAGCTGGAATACAGTGTCACTGATAATTCCTGTGGGCTAGGTTGTAATGACATCTATTGCAATCAGGTAATGGTACCTATGAATGGTCTTCCTGTTAAATGTTGATGTCCTTAGGCTACTAATATCAATTCTGCCATTTTCTGTGACTGTGGACCCCAATTGGCTCTAAAGAGCTCACCTGGAATACAGTGTAACTAATAATTCCTGTGGGTGGGTTGTAATGATGTCTATTGTAATGAGGTAATGATACCTATAAATGATCTTCTTGTTAAATGTTGAAGTCCTGGGCCTACTAGTATCAATACTGCCGTTTTTTGAAACCATTAACCCCAATCAGCTCTAAAGAGCTCAGCTGGAATACAGTGTCACTGATAATTCCTGTGGGCTAGGTTGTAATGACATCTATTGCAATCAGGTAATGATACCTATGAATGGTCTTCCTGTTAAATGTTGATGTCCTTAGGCTACTAATATCAATTCTGCCATTTTCTGTGACCGTGGACCCCAATTGGCTCTAAAGAGCTCACCTGGAATACAGTGTAACTAATAATTTATGTGGGTGGGTTGTAATGATGTCTATTGTAATGAGGTAATGATACCTATAAATGATATTCTTGTTAAATGTTGAAGTCCTGGGCCTACTAATATCAATACTTCTGTTTTTTGAAACCATTCACCCCAATCGGCTCTAAAGAGCTCAGCTGGAATACAGTGTCACTGATAATTCCTGTGGGCTAGGTTGTAATGACATCTATTGCAATCAGGTAATGATACCTATGAATGGTCTTCCTGTTAAATGTTGATGTCCTTAGGCTACTAATATCAATTCTGCCATTTTCAGTGACCGTGGACCCCAATTGGCTCTAAAGAGCTCACCTGGAATACAGTGTAACTAATAATTTGTGTGGGTGGGTTGTAATGATGTCTATTGTAATGAGGTAATGATACCTATAAATGATCTTCTTGTTAAATGTTGAAGTCCTGGGCCTACTAATATCAATACTGCCGTTTTTTGAAACCATTAACCCCAATCAGCTCTAAAGAGCTCAGCTGGAATACAGTGTCACTGATAATTCCTGTGGGCTAGGTTGTAATAACATCTATTGCAATCAGGTAATGGTACCTATGAATGGTCTTCCTGTTAAATGTTGATGTCCTTAGGCTACTAATATCAATTCTGCCATTTTCTGTGACCGTGGACCCCAATTGGCTCTAAAGAGCTCACCTGGAATACAGTGTAACTAATAATTCGTGTGGGTGGGTTGTAATGATGTCTATTGTAATGAGGTAATGATACCTATAAATGATCTTCTTGTTATATGTTGAAGTCCTGGGCCTACTAATATCAATACTGCTGTTTTTTAAAACCATTAACCCCAATCGGCTCTAAAGAGCTCAGGTGGAATACAGTGTCACTGATAATTCCTGTGGGCTAGGTTGTAATGACATCTATTGCAATCAGGTAATGATACCTATGAATGGTCTTCCTGTTAAATGTTGATGTCCTTAGGCTACTAATATCAATTCTGCCATTTTATGTGACCTTGGACCCCAATTGGCTCTAAAGAGCTCACCTGGAATACAGTGTAACTAATAATTCCTGTGGGCTGGGTTGTAATGACGTCTATTGTAATGAGGCAATGATACCTATAAATGATATTCTTGTTAAATGTTGAAGTCCTGGGCCTACTAATATCAATACTGCCATTTTTTTAAACCATTAACCCCAATCAGCTCTAAAGAGCTCAGCTGGAATACAGTGTCACTGATAATTACTATGGGCTAGGTTGTAATGACTTCTATTGCAATGAGGTAATGATACCTATGAATGGTCTTCCTGTTAAATGTTGATGTCCTTAGGCTACTAATATCAATTCTGCCATTTTCTGTGGCCGTGGACCCCAGTTGGCTCTAAAGAGCTCACCTGGAATACAGTGTAACTAATAATTCGTGTGGGTTGGTTGTAATGATGTCTATTGTAATGAGGAAATGATACCTATAAATGATCTTCTTGTTAAATGTTGAAGTCCTGGGCCTACTAATATCAATACTGCCGTTTTTTGAAACCATTAACCCCAATCAGCTCTAAAGAGCTCAGCTGGAATACAGTGTCACTGATAATTCCTGTGGGCTAGGTTATAATGACATCTATTGCAATCAGGTAATGGTACCTATGAATGGTCTTCCTGTTAAATGTTGATGTCCTTAGGCTACTAATATCAATTCTGCCATTTTCTGTGACCGTGGACCCCAATTGGCTCTAAAGAGCTCACCTGGAATACAGTGTAACTAATAATTCGTGTGGGTGGGTTGTAATGATGTCTATTGTAATGAGGTAATGATACCTATAAATGATCTTGTTAAATGTTGAAGTCCTGGGCCTACTAGTATCAATACTGCCGTTTTTTGAAACCATTAACCCCAATCGGCTCTAAAGAGCTCAGCTGGAATACAGTGTCACTGATAATTCCTGTGGGCTAGGTTGTAATGACATCTATTGCAATCAGGTAATGATACCTATGAATGGTCTTCCTGTTAAATGTTGATGTCCTTAGGCTACTAATATCAATTCTGCCATTTTATGTGACCGTGGACCCCAAGTGGCTCTAAAGAGCTCACCTGGAATACAGTGTAACTAATAATTCCCGTGGGTGGGTGGTAATGATGTCTATTGTAATGAGGTAATGATACCTATAAATGATATTCTTGTTAAATGTTGAAGTCCCGGGGCTACTAATATCAATACTACCGATTTTTGAGACCATTAACCCCAATCAGCTCTAAAGAGCTCACCTGGAATACAGTGTCACTGATAATTCCTGTGGGCTAGGTTGTAATGACATCTATTGGAATCAGGTAATGGTACCTATGAATGGTCTTCCTGTTAAATGTTGATGTCCTTAGGCTACTAATATCAATTCTGCCATTTTCTGTGACCGTGGACCCCAATTGGCTCTAAAGAGCTTACCTGGAATACAGTGTAACTAATAATTCCTGTGGGCTGGGTTGTAATGACGTCTATTGTAATGAGGCAATGATACCTATAAATGATATTCTTGTTAAATGTTGAAGTCCTGGGCCTACTAATATCAATACTGGCGTTTTTTGCAACCATTAACCCCAATCAGCTCTAAAGAGCTCAGCTGGAATACAGTGTCACTGATAATTCCTGTGGGCTAGGTTGTAATGACATCTATTGCAATCAGGTAATTATACCTATGAATGGTCTTCCTCTTAAATGTTCATGTCGTTAGGCTACTAAAATCAATACTGCCCTTTTCTGTGACCGTGGACCCCAATTGGCTCTAAAGAGCTCAGCTGGAATACAGTGTAACTAATAATTTGTGTGGGCTGGGTTGTAATGACAGCTATTGTAATGAGGTAATGATACCTATAAATAATATTCTTGTTAAATGTTGAAGTCCTGGGTCTACGAATATCAGTACTGCCATTTTTTTAAACCATTAACCCCAATCAGCTCTAAAGAGCTCAGCTGGAATACAGTGTCACTGATAATTACTGTGGGCTAGGTTGTAATGACATCTATTGCAATCAGGTAATGATACCTATGAATGGTCTCCCTGTTAAATATTGATGTCCTTAGGCTACTAATATCAATTCTGCCATTTTCTGTGGCCGTGGACCCCAATTGGCTCTAAAGAGCTCACCTGGAATACAGTGTAACTAATAATTCGCGTGGGTGGGTGTTAATGATGTCTATTGTAATGAGGTAATGATACCTATAAATGATATTCTTGTTAAATGTTGAAGTCTCGGGGCTTCTAATATCAATACAACCGATTTTTGAGACCATTAACCCCAATCAGCTCTAAAGAGCTCACCTGGATTACAGTGTCACTGACAATTCCTGTGGGCTAGGTTGTAATGACATCTATTGCAATCAGGTAATGGTACCTATGAATGGTCTTCTTGTTAAATGTTGATGTCCTTAGGCTACTAATATCAATTCTGCCATTTTCTGTGGCCGTGGACCCCAATTGGCTCTAAAGAGCTCACCTGGAATACAGTGTAACTAATAATTCATGTGGGTGGATTGTAATGATGTCTATTGTAATGAGGTAATAATACCTATAAATGATCTTCTTGTTAAATGTTGAAGTCCTGGGCCTACTAATATCAATACTGTCATTTTTTGAAACCATTAACCCCAATCAGCTCTAAAGAGCTCAGCTGGAATACAGTGTCACTGATAATTCCTGTGGGCTAGGTTGTAATGACATCTATTGCAATCAGGTAATGGTACCTATGAATGGTCTTCCTGTTAAATGTTGATGTCCTTAGGCTACTAATATCAATTCTGCCATTTTCTGTGACTGTGGACCCCAATTGGCTCTAAAGAGCTCACCTGGAATACAGTGTAACTAATAATTTGTGTGGGTGGGTTGTAATGATGTCTATTGTATTGAGGTAATGATACCTATAAATGATATTCTTGTTAAATGTTGAAGACCTGGGGCTACTAATATCAATACTGCCATTTTTTTGAAACCATTAACCCCAATCGGCTCAAAAGTGCTCAGCTGGAATACAGCGTCACTGATAATTCCTGTGGGCTAGGTTGTAATGACATCTATTGCAATCAGGTAATGGTACCTATGAATGGTCCTCCTGTTAAATGTTGATGTCCTTAGGCTACTAATATCAATTCTGCCATTTTCTGTGACCGTGGACCCCAATTGGCTCTAAAGAGCTCACCTGGAATACAGTGTAACTAATAATTCGTGTGGGTGGGTTGTAATGATGTCTATTGTAATGAGGTAATGATACCTATAAATGATCTTCTTGTTAAATGTTGAAGTCCTGGGCCTACTAATATCAATACTTCTGTTTTTTGAAACCATTCACCCCAATCGGCTCTAAAGAGCTCAGCTGGAATACAGTGTCACTGATAATTCCTGTGGGCTAGGTTGTAATGACATCTATTGCAATCAGGTAATGATACCTATGAATGGTCTTCCTGTTAAATGTTGATGTCCTTAGGCTACTAATATCAATTCTGCCATTTTCAGTGACCGTGGACCCCAATTGTCTCTAAAGAACTCACCTGGAATACAGTGTAACTAATAATTCGTGTGGGTGGGTTGTAATGATGTCTATTGTAATGAGGTAATGATACCTATAAATGATATTCTTGTTAAATGTTGAAGTCCTGGGGCTACTAATATCAATACTACCGATTTTTGAGACCATTAACCCCAATCAGCTCTAAAGAGCTCAGCTGGAATACAGTGTTACTGATAATTCCTGTGGGCTAGGTTGTAATGACATCTATTGCAATTAGGTAATGGTACCTATGAATGGTCTTCCTGTTAAATGTTGATGTCCTTAGACTACTAATATCAATACTGCCATTTTCTGTGACCGTGGACCCCAATTGGCTCTAAAGAGCTCACCTGGAATACAGTGTAAATAATAATTTGTGTGGGTGGGTTGTAATGATGTCTATTGTAATGAGGTTATGATACCTATAAATGATCTTCTTGTTATATGTTGAAGTCCTGGGCCTACTAATATCAATACTGCTGTTTTTTAAAACCATTAACCCCAATCGACTCTAAAGAGCTCAGGTGGAATACAGTGTCACTGATAATTCCTGTGGGCTAGGTTGTAATGACATCTATTGCAATCAGGTAATGATACCTATGAATGGTCTTCCTGTTAAATGTTGATGTCCTTAGGCTACTAATATCAATTCTGCCATTTTATGTGACCTTGGACCCCAATTGGCTCTAAAGAGCTCACCTGGAATACAGTGTAACTAATAATTCCTGTGGGCTGGGTTGTAATGACGTCTATTGTAATGAGGCAATGATACCTATAAATGATATTCTTGTTAAATGTTGAAGTCCTGGGCCTACTAATATCAATACTGCCATTTTTTTAAACCATTAACCCCAATCAGCTCTAAAGAGCTCAGCTGGAATACAGTGTCACTGATAATTACTGTGGGCTAGGTTGTAATGACATCTATTGCAATGAGGAAATGATACCTATGAATGGTCTTCCTGTTAAATGTTGATGTCCTTAGGCTACTAATATCAATTCTGCCATTTTCTGTGGCCGTGGACCCCAATTGGCTCTAAAGAGCTCACCTGGAATACAGTGTAACTAATAATTCGTGTGGGTTGGTTGTAATGATGTCTATTGTAATGAGGTAATGATACCTATAAATGATCTTCTTGTTAAATGTTGAAGTCCTGGGCCTACTAATATCAATACTGCCGTTTTTTGAAACCATTAACCCCAATCAGCTCTAAAGAGCTCAGCTGGAATACAGTGTCACTGATAATTCCTGTGGGCTAGGTTATAATGACATCTATTGCAATCAGGTAATGGTACCTATGAATGGTCTTCCTGTTAAATGTTGATGTCCTTAGGCTACTAATATCAATTCTGCCATTTTCTGTGACCGTGGACCCCAATTGGCTCTAAAGAGCTCACCTGGAATACAGTGTAACTAATAATTCCTGTGGGTGGGTTGTAATGATGTCTATTGTAATGAGGTAATGATACCTATAAATGATCTTCTTGTTAAATGTTGAAGTCCTGGGCCTACTAGTATCAATACTGCCGTTTTTTGAAACCATTAACCCCAATCGGCTCTAAAGAGCTCAGCTGGAATACAGTGTCACTGATAATTCCTGTGGGCTAGGTTGTAATGACATCTATTGCAATCAGGTAATGATACCTATGAATGGTCTTCCTGTTAAATGTTGATGTCCTTAGGCTACTAATATCAATTCTGCCATTTTATGTGTCCGTGGACCCCAAGTGGCTCTAAAGAGCTCACCTGGAATACAGTGTAACTAATAATTCGCGTGGGTGGGTGGTAATGATGTCTATTGTAATGAGGTAATGATACCTATAAATGATATTCTTGTTAAATGTTGAAGTCCCGGGGCTACTAATATGAATACTACCGATTTTTGAGACCATTAACCCCAATCAGCTCTAAAGAGCTCACCTGGAATACAGTGTCACTGATAATTCCTGTGGGCTAGGTTGTAATGACATCTATTGGAATCAGGTAATGGTACCTATGAATGGTCTTCCTGTTAAATGTTGATGTCCTTAGGCTACTAATATCAATTCTGCCATTTTCTGTGACCGTGGACCCCAATTGGCTCTAAAGAGCTTACCTGGAATACAGTGTAACTAATAATTCCTGTGGGCTGGGTTGTAATGACGTCTATTGTAATGAGGCAATGATACCTATAAATGATATTCTTGTTAAATGTTGAAGTCCTGGGCCTACTAATATCAATACTGCCGTTTTTTGCAACCATTAACCCCAATCAGCTCTAAAGAGCTCAGCTGGAATACAGTGTCACTGATAATTCCTGTGGGCTAGGTTGTAATGACATCTATTGCAATCAGGTAATTATACCTATGAATGGTCTTCCTCTTAAATGTTCATGTCGTTAGGCTACTAAAATCAATACTGCCCTTTTCTGTGACCGTGGACCCCAATTGGCTCTAAAGAGCTCAGCTGGAATACAGTGTAACTAATAATTTGTGTGGGCTGGGTTGTAATGACAGCTATTGTAATGAGGTAATGATACCTATAAATAATATTCTTGTTAAATGTTGAAGTCCTGGGTCTACTAATATCAATACTGCCATTTTTTTAAACCATTAACCCCAATCAGCTCTAAAGAGCTCAGCTGGAATACAGTGTCACTGATAATTACTGTGGGCTAGGTTGTAATGACATCTATTGCAATCAGGTAATGATACCTATGAATGGTCTTCCTGTTAAATGTTGATGTCCTTAGGTTACTAATATCAATTCTGCCATTTTCTGTGGCCGTGGACCCCAATTGGCTCTAAAGAGCTCACCTGGAATACAGTGTAACTAATAATTCGCGTGGGTGGGTGGTAATGATGTCTATTGTAATGAGGTAATGATACCTATAAATGATATTCTTGTTAAATGTTGAAGTCCCGGGGCTACTAATATCAATACTACCGATTTTTGAGACCATTAACCCCAATCAGCTCTAAAGAGCTCACCTGGATTACAGTGTCACTGACAATTCCTGTGGGCTAGGTTGTAATGACATCTATTGCAATCAGGTAATGGTACCTATGAATGGTCTTCCTGTTAAATGTTGATGTCCTTAGGCTACTAATATCAATTCTGCCATTTTCTGTGACCGTGGACCCCAATTGGCTCTAAAGAGCTCACCTGGAATACAGTGTAACTAATAATTCGTGTGGGTGGGTTGTAATGATGTCTATTGTAATGAGGTAATGATACCTATAAATGATCTTCTTGTTAAATGTTGAAGTCCTGGGCCTACTAATATCAATACTGCCGTTTTTTGAAACCATTAACCACTATCAGCTCTAAAGAGCTCAGCTGGAATACAGTGTCACTGATAATTCCTGTGGGCTAGGTTGTAATGACATCTATTGCCATCAGGTAATGATACCTATGAATGGTCTTCCTGTTAAATGTTCATGTCCTTAGACTACTAATATCAATTCTGCCCTTTTCTGTGACCTTGGACCCCAATTGGCTCTAAAGAGCTCACCTGGAATACAGTGTAACTAATAATTTGTGTGGGTGGGTTGTAATGATGTCTATTGTATTGAGGTAATGATACCTATAAATGATATTCTTGTTAAATGTTGAAGTCCTGGGGCTACTAATATCAATACTGCCATTTTTTGAAACCATTAACCCCAATCGGCTCTAAAGTGCTCAGCTGGAATACAGCGTCACTGATAATTCCTGTGGGCTAGGTTGTAATGACATCTATTGCAATCAGGTAATGGTACCTATGAATGGTCCTCCCGTTAAATGTTGATGTCCTTAGGCTACTCATATCAGTTCTGCCATTTTCTGTGACCGTGGACCCCAATTGGCTCTAAAGAGCTCAGCTGGAATACAGTATAACTAATAATTCATGTGGGCTGTGTTGTAATGACGTCTATTGTAATGGGGTAATGATACCTATAAATGATAACCTTGTTAAATGTCGAAGTCCTGGACTTAATAATATCAATACTGCCATTTTTTGAGACCATTAACCCCAATCAGCTCTAAAGAGCACAGCTGGACTACGGAGTCACTGATAATTCCTGTAGGCTGGAATACAGTGTAACTAACAATTCATATGTGCTATATTCTAATGGTATATATTGCTACTAAGGATACCTATGAATGGTCTACCTGTTAAATGTTCATTCCTTGTGCTACTAATACCAGTACTACCTCTTTTTGTGACTTTGGACCCCAATTTTTTAGAACAGTAACTCCAATTGGCTCTAAAGAGCTCAGCTGGAATACAGCGTAACTAATAATACATGTGGGGTGGGTTGTAATAACGTCGGTTGTAATGAGGTAATGATACCTATAAATGATCTTATTAAATGTTGAAGTTCTGGGCCTACTAATATCAATACTGCCGTTTTTTGTGATCATTAGCCCCAATCAGCTCTAAGAGCTCTGCTGGACTATGAACTCACTGATAATTGCTGTGGACTAGGTTGTAATGAACTCTATTGCAATCTGGTAATGATTCCTGTAAATGGTCTTCCTGTTAAATGTCTATCGTATTGAGGTAATGATACCTATAAATGATCTTGTTAAATCTTGAATTACTGTGGCTACTAGTATCAATACTGCTGTTTTCTGACAGCATTAACCCCAATCATCTCTAAAGAGCTCAGCTGGAGTACAGTGTAACTAACAATTTGTGTGTGCTCGCTTGTAATGATGTCTATTGCAATCAGGTAGTGAGACCTATAAATGACTTTCTACTTAAACCTATAAATGACCTTCTACTTAAATATTGATGTCCTTGGGCTACTGATATAAATACAGGCTTTTAATGCAACCATTAGCTCCTTCCGACTTTAAATAGCTCAGCTTGCATACAGTTTAACTAACGATTCATGTGGCCTGGGTTGTAATCAGGTAATGATACCTATAAATGATCTTCTTGTTAAATATTAAGTCATGGGGCTAATAATATCAAGAGAGGCAAGATTTTTTGCCCTGCCTGAAATTTCTATTTTCTGAACTGATGAGCTGATTTGAACCAGATTTAGTTTATGGTATTATTGAGTTATAAGTACTTGATTCATGCAAAAAAAGATTATTTCCTGTGTCCCTGTGTGACCCCCAGGAGCTAAAAATTGAAACATTTTCAAGCACCTGTATTTCTGAAACTGCACAGAACAGATTACTGTTATTTTGTATGAAGCATCCTTAGGACCAGTAGAATGGAATGGTAAATAAAATTGTCATTGGTAATGTCCTTCTATTCTGTAGGGGCATCAAAAAGTGCAGAGTCATATTTGCAAATCCTTTGAAAAAAATTTTCCCCAGAACTACTGATTAGAATCTTTTGATATTTAGTATACAGCATACATAGGGGTCAGACATGTTGAAATTAAGCCTCCAGGTTCATGTATTGGCTCAATACAGGAGCCTGAATTTAACTTAATGCAATATGGGGAATAATCTTCAAAAATCTTCTTCTTCAGATTCACCAGGCAGAATATTTTGATATATGGTATACAGAATCTTTACAGGGGTCAGTATCAACTTTGTTCTAATCAAGTCCATCAGTTAATAATCGGCTCTCTGTGGGACCCTGAATTTTATCTTAATGCAGTATGGGGTATGGGGAATAATCTTTAAAAATCATCTTTTTCAAATCCACTCAGTCCAATTCAAGTTTGTTCAGAGCAAGACCCTCAGTTAAAATTTGGGCTCCCTATGGGGAAATAATATTTAAAAATCTTCTTCAGATCCACCAGTCAGAATCTTTTGAAATTTGGTATACAGCATCCTTGGGGAGGTCAGATCTAAGTTTGTTCAAATCAAGTCTTTGGGTTAATATTTGGGCTCCTTATTATACCCCCACTTTCGAAGAAAATGGGGGTATACTGGATTACATGCATCCGTGCATCCGTCTGTCCGTCCGTCCGTCCGTCTGAAAATATTCATAACTTAAGTAAATTATCATTTTTTATAATATTTGTTGGTCATATGTATGCCCACACTAGTTATTTTTTTTTATGATTTTTTTTTTTTATTACTTGTTCACTTAGAAATTGTGTCCGTCCGAGCCAAATTTTGTCTGTTCAGCCTGTATCTCGGGTATCGAATGTTCTATTGCAATGAAATTTGCCATGAACACTGCTTATGGTATAGGCTTTAAAAAAAGGATTCAACAATATTTCTCACATTCTCCTTTTTAGAGTTATCCCCCTTTTTTGACTTAGAAATTGTAGGAAATAGACATTATTTGTCTGTTCAGCCTGTATCTCAGGTATGGGTTATCGGATTTTGGTGAAATATGGCATGCAGTTTGCCTATGACAAAGGCTTCTGCCTCATTGTATAAAACTTCCAAACACCAAACAATTTACCATACCTTTTGACTTAGAAATTGTTGGAAATTGTTGAAAACTTTCAAAGAAAATGGGAGGGGGGTGGGGTGGGCATACTGGATTGGGGTTATCAGATTTCAGTGAAATATGGCATGCAGTTTGCCTATGACAAAGGCTTCTGCCTCATTGCATAAAACTTCCAAACACCAAACAAAACAATTTATCATACCTTTTGACTTAGAAATTTTTGAAAACTTTCGAAGAAAATGGGAGGGGGGGGGGGGGTATACTGGATTGTGTCCGTCCATCTGTGCATCCGTCTGTCAATCCGTACGAGAATATTCATAAATGATATTTGTTGTTCATAGGTATGCCCACACTAAGCGGTACACCACGTGGGGGTATGCACCGGACGAAAGTCCAGCTCTTATTAGAGCCTGGATTTTAACTTACTCCAAAATTAGGAATAATCTTTAAAACTCTTCTATCTTCTCCAGAACCAGTAGTTAAAATCTTTTGATATATGGGATACAGAATCTTCATTGAAGTCAGATTCAAGTTTCTTCAAATCAAGTCCATCGGTTGATACTTTGGCTGCCTAGGAAAGCGGAATTTTAACATAGTGCAATATGGGGGATTAATCTTTAAAAATCTTCGTCTTCTGATTGACTGGTCAGAATCTTTTGATATATGGTATACAGCATCCTTACGGGGGTCAGATTCAAGTTTGTTCAAATCAAGTCTTTTGATTAATATTTGTGCTCCGTTTTAGAACCCAAATTTTTACTTGTAGCAATATGAGGAATATTCTTTAAAAAAAATTTTTTATGAAACCCCCAGATAGACCCTTTTGATACATGGTATACACTGCCCTTAGGATAATCAGATTCAAGTTTGTTAAAATCAAGTCCCTGGTTTAATATTTCAGCTCCCTATTGGAGAATTTTGACTTAATCCAATATGTGGAATAATCTTCAAACATCTGCTTACGTAGATCCAATCAGAATCTTTTGATATTTGGCATACAACATCCAGGGTTCAGATTCAATTCAATTCATTTGTTCAGGCCCTGGGTTGATATTTGGGTTTCAAGGAGGGGGGGGGGGGGGGGCATTTTAACATGTGCCAAATTGGTAATATTATCAAAATCTTCTCCCAAACCACCAATCACAATTTTTTTATATTTGGTGCACAACATCCTGTGTGGGGAGGGGGGGGGGGGGGGGGGTGAGTTCCCTGTGGGAGTCCTTTTTTTAACTTAGTGCAAAAGAGGAATATTCTTTGAAATCTTCCTGAGAAACAACATTCAGAATGTTTTGCAACTTAGTATAAAATACCTCAGCCATGCTCAGATTCATGTTTGTTCAGATGAAGTCCCTGGATTCTTATTTGGGGTCCCTATGGGGACCCAAATTTTAACTTAGTGTATTATAACAAATAATCTTTAAAAAAAATCTCCTTCTTCAGATCCACCATCCAGAATCTATTGATATTTGGTTTACAGCATCCTGGGGCTACAGGGGTAGAGGGAAGTTTGTTCAAGCAAAGTCCCTAGGTTGATATTTGGACTCCTTACTTTTGTATTACTGGAAACCAGGGCATTATTCCTGTGGTAGGATCCCAATACTAGAAAAAAATAAATCTGACATGGACAGCAGATATAAATAATTAAATAACTTCATTCCTCTGTAGTGTTAACTAGCCATAGATGCTAATTAAATCCTCCTTCAAAGAATTCTGGTCAGGTGAGTGCCTCAGGCCCCAAGGGCCCTCTTGTTTTTTTTTAACATTTACAGTCTCTCCAGGGATTCAGCTCTGGAGGACAACTAAATTGGCGCATTTTTTTTTTACCAGAGATGTAAATGAAGTTACACAGGTTTTGTCCATGTGGTAGGTATAAAATGAAAAAAATAATTTATAGAAAAATTTTATTTTTATTAACCACCTTTGTCAGTGTGAGGCCTTCTTCACTTCTATTGGATTCACTTGTCTTTATTTAAGATCTACTTGTTTGCATAACTACTACAATTTTCTGAAAGTCAAAGAGACTGTTCACACATGATCAGTAACCAATCCAATGGACTTGTACATACTGCAGCTACTTCCAATTATTTTTAATTTTTTAAAAAATTTTTATTAGGGTGTAATGGCACTATTGACCGCTAGGTCACCTTGTGTCAGACAATTTTACGTGTGGAGGAAACCAGGGAGAACCACCAAGCCATGGCAAGGAACTGTCAGATTCCCCAATGTACTGACTCCACAAAAGCAGGGTTACCATTGGTCAAAGACATGTGTGCCATCGATGCACAATAAGCCTTATTGCACAGAGCCACTGTGCCCCCACATCAATCAGGATTAAGTGCCTTGCTGAAGGACACAATGTAGTTAACCCTAGTAGGGATAGAACCCTTGATGTACCAGTTTGAAGTTCAGTATGGTATTCATGCAGCCACCACACTCCCTATCCTCAATTTTAAATATTGGTTGGGGAGGGGGGGGGGGGAGGGGTTCATGACACTTTTGAATTTTTTATAAGAAAAAGTCTTCAGAAAGTAATCCATTGAATTTTCAGTTCATTGTAGTAAAACTTTACACAAATGTTCATTTTTCTGTTTTCAGAGGCAAACTAAGGTCACTATTAATTGGGTATATTTCTTTCTGAGTTTTCACATTTAAAACTTTCAATTAAAACAGAATATATGTGCACAGATTTTCCTCATAAAATCTTTTTCTCATCGCATTGAAACTTGACACAAATCATTAGCCACTATGCATGTACCTACATTACTGCTGGAGATAGGTTATATTATCCCCAAATTATTTCATCTGTCTGTTCTTTCTGATATATCTTGCTGTTGGCATCTTTTCTATGAAAACTATCAGAGAGGGCAGATCTTTATTATAGCAGGCCACTTTTGTTTTGTATGTGTACCTCATGGAGCCATCACTGTGGTAGGTGGGAATGCCTTCAGCAATAGCTCTCATTTATTAACATTTGCAAACTGATTGGATTATCGTAATTTGCCCACACAAATTGTCCCAGAAATTTTGTGAAATGTAGTTTTATATAGGTTGGATTTCTTGAGACTTGTTTGTTTTGAAGATTGGTCGTGTTCATTCAGATCTAAATAATTTGAAGTAACATAAAAATCAAAAAGTATAAGGTTGATATTTTTGAATGTGGTATTGCTTCTGATCAGCCATTCAAACAATAATTATTGTTCAGTTGTGACACTGGGGAGTTTGTACACTATGAATTATTACCATAATTTTCAATCACTGAAATGTTCTTAATATTTAAAACATGTATCAACAATCTGGAATTTTAGTTTTTAAATTTAATTTCAGATTCAAACTTTACAGTAGAAGTATCTGTGGAAAGATCATAGGAAGAGATCATAAAGAATCACAATGGCAGTTGCCCTCTTGGTTGTCATACTTCAAAGAGGAGGGTAGTTATGAAACAACTCTTGTATTTCAAGTCATCTGTTGTTGAAAGTAAGTCAAAATTTTATATATTCTTTTTATTTTTTAAATATTCCTCCCTACTTTAGCTTTTAATGAATTATTTGATAGTATTTATTTATTTATTTATTGATGTTTAAGGTCACATACTTATGCACAATGGCTAATCGTGACCGTGACAAAAAACGTGACAGTTTTACGGGTGGAGGAAGCCGGAGTACGCGGAGAGAACCACCGAGCAACGACGAGCAGCTGTCAGCTCTCCAACATCGTAACTCTGAACTCTGCACCGCAGCGCAGGCAGGGTTAGAGTGGTTGAAGACATGCGCACCATCGACGTGCAGTATGCCTCAGTACACAGCATCATCGTGCCCCCCATGTAGGCAATCGGGGTGAAGTGTCTTGCCCAAGGACGCAACGCGGTTGCCGCAGGTGGGATTCGAACCGAGGACCTCTCGGCTTGCAGCCTGCACCTCTACCAACTGAGCCACCGTGCCCCCAATTATTTGATAGTCTTGGTATTCATCAGACCACTGTCATCTCCATCACAAAAATTGTTTGGAATAAAATTTGATGGGGTGGTGGTATGTACAGCACAGGGTTGTAGTGGTGAGAGGTAGTGTTTTGCTTTCTTATATTTTGCAGGAATGCTATGGAAATGAGGTGCCTGGAGATAATGCGTGCTTCTGCATCTTGATGCTGTCTTTCCCTTTAATATTTAAGGCCTTGGTTTTGTGGGAAACAATCAAAATAACTAAAACCCAGTTGTTCTACCTTTAATTCTCAAATGGACAGGAGTCAGGAAGAGAATTGGAAGTGGTTAGAAACCAAGGGTGGTTTTTAAAAGTTTTGAGAAAATTGTTCAGAAGCCAATCCATGGGAACCCTGAGTTGGAGCTGCTGCACATTGACAGTTTTGGTTGATGTGTTATTTTCAATTAGAACAACTGGAATGAAGTGATCTTTGGTATGCAAATGTATGTTTTTTATGTCTAACCAAAGTTAAATGTTGATACTATTGACACCAAGTTGTCAAAATTATTTTTTTAGCTCACCTGATTGAAAGTCAGGATGAGTTACAGTGACCACTCACCGTCTGTCATCCGTGAACATGGTGTTTGCACCAGCTCCTCCTAAACTGCTGAATTTTAGTTAAATTTGAGGTGATTGCCTGTTCTGACACCGCATTTTGTTTTTTAGCTCACCGAAGGAACCTTAACTTATCGCTTGCCATTCATCGTCCGTCGTGAACTTTTACAAATAAACTTTCCACGCCCACAAGGGGCCCTACAAGGGGCATTACTCTGATAGCACCCATAATTTTTTTTTTTTAAATTAAAAAAATCTTCTTCTCCAAAACCATCTTTTAGAATCTTTTGATATTTGGTATATATAACATCTCTATTGGGTCAGATTCAAGTTTGTTCAAATCGAGTCCCTGTGTTAATAATTGGGCTCCCTGTAGGAGCCCGAATTTTAACTTAGTGAAATATGAGGAAATTTCTTTAAAAATCTTCTTCAGATCCACCAGTCAGAATGCTTTCATATTTGGTATACAACATCTATAGGGGGGAGGTCAGATTAAAGTTTGTACAAATCGGGTCCCTGAGTGAGTATTTGGGCTCTTTATTGGAGCCCAAAGTTTAACTTTGTACAATTTGAGTAAATTTCTTTAAAAATCTTCTTCTTCAGCTCCAACAGTCAGAACCCCTTCATGTTTGGTATACAACATCTATGGGGGGGGGGGGGGGGGGGGGGGTGGGCAGGCAGAATCAAGTTTGTTCAAGTCAAGTCCATGGGTTTATATTTGGGCTCCCAATGAGAGCCTGAATTTTAACTTGGTGCAATTTAAGGAACTCAAAAACTTTAACTTAGTGAAATATGAGGAATATCTTTAAAGATATTCTTCATGAGATCTACCAGTCCAAATGTTTTGATATGCAGTATCCTTAGGAGGTTCAGATTCAGTTTTAATTAAATCTTGTCCTTGGGGTCATATTTGAGCTCCTTGTGGGAGCCCAAATTTTAAGTTAGTGCCACAAGAGGAATATTCTTTAAAAACTTAGTACAATATGAGGAATATTGTTTAAAAACCTTTTTCAGATCTCCCAGTCATAATCTTTTAATATTTAGTCTGTGATGTCCTTAGTGGGGTCAGATTCCAGTTAGTTTAAATCAAGTCACTGTGTCCATATTTGGGCTCCCTATGGCAACCTAAATTTTTTTAACTTTGTGTGGCATGAGGAAATTTCTTTAAAAATCTCCTTCTTCAAACCCACCAGGTCATATGGGTATTTTTTTTCTTTTTGCATCATAATGGGTTTTGAAGGTGTTTGATTGAAGTTATAAAAAAAAAATTCAGGCACCTCCACATAAGGATAATAGGATCAGTTCACTTTCAGTCTTTAAAACAATTCTCTCTTTGCTTTCATTGTTTCTCATTTTCGTGCTACAACTGTCATTTCACTACAAACCCCAAGCGCAGGCCATTTACTTCAATGTCAAGGTGCCTGAGAATCAATTTATTTTTTTCGCCAAAAAAATATTAATTCTTAAGGCAAAAAAATTTCGAGTATTAGGAAAATACAAGCAGCCCCAGGGGGTCTAAAGCACTCACCTGATGAGGTTGTTTCAGGAAGGATTTAAAGTGTCATACAACATCTATGATTAGTTTAACATCACAGATAAATGAAGTCATATATTTATAAATCTGTTGTCCATGTCAGAGGATTTAAATGCCCAGGATTCTAGCAGTGCTGAAATGCTGAGAAACATGCTGTCCACTGTGATTTTATTTATTTTAGATTTTAAGTGAATATGCAAAACAAGAGGCCCCAAGGGCCTTAATCACTCACCTGATAAAATTGTTTAAAGAAGGATGTAAAGTCACATTCAGCATCTACATGTTAATATAGTTAATCTAATTTCGGTGTGTGTGGGGAGGGGGTGGGGTGGGTGGGGGGGGGGTTGGTAGAATTTGAATTAAAAGAGGTAAAGAGTTTTGGGGTTAACTCAATCTTGTGGTTGAGCCTGCAAGAGAAGTCAAACCCAAATGTGACACAAAGTTTATTGAGTTTTCTGTCTCATAGATGTCCCACCAATATCAAACAGTTTGTTTACTGGATACTAGTAAGAAATTTGGTGTTGAAACATACAAGACCCCACATTTTGGAAAAGGTCTTCAAAATATTCTTAAGAACCACAAATCAGAAGCCTTTAATATTTGTTGTTCAGTATCCAAAATGGAGGTAAGATTAAAGTTTGTTGAAATCAATTCACAGGGTTTCCTCTTGCAGTGCAAATTTTAACTTAGTTCACTATGATAGATATTCTTTAAAAATCTTCTTATCCAGAACCAATAGTCAGAATCTTTTGATATTTGCAGTACATTCATATGGGGTGTTTGGGGACGGGTTTGGGGGGGGGGGGGGGGGGGGGGTAAGTTTGTTCAAACCAATTTGCCCTTAGTGCAATATGAGGAATAATCTTAATAAATCTTCTTCAGATCCAAGAGTCAGAATCTTTTTGATATTTGTTATATTGTTCAAATCACAACCCTTGGTTCATATGTGGGCTCGAGTTTTAACTTAGTGCAATATTAGGTATTAGGAACATTCTTTAAAAATCTTCTTCAGTACCACCAGTCAAAATCTTTTATTACTTGGTATGTGACATAATTGTTGGGGGGTGGGGGGGATGGGGGGAGCAGATTGTAGTTTGTTCAAATCATGTCCCCATGTTCCTATTTGGGATTCATATGGGTTTTGCAAATCTTGACAAAAGGTGGACTACTCTTTAAAAATCCTTTAGAACCACCAGTCAGAATCATTTGGTGTACAACATCATTATGGGGTCAGATGTAGGTTTCTTCAATATTAAGTCATATTTGGACTCTAAATTTGAGGTTGAATTTTAACTTTAGATTTCCAGAAGCACAACCGCCAGTCTGAATCTTTGGATATTTGGTGCACAGCATACTTAGGGGTGGAAATATGCATGTGTGTGGGGGTGGGGTGGGGGGAGGGCAGATGAATTTTTGTTGTAAACAAGTTCTTAGGTTAATATATGGAAACCCTATGGGGACACCTCTGTGTAATATGAGGAATCGTCTTTAAAAATCTTCTTTGCAAGAACCACCAGTGAGAATATCCATAAAGGAGCCCACATGTAAAGTTATTGCAGTGTGAGGAATATAGTTTGAATATCTTCTTCAAATCCACAGGTCAAAAAGTTTCTTATACAACATCTTGGTGGAGGATGGGGTAAATTGGAGGGGAAGAATTTAAACTTGGTGCAATATGTGGAACACTCCTTGAAAATCTCCTTTTTCGACATTCACCACTCAGACATTTTTTATACTTTGTATACATCTTCATGGGGGTCTGATTCAAGTTTGTACTTTGTATACATCATCATGGGGGTCAGATTCAAGTTTGTTCAAATCAAGTTTGTGAGGCTATTTAAGGGCTCCTTATTAGTCTGAATTATAGATTCAAACAATATGAGAGAAATTCTTTAAAAATCTTCTTGTTCAGATCCACCAGTCAAAATCTTTTGACATTTGTTACACAGTATCCTTAGAGAGTCAGATTTAAATTTGTAGAAAAATCAGGTCACTTGATTTATGTTTGAACTTCCTGTGACAGCTGGAATTCAGCAATATGAGAAATATTTTTAGCTCACCTGAGCGAAGCTCAGTGGGAGCTTTACTGATCGCATTCTGTCCGTCGTCCCGCGTTAACTTTACATTATCAACCTCTTCTTCAAAACCACTAGCCCAATTTTATTCAAATGTTGTGTAAATATTTATTACCTAATGCCAATTCATGTTTGTTCAAATGAAGTTGCCCCTCCTCCTGGGTGGTACCATGCCCCCAAGGGGCACCAAAATCTTTGAAAATCTTCTTCTTGTGAACCAGCAGTAGCAGAGACTTGATATATGGTATGCAGCTTCCTTTTAAGGTGTAGACTCAGATTTGTCCAAGAGAAGTTTGATGGGCTACATTTGGCGTCGTTATGGGAGGGGCAAAATTTTTGGTCCCGTCCGAAATTTCTATTTCCGAACCGAGAGGCTGATTTGAACCAAATTTTATGTGAGGGCTTATTGGGTCATAAGTACTTAATTTATGCCAATTTTTTTTTCCCCTTAGCCCCGTGGGAACCGCAGAAGCTAAAAATAGAAAAAAATTAAACCGCCCATATCTCCAAAACTGCATGGCACCGAGAATTTTTATTTGGTGTGAAGCTTCTTTAGGACCAACAGAAAGGATTGGTAAAAAAAAAATTGCCATCGGTTTTATCATAGGGTACAGTTTCGGGACTTTAAAAAAGTGCTGAGTCAGCACTTTTTAACACCGTAGGCAATGGGAAAAACATTAAAAAATCTTCTCCAGATCCAGCAGGCAGAATCTTTTGATATTTGGTATGCAACATTGTAGGGTGGATCTGATTCAAGTTTGTTCAAATCGGCCCCGTGGGTTTATATTTGGGCTCAGTATAGGAGCCTGAATTCGAACTTAGTGCATTTCAGGCAAATTTCTTAAAAAATCTTCTTCTCCAGATCCAGCACGCAGAATCTTTTGATATTTGGTATGCAACATTGTGGGGTGGATCTGATTCAAGTTTGTTCAAATCGGCCCCCTGGATTCATATTTGGGCTCACTATAGAAGCTCGAATTCAAACTTAGTGCATTTCAGGCAAATTTCCTTAAAAATCTTCTTCTCCAGATCCAGCAGGCAGAATCTTTTGATATTTGCTATGCAACATTGTGGGGTGGATCTGATTCAAGTTTGTTCAAATTGGCCCCCTGGATTCATATTTGGGCTCACTATAGAAGCCCGAATTCGAACTTAGTGCATTTCAGGCAAATTTCTTAAAAAGTCTTCTTCTCCAGATCCAGCAGGCAGAATCTTTTAATATTTGGTATGCAACATTGTGGGGTGGATCTGATTCAAGTTTGTTCAAATCAGCTCCCTGGGTTCATATTTGGGCTCACTATAGAAGCTCGAATTCAAACTTAGTGCATTTCTGGCAAATTTCCTTAAATTAATCCACAGCTACCTAATATTTCTTTTGTTCTCTGTCATGAAAACAAGCCCTATAAAATCACACCAAGTACGGTTTTGATGAGAAAAGCTCAGTAAAACAGTACCAATATCTGGATATTGGGACGGTTTTGAAACAGTCCCAATAACTAGATATTTGTACGATTGTCATGGTACTGTAATCATAACCATTCAAAAGTAAAGATGCTGTAAAGGAGGTGTGAAAAACTTTCTAACACATGAATTATCGATAAGCTTTTCTCGACAGAGCTACTGAATTGAGTGTGCATCGTGTCATTTTAATTTTTTGTTGCTTTTAATAACCAACAGCCCTGGTAAACTAAAAAGACTCCTGTGGAAACCTCGGAAGTGAAGCAGTGCTTATTTGCTGTGGTAAACAAGTTCAGTTTTACTGGTGAAATAGGACCTGGTCACCAGTGCCCGGGGTAGAAGTCCCTTAAAATGGGCAGCATGAGTGTAAACGATTGGCTAAACTTGACTTTACACCTTTTTTTGTGGTCACAATTAGCCACAGATGCAGAAAAGTGACCTTAAACACCAGTAAATAAATAAATAACCTAAAAAAAACACCCTTTTTTCAAATATTAAGATGGCAATCAGGCACCACCACCCGCCACCCCTGAGGGAAAGCGAACCTCTTCTTCAGATAAAAAAAAGAATTATTATTCCAAATGCTTTAAAAATGAACGATTATTAAATTTATCTGCCGCACTTTCAATGAGGGATTGAATAAGTGTTCCACCCTTGAGCTGAGACATTATATTAGCGGGAGAACAAATTACGTCCTGATGTGAGTTCACTTCGAAGCTACAGATCTGTTCACAATATCTGAACTCCTGATGCGTATTATAACTTCAATAGACTTCCTAGCAAGCAAACAATGGGTTATGCCCATTTTGTTTTTCGGGGTTAGAGCAAGCAAAAAGTGTTTTAAAATGCGGTTTTACTCGTGTCAAACTTTCTAAAATATACTCGCCCAAAAAAGAAAGTGTGCATTGCAGAAATTGATCAAACTCCAAAAAAATATTTTCGTAGGTGTAAAGAGTGTTAACCTGTTCATGAATAAGTTATATTGAACACAAAAACAGCTTTCCCCGTTAAAATTGCATTAACGTTAAATGACGTGCTGCACGTTTGTGAAAAGGCATGTTTTACACGTGGAGAGTCTCAAAATTCATGCAGCAGTGTGAATCCTTGGGTATTTAAACACTAAAGTAAGGCCTTCCTATCATTCACATTCAAACTTGCGCTGCTGTTAAAACGACTCCACATTAGCATGCCAAGATTGACAATGAATCAACGTCTCCTTGCCCTGGGTATGATTAGAGCTGGCAGAACACACAGAGAGGTTGCCCAGCATTTGAACTGCCACTGTAACACTGTAGACAGGCTAGTCCATCGACATGCACAACATGATGACGTTCGAGACCGACCCCGCTCCGGGAGACCCCGAGTTACCATCCCTGCACAAGATTGGTATATCCGTGTCGTCCATCTCCGGAACCGGCAACAAACGGCAACGATGACAGCCAGGAACATCCCTAACCTGAGACGGATACATCCTCAAACAGTAATCAACCGGCTGAGAGAATACGGCTTACGTCCTCGAAGACCTGCAGTTCGTCCGATTTTAACGTTATGTCATCGTCGTGCTCGACTGCAGTGGTGTAGAGTAGGGTTAGAGTTAGGCTTAGCCTAACCTAACCCTAACCTAACCCTACCTAACCCTATCCTAACCCACTTCCATGCTAACTTGTTCACTTCCATGAGGCGTAGATGCACAGCAGTAGTCGATGCAGACGGAGGTCATACCAGATATTGAGTGTGTGACTTTTGTGTTTGACCCTTAGTGTCTTTGACTCTCCATGGCACCAAGAGTATTCGTCATAGCGTAATGAAATTTCTCGTGTTGATCACAAATTGATTCATCTGTGATTGATTAAAATTTCCATGAATGAAAATGATATATATCTTTTTATAGTGTTATTTTTCAGCATGCACACTTTCTTTTTTGGGAGAGTATATAATTTTTTTGACTTTTGTTAACATTGAGGGGCTGTGGATTAAATCACATATATCACTATTTTGTGTACTATATGGGTAAATAATTGTACAGTTGTGCAGGTGTCCTCCAATATTTGGACTCGGCTTCGCCTCGTCCAAATATCTCCGGACACCTGCACAACTGTACAATTATTTATCCATATTGTACACAAAATAGTGATATATCTATTACAATCTTCTTCTCCAGATCCAGCAGGCAGAATCTTTTGATATTTGGTATGCAACATTGTGGGGGTCGATCTGATTCAAGTTTGTTCAAATCAGCCCCCTGGATTCATATTTGGGCTCACTATAGAAGCCCGAATTCGAACTCAGTGCATTTCAGGCAAATTTCTTAAAAAATCTTCTTCTCCAGAGCCAGCAGGCAGAATCTTTTGATATTTGGTATGCAACATTGTGGGGTGGATCTGATTCAAGTTTGTTCAAATCGGCTCTCTGGGTTCATATTTGGACTCAGTATAGGAGCCCAAATTTGAACTTAGTGCATTTCAGGCAAATTTCTTTGAAAATCTTCTTCTCAAGATCCAGCAGGCAGAATCTTTTGATATTGGGTATGCAGCATGCTTAGGGGGGTGAGATTCAAGTTTGTTCAAGCCAAGACCCTGGGTTCATATTTGGGCTCACTGTGGTAGCCCGAATTATAACTTAGTTTAAAATGAGAAATTTTCTTTAAAAATCTTCTTCAGATCCAGCAGTGGAATGTTTTGATATTTGGTATGCAGCGTCCTTAGAGGGGTGAGATTCAAGTTTGTTCAAGCCATGTCCCTAGGTCCATATTTGGGCTCACTGTGGGAGCCTGAATGATAACTTAGTTCAAAATGAGGAATTTTCTTTAAAAATCTTCTTCAGATCCAGCAGTCGGAATGTTTTGATATTTGGTATGCAGCATCCTTAGGGGTGAGATTCAAGTTTGTTGAAGCCATGTCCCTAGGTCCATATTTGGGCTCACTGTGGGAGACCGAATGATAACTTAGTTCAAAATGAGGAATTTTCTTAAAAAATCTTCTTCAGATCCAGCAGTCGGAATGTTTTGATATGTGGTGTGTAGCATCCTTGGGGGGGGGGGGGGGGGGGGGGGGGGGGGGGGAGAATTCAGGTTTGTTAAAACCAAGTCCCTGGGTCCATATTTGAACTCCCTGTGGGAGCCCGATTATAACTTAGTCAATATGAGGAATTTTTCTTTAAAATCTTCTTCTTCAGATCCAGCAGTCGGAATGTTTTGATATTTGGCATGCAGCAATCTTAGGGGGGTGAGATTCAAGTTTGTTGAAGCCAAGTCCCTGGGTTCATATATTGGCTCCCTGTGGGAGCCCGAATTATAACTTAGTTCAATATGAGGAATATTCTTTAAAAATCTTTTTTTTTTAGATCCACTGGTCAGAATCTTTGGATATTTGGTATAAACTTTTCTTAGGAGGAGCAGATGCAACTTGTTGAAATCAATTCTCTGAGTTGATATTTAGGCTACCATGTCAGGTGAATGCCTCGGGCCCCCTGGGGCCTCTTGTTGAAAATTGGCTTCTTCATATCCACCAGTCAACATCTTTTGATATTCAGAATACAGCATCATTACAGGCCTTGCATACTTTAGGAGTGCAGGAGTGCAATTTTTTGCACCCCTTGATTTTCTGGAATGCCAGACATGTTTGGGACTGCCTTTAAAATCTGTTATCATTTCGTGCCCTGAGTTCCAATATGTTCTATGTGCCAGTAGGCACATAGAACACATTGGAACTCAGTGGACAATTTGTCAATGTTGCATTGATTCACAATAATTCATGACCCATTCTGTGTTGCATTTCCACACATTTTGAGTGTAGAAGACAGTCACATAAGAATTGAATGCAACATTTTGAATAATGGGAAGATGTGTATGCCAATTTTTCCACTGTGTAGCTGATTATAGAACAATTTTTCAGTCACATTAGTAATACCTTGAAGTTAATATAACCAAAATAGCATACAAGTATATGCATTGAACATTCCAGGTGCAGTTACACTCCAAAGCAATTGGAGGAAGGCAATTGTTTTGCAGTCTTTAATTTTCTAGACTGCCAGGTCTGATCATTATGAGGTTGCAATTCAAATTTGTTCAAATCAGAACCTTGGGTTCATATTTGTGCTTTGTGGAAGCTTGAAGTTTAACTCTACAATATGAGGAATATTCTTTAAAAATCTTCTTCCATTTCAGAATCATTAGATATTTGGAAAACATCATTTTTTATGGGGGGGTGGGGGGGGGGGGGGGGCAGATTCAAATTGTTACAATGAAGTCTCCAGGTTTATATTTGGGCTGCCTGTGGGAGTTTGAACATCAAGTTAGTGCAATATGAGTGTAATTCTTTAAAAATTTTCTTATTCATATCCACCAGTCAGAATCTGATGATATTTGGTACATGATATCCTTATGAGGTCAGACTCATGTTTGTTCAAATCAAGTGCTAACTAATCAGACCCTCAGTCATTTTAGCCCTTTCAACTATATTACTCTGTATTCTGTGGAAATGTTTGATTTTCTGTTTGTATGAGTATGAATTATTTGTTATAAAGCATTTTCCCTTCGGGAACTTTGACATTTTTAGAAGTGCTTGTTCTCACAAACAACTGCCCCAGTCAGTGGAAAAAATAATTAAATAATAACTGACAAAATATATATTTTTTTTAATTCTTAAACCACTTTATGGAAAAGCTATCGGCCTTTGTCACATGAGTGTTCCTGATCCCGTTGGGCCTCTTGTATACCTTTTATTTGTTGAAAATCAGTGGGAGATCTGGACTAGATTACCTTTAATGAAAATTAAAATGACATAACTACAACAACTGTTATTTTTTTCTGTAGATTCAAGAAATCCTGGAAGTGCAGGACATGCTGTATGGTTATAAAAGATATGTACACAAGAAAAGAACATTCAAAAGAAACTCGCAGTTAAAAGTGTCATTAAATACCATCAGATGAAAATCACAGTGGAAAGTGTCATTAAACCCAAATAAGTGAACAAATATTTAAAAGAAAATTTATCTTTGGTCCCACTGTTAACACACCAAAATCTCAAAGTGAGATTTGTGATGATGCAACTACTGCAGTTTGATGTTATATTGCACGTGTCAAGAAGGAATCACATTAGGCATGGTGCTAAATCTAAAACTGAACTGAAAACTAAACTTTTCTGGAGTCAGCCTCAATGAGGATCAATCTCAGAACTGCACCACTGAGTTGCCTATCACTGAATGTTCTGCCACCATACCAATTGAGTTAACCCCAAAAGATTGGGATGAATTTAGCGAGTATTATGGTTCACATTTACAACCTTGATATGTGAGAACTGACAAATAAATTTTTGGATTTTTTGTGGCGATTCATATTTATGAGTGATAGGATTTTTATTTTTAGATCTACAGTGGATCATTTGCTTTCACATTTTCCTCACCAGAAATTTATCTTTTGTGAACAGATTTGCCAATTTGAATCAAATTTTGTATGCAAGTGGACACGTACAAATGTATATGATTTATTGGGAACCCAAGGTGCTAAACAGGAAAAATTTCAAATGCCCATATTTCCCAAACAGCATGGAGCAGAGAACTTGGATATAGTGTGAAGCAGCCTTAGACTATTAGAATTGATTGGGCCAAAAAATTCTAATCTATTTTGTCATGGGGTACTACCTGAAGTAATAGAAAATTGTTGAATCAGATTTTTTATAAAAGTAAAAAAAAATGTCTTTTGCAGAACTACTAGTCAGTATCTTTTGATGTTTGGTATACAGCATCCTCAGAATGATCTGATTCATGTTTGTAATAAACAAGTCCCTGTCCCTCGTTTACTCCCTATGGAGGAAGATCATATTTCAACAGTGCAGTGTGAATAAAAAATGTTTAAAAAAAATTTTGAGATCCACCAGTTAAAATCTTTTGATATTTCATATTCAGAATCCTTATGGGAAGCAGATTCATGTTTTGTTCAGATCAAGTCCCTATGTTTATATTTGGGCTTCCTTTAGGATCCTGAATTTTAACTTGGTGCACTATGAGCAATATTCTTTAAGTAGTCATGCTTAATCAACCATAAAAAAGCAGTATCTGTTGGATCTATAATTTTCAAGTTATCATATGGACAATCAAAAGTCCCTGAAAATCCAAGATGGCTGCCATGGTTGCCATAATGGATATGCCAGAATGCTGGTAATCGAAAAGAACCATCCTCTTGTCATGACTAATAAACAATAAAGAAACAGTATTTGTTGGTTGTATTGTTTTCAAGTTATCGCGTGGTCAAACAAAAGTTGATGGACAGATGGACTCTCATTGCCATACCATAATACCACCTGCTCATAAGAGCGGCCGTATAAAAACCCTTTTCTCCAGATCAGTCAAAATCTTTTGATATTTTCTATCCAGTATCCTTATGGAGGCTAGATGTGAGTCTGTTCAAATTACATCCATGGGTTCTTACTTTAGCTCTCTGTGGGAGTCCAAATTTTAACAGTGCAAAATGTGGAAAATTCTTAAGAATCTTCTTCAAATCCACCCCTTAAAATCGCTTATTATTTCATATACATCAGCAGGGTATGGGGGAGATTCACGTAGGTTCAAATCAAGCCCCAGAGTTTATATTTGGACTCCCTGACCATAAATTTTAATTTGGTTCAAGATGATGTAAATTCTTCAAAAATCTTCTTGCGATTCACTTGACAGAATCTTTTTATATTCGGTATGCAGCATCTCTAGAGGGTCTGATTGAAGTTTGTTCCAACATAGACCATGGGTTCATACTTGGGGCTCCATTTGGGAGCAAATATTTTAACTAAGTTCGGTAGGAGTAATTTATTCTTTAAAAATCTATTTAAGATCCACCAGTCAGAATGTTTCAATGTTCGGTATACAGCATTCTTTTGACAGTCAGATTCAACTTTGTGTAAGTTTTGTCCTGGGTTCATATTTGGACTCCTTATAGGAGCCCAAATTTTTACTTCGTACAATGCAAGGAAAAGTCTTTAAAAGTCATTTTTGGATCAACCATTTGGAATCTTTTGATATTTGGTATTCCACATCCTTAGATCAGATTAAAGTGTGTTCAAATCAACTCCCTGGATTAAGATGCCCCGTATTATTTGTTGGAACTTGTAAATAGTAAATAGATGTTTTCCATGCTTATCGAGGCCTCTTCAAGGAGGACCTTGTTATTTGAAGATTATTTTATCCATATGTCTTTCTCAATATTTTAAGCATGTTCTTTCATTAGTTCTATAGAACCTGGTAACCAATTTGAGTGACAGTCTTCTACTGAAGTGGGCAACATAAATAATTAACTTGTTTTGTGGGTGTGATATGGCCATAGATGTTGAAAGGGACCTTAAACTTCAAAGCACCAAAAAAGAATTGTATTAAAATTATTCTTTGAAACTTATTATCTGGGTGTAGAGTCCTTCACAGTGTTTGTTTTTTTTAATCTGATGTTCAAGGACCTAGAAAATGGATAAAAAATTACTTTCTTGTGGAAAGTCATTGAAAAAACATATTTTTGTTAAATACTTGTTTGGTCTGCTTAAAATCTATTTGTGTACTTTTGTTGTATGCTCTGTGTTCATTATCCAGCATAATAATACTTGCACCTGTCACTATTGCTTGAGAATCTCTTTGAGAGAGCTTCCCAGGAATCAGTTTTAGGTGCAAGTACTATTTGTTGGAACTTGTAAATAGATAATCTCCATGCTTATTGAGGCCAGTTAAAATAAGAACTTGTTATTTGAAAGGTTATTTTTCATTATCCACATGTCTTTCTCAAAATAATTAAGCATATTTCTTTCACTGGTTTGAGAGGACACATTAACTAGTGCATGTTGGAGTCTTTTATTGAAGTGGGCAACATAAATAATTGGCTAGACTTTAAACTTCTTTTGTGGGTGTGATATGGCCTTAGATGATAAAAGTGACCTCAAACTTCAAAGTAGCAAAAACTGTTGTATTAAAATTATACTTTGAAATTTATTGTCTGGGTGTAGAGTTTGTAAACAGCCTTCAAAGTGCTTGATTTTTTAACCTGATGTTCAAGGCTCTTGAAAATGGTTGAAAATTTGACATTCTTGTGGTGGAAAGTCCTTGAAACATATATTTTTATACCCCCACTTTCGAAGAAAATGGGGGTATACTGGATTACATGCGTCCGTCCGTCCGTCCGTCCGTGTGCGAGTCCATCCGAGAATATTCATCATAACTTATCTCGGGTATCGAATGTTCTATTGCAATGAAATTTGCCATGAACACTGCTTATGGTATAGGCTTTAAAAAAAGGATTCAACGATATTTCTCACATTCTCCTTTTTAGAGTTATCCCCCTTTTTTTTTACTTAGAAATTGTAGGAAATAGACATTATTTGTCTGTTCAGCCTGTATCTCAGGTATGGGTTATCGGATTTCAGTGAAATGTGGCCTGCAGTTTGCCTATGACAAAGGCTTCTGCCTCATTGCATAAAACTTCCAAACACCAAACAATTTACCATACCTTTTGACTTGGAAATTATTGGTAATTGTTGAAAACTTTTGAAGAAAATGGGGGAGTATACTGGGTTGGGGTTATCAGATTTCAGTGAAATATGGCATGCAGCTTGCCTATGACAAAGGTTTCTGCCTCATTGCATAAAACTTCCAAACACCAAACAATTTACCATACCTTTTGACTTAGAAATTATTGGTAATTGTTGAAAACTTTTGAAGAAAATGGGGGAGTATACTGGGTTGGGGTTATCAGATTTCAGTGAAATATGGCATGCAGCTTGCCTATGACAAACACCAAACAATTTACCATACCTTTTGACTTAGAAATTGTTGAAAATTTTCGAAGAAAATGGAGGGGGGGGGGGGGGGTTCTGGATTGCGTCCATCCAACTTTGCATTCGTCGTCAGTTTATTATTTGTTGGTCACAGGTATGCCCACACTAGGCGGTACACCACATGGGGGTATGCACCGGATGAAAGTCCCGCTCTTGTTTGTAAATATATGTTGTTCGTCTACTTACCATCTGCACTCACAACTTGTATTATTTGTGTATTTTTTGGTATGTCCCATGTTCATTATCCAGCGTAATAATACTTGCACCTGACACTATTGCTTGAGAATCTCTTTGAGAGAGCTTCCCAAGGATCAGTTTTAGGTGTAGGTATTATTTGTTGGAACTTGTAAATATATGATCTCTGTGCTTATTGTAAGCTGTTACCAGGTGCATTTCTGTGAACATCCGTGATGAAGATATTAATTTGGGCTAAAAGTATCTAAAAGTTCTTGGAAAAGTCCTTGAAAAGTCAATAGTTTATAGTGCTGCAATCACAAAAGTGGACAGTGAATTCTGACAAAATCCTAAGTTGATTTGATGCAGTCAAAATTTGCTGTTACCATTTAATCATTCCCTACTGCACTTTCCAAGACTGTACATGCTCATCATTTGCTGCATATTGACAGGTTGTATTCTTCACAAACATTTTTTATCTACCTGGTTTTTAGCTCACCTGACTGAAACTCAGAGTGTGCTATAGTGATCACTCAAAAATCCATCATCCAGGAACATGGTCTACAAAACATCTCCTCCAAAACCAATGAACCAGATACATTCAAATTGGAGGTGCTTGTTATAACAGGAATTGGGGGAAATGCTCCCAAATTAAAAAAAACTCTTCTCATGAACCTAATGGTACAATGACTTTGGATCTGAGCTTCTTTTTGAGGTGCTGAATAAAATTTGTTCAAAGTTATTTTGTAGTGCAATATCTGACTTTGTAATGGGAGGGCAAATTTTTTGGCCATGCCCAAAATTTTATATTTTTTTAACCAAAGGGCTGATTTGAATCAAATTGGTATGTGGTATTATTAGGTCATAAGTTCATGATTCATGCCAAATGGTTTTTTCCTGCATTCTGTTCCTGAAAACCTCAGGGCCAAAGATAGAAATATTTTCAAATACCCCTTTTCCCAAACCACATGGGGCAGAGAACTGTTATTTGGCATAAATGGTTAAAAAAATGCAATCAGTTGTATCATTGGGGGGGGGGGGGGGGGGGGGGGGGGGGGGGCAAAAAACAGCTTGTCACAATCCTCTGATATTTGGTATACAATATTCTTGGGGGGAATTGGATTCACCTTTATTGAAATCATACCCCTCCATTTATATTTGTGCTTCTTATTGGAGCCAAAATTTTTAATTTGGTGCTATATGAAAATGTTCTTTAAAAATTTTATTCTCCATACCCGATGTTATTCTTCAAATCTATTGATATTTGGTATGCAACATCTTTACGTGACT
Organism: Pictodentalium vernedei; assembly: GCA_031216915.1. Taxonomy (NCBI): domain Eukaryota; kingdom Metazoa; phylum Mollusca; class Scaphopoda; order Dentaliida; family Dentaliidae; genus Pictodentalium; species Pictodentalium vernedei. Next base: position 746,696,489 of record CM062295.1, read on the forward strand.
CAGATTCAAAATTGTTCAAGCCAAATCCCTCAGTTAATACTTGGTCTCCCTATGGCAGCCCGATTTAAGTTTTTTTTTTTTTTCAAATCAAGTCCCTCAGTTGATATTTGGGCTCTTTATGGAATCCCAAATTGTAACTTTATGCAATATGAGGCATATTCTTTAAAAGTCTTTTTAACAACCAGAAATCAGAACTTTTTGGTATTTGGTGTACAGCACCCAACAAAAGGTGAACCTGGCTGTTAAGAATGGTGTCATTAAACCCCAGTAAATAGTTTGTTTATGGCATCCTTACAGGAGTCAGATTCAATCAATGCTATTAAAATCAAGTCCCTGGGTTAATACTTTGGTTCCCTGTTGGTTTATTGCAATGTGAGGAAAAATCTTCAGATCCACCAGTTAAAATCTTTCGATATCTGGTAAACAACATCCCTGGGAGAGTCAGATTCAATTTGGTTCAAGTCAAGTCCCTGGGTTAAAATTTCGGCTCACTATGCAAGCCAAAATTTTAACTTTGTTCAATATGAGGAGTAATCATTAAAAAGCTGCTGCTTCTTCTTCAGATCCACAAGTCAGAATCTATTAATATTCAGTATACAACATCCTCAGAGGGGTTAGATTCAAATTTGTTCAAATCAAGACCCTGGGTTGATATTTGGGTTCCCTACAGGAACACAGATTTAAATTTAGTGAAGTATTGTGAAGATTCTTCAAAAAAATTTCTTCTCCAAAACCACCAGTCAAATTCTTGATAATGGTATACAACATCCTGGGGGAGGGGAGGGCATGGGAGCCCAAATTTGAACTCAGACCAACCTGAAGAATAATCTTTTTTCAGATTCACCAATCAAAATCTTTTGATTTTTATACAACATCTTTAGTGGGGGTAAGATTTCAATTTGTTCAAGTGAAGTCACTGGGTTATTTAGACTCCCAGTGGGAAGCTTGAATTTAACTTGGTGTAAAGGACAAATATTCTTTAACCTTTTAAACCCTGATGGTCTCTTCCATGTCAATTCAGTGGTAGCAAGAGTCCATATTCATTATTTTGGGGTAGACCAAGAAATATTTTCAAGATACAAGCAGCCTTTGGACTGCATATTGAAAATATCAATTGCTTTCCCCAAACATGCATTAAACAGTCACCCTACTTGCTGAAATTGGGACATATTAGGCTCCCAGACCAGAAAATCGGTCTTTAACATTCATAGGGTTAAAAAGCTTCTACTCCACAACCATCATTCAGAATCTTTCAATACTTAGTATACAAACACACTTGGTGTGGAGGGAGGCAGATTCAAGTTTGTTAAAATTAAGTCCCAGGATTCATATTGGTCTCCCTGAAGGAGCCTGTATTTTAACTTGGTACAATATGATGAATAATCTAATTTAGATCCATTGTTCAGAATCTTTCGATGTTTGGTATTCAAAATCCTTGTTGGGGGGGGGGCTGTGCAAAACAGAGTTATAAATAATATTAAAAATGAATAAGCCTCTTGGTTGTCTTTTATTGATTATTTTTTATTGTTTTCCTGGAAATATATTATATAAGAGTATTTTAAGATTCATGTTGTATATTAAAACATAAATTTTAACATTTTGTTTTGTTCTGTTGCTTTTATCCATGTAAGTTTGCTCCTTTTCCCAGTGCCTTCAAAGAAATATTTTCTATGTGCAGGGTTCTTATACTGTTTTGAATTCATTGAAAAGGTATTGACATTTGTTTTGGGCTAGAAAAGGTCTTGAAAAGTACGGAAAAATAGGCATGCAAGCCTTGTTAATATTGAATTAGTAAGGAAAATGCTAAAAAAATTTAAAACACTTGAAGATCATTTTAATATAAAAAGATACCTTTAAAACACTTTGTAATTTAGTACTGTACTCATTGTAGTTCAAAAGTTTTGTTTGAGTGGACAAAGAAAAAAAATTAATGTTGGAAACTTTCCTGCCTTAACTGTTAAAGGCCAGGAGACTTGTATACATTTTTGATACTTTGACAGTCTACATCCTGTGACTCTGCAGTCCTTTATAGGTGGCCAAGACCTGTCTAAAAATGACGGCCAACTTTTTTAGAATGCAACTTGCAAATTTGCCCAGAGATTGCATATTGCGCAGGGATTGCAAATTGTGCCACCACTTCTGTTACTAAACTGATCGGTCAGAAGAAGGCATTAAGTTTTGACAAAAGAATGTTAAGTGTTAACAAAAGAATATTTCAAGATTTTTTGGAACTTTAATGTGTATGGACAGTGAGCCAACATGTCTGTAGTAAGTATTGGAATTGTTTTGGCTGGTAAGTGTAAGAACCCTGTGTGTGGGAACCCAAGGAAGCCTGGCTGTGCTTGTTGACTGCTGTAGAATAGTTCAGTCATTCTGTTAGAAGTCATTCAGAACAAATTGGCAACACCTGTGGGAAAAAGTCCTCAAGAGGTGAACAATCAAGTCATAAATGATATGTTGAACTTTACTCCATATCACTTTAGTGACCAATATACCTCTAGCTGCTACAGTACAGTTACCATTAAATGGTCAAAATACATGCGAGGACAGTGTTGCCCTCGGGTACTTTTCTCAATCACAATAATCAGTCGTTTTCAGTAAATTTTCAAAGGAAGAAGCACTGGTGCTTCATTCATTGAAAATTTGATGGCAATTCCATTGTTTTATGTTGGAGATTCAATGTAGACACATGCATAGAAATGTTGCCCATGTTGTATTTTTACCTTTCCACAATGTCCATATTGTATTGTACATATGACCTTCAGCCCTACTGAAAGAAAGTTGAAGGAATTTTCAACTTCACGTCGATCAGATTTGGGTGTGTGACTCTCTCAATGGTCTCAATACATGACTAATTATATATTCACATGTGTGACCTCTGGAAGGTATTTTTTTTCCCAGTGGAGTGCATATGTACAGATATTACAGATGCTTCTAAGCTGCACAGAACTCTAGATCAAGGGAGATATCTGTGTATACGTCAGTGCCCCACGGACATCAGCAGTCAACAAAAGATTGTTTACAAGACAACTGGCTGCAAAAGATATAATTAAAACTTATCCTGCCCAAAAAAACTCCTCGACCTGTATTCTGTGAGAGCTTTTTGGAGATTTACAGAACATAGTGTCAAGGTAGAGATCTATGTTTACATCAGTGCCCTAAAGATTTCAACACCCACCAGCAATCAAATTTATAGGTCTCACATTTATGTTGCAAAAGATGTCATTACAACCTACCCCACCTCCTCATCACAAACAAAGCTGTATAAAAAAACACTATTTAAGCTGAGCTGGTAAAAAAAAAAGTCTACTGGCTGCAATAGATTCCATTTCAACCTACACCTGGTAAAATCCTCCGAACAATGTATTCCATCTGAGATCTTTAAAGTGGCACAGCACTTCTGGTCACTGGGCATGCTTGCATTTATATCATTGGCCAAAGGAAATCAACAACAAGCCTATTTAAAGGTCAAACTAACTGGTTGCAAAAGACTTCATTACAATGTACTACACATAATTTGTTCCGTCACTATATTCCAGCTGAGCTGTTAAGCACTAATACAGTGCCTATGGTCACACAGGATGCCTGTGTTTATATCAGTGTTCCAAGGACATCAGAATTAAACAGAAGGTTAATTTATAGGTTTCATCAACTGGTTAAAATTGACGTAATTGCAACCGATCTCCAGATAAAATGCTCCTTACACTATATACTAGGGTGAGCTCTTTGGAGCAGTACAGGGTTCATGATAAAGTGTTCCTAGGACATCAATACCAACAAGTAGTTAATTTATAGGTCTTGCAAACTGGTTGAAAGAGACTGCATTAGAACCAACCCCCTGTGCAGTGCTCATGGTGGAGGGACACACTGGTATGTACATTGTGTCAAGGACTAGGGCTGTCACGATTTTTTAATTTAGGAATTGATTAATCGTTGCAAATAATCAATAATAATCGATTAATCATACCTAGATGACCCCCATCTCCCTCTCTTTGAAGTCGTTAAAAATGAAGTTCAAGTCAGTTGACGTACCTCAAGTAAACAACGAAGACAATCCTCTTTTAGGTACATTCAAAGCTTTGATGATCTGAACTTTTGAACCGTCAGTGTAATAATCAAGACAGGTTGTCAGTTGTGAACTTAACAAGTTCACAACTGCTGACCAGTCTTGATTATTACACTGACTGTTCAAAAGTTCAGAACATCAAAGCTTTGAATATATCTAAAAGACAAATGCTTCTAACAGCCTCTTGAGGTTTAACATCGACGTTCTTGACCTTTTACCTTTAGAAACACTAGTTTTTTCATCAAATTTTTACCTGCGCCAGCGGCAGTGCAGGTCTAGTAACTGCTCGACTCTGTCCATCAGTCCGTCCGAAACACTTCTTCCGTCAAAGTTTTCTTGGCTTCTATGAAAGGGAATGATTTTATATTTGGTCTGCTGCTTCAAAATGATGAGTTGTATCGTGTATCTAATTTTCAGATCTGCCGTGGCTGAACTGCATGCAGCGACGCAGGTCCAGACCCGGTATTGGTCTTAGCTTGTTTTAAGTTTATAAACGTCTAAAAGAAGGTAAAATTTACCGATTGTTCGACAACAAAAAATACTAATCGATTTTGTTGTGACCGATCGACAATCGATTAATCATGACAGCCTTACCAAGGACATCAAAACAGAAATTAATTTAGAGATCTTGTTACCTGGTCGCAATAGACATCATTACATCCTCCTAAAACATACGTTATTCTTTAAACTAAATTCCATCTGAGCTCCTAATGAGCTGCACAATGCTTATGTCAGAGATACACCTCTATTTAAATGAAAACTCAACATTAAGCTCATATGTAGATCTTGGTAACTCGTTGCAATTGCAATTTTCTGCATAGAAAATGCTTCATACACTGTATTCCAGATGAGGTCTTTAGAGATCTACTGCACTTGTAGCTGTGTTTATATCACAATGGGGCCACAAGATCATTTATAGGTCTCACTAACTTGTTGCAATGGACTTCAATAAAACCTACCACACATTAATTGTTACTTACACTGTATTCCAGCTTTGCTCTTGAGAGCTATACACATTGTGGTAATGGGATCCACCTATATAATATTTATATTGGGGTCCCGAAGGCATCATAGCTCGACACAAGCTCATTAAAAGCTTTCACTAATGCATTGCAATAAACATCATTACAAAATTCTGCACAGAAAATGCTTCTTACACTGTATTCCAGCTGTGCAGCGCATCTGGTCACGGTTGATGCTGGTATGTATATCTCTGTTCCAAGGGCATCAACTTCCAACAAGAAGCTGATTTATATCCCTCGCTAACTGGTTGGAATAAACGTCATTACAACCTTCCCCCAAATAAAATAGTCTTTACACTGTATTCCAGGTGAGCTCTTTAAAAGAGGTCTTTAACCAATTGCATACTGCTGGCGGATATTCCTGCCCAACACAGGGGTTCTCTTGTCATTGAAACCAATATAATTTGAACACATTTAATCAGATTTTCCCCTTGTAAATTGAATGACTTTTTTCATCAAAGATTTCTTGTGTTATACTAAGATTAATTTTTTTATCAAATCTAGTCATGGCTGCTTCAAAGCAGCCATGACTAGATTTTGATGAAAAATATCTTAAAAATACTCAGCAGGTTAAGAGTTAAACTGTATTCCAGGTGAGCTCTTTAAAGGGGTAGAGAGCTTACGTTCGGGTCAAAGATATTTACACAAGCATTTCAAGGACATCAAAACCCCACAATAACCTGATCTGTAGGTTATTCTAACTGTTTGCAATGGGTATCATAATCAAACCCATGTAAAATGATTTTTATACTGTATACCAGCTGATCTCTTTAGCGCTGAATGGGGCTTATGGTCATGGAAGAAGCCTGTATTTATACCAGTATCCCAAGAACATCAGCATTCAACAACAAGGTCATTTATAGGTCTCACTACCTGATTTCAATAGACATCACTTCAACCTAGCACACAAGAACTAATAGTTACACTGTATTATAGCTGAGCACTAAAGAGCTATACTGTACCTATGGTTACAGGATATGCCTCTTTTTATAACAGTGTGTCAAGGGTAAGAACATTCAACAGCAAACTCATTTATAGTTCTTCTTAACTATTTGAAATGGACATAATTGCAACCTAGAACCTACCCCATCATAAAATGCTCCTTACACCGAATAAAGATAAGCTCATTTGAGCTGTACAGGGTTCATGGCCAAGGGAGAGGCATGCATTTATATCAGTGCCACAACGACATCATCACCCAACAACAAGCTAATTTATAGGTAGGTACCTGGTTGCAATAGACGTAACAACCTACCATACATAAAATGATCCTTTCACTGTATTGCAGCTGAGCTCTTTAAAGCTGCACCACATTTATGGTCATGGGGGATGCCTGTATTGATATCAGTGTCACAAGAACATCAACATTTAACAAGCACATTTATAGATTTCACCTACTGGTTTCAATAGATGTCATTACAACCTACCACATGCAAAATGATCCTTACATTGTATTTCAGCTGATCTCTTTAAAGCTGTACATCACTTCTGGTCATTGACAATGATGGTATTTATGTCAGTGTCTCAAGGACTTTGTGATTTATCCACAAGATCATTTATAGGTCTTGATACCTGGTTTCAATAGACATCATTACAACCTACCAGTCATAAATGCTCCTCACACTGTATTCCAGCAGAGCTCTTTAGAGCTGTACAGCACTTTTGGTCATGGAGGATGCCTGTATTTGTATCAGTATCATGATTCAGCCACATGATTACTTATAGGTATTTGTAATCCATTGCAATAGGGGTCATTACAAACAAAATGGTCTTCACACTGTATTGCACATGAGCTCTTTAGAGTTGTGCAGACCTTATGTTTGGGAGACACATCTATAGTTACACAAGCACCTTAATGACATCAACACCCAAAACAAGCTAGCTTGTAAGTCTTGTGAACTGGTTACAATTGGTATCAGTACAAGCCATCCCCATAAAATGATCCTTACACTGTATTCTAGCTGAGTCTTGAGAGCTACATGGGGATTATGGTTACGGAAGAAGATGGTATTTATATCAGTGTCTCGAGGACATCAACATTTAACAACAAGCTAATTTATAGGTCGCTATTTGGTTGTAACATACGTCATAACAACATATCACAAAATGTAAAATGTTCCTTAACTTTATTCCAACTGAGCTTTTTCGACCTATATAGCACTTTGGTAATTTTTGACACACAAATCTATATCTGTGTTTCAAGGAAATCAACTCGCAACAAGAATCTATTTTATACCTCTTGTTAGCTGGTTGGAATAGACATCATTACAATCTTCCCACAATTAAAATGGTCTTTAGACTGTATTCTAGGTGAGCTCTTCGGTTGTGCAGAGCTTATGTTTGGGAGATACATCTATATTTACACAAGTATCTCCAGGGCATAAAGCCTGTATTTATATCAATGTCCCATGGACATCACTCATCTGTAAAAGTTCATTTATAGGTCTCATTGCCTGGTTGCAATAGACATTACACCCTACCACACAGAAATCGTTATTTACACTGTATTTCGGTTGAGTGCTTAAGAGCTATACGGTGCTGAACTGCTGATGGCCATGGGATATGTTTCTATTTATAACAGTGAACCAATGACAAACTCAACAAACACATTTATAGGTCTGGTTGAATAGATGTCATTGTAACCTATACCTACATATAAAAGCTTCTTACACTGTATTGCAGGTGAGCTGTGCAGGGTTTGTAGTCAAGGGAGAAACATGCATTCATATCAGTGTTCCAAGGGCATCAACCCCCAACAAGAAGCTAATTTATAGGTCTTGCTTCCTTGTTGAAAGAGACAGCATTGGGACCAACTCAGAAGGAAAATGCTCTTAACTCTGTACTCCAGGTGAGCTCCTCAGAGCTGTTCAACACTTGTGGTTATGAAGGACACCTGTTTTTATATCAGTGTCCTAAGGCCATGGCGATTTAGCCACAAGATCATTTACCGGTCTCAATAACTCACTGCAATGGATTCCATAACAACATACCACACGTAAATTGTTACTTACATGGTATTCTAGCCGAGCTCTTAAGACCTATACAGTCCCTATGGTCATGGGATATGGCTGCATTCATATTAGTGTCCCTAGAATATCAAAACTAAATAACAAGCTGATTTATAGGTTTCACTAACTTGTTGCAATAAACATCATCACATTTTGTACAGAAAATGCTTGTTACACTGTACTCAATGTGAGCTCTTTAAAACTGTGCAGCGCTTCTGGTCATGGTTGATGCTGGTATGTTTATCTCTGTTCCAAGGATATCAACTTCCAACAAGAAGTTGATTTTTATCTCTCAATAACTGGTTAAAATAGATATCATTACAACCTTCCCCAAATAAAACGGTCATTATGCTGTATTTGGTGAGCCCTTCAGAATTTTGCAGAGCTTATTTTTGTGTGACACATCTATATCTACACAAGCATCTCAAGAACATCAAAACCCCACAACTTGTACTAATTCCACCTGAGGTCTTGTACTAATTCCACCTGAGGTCTTTATAGGTCTTGTTAACTAATTACAATGGGTAGCATGGGGTAGCATTACAACCCATCCCACATAGAATGATCCTTACATTGCATTCCAGCTGAGCTCTTTATTGCTGCATGGGGCCTATGATCATGGAAGAAACATGAATTTATATCAGTGTCCCAAGGACATCACAAATCTTCCAAGAAGGCATTTATAGGTCTCACTACCTTCTTGCAACAGACAGCATAACATCCTATCACAAGTAAATCTGTATTTAAACTGTATTCCAGTTGAGCTCTTAAGAGCTATACGGTGCTTATGGCCATGTGATATGTCTCTATTTATATCAGTGTCCCAAGGAATCCAAAACTCAACAACAAACTCATTTATTGGTCTTGCTATCTGGTTGAAATAGACGTAATTGCAACATATCCCAACATAAAAAGCTTGTTACACTGTATTCCAGGTGAGCCCATTGGAGCTGTACAGGGTTTGTTGTCAAGGGAGAATCATACATTCATATCTGTGTCCGATAACTCCCAACAACAAGCTAATTTCTAGGTCATACTTCCTTGCTGAAAAACACAGCACTGAAACCAACCTTATGGTCTCTGGAAAAGCCTTTATTTATATCAGTAACCCAAGGATGTCAAAATCTAACAAAAAGATTATTTATAGGTCTCACTATCTAGTTGCAATAGGCGTCATTACAATGTAGCACACTTTAATTGTTAGTCACAGTGAATTCCACCTGAGCTCTTTAAAGGTGCATGTGGCTTAGGGTCACAGCAAAAGCCTGTTTTTATATCATTAGTCCAGACATCAACATTTAACTAGAAGGTCATTTATAGGCTTCCTTTCAACCTAGCACACATGAATTATTAGTTACATTGTATTCCAGCTGAGCTCTTTAGAGCTACATGCACCTTGTGGTAACAGGAAAAGTCTATATCTATATCAGTAGATATTTAACAAGAAGTTCATTTATAACTCTCACAACCAGTTTGCAATAGATGTCATTACAAAAATACACCTTGAATTTTAGTGACACTGTATTCCAGCTGAGATGTCCAGAGCTGCTGATGAGGGCTCATAGTCACAGAAAATGGCAGTATTGATATTACTAGGCCAAGTATGTCAGCTTTTAACAAGTCATTTATAAGTTCCAATATCAATAGATGTCATCATAAAAATACACACCTGAATTATTAGTTACACTGTATTCCAGCCGAGCTATTTAGATCTGGATGTAGCTTATGCTCACAGTAAAAGTCTGTATTTATATCAGTAGCCAAGAATGTCAACATTCAAGAGAAGGGTCATTTATAGGCATCATTACCTGATTGCAATGGACATCACTACAACCTAGAACACATGAATTGTTAGTTACACTGTATTTCAGCTCAGCTCTTTAGAGCTGATTGGGGTTAGTGGTCTAAAAAAGCCAATTGGGGTCCAAGGTCACAAAAAGAGCAGTATTGATATTAGTAGCCCAAGGACATGAACATTTAACAGGAGACCACTCATAGGTATCATTACCTGATTACAATAGACATCGTTACAACCTAGCCCACAGGAATTCTTAGTTACACTGTATTCCAGCTGAGCTCTTTGGAGCTGGATGGAGCTTGTGGTCACATTAAAAGCCTGTATTTATATCTGTAGCCCGAGGACATCAATATTTAACTAGCAGTTCATTTATAGATCGTATTACCCGATTGCAAAATACATCATTAGAACCAAGCACACATGAAATATTAGTTATACTGTATTCCAGCTGAGCTCTTTAGAGCCAATTGGGGTCCACGGTCACATAAAATGGCAGAATTGATATTAGTAGCCTAAGGACATCAACATTTAACAGGAAGACCATTCATAGGTACCATTACCTGATTGCAATAGATGTCATTACAACCTAGCCCACAGGAATTATCAGTGACACTGTATTCCAGCTGAGCTCATTAGAGCTGATTGGGGTTAATGGTCTCAAAAATCAGTAGTATTGATATTAGTAGGCCCAGGACTTCAACACTTAACAAGAATATCATTTATAGGTATCATTACCTCATTACAATAGACATCATTACCACCCACCTACACGAATTATTAGTTACACTGTATTACAGGTGAGCTCTTTAGAGCCAATTGGGGTCCACGGTCACAGAAAATGGCAGAATTGATATTAGTAGCCTAAGGACATCAACATTTAACAGGAAGACCATTCATAGGTACCATTACCTGATCGCAATAGATGTCATTACAACCTAGCCCACAGGAATTATCAGTGACACTGTATTCCAGCTGAGCTCTTTAGAGCTGATTGGGGTTAATGGTCTAAAAAATCGGTAATATTGATATTAGTAGCCCCAGGACTTCAACATTTAACAAGAATATCATTTATAGGTATCATTACCTCATTACAATAGACGTCATTACAACCCAGCCCACAGGAATTATAGTTACACTGTATTCCAGATGAGCTCTTTAGAGCCAATTGGGGTCCACGGTCACAGAAAATGGCAGAATTGATATTAGTAGCCTAAGGACATCAACATTTAACAGGAAGACCATTCATAGGTACCATTACCTGATTGCAATAGATGTCATTACAACCTAGCCCACAGGAATTATCAGTGACACTGTATTCCAGCTGAGCTCTTTAGAGCTGATTGGGGTTAATGGTCTCAAAATCGGTAGTATTGATATTAGTAGCCCCAGGACTTCAACATTTAACAAGAATATCATTTATAGGTATCATTATCTCATTACAATAGACATCATTACAACCCACCCACACGAATTATTACTTACAGTGTATTCCAGGTGAGTTCTTTAGAGCCAATTGGGGTCCACGGTCACAGAAAATGGCAGAATTGATATTAGTAGCCTAAGCACATCAACATTTAACAGGAAGACCATTCATAGGTGCCATTACCTGATTGCAATAGACATCATTACCACCCACCCACACAAATTATTACTTACACTGTATTCCAGGTGAGCTCTTTAGAGGCAATTGGGGTCCACGGTCACAGAAAATGGCAGAATTGATATTAGTAGCCTAAGGACATCAACATTTAACAGGAAGACCATTCATAGGTACCATTACCTGATTGCAATAGATGTCATTACAACCTAGCCCACAGGAATTATCAGTGACACTGTATTCCAGCTGAGCTCTTTAGAGCTGATTGGGGTTAATGGTTTCAAAAAACGGCAGTATTGATATTAGTAGGCCTAGGACTTCAAGATTTAACAAGAAGATCATTTATAGGTATCACTATCTCATTACAATAGACATCATTACAACCCACCCACAGGAATTATTAGTTACACTGTATTCCAGGTGAGCTCTTTAGAGCCAGTTGGGGTCCACGGTCACAGAAAATGGCAGAACTGATATTAGTAGCCTAAGGACATCAACATTTAACAGGAAGACCATTCATAGGTACCATTACCTGATTGCAATAGATGTCATTACAACCTAGCCCACAGGAATTATCAGTGACACTGTATTCCAGCTGAGCTCTTTAGAGCTGATTGGGGTTAATGGTCTCAAAAATCAGTAGTATTGATATTAGTAGGCCCAGAACTTCAACACTTAACAAGAATATCATTTATAGGTATCATTACCTCATTACAATAGACATCATTACAACCCACCCACACGAATTATTAGTTACACTGTATTCCAGGTGAGCTCTTTAGAGCCAATTGGGGTCCACGGTCACAGAAAATGGCAGAATTGATATTAGTAGCCTAAGGACATCAACATTTAACAGGAAGACCATTCATAGGTACCATTACCTGATTGCAATAGATGTCATTACAACCTAGCCCACAGGAATTATCAGTGACACTGTATTCCAGCTGAGCTCTTTAGAGCTGATTGGGGTTAATGGTCTCAAAAATCGGTAGTATTGATATTAGTAGCCCCAGGACTTCAACATTTAACAAGAATATCATTTATAGGTATCATTACCTCATTACAATAGACGTCATTACAACCCAGCCCACAGGAATTATTAGTTACACTGTATTCCAGCCGAGCTCTTTAGAGCCGATTGGGGTTAATGGTTTCAAAAAATGGAAGTATTGATATTAGGAGGCCCAGGACTTTAACATTTAACAAGAATATCATTTATAGGCATCATTACCTCATTACAGTAGACATCATTACAACCCACCCACACAAATTATTAGTTACACTGTATTCCAGGTGAGCTCTTTAGAGCCAATTGGGGTCCACGGTCACAGAAAATGGCAGAATTGATATTAGAAGCCTAAGGACATCAACATTTAACAGGAAGACCATTCATAGGTACCATTACCTGATTGCAATAGATGTCATTACAACCTAGCCCACAGGAATTATCAGTGACACTGTATTCCAGCTGAGCTCTTTAGAGCTGATTGGGGTTAATGGTCTCAAAAATCGGTAGTATTGATATTAGTAGCCCCAAGACTTTAACATTTAACAAGAATATCATTTATAGGTATCATTACCTCATTACAATAGACATCATTACAACCCACCCACACAAATTATTAGTTACACTGTATTCCAGGTGAGCTCTTTAGAGCCAATTGGGGTCCATGGCCACCGAAAATGGCAGAATTGATATTAGTAGCCTAAGGACATCAACATTTAACAGGAAGACCATTCATAGGTACCATTACCTGATTGCAATAGATGTCATTACAACCTACCCCACAGGAATCATCAGTGACACTGTATTCCAGCTGAGCTCTTTAGAGCCGATTGGGGTTAATGGTTTCAAAAAACGGAAGTATTGATATTAGTAGGCCCAGGACTTCAACATTTAACAAGAAGATCATTTATAGGTATCACTACCTCATTACAATAGACATCAGTACAACCCACCCACAGGAATTATTAGTTACACTGTATTCCAGGTGAGCTCTTTAGAGCCAATTGGGGTCCACGGTCACAGAAAATGGCAGAATTGATATTAGTAGCCTAAGGACATCAACATTTAACAGGAAGACCATTCATAGGTACCATTACCTGATTGCAATAGATGTCATTACAACCTAGCCCACAGGAATTATCAGTGACACTGTATTCCAGCTGAGCTCTTTAGAGCTGATTGGGGTTAATGGTCTAAAAAATCGGTAATATTGATATTAGTAGCCCCAGGACTTCAACATTTAACAAGAATATCATTTATAGGTATCATTACCTCATTACAATAGACGTCATTACAACCCAGCCCACAGGAATTATAGTTACACTGTATTCCAGATGAGCTCTTTAGAGCCAATTGGGGTCCACGGTCACAGAAAATGGCAGAATTGATATTAGTAGCCTAAGGACATCAACATTTAACAGGAAGACCATTCATAGGTACCATTACCTGATTGCAATAGATGTCATTACAACCTAGCCCACAGGAATTATCAGTGACACTGTATTCCAGCTGAGCTCTTTAGAGCTGATTGGGGTTAATGGTCTCAAAATCGGTAGTATTGATATTAGTAGCCCCAGGACTTCAACATTTAACAAGAATATCATTTATAGGTATCATTATCTCATTACAATAGACATCATTACAACCCACCCACACGAATTATTAGTTACAGTGTATTCCAGGTGAGTTCTTTAGAGCCAATTGGGGTCCACGGTCACAGAAAATGGCAGAATTGATATTAGTAGCCTAAGCACATCAACATTTAACAGGAAGACCATTCATAGGTGCCATTACCTGATTGCAATAGACATCATTACCACCCACCCACACAAATTATTACTTACACTGTATTCCAGGTGAGCTCTTTAGAGGCAATTGGGGTCCACGGTCACAGAAAATGGCAGAATTGATATTAGTAGCCTAAGGACATCAACATTTAACAGGAAGACCATTCATAGGTACCATTACCTGATTGCAATAGATGTCATTACAACCTAGCCCACAGGAATTATCAGTGACACTGTATTCCAGCTGAGCTCTTTAGAGCTGATTGGGGTTAATGGTTTCAAAAAACGGCAGTATTGATATTAGTAGGCCTAGGACTTCAAGATTTAACAAGAAGATCATTTATAGGTATCACTATCTCATTACAATAGACATCATTACAACCCACCCACAGGAATTATTAGTTACACTGTATTCCAGGTGAGCTCTTTAGAGCCAGTTGGGGTCCACGGTCACAGAAAATGGCAGAACTGATATTAGTAGCCTAAGGACATCAACATTTAACAGGAAGACCATTCATAGGTACCATTACCTGATTGCAATAGATGTCATTACAACCTAGCCCACAGGAATTATCAGTGACACTGTATTCCAGCTGAGCTCTTTAGAGCTGATTGGGGTTAATGGTCTCAAAAATCAGTAGTATTGATATTAGTAGGCCCAGAACTTCAACACTTAACAAGAATATCATTTATAGGTATCATTACCTCATTACAATAGACATCATTACAACCCACCCACACGAATTATTAGTTACACTGTATTCCAGGTGAGCTCTTTAGAGCCAATTGGGGTCCACGGTCACAGAAAATGGCAGAATTGATATTAGTAGCCTAAGGACATCAACATTTAACAGGAAGACCATTCATAGGTACCATTACCTGATTGCAATAGATGTCATTACAACCTAGCCCACAGGAATTATCAGTGACACTGTATTCCAGCTGAGCTCTTTAGAGCTGATTGGGGTTAATGGTCTCAAAAATCGGTAGTATTGATATTAGTAGCCCCAGGACTTCAACATTTAACAAGAATATCATTTATAGGTATCATTACCTCATTACAATAGACGTCATTACAACCCAGCCCACAGGAATTATTAGTTACACTGTATTCCAGCCGAGCTCTTTAGAGCCGATTGGGGTTAATGGTTTCAAAAAATGGAAGTATTGATATTAGGAGGCCCAGGACTTTAACATTTAACAAGAATATCATTTATAGGCATCATTACCTCATTACAGTAGACATCATTACAACCCACCCACACAAATTATTAGTTACACTGTATTCCAGGTGAGCTCTTTAGAGCCAATTGGGGTCCACGGTCACAGAAAATGGCAGAATTGATATTAGAAGCCTAAGGACATCAACATTTAACAGGAAGACCATTCATAGGTACCATTACCTGATTGCAATAGATGTCATTACAACCTAGCCCACAGGAATTATCAGTGACACTGTATTCCAGCTGAGCTCTTTAGAGCTGATTGGGGTTAATGGTCTCAAAAATCGGTAGTATTGATATTAGTAGCCCCAAGACTTTAACATTTAACAAGAATATCATTTATAGGTATCATTACCTCATTACAATAGACATCATTACAACCCACCCACACAAATTATTAGTTACACTGTATTCCAGGTGAGCTCTTTAGAGCCAATTGGGGTCCATGGCCACCGAAAATGGCAGAATTGATATTAGTAGCCTAAGGACATCAACATTTAACAGGAAGACCATTCATAGGTACCATTACCTGATTGCAATAGATGTCATTACAACCTACCCCACAGGAATCATCAGTGACACTGTATTCCAGCTGAGCTCTTTAGAGCCGATTGGGGTTAATGGTTTCAAAAAACGGAAGTATTGATATTAGTAGGCCCAGGACTTCAACATTTAACAAGAAGATCATTTATAGGTATCACTACCTCATTACAATAGACATCAGTACAACCCACCCACAGGAATTATTAGTTACACTGTATTCCAGGTGAGCTCTTTAGAGCCAATTGGGGTCCACGGTCACAGAAAATGGCAGAATTGATATTAGTAGCCTAAGGACATCAACATTTAACAGGAAGACCATTCATAGGTACCATTACCTGATTGCAATAGATGTCATTACAACCTAGCCCACAGGAATTATCAGTGACACTGTATTCCAGCTGAGCTCTTTAGAGCTGATTGGGGTTAATGGTCTAAAAAATCGGTAATATTGATATTAGTAGCCCCAGGACTTCAACATTTAACAAGAATATCATTTATAGGTATCATTACCTCATTACAATAGACGTCATTACAACCCAGCCCACAGGAATTATAGTTACACTGTATTCCAGATGAGCTCTTTAGAGCCAATTGGGGTCCACGGTCACAGAAAATGGCAGAATTGATATTAGTAGCCTAAGGACATCAACATTTAACAGGAAGACCATTCATAGGTACCATTACCTGATTGCAATAGATGTCATTACAACCTAGCCCACAGGAATTATCAGTGACACTGTATTCCAGCTGAGCTCTTTAGAGCTGATTGGGGTTAATGGTCTCAAAATCGGTAGTATTGATATTAGTAGCCCCAGGACTTCAACATTTAACAAGAATATCATTTATAGGTATCATTATCTCATTACAATAGACATCATTACAACCCACCCACACGAATTATTAGTTACAGTGTATTCCAGGTGAGTTCTTTAGAGCCAATTGGGGTCCACGGTCACAGAAAATGGCAGAATTGATATTAGTAGCCTAAGCACATCAACATTTAACAGGAAGACCATTCATAGGTGCCATTACCTGATTGCAATAGACATCATTACCACCCACCCACACAAATTATTACTTACACTGTATTCCAGGTGAGCTCTTTAGAGGCAATTGGGGTCCACGGTCACAGAAAATGGCAGAATTGATATTAGTAGCCTAAGGACATCAACATTTAACAGGAAGACCATTCATAGGTACCATTACCTGATTGCAATAGATGTCATTACAACCTAGCCCACAGGAATTATCAGTGACACTGTATTCCAGCTGAGCTCTTTAGAGCTGATTGGGGTTAATGGTTTCAAAAAACGGCAGTATTGATATTAGTAGGCCTAGGACTTCAAGATTTAACAAGAAGATCATTTATAGGTATCACTATCTCATTACAATAGACATCATTACAACCCACCCACAGGAATTATTAGTTACACTGTATTCCAGGTGAGCTCTTTAGAGCCAGTTGGGGTCCACGGTCACAGAAAATGGCAGAACTGATATTAGTAGCCTAAGGACATCAACATTTAACAGGAAGACCATTCATAGGTACCATTACCTGATTGCAATAGATGTCATTACAACCTAGCCCACAGGAATTATCAGTGACACTGTATTCCAGCTGAGCTCTTTAGAGCTGATTGGGGTTAATGGTCTCAAAAATCAGTAGTATTGATATTAGTAGGCCCAGAACTTCAACACTTAACAAGAATATCATTTATAGGTATCATTACCTCATTACAATAGACATCATTACAACCCACCCACACGAATTATTAGTTACACTGTATTCCAGGTGAGCTCTTTAGAGCCAATTGGGGTCCACGGTCACAGAAAATGGCAGAATTGATATTAGTAGCCTAAGGACATCAACATTTAACAGGAAGACCATTCATAGGTACCATTACCTGATTGCAATAGATGTCATTACAACCTAGCCCACAGGAATTATCAGTGACACTGTATTCCAGCTGAGCTCTTTAGAGCTGATTGGGGTTAATGGTCTCAAAAATCGGTAGTATTGATATTAGTAGCCCCAGGACTTCAACATTTAACAAGAATATCATTTATAGGTATCATTACCTCATTACAATAGACGTCATTACAACCCAGCCCACAGGAATTATTAGTTACACTGTATTCCAGCCGAGCTCTTTAGAGCCGATTGGGGTTAATGGTTTCAAAAAATGGAAGTATTGATATTAGGAGGCCCAGGACTTTAACATTTAACAAGAATATCATTTATAGGCATCATTACCTCATTACAGTAGACATCATTACAACCCACCCACACAAATTATTAGTTACACTGTATTCCAGGTGAGCTCTTTAGAGCCAATTGGGGTCCACGGTCACAGAAAATGGCAGAATTGATATTAG
The DNA here is from genome assembly GCA_031216915.1 of Pictodentalium vernedei. Lineage (NCBI taxonomy): Eukaryota > Metazoa > Mollusca > Scaphopoda > Dentaliida > Dentaliidae > Pictodentalium > Pictodentalium vernedei. The sequence continues at coordinate 746,714,915 of CM062295.1, forward strand.
AAGCCTAAGGACATCAACATTTAACAGGAAGACCATTCATAGGTACCATTACCTGATTGCAATAGATGTCATTACAACCTAGCCCACAGGAATTATCAGTGACACTGTATTCCAGCTGAGCTCTTTAGAGCTGATTGGGGTTAATGGTCTCAAAAATCGGTAGTATTGATATTAGTAGCCCCAAGACTTTAACATTTAACAAGAATATCATTTATAGGTATCATTACCTCATTACAATAGACATCATTACAACCCACCCACACAAATTATTAGTTACACTGTATTCCAGGTGAGCTCTTTAGAGCCAATTGGGGTCCATGGCCACCGAAAATGGCAGAATTGATATTAGTAGCCTAAGGACATCAACATTTAACAGGAAGACCATTCATAGGTACCATTACCTGATTGCAATAGATGTCATTACAACCTACCCCACAGGAATCATCAGTGACACTGTATTCCAGCTGAGCTCTTTAGAGCCGATTGGGGTTAATGGTTTCAAAAAACGGAAGTATTGATATTAGTAGGCCCAGGACTTCAACATTTAACAAGAAGATCATTTATAGGTATCACTACCTCATTACAATAGACATCAGTACAACCCACCCACAGGAATTATTAGTTACACTGTATTCCAGGTGAGCTCTTTAGAGCCAATTGGGGTCCACGGTCACAGAAAATGGCAGAATTGATATTAGTAGCCTAAGGACATCAACATTTAACAGGAAGACCATTCATAGGTACCATTACCTGATTGCAATAGATGTCATTACAACCTAGCCCACAGGAATTATCAGTGACACTGTATTCCAGCTGAGCTCTTTAGAGCTGATTGGGGTTAATGGTCTAAAAAATCGGTAATATTGATATTAGTAGCCCCAGGACTTCAACATTTAACAAGAATATCATTTATAGGTATCATTACCTCATTACAATAGACGTCATTACAACCCAGCCCACAGGAATTATAGTTACACTGTATTCCAGATGAGCTCTTTAGAGCCAATTGGGGTCCACGGTCACAGAAAATGGCAGAATTGATATTAGTAGCCTAAGGACATCAACATTTAACAGGAAGACCATTCATAGGTACCATTACCTGATTGCAATAGATGTCATTACAACCTAGCCCACAGGAATTATCAGTGACACTGTATTCCAGCTGAGCTCTTTAGAGCTGATTGGGGTTAATGGTCTCAAAATCGGTAGTATTGATATTAGTAGCCCCAGGACTTCAACATTTAACAAGAATATCATTTATAGGTATCATTATCTCATTACAATAGACATCATTACAACCCACCCACACGAATTATTAGTTACAGTGTATTCCAGGTGAGTTCTTTAGAGCCAATTGGGGTCCACGGTCACAGAAAATGGCAGAATTGATATTAGTAGCCTAAGCACATCAACATTTAACAGGAAGACCATTCATAGGTGCCATTACCTGATTGCAATAGACATCATTACCACCCACCCACACAAATTATTACTTACACTGTATTCCAGGTGAGCTCTTTAGAGGCAATTGGGGTCGACGGTCACAGAAAATGGCAGAATTGATATTAGTAGCCTAAGGACATCAACATTTAACAGGAAGACCATTCATAGGTACCATTACCTGATTGCAATAGATGTCATTACAACCTAGCCCACAGGAATTATCAGTGACACTGTATTCCAGCTGAGCTCTTTAGAGCTGATTGGGGTTAATGGTTTCAAAAAACGGCAGTATTGATATTAGTAGGCCTAGGACTTCAAGATTTAACAAGAAGATCATTTATAGGTATCACTATCTCATTACAATAGACATCATTACAACCCACCCACAGGAATTATTAGTTACACTGTATTCCAGGTGAGCTCTTTAGAGCCAGTTGGGGTCCACGGTCACAGAAAATGGCAGAACTGATATTAGTAGCCTAAGGACATCAACATTTAACAGGAAGACCATTCATAGGTACCATTACCTGATTGCAATAGATGTCATTACAACCTAGCCCACAGGAATTATCAGTGACACTGTATTCCAGCTGAGCTCTTTAGAGCTGATTGGGGTTAATGGTCTCAAAAATCAGTAGTATTGATATTAGTAGGCCCAGAACTTCAACACTTAACAAGAATATCATTTATACGTATCATTACCTCATTACAATAGACATCATTACAACCCACCCACACGAATTATTAGTTACACTGTATTCCAGGTGAGCTCTTTAGAGCCAATTGGGGTCCACGGTCACAGAAAATGGCAGAATTGATATTAGTAGTCTAAGGACATCAACATTTAACAGGAAGACCATTCATAGGTACCATTACCTGATTGCAATAGATGTCATTACAACCTAGCCCACAGGAATTATCAGTGACACTGTATTCCAGCTGAGCTCTTTAGAGCTGATTGGGGTTAATGGTCTCAAAAATCGGTAGTATTGATATTAGTAGCCCCAGGACTTCAACATTTAACAAGAATATCATTTATAGGTATCATTACCTCATTACAATAGACGTCATTACAACCCAGCCCACAGGAATTATTAGTTACACTGTATTCCAGCCGAGCTCTTTAGAGCCGATTGGGGTTAATGGTTTCAAAAAATGGAAGTATTGATATTAGGAGGCCCAGGACTTTAACATTTAACAAGAATATCATTTATAGGCATCATTACCTCATTACAGTAGACATCATTACAACCCACCCACACAAATTATTATTTACACTGTATTCCAGGTGAGCTCTTTAGAGCCAATTGGGGTCCACGGTCACAGAAAATGGCAGAATTGATATTAGAAGCCTAAGGACATCAACATTTAACAGGAAGACCATTCATAGGTACCATTACCTGATTGCAATAGATGTCATTACAACCTAGCCCACAGGAATTATCAGTGACACTGTATTCCAGCTGAGCTCTTTAGAGCTGATTGGGGTTAATGGTCTCAAAAATCGGTAGTATTGATATTAGTAGCCCCAAGACTTTAACATTTAACAAGAATATCATTTATAGGTATCATTACCTCATTACAATAGACATCATTACAACCCACCCACACAAATTATTAGTTACACTGTATTCCAGGTGAGCTCTTTAGAGCCAATTGGGGTCCATGGCCACCGAAAATGGCAGAATTGATATTAGTAGCCTAAGGACATCAACATTTAACAGGAAGACCATTCATAGGTACCATTACCTGATTGCAATAGATGTCATTACAACCTACCCCACAGGAATCATCAGTGACACTGTATTCCAGCTGAGCTCTTTAGAGCCGATTGGGGTTAATGGTTTCAAAAAACGGAAGTATTGATATTAGTAGGCCCAGGACTTCAACATTTAACAAGAAGATCATTTATAGGTATCACTACCTCATTACAATAGACATCAGTACAACCCACCCACAGGAATTATTAGTTACACTGTATTCCAGGTGAGCTCTTTAGAGCCAATTGGGGTCCACAGTCACAGAAAATGGCAGAATTGATATTAGTAGCCTAAGGACATCAACATTTAACAGGAAGACCATTCATAGGTACCATTACCTGATTGCAATAGATGTCATTACAACCTAGCCCACAGGAATTATCAGTGACACTGTATTCCAGCTGAGCTCTTTAGAGCTGATTGGGGTTAATGGTTTCAAAAAACGGCAGTATTGATATTAGTAGGCCCAGGACTTCAACATTTAACAAGAAGATCATTTATAGGTATCATTACCTCATTACAATAGACATCATTACAACCCACCCACACGAATTATTAGTTACACTGTATTCCAGGCGAGCTCTTTAGAGCCAATTGGGGTCCACGGTCACAGAAAATGGCAGAATTGATATTAGTAGCCTAAGGACATCAACATTTAACAGGAAGACCATTCATAGGTACCATTACCTGATTGCAATAGATATCATTACAACCTAGCCCACAGGAATTATCAGTGACACTGTATTCCAGCTGAGCCCTTTAGAGCTGATTGAGGTTAATGGTCTCAAAAATCAGTAGTATTGATATTAGTAGCCCCAGGACTTCAACATTTAACAAGAATATCATTTATAGGTATCATTACCTCATTACAATAGACATCATTACAACCCACCCACACGAATTATTAGTTACACTGTATTCCAGGTGAGCTCTTTAGAGCCAATTGGGGTCCACGGTCACAGAAAATGGCAGAATTGATATTAGTAGCCTAAGGACATCAACATTTAACAGGAAGACCATTCATAGGTACCATTACCTGATTGCAATAGATGTCATTACAACCTAGCCCACAGGAATTATCAGTGACACTGTATTCCAGCTGAGCTCTTTAGAGCTGACTGGGGTTAATGGTCTCAAAAATCGGTAGTATTGATATTAGTAGCCCCAAGACTTTAACTTTAACAAGAAAATCATTTATAGGTATCATTACCACATTACAATAGACATCATTACAACCGTCCCACACAAATTATTAGTTACACTGTATTCCAGGTGAGCTCTTTAGAGCCAGTTGGGGACCACGGCCACAGAAAATGGCAGAATTGATATTAGTAGCCTAAGGACATCAACATTTAACAGGAAGACCATTCATAGGTCCCATTATGTGATTGCAATAGATGTCATTACAACCTAGCCCACAGGAATTATCAGTTACACTGTATTCCAGCTGAGCTCTTTAGAGCCGATTGGGGTTAATGGTTTCAAAAAACGGCAGTATTGATATTAGTAGGCCCAGGACTTCAACATTTAACAAGAAGATCATTTATAGGTATCATTACCTCATTACAATAGACTTCATTACAACCCACCCACAGGAATTATTAGTTACACTGTATTCCAGGTGAGCTCTTTAGAGCCAATTGGGGTCCACAGTCACAGAAAATGGCAGAATTGATATTAGTAACCTAAGGACATCAACATTTAACAGGAAGACCATTCATAGGTATCATTACCTGATTGCAATAGATGTCATTACAACCTAGCCCACCAGAATTAACAGTGACACTGTATTCCAGCTGAGCTCTTTAAAGCCGATTGGGGTTAATGGTTTCAAAAAATGGCAGTATTGATATTAGTAGATCCAGGACTTCAACATTTAACAAGAAGATCATTTATAGGTATCATTACCTCATTACAATAGACATCATTACAATCCACCCACAGGAATTATTAGTTACACTGTATTCCAGGTGAGCTCTTTAGAGCCAATTGGGGTCCACGGTCACAGAAAATGGCAGAATTGATATTAGTAGCCCAAGGACATCAACATTTAACAGGAAGACCATTCATAGGTACCATTACCTGATTGCAATAGATGTCATTACAACCTAGCCCACAGGAATTATCAGTGACACTGTATTCCAGCTGAGCTCTTTAGAGCTGATTGGGGTTAATGGTCTCAAAAATCAGTAGTATTGATATTAGTAGGCCCAGGACTTCAACATTTAACAAGAATATCATTTATAGGTATCATTACCTCATTACAATAGACATCATTACCACCCACCCACACGAATTATTAGTTACATTGTATTACAGGTGAGCTCTTTAGAGCCAATTGGGGTCCACGGTCACAGAAAATGGCAGAATTGATATTAGTAGCCTAAGGACATCAACATTTAACAGGAAGACCATTCATAGGTACCATTACCTGATTGCAATAGACATCATTACCACCCACCCACACAAATTATTAGTTACACTGTATTCCAGGTGAGCTCTTTAGAGCCAATTGGGGTCCACGGTCACAGAAAATGGCAGAATTGATATTAGTAGCCTAAGGACATCAACATTTAACAGGAAGACCATTCATAGGTACCATTACCTGATTGCAATAGATGTCATTACAACCTAGCCCACAGGAATTATCAGTGACACTGTATTCCAGCTGAGCTCTTTAGAGCTGATTGGGGTTAATGGTCTCAAAGATCGGTAGTATTGATATTAGTAGCCCCAGGACTTCAACATTTAACAAGAATATCATTTATAGGTATCATTACCTCATTACAATAGACGTCATTACAACCCAGCCCACAGGAATTATTAGTTACACTGTATTCCAGATGAGCTCTTTAGAGCCAATTGGGGTCCACGGTCACAGAAAATGGCAGAATTGATATTAGTAGCCTAAGGACATCAACATTTAACAGGAAGACCATTCATAGGTACCATTACCTAATTGCAATAGACATCATTACCACCCACCCACACAAATTATTAGTTACACTGTATTCCAGGTGAGCTCTTTAGAGCCAATTGGGGTCCACGGTCACAGAAAATGGCAGAATTGATATTAGTAGCCTAAGGACATCAACATTTAACAGGAAGACCATTCATAGGTACCATTACCTGATTGCAATAGATGTCATTACAAGCTAGCCCACAGGAATTATCAGTGACACTGTATTCCAGCTGAGCTCTTTAGAGCTGATTGGGGTTAATGGTTTCAAAAAACGGCAGTATTGATATTAGTAGGCCCAGGACTTCAACATTTAACAAGAAGATCATTTATAGGTATCATTACCTCATTACAATAGACATCATTACAACCCATCCACACGAATTATTAGTTACACTGTACTCCAGGTGAGCTCTTTAGAGCCAATTGGGGTCCACGGTCACAGAAAATGGCAGAATTGATATTAGTAGCCTAAGGACATCAACATTTAACAGGAAGACCATTCATAGGTACCATTACCTGATTGCAATAGATGTCATTACAACCTAGCCCACAGGAATTATCAGTGACACTGTATTCCAGCTGAGCTCTTTAGAGCCGATTGGGGTTAATGGTTTCCAAAAACGGCAGTATTGATATTAGTAGGCCCAGGACTTCAACATTTAACAAGAAGATCATTTATAGGTATCACAACCTCATTACAATAGACATCAGTACAACCCACCCACAGGAATTATTAGTTACACTGTATTCCAGGTGAGCTCTTTAGAGCCAATTGGGGTCCACAGTCACAGAAAATGGCAGAATTGATATTAGTAGCCTAAGGACATCAACATTTAACAGGAAGACCATTTATAGGTACCATTACCTGATTGCAATAGATGTCATTACAACCTAGCCCACAGGAATTATCAGTGACACTGTATTCCAGCTGAGCTCTTTAGAGCCGATTGGGATTAATGGTTTCAAAAAATGGCAGTATTGATATTAGTAGGCCCAGGACTTCAACATTTAACAAGAAGATCATTTATAGGTATCATTACCTCATTACAATAGACATCATTACAACCCACCCACAGGTATTATTAGTTACACTGTATTCCAGGTGAGCTCTTTAGAGCCAATTGGGGTCCACGGCCACAGAACATGGCAGAATTGATATTAGTAGCCTAAGGACATCAACATTTAACAGGAAGACCATTCATAGGTACCATTATCTGATTGCAATAGATGTCATTACAACCTAGCCCACAGGAATTATCAGTGACACTGTATTCCAGCTGAGCTCTTTAGAGCTGATTGGGGTTAATGGTCTCAAAAATCGGTAGTATTGATATTAGTAGCCCCAGGACTTCAACATTTAACAAGAATATCATTTATAGGTATCATTACCTCATTACAATAGACGTCATTACAACCCAGCCCACAGGAATTATTAGTTACACTGTATTCCAGGTGAGCTCTTTAGAGCCAATTGGGGTCCACGGTCACAGAAAAGGGCAGAATTGATATTAGTAGCCTAAGGACATCAACATATAACAGGAAGACCATTCATAGGTATCATTACCTGATTGCAATAGATGTCATTACAACCTAGCCCACAGGAATTAACAGTGACACTGTATTCCAGCTGAGCTCTTTAGAGCCGATTGGGGTTAATGGTTTCAAAAAACGGCAGTATTGATATTAGTAGGCCCAGGACTTCAACATTTAACAAGAAGATCATTTATAGGTATCATTACCTCATTACAATAGACATCATTACAACCCACCCACACGAATTATTAGTTACACTGTATTCCAGGTGAGCTCTTTAGAGCCAATTGGGGTCCACGGTCACAGAAAATGGCAGAATTGATATTAGTAGCCTAAGGACATCAACATTTAACAGGAAGACCATTCATAGGTACCATTACCTGATTGCAATAGATGTCATTACAACCTAGCCCACAGGAATTATCAGTGACACTGTATTCCAGCTGAGCTCTTTAGAGCTGATTGGGGTTAACGGTTTCAAAAAACGGCAGTATTGATATTAGTAGGCCCAGGATTTCAACATTTAACAAGAATATCATTTATAGGTATCATTACCTCATTACAATAGACATCATTACAACCCACCCACACAAATTATTAGTTACACTGTATTCCAGGTGAGCTCTTTAGAGCCAATTGGGGTCCACGGTCACAGAAAATGGCAGAATTGATATTAGTAGCCTAAGGACATCAACATTTAACAGGAAGACCATTCATAGGTACCATTACCTGATTGCAATAGATGTCATTACAACCTAGCCCACAGGAATTATCAGTGACACTGTATTCCAGCTGAGCTCTTTAGAGCTGATTGGGGTTAATGGTCTAAAAATCGGTAGTATTGATATTAGTAGCCCCAGGACTTCAACATTTAACAAGAATATCATTTATAGGTATCATTACCTCATTACAATAGACGTCATTACAACCCAGCCCACAGGAATTATAGTTACACTGTATTCCAGATGAGCTCTTTAGAGCCAATTGGGGTCCACGGTCACAGAAAATGGCAGAATTGATATTAGTAGCCTAAGGACATCAACATTTAACAGGAAGACCATTCATAGGTACCATTACCTGATTGCAATAGATGTCATTACAACCTAGCCCACAGGAATTATCAGTGACACTGTATTCCAGCTGAGCTCTTTAGAGCTGATTGGGGTTAATGGTCTCAAAATCGGTAGTATTGATATTAGTAGCCCCAGGACTTCAACATTTAACAAGAATATCATTTATAGGTATCATTATCTCATTACAATAGACATCATTACAACCCACCCACACAAATTATTAGTTACAGTGTATTCCAGGTGAGTTCTTTAGAGCCAATTGGGGTCCACGGTCACAGAAAATGGCAGAATTGATATTAGTAGCCTAAGCACATCAACATTTAACAGGAAGACCATTCATAGGTGCCATTACCTGATTGCAATAGACATGATTACCACCCACCCACACAAATTATTACTTACATTGTATTCCAGGTGAGCTCTTTAGAGGCAATTGGGGTCCACAGTCACAGAAAATGGCAGAATTGATATTAGTAGCCTAAGGACATCAACATTTAACAGGAAGACCATTCATAGGTACCATTACCTGATTGCAATAGATGTCATTACAACCTAGCCCACAGGAATTATCAGTGACACTGTATTCCAGCTGAGCTCTTTAGAGCTGATTGGGGTTAATGGTTTCAAAAAACGGCAGTATTGATATTAGTAGGCCTAGGACTTCAAGATTTAACAAGAAGATCATTTATAGGTATCACTATCTCATTACAATAGACATCATTACAACCCACCCACAGGAATTATTAGTTACACTGTATTCCAGGTGAGCTCTTTAGAGCCAGTTGGGGTCCACGGTCACAGAAAATGGCAGAACTGATATTAGTAGCCTAAGGACATAAACATTTAACAGGAAGACCATTCATAGGTACCATTACCTGATTGCAATAGATGTCATTACAACCTAGCCCACAGGAATTATCAGTGACACTGTATTCCAGCTGAGCTCTTTAGAGCTGATTGGGGTTAATGGTCTCAAAAATCAGTAGTATTGATATTAGTAGGCCCAGAACTTCAACACTTAACAAGAATATCATTTATAGGTATCATTACCTCATTACAATAGACATCATTACAACCCACCCACACGAATTATTAGTTACACTGTATTCCAGGTGAGCTCTTTAGAGCCAATTGGGGTCCACGGTCACAGAAAATGGCAGAATTGATATTAGTAGCCTAAGGACATCAACATTTAACAGGAAGACCATTCATAGGTACCATTACCTGATTGCAATAGATGTCATTACAACCTAGCCCACAGGAATTATCAGTGACACTGTATTCCAGCTGAGCTCTTTAGAGCTGATTGGGGTTAATGGTCTCAAAAATCGGTAGTATTGATATTAGTAGCCCCAGGACTTCAACATTTAACAAGAATATCATTTATAGGTATCATTACCTCATTACAATAGACGTCATTACAACCCAGCCCACAGGAATTATTAGTTACACTGTATTCCAGCCGAGCTCTTTAGAGCCGATTGGGGTTAATGGTTTCAAAAAATGGAAGTATTGATATTAGGAGGCCCAGGACTTTAACATTTAACAAGAATATCATTTATAGGCATCATTACCTCATTACAGTAGACATCATTACAACCCACCCACACAAAATATTAGTTACACTGTATTCCAGGTGAGCTCTTTAGACCCAATTGGGGTCCACGGTCACAGAAAATGGCAGAATTGATATTAGAAGCCTAAGGACATCAACATTTAACAGGAAGACCATTCATAGGTACCATTACCTGATTGCAATAGATGTCATTACAACCTAGCCCACAGGAATTATCAGTGACACTGTATTCCAGCTGAGCTCTTTAGAGCTGATTGGGGTTAATGGTCTCAAAAATCGGTAGTATTGATATTAGTAGCCCCAAGACTTTAACATTTAACAAGAATATCATTTATAGGTATCATTACCTCATTACAATAGACATCATTACAACCCACCCACACAAATTATTAGTTACACTGTATTCCAGGTGAGCTCTTTAGAGCCAATTGGGGTCCATGGCCACAGAAAATGGCAGAATTGATATTAGTAGCCTAAGTACATCAACATTTAACAGGAAGACCATTCATAGGTACCATTACCTGATTGCAATAGATGTCATTACAACCTACCCCACAGGAATCATCAGTGACACTGTATTCCAGCTGAGCTCTTTAGAGCCGATTGGGGTTAATGGTTTCAAAAAACGGAAGTATTGATATTAGTAGGCCCAGGACTTCAACATTTAACAAGAAGATCATTTATAGGTATCACTACCTCATTACAATAGACATCAGTACAACCCACCCACAGGAATTATTAGTTACACTGTATTCCAGGTGAGCTCTTTAGAGCCAATTGGGGTCCACAGTCACAGAAAATGGCAGAATTGATATTAGTAGCCTAAGGACATCAACATTTAACAGGAAGACCATTCATAGGTACCATTACCTGATTGCAATAGATGTCATTACAACCTAGCCCACAGGAATTATCAGTGACACTGTATTCCAGCTGAGCTCTTTAGAGCTGATTGGGGTTAATGGTTTCAAAAAACGGCAGTATTGATATTAGTAGGCCCAGGACTTCAACATTTAACAAGAAGATCATTTATAGGTATCATTACCTCATTACAATAGACATCATTACAACCCACCCACACGAATTATTAGTTACACTGTATTCCAGGTGAGCTCTTTAGAGCCAATTGGGGTCCACGGTCACAGAAAATGGCAGAATTGATATTAGTAGCCTAAGGACATCAACATTTAACAGGAAGACCATTCATAGGTACCATTACCTGATTGCAATAGATATCATTACAACCTAGCCCACAGGAATTATCAGTGACACTGTATTCCAGCTGAGCCCTTTAGAGCTGATTGAGGTTAATGGTCTCAAAAATCAGTAGTATTGATATTAGTAGCCCCAGGACTTCAACATTTAACAAGAATATCATTTATAGGTATCATTACCTCATTACAATAGACATCATTACAACCCACCCACACGAATTATTAGTTACACTGTATTCCAGGTGAGCTCTTTAGAGCCAATTGGGGTCCACGGTCACAGAAAATGGCAGAATTGATATTAGTAGCCTAAGGACATCAACATTTAACAGGAAGACCATTCATAGGTACCATTACCTGATTGCAATAGATGTCATTACAACCTAGCCCACAGGAATTATCAGTGACACTGTATTCCAGCTGAGCTCTTTAGAGCTGATTGGGGTTAATGGTCTCAAAAAGCGGTAGTATTGACATTAGTAGCCCCAAGACTTTAACATTTAACAAGAAAATCATTTATAGGTATCATTACCACATTACAATAGACATCATTACAACCCTCCCACACAAATTATTAGTTACACTGTATTCCAGGTGAGCTCTTTAGAGCCAGTTGGGGACCATGGCCAAAGAAAATGGCAGAATTGATATTAGTAGCCTAAGGACATCAACATTTAACAGGAAGACCATTCATAGGTCCCATTACGTGATTGCAATAGATGTCATTACAACCTAGCCCACAGGAATTATCAGTTACACTGTATTCCAGCTGAGCTCTTTAGAGCCGATTGGGGTTAAAGGTTTCAAAAAACGGCAGTATTGATATTAGTAGGCCCAGGACTTCAACATTTAACAAGAAGATCATTTATAGGTATCATTACCTCATTACAATAGACTTCATTACAACCCACCCACAGGAATTATTAGTTACACTGTATTCCAGGTGAGCTCTTTAGAGCCAATTGGGGTCCACAGTCACAGAAAATGGCAGAATTGATATTAGTAGCCTAAGGACATCAACATTTAACAGGAAGACCATTCATAGGTATCATTACCTGATTGCAATAGATGTCATTACAACCTAGCCCACCAGAATTAACAGTGACACTGTATTCCAGCTGAGCTCTTTAAAGCCGATTGGGGTTAATGGTTTCAAAAAATGGCAGTATTGATATTAGTAGGCCCAGGACTTCAACCTTTAACAAGAAGATCATTTATAGGTATCATTACCTCATTACAATAGACATCATTACAACCCACCCACAGGAATTATTAGTTACACTGTATTCCAGGTGAGCTCTTTAGAGCCAATTGGGGTCCACAGTCACAGAAAATGGCAGAATTGATATTAGTAGCCCAAGGACATCAACATTTAACAGGAAGACCATTCATAGGTACCATTACCTGATTGCAATAGATGTCATTACAACCTAGCCCACAGGAATTATCAGTGACACTGTATTCCAGCTGAGCTCTTTAGAGCTGATTGGGGTTAATGGTCTCAAAAATCAGTAGTATTGATATTAGTAGGCCCAGGACTTCAACATTTAACAAGAATATCATTTATAGGTATCATTACCTCATTACAATAGACATCATTACCACCCACCCACACGAATTATTAGTTACACTGTATTCCAGGTGAGCTCTTTAGAGCCAATTGGGGTCCACGGTCACAGAAAATGGCAGAATTGATATTAGTAGCCTAAGGACATCAACATTTAACAGGAAGACCATTCATAGGTACCATTACCTGATTGCAATAGATGTCATTACAACCTAGCCCACAGGAATTATCAGTGACACTGTATTCCAGCTGAGCTCTTTAGAGCTGACTGGGGTTAATGGTCTCAAAAATCGGTAGTATTGATATTAGTAGCCCCAAGACTTTAACATTTAACAAGAAAATCATTTATAGGTATCATTACCACATTACAATAGACATCATTACAACCCTCCCACACAAATTATTAGTTACACTGTATTCCAGGTGAGCTCTTTAGAGCCAGTTGGGGACCATGGCCACAGAAAATGGCAGAATTGATATTAGTAGCCTAAGGACATCAACATTTAACAGGAAGACCATTCATAGGTCCCATTACGTGATTGCAATAGATGTCATTACAACCTAGCCCACAGGAATTATCAGTTACACTGTATTCCAGCTGAGCTCTTTAGAGCCGATTGGGGTTAATGGTTTCAAAAAACGGCAGTATTGATATTAGTAGGCCCAGGACTTCAACATTTAACAAGAAGATCATTTATAGGTATCATTACCTCATTACAATAGACTTCATTACAACCCACCCACAGGAATTATTAGTTACACTGTATTCCAGGTGAGCTCTTTAGAGCCAATTGGGGTCCACAGTCACAGAAAATGGCAGAATTGATATTAGTAGCCTAAGGACATCAACATTTAACAGGAAGACCATTCATAGGTATCATTACCTGATTGCAATAGATGTCATTACAACCTAGCCCACCAGAATTAACAGTGACACTGTATTCCAGCTGAGCTCTTTAAAGCCGATTGGGGTTAATGGTTTCAAAAAATGGCAGTATTGATATTAGTAGGCCCAGGACTTCAACATTTAACAAGAAGATCATTTATAGGTATCATTACCTCATTACAATAGACATCATTACAATCCACCCACAGGAATTATTAGTTACACTGTATTCCAGGTGAGCTCTTTAGAGCCAATTGGGGTCCACGGTCACAGAAAATGGCAGAATTGATATTAGTAGCCCAAGGACATCAACATTTAACAGGAAGACCATTCATAGGTACCATTACCTGATTGCAATAGATGTCATTACAACCTAGCCCATAGGAATTATCAGTGACACTGTATTCCAGCTGAGCTCTTTAGAGCTGATTGGGGTTAATGGTCTCAAAAATCAGCAGTATTGATATTAGTAGGCCCAGGACTTCAACATTTAACAAGAATATCATTTATAGGTATCATTACCTCATTACAATAGACATCATTACCACCCACCCACACGAATTATTAGTTACACTGTATTACAGGTGAGCTCTTTAGAGCCAATTGGGGTCCACGGTCACAGAAAATGGCAGAATTGATATTAGTAGCCTAAGGACATCAACATTTAACAGGAAGACCATTCATAGGTACCATTACCTGATTGCAATAGACATCATTACCACCCACCCACACAAATTATTAGTTACACTGTATTCCAGGTGAGCTCTTTAGAGCCAATTGGGGTCCACGGTCACAGAAAATGGCAGAATTGATATTAGTAGCCTAAGGACATCAACATTTAACAGGAAGACCATTCATAGGTACCATTACCTGATTGCAATAGATGTCATTACAACCTAGCCCACAGGAATTATCAGTGACACTGTATTCCAGCTGAGCTCTTTAGAGCTGATTGGGGTTAATGGTCTCAAAGATCGGTAGTATTGATATTAGTAGCCCCAGGACTTCAACATTTAACAAGAATATCATTTATAGGTATCATTACCTCATTACAATAGACGTCATTACAACCCAGCCCACAGGAATTATTAGTTACACTGTATTCCAGATGAGCTCTTTAGAGCCAATTGGGGTCCACGGTCACAGAAAATGGCAGAATTGATATTAGTAGCCTAAGGACATCAACATTTAACAGGAAGACCATTCATAGGTACCATTACCTAATTGCAATAGACATCATTACCACCCACCCACACAAATTATTAGTTACACTGTATTCCAGGTGAGCTCTTTAGAGCCAATTGGGGTCCACGGTCACAGAAAATGGCAGAATTGATATTAGTAGCCTAAGGATATCAACATTTAACAGGAAGACCATTCATAGGTATCATTACCTGATTACAATAGATGTCATTACAACCTAGCCCACAGGAATTATCAGTGACACTGTAGTCCAGCTGAGCTCTTTAGAGCTGATTGGGGTTAATGGTCTCAAAAATTGGTAGTATTGATATTAGTAGCCCCAGGACTTCAACATTTAACAAGAATATCATTTATAGGTATCATTACCTCATTACAATAGACGTCATTACAACCCAGCCCACAGGAATTATTAGTTACACTGTATTCCAGGTGAGCTCTTTAGAGCCAATTGGGGTCCAAGGTCAGAGAAAATGGCAGAATTGATATTAGTAGCCTAAGGACATCAACATTTAACAGGAAGACCATTCATAGGTATCATTACCTGATTGCAATAGATGTCATTACAACCTAGCCCACAGGAATTATCAGTGACACTGTATTCCAGCCGAGCTCTTTAGAGCCGATTGGGGTTAATGGTTTCAAAAAACGGAAGTATTGATATTAGTAGGCTCAGGACTTCAACATTTAACAAGAAGACCATTTATAGGTATCATTACCTCATTACAATAGACATCATTACAACCCACCCACACGAATTATTAGTTACACTGTATTCCAGGTGAGCTCTTTAGAGCCAATTGGGGTCCACTGTCACAGAAAATGGCAGAATTGATATTAGTAGCCTAAGGACATCAACATTTAACAGGAAGACCATTCATAGGTACCATTACCTAATTGCAATAGATGTCATTACAACCTAGCCCACAGGAATTATCAGTGACACTGTATTCCAGCTGAGCTCTTTAGAGCTGATTGGGGTTAATGGTTTCAAAAATCGGTAGTATTGATATTACTAGCCCCAGGACTTCAACATTTAACAAGAATATCATTTATAGGTATCATTACCTCATTACAATAGACGTCATTACCACCCACCCACACGGATTATTAGTTACACTGTATTCCAGGTGAGCTCTTTAGAGCCACTTGGGGTCCACGGTCACATAAAATGGCAGAATTGATATTAGTAGCCTAAGGACATCAACATTTAACAGGAAGACCATTCATAGGTATCATTACCTGATTGGAATAGATGTCATTACAACCGCGCCCACAGGAATCATCAGTGACACTGTATTCCAGCTGAGCTCTTTAGAGCCGATTGGGGTTAATGGTTTCAAAAAACGGCAGTATTGATATTAGTAGTCCCAGGACTTCAACATTTAACAAGAAGATCATTTATAGGTATCACTACCTCATTACAATAGACATCAGTACAACCCACCCACAGGAATTATTAGTTACACTGTATTCCAGGTGAGCTCTTTAGAGCCAATTGGGGTCCACAGTCACAGAAAATGGCAGAATTGATATTAGTAGCCTAAGGATATCAACATTTAACAGGAAGACCATTTATAGGTACCATTACCTGATTGCAATAGATGTCATTACAACCTAGCCCACAGGAATTATCAGTGACACTGTATTCCAGGTGAGCTCTTTAGAGCCGATTGGGATTAATGGTTTCAAAAAATGGCAGTATTGATATTAGTAGGCCCAGGACTTCAACATTTAACAAGAAGATCATTTATTGGTATCATTACCTCATTACAATAGACATCAGTACAACCCACCCACAGGAATTATTAGTTACACTGTATTCCAGGTGAGCTCTTTAGAGCCAATTGGGGTCCACAGTCACAGAAAATGGCAGAATTGATATTAGTAGCCTAAGGATATCAACATTTAACAGGAAGACCATTTATAGGTACCATTACCTGATTGGAATAGATGTCATTACAACCGAGCCCACAGGAATCATCAGTGACACTGTATTCCAGCTGAGCTCTTTAGAGCCGATTGGGGTTAATGGTTTCAAAAAACGGCAGTATTGATATTAGTAGTCCCAGGACTTCAACATTTAACAAGAAGATCATTTATAGGTATCACTACCTCATTACAATAGACATCAGTACAACCCACCCACAGGAATTATTAGTTACACTGTATTCCAGGTGAGCTCTTTAGAGCCAATTGGGGTCCACAGTCACAGAAAATGGCAGAATTGATATTAGTAGCCTAAGGATATCAACATTTAACAGGAAGACCATTTATATGTACCATTACCTGATTGCAATAGATGTCGTTACAACCTAGCCCACAGGAATTATCAGTGACACTGTATTCCAGCTGAGCTCTTTAGAGCCGATTGGGATTAATGGTTTCAAAAAATGGCAGTATTGATATTAGTAGGCCCAGGACTTCAACATTTAACAAGAAGATCATTTATAGGTATCATTACCTCATTACAATAGACATCATTACAACCCACCCACAGGAATTATTAGTTACACTGTATTCCAGGTGAGCTCTTTAGAGCCAATTGGGGTCCACGGCCACAGAAAATGGCAGAATTGATATTAGTAGCCTAAGGACAGCAACATTTAACAGGAAGACCATTCATAGGTACCATTACCTGATTGCAATGGATGTCATTACAACCTAGCCCACAGGAATTATCAGTGACACTGTATTCCAGCTGAGCTCTTTAGAGCTGATTGGGGTTAATGGTCTCAAAAATCGGTAGTATTGATATTAGTAGCCCCAGGACTTCAACATTTAACAAGAATATCATTTATATGTATCATTACCTCATTACAAGAGACGTCATTACAACCCAGCCCACAGGAATTATTAGTTACACTGTATTCCAGGTGAGCTCTTTAGAGCCAATTGGGTTCCAAGGTCACAGAAAAGGGCAGAATTGATATTAGTAGCCTAAGGACATCAACATTTAACAGGAAGACCATTCATAGGTATCATTACCTGATTGCAATAGATGTCATTACAACCTAGCCCACAGGAATTATCAGTGACACTGTATTCCAGCCGAGCTCTTTAGAGCCGATTGGGGTTAATGGTTTGAAAAAACGGAAGTATTGATATTAGTAGGCTCTGGACTTCAACACTTAACAAGAAGACCATTTATAGGTATCATTACCTCATTACAATAGACATCATTACAACCCACCCACACGAATTATTAGTTACACTGTATTCCAGGTGAGCTCTTTAGAGCCAATTGGGGTCCACTGTCACAGAAAATGGCAGAATTGATATTAGTAGCCTAAGGACATCAACATTTAACAGGAAGACCATTCATAGGTACCATTACCTGATTGCAATAGATGTCATTACAACCTAGCCCACAGGAATTATCAGTGACACTGTATTCCAGCTGAGCTCTTTAGAGCTGATTGGGGTTAATGGTTTCAAAAATCGGTAGTATTGATATTACTAGCCCCAGGACTTCAACATTTAACAAGAATATCATTTATAGGTATCATTACCTCATTACAATAGACGTCATTACCACCCACCCACACGAATTATTAGTTACACTGTATTCCAGGTGAGCTCTTTAGAGCCACTTGGGGTCCACGGTCACATAAAATGGCAGAATTGATATTAGTAGCCTAAGGACATCAACATTTAACAGGAAGACCATTCATAGGTATCATTACCTGATTGGAATAGATGTCATTACAACCGAGCCCACAGGAATCATCAGTGACACTGTATTCCAGCTGAGCTCTTTAGAGCCGATTGGGGTTAATGGTTTCAAAAAACGGCAGTATTGATATTAGTAGTCCCAGGACTTCAACATTTAACAAGAAGATCATTTATAGGTATCACTACCTCATTACAATAGACATCAGTACAACCCACCCACAGGAATTATTAGTTACACTGTATTCCAGGTGAGCTCTTTAGAGCCAATTGGGGTCCACGGTCACAGAAAATGGCAGAATTGATATTAGTAGCCTAAGGATATCAACATTTAACAGGAAGACCATTTATAGGTACCATTACCTGATTGCAATAGATGTCATTACAACCTAGCCCACAGGAATTATCAGTGACACTGTATTCCAGCTGAGCTCTTTAGAGCCGATTGGGATGAATGGTTTCAAAAAATGGCAGTATTGATATTAGTAGGCCCAGGACTTCAACATTTAACAAGAAGATCATTTATAGGTATCATTACCTCATTACAATAGACATCAT
Organism: Pictodentalium vernedei; assembly: GCA_031216915.1. Classification (NCBI taxonomy): domain Eukaryota; kingdom Metazoa; phylum Mollusca; class Scaphopoda; order Dentaliida; family Dentaliidae; genus Pictodentalium; species Pictodentalium vernedei. Next base: position 746,734,356 of record CM062295.1, read on the forward strand.
TACAACCCACCCACAGGAATTATTAGTTACATTGTATTCCAGGTGAGCTCTTTAGAGCCAATTGGGGTCCACGGACACAGAAAATGGCAGAATTGATATTAGTAGCCTAAGGACATAAACATTTAACAGGAAGACCATTCACAGGTACCATTACCTGATTGCAATGGATGTCATTACAACCTAGCCCACAGGAATTATCAGTGACACTGTATTCCAGCTGAGCTCTTTAGAGCTGATTGGGGTTAATGGTCTCAAAAATCGGTAGTATTGATATTAGTAGCCCCAGGACTTCAACATTTAACAAGAATATCATTTATATGTATCATTACCTCATTACAATAGACGTCATTACAACCCAGCCCACAGGAATTATTAGTTACACTGTATTCCAGGTGAGCTCTTTAGAGCCAATTGGGGTCCAAGGTCACAGAAAAGGGCAGAATTGATATTAGTAGCCTAAGGACATCAACATTTAACAGGAAGACCATTCATAGGTATCATTATCTGATTGCAATAGATGTCATTACAACCTAGCCCACAGGAATTAACAGTGACACTGTATTCCAGCTGAGCTCTTTAGAGCCGATTGGGGTTAATGGTTTCAAAAAATGGCAGTATTGATATTAGTAGGCCCTGGACTTCAACATTTAACAAGAATATCATTTATAGGTATCATTACCTCATTACAATAGACGTCATTACAACCCAGCCCACAGGAATTATTAGTTACACTGTATTCCAGGTGAGCTCTTTAGAGCCAATTGGGGTCCAAGGTCACAGAAAAGGGCAGAATTGATATTAGTAGCCTAAGGACATCAACATTTAACAGGAAGACCATTCATAGGTATCATTATCTGATTGCAATAGATGTCATTACAACCTAGCCCACAGGAATTAACAGTGACACTGTATTCCAGCTGAGCTCTTTAGAGCCGATTGGGGTTAATGGTTTCAAAAAATGGCAGTATTGATATTAGTAGGCCCAGCACTTCAACATTTAACAAGAATATCATTTATAGGTATCATTACCTCATTACAATAGACGTCATTACAACCCAGCCCACAGGAATTATTAGTTACACTGTATTCCAGGTGAGATTTTTAGAGCCAATTGGGGTCCAAGGTCACAGAAAAGGGCAGAATTGATATTAGTAGCCTAAGGACATCAACATTTACCAGGAAGACCATTCATAGGTATCATTACCTGATTGCAATAGATGTCATTACAACCTAGCCCACAGGAATTATCAGTGACACTGTATTCCAGCCGAGCTCTTTAGAGCCGATTGGGGTTAATGGTTTCAAAAAATGGAAGTATTGATATTAGTAGGCCCAGGACTTCAACATTTAACAAGAAGATCATTTATAGGTATCATTACCTCATTACAATAGACATCATTACAACCCACCCACAGGAATTATTAGTTACACTGTATTCCAGGTGAGCTCTTTAGAGCCAATTGGGGTCCTCGGCCACAGAAAATGGCAGAATTGATATTAGTAGCCTAAGGACATCAACATTTAACAGGGAGACCATTCATAGGTACCATTACCTGATTGCAATAGATGTCATTACAACCTAGCCCACAGGAATTATCAGTGACACTGTATTCCAGCTGAGCTCTTTAGAGCTGATTGGGGTTAATGGTCTCAAAAATCGGTAGTATTGATATTAGTAGCCCCAGGACTTCGACATTTAACAAGAATATCATTTATAGGTATCATTACCTCATTACAATAGACGTCATTACAACCCAGCCCACAGGAATTATTAGTTACACTGTATTCCAGCTGAGCTCTTTAGAGCCAATTGGGGTCCAGGGTCACAGAAAAGGGCAGAATTGATATTAGTAGCCCAAGGACATCAACATATAACAGGAAGACCATTCATAGGTATCATTACCTGATTGCAATAGATGTCATTACAACCTAGCCCACAGGAATTAACAGTGACACTGTATTCCAGCTGAGCTCTTTAGAGCCGATTGGGGTTAATGGTCTCAAAAATCGGTAGTATTGATATTAGTAGCCCCAAGACTTTAACATTTAACAAGAATATCATTTATAGGTATCATTACCTGATTGCAATAGATGTCATTACAACCTAGCCCACAGGAATTATCAGTTACACTGTATTCCAGCTGAGCTCTTTAGAGCCGATTGGGGTTAATGGTTTCAAAAAACGGCAGTATTGATATTAGTAGGCCCAGAACTTCAACATTTAACAAGAAGATCATTTATAGGTATCATTACCTCATTACAATAGACATCATTACAACCCACCCACAGGAATTATTAGTTACACTGTATTCCAGGTGAGCTTTTTAGAGCCAATTGGGGTCCACAGTCACAGAAAATGGCAGAATTGATATTAGTAGCCTAAGGACATCAACATTTAACAGGAAGACCATTCATAGGTACCATTACCTGATTGCAATAGACATCATTACCACCCACCCACACAAATTATTAGTTAAACTGTATTCCAGGTGAGCTCTTTAGAGCCAATTGGGGTCCACGGTCACAGAAAATGGCAGAATTGATATTAGTAGCCTAAGGACATCAACATTTAACAGGAAGACCATTCATAGGTATCATTACCTGACTGAAATAGACCTCATTACAACCTAGCACAAGGAATTGTTATTTACACTGTATTCCAGCTGAGCTCTTCAGAGCTCAATTTGGGGTTAATGGTCTCAAAAAACGGCAGTATTGATATTAGTGGACCAAGGGTAAAAATATTTAATACTAAGAACTTTTAGATATCTTACTCGCGGATTGCAATAGCCATTGTTACAACCTAGCACACATGAATTTTTAGTTACGCTGCAATTTCCAGCTGAACTCTTTACAGCTAATTGGGGTTAATGGTCTTAAAAATGGCAGTACTGATATTAGCACTTCAACATTTAACAAGAAGGTCATTTATAGGTATCATTACAATAGGCACCATTACAACTCAGCCCACATGAATTATTCGTTACACTGTATTCCAGCCAAGCTCTTACGAGCTATAATGGGTACAGTCACACGATGCATCTCTGTTTATATCAGTGTCCCAAGGACATGAACACTCAATAACAAACTGATTTATAGATCTTGCTAACTGGTTGAAATAGACCTAATAGCAACCTACCCCTACGTAAAATGATCCTCAAATACACTGTATTCCAGGACAGCACTTCCGAGGTTTGGCCACATTAATTGAATTTTGGGTGTGTGTGTGATATATGGCGAATATCTGACAGCGCCAGACTTCTATAAAAGCACAAATATAAATTACTTTGGTAAAGTCCGCGTATAATGTTATTGAACCAGCCTCAGATAACAAAAAATCCACATTGTCTAAAGACCGCAAAGTTACACTATATTCTGATTTATTTGCGTTGTTTAGTTTTTTTCACAACAGACTATGTGTCTCTATTGTCAGATCTGGGTCATGTTCATAAATTTTCGTGGTTATAGTTATATTTTATGTTTACATTTGTCCAATGTTTATTTTGTCCATTTTATATGCATTCAGGTTTTGATTGTACGTGTGTTTATAAGTTTGTGATCAATGGAGACGCCTATCCGTACTAAATTGGTGTACACTCCGGCTTTCGAGTACACCCCTACGCTGTAATGTCACTCGGAAATGTCACGCTGAATTCCAGTCTCCTGGCTCGAGCCATACTTATATGCACTTTCCACTGTACCGAGGGGCACAGAGTTCGATTGAATAGGAGTAATTTTCTGGCTTGGATTTTCCCCAGAATCCTCGTTTAATTCATAGAATTACCACAAACAACCTGACAAGTTGTACTATTTCAGAATCCTTTTGAGGACCGCCATACCATGGCTTATAAAAATAGCCCTATAGTTCCGAGGGGCCCTTTGGAATATAGCCAACTGATAGACAACCTCTATGAAAGCCTATATCATTCCTAATTCCAAGAATTTATCGAGTAGTTACTGATAAGTCATTGCTCGAATTTCTCGAATCCCACCGAGCAAATAAGCCATGGGGTATTTACTCGAACGAGTGACTCGCATATACGACTCTTAGTCTCATTTCGGTATTTGAGGATACCTATGGCCTGGTATTGTATTATTTGAGGATACCTATCAAGGATACTTTCTGGAGAATCATTTATTTCGAATGAGGCTCACGAGAAAGTCCTCAATGAGGCCTCATTTACTACCTCTCTTAGCATCATTTCTTTTGAGGCCATAAGAGCCATTAAAAAAGCCCTTAATGAGGTCTCATTTACTATCCCTCTTAGCCGCATTTCGATATTTGAGGATACCTATGGCCTGGTGTTGCCACACACAGACACGCAGGCCAATGGGAGAACTGCCCCAGAGGAACTCGATCCTAAGACTATATTTATACAAACCAAAGACCCATTTAAATATATAAATTAATGGGGATAGAATCGCCTGTGTCAAGCGGAAATACTACAAGGAATGGTAATATGGGCCTAAGACAAGATAGGAAATTCGAAATTTTTATGAAGCCTACCCGACGGGGGACAGAGCATGGGTGTGCGACACAGACTCGTCTAGCCCAAGATGAACAGCCACCATATCAACTGAGCTAACGACAACTCATCCAGGGGATGTCGTCAGCTCAGTTGATATGGTGGCTAATTGTTTATGGCTAGGCGATTCGGTACGAATCTACCATTAAATTGAAAGCCCATTGTTCTAAATTGGAATCAAGTGCCACTATAAATGAATGCGTGTATGACATAGCTTGAAATCACTTTGCAACTATTTATTTGAAAGTACCGCTCGATATACTTTTCAGAGAGTATAATTGCAAAGAAATATGAAAAAATGCGTGGATGGACCACTCTCAATTAAGATTAGAATGTCGTGTGTAAAAAAAAAATGTGGTACGCCTATCTGGTTGTCCTAAAATTCCAAATACCCTCCCCCACCGTTCCAAAAAAATGATGGTCAGTCAGTCAGTCATTTCCCCCCGCCTAGCAGAGAAAGTTTTTTACGGCTGTATGCCTGTGGGGAACGAAGTGGTACTGTGCGTCCCTTGCGACCCCCGTTAGCGATATTTCACTGTTTCGGTTTTTGTCAGCTAGGCTTGTGGGACGAATATCTGCAGCTCTGCCCTAGGCTACCACAGAGAGATCTTTAGTCTGCACAGGGTGTGTCTCTCACAGCACAGAAGCCAGCTATTTTACGTCCCCACCCGACAGTACGGTACGCAGCAACAGCATCAACCCCACCAACTTCATGTTGGATTTATAAGAAAATAACACGTTAAAGCAAATTGTTTGATTTATTATCTTTCAAAAATAACTTGATATGGAATCATGCAACAATAAACTACATCTTGTATTAATAGTACACTGAAACAACATTAAACAACAGGTTGTAATCGGTACTAATCTGGTGAATGTTTAATAAATAAATAAAACCAGCCGAGCAGAGATATTTGGCTGCTGAAATTTATTCCCCTCCGGCGGTAACTGTTCCTGTGAATTCAATGAAAATTGATAAAGGCGAGAAAAAAACACATTTTACAAATTATATAGACGAGAGGCACAGGAGGTCGAAAGGTATGATTAGTGTGTTGTTATAGTGGGCAAACATTTGAATAAAGTTTATTTACTTGCGTGGATTAATGCGCTTTCTCTCTGTTCCTGCATTCCTGAGATTAGGTACCCGTTCCTGTTCCACATCCTATTCCTGGGAAAATTAGGTGATGTTCGAAAACTGAACCGTTTCACCAATAACTACCGTTACATGAGATTCGTGGACATTTACTGTGACAGTTTTATTTTAAAATAATTATATACCCACTAGGCCCACTCAAAACCGATAATTCCATTAGGAAAAACGTATAATTAATTTATTTGAGGTCAGATTCGGTATTTGAAGTCAGATTCGGTATATAGGGAGACCGATATTTATATACCATTATGGGGGCACGTCAGCATCGATTAACCCTTTACCTAACATGGAAAGCAGACGACACTTGCAAAATAAATTCTTGAATAACCAATTTTTTTCATTTTTTGTCTCAAAAACATAGGTTATGACCCCTCGTTGGAACGAGCTCGGCGAGCTCGTTCCAACGAGGGGTCATAACCTATGTTTTTGAGACAAAAAATGAAAAAAATAATGAAAATTAATTGGCTGTTTGTGAGAATAACGCTGGCCGGTTTTGGCCGTTACGTTGGGTAAAGGGTTAAAAAATGCTATCAAATATCATTTTTATTTCGATTTCGCAGCTTGTGCCGAGTATCTGTGTTCGCAAGCAATAAGAAATGGCTAGGTAAATTTCAATTTGCGTTTTGGAGATGTATCTATGACGAGCAACACATGGCATGGCTGTTTCATGTCTGAAGAAGCAATGTCAATGCCATGTGAATGCTGCCCATACTGGGTGATTTGCTGATGAAACAAATGCATCTAGATGTTGGTTCTTTTTACCAAAACAATTTAAGGTGCTATATAAGTAAAGGAATTTTGTTTATTTTGAAAATTCTCACCTCTGATATTCCTTAAATTCAAATTAAATATACACAAATTGTACATCAAAATGAAGATTGAGATGTATAGAACCCGAAACACATGTGTAATCAACTCATAGACCGTAGGCACCACTGGTTCCTGGAAGTCTGCTACCGTATTCGTATCACAACTGATAATTTAATAATACTTCACGAGAACAATTTGTGGCCAAATGTGCTTTACATGTTCAAGAACAAAGTTAGGGTATCATAATTCTTCAAAACACAGCGACAGAGCTCATGTCATGGAGCTGCATGGGGGTAAATTCCAAATCCTTCGCTTTTGTTTACATGTGATTCGAATTTACTTTCGATTTCCGGTCGACGTCATCGGACGGAAAAGGCAACGCCGTTTAAAATCAAATAATGAGAAAGATCGCCTTAATACAGTATACTATTATTATATAGAAACTGCACAGTTGCTATATTCAATGCAAGGTATCGTGATACCTGTTGGAATTTCTTAGAATTGCGATTTTGTGTTTTTCGATGGAAATTCGTGACATCGAGTGATTTGCGCATGTCTGTCGATCATGGAAACCATCTTCAATAAAAAAAAAATGCAGACAGTGTTGTCCTTTTCCAAAATGCAGTCCTATCGCTGCACTCGAAGGTGTTTTGAATGTCAAGCTTTGTTATCGAATATCTTAAGCACATTTGGCCACGAGTTGTTCTTGCAAAATATTATTTTATTATCAGTTCTGGGACGAATACGGTAGCAGACTTCCAGGAATCAATAGTGCCTTCTGTCAACTCTTTGAGTAGTCCAAACTTGGACCCACAGTCCGTAATATATTTTTTGGCGTTTGTACGGCCTGTAATAATATAGTTACGGGGGCAAAACCAGTGTTTGTACATGGAGACGTTCGAGCCTCGAACCTTCACCTGCACTATTAATTTTCATCTTTCATAGCTATAGTAAGAATTAGTCGTTTTTTTCCAAATTTGAAAATAGATACCATTCTTTATATACATAGTGTAAACAGAAAACAAGTGGGATGACTGGTCCGTGGGTAGAGCAAACAAAACACATGTTCTTTGTTATCCTAGAACAGTTACAATGGACAATATACGGTTGGGGAGGGGCAAAAAATTTCAGACACCATTCGTTATATACACAGTTTTGAAAGAAAGGTTTTCTAGGGTGAACAAACAGAATGTGGCACGGCTGCTCCACTTATGAGCCAGTCCTGCCACACACTGTCTGTCTATCCAAGAACAATTACAATGTGCGATATACGATTGGAGGAGAGGAAACGAGGGAAAACGACGTGAAAATATAGGAAAATGTTCATCTTACAATTTAACCCCTCATTTACAAATTCAAGGAGGCAAACCATATACAGGATGAGGGAATCTCCAAACGAAGCATGTTGAGAGTGCGGGAAAAGACTTGAAATAAATAAATTTGGGCCATAAGAGGTGAGGGTGGGGAGAGTATAGTTCATTATATCAAACATTCTTATCAAGCATAATGCTGGTCAATAAGGGTTAGTCTCACGTAGCCGGTCAGGCGAAGGTAATTAATTACAAACACTGTTAAGTAAACTTGCTATAGTCCGTATCAATGAATTGTCTCACTCAGACTGTTTGGATTAATTTAATGATAACTGATCATTAATGTTGGGGAATATTGTTAACACTTACGGCGGCGCTTTTATTTCTGCGATAAATATATATTATGAGATACGCTCACTCTCTCTCTCTCTCACGTGGTATAAATATAATCACCAGGTAAGGGTTAGCACTTAGTTCATTTTCATTCATTCATTCATTCGGTTAGCACTTAAACATGGCCAGTGCTCAAGTGAATGTTGAATTTATCCCCAATAACCGTGGGGGACGTTACCTCATATTTGATGGGTATAAGTACAGCATAAAGTCGCGAAGTAATGAGCGAGTACATTGGCGGTACTCCCAGCATAGTCGTGGTTGCCCTGGAACCATCAATACGCTGAATGACATTTTTAGCTCAACTTTGACGAAGTCAAATTTGAGCTATTGTCATGGCCCATCGTCCGTCGTCCGTCTGTCCGTCCGTCTGTCCGTCTGTCCGTACGTCAACAATTGGCTATGGCTCGGGCTAGAGGTCGTATTTATGAACCGATCTTTACGAAACTTCTTGTGTACCTTTGTTATGACCCTGGGACGGGAACGAGTGTTTTTAGGTGTGGTCCGAAATTCAAGATGGCTGCCAGAGGCCATTTTGTACCGATGATGCAAAAATCAGTTTTTTGTACAGAACTTCTGTATGAAAGTTCTGATTTGAATAAAGTTTTGTATAAATGTTTAGTACCATGGGATACATCACATATAATACGGGTTTTTTTCTTGTGCGTAAATTATGCAAATTAGACTGACTTTGATTTATTTAGTGTTACTTTCAGAGCTGTAAGTGCCAAGCTGCTATGGCTCGGGCTAGAGGCCGTATTTATGAACCAATCTTTACGAAACTTCTTGGGTACCTTTGTTATGACCCTGGGACGGGAACGAGTGTTTTTGGGTGTGGTCCGAAATTCAAGATGGCTGCCAGTGGCCATTTTGTACCGATGATGCAAAAATCAGTTTTTTGTACAGAACTTCTGTATGAAAGTTCTGATTTGAATAAAGTTTTGTATAAATGTATAGTACAATGGGATACATCACATATAATACGGGTTTTTTTCTCGTGCGTAAATTATGCAAATTAGACTAACTTTGATTTATTTAGTGTTACTTTCAGAGTTGTAAGTGCCAAGCTGCTATGGCTCGGGCTAGAGGCCGTATTTATGAACCAATCTTTACGAAACTTCTTGGGTACCTTTGTTATGACCGTGGGACGAGAACAAGTGTTTTTGGGTGCAGTCCCAAATTCCAGATGGCTGCCAGCAGCCATTTTGTACCGACGATGCCGAAATCTGTTTTTTGTACAGAACTTCCATATGAAAGCTCTGATTTGAATAATTTTTTGTATGAATGTTTAGTACCATGGGATACATTACATATATTACAGGTTTTTTTCTTGTGCGTACATTATGCAAATTAGGCTAACTTTGATTTATTTAGTGTTACTTTCAGCACTGTGAGTGCAAATCCCAATACGGCTCGGGCTGGAGGCCGTATTTATGAACCGATCTTCACGAAACTTCTTGGGTACCTTTGTTATCACTGTGGGACGAGAAGGAGTGTTTTTGGGTTCAGTCTGAAATTCAAGATGGCCGCTAGCAGCCATTTTGTTCAAAATTAAGTGCAATCAGATTTTTGCGCAGAACTTCCAAATGAAAGATCTGATTTGAATAAATTTTTATATGAATGTTTAGTACCATGGGATACATTACATATAATACAGAGTTTTTCTCGTGAATAAATTATGCAAATTAGGGGTCCGAGTGGGACTTAGAAAATTTTGGACCAAAATCCGGAAATTAGTTTTTTTGTTTTTTATGCGTTTTGGTCAATTTTAAGACAGAAAAAAAAAAAATTTTTTTACACTGAAAATTTGGGGTCCGGGTGGGACTTAGAAAATTTTGGACCAAAATCCGGAAATTAGTTTTTTGTGTTTTGATGCATTTTGGTCAATTTTAAGAAGAAGAAGAAAAAATTTTAGTCTGAAAATATTTTGTTTGGGACTGAAAATTTCCACACAAAAATAATAATCTACAATGATTGGTCTTAATCTGTAGTCCATTACAGTCACCTTGTAATTCTTTTATTATTGTTGACTGGGCCAAAACAAATACTGATTCCTGTCATATTCATTATTCAGTTGTCTTGGTCACAGCAAGTACTAATTCCTGTCATATCCAAGTTGAGCTACAGAGTCACTGACTCTTTCATTACATCCTACAACAACCGCCACAACTACACAGCAGACATTGAAAAAATAGCAGTTGACGGGTTTCTCGCCAAAATGAAAGAAACTATACAGAAAGAATCTAAAACAGTCTCAGCCATATATCACGAGGAAATAGGAAGTAAGTATCAAACTATTTTATGCTTTATGTATATATGTCCAAACATTATAGTTAGAGAGAGAGAGAGAGAGAGAGAGAGAGAGAGAGAGAGAGAGAGAGGAGGAATGAGAGGGGGGTATGGGTATGCAGTGTATGGGGATCAAAGTAAATATCAAACTATTTTATGTATATCCAAACATCTCTCTCTCTCTCTCTCACAAAGGAATATATATATATATTCTACTAATGTTTAATATATTGTATTTTATTGTATTTACAGGTCTCAGAACTGCTCAGAACGGCTGAAATTGACCCTGAATTTGTCGCCAAAATACCTACATACTACAGTGTAAGATCTGCACTATACAGTTCCAGAGCCAAGACCAGACCATCATTGCCGCGACAGAGATCAGACTATACAGAAAGAATCTAAAACAGTCTCAGCCATATATCACGAGGAAATAGGAAGTAAGTATCAAACTATTTTATGTTTTATGTATATATGTCCAAACATTATAGTTAGAGAGAGAGAGAGAGAGAGAGAGAGAGAGAAAGAGAGAGAGAGAGAGAGAGAGAGAGAGAATGAGAGGGGGGTATGGGTATGCAGTGTATGGCGATCAAAGTAAATATCAAACTATTTTATGTTTTTCCAAACATCCCTCTCTCTCTCTCTCTCTCTCTCTCTCTCTCTCACAAAGGAATATATATATATATATATATATATATATATATTCTACTAATGTTTAATATATTGTATTTTATTGTATTTACAGGTCTCAGAACGGCTAAGAACGGCTGAAATTGACCCTGAATTTGTCGCCAAAATACCTACATACTACAGTGTAAGATCTGCACTATGCAGTTCCAGAGCCAAGACCAGACCATCATTGCCGCGACAGAGATCAGATATAGACCTGCCTGATTTATACAAGAAGACAACAGCAGGAGAGGATTTCTTATTAGCATGTGATGGGGATGTGTTCTATGTGCCAGTAGGCACAGAGAGCACATTGGAACTCAGGTGACGAAGTGTCCAGATGTTTTCCAACAATTGTACACATTGCACGCTTTCATTGGCAACAAGATGTGCCCATTAGTTTGTGGTCAGTTGCCAAATAAATCCCAGGCTACATATGAACGCTTCTTTCGCCTTCTTGTGGACAAATCATTAAGAAGGAACAAGCTTACCAGGAAGCAACGGTATTACAACTGAATGCTGGTGGGAGACTTCAACCACGGAAGAAAAAGTACATTATTATTATTGTATTTATTATACGGCAGTAGAAAAGTTAATATCAATCAATAAATTTGTCAATTTTACAAGTAAACCTTGTACTTTATTAGATAACGACTATATTCGGCAACTGTTTGATCATAAGGTAGTTCACACCTTACTCCGAAACAATGCCAACCGGCTAAGTGAGACGACCCCGTTCAATACAAGTAAATATTCAAGTGAAAGAAAAAGGCTTGAGACAGATATGAGTCACAATGGAGTCAAAAACTGGGAGGGCTGGTTCGTGGGTGGAGCAACCAGGCCCCATGTTTGTTATCCTAGATCAGTTACAATGGACGATATACAGTTGGAACGGGCCAAGAAATAACAGACACCATTCGTTATACACACAGATTAGACAGAAAGATTTTCTTGGATAAACCGACAATATGTAGCACGGCTGTCCACTTATGAGCCAGCCATGCCACACACTGCTCGTCTATTCAAGAACAATTTCAATGGGCGATATACGACTGGGGGAGGGGAAACAAGAGGTAAAAACGACGTGAAAATATAGGAAAATGTACAACTTATAATTTAACCCCTCAATTACAATGTCAACTTGTCAAGGAGGCAAGCCATATACAGGATGGTGGAATCTCCAAAAGAAGCATGTTGAGAATGCAGGGGAAAGACTTGACATAATTAAATATCTGTCATAATGGTTGAGGGTGGGAGAGTATCGTTCGGTGTATGGCACACTCTTATCTAGCATACCGCCGTTCAATATAAATAAATATTCAAGTGAAAGGAAAAGGCTTGAGACAGATATGGGCCACAAGGGAGTGTTGAGAGGAGGGGGTGGGGGAGGGTATAGCTCATGTATCACACATTCTTATACAGCATACTACCATCCAGTACCAGGACGCTGGTGATGCTATACTTGGAACTGGGATGATAAGAGATAATATAAGAGAGAGAGAGAGAGAGAGAGAGAGAGAGGGGGGGGGGGGGGATAACCAGAGAAGTGACATTGCTTCCTCGAAAATAATTACAGAATGAATTCGTTTTCTAATTCACAGTGGAAGTTGGTCTCAATCGTGTAATTTATCAGGTATATGATGAGTCAATAAATAAATATATAGGGAGTAATCGCTTGAATGGACTGGTTGCGTGAAATAATTCATTAGAGGTGAGGGACGTTGTAGAAACACGAGTGCGCGAATGCGCACGAGTGTTTTACAATATAGTCCCTCGGCTCGAATGAATTATTTGAATTTATTTCACGTAACCAGTCCAGTCAAGCGATTACTCTGTTTATTACATCTCATTATTAACTATAATTATATTATTTAACCCTTTAACTAACGTAACGGCCCAAACCGGTCAGCGTTATTCTCAAAAATCGCCAATTAATTTTCATTATTTTTTCATTTTTTGTCTCTAAAACATAGATTATGACCCCTCACTGGAACAAGCTCGTTCCAATGAGGGGTCATAACCCATGTTTTAAAGACAAAGAATGAAAATAATAGTTATTCAAGAATTTCTGCTGCAAGTGTCGTCTGCTTTCATGTTAGGTAAAGGGTTAAAAAAACCCCCAAAAACCAATGAAGTCCCCATTACATCTACGGCAAAGCATCTTCGTTTGAGCGCACGGATATACGACCCAGTTGTAAATCACACTTTGAAAAGTAATAAATATATATATATATAGATAAATGCATTGGTCAATCAATCATTAAATCAATCAATCAGTCAGTTGACCAATGCATTTCTTTAATTACCAGATATGTCTTAACTTTAATTATGGGTCTTTTAAAGGGAATTATTAAACTTGATTGTTAATTGGCTGAGTGCTGGAAGCCACTGCCAGGGATTTTCAAAAACGAGAGAGTACAATAGCCATCATTTTCCTTGCTTATGTTTCATATTCAGTCAAATGCAAATAATATGTTGTTTATATAAACCCGTTCTATTACAAGTTATGGGAGAGTTCCTGAAGCCTTGAATTCTCTCAAGACCTCTAAAGCTAGCGGGTCTGACAATATAAGTCCATTTTCTCTAAAGAAATGTTCTTCGACATTAGCCAAAACATGTGACAAAAATAATCTGGGCATCATGCTTTTTCTTCAGTTGATCATAAAGTAAAATGTAGAGCTCCCCTATGAAGCCCCTTGATACAACCTGTGTGGATTAATCTTAGTTACACACCTCTAGAGGGTACTGAATACAAACTTTTTAAATCTTCAGCAAAATGGCCAATTCCGGCAACCCATATGGAGCCCAAATATTAACCCAGGCTCTCGATTTGAACACAGTTGAATCTGACTTCCCTAGAAATGTTGTGTACCGAATATGAAAGCATTCTCTGACCGTTGGATCTGAAGAAGAGAAATTGTAAAGAAATGTCTTTGAATTGCACTTAAGTTCAAATTTGGGCTACCATAGCGAGCCCAAATATTAACCTATGGATCCGATTTGAACAAACTTGAATCTGCCCCCCCCCCCCCCCCCCCCAGAGTGACGAGTGGATCTGAAGCTGAAGATTTTTGAAGAAATTCCCTCATATTGTACTAAGTTAAATTTCATGTTCCCATATGGAGCCCAAATATTAACCTAGGCACTCGAATTGAACAACCTGGAATCTGACCCCCCACCCCCCCTCCTAGAGATGTTGTATACCAAATATGAAAGCATTCCTACTGGTGGATCTGGAGAAGAAGATTTTTAAAGAAATTTCCTCATATTGCACTAAGTAAATAAGTAAAAATTTGGGCTACCATAGTGAGCCCAAATATATACCTAGGGATCTGATTTGAACAAACTTGAATCTGATACCTTTAGAGATGTTGCATACCAAATATCAAAGCATTCTGACTGGTGGATCTGAAGAAGATTTTTTTACATTACCCTCCATATTGAACAAAGATAAAATTTGGGCTTCCGTAGGAAGCCCAAATATTAACCTAGGGACTGGGTTTGAACAATCTTGAATCTGACCCTCATAACAATGATGTATACCAAACATTAAAAGATTCTGACTGGTGGTTCTGAAGAAGAAGATTTTTAAAGAATATTCCCCATATTACCCTATGTTAAAACTTCGGGCTCCTGTAGAGAGCCCAAATATGAACCAATGAGCTTTATTTCAACAAACTTTTATCTGACCCCCCCCCCCCCCCCTCCCCTATGAATGATGTATACCAAATATCAAAAGATTCTGATGATTGGTTCTGGAGAAAAGATTTTTAAACATTTTTGCAAATATGCTGACTCAGCATTTTTTCGATGCCCATTACAGAACACCCTAACATAAACGATGGCAATTTTTTTTTATATTTTTGTATAACCGGTCGTCTTTTGTCCTGGTTCAAATCGTAGAAATAGGCACCAGCGGGTCTTTGTTAACTCTGAATATCCTACCTACGGAAACATCAGAGCTGGTGTTCCACAGGGTTCGATCCTAGGACCTTTACCTTTTCTTATCAACATAAATGCCATAACTGGTGGACTGTGACAAACATTCGACTCTTTGCTAGCGATACATCTCTCTACCTCCCCTTTGAAGACCCTGTCCAAGCTGCAAGACTTATGTCCGACGGCCTCCAAAAGATCGAATCGTGGGCACCCCAATAACTGGTTGACTTCAATCCTGCAAAAACCGAGTCATTTATATAATACCACACAAGTCCACTAAACCACATCACCCCACTCTAAAGATGGCTGGTTCTGACATTAGCGAAGTCACCCAGCATAAACATTTGGGCTTAATTCTGAATGACCGTGGATCATGAGGCAATCGTACCTCGTAAATCACAATTAAGGCCTGGAACAGGATATCCCTCCTCAGGAAGTATAAATTTTCCCTTGATCGTAGAACACTGGACAAATTATGGGTCATGGGGTGTGTTTGGGGGACGGAAGGTGAAAGGGTTCATGCATATATGAATTCGAAAAGTGTCGTCTGCTATCCACGTTGGGTAAGGGGTATATAGACTCATTACGGCGACTATGATGTTGGCAAACGGTGACCCAATTGCTGGACAGCATAGGGTGGTGGAGCATTCACATCCTCAAGTAGGATAACTGGGTTTGCTTTCTCCTCCCTCTCCCCTCTCACCCTCTCCCGTCCCCTCTCTGGTTTATCTCCTGTGGTCCTTAACCGAAAAGACACCTATATAACCCTGGTGTTGTAAGAGGAGCAAAGTCGAAACAACCCTATAGTGACAAACATTTACCAGTTGGATTTTCTCTGAAGTTCCAATCTTCACGAATGTTGTATATATATGTTATATTTTTCTTGACATCACCAAAAATTATGACTTTACTTTTTACCTTCATTTACTTACTCATATATTAATGAATACCCAATGCACGGACACCGAGAATAGAAATTGTGATCCCAAAATGTCCAGACCCTTGGTTGCTTTCTCCACTACTTTAAGTAACTATGACTAATGCCATATCACTGGACGAGATCCAAACAAATAACACTTATGATTTCATGGCAAAACTGAACGAGGCTATTTCTTCTGATGAACAAGACATGGCCGCCCTTCCATTCAATATTTCTGATCCTGTTTGTAAGTATTTTACTCCAAGTGAATTTAAAGATGAAATCCCAAGTACGAATAAATCTCTGTCTCTATTTAATATTAATTGCCGCAGCTTGAACGCTAACTTTGAAAATCTCCAAAATTTACTGGTCGACTTGCAAACAAACTCTAACTTTTTAGACGTGATAGGCATGACGGAAATATTTAATGTCAAACCAAATATAGAATATCAACTTGAAGGATACCACTCCCTAGTTTCTCGTATGCGCCCCGATGATGATGATGGCAGGGGTGGTGTCGGAATGTTCATAAATGACAGTATTCCCTTCAAAATCCGAAACGACTTATCTGTCTTTATACCACACGTGTTTGAATCTTTGTTTGTGGAAATATCCACTAAGAAAAGGGTATCGTCGGAGTAATTTATAGACCGAACTCAGCACCTAAGCAGACATTGACACATTCCTTTCTACATTAACTGAAATATTGGACACCTTAAGTAAGGAAAATACGAAAGTTTACCTCATGGGGGACTTTAACATAGACTTGCTCAACGTAAATTCGCACAGTAAAACAAATACCTTTATAGATTTACTATTCAGTGCGGGTTTTGTACCCGCTATCACAAAGCCGACGAGGGTCACAGAATTTTCTGCTACCCTGATTGATCATATTTTTAGTAACAATATCAATAAACTTATGTCGGGAATTATAATTACTGACGTCAGCGATCATTTTGCTACGTCTTACATAGAAGTAGAAGATAAACGCCCACTCCCTCAAATGCCAAATTATAGACGAACATTCAGTAGTGAGAATATCACTCGGTTCAAAAATTCTTTATCAGTTTGTGACTTCTCTGAAGTCATAAACGAGGTTTGTCCAGACGCGGCATTCAATAGGTTCCTTGATATATTCTACAAAGCGTTTGAACAAGCATTTCCCAGAAAAGCTATGCCCATAAACAAAAAGTATATCAGACGTGAAACATGGATGACGCAGGGCTTATTGCAATCCGCTCAGACGAAACATAAATTGTACGTTAAAAAATTAAAATCTCCAAACATCCAAAATACAAAAAAATACAAGGATTATTGTCATGAATTCAACCGCTTGAAACGAACCTGCAAAGCAGATTACTATAACAAGATACTATTCGAAAACAAAGGTAATATTAAAAAAAAACATGGGAAATTCTTCGGAAAGCTATATACAAGTCAAATAACAACAGACCACTTCACCCCTCCTTCTTAGATGGAACCACGGAATTAACTGCTCCGAAAGGAATCGCCGACCGATTCAACAAATACTTCGCTGATATTGGGAAGTCTACAAGTAGTCAAGTGCCCACGACTCAACGTCGATACTCGGATTCCCTGAGCGGCAACAGTAGAGACTCTTTCTTTATTAGCCCCACCAATAAACAGGAGATAATCATTTGTGTTCACAAACTAAGAGGCAAATCAACCAAAGATAGTAATGACATGTCCACAAAACTATTGAAGGAAATAATTTTGGAGGTAGCAGATCCGCTGTCTCATATAATCAATCTGCCCTTCACTACAAGGAGAGTGCCGGACAAAATGAAAATGGCCAAAATTATACCCATTTTTAAATCAGGTGATCCACAACTATTTACTAATTACCGCCCTATAAGTATTCTCCCAACATTCTCGAAAATATTGGAAAAAGTAATGTACTTACGTCTATACACATTCTTAGAAGAACATGAAATCATATATAAGTACCAATTTGGGTTCAGAAAGGGACACTCCACTGTGCATCCTATTCTGCATCTCATAAACCAGGTTGTAGAAGCAAATGATAAACTTACGAAGGACTGCACACTTTCAGTTTTTCTAGACTTTTCAAAAGCCTTTGATACCATCAATCATACAATCCTGCTGAAGAAGTTATGGTATTAGAGGCTTAGCTAATTCCTGGTTCCAAGATTACTTAACAAGAAGATGCCAGTCTGTGTCTTTCAAGGACAGCACATCTGATTCGTTGGAAGTCACGACTGGTGTACCACAAGGTTCCATTCTAGGTCCTATCCTTTTCTTATTATACATTAACGACATCAGCCATTCAACCCTGCACAATATGCTGTCCTTTGCAGATGATACTACAGCTTTTGCGTCAAGTAACAATCTAGACAATTTGATAGACGAGACCAACATCGAACTAGGAAAAATCAGCGAATGGTGTTCCGCAAATGGATTATGTCTTAACTCAAATAAAACAAAATGCATCTTATTGCACCCTCAAAATGATTCTTACAACGCTGCTAGTAAAACAATATCCCTAAACAACACAGATATTCCATTTGTTGGAAACCAGAACGATGAAAAAACAGTCAAATTCCTAGGAATCCATATGGACGAGAATCTAAAATTCAAACAACATACTTCAGTAATCTGTCTAAAAATGGCTAGGGCAATCTTTGCCCTTAATAGGGCAAAAAGAATTCTTCCTTTTAAAGCCCTAAAGACACTGTATTTTTCACTTATACATAGCCACCTATTGTATGGTATACTTGTATGGGGTCGCGCACCATCAAGCAGAATTCTTACTCTGCAAAAAAAGGCTATTCGCATAATAACGAACAGAAAATATACCTCGCACACAAAACCTCTATTTAAAAAATGTGGCATACTAAAATTTGAAGACTTATATAAGTTACACGTCCTTTTGTTCATGTTCGATTGGTATCATGATAGATTACCAGTGTCTTTTGACGGTACTTTTGAAATTTACAGAAATCCTTCTGGAATGGAAACCAGACAAGCTGGGAATATACGTACAAACAAACCGAGAACGCGTTCCTCAGCGGACCTACCGTTACATTCTTTTCCAAAGGTATGGAATGATTTAAACCCTGAAATACGGCAATATAGTAGGCCCTTATTCAAAAAGAAAATAATCGATACAATTTTAGATTCATATTCTTCCATAATCATTTGTACCAATCCATTTTGTCCCGACTGTATATCAACTTAAAGAGATCTCACCAACAATACTGCACTCTGAGGTCTGTTGGGTCCTCAAGAAGGATAACTGGGTTTGCTTTCTGTTCTCCTTTCTGGTGATTGGCCCGGATCGCCTGGGTTGGGCGAATATGAACCCCAAATGGGTTCATGTTTGCCCAACCCAGGTGATTTGGTTTAGTTCTTGACCCCGCCGATTTTAGAATGTACATTAAATTAATAACTTATTTGTTTCCGGTCTGTGCATTGGGAACGTTCCACTCAATTTGAATCCATGAAGACAAGAATAAAAGGGCAATGATGTCAAGAAAAAGAAAATTGTGTGGGATGGCAGGAAGACAGCCTCCCAGGCTATGCCATCTCCATGCAGTGTACACTCACTTTATAATTTGTTTTATTTGTCTCACATTGTATATCTGTATGCTGCAGAATAAAATTTCAATCAATTTCAATTATTTTTCTCTTTTATACGACCGCTACTAGAATATGCTGACACTGTTTGAGATAACTGTAACGATTACGAATCCTCCGAACTAGAAAAAATACAGCTTGAGGCGGCTCGGATAGTCACTGGTACTACACGAAGTGCATGTAGAGCTTCATTATATGCCGAAACAGGCTGGGAAACCCTCCGTACGAGCAGAGAAAAGCACAAACTTATACAGTACTACAAAATGGTTCATCATCTTGTCCCATGTTATATATAATCTCTTGTCCCTTCGATAACATCCGCTACCCACGAATATTCTCTTCGCAACAGTGCCAACTTAAATATCCCACACTGTCTCACCGGCTCACACCTATATTCATTCTTGCCGTCGACAACCCGACTGTGGAATAGTCTACCCCCTGCAATTAGAAAAACTAGTTCCCTCGGAAACGTCAATTCATACCTGAACAAAGATAGATTCCCTACTCCAAAATGGTTGTACGCTCACCAATCACGTCAGACTCAAATATATCACTGTAGATTACATCTGGGTTGTAGCAACCTCGGTGACCACCTGTTCAATAACTTTCTCACTAGCTCACCTTTATATGGCTGTGGGGATGGAACGCGAAACAACTCATCATTATCTTTTTAACTGTCCTCTTCATTTAGATACAAGATGGGACATGCTACAGCAACTGCCTTACGCCATTGACGTGGAAACTCTTCTCTACGACAATGCCAACTACAACGTTCAAACCAACTGTGCAGTCTTTCTCTGTCTTCGTAGATATATTGAGGCAACTCGTAGATTTGGTTGACAATCAGTAGATCACGTACCGAAATCAACACTGCAATCTCCACCATGGCGTATTCAATATAACTGAATCCATCTTCTGTTAGTAATCACCATGACAAGGACATTTTTAAAAAAATAGCTATAAAATTTTATAAAAATATTCTTGGGGTTCACTCAAAAGCTAGCAACTTAGCTGTGCGCCGTAGGTTGGGTAAATTCCCGATCTCATTAAATATCTTTAAACAAATCACACTATCAATCATATGTATCTAGTCTTGATTCCACGAAAAAGAGCAAATCAGCAGGTTATTTGAAATTAAAAACATCCTGATCAAATGTGGTCACGAGGAAACATGGAATAATCAATATACCCTATATCCAAAAAAGTGGAGAAAGATATTCTCAATTATTTCAAAAATTGCTTCATCGGCCAGTGGAAACACCAAATTGAAAATTCTCAAAAATTAGTAAGAACTTATGCTGTAGTAAAACATAACTTTGAATGTGAAAATTATTTGTCACATGTGAAATACCAAAACAGGCGACACCTCACTAGACTCAGAGTCAGTGCTCACTCCCTCCATATCGAAACTGGCCTTCATAAAAGGCAGAAACCAACAGAAATAGTGAAATGGACTTGTGATCAATGTACTCTTGATATAGAAGATGAGGAACACTTAATGTTACATTGCGCAAAATATTCAACGGCCAGAGAATCTATGTTCAACTCATTAAGAGAATTTATTAACCCATTTGATTGTCTTCCCAACGATGAATTAATGAGAATTATACTCTCATGTAAAGATGCCGATGTTTGTAAAATAGTTGAAAAATTCCTTATCTCAGTACACCAATCTAGAGGGTCAATATAACTCAAATATTTCAGCCTCTACCTTTTTGGATAATATTCCAAGTTAAACCAAGTTTTAAGAGTTCTGATCACTGCCAAACAGCTCAATCTTACATAATTATTTCAATCCGTGATACATTTCAATCATTCCATAGATTTCATCAAATTTGTAATTTAAATCCTCTCTAGAATGTTCATTTTAATATACACATCATTTTTCTCATTTTCTCAGAAATATCACCTTCATCATCACTCTTCTTCCATAGTAGTGGGAGATGTACCCGAACGACCCTGTTTGGGTGGTCTCATGGGGGACCAAACAGGGGGACTGATGAAGGGGAGTAGTAGGAGAGCGATGAAACGGGCCTGTTTGGGGGGGATCTCATGGGGGACCCCGCGGGGGGGGGGGGGTGAAGGGTGTAGTAGGAGATGTACCCGAGCGAGCCTGTTTAGGGGATCTAATGGGTGATCCCGCAGGGGGGGGGGCGATGAAGGGGTAGTAGGAGATGTACCCGAACGGCCCTGTTTGGGGAATCTCGTGGGGGACCCCGCAGGGGGGGGGGGAGGCGGTGAAAGGAGTAGTAAGAAATGTACCCGAACGGCCCTGTTTGGGGATCTTATGGTGGACCCCGCAGGGGGGGGGGGGCGACGAAGGGAGTAGTAGGAGAGAGATGAAACGGGCCTTATCGGCCGGACCCCGCAGGGGACCGATGAAGGCTGCCAATAAGCTATCGAGCAGTTACTGAAAAGTCATTGCTCGAACGACTCGAATCCCATCGAACAAATAAGCTATCGGGCAATTGCTCGTTCGAGTGACTCGCACATACGACTCGTAGCCTCATTTCGGTATTTGAGGATACCTATGACCGGGTATTATATTATTTGAGGATACCTATCGAGGATATTTTATGGAGAATCCTTTTTTTCGTATGAGGCCATGAGAAAAGCCCTCAGTGAGGTCTAATTTACTATCCCTCTTAACCTCATTTCTTTTGAGGCCATGAGGGCCATGAAATAATCGCTCAGTTAGGCCTAATTTACTATCTCTCTTAGCCGCATTTCGGTATTTGAGGATACCTATGGCCTGGTATTGTATTATTTGAGGATACCTATCAAGGATACCTTTTGGAGAATCACTTTTTTGTCGTATGGGGCCATGAGGGCTATGTGAAAGGTATGGCGGTCCTAAATAGGATTCCTGGGAAAATCTGTATCAAATAAAGTCGTTTTTTTTTGGGGGGGGGGGTGATTTTAGGACTGGTGGGAACTAATGGGGTCTGGTGGGAGCTATTTGGGACTGGTGGGGACTAGCAAGCTCATTGTAAAAATCCATGGTTTCTGCAACCGGATATCTACATCTCCTACTACTCCCTTCATCGCCCCCCCCCCCCCCCAGCCTGCGGGGTCCCCCCGAGATCCCCCAAACAGGGCCGTTCGGGTACATCTCCTACTACTCCCTTCTTCGGTACCCCCTTGTGGGGTCCCCATGAGATCCCCCAAACAGACCCGTTTCATCGCTCTCCTATTAGTTTCCATCAATGCATGAATGTGTTGTTAGTCTCCAGTCTGTATCCAAAGATAACTTAAAATTTTTATTTAATATTAAGTGACATTAAATCCAAGTACTTTACATTCTAATTTTTACTACACTTTTAAAAGTATGCGTCAAACTAATTGAGAATTATTTCATACCCAATAGCGGTTAGCTGCTTAAAATTTAATTCTTAACCCGCTGAGTATTTTAAAAAAAAAATATATATATGTTTTTTATCAAATATAGCCATGGTTGCTGTAAAGCAGCCAGGACTGGATTTCCTGAAAATCTTTTTGGTAATTTAACTGAAGCAATCATTGGTAAAAACCTTGTTTCAATTTACAGGGGGTAAATTTAACTTAAAATGCCCAACTTTTACTTATGCTTGCTATAAGAGATTATATGTCCATGGAAGGAATAGCCGTCAGCAGCACGTAATGCGTTAATTAAATTGCAATGTTCCGAAAACCTCAAACAGCGTAGTTATCCTACTTCAACTGAAGATAAAAGGACACGTAGTTTCATTATCTTTATCCCCAAAACGACAGCTTCGTTATCTTTTATCCGGAGAAGAATTAGCATCTAACATTGATAGTCTCTCATCAGGCATTATTACATTAACTTTTACAATTATCACCACCATACCATTCACTTCATCATCACAATCAATTGTTATTGTCTCAACAAAATGTAATTATTTGTTTATTACGAGCTGAAATAAAAGTTCAAAGTTCAGTATATTGATCCAAATGGGTGCTCGCCTGAATTCCTAGCTGAGTTAGCTTCTTGGCAGACTGTCTTAACTGGCGGGTTCCACCTATCTTCGTCCATCACACAGAACGAAGATAGGTGGACCTCAGGCTGTTCAGACAGTCTGCCAAGAAACTCGGGGGAGGGGAGGGGGGGGGGGGGCGAGAAAAGAGCTGTCGAAATTCTGCCCATCAGACCGAATCAGAGCCACAGTACCCACTCGGCCAGTCGAACTACTCCAACCTCCACGTCCTATTACAATATTCACCATTCAAAAACACAAACCTCTGTTATTATATTATGTAACTTCTCTTTTCTGATTACCACTTTGCAGGTACGACAAAAAGTGATCTTTGGACGTTCACACTCCAACGTTTAATTCTAAGGAAGAGACAGCATATATATATACCCGTACTGATGGATCCATTTTCCAATTCACAGCTAATGTTATTATTGTGCATCTCTGTTTTTTGTACTTTTTATATTGATTGTTTGGAAATAAAATATTGTCGATCAATCGTCATATCTGCCACGCTTCCTTATAGGCCATTGAATTTCACAGCTAATGTTATTATTGTGCATCTCTGTTTTTTGTACTTTTTATATTGATTGTTTGGAAATAAAATATTGTCGATCAATCGTCATATCTGCCACGCTTCCTTATAGGCCATTGAATTTCGGGACACACTAAAAAGTGTAGTCCGTGTCCGTGTCCGTGTCGGAGAAAAAGTGTAGTCGGGAATTAAATTATCATTTTCTCCTGTATGTGTTGGTTGTTTTCTATGAAATTTGGAAAGTATACTCAGGGGACGATATGAAATATATATGCCAAAAGAGAAGTTTGCACGATGTTATTTTACGATGTTGGAAGACATTTTCTCTTTCAAACACACTAAAAAGTGTAGCTGACTCGGCGCCGTGTTTGCTAATTAGGCCTAATTGGTTTACGCTGTGTTGACACATGATTATGAGGAGATTAGTGGGGTGTTAATTGGATTGATAGATTTTCTTTCATTACTTTTTTTCCATTTACATGGAGTAAAGTACAAGAGTAAGAGCGTAAGAGTATGATAAGATTATTTCATATAAGATTATGTTAAATGTCCGTGGTGGGTAGTTACACGTTCACGCCCCCCCCCCCCCCCCGCCTCTCTCTCTCTCTCTCTCTCTCTCGTGCGCCCTCCCAGTCTCACTCTCTGTTTCACAAATCGGTTGCGATGAATGAATGAATGAAACTGGGACTGACAGAGAAGAAAAGAAAACCAAACAGCAACGCCGGTATTGGTAGCGGCCCCGGTATATTGACCATAGCGGATACAAGAAAAGGAGTGGAGAAAGCTCCGCCAGTATAGTTTTGAATAACCGGGAGTCATCCATCAAGCCTTCAGGGAGATAGGATGCCGTGTGTGATATATGTGATATCTGGTTATCCTTCTGGAATTTCAAATACCCCCCCCCCCCCCACCCGCCCCCCGGCAAAAAAATAAAATGAAATAAAGCCCTTAAAGGGGCTGTTTGTTGGCAGGATTGTTTCATTCGGTTTTAAATAGGTTGCAATAATAAGCAACAATATAAATTGGGCATTGATTGCGTGTTTTGATTAACAAAATCTCAATATAAATTGTATCAGGGGGTCGGATACAATCACGTTCCTTTTGCGCGAGTTCCATTTTTTTCTTTTTGTTCATCCGTAAGAATAAATAGTTCGTTATATATTTGTCTACATTCTTGACTTATCCCCAATATATTGTAAATTGAGGGTCGGGTGTTACTGTAACATGTATATGTAAACTGAACACAATGTGATAAGTGGTTTTCCATTCGATGAGAATGTTTTCTTTTTTAAAAAAACACAATTAACACTTTGGAAAGTTTCCGCTCATGGACCATCGGTTCACACCTGATGGTCCAAGAGCTGAAACTTTGCTAGTTGATCATGGGCTTCTCCTGCATTTTCCCGAAATTTGTTGGTAATCGCGACACTTGACATCATTTGTAAGGTAGGTCTCCATGCTTGAGACCTTCCCAAGAAATGATGTCAAATGTTGGAATTATTTATAAAAATTTATGAAAAAAAATCTTGTTCTTATTTCGGTTTTAAAACACGATCGACACCTTTATCCACTGTCGCAGGGAATCCAACCACAAAACACTCGGAACGACATACCAACTAAATTTACTTTTGCTTTTTATATATATGTTTGTTATTTGTTCATGTTTGTGCTGTATCTCTATATCTTTGTGCTATGCTATATCCATTATGCACTGTAGGCCCTATTTATGCAATAAAATACTGAAAATTAAATTAATCGTTGTTTCTTTCATCTACACTCCACTAATCTCCTCATAATCATAAGAAGAACCAGGATAATCAGCCCGCCTCGCTGTGTCAACACAGCCTGAACCAATTAATTAGCTAACACGGCGCCGAGTCAGCTACACTTTTTAGTGTGTTTGAAAGAGAAAATGTCTTCTAACATCGTAAAATAACATCGTACAAACTTCTCTTTTGGCATATATATTTCGTATCGTCCCCTGAGTATACTTTCCAAATTTCATAGAGAACAACCGACAAATAAAGGAGAAAATGATAATTTAATTCCTGACTACACTTTTTCTCCGACACGGACACGGACACGGACTACACTTTTTAGTGTGACCCTTGAATTTCACAGCTAATGTTATTATTGTGCATCTCTGTTTTTTGTACTTTTTATACAAATGTTTATGTTCAAACTGAGATCAAGATCAAGATCACTGGAGCTTCGGGGAAAAATTGGGAGAGATGGGGAAAAGGGATGCCAAATGTGCCACTCTGGAGTAGTGGAGACCCTGGAACATTTTCTCTTGGAATGCCCACAGTATATACCTCATAGAATAAAATTTACTGGAAGAATAATGCAGAAGTGGGGTGAAGAAACAAAGGATAGATGGCTGAAGGGGGACACGAGGGAGAGGGTAGGAATGCTTATTGAAGAAATTGAAAAAGAGGAAGTGAGGGACACTATTAAGCAGTTTATATCTGAATGCTGGGAGGAGAGGAGGGGAAGAGGGGGTGGGGTGCAGGGGGAATGATGGCCTTCTCTTATGAGGACCGCGACAAATCAGCGGCTGGCCAAAGAGTTATTATTATATTGATTGTTTGGAAATAAAATATTGTCGATCAATCGTCATATCTGCCACGCTTCCTTATAGGCCATTGAATTTCACAGCTAATGTTATTATTGTGCATCTCTGTTTTTTGTACTTTTTATATTGATTGTTTGGAAATAAAATATTGTCGATCAATCGTCATATCTGCCACGCTTCCTTATAGGCCATTGAATTTCACAGCTAATGTTATTATTGTGCATCTCTGTTTTTTGTACTTTTTATATTGATTGTTTGGAAATAAAATATTGTCGATCAATCGTCATATCTGCCACGCTTCCTTATAGGCCATTGAATTTCACAGCTAATGTTATTATTGTGCATCTCTGTTTTTTGTACTTTTTATATTGATTGTTTGGAAATAAAATATTGTCGATCAATCGTCATATCTGCCACGCTTCCTTATAGGCCATTGAATTTCATAAACTCGGGGGACTGGGGAGAAAACAGCTGTCGAAATTATCTCTTGAAAATCATTTCGCCGATTTTGTCTTTCGTTGCTTTGCCCAGTTCCCAAACCAGAAGGCATTTGCAAATACCGCCGAGGTTGTTTCTCCAAAAACAAATTAATTCCGGAAATATTTCACAACTTCTCTCAACTGCATTATTCTTTATCATTTTCATAGCCCTTTTCAAGGCTTTTGTCCAGTTTTCTTGCAATTCTGCATTCAGGTAATTATCTACACTGATAAAAACAGAGATAGAAAGACTTGACATGATATATCATTTTCTGATGGCTCAAAAATAACCTACATAACGTAGATATTGCCTAATTTCGCCGATGCACATGTAGCTAATGACCCAAAACATGCCCGAAACGGACACATCAATATGGAGCCGAAAGGAACAAAAATACAATTCTAAACTTATTCAGAGTGTTCTATTTATTTTATTTTAAAGAGATTTAATCGGAAATAATACCCATGAACATCGAACTCGTTTTTGGCGTCACTAAGTATTTCAGCGCATGGTATGAACTGAGTGTGGCACCTTGAGTTAGTGAATATCCAGGTTCACCAGCCCTTGCACTCGATGCATGGTGGCTTGCACAATGGGGTATTCATAATTTAAAAAAAAACAATTTGATCCAAAATGCAGATTTGAGTAAAAATCAGAGATCTGAATATTGTGAACTATGGCAATTCAGAAGCCTTGTTTTTTTTTCAACTATGATATCAACTGACTAATATTCCAACTACATCATCAAGGCATTCATTCAGGCCTGGAAATAGGTTGTGAAGACGCAAACAGACATTCAGGTTACAGGGAGGTTAGACCGATAAAAAACATAACCTGCAATCATTTGCAATCTTCTTTGACCATTGATGGAACTGAGAAGTGATTATGACTTCATTGTTTCATCCAACCATTTGGTGAATCTAAACCCAAATACTGGCATTTCTCTTGCTACTGTGTAGCCCAGATGGCAAGGCTTGAGAGCATTGGGATAAACAAAATTATCGTGGGTATTACATGAGATTATGATAGTACAATAATTATACAGTATTATCATTCTCTTTATTTGGAGTCAGCCAATGACATTGACATTTAGAGCAGGGCTCGATTTAACTGGATTAGCATAGCACTTTGCTCTCCAATTTCTGAATTTTGCTATTCAAGATTTATTAGTTTCAAGTGCTTTTGTATCAACTGCTAATCAATTTTCCAGGGTGAATAGTAAATTGCTATTCAAAATTTTCAGATTAAATCAAGCCCTGATTTAGAGTAAGCTACAAATATCGGATAGGCACCTCATTAATTTCAAGTGGCGATCAAACACTTAAGCAACATTTTTTTTTAAACGTTATGGTCCTGCCCCATCACCTGAAAGAGATTTCTATAGCAAATGCTGCTGATGAAATGCAAAGTGCTTCGAAATCTGTTCAAGTAATCATTTTGAATGGTTATTTTCCATGTTGATTTGTGGGAATATTGCACATGCCCTTGATGCCTGGTCACTTACAGTATTTTTCACCAGTGTTAAAACAGAAACAATGTATCATGCAAAAATCGCCAAACTTTGGAATTAGCTCTCTTCAAAATTATCATTCAAGTTGTAACTTCATGCTGTTAAAATGACACAAATTTGCAAATTGATCACCAATAGAAAAAACCTGGAAAATGATCAATCAAATGTGTATCATGTTGTAGCAGATATCAGTATGAGTTGTACTGTTTGGGACAAAAAGAACCTGCTGTCACTTGGATGACGCAGACCATGGACGATTCAGACCTTTTTTGGGACAATTGGCACCCTGGATGATTTATACCCTGCCCTTGGATGATTCAGGCCTTGACTATTATATCCGATTCATGCAGGGTTCAATTCATCCAAGGTATGAATCACCCTGTAAACATCTTCATCCCAGACATTTCCCAGAATTCAATAATAGAGCCGAAGTTGTCATTCAGCATCATGATGGGGAAAAATTAAGTCACATGAACTGAGTAAAATCAACTTTATTTAAAAAAAATTACCACAAAAGTGATAAGATATAAATCATAGCACAACTTAAGAACACAGATTACAGCCACTGAATTAGACGTAACCTGTAATAAGTTTACAAACAGGATACCTTATTTCCAGGACTGCGCATTTGAAGAAGAAATGTCTTGGTGTAGTTAAAATATTTTATCTATCAGAACTTGAGCCATCACAGTCAAGACAAATCAGGTTTACACCCAGCATCCCATCACCGTGCCATCCTCAATATGCTGGATGGGTCGCAAACAGAAAAAATGTGTGATTAGGCCACACAAAGTAAATATTCTGTTTCTCAGGCCATTATTTGTGAAATTGCATGCGGGCGAGCGTTTTTTTATTTTATTTTTTATTTCAGTATTATTACTTGTTTGCCATCAAAAGTTCATGTTCTAGGTTCAAGTTTTAGGCCTCATAATCTGCAGAATAGCATGGGTGGTAGTGTATTTCATCCCTTGAGTGCAAGAAGGCTTTGCAATGCTAAAGCATTGCAAAGCCTTCTTGCACTCAAGGGACAAATTCATCAGTTTTTTTTAACATGGGTAAAATATCAGACATAAACCATTTAATTTTTATTTTTTTAAGTTTAAATTGGTTATAAAAAGAGAGCATGCGGCAGCCAAAAGGACCATGCGGGAGGGCCTGAGAAACAGATTTTTTTTATTTTTTTAGGCCTTAGCCATATTCTATGTTTGATAATTGTTCAAGATGAAATTTTTGGTTGCTGCTCTGATTAAATACTTGATTTGAGTGCAAATGATACAGTTAAAACTAGAAGTCCTGTCACGAATAGTGCGCTTATCTAGGCTTAATTGCGCGTTGGAATTGCGCGCAATTGCCATATCGAATGGCATCCAAAGCACGGCAGATTCTCTTGGTTCCTCATAGCAAACACATGCAATGTTTCTGCCAATGGACCTCCGGGTTACCCGGAGGTCCATTGCCTGAAACATTGCTTGTGCACATGCCATATGTACATAATTTGATAGCTTTACTTGGGCCATAACGCGTACATTAACGCACATATCAACGTGCTATTTGTGCGCATTTCATGACAGGACTTCTAGTTTTAACTGTATATTTGCAAGACCCTATTTCTGCATTAATCTCATTGATGATATCATCCATGAATCCTGGACATTTTCCCACTGGACATTTTCTAACTGGTTTATTAATTAGAGAAATGTACATTTCACCACAGGACATTTCCCCATTGGTTTATTGATTAGAAAAACAGACATTTCCCCATTGGTTTATTGATTAGAAAAACAGACATTTCCCCACAGGACATTTCCCCATTGGTTTATTGATTAGAAAAACAAGACATTTCCCCACTGGTTTATTGATTAGAAAAACAAAAAACAGACATTTCCCCACAGGACATTTCCCCATTGGTTTATTGATTAGTAAAACAGACATTTTTCCACAGGACATTTCCCCACTGGTTTATTCATTAGAAAAACACATTTCCCCACTTGACATTTCCCCATTAGACTTTCCCCACTCGACATTTCCCCACTGGTTTATTGATTAGAGAAACAGACATTTCCCCACACGACATTTCCCGATTGGTTTATTGATTTGAAAAACAGACATTTTCCCACTGGTTTGTTGATTAGAAAAACACATTTTGCCACAGGACATTTCCCCATCAGTTTATTAGTAAAACAGACATTTCCCAACATGACATTGCCCCAATTGTTTATTGATTAGAAAACAGACATTTCCTCATAAAACGTTTCCCCTTAGGATGTTTCCCCACTGGTTTATTGATCCAATAAGTAGACATTTCCCCTGCAGGACATTTCCCCACTGATTTATTGATCAGAAAAAACACATTTCCCCACTGGTTTATTTTTTTAGAAAAAGACATTTCCTCACAGGATATTTCCCTACAGGTTTATTGATTAGAAAATCTGACATTTCCCCACTGGTTTATTGATTAGAAAAACATTTCCCCACAGGATGTTTGCACACTGTTTTATTGATTAGTTAAAAATACAGTTCCCCACAGGACATTTCCCCATTGGTTTATTAATTGGAAAACAGATATTTCCACACCAAAGATAGTTTCCTGCTAGACATTTTCACACCATGGATAATTCCACACTGGACATTTCCCCATCCTGGGCCAGTGGACATTTCCCCACCATGGCTATATACCAGTTCTATAAGTAGTATACAAACACAACATCTGGATAACATGGGTATATACATGTAGATACACAATGATACATGTACTAATAAGATCTATATAGAAGTGTATATACTGAAATTTATCTGATAACCATAGAGTATAACACGCGTTGTATATACTTGAAGTATATACAACAGGTGTTGTATATAATTATAATTTATGCGGGCGGCCTTTGACCTCGTTCGATTCCATTTTCATTCATTCATAAACTTCGTAATGCAAGTTTGAATTCTACGTTGAAGGAGCAAGTGAAATTTAATCGAAATATATATGACATATTTTCTATAAGTATAAACGTGTAAATTTTCAGTTTAGTTTGCTGTAATAAAGAAATAATTACAACCTACTTCGTTCAAAACCTTACTAGAACTACGTCTACGTCCACGATCAAAGTACTGCTCCAATTACACGTTCGTCTGCCACGTGAAAAAAACGTTTCGTACGAATTGTAAACAAAAACAAAAGTGGACCATAATTAATGGAAATTGGAAACTTCTCGATTGAATACACATTATCATCGTCGCCAGGTAGAGCTAAAAAAACATGAATAATAGATCAACTGCAACCAGTGGCTATGACTGTACAGCAACAACCAAAAGATCACGTTTGCTTTGTCTCATTTTCTACGGAGGCTCGTGGGAATGAGCATAAAAGTGAATATAAGCCTC
Organism: Pictodentalium vernedei; assembly: GCA_031216915.1. Taxonomy (NCBI): domain Eukaryota; kingdom Metazoa; phylum Mollusca; class Scaphopoda; order Dentaliida; family Dentaliidae; genus Pictodentalium; species Pictodentalium vernedei. The sequence continues at coordinate 746,766,431 of CM062295.1, forward strand.
AACTTGTGAAACTGCTGTTTCTTATCAGATAAAAACAATATACATATAGTATTTTTTTATACATGTATCTGGTTTATACAACTCGTTGAAATATAGTTAATATTTTCTCGGCAGAGCCTCGAAAATATTAACTATATTTCAACTCATTGTATAAACCAGATATAAAAAAATACTATATGTATATTGTCTATATATACTGAATTCAGTGTAGTTATATGTAATATTATTGGATATTGTTTGATGACATCTCTTCAGCTAGAAGAGATGTGATTGTTATATATCTAATACAATTGCATGTGACAACATGTATACAGAGCTGCGTATTTATCCATTTAATTATATCCTGGTCATGTCTTGCAGAACAACTGCAACTCTCTATTTTTTCTGCCATATTCTCATAATAATATAAATATTAACTCTATGTAGAGGAAATTTATACTGAATTCTGTGCAGTGCTCAAAATAACTTTTTTTCTATGCGTAGCACAATGCTACACATTTCCAAAAAAATTGCATAGCGATTTTTGTATACCGGAGTTGTGTTATGCTGTTTTGTATTGAATTCTTCTAAGTGGATAGAATAGTTTCCATCCATTTCTGGGCATTTCCAAATGATCTGCAACACATGAAACATTTACTATGTTTTTTTTAACTGAACTGCCTTTAAGGGTTGCATGGACTTGGATATTTTCAAATGACGTCGTGGTTATTTAACAAGAGTTCTCAAAATGGAAGTTGGGATTTTTAATTTGATGGGCTTGAAGTTATTTTTAATGGACATTTTATGCAAAATGTTGTAAAAACAGGAAGAATTTAAACCAATAGAATTCATCTTACATATGAAGTTGCTAATGATGCTTGATGGAGAGTTAATCTGAGTTATGCCTGGAATGTTTCACAATCAGAAGTAAAGCATCAGTGAACTAGTTTTCAAATTTGTTTGCAAATTTTCATTAACATTTTGTGATACAAGATAATCAACTGCAGCCTAATAGGCTGCAGTTGATTATCTTGTATTGCAAAATGCTATACATAATTGAACATTGTGTAGCTTTTTGCAAGTTTTGCATAGCAAAAAGCAACGCGACATTGCTGATTTTGAGCCCTGCAGCTAACCAGATTATGGCCAACTCTTCAGGCTTATTGCATAGGGAAATTAGTACATTCCCTTCTTGAAATGTTCTTGTACACAGAGAGTGTCATCTCTTTTTAGAAGCAAGATTTGTGAGCTGAATGCATTGTTATCATGGTGATTGTTCTCTAATCGACAGGCCTGGCAATCTAGAAAATCATGGAATGCAAAACAGTTGCCCTCCTCAGATTGCTTGGGAGTGCAATTGCACCTGGAATTTTCAATGCAAAAACTTGTATGCTATTTCAGTTATATTCACTTCAAGGTATTAATATTGTGACTGAAAAATTGTACTACATTGATTTACATAGTGGAAAAATTGGCACACACATCTTCTCATTATTCAAAATGTTGCATTCAATTCTTATGTGGCAGTCTTCTACACTCAAAATGTATCGAAATGCGACACACAGAATGGGTCATGAATTATTGAATATTCAATGCAACATTGACAGATTGTCCCCTGAGTTCCAATATGATCTCTGTGCCAGTAGGCACAGAGAACACATGGGAACTCAGGGGACAAAATGATAAAGGATTTTAAAGGCAGTCCCAAACAGGTCTGGCATTCTAAAAAATCAAGGGGTGCAAAAAATTACCCTCTTCACATTTTTCTAGGCGTGCAGTAGGCGTGCAGCACTCCTGCAATCCTGCACTCCTAAAGAATTTCAGGCCTGAATCGACAACTATGAAAGTAAACACAGAAGTCAGTAATAAAACAATACATGATGCTCAAAATTCAATGAGATATCCTAAGCAAATCCTGACAACTTCATGTTCATAGAGCAGACCATGTTTGTAGAGTTATGGTTATAAACTTACATACAATGCATCCCACATTAAGATATATGTCATGTATTTTTATTGTAGAAACGTATTGTCCTATAACTGATGCAACAATGTCATTTACAGTTGGTGAAGAGAAGTGGGAAGATGAAGAACATCTTATAGAAGATGAGGATGGCAATTGGTTAGACACCTCCTGGGCAGAACCACATATTCCTAATGCCAGCACAGGTTTATAATTTTATTTCATTCTGGATAATTTGTCCAAATTGGTACCTTATTTGGGATATTTTCCCCCTTATCCCCACATTTAAAAAATAAGGGATCGACATTGTCATCTCTTTTGACCATATGTGACTGTCCATATGACCATGCAATCAGTTCAAAATGCTGAAACTTTCTACAGATGTTCAGTAGGGGCATGAATTGATTACAAACTATTGAAATGTTTCATTTGTTACTGTACTTCTCCTCTTCAAACTCTTTGTCAATTGCCGCATGAGTAATGCATACATGTAGGTCTGTGTACCAGTCACAACCATAGAAAAATCTCATCTTTGATTCTTTCCAAAATACAGTAAAACCTGTCTTAAGAGACCACTGTCTTGAGAGACCACCTGTCTTGAGAGACCATATCTGCCAGGCACCGATTGGTTTTACTCTATAATGGACCTGCTATGGGAGACCACCTGTCTTGAGAGACCACCTGTCTTGAGAGACCACTGTGACCTGTACCAACTTGTATTTTTATGCCATAATGGACCTGTCTTGAGAGACCGCCCCTCTGAAGACTGAAACCATGACAATAGCTTTTTACCTGTTCTGGAATTGGAAAATCCATTGTGGTTATACTAACATAATTAAAAGTATTAAAAGCTCTTAATTGGGTTTCAATTGCTAACTCATTAAAGATTGAGATGTTCTTATAAGACCCCTGTGAAAAGATTAGGATTATTGCTGAATAAACTATTTCATACATACTTGAAATGTGACAGATAGGAATAAAAATAAATTTGTATTGAAAATCTTTTGTTACAAATTGAAATGGACTGTTATAAAAATTCTAAAAATAAATTAGTGTTGAAAATCTTCATTGAAGATTTTCAACACTAATTTATTTTTATAATTTTTATAACAGTCCATTTCAGTTTGTTACAAAAACTTCATACAAAAGAACAACTACAAAGTAATTCTTCTCCATTTCTGAATTTTGTGGTTGGTTATTCACTGACTTGAGAAAACCTGAAACCTGTTATAAGAGACCACCTGTCTTGAGAGACCACTTTTGTGTGGCCCAAAGGGTGGTCTCTCAAGACAGGTTCTACTGTAATTACAAAAATCCATTCTTCTCCATTTCTGAATTTTGTGGTTGATTATTCACTGACTTGAAAAAAACCTGAAACCTGTTATGAGAGTCCACCTGTCTTGAGAGACTACTTTTGTGTGGCCCAAAGGGCGGTCTCTCAAGACAGGTTCTACTGTATTGCTTTTTGAATTAGTATATCCAGCATTTTCTGTTTTGAAAATTTTGAAAAATATTAGTTTCAGAATTTGAATTTCACAATCTTAGATGGATCTTTGCATGATTTATATTTCGTTCTTTTAAAATGATACCTTGTTATAAATAAAATAAAAAGAATAATGTATTTGAATAACCTTGTGTTATTTACTTCATTCATTTACTCACTCATGTTCTTGAAAGTGTTAAACTCTCAAATCAGTTTCAAGCAGGGATATAGGTTTCTGTCTTCCGGACTCTCCCGGACACTCCCCCACATCCCCAGTCCCAAAATTTTCAATAATTAGACATTTTAAGCCTCAGACCATGAACAGTTGGAACTGGTTGTAGATTTTGTGGTATTTTATCTGTAGCTGTGACCGTTTGTTACACTTTTGAACAATGTTTCTAGCTGGAATGAATATTTCTTATCATGAATGTAACAAGGCACCATCTGCAATGCTAAAGCATTGCAGATGGCACCTTGTTGCACACAAGAGATGATTTCCAACTCTAGAACACAAAGGTTATTTATTTCAAACACAAGGGGAGAGGGTGCTTTCAGTTTTCTTCAGCAGTTGAAAATTGACAGGTAGCAGACGGAAAAACTCACTCCAGGGTGGGGTGGGTAGGGTGTGGGGGGGGGGGGGGACATGCAAGTGGTTTCATTGAAAGTTGGATGTATGGTGGTGGTGGTGGGGAAGGTGGGCACAATTGGAAATTTAGAGGGGGCTTACCCCCCCCCCCCCCCCCCCCCCCCCCCCCCACCGCCCCCACCCCCCACCCAACGAAGCCCTCCTAGGGCTGTTATTCCTTTGCATGTCCAGGGGCACAGTAGCTCATTATTTAGTGCTTTGAACTTCAAACTGAAAAGGTCTATGGTTCAGTCCTGACACATGCTATGTGTGCTGTGTGTTTAGGCAACATACTCAATCCCGATTGCCCCCTTGGGGACGTGGTGGTGCTGTGTACAGCATGGCAATGGTGCACTTGCCTTCAAATGTTGCTAACTCTGCTTGTGTCTGTTTAGTAAGTAGGAGACTTACAGTTGCTTGTCACTGCTCCTTGGTGGTTATCTCCTTGTATTTGGCTTCTTCCACTCATAAAGCTGTCTGACACAATGTAACCCTGGTTGTTGAAGATGTCATTAAACCCCAATAAACAAGCAAACAAATGCTGTTATGTCTAGTATCGGAAAATTGAAATTGTAGCACGCTTCAATCATATTTAAGGGTGTCATAGGCAGAGACTGTCCCTAGAATTTAACACTGTTGGCAATATGCAGTCTCCCCACCCACATCCACCCCCTAGATGGAATTGAACAATTCAGGAAAATAGAGTTGGACCTTCCTACTATGTTAAAAACAAGTTCAGTTTTACTGGTAAAATAGGACCCAGTAACCAATGCCGGGTATGAAAATACTGTAAGTGGGCCGCATACAATATGGCCACCTTGGACATGTCACTTTCCACGGGTGGACAATATTTCCACAGACGCAATAATATTAGATTCCAAACACTAATTATAGGAATTATCATCAAAAAATTTCATTTATGAAGTACCGGGTACCATCCGGTGCTTCATCATCAATTAAAACTTTGCTGATGATGATTTTTATTACCAGGTAAATGTATGCGTGGACATCACTGCCCATGCGTGGATTACGACCAGTTCACGGCAATTGTACTGTTGGTTTAAAAGGTTGGATAGTCTTGACTTTATATTTCTGTTGTGGTCATGATAAAGTTTATATGTTGAAATAAATATTAACTAAATAAAAAATAAAGAAATAAGGGTAAAAAAATAAATACCCTGGTTCAAAGGCATCTCTTCTCCAGAAATCAATGAGGGAGGGAGGTTTTTATTTTTAACTCATCTTGATATAGTCAAGCTGAGATTATCCAATCACACTCCGTCCATCATCCTTTGTCAGTCAAAACCATGTTTTGGACTTCTCCTGCAAAACCACTGGGTCAATTCAAGTGAATTTCTGTGTGAGTGATGGTTCTGAAGAGGTTTTTGCGTTTTTTTCCAACTCAACATGCCTGGGAAGGGGGTGGGGGGGGGGGGGGGGCAGAAATGCTCCAGAATTTAAAAAAAATCTTCTTCTCATGAACCAGTAGGTACAATGACTTGATATTTGGTATGGAGCTTCCTTTTGAGTTGTAGAATCAAGTTTGTTCAAACAAATTTCGTGGAGCAATATTTGCCTTTGTAATGGAAGGGGCAAGATTTTTGGCCCTGCCCAAAATTACTATTTTCTGAACCGATGGTCCAATTTGAACCAAATTTGGTTTGTGGTATTATTGGGTCATCAGTATTTGACTCATGCAAAAAAATAATTTCCCCCTGTCCACGTGGGAATCCCAGAAGCAAAAGTAGAAATATTTTCCAACCCCATATTTCCCAAACCACATGGAACAGAGAACTGTTATTTGGTATGAATCATCCCTAGGACCAGTAGAGTTCAATGGTAAAAAATATTGGCATCGGTTGTGTCAGGGTGTTCTGTAGGGGAGCCCGAATTTTAACTTGATATGAAGGAATTTCTTCCAAACTCTTCTTATTCAGATTCAGCAGACAGAATCCATTCATATTTGGTATACAAATATCTGGTATACAACATCTCTAGGGAGGTCAGAATCTATTTTATTCAAATCAAGTGCCTGGGTTAATATTTGGGCTCCCTATGGATAACTTAGTGAAATATGAGGGAATTTCTTCATAAATCTTCTTCATATTCACCAGTCAGAATCCTTTCATATTTTGTATACAACATCTCTAGGGGGTCAAATTCAAGTTTGTTCAAATTGGGTCCCAGTGTTAATATTGGGCACCTTATGGATTTCCGAATTTTACCGTAGTGCAATATGAAGAAATTTCTTTAAAAATCTTCTTCTTCAGATCCAGCAATCCAAATGGTTTCATATTTGATGTACAACATCTCTGGGGGGATCAGATTCAAGTTCGTTCAAATGAAGTGCCTGGGTTAATATTTGGGCTCCCTATGGAAGCCCAAATTTTAACGTAGTTCAACATGGGCGATGTTTTAAATTTTTTATTAAGTACCCTCTAGAAGTGTGTAACTAGATTAATCCACGTATGTTGTATTAAGGGGCTCCATAGGGAGAACCACATTTTACATTATGATTAAATGAAGAAAAGGCATGATGCTTGAACTATTTTAGTCACTCCTGAGGGGCTCAAGGATTGACAATGGATCCTATGGAAGTTGATTGCTTAATGTAGATTCATTCTTGATCTCTGTTTATATCAGGTTCTGTTCAAGGCGAGAGTTTCAGACCCCGTGGTGTCTTTTGTTATTTTCTTTTATTTCTTAAAGTAAACCTGAAAAGAATCTATCACATTTCCACTTAGTTTTTCTCCCCCCCAAATTTTTTTTTTCAGGAGACTATTAAAATAGCTGTGCATGCGGCCATGTGTCCATGCGTTTCCCAATGATAACTTTAGTTACAGCTGGCCATATCAAATGAAATTTGGTATATCGGTGTATCAATATAACATACACATCAAGTTCTAATCGGGGTACGGTCCAACAAATTGGCAACAATATGAGTTGTGCCCCTTTTTCTACTTCAAAAATTCATTTTTTGGGGTTCCTGAAGATATAGTTGGCCAAATCAAACGAAATTTGGTACATAGGTGTATCAACATAAAATACAGGTCAGGTTCAAATCGAGGTGCCGTCCAACAATTTTTGCCAGAGTTATGCCCCTTTTTGTCCCCCAAATTTTTATTTTTTTTTGGGGGGGGGGGGGGGGGGGGGGGGTGTGTGTTTGGGTTTGGGACGGACTATTAAAATAGCCAGTGTCTGTCCGTGTGTCCATGCGTGCATCCATCCCACATTGGTTTCCCATAACTTTATTTACAGTTGGCCAATTCAAATGAAATTTGGTATGTCGGTGTATCAATATAAAATACACTTCAAGTTTGAATTGGGGTGCGTTCCAACAATTTTTGCCTCAGTTTTGTCCATTTTTTGTACTTCAAAAATTCATTTTTTGTGGTTTCCCGATGATAACTTCAGTTGTAGTTGGCCAAATCAAATGAAATATGGTATGTAGGTGTGTCAACATAAAATACAGGTCAAGTCCTAATCGGGGTGCGGTCCGACAATTTTGGCAAAAGTTATGGCTTGTTTTCGACTTCAAAAATTCTTCTTTTTTTTTGTTTTCTGATGATAACTTAAATTATAGTTGGTCAAATTAAATGAAATTTGGTATGCAGTGTATCAACATCGGGGGACATGTAGCCTGGCGGCCTGTTTTAAAATTTTCAACATGAAGCAAAACCTGGGCTCTGTAGTGATGAGAAGGGCTAAGAACAGCATCTTCCAAACTAAAATGACGTTCATGGAAAGGTACGAGAGTGTCTTAATAAAGTCTGACAAAAGTTATTCTATGCCCCTTTATAACAATATACAGACTTGTTATGCCATATAAACAATATACCAATATAATACCCAGAATCCAAATGACATAGAACCATTATTTTCAATGTAAATCAAATTTTATGAGTAACTCTATCAGGATATAAAACAAAAAAAAGCTTAAACCTAAAAAACAAAAAAAAAAACACCAACAAAACAAATAGCCTTGGAAAGCAAGTTGGAATATTATCAACCCAAGTTAACTGGTAGAGTGCTAAATTATTTTTGGCCATCAAATCTTGTACACATGTCTTTGCCTTGTTACAATTTATTGGAGAGTGCCTATAGGCACTCTCCAATAAATTGTAACAAGACAAACCTTTGCAGACTTATTAATATCACTTCAAAGATAATACAAAGCACATCCACTGAATATGAGCCTTCAAGCTGTGGTACCTGCCCTCCAGAATAAAGCCCAAATATGGGCTTCTAGCACTCTACCAGTTAAAGGGGTTTGTTGTAATAGTCAAGCACTTGAATATAATATACGACAGGACAGTTCGCTAGACAAGTATAATAATCATTTCATTCAAAAGTAGACAAAAAACAACAACTTTTAGTTAATCACATCAATCAAATTCTATTCATAATTATCCATTTGCTCAATCTCTATTAACCCTTTACCTAACATGAAAAACAGAAGATACTTGCAACAAAAATTCTTGAATAAATAATTTTGTTTATTTTATGTTTCAAAAACATAGGGTATGACCCCTCATTGGAACGAGCTCGACGAGGGATCATAACGTATGTTTTTGAGACAATAAATGAAAACTTAATATACTAATGATATGATTTTGGAGGGCATTATGGTTTATTAACGGCCCGACAGGAGTGATTAACAGCCTGCGGGTCCATTAACAGCCTGAGATGAAGTCGAGGGCTGTTAACGACCCAAAGGCTGTTAATCATTCCTGGAGGGCCGTTAATAAACAGGGATGCCCAACAAAATCTTGTTATTACTATTATTACCACTTCTAAAATGGTTAAATCCACAGGTTCTTCATCAAGTTCACTTGATTGTGACATCCCGAGTTTTCGCAATGATATTTAACCAAAATGCATGTGTCGTCTGTTTCAAGATAAACAAAATGTCACATGGTCAATCACATGATAGCTTAATTTAAATATTTTTGTTTGCCACAAAAAATTGGCCTTCTCCTGAAATCTACTAACAAAAACCTACCATAATGAATTAATTACACTCACCTTGACAATTTGAATGCTTCATCACCGAAGTAATGGGGAAATCACACAAATTTCCCGTGTTTTTTAGCTCACCTGAGCAAAGCTCAGTGGGAGCTTTACTGATCACATTCTGTCCATCGTCCGTCGTCCGGCGTCTGTCGTCTGCTGTCCATCGTCTGGCGTCATCCGGCATTAACTTTACATTATCGACTTCTCCTTCAAAACCACTACCCCAATTTTCTTCAAATGTTGGGTAAAAGTTTATTACCTAATGCCAATTCAGATTTGTTCAAGTACCTAATTTATGCCAATTTTTTCCCGTAGCCCCGTGGGAACCACAGGGGCTAAAATAGCAAAAAAATTAAAACCCCCATATCTCCAAAACTGCATGGCACTGAGAATTTTTATTTGGTGTGAAGCTTCCGTAAGACCAACAGAAAGGATTGGTACAAAAAAATTGCCATCGGTTTTATCATAGGGTACAGTTTCAAGACTTTTGAAAAAGTGCTGAGTCAGCACTTTTTATCACTGTAGGCAATGGGAAAAACATTAAAAAATCTTCTTCTTCTCCAGATCCAGCAGGCAGAATCTTTTGATATTTGGTATGCAACATTGTAGGGTGGATCTAATTCAAGTTTGTTCAAATCAGCCCCCTGGGTTTATATTTGGGCTCAGTATAGGAGCCCGAATTCGAACTTAGTGCATTTCAGGCAAATTTCTTCAAAAATCTTCTTCTCCAGATCCAGCAGGCAGAATCTTCTGATATTTGGTATGCAACATTGTGGGGTGGATCTGATTCAAGTTTGTTCAAATCGGCCCCCTGTATTCATATTTGGGCTCACTATAGAAGCTCGAATTTGAACTTAGTACATTTCAGGCAAATTTCTTAAAAAATCTTCTTCTCCAGATCCAGCAGGCAGAATCTTTTGATATTTAGTATGCAACATTGTGGGGTGGATCTGATTCAAGTTTGTTCAAATCGGCCTCCTGGATTCATATTTGGGCTCAGTATAGGAGCCCAAATTTGAACTTAGTGCATTTCAGGCAAATTTCTTTGAGAATCTTCTTCTCAAGATCCAGCAGGCAGAATCTTTTGATATTGGGTATGCAGCATGCTTAGGGGGTGAGATTCAAGTTTGTTCAAGCCAAGTCCCTGAGTTCATATTTGGGCTCACTTTGGTAGCCCGAATTATAACTTAGTTCAAAATGAGGAATTTTCTTTAAAAATTTTCTTCAGATCCAGCAGTCGGAATGTTTTGATATTTGGTATGCAGCAAACTTAGGGAGGCGAGATTCAAATTGGTTCAAGCCATGTTCCTAGGTCCATATTTGGGCTCATTGTGGGAGCTTAAATTGTAACTCAGTTCGAAATGAGGAATTTTTAAAAAAAATCTTCTTCAGATCCAGCAGTCGGAATGTTTTGGTATGTGGTGTGTTGCATCCTTAGGAGGGGGATTCAGGTTTGTTAAAGCCAAGTCCCTGGGTCCATATTTGGGCTCCCTGTGGGAGCCCGAATTATAACTTAGTCAATATGAGGAATTTTTCTTTAAAAATCTTCTTCTTCAGATTCAGCAGTCGGAATGTTTTGATATTCGGCATGCATCAACCTTAGGGGGGTGAGATTCAAGTTTGTTCAAGCCAAGGCCCTTGGTTCATATTTGGGCTCACTATGGGAGCCTGAATGATAACTTAGTTCAAAATGAGGAATTTTCTTTAAAGATCTTCAGATCCAGCAGATGAATGCTTTTGATATTTTTTATGCAGCATCCTTAGGGGGGTAAGATTCAAGTTTGTTCAAACCGTGTCCCAAGGTCCATATTTGGGCTCACTGTGGGGGCTCGAATTGTAACTTAGTTCAAAATGAGGAATTTTCTTTTAAAATCTTCTTCTTCAGATCCAGCAGTCAGATCGTTTTGATATTTGGTGTGCAGCATTCTTAGGGGGGGTGGTGAGATTCAAGTTTGTTAAAGCCAAGTCCCTGGGTTCATATATAGGCTCCCTGTGGGTGCCTGAATTATAACTTTGTTCAATATGAGGAATATTCTTTAAAAATGTTTTTTTTTTAAGATCCACTGGTCAGAATCGTTGGATATTTGGTATAAGCTTTTCTTAGGAGGAGCAGATGCAACTTGTTGAAATTAATTCTCTGGATTGATATTTAGGCTACCATGTCAGGTGAGCGCCTCAGGCCCCCTGGGGCCTCTTGTTTAACATTCATTGCAGTTAAGCGCATTTCATCATCTCGGAACCAGTTGCACGTTTGGTATGACAGATTACATAAACTGTAACTGGAGGCGGGGCTGTTAATGAAACATTTAGCCGAAAGTGGGCTGTTAACCACATTAACACACAACTTCCGGTTTGAGTCTGTGCATTATGCACTTTTAGCGTAAAGGTAAAATTGTGTTAATATACTAGAGAACGCATGCTAAAGTGGTAATAATGAAAGTTAATTAGCAATTTTTGAGAATAGCGCTTGCCGATTTTGGCTGTTACGTTAGGGAAAGGTTAACAACCATGGAATTTGTTTGATCTTACCATTTTGGGATTACGACCAAGAGAAGAACTTTAGTTTGCAATGTCAATAAAAATGACGAACTGATAATCAGTCAACCACTTACTCTTAACAGTGGGGATTTGTAATAAGTACAGGTTGATATTACTTGATAAACTGGAAGGAAATTGATGCACATGTGTTTTAATGCCTATTTGCATTGTATCTGATCCATTTTGCTGGGATTTGTTTAGTGAGTAAAAAATTGAAATTCCAATAAAAATTTCCAACGCAGGGTTTAAAACCAATACGAAGGTGCCTACGAACCAAAAACTTTAATTTTTTTAGCCTACACGTAAATGTGTAAATATAAAAATCTTACCTCCCGGCCAAATGCTTTCGTGTGCTTATATAACATTTTGGTAATGAAGTTTTATCAATTTGTTCAAAGCAAACCCCTATATTTAACCCTTTATTTAACATTAAAGGCAGATGACACTTGCAAAAAAAATTCTTGAATAACTAATTTTTTGTCTCAAAAACATAGGTTATGACCCTTCATTGGAATGAGCTTGAGGAGCTTGTTCCATTGAGGGGTCATAACCTATGTTTTTGAGACAAAAAATGAAAAAATAATGAAAATTAATTGGCGATTTTTGAGAATAGCGCTGGCCGGTTTTGGTCATTATATTGGGTAAAGGGTTAAAAGGGTTATCAAAGGATACCAGATTTTAACATTGTGGTGAGATTAGAAAAAACCATTATTGTCCTAAACTATTTTGTCTGATAACCATAGAGTATAACAACCGTTGTATATACTTGAAGTATATACAACGGGTGTTGTATATAATTATAATTTATGCGAACGACCTCTGACCTCTTTCAATTCCATTTTCATTCATTCATTCATGAAACATCGTTATATCACAGGGCAGGTTTTAATTGTACGCTTATTGCACTTTGTCAAAATCCTCTGATGGTGTCATTTCTTATTTATTTTGCTTCAATAAAGGCAACTTAAAATTTTGCTTCAAAACATTGTAGAAATTACTTGAATGTTAATAGTAATTAGTATGCGGCGACTGCGAACTATTTATAGTCACGGCCTCGATCAAAAGTACTTGCGGAACTGCGCTAATTAAAAGTTTGTCTGCTCTACCTGAAAAAAAAAACACTTCGTAAAAATTGTAAACAAACGCAAAATTATTTGTTATATTGGGACTACAGCATAAAACACTGAAGAAAACTGGAACTATGTCAAAAAAAGAATAACTCTACTGAAACACCGTTTTGTTACTGTTAATAAAATAGTTGAAATTTATTTTGTTCCGGCGCAGTTACATGATGCAAGAAGTGCAATCGCACTTTACAGTCGCCGTCATCGATTTTGTAATGTAAGGGACACAACTCTATGCGTCTTATCCTATTTCTTTTGTCTCGTAGACTGGTTTTCTTTGGAGGCCCGTGGGAAGCATATATAAGTCGGGTAGATGCACGAGACGGGTGTCTGTTTGTTATCAGATAAAAACAATAAACATATAGTGTGTTTTTATATCTGTGCTATACAACTCGTTGAAATATGGTTTATTTTTTCTCGGCAAAGCCTCGAAAAAATAAACCATATTTCAACTCGTTGTATAACACAGATATAAAAACACACTATATGTTTATTGTCTATATATCAAATGTTTCCACATTGAAGTAATGTACAACATCATTATAAGGGTGATTTACCAGTTTGTTCGATATTGTTCATATTCAAGGGTGTTCTGGTGCGTCTGATTTTAGCATTGTGAGTAATAGAGAAAATGTTAAAGAAGTCTTCTCAAAAGTCACAGTTCTTCTCAAAAGTCATAGTTCCAGACTGGTCCATATTTGGTATATTATATCCTAAAAAGACTGATTTACAAGTTTGTTTGAATCCAGCTTGATGGGTTAATATTTTGGGTTTCAAAGAGTCCATAAATTAAAATTAAACATATTCTTACAAATCACTGGGTGCAGCCCAAATGTTTTCATGTGTAGAATACAGCATCTTTGTAATGATAATTTGTCCATCTGTTCACATCAAGCTCATATATTCATGCGTTTTATTGGTCCATGGACTTTAAACTTGAGGGTAATGAAGAACATTTTAAAAATCATTTTTCTCTAAATCAAAACACCAGGGACTTCTTTTGAAATATAACATTCTTGTAAGGTTTAATTACTAATTTCTTCGAACCAAACCCCTCAGGTCATATTTTAATTCAGGGGTAAGAAGGAGCGCATAGATTTTATCATTGTGGATAATCAGAAATCATTAAAAAAACTTCTCACGAACCAATCGCCATAATGCTTTCATTTTTAGGTAATTACATCTTTGTAAGGATGATTCACAAGTTTGTTAACCCCCGAGGATCCAGAGATTTTTTATGCCCTCAACTTGAAAAGTCGAAGGGGTTTCTAGTGGAGACCTCCGTCCATCCATCCATCTGTCTGTGCCAACATTTTCCCTTGTATCTCAGCCACTGCTACTCCGATTTGAATGACATTTGGTGTTGTGATAGAGCATCACAGAGAAATAATACCTGTACAGCATGAGTTTCTTCCACACATTTTTTTTTCTAGAGTTATGACCCTTTTTTGGCTTTGAAAATGGTTTGCAGTCGGGGGCATTAGCAGCGCTTTGCGATGAAGGCCTCTTGTACATATGTTTGCCTCAGTTTGACAGTCTGCATGCTTTGGCTTTGCTGCTGTTCATTGGCAAGTCTTGGCTGCCTATATAGGCAGCCAAGACTTGCCTAAAAACAACCACCAAGGTATTTAGAATGTAATATAGGCAGCCAAGACTTGCCTAAAAACAACTACCAAGGTATTTAGAATGTAACTTGTCTGTTAACCCAAAAAATTGCATGATGGGGTACCTGTTCTGTTGCAAAAAATGTGATCAAAGTCTGAATTAAGCCCTTAACCCCTTGCATGCTGCTGGTGGATATTCCTGCCAGAACACAAATCTCTTTCCTTCCTGTAAATTGAATTGACTTTTTGACCAATGATTTCCTGAGTTAAATTTAGATGAATTTCTTGTCAAATCTAGTCATGGCTACTTCATAGCAGCAACGACTCAAATTGATGAAAAATATTTTGAAAATACTCTGTGCATTTAGAGTTAAAGGTTAAAATCCACATTAATATTTAGGGGGTCACCTGGTGCTTTAAGATTTTAATATTGTGAGTAATAAGAAAACTATATAAATTCTTTTCTCCTAAACCCACTGCACTCACGTCTTGTAATTTATATGAGTACAGTAGAACCTGTCTTGAGAGACCGCCCTTTGGGACACACAAAAGTGGTCTCTCAAGACAGGTGGTCTCTCATAACAGGTTTCAGGTTTTAAGTCAGTGAATAACCAACCACAAAATTCAGAAATGGAGAAGAATAGATTTTTGTAATTACTTTGTAGTTCTTTTTTATAAAGTTTTTGTAACAAATTGAAATGGACTGTTATAAAAATTATAAAAATAAATTAGTGTTGAAAATCTTCATTGAAGATTTTCAACACTAATTTATTTTTATAATTTTTATAACAGTCCATTTCAATTTGTTACAAAAAGATGTTCAACACAAATTTATTTTTATTCCTATCTGTCACATTTCAGGTATGTATGAAATTGTTTATTCAGCAATAATCCTAATCATTTCACAGGGGTCTTATAAAAACATCTCAATCTTTAATGAGTTATGTAACTGAATAGCAATTGAAACCCAATTAAGAGCTTTTAATACTTTTAATTATGTTAGTATAATCACAATGGATTTTCCAATATCAGAACAGGTAAAAAGTTTTTGTCATGCTCTCAGTCTTCAAAGGGGTGGTCTCTCAAGACAGGTCCATTATGGCATAAAAATACACGTTGGTACCAGGTCACAGTGGTCTCTCAAGACAGGTGGTCTCTCAAGACAGGTGGTCTCCCATAGCAGGTCCATTATAGAGTAAAACCAATCGGTGCCTGGCAGTTGTGGTCTCTCAAGACAGGTGGTCTCTCAAGACAGTGGTCTCTCAAGACAGGTTTTACTGTATTGGCATCACTTCTCGCAAATGATTATCACAAGGTAAACAGTGCTCTCGAAAAATATTTATTTGATTCTTCTCATAAAGTCTGAAAGTGTCCTTATAGGATTAGAGAATTCTACTGATTATTTCCTCCCTCCTAAATATATATTATAACCATTATGTTTATGTATCAGAGTCAAGCTCTTGTTTTTAAGGCCATATGCTGATGAGTTGAAAACAAGTTGAGATACAGCCTTAGAAACGAAGAGAGACACTGGTACAACATTTTGTACATAAGCATAATGGTAATTATAGGTTTATCTTACAATTGTCAACTAATAACTTGATTAAAATTTTACTTAATGATTTCGAATTGGATGTGGGGGAAGGGAGTGGGATGGGGGGGGGGGATGGTGACTATGTGCAGTAAGGCATACTGCACGTTGATAGTGCACTTGACTTCATCCATTGTTAACCCTGCTTGTGCAAAGTTAGTACATTAGGGAGTCTTACAGTTGCTTGCTGCTGCTTAGTTGTTCACTCTGCGTACTCTGGCTGTCTGACAAAAGTGTTGTTAAACTCCAATAAATGAATAAATACCTAATGAATGAATTTACAGATTGAGCTGTTGAAAAACAAACATTATTTTTCAAAACAGTTCAACAAAACCATATCATGTGACCCTTCATTAGAATGATCTCAACAAGCTCGTTCCAATGTAGGATCACATGATATAGTTCTGTTGAAATTTAAAAAAAATATTTTTAACAAAAATAATTAAAATACTAATTTGTGATACTGTGTGTTTTGAGTGCAGAGTTAACTCACATTTTAATATCAGATTTCATTTTCAGAATCATAAAAATGCTTGTTGTTTTGGTTGATACTGTATACAGCTGCCAAGAACTTTGCGATCCTCGAAAAAACTTATTGAGCGCATACATGTTTAACATTCCGAAAAGACTGTGCACTTTAACAGTATAATTATGTTTTGTTCCAGCTTGAATGCTTCCATTAATTCAGAAATGAAAGAACAAAAGCTTTGTGTTTCCATAATATAATAATTATACTTTTGATAAGTTTTTTTTTTTCTTTTCAAATATAGAAACATACAAGGTCCCTTGCGAATGCATTTTGAAAGCTTGTATTGTTTTATAAATAGTAAACGTAAACAAGTCGTAACCAAGCACACATTTGTATTATGCAATTGCAAGATACAGATTTTGTATCAAGGATCCCTGATACACACTGTGTTTGAGTAATTACTGACCAGGCCTCAAATTGTTCACAGAAATTGATTAGCAACTTTTAAGTAGCCTAGGATCAAGATGTCAATGATCTGGTCACTCGTCACAAAGCGTCAAGCATTTTAAGGGGAGTCTGGGTCTCCCCCAGAAAATTTTTGAAATGTTCTATTAAACTAAGCTTTCTGATGGCTTATGGGTGAGCATCCTCTTGGTTTTTTGAACGGTGAAAGTTACGTTTTTTTAACGGCTTGTTTCAAAAATCCAAATTCTGTCTCACTAACAGTAACTGTTAACTTTTACTTGAATGGCCTGGAGAATAATACACAGTACACAATTTACCTTATCTGACTTGCTGGTCCAAATTCCACATTTCCGACATGTGATGCTGTGACTGCCCCTAATGCACTGACTTGAATAACTCTAAAGACATGTGAGGGTATTAGTCTATTTGCACAACAGTTTCTTGAGTATTTCCCAGTACAAATTGTACTTTCAGCTTCATGAGACACGTGTTTGCTTCGCGGAAATATGTCCCAGACATTCTGGTTCAACATCATCGGGATTTTCTAACTCACCAATCAGAAGCAATATATACTCTACAAGCTACATTCGGTAGTTGATGATATGAATTGTACCCAATTTGCCTACTCATTATACAGTGTACCATCGAACTTGGCGATTGTGAGAATACTTTTCGTGTTTGCAGATTTTATCCTGATATTAAAAAAATGCTAATCAATTCCAGCTTTTATTTATTTATTTATTTATTTATTTATTTATTTATTTATTGGTGTTTAAGGTCACATACTTATGCACAATGGCTAATCATGACTGTGGCAGTTTTACGGGTGGAGGAAGCGGGAATACCCAGAGACAACTGAGCAACGATGAGTAGCTGCCAGCTCCCCAACATCGTAACTCTGCACTGTAGCACAGTCAGGGTTAGATTGGTTGAAGACATGCGCACCATCGACGTGCAGTACGCCTTAGTACACAGCATCATCATGCCCCCATGTATATAATCAGGGTTAAGTGCCAAGGACACAACGCGGGAGTCCGAATCGATCGATCAGACGGTCACCCAGCCGAGGATTAACCGGGCTCGGCGTTGCTTAACTTTGGTGATCTGACGAGAACCGGTTTCCGCAATGCCACCGCGCCCCCTATTCCAGCTCAGGGCTTATATTTCGATGAGAATCCGAGAATCGATTCGCACAAAGATTCGCGCAATAAAACCGGCGAGAATCCATGTAGATTCTCGCTGCACCTCTGCCAGGATTCGCGTGAATAGAATTGCGTCAATTTAACCCTTTATCTAACACAACGGAAACAAATTAACCAACAGAAGGCTAACATGACCTGAAGTACCCTGACACTTTGTCAATAAAATTGCACAAATATGGCTGTCATTGGAACCGGCTCATTGAGCCGGTTCCAACGACAGCCATATTTGTAAGATTTTATTGGTAAATATTGTTCATTTAATTATTTTATCATTTATTTATTATTTATTGTTTAAAAATTATCAAATTTAGTTTTAAAAATTAAAAAAGTGTGTTGGGTAAAAGGTTAACATGTGTTATCAGTATACAACAGTGGTTGAACCATGGTGGCGTCATGGGATCCTGGGACACTCATAGTAGGTATGGATTCTCGCAACTATTTTCACGAGAATCCAAATGGATTCTCACAAATTTAGACGAAATATAAGCCCTGCCAGCTATTGCATCGCAGCTTGAAATTTTTGTTTTGCATTTTGCGATGCAAATCCAAACAAATCGAGGTCTGTAAACCCAATATATAATTATTGTAAGATAATAAGACCTGGCACCAAAAGCTTCCTTGTTTCACATATAACATCTTTGTTAAGATGGTTTACAAGTTTGAACAAACCAGGATCTTGGGAGATCATTTTGTGGTATCGTGGAGCACTCCGATTTTAGTCTCTTCCAAAGTACTGCCAGAAATGCTTACAGATTTGTTATACAGCATGTTTGTTCAATGTTTTACAAATTTGTTGGCAAAAGTTAATTTAAATTACATTGAATTATATTAGTGGTGATAAGCCACTCCCTCCTACCTCCTCCACCCCCCCCCCCCCCCCTCCCCCACCTTCCATTCCCAGATTTTAAATTTGTGATAATGAATAAAAGTTTAAATCTAATTCTCCAAAACCATAAAATGTTTCCAACTTTGAAATAACACTTTGAACTAACAGTGGTATCTAGTTAAATCTTGTCCATCTATACAGGTAGACAAGACTGCACTATAATTATCTAGAAATCACTACCAAGGTACAGTAGCTTCCATTGGCAAGTGCAAATCAAATCTTGGAGATCATTTTGTGGTATCGCATGGGCTCTCCGAATTTAGCCTCTTCCAGAGTACTGCCAGAAAAGCTTACATATTTGTTAAATGTTAAATACTTACATATTTGCACTGGCCCCACAATGCATTTCACCGCTTAACTATAAAATCTCATCTAACTTCATAAGCAAACACCAGCTTGTTCAGTAATATAAAGTGGAAGCTGAGAAGGGATGTGCCAAGTAGTATACAAAAGCAAGTGTTTCATAGAATGCTGTAGTATTTTGTTGATTATTTGATTTAATGTAAGACATCTGAAGATGTGTGTTTCTTGTCCATTGGTTAGATTGATCTCTTTGTTGGTGGCCTGTTGATGTTGGGGTTTGCCCCTCATGTGAGCATCTTGGGCTTCTTGTTTTGCCCCTCATGTGAGCATCTTGGGCTTCTTGTTTTGCCCCTCATGTGAGCATTTTGGGCTTCTAGTTTTGCAATTTAGTAATTGTAAATTAGTATTGCAAATTTACAATTAGTGAATTTGGGCTTCAAATTTACTAATTTATGGGTTTTTTGCCAGGGCTTCCGCTAGGGGAAAATTTGTGAGTCCGGTAGTTTAAAGAAAGTGAAACTCAGCCACCGAAGGCGTCTGCCGCACATGCCTTTGGCACGTGCATAGAGAGGGGGTCTAAATTTTGATTTTTAGTTGCTCTCTGGTGGCCTCTGGGGGCATTCTGGCCGCTAAAATGCTGAATAATTGAAGTGGAAAATATGTATTTTTTCCTCCTACAATTCTCTAAATTCCCACAGGACACACAATACTACATCTGGTCGGAGGTTTCATAAAAATACAAACCCAAAACAACCCAAAATCCACGAATCCTAACAGCGACTGCGACGCTTGACCTCAATTTTTTTTATACAACCCGATACGTGCCAACGTAAATAATTGGAAATGCAGAGAGAACAAAATATTCGAAAAGAACCATGATGCTGACATGTGACGTCATGCACGTGCAATTACATCATTTATTGCACGAAATAAAAGCCAGTGATTTCGGACCAAACACGACAATTTGAGTCCGAAATTTTATAGGCGACGTTTAGGATTTGAACTTTGTTTTCCCCCTCGTCTGGGGTTATAAAGTATCAGATTGTCACCAGTAGTAGTAGGCATAGTATGCAACATAATTATGCCTATATTACGTGGAAACAAAGGATCCCGAGTGTCGTTACGATACAGCATTGTACTCGACATTTTAACCACCAGCTTTTCTGACTGATCATAGTATGATCGGCGGGGGGAATGGGTCCGGTCGACGGACCCGCAGCCGGTCTAGCAGAAACCCTGTTTTTCTATTTTCTACATTGCATTTGTATCATTGATTATTTATTTTTACTTAAGCAGGAAGAAGCGCGATTGACAGGGATGAGGATGTCAAGCATGATGTACTGAAAAACATTGATATGCAGTTGGAAAAAGAAAGCCAGGCCAAAAACTCGAGTTTTGGTAGAATACAGCTCAATGATAACAAGGCTGGAATGAGTGGCTGTGATAAAGAGAGAATTAATCAAATAATTTATGAGGCATCTAAGGGTAAGATTAATATAATCTATCATGCCCTGATGTGTGAAACGGAAAAATCTCACCTGAGGGTGCAGATTTTTGGGACAGACACAGGACTTGCCAAAAGTTTAGCCCTAAATCAGGCCCCAAGGGTGCGATTTTACCATCTTACGCATCAAGTCATTTTTCTCCCACTCCCAAAGCCTTGTTTTCATCCTCCAATCAAGCAAGGCTATTTACGACAATATTACAACTTCTAAATCATTGTCCTGATCTGAAAAATAATGAGCTAATCCATTTTTGGGGGGTGATGTTTCAGTATATACTGTAAGTAAACACCACAAAAAACAAAACCATTGTCAGTACTTGTAAGGTTAATGTGTTTATTGCTGTTGAAAAAGTTGTCGTCTTTCAACAAGGGTGAAAGTTTCCTGTACAATTCTTTCCTTTTTAGATGACCTGCCATTTTCAACAAATTATCTTTATTTTTACCTGCGTTGCCAGCGGCAGAGCAGGTCTAGTAACCGCTCGACTCCGTTTGTCCGTCCGTCAGTCCTTCAGTCTGTCCATCTGTCCGTCCGTCTGTCCGAAACACTTTTTCCGTCAAGGTTTTCTTGGCTTCTATGAAAGGGAATGATTTTATATTTGGTCTGCTGCTTCATAATGATGAGTTGTATCGTGTAAGCAATTTTCAGATCTGCTGTGCAGCCACTTCCTGTTTGCCGATACTTTGAAATTTTACTGTACCCACTGAACATTGAATTTTTTCGTCGAACTTTTCTCGGCTTCTATGCAAGGGATTGATTTTATATTTCACCTGGAGCCGGATAATGATCAATTGTATCGTGTATGCAATTTTCTGATCTGCTGTGCAGCCACTTCCTGTTTGCCGATTCAATTGCATGCAGCGATGCAGGTCTAGACCCGGTATTGGTCTTGGCTTGTTTTTCATTTGCTTCGATGAATTCGGCTGTATCTATAGACACAAAATGAGAAGTGGTAGTGATTGTTTTTATTTATGATTGCAGATCATTTTAAATAGTTCTATAATCATGTATGCAAATTTTTCATGTAGGGTATATGAGATAGTAGTCATATGGGCCATATGAGATAGGGGAATCTTCCGTGACTTTCTTACATACATGTAGACCTGATGTACAAAATGGAATAGAGGGTGGGAGAAAATTTTCTCTGATCTACAATAGCAGAGGCAAGACCTGGGAGTGAAGTGGCTCACAAGTTAGTGACAAATCTAAGGAACCATGGTTCGATCTTGATCAGCGGTTACTGCTTTCATTCCTTGTGCAAGACACTAAATCCTGATTTCCCTAGTTGGGACATGGTGGCTCTGTATGTTTAGGCAAACTGCACATTAATGGTACACTTGCCTTCAACTGCTGCTAACTGTGCTTGTACAGAGTTCGTAAGTTGGAGAGTTGACAGTTGATCACTGCTGCTCGGTGGTTCTCTCTGGGTACTTTCCTCCACTCATAAAACTCTCTGACACACTGTGGCACTGGATGTTGAAAAGTGTCATGAAACCCCAGTAAACAAACCACAAACAAACAAACAAACAAACAAACAGAACCATAACTTAGGTAAAACTCTGTCTAGCTGCATTTTCAGTGACGACATCACAGTAGATACAGTCCAAGGTTTTTAGTCAAGTTTACTTTTTTAAGTTTTTAATAAGAAACTTGACTATTGGTGTGGCGAGGGTCGGGTGGCGGGCATCCTTTTTTGCTTTTAACTTAGTTGTTTCTGGATGGATTTTGAAAATATTTGGTTTGTGACTTGATATGCACGTTCAACACCTGATGATGCGAAATAGGTCATTTCCATGCTTTTTCACAAGAGTTATGTGCCTTTGTTATAATCGACTAATTTTGAGCTTGATAGTGTGATGACTTCAACAAAGGTCAACCGATTTGACTGATATTTGGCACATGGGTTTCAAGGAATAATGTCTTGATGGAGTTTGAAAACAGACTTGGTCCGACAGCAGAATTATTGGGCTAACTTGGTAAATTTTTATACTGTACCAATGACCCAGACATAGCTGGTGCTAACTCTTAAAATATAGGGCCAAACACAAATTTTGCCCCCCAATCCCCAAAATTTGCATCTAAAACTAAAGAAAACATGTCCTGAGAGGCCCTCCACACTTCGCCCCTACTGCGCATGCGCAGTGTCAAGGACGTTCCGAAATTGGCGCCATTTATCATTCTAAGTTTGGCCCTTCATCAGTTAACATCTGACTGATCTTTGTGCTTTTAAATCTCAGTTTAAATGATGCCAGACACATAAATATTAGTGAAATGGTGATTCTAAGGAGGATAGAAAAGGAGGAGAGGAAAAGAATGTGTGACAGAATATTATCAGGGCTGTAACTTAAAATTTTTTAATGAAATTATGTTAAGTTACCTATTTTCAAGGCAGCAGCCATTTTGTTGTCATTCTGATTATTTAGTTACACTGTTTTTACAAGTGTTTTTCCTCTCTCCCTGTCCTTTAAGTTCCCCCTTGCTATTCTCCCATGCTTTTGGCATAATTTCTGTAATTATTATTACTAAAATTTCTTGGGAGTTTAGCTGAATAACAGAATGAATTCTGTTCTTTCCCCATGTTTACGTCTTCACCTACGGGTGGTTAGGCGTTGTGTTCTGCATCTACCATCTGATGTTCTGCAGTTTCTTCCCTGGAAGTCTCTGTTTTGCATCAGATGGTGTATTTTTGGTAACTGATTTCGGGCCTGGGTGCCTGGAGTCTTATTTTAGTGTTTTTACACTCATTGTTTACATTTTCAACAGCCCTCTGTGTGAGGGGGGGATTTCTAAATAATAATATCTTTATGTTATTTCAATCATAACTAGATACATTATTATTGTTCGTAAGTGTTGAATAAATTGTTTAAAATATTTTTAAAATTTTTGTCCACACTTAGGCTTGGGATCCATTGGGGCTCAACGTTACTTTTCAGAAACTTGGGCTGTTCTGAAAAAATATTTTTTCAAAATATTTTGATTTCAATTATTTTTTCTATATTAATGGATCATATTATTATTATGTATTTTGATTGCCAGGGGTTAGTGCGAGTACCAGGACTTGTTTTCTTTTCACATTGAAAGGATATTGATCAATTGTTTTAAGAGGAAGTCTTCCTCTGACCTTATTATCATTCTATATGTGGTCAGTGTACTCGCATTAACTCCGGTTCTGTATCGTATGATTTCGATGACAATATGGGAAGCGTATGTCACGGTATGTTGTTGGGGATTTGGACACTCCGGTCCTTTCCCCGCAGGGTCACTCTACTTTATCAATTTCTATTTCAGACGATCAAGATTAGGGTGATGTATCTGTGATGTCTTCCAACAGTGTGCCTCCGTCGTCACAATTAATGAAGGGCTAGCGGAAAAGTGCTCATGTAATACGCCAATTGCCTAAGAGGACCCTAGTAGGTTCGACGGCCTTTGACGTCCGCTAGCTCGCCCGGTGTAGCGTCCATTCACCGAATGGTTCGGCAGCCGGGTTCGTCCGTTGCGGTCTAGAAGGAATTTTGGGGTGATGCGAGCACTATAAAATTAACTTAATGCACACCCAGTGACGGCGGATCGGAGGGAGAACGGAGGAAGCCTTTTAGTCCGGTTCATAGCTCGTTCCGGTCCATCCGGACGGCAAGCGAGAGATGCCCCTCTCTCGTTCAACAACATCTGGCTCCAGATGTTGTGGTACAAATGTGTCAGCGGAGCATACGTCCGTCGCTCGGGACGCTCCGTTGTATAGGCAGTCCGCTGAGACTGCTAAGGCTTCCTCTTCTCGTCAGCGCACACGACCGCACCTTGGCTGCGTGACCGCCGATATATTACCAGCTTCGCCGATCAAGGATTCTTCGGCGACCAGGTCACACCATCCGGCAGCCAGGGATTCGAGACCGATGGACTCCGGACGTTCGCATAGGAAAAGTATGCGGGAGCCATCTGATGCGGAGCTGCCCTCGGCGAAGCAGCGATAGACTGCGCCTCCGCAGGTCTCGACGCCGGACATTCTTGTGCACATAGCACAGCTTATCGCAGCATCCCAGCAGCCGACAGAAACGGTGTCGGATCGAGAATTATCCGACAGCGCTGGGTCGGTAGCCGGGGACTCGAGGCCTGCAGACTCCGGACGTTCGCATAGGAAGTATGCGGGAGTCAACGTACACGGAGCTTCCAGCGGCAATGCATCGTAAGTCCGCTACTGCACAGGCCTCGGGAACGGACGTGCTTTCCTTAATAGCACAGTTTATCGCAGCATCCCAGCATCAACTGAATCTGTCGCATATATTTTATCCGACGATGCTGGGTCGGGACGCTCCGCGGAAGCGGGTACGGACGTCCGAAAGTTTCATCCGGTCCGACGGGATACCGAAAGGGATTCGGTGGATTTCAAGCTTTCCCTTTCGGAACAACATATGCTGCGATGCCGGATAAGAAACTGATAGCGTCGGTGGACTTAGAAATTTTTGGTTCGGTTCAGGGACATCGTCCCTCAGTTCCGACATAGTCCAATAATGTCACACAAACTTTCGAATTATTGAACGACGCTATATATATTATTATTTTATGCTTGCTATCCAAGCATTTCTGGTTTCTTGTTCGAAGAGTTATGGAGATGTCTTTCAAAAGTGTGCCTCTGTCGTCATAGTTAATGAAGAGTTAGCGGCAATAAGTGCTCATGGAATATGTCTATCGCCTACGGAGTGACATTCGCTAGCTCACCCGGTGTAGCGTACATTCATCGAATGGTTCGGCTGCCGGGTTCGTCCGTTGCGGTCTAGGAAGGAGATTTGGGTGATGCGAGCACTTTAATTACTTTAGTACTCACCCAGTGACGGCAGATTGAGGACAGATCGGAGGAAGCCAACAACATAGGGGACCGCATGTTGTGGTTCAGATATTTTACATTCGGAGCATATGTCCGTTGCTCGGGACGCTCCGTTATATTGACAGTCCGAGAGACTGTCTTTAATGCTTCCTCATCCTCACAGCAGGGCACACGACCGCACATTGGCTACGTGACCTCGAGTATCCGATCAGTTTCGGCATTCAGTGATTCCACAGCGAATAGGTCGCGCCATCCGGTAGCCAAGGGACACGAGGCCTATACACTCCGTTCGCTCGCATATTGGAAGTATGCACGGGGTAACGATCTCGGAGCTTCCTGCGGCAATGCATCGTAAGACCGCTGCTCCTCAGGCCTCAGTGACGGACGTGCTATCCGAGTTAGCACAGTTGTTTCGCAGCATCCCAGCAATTGACGGTTTCTCGGTCGAATCAGGAATTATCCGACGGCGCTGGGTCGGTGCGGTCCGCGGTTGCATCAAGCTACGGACGACCGAACGCTTTATAGGGTCCGACAGGATGGCGAAAGGGATTCGAAAGATTTCGAGTTTTCCCTTTAGTAGTATCGGAAGATGCCTTTCATATCTTCTGGCATTTCTTCCAGTGATTATTTTTCGGACTTCATTGCTGCGATCTTGGATAAGAGACTTATAGCGTCATTGGACTCGGATTTTTCGATCGGTACAGGGACTTTGTCCCTGACTTACCGACGCAGTCCAATATTGTCATTACAACATGTGTTTTATTTTTCGACGCTATATATTTATATATATATACAAGACGGCTACTAAGCATGATAGTTTAGTTTCTTGTCCGCGTGGCTCATTTCTGCCATTTTATCTTTTTTTACATATACTTTATTTTGGCAGAGCAGGGCATACCGAGAGTTCATATGCGTCTAGACGGTGTGATTAAAGACTGCATATATTCTTTTTCACCGTTTATGTCTTTTCCAATTTCAATGTTGGGAACGACATTATGTATATTAGACTTAACTTAGACGCTTTATTATACGTAATCCGCCTTACTGAGGCGTTATCATTACGTCTTCAAGAAAAGATTTACGGGATATTATTCTCAATGTAATTTCTTTTGAGGGCAGTAGTTTGTTCACGTATAACTCCGCCCTTCAGTGGCTGATTGGAGTTGGTTAGACGTGATGCAGCCCTAGCTACATCCACGCGTGGATAGTAGGTTAAGAACTCTCTCAGAGTCGCTTCGTTCTCGGAGGAGCTTCTCTTCGACGGCAACTTTCCGGCAATCCATGAATTGCTTGATTTATACATTCTCTTGTCTATCTAGTGTTACAAGAGATTCAGACTGGGGCAAACATTCGGTGGTTGACTCAGAGAGTGCCGCCGCAGTTGCCGGACCCGAGTGTGGCTGTTATGACGGTTGCCAGTCAAACAGATTGGGATATATACTGATCCCTACGGATTCGAAGTGCCAGGGTCTTTGGGTTCCGCAGTCTTTTAGCTATCAGTTAACTTCCGCGGAATAATGTTTTTTAGGCTTGCTTTATGTCATTGCATGAACATTATTCAGAAACGCATGCCCAAATTCCTGTCCTTTAATTCGACAGTAGTGGCGTATCTCCGGAACCAGGGAGGCACTCTTTCGTTTCCGTTATTCAATTTAATGGAAAGAATCCGTCTGTTGGTTATAGTACACCAAGTTCAGTTTTGGTCCGTCATATTCTGGGTCGTCTGATTGTTTTATCGCACTCCCGTTCTCTTACGGGTCGCTTGTTGCTGTCAGAATGGACTCTCAACAAACAAGTATTCAATCAGATTTGCTATCTATGGGAGCGCCCAATGATGTTTTATTTATGACACAGCTGGCTAATCAATTGCAGACGTATGTGTTGGCTTGTCCAGATCTCTGAGCTAATACTGTTAACGCTCTATTGATCTATAGGACAGAATGATAGGATACGCGTATCCTCCGGCGCTGTTGTTTTTAGCAGGTATTGCTAAGATAAACAACCACAATACATTTCTGTTGATAGCATCTCTATCTTCACAGAGATCATGAGTAATTTACTCTCTTGTCTACTGTGGATCTTAACGTGAAATCTTCCTCTATGTGAGGATCTTTTTTCACTGGGTAAATCGTGTCATCTTTATCACAACCAGCAAGGTCGCAACCTTCATGTATTCCGTTGTGTGGTCCGTATTGCATTGTAAGCACTGTACTGGACGAGCTTTGGACGCGATTTCTTACTATAGGAGATCCTCTTCTTCGCTATTCTATGCGACTAAAGTGGAGGCTCTTCCGTCGTGGTGTAGGGATCATTATGTTCATATGGTTGATCCCTCCATACTACTCATTGCTATTTTTTAGTATACTTGTTTCACAAGATCTACTGCAGCCTGTTGTTATTTAGGTTATAGGTTTATGTTACCTCATACCTATGCACTCTACGATAGTTTACAATTGAGTCTTTTGTCTCTTTATCTAAGTCAGTTAGTAACTTTTTGATAAATAGACTTAGAATCTTTAGATTAAATTCCTATACGGATTTTAACTTCAGGTTCTTATTTAGCTAAGTAATCATTTGAGCCTCTGGAAACAGTAGTTTTCAAATTCTGACCTTTTAGACAGTAATTCTGTTGGTTTCTCTTTTACTGTAGAGTCAGTGAGTTTCATGCACTATCGATGGATGATTTTCACTTTCATAGTTTCGGAATCAATACTTCCGTTACTATTTAGGTTGGATTGTTGCATAAGAGTTAGGCTCCTATTATCCGGAACCTATTATTTTAAGGTCCTTCCGTCTTCGTATGGGCATAGGCCTTTACTCTTTCCGGGTACAGTTTATGTATTTATAAACAGATATCTGTTTATTACAAGGGCGTAAGCTTCTTCTGTCCTTGATGTCTAGTAGAAGGACGTTACGCTCCATTTTATTGTTAATGGATTCTATTAACTAGCGTACTGCTTATGGTATATCATTGGCTTAGCAGTTGTGCTTAAGATTTCGGCTCATGAAGTAAGAGTTCTTCTACTTCTTGGGCTTACATTAATAGTGTTCTATTATAGATTTTTGAAGGCTGCTCATTGCGCTCAGCCATCCATTCATGAATTTTATCTCAGAAATATCGAGTCCATTTCTGGAGGCCTCTATTGTTAGGTCTATTATCTACTGCTCAGAATGTCATTCACTTAACAGTTGCTACTATAGCTAGGTAGGCTGTCTGTTTCGGCAGTGTCTCCGTTCGGCAGCCCTCTTCGCTCTGGGCTATTTGACCCAGGGCAAGAAAAGGGGGGAGGGTGTTCCCTTGGGTCACCTGTTTTTTACTATGAAAACAAGGGGATACCTCCTCCGGAGTTAGTAATTCTGAGCTGTTATTGGGATGGTTGTTTAGTGAGAAGTTTAAGTTTATAAAATTCATTCAAGTCTTAGTTTTTAAAGTATAGCTTTTGAATATTGCATATGTCAACGGACATGATTATGCAATTCTCACACACTTTTAGGAGTATAAGAGTCTCTATTCTCTAGACTTACTTTATTATTGGCTTACTTTAAAAATTATTAGTTTAAGGATTATTGGATATTAATAGAGTACATGGATGTATGAAGCTCAATTTTTGGAAGGTGTTGTATCTTTCTAATTTATCATAAATAAGAAAGATACATGTAAGGCCTATTACTTCTTTTCCCTACAGGGGATGACTCTATTTTATTTTATTGAGCGTATTCCATTTTGCTCTATGTCCTTGGCCCTCCAGCCTTTTTACTATTCAGCTATGTCTGGGTCATTGGTACAGTATAAAAATGTTAAAAAATTTATAGTAATTTATATATTTTTTATACTTACCAATGACCCAGACGGGGATGGCCCTCCCAGGAGTTGGGAACTCTTGCCTCCCCGCTGAGTACATAGCGCTTACCAGGCACTGGTTATTAGAATGATAAATGGCGCCAATTTCGGAACGTCCTTGACACTGCGCATGCGCAGTAGGGGCGAAGTGTGGAGGGCCTCTCAGGACATGTTTTCTTTAGTTTTAGATGCAAATTTTGGGGATTGGGGGGCAAAATTTGTGTTTGGCCCTATATTTTAAGAGTTAGCACCAGCTATGTCTGGGTCATTGGTAAGTATAAAAAATATATAAATTACTATAAATTTTTTAACTTTTTTGCAAATTTTGTGCTTGATAGTGCAACCAATTTGCTTCATTTTTAGGTCAACTTTGACAAAAGTCAAATTTGAGCTTATGCCATGGCCAGTCGTCCGTCGGTCCGTCTGTCTGTCAACAATTCAATACGGCTCGGGCTAGAGGCCATATTTATGAACCGATCTTTACGAAACTTCTTGGGTCTTGTTATGACCGTGGGACGAGAACGAGTGTTTTGGGTCCGATCCGAAATCCAAGTTGGCCGCTGGAAGCCATTTTGTACAAAATTAGGTGCAATCAGATTTTTGCGCAGAACTTCCATATAAAAGCTCTGATTTGAATAATTTTTTTTCTGAATGTTTAGTACCATGGGATACATCACATATAATACAGTTTTTTTTCTTGTGCATAAATTATACAAATTAGACTAACTTTAATATATTTAGTGTTACTTTCAGCACTGTAAGTGCAAATGCCAATACGGCTCGGGCTAGAGGCCGTATTTATGAACCGATCTTTACGAAACTTCTTGGGTACCTTTGGTTCCACCATGGGACGAGAACGAGTGTTTTGGGGTCCGGTCCGAAATTCAAGATGACTGATGGCAGCCATTTTGTACAAACTTAGGTGTAATCAGATTTTTGCGCAGAACTTCCATATGAAAGCGCGGATTTCAATAATTTTTTGTATGAATGTTAAGTACCATGGGATACATCACATATAATAAGGTTTTTTTCTCGTACAGAAATTATGCAAATTAGATGAACTTTGATTTTTTCAATGCTACTTACACACAGTAAGTACACATGTCTATACGGCTCAGGCTAGAGGCCGTATTTATAAACCGATCTTCATGAAACGTCTTGGGTACCTTTGTTATCCCCTTGGGACGAGAACGAGTGTTTCTGGGTGTGGTCCGAAATTCAAGAAGGCCACCAGCAGCCATTTTGTACCAAAATTAGTGCAATCAGGTTTTTGTACAGAACTTCTGTATGAAAGTTCTGATTTGAATAAATTTTTGTATGAATGTTTAGTAACATGGAATACATCACATATAGTACGGGTTTTTTTCTTGTGCAGAAATTATGCAAATTAGATGAACTTTGATTTATTCAGTGCTACTTGTACACAGTAAGTGCACATGTCAATACGTCTCGGGCTAGAGGCTGTATTTATGAACCGATCTTCACGAAACTTCTTGGGTACTTTTGTTATCACCTTGGGACGCGAACGAGTGTTTCTGGGTGCAGACCAAAATTCAAGATGCCTGCCAGTGGCCATTTTGTATCGAAAATAGGTCCAATCAGTTTTTTGTCACAACTTCTATACGGCTCGTATTTATGAACTGGTCTTCACGAAACTTCTTGGGTACCTTTGTTATCACCTTGGGACAGGAACGAGTGTGTTTTGGGGTGCCTTTTTTATCACTATGAGAACAAATATTTTGGGGTTCAGTCAGACCCACTCTGGGACACAAAGATTTCTTTTCTAGTTTAGCATCTGACTGTCACCCACCTTTACAATACTTTACCTATACATTTGTTACAGGCTACGGCCAGTATTTATGTACAGACCGTTACAATACTTTACATGTACCTTTGTTATCAGGTCATTACCTAGATGTTTGTCATTGCTGTGTCACATACTATACATGTACATGTCTTAACAAGTTGAGCTACAGTGTCATTGACACTTTCATTGTTATATGGGTTTCTAAGAAGATTCTCTGAATCGAGTTCGAAAATGGGCTGATATACAATGGCAAAATTACTGGGCTGATCTGGTAATTTTTTGCGAATTTTGTGTTCGAAACACGTTTACTTGAATAAACATCAACCAATCCAAATCATTTTCGTTATGTAGGTTTCCAGGAACATTTTCTTGATCGAGTTAAAAAATGGGCTCGGGTCATTCAGTTCATAACCACTGTTGCATTAGCCAAAAAACCTCGGCCTCCACATCCGCGATGCAAACCCTTATTCTTATTTGATCAGATTTTTTTTTATTGAAAATCATTATACTTTCTTTTTCTTTAATTTCAGATTTAATATATGGAACCAACCCACTTAAGTTTTTTATTATTTTAGGATCAAAATATTTTGAAAATGAGAAGAGGAAAGAGAAACAGTTAAATGCAAGAATAGAAAATCAGAGAGAAAAACTACATCATCTGAGTGACAGTCAGATAGCACAAGGGTTGTTAGAGGTACAAAGAAACATTATATTCAACTCGTCATATCTCACAAAATGGCTAGACTAGCATTGCTTGGATAGCATTGCTTGGATAATATGTCTTTTCCTTTCTCTCTTCTAAAATATTTTAATAAATGCATAGGTTTTGTATGCTTTTGAATAAAAATACTATTTGTAGTTATCAACTGGTTGAGAGCTAGATTATTTTTGGTGGTCTGAATTTTCTATTCAGAATTTGTTTTATTACAAATTATTGGAGAGTGCCTATAGGCACTCTCTAATAATTTGTAATAGAACATATTTATATCAACAAAATATTATTTGCGTTTGACTGAATATGAAACATGAGCAAGGAAAACATTGCCTTTTTTTCTAGTACCCTCATTTTTGGCTTAACTTCAAGATAAGCTATTGCTATCACGTATGTGGAAGTCTGTGTGTCTGTAAGTCTGTTCACATTTTCTTTAGCACAGACTACACACCATAGTTCTTGTCCGATCATCACAAAATTTCATATTCAGATTCAGGGTCAGGTCAAGAACAGAATGTCCCATTTTTGTATCGATCAGTCAACTTTGATGGCTGCGTCGGCCCCAAACCCCCAAACCTTTACCACAGTCTACAGGTCGCATTTATGAAGGGATTTCATTGTAACTTGGTAGGATGGCTCAGTATAATGTCTAGATGAGAACATCATATTTTGGTCGGGTTCAGTCAACTGTGATGGCCGCAGGGGCACGTTACCTGGATTTCTTTTGCACTGTCTACATGTTGCATTTATAAAGGGATTTCACTGTAACTTGGAAGGATAACTTGGTATGATGTCTAGATGAGACTATCATATTTTTATACTATAACCCGATGACCCAGACTAAGCTGCTGGTGCTAACTCAAAAATATCTAGAGCCAAACAAATTTTGCCCCCCAATCCCCCAAATTTGCATGCAAAACTGAAAATTAGAAGTCCTATCTGGCCCTCCATACATTTACTCTCCGCACATGCCCAGACGCCAGGAAGTGACTGGAATTGGCACAAACATCATTCTTTGTTTGGCCTTCAGTCAAACTGACAACAAACTGACAACTGTGCTTTTAAATCTCAGTTTTAATGATGCCAGACACAAATCAATGGTTAATTTGGTGGATCCAAGGACACAACTGGATGAAGAAAGGAAGAAACGGTGGTTTGAAATGTTCAAGGCTGTAACTTATAATTTTTACAAAAATTATTTCATGTTCCCCAATTTCGAAACATGGGCCTGACGTCATCATTCTTGCTAATGATTTTTCCACTGTTTGTTAAGTGCTCCCTCCCTATCCTTCTTGAAGCCCCCCCCCCCCCCCCCCCCCAGTTGAACTTTCCAGCTTTTTGGCTTGTTTTATTGAAATTTTTTTATAATTGTCTTGGGAGTTTAACGCGTTGCACAGAAAGTTTATTCTGTATATCTCCATGGTTACATCCTCACCCTAGGGGTGTTTAGGCGTTTTGGTTATGCATTGTACATCCGATGTATCATTTTTTCTTCTGATTAAGATCTTGCTTTACATCGGATAGTTCAAAATCTGTTATGACTTCAGGTTGTGTTGCCTTGGGTCTGGTTTCCGGTTTTCTGACGTTGTTTACATTGACAACGCTCTATTTATATATGTAGTTTCCTATTTATTATTATGGTAAGACTGTTGTAAGATACATTAAATATTCCAGTAGTGTAGCAATTAATTTTTTGGATAGTAAAATAATTTTTGTCCACACTTAGGCTCTATCGGGATACATTTGGGCTCATCGTTCCCTTTGGGGACTTGGGCTCTTGTCAAAATTTTTCGAAAATATTTTTTGTGTGAATTATTTTTCGATTTATATTCTGAATGTTATTTGTTATGTATGTTTTTCTAATATTTAATGTGGAGTTGGTGAGAGTATGATCGACGTTATTTTTGCTTCATTATGAAAGCATATTGCTCAAATGCAAGACGAGGAAACCTTTCTTCTGATTTACATGTTGGTTGCCTTGCTTGTAGTCGATGTACTCCCACTAATTCTTGCTCAACATGTGCCGGTTGGGATGACAAACATTGGAGACTGGTATCACGGTATGTTGTTAGTGGCCAGAGGCCACTGCCGGTCCTCTCGCCACTAAGTCACAATAGTTTTTCAGTTTCTATTTCAGAGGAACAAGAACATGGTGATGTTTACGTGACGCCGTCAGTGTGCTTCCGTCTTCGCATTTAGATAGTCAAACAGAGCTAGCGGCAAAAGTGCTCTTAAATATTAGGCAGGGCATTAAACCACACACCCGTGGTTAGGGCTGCACAATATTCAGATTTGAATACCGGTGATGATATCAAATAAAAATATCGCGATATACCGGTATATCGTCGAAAATTTGTTAAAAGTTGAGAAGGCAGTCAGATATCACCGCTATTATGATACTATAGAAAATTGTCTTTTTGTCTATATTATTATAATAGAGGGTTATATGATTGCGGAATATATATTTCTGGAAAAGGGTAGCCAATGTTGTTGTTAAATTAAAATGCAAAATTTGCGAAATGGCAAGTCCATTCACAACATTCGTGGCATTCACCGGCTACCAGTCTGGGGGATTAGTTTCACTGTCGGGAGAATCCGCTCCAACATACAAAGAAATCACACTGCTGGCGTAATTTACCTTTAACCCTTTACCTAACGTAACGTCCAAAACCGGCCAGCGCTATTCTCAAAAATCGCCAATTAATTTTCATTAATTTTTTCAGTTTTTGTCTCAAAAACATAGGTTATGACCCCTCGTTGGAACGAGCTCGTCGCGCTCGTTCCAACGAGGGGTCATAACCTATGTTTTTGAGACAAAAAATGAAAAAAATTAGTTATTCAAGAATTATTTTTGCAAGTGTCGTCTGCTTTTCAGTTTAGGTAAAGGGTTAAATAAACTACCTATTGTCCCTTTTTTCTTTAATGGTGGTTGCTCACCATTGTCTGATGTTGCTTGTTTACTTCCCTCAGTGTAAGTCACATGTAAAGATTTCAGTGTCTGCAATAATTTCTTGCTTCCCTGACTCACACTGAGTTGACAGTTACAAACAGTGTTTTTACAACAGTTCAATGGACAAAGGAACAAACACTTGTGAGAATATTGGCCAATATGTTGAGAATATTTCATGTACTGAGTATAAAGTTTACTGATAAAACAAACAAAAAAAACCCAAAAAAACTAATCTCGCCCACAATTCTTAAAAATCATTTCTGAGGTCTGAAAGGACCACGAGCGAGAGAGCCCCCTCTCTTTCACAACACCATCTGGCAAGAGATCCCTCTCTCTTTTACAACAACGTCCCATCTGGGACGCTCCATTTAGTTCACAGCCGGGGTTGGCTACAGTTATGGCTTCTTCTTCAGCGTCTACCAAGCACACATGACCGCACCTTAGCTATGTGACTTCTGATATCCAGCCTGCATCGCTGAGAAAGGACCACTCTTTGTCAAAGAAGTCACACCATCCAGTAGCCAAGGAGACGAGGCCTCATTCATTGGAACGTCCACAGAAAAGAGCCATCTCTGACACACTGTCCCAGGAGCAGCCGACGGCCAAGCAACTGAAGGCCGCTGCTCCTCAGGCCTCTGTAATTGACTTGCTGTCACAGATTGCACAGCTTATTGCAGCATCCCAGCAAGTACAGGAGCAGTCTACGGCAGTCTCGGAACCTGAGCTGTCGGATGGTGCTGGGTCTGTCCAGTCATCTGCACGTTCAGATGCCGATGACCGTGAGTCTAATCTGATTCAGTCGGATGGTGAAAGGGATTTGGAGGAGAATTACACGTCCCTTTCGGAACAACACATGGTAGCGATGGATCTAATTCATCAGTACTTCCCTGAGTCTGTAACTGAGAATCAGAATGCTGCGACTGCTCGTAAGGAGCACTATTCAGTAGCTAAGGAGACAAGGCCTCATTTATCGGGACGTCTGGAGAAAAGAGCCGTCTCGGACACACCATCCGGGAGCATCTGGTGGCCAGGAAACAGAAGACCGCTGCTCCTCAGGCCTCCGTAACAGACTTGCTGTTGCAGATTGCGCAGCTCATCGCAGCATCCCAGCAAGTGCAGAAGCAGCCGACAGCAGTCTCAGAACCTAAGCTGTCGGATGGTGCTGGGTCGGTCCAGTCATCTGCAAGTTCAGATGCCGCTGACCGTGATTTTCAATTGATTCAGACGGATGGTGAAACGGATACGGAGGAGGTTTACCCTTCCCTTTCGGAACAACACATGGTTGCGATGGATTTAATCCATCAACACTACCCTGAATTTGTTTCAGCGAATCAGAATGCTGTGACTACTAGGAAGAAAGCGCTTGCGTCGCTGGACACTGACTTTATCCGGACAAAGAGGAGATCATGTCTTTTCCAGTTCAGTCTAGACAGGTGTCGCAGGCCTTTGGCCATTTAGATGATGCCATATTCAACTTTCCAGTGGAAAGAAGAAAGACGGTTTCTTGTCATCATCTTCCGTAATTTTACCGATTGTTGAACTACGTTCATTTAAAATGGTCGGAGAAGATGTTTAGAGAGTTTCTCTGTGTTTGGATGAGCAGGCTGAGGACCTAGTCGTGGCCTTACCTTCGTCATTCTCTATTCGCTCGAACACAATTGAGACGGCAATTTCTTCATTCAGAGCGAATTTAGACTCAGTGTCTTATGCAGATCACCTTTAAGAACTGTGACGCAACGTCTCAGTGGAAAGGAATTTGAGGACATTCCTACCTCTTTAAGAGTCCTTTCCAGGGCTATTATGTTTATCATGTATAACTTTGTCTTAACAGTGGCTAATTTGGAGTTAATCAGACGTGACGGAGCCCTTGCGTCATCATCTTTATTAGATGACAAGGTGAAAAACTCTCTACGAGTCACTCTGGTATCTGGACACAAAGTTTTTGATGATAAGCTTTCATTGGTTTATGACCAAACTACAAAGAAAGCATCAATACTCTGCTCCTTAAGTCGGCGTCTAATCGACCTGCAGCTGCAGAAAAGAGTAAGGGAGGACGTCCTAGACAGAAATCATCTAAAAAGAACTCCTCGCGAGGGTATAGGAAACCCTCCTATAATTACTCTATGGATCGTCAATACAGTGACTCGGAAAGGGGGCGTAGGCCTGATCGAGACTACCAGTCAGATGCTCCTAAGCCAGTGGGTCAAGACTCTTCGTGAGGGGGACGTAGTTTCTCCTCCTGCAAACCTCGCAGGTACTACAGGTGAGGGTTAGGACCTCTATTGCTCAGCAGTTGGCGGATGGTTATCAGGATTCGCATCAAACTGGATAACTATTACGGAAGACCAGTAGGCGAGAAGTGTAGTTCCAGACTGCCTACGGCTATCTTTCTGAGAGAAACCACCACTAACATGATGTCCATGATGGACAAAGCTTCCGTCAAATCCTTCCATAAGAGTCTCTCCAATCGGAGGTAAAGGTTCTCTTCCCAATGAAAGTAATAGAGGTCGTCGAGAATCAAGATTCTCTAGGATTCTGCAGTCACCTGTTCCTCGTACCAAAGCCAGACAGCTCGTTCCGACCGGTAATAGACTGGAGCTGGATAACAAGTTTATCATGGCTCTAAAAGTTTATTTATGGTAATCATTCAGTCGGTAAAAGCGAGCGTTCAAGTGATTGACTATGCGGCAAACATAGATCTAAGGATCTTTTTTTTCATGTCCTGGTATATCCGGCATTCAGAAAGTACCTACAGTACGTCGTTCAAGGGATAGTATTTCAGTTCCCAGTGATGTGCTTTAGCCTGAATCTAGCGCCCTGGGCGTTCACTCGAATAATGAACTTGGTAATGCCTCACAACAATCTGGTTCGTCTGCCGTTACCCAAAGCGAAATTAGTCAGTTGTTGTGCTCGCTTTTGTTTACACTCAGACGCATTAACAGCGAGGGATTTTATGCGACTGATGGGGTTGTGCGGAGCGGCTGCGGATCTTATTCTGATGGGTTGCTTACGCACACGTCCCCTCCAGTTATTCTTTACCCAGAACTGGAGTGTGAGGATGCATTCGCTCAAGACCAGTATTGTTTTAACGGATCTGGTAAACAATAGGTCCAGATTTGCGCAGATATTCAGTGGTTAAGTTCTGCTGCAGCTGCTGGATCCGGCTTTCACAATTATGACAGATGTGAGTCAACAGTTTGGGGTGTGGCGCTGAGTCCGACAGACTCAAAATGCAGGGGTCTTGGGACCCTCGGTTCCTGGAGAAACACATAAACATCAAAGAATTGACATCAACATTGTTAGCGCTACATCAGTGGATTCACATTATGTTCAGATATTGTCGGACAACTTGACAGTGGTAGCGTAAATCAGGAACCAGGGCAGCACCCATTCATTTCCGTTATGCCAAATAAAGGAGAAGATTTTTCTATTTTGTCATGTATCATCATGTTCATCTCTCTATCCGTCGTGTACCGGGTCGTCTGAACGTACTTGCATACTTGCTCCTCGGAAAGGTCGCCTGTTGCATTTGGAATGGACGCTCAACAAGCGAGTACTTGGACAGTTTTGCTACCAGTGGGTTCGCCCCATGGTAGATCAGTTTGTGACGGACCGGAACAATTAGTTACCGTCATTTGTGT
Source organism: Pictodentalium vernedei (assembly GCA_031216915.1). Classification (NCBI taxonomy): domain Eukaryota; kingdom Metazoa; phylum Mollusca; class Scaphopoda; order Dentaliida; family Dentaliidae; genus Pictodentalium; species Pictodentalium vernedei. Next base: position 746,804,948 of record CM062295.1, read on the forward strand.
CGCCATGCCCAGACCATTGAGCGCATGCAGTTGACACTCTGCTGATCTCATGAGGTTAGTTGAAAGGATAAGCGTGTCCTCCAATTCATTTGATTCAGTAGATTATGTTTAAGATCAAACAGTCACGTTGTGAATCTTATTTGTAGCACCTCTGTCATCACAGAAACCTTGGATCAGTTTTCTTAAGTGTCTGTTATGGAACGCTCCTCAGAAGCTTCCTCCACGTGAGGGCCTTCTTTTTCAGGTGAAGTTTTTGTTCTTTACGTCCTTCTCTGCCCATAGTGGCATAATGGAGTTGATTAGACGTGAGGGAACCATTGCGGTTCCTATATTTTTGATGACTGGCACAGGAACGATTAAGTAATGCAGGTGAGGAGATTTCGATATGACTTCTGATGCTAATCATACCTACTTCCATTTCTAGATCCAGGTTTCTATTATGTCACTACTCAGATCACATATTCACACATGTTTACGGTCATAGATATCGGATAGTACACGTTGGAGAGTGTTGTTACTGGAATTTATTGTACAGAGGTCGCCTGTGGGTTACCTTGGAAGTGTGTTTTCTCTCCAGAGATCGTTCAGTGTGGCTCAATTGGACATGTGTATGTTATATTTTATATCACCGGTTTTCGACGTATCTACTGTAGAATAGATATTGAGAGTCTATTCTGAGGATAGTATCAACCTTTCACCAAAGGAATCAAATGCATCAGCATCTCTGTCGAGCTCATTCCAATGAGGGGGTCTTTTGATATGACTTTGTTGAAATGTTTTAAAAATACAGTAGAACCTGTCTTGAGAGACCGCCCTTTGGGCCTCACAAAAGTGGTCTCTCAAGACAGGTAGTCTCTCATAACAGGTTTCAGGTTTTCTCAAGTCAGTGAATAACCAACCACAAAATTCAGAAATGGAGAAGAATGGATTTTTGTAATTACTTTGTAGTTGTTCTTTTGTATGATGTTTTTGTAACAAATTGAAATAGACTGTTATAAAAATTATAAAAATAAATTAGTGTTGAAAATCTTCATTGAAGATTTTCAACACGAATTTATGTTTATAATTTTTATAACAGTCCATTTCAATTTGTAACAAAAAGATTTTCAACACAAATTTATTTTTATTCCTATCTGTCACATTTCAGGTATGTATGAAATAGTTTATTCAGCACTAATCCTAATCTTTTCACAGGGGTCTTATAAGAACATCTCAATCTTTAATGAGTTAGCAATTGAAACCCAATTAAGAGCTTTTAATACTTTTAATTATGTTAGTAAAACCACAATGGATTTTCCAATTCCAGAACAGGTAAAAAGCTTTTGTCATGGTTTCAGTCTTCAAAGGGGCGGTCTCTCAAGACAGGTCCATCATGGCATAAAAATACAAGTTGGTACCAGGTCACAGTGGTCTCTCAAGACAGGTGGTCTCACAAGACAGGTGGTCTCCCATAGCAGGTCCATTATAGAGTAAAACCAATCGGTGCCTGGGAGATGTGGTCTCTCAAGACAGGTGGTCTCTCAAGACAGTGGTCTCTCAAGACAGGTTTTACTGTAATTGAAATAATAAATTTTGATATCCTGTGTGTTGGGTAAAGAGTTGAGTAGAGATTTGTCAAGATTATCTCAGCATGAGCAGAAAATTATGACTTCAGTACAGTAATAGTATATATATTCTTTGAAAATGTTTGTCATTTATCTACCATTTACCTAAAAACTCAATCACAAACTTCAGTATCAGTTGCAATAAAACTTTGGCAATAACAGATCTTGTATCACTATTGCAGTAGCGATAAGATTCACTTAATGAGAAATTGTTGCACAGGCACCTGATGGACTATTTCAGTGGTACTGGCAATCACAAGTCATTTCGATCAAAAACTTGTAATGTTGAAATGAATGATGCATGTAATTTGCTTCAACATACATTCCAAGTTGCAGGGAATTGCACAATCTAGTGCATGAACAATCCACCATGCAAAACACCAAACTCCCCCCCCCAAAATAAAGGCGAACTACAAAAATTAAAAGTTAAAGCAAGAAAATTTGGGAACGTAACGTCAGTCTCATTGTGAATTCCACGCTTTTAAAAATTATCAGTGAAGTGTCATCATGTATTTATTAAAGAGATTCTTACACACTACATAGACTACACATGTATTTATGTACAGACCGTTACAATACTTTATATGTACCTTTGTTATCAGGTCATTACCTAGATGTTTGTCATTGCTGTGTCACATACTATATATGTACATGTCTTAACAAGTTGAGCTACAGTGTCATTGACACTTTCATTTCCTTTTTAGCTCACCTGGCCTAAAAGACCATGTGAGCTTTTCTCATCACTTGGCGTCTGTCGGTGTCTGGCGTCCGTAATCTTTTCACATTTTCATCTTCTTCTCTGTAACCGCTGAGCCGGTGGGAACCAAACTTGGCAGGGATGGTCTATGGGAGGACCTCTACAAATGATCCTCATTTTGTTCCCATCGGATGAAAAACATGGCCACCAGAGGCATTCTTTGATTCTGATAGATTGATTTTCAAATATCTTTTCCTCTGAAACTAAAAGGCTAATGTTTTGAAACTTCACATAAATGATGACTGGGACCTCCTCTACCAATGATCCTCATTTAATGTTGATTGGGTCACAAACATGGCCACAATTGTGGCTTATAGTTTCTATAGAAACCCTATGAGAAATCACATTTTCATCATCTTCTCTGGAACTACTGAGCTGACATGAACTAAACCTGGCAGGGATAGTCTATGGGAGGTCCTCTACAAATGATCCTCATTTTGATCCCATGGGTATGAAAACATGGCCACCAGAGGCATTCTTTGATTCTGATTTATGGATTTTGAAAAATCTTCTCCTCTGAAACCACAGGGCCAAATGTTTTTGAAACTTTGCATGGTTGATGATTGGGACCCCCTCTACCAAAGATCCTCATTTAATGTTGATCGGGTTGCAAACATGGCTTCAATTGCAGCTTATAGTTACTATAGAAATCCTATGGGAAATCACATTTTCATCTTCTTCTCTGGAACTACTGAGCTGACATGAACCAAACCTGGCAGGAATGGTCTATGGGAGGTCCTCTACAAATGGTCTTCATTTTGTTCCCGTGGGTTGAAAAATATGGCCGTCAGAAGCATTCTTTGATTCTGGTTGGTGGTTTTTCAAAAATCTTCTCCTCTGAAACTGCCAGGCCAAATTTTTTGATACTTCTCATAAATGATGCCTGGGACCCCATCTACCAACGGTCCTCATTTAATGTTGTTCAGGTTGTAAACATGGCCATACTTACGGCTTATAGTTACTATAGAAACCCTATGGGAAATCACATTTTCATCTTCTTCTCTGTAACTACTGAGCCGACATGAACCTAACCTGGCAGGGATAGTCTATGGGAGGTCTTCTACAAAGGCTTCTCATTTTGGTTATCGTGCATCAAAAAACATGGCTGCAGAAGCATTTTTTGGCTTGACTTGACACTTCCTCATTCAGTCAGGAGAGCCAAATCATATAATATTTTCAAAATCGAGCTTAAAACATATCTTTTCAAGAAATAATTACTTAATGACCCAGCAGTTTTAGAATGAACATTTGTGCGTATGACGTGTGTTTCATTGAATGTGTGTGAGAGCTTAGTGAGTAAATGGTCTGGAATTGTAAAGCGCTTAGAGCCTTTTTCAGGGATTAAGCGCTTGATAAATGTACTATATTATTATTATTATTGCCATCACGCGTGTGGAAGTCTGTGAGTCTGTTCACATTTTCCTTTAGCACAGGCTACCCCGTAGTTCTTGTCTGATCGTCACGAAATTTCATATGCAGGTTTGGGGTCATGTCTAGATGAGAACATCACCCTTTTGGTCGCGATCAGTCAACCGGTATGGCTGCCCGAGCCCAAAACCTGAAAACCATTAGCACAGGCTACAGGTCGTATTTATGAAGGGATTTCATTGTAACTTGGTAGGATGCCAGTCCTTCGATTTTGAAAAACCTAGGTGCGCATTTAGTTGCTCGCTGCTTTTGGGATTCAGGCGTGCACTTTTTGTGGGGCGCGCAACATATAATATCAGAAAATGAAAGTGAAACGATAGTGACTGTCAGGTAACCGGACAGGTTACTAGCGTTTCCCATCCATTCCCTGGTGTATCGATCCCACCAAAAAGTGAGTCTTGTAAGTCAGCACGCCAATTTCCAGATGTAATATTATCATGCATTGATTTTGTCCATAAAGTTTAAGAAATTTAAGAAAACTTAAGTTACCTTGACATTTTGTTTCTCATTTCGCCTTTTCGGGGATTTTCGGCTGCCAAAAAGAAAAAGTACTGTGTAATTCAACTGAGATTTGTACAAAGTCAAACTCTACTTATCCAATAAACTTTAAAGCCACGCACATAATTTTCAGGTTCAACTAGACTTCGAGAAGTATTTTCCCAGCGAATTATCTAATCATAAGAATAACATTGTAATCCAGTTGCACACAAGAAAACAGGTCTCACGGTATTCCAGATTCAAAATGGAATTTCCCACTGCATGATGATGACCCAGTCACATTGACACAGTTGAAACTTGATGACGCCACTCTGGTTGACATATTGGACACACCTACATGTACGTCCTATGCTTTCTTTCATTCTCTGCGTAACAGATTTTGCAACAGTCAATTCAACTAAAACTGACAAGATGGCACTGATGGCGATTGGCCACGCCTCTGAAACACTTCATTCAAAAGTTGACAAACGAACTTAACTTGTGTAGTGACGGTCTTATGGCCAGATGACTGAATCTGACGAGCGGATAATACGATTCTAAGATGATCTTCAAAAAACCGTCAAACTTCAAAGCGTTAACTGCTGCTTTGATGTCGGGTCAGTGTGATAATATTGGAATGAAATTAACGCACCGACTTGAGCAAGATTTTCGAGGCGTGCTTTTGATCGCTCGCTGGTTTTGAAATCTGCGTGCGCCATGGTGCGCAAGCGCCATAGCACACCTCAAAATCGAAGGACTGGGATGCCTCTGTATAATGCCTAGATGAGAACGTCCCCTTTTGTGCATGATCTGTCAACCGTGATGGCTGCCCAAGCCCGAAATCCAAAAACTTTTAGCTCAGTCTGCAGGTCATATGGAATATGGAGCAATTTCATTGTAACTTGGTATGATGACTCTGTATGATGTCTAGATGAGAACTTCCCCATTTGGTCACGATCTGTTAACCGTGACGACTGCCCAAGCCCAAAACCCAAAAACCTTTAGCACAGTCTACAGGTCATATTTACGGAGGGATTTCATTGTAACTTGGTAGGCTGACTTCATATAATGTCTAGATGAGAACGTCCCTTTTTGGACGTGATTGGGCAACTGTGATGGCTACAGGAGCCCGAAGCCAGAAAACCGTTGGCACAGTTTACAGGTCATATTTATGAAGGGACTTCATTGTATCTTGGTAGGATGACTCCAAATAATGTCTAGATGAGAATGTCCCCTTTTGGTTGCGATCATTCGGCCTTGATGGCTCCCCGAGCTCAAAACCCCAAAACCTTCAGCATGGTCTATAGGGTGTATTTATGGAAGGATTTCATTGTAACTTGGTATGTTGACTCCATATAATGCTTAGATGATGACATCCCCTTTTGGTCGTGATTGGTCAACTGTGACGGCTTCAGGGGCTCGAAGCCCAAAAACCTTGAGCACAGTATACAGGTCATATTTATGAAGGGATTTCATTGTAACCTCATAGGATCACTCCAGATGAAGCCCAGATGACAACGTCCCCTTTTGGTTGCGATCATTCAACCATGATGACTTGCCAAGCCGAAAACCTGAAAAAAATTAGTACAGACTGCAGGTCGTATTTGTGAAGGGATTTCATTGCAACTTAGTAGAATGACTCAGTATGTGAGATCATATTAACCCACCCCTCAGCTCTTTAGTACAGTGTACACCTCATATTTTTATTAAAAACATAGCATACAGGGAACAGAAATGAACATATTCCCGATTATCACAATTTTTGTCTTATTTCATAATCCTTTCATAAACATTGAACATTATCCTTTTCATCAAACACAACACACAGACAAGTTAAGCTAGAGTGTCATTGACACTTTCATTGATTCTGATTGGTGGATTTTGAAAAATGTTCTCTGAAACCACAGGGACAAATGTTTTGAAACTTTGCATGGTTGATGACTGCGACACCCTCTACCAACGATCAGCATTTAATGTTGATTGGGTTGCAAACATGGCTGCAATTGTGGCTTATAGTTACTTTAGAAACCCTATGGGAAATCACATTTTTATCTCTGGAACTACTGAGCCAAGGTGAACCAAACTTCTCAGGAATGGTCTATGAGAGGATGGAAATATGTGGCCACCAGAGACTATATTCTAATGCTTAACCCAATGCCTCTCCTGTCTGCATGAAGATCGGTACTGTCAGCAAAATACTTGTTTTTATATGCCCGTTTGAAAAACGGACGTATTATGTTACGTCGCTGACCGTCTGTCCGTGCTGGGACAGTTGTATTCCGTGCTCTACAGAGTGTGATTTCAATCGGATTTAAAAAAATATTTGATACACTGCACAACCAGAATAAGATCCCTCGCAAGTTCGAATTTGGGTCATGTTTGACAGTTTTCCTAGTAGTTATTCCCCCTTTAATACTTAGAAATCAAACAAATTATGCTTTCCGTGCTCTGCAGACCGTCAACTTAATCCGATTCTTTTCAAATTGAATACACAGCTTCATGGCCATAATATCTCGCACAAGTTCATATTTGGGTCGTGTTCGGTTGTTTTCTTAGGAGTTATTGCCCTTTTCATACTTAGAAATCAGTCAAATTATGCTTTCTGTGCTCTACAGTCCGTGAACTTAATCAAATTCTTTTGAAATTTAATATGCAGCTTCATGAGCATGGTATCTCGCACAAGTGCAAATTTGGGTCATGTTTGTCGATTTCCATAGGAGTTATTTCCCTTTAATACTTAGAAATCAGGCAAATTATGCTTTCCGTGCTCTACAGACCGTGAACTTAATCAAATTCTTTTCAAATTTAATACGCAGCTTCATAGGCATAATATCTTTTTTATCTTGTAAAGACCTCAGATCGCTTAATATGAAAATGTGAAAACAGGCGAATTACCCTTTACCCCAGACGGAAGGGGAATGGACAATGATTGGAGGGGGGGGGGGGTGGGGGTGGGGGCAGACATAGTCGAGTTAACAAAAATTCAAACTTTTCCCCAGAGAAACTTGTGCATGTTCCAATTTTGACGGGCGTATGTTGCCCCGCCAAGCGGTGCTCTTGTTTTAGAATCTGGTAAGGGTTGGTTCCAGATTTCTCCACTGAGAACTGGGGAAAAAAACCCCAAAATATTGTGTATACAGTACAAGTCAAAATAAGTTGTTGCATAACTGTAAACTAAGTAAACTACTGCTCCTGCACTGACCAGATCAGAATCTGACATTTTCTGGAAAGCTATCAGTGAGAGTTTTCCAGAAAATAATGTCAGCTTCTGGTCTTATCAGTGTAGGAAGAGAAAAGATACATAGTTTATAGGATTATCCTACAACTTATTTTGACTACTACTGTAAACAAGTGCAGCTGTAATTATGTTAATACATATATTGCTCTCAAGTTACTTATCTGAAATACTGATTGATGACAGGTGTTTGGAAAAGCATGGAAGTGTGTTTATTTGATAAATCATTTAAGATATGACAAAATTGGAGTAAAATGTGTTTCCTGTAACCCTTTACCTATCCAAAGCTATTTGAAAGAGAATACTGTCTGAAAAAAGTGTTATTTTCAAAATATTTAACCTTCTTTTACTTATTTTTTTGTTGAAACAGAATTCATAAATGTGTGCATTTTCAAGAAATCTTCTTTGAAACTACAAGGCCAAATGTTTTGAAACTTAATGTGACTGATGACTGTAATCTCATCTACCAATGATCCTCATTTAATCTTCATCGGGTTGCAATTATGACTGCAATTGTGGCTTACAGTTACTATAGAAACCCTATAGGAAATCACATTTTCATCATCTTTTCTGAAAGTACTGAGTCAATACGAACCAGACTTGACAGGCATGGTCTGTGAGAGGTTCTCTACAACTGTTACTCATTTTATTCCTGTTGGATGAAAAACGTGGCCGTCAAAAGCATTCTTTGATTCTGATTGATCAATTTTGAAAACTCTTCTCCTCTGAAACGACAGGGCCAAATGTTTTGAAACTTTGCATGGTTGATGACTGGGACACCCTCAACCAATGTTCCTCATTTAATGTTGATCGTATTGCAAACATGGCCACAATAGCGGTTTATAAATACTATAGAAAAAGCCTATGGGAAATCCCATTTTCATCTTCTCTCTGGAATTACTGAGCCGACGTGAACCAAAACTTGGCAGGAATGGTCTATAGGAGGCCCTCTACAAATGATCCTCTTTTTGTTCCGGTTGGTTGGAAAATATGGCCACCAGAGACATCCTATGATTCTGTTTGATGCATTCAGATGTTTTGAAACTTCATGTGATTGAGGACTGGGACACCTACCAGTGATCCTCATGTAATGTTGATGTAATGTTGCAAACATGGTCAAGATTGCAGCTCATAGTTACCATGGAAGGCCCATGGGAAATCACATTTTTATATCTAGTTCCAGGTGAGCAATTACAGGCTCTTTAGGGCCTCTAGATTGGTCTAAGTTCACAAAGATGGAAAAATCATTATGGGACCATTTAATATTCAGTTGCAAGAGAAAAAGATATTTTTGTTAAATGGACATTGTGTTGTGAGATTGTTCTCTGTTGGCATGAGGTTTGGAATGAAGTATTCAGTCATATGATATGATTGGTATATATTAACAGGAGTCTAGTCTATTTCTCTACTAATAGTGGGAGATTCTGCTTTATTCCGTACAAAGCTATTCTTGAAACGCTACCTGTTGAAGGCCTCACAATTCTATACCATGATTTTCAGCGAAATTTCCTTTTCAGGCAGATAAAGTTCTTACACAATTAGAAAGTGAAAGAAATTTCACAAAAACAATTGTTCATATTGATATGGATGCATTCTATGCTGCTGTAGAAGAAAGAGATAATCCCAGCTTGAAAAATAAACCCATGGCTGTTGGTGACAATTCAATGCTTGTAAGTAAATTAGGTTTTAGTTACAGAAACTTTGTGAAACATTTGCAAATTTTCAAATTCCCCCAAAATAAAGATGATAAACCTTGTGCCCAAATAAATGTAATTGTTCCTAAATTATGCGGTGTTTAAAAATACTTTTCAAATGTTTGTAGTGTTTTTACCTGCGTCGTCAGTGGCAGAGCAGGTCTAGTAACCGCTCGACTCCGTCCGACAGTCCGTCCGTCAGTCTGTCCGAAACACTTCTTCCGTCAAAGTTTTCTTGGCTTCTATGAAAGGGAATGATTTTATATTTGGTCTGCTGCTTCATAATGATGAGTTGTATCATGTATCTAATTTTCAGATATGCCGTGCAGCCACTTCCTGTTTGCCGATACTTTGAAGTCTGTTCATCTCTGTAATTGCATGCAGCGACGCAGGTCCAGATCCGGTATTGGTCTTGGCTTGTTATCATACATAGTTCGGTTAAGTTTCCCTATTCATGCAATATTGTTTATGGCCTCCTTGTCAAAGCAAACAAGCAAGCTATTAATTGAAAATAAAATACATTAACCCTTTACCTAACATGAAAAGCAGACGACACTTGCAAAAAAAAATCTTGAATAACTAATTTTTTTCATTTTTTGTCTCAAAAACATAGGTTATGACCCCTCGTTGGAACGTGCTCGACGAGCTCGTTCCAATGAGGGGTCATAACCTATGTTTTTGAGACAAAAAATGAAAAAAATAATGAAAATTAATTGGCGATTTTGAGAATAGCGCTGGCCGGTTTTGGCCGTTACGTTGGGTAAAGGGTTAAAACTGTCTTGAGAGAGACCATCTTTTTTGCCAGGCAAAAGTGCTCGGTCTCTCAGAACAGGTGGTTTCTCAGCTCTTGCAGGTAAACTGGAGCCAGTTTGTGGATACATTTGAATACTAAGATCAATATTTTGAAATCAATCCTCTGTTTAACTGGAAGCCAATGTAATTGTCTTAAAACAGGTGTTATGTGTTCAGAGCGTTTGGTACCAGTAAATATCATAGCAGCAGTATTCTGAACATTTTGAAGCTTCTGAATCAGGCACTGGGACAGCCCCACTAACACTGAATTACAATAGTCTAGTTGTGAGGTGATGAAGGAGTGCACAAGTTTTTCAAGTGCTGACTGGTTAAGATAAGGTCGCAGTCTTCCAACATTACGAAGCTGCCAGTAGCATTTTTGACATATTTTATTGATATGGATGTCTAGTTTTAAATTTGAGTCCATAATCAGTCCAATATTCCTGGACAGAGTAAAACAACCAAACAGTGCAAGCTCACAGCAGTCTTACAACAGTGGTCTCTCAAGACATATGGTCTCTCAAAACAGATTTTACTGTATGGTTTCATTTTTGGAATTCACTGAAAAAAACACTTCTGGCACAATAGTTTCCAGTGAAGGGTCAAAAGCTGAGTTTGAATGCTTTTTGAGAATAGTACTGACTAGTTTTGGCCATTAACTGGATAACGAGTTGATATAGATGAGTTTTACACTAAGGCTCAACAGTGCCCAGGTTTAGTCTCTCAGTTATTAATATACATTTTTTATAACCAGAAAATGTGACTAACCCTGTGCAGTGCACAGGGTTAGTCACCCTTTCTGGTTATAAAAAATTGGTAACTGCCATATCACACTATGTACACTACATATATATGTTACAGTAAATGCATGAAGCCAATAAATACATGTATTTGCTGAATTGTTTAGTAAATACATGTATTTTCTAATTCAGTTTGCAAATACGTGTATTTACTGAAACTTTCAGTTAATTCATGTATTTACTGAAAACTGCGAACTCTCAATACACAGATTTCCTGAGCTGATTTTAGGAAATTTGTGGGATAGATTAGTTCTGAATGGAGATCTTTCAATGTGGTGATATTGAGAAGCTAATTAAGAGAAGACGAAATCCCACAGATCCTCCAAGTTATTTCACTACCAGTGACAATGCCTATGACATTATCAAAAGGCCTGCATAGCTACAGGTCATGGCGTGCATGACAGAATGTTAAAAGGACTTTAAAAAAGTATGCAAATGTGACTGTTAAAGCTTTAGAACTGTATAAATCTTTTTGCCAGAAATGTCAGAAGAAGAGAAAACGTCCTATGATGAAGGGTGTTATTGTGCATCCCATACTCACAAAAGAATTTTCGTCCAGGGGTCAAGTCGACTTAATTGATATGCAGTCACTGTCAACATCATCATACAAGTGGATTATGGTACAGTAGAACCTGTCTTGAGAGACTGCCCTTTGGGCCACACAAAAGTGGTCTCTCAAGACAGGTGGTCTCTCATAACAGGTTTCAGATTTTCTCAAGTCAGTGAATAAACAACCCAAAAATTCAGAAATAGAGAAGAATGGATTCTTTGTAGTTGTTCTTTTTTATGAAGTTTTTGTAACAAATTGAAATGGACTGTTATAAAAATTATAAAAATAAATTAGTGTTGAAAATCGAAGATTTTCAACACTAATTTATTTTTATAATTTTTATAACAGTCCATTTCAATTTGTTACAAAAAGATTTTCAACACAAATTTATTTTTATTCCTATCTGTCACATTTCAGGTATGTATGAAATTGTTTATTCAGCAATAATCCTAATCTTTTCACAGGGGTCTTATAAGAACATCTCAATCTTTAATGAGTTAGCAATTGAAACTCAATTAAGAGCTTTTAATACTTTTAATTATGTTAGTATAACCACAATGGATTTTCCAATTCCAGAACAGGTAAAAAGTTTTTGTCATGGTTTCTGTCTTCAAAGGGGCGGTCTCTCAAGACAGGTCCATTATGGCATAAAAATACAAGTTGGTACCAGGTCACAGTGGTCTCTCAAGACAGGTGGTCTCTCAAGACAGGTGGTCTCCCATAGCAGGTCCATTATAGAGTAAAACCAACCGGTGCATGGCAGATGTGGTCTCTCAAGACAGGTGGTCGCTTAAGACAGTGGTCTCTCAAGACAGGTTTTACTGTATACCAGGATGCCTTACTAAATTCTGTGTTTTGAGAGCTCTAACATCTAAAAGAGCTAGTGAAGTTGTTTATAACATCATGGATATTTTTGTTTACTTTTTGGTGCTCCAGCAATTTTACAAAGTGTCTCCCATAGCAGGTCCATTATAGAGTAAAACCAATCGGTGCATGGCAGATGTGGTCTCTCAAGACAGGTGGTCTCTTAAGACAGTGGTCTCTCAAGACAGGTTTTACTGTATACCAGGATGCCTTACTAAATTCTGTGTTTTGAGAGCTCTAACATCTAAAAGAGCTAGTGAAGTTGTTTATAACATCATGGATATTTTTGTTTACTTTTTGGTGCTCCAGCAATTTTACAAAGTGTCTCCCATAGCAGGTCCATTATAGAGTAAAACCAATCGGTGCATGGCAGATGTGGTCTCTCAAGACAGGTGGTCTCTTAAGACAGTGGTCTCTCAAGACAGGTTTTACTGTATACCAGGATGCCTTACTAAATTCTGTGTTTTGAGAGCTCTAACATCTAAAAGAGCTAGTGAAGTTGCTTATAACATCATGGATATTTTTGTTTACTTTTTGGTGCTCCAGCAATTTTACAAAGTGTCTCCCATAGCAGGTCCATTATAGAGTAAAACCAATCGGTGCATGGCAGATGTGGTCTCTCAAGACAGGTGGTCTCTTAAGACAGTGGTCTCTCAAGACAGGTTTTACTGTATACCAGGATGCCTTACTAAATTCTGTGTTTTGAGAGCTTTAACATCTAAAAGAGCTAGTGAAGTTGTTTATAACATCATGGATATTTTTGTTTACTTTTTGGTGCTCCAGCAATTTTACAAAGTGTCTCCCATAGCAGGTCCATTATAGAGTAAAACCAATCGGTGCATGGCAGATGTGGTCTCTCAAGACAGGTGGTCTCTTAAGACAGTGGTCTCTCAAGACAGGTTTTACTGTATACCAGGATGCCTTACTAAATTCTGTGTTTTGAGAGCTTTAACATCTAAAAGAGCTAGTGAAGTTGTTTATGACATCATGGATATTTTTGTTTACTTTTTGGTGCTCCAGCAATTTTACAAAGTGACAATGATTCAGAATTTACATCACATGTGCTCACTGAATTGAAAGAAATGTCGCCTGATTTGGTAATGGTGCATGGTAAACCTCACCATCTACAAAGTCAAGGATCCGTGGAGAGGGCTAATGGATTAGGCAACTGGGTTAAAGTTTGTGCAATTTCAAAAGAACACATCGGGAATCGAGTGTTCTCCATATTCAGTGATGTTTGGTTGTGAAGCCTAAAATATCTGATCAATCATCTCAGGTGTCAGAAATACATGCTTTCTAATAAAATGTGATCAAAATTTTCTTCTTAATATTTTTTGAAAATTGGACATTACTTTATGAAAATTTCTTTGTACATATATGTCTGCTTCTGTGCAAATTTAAGAATGTATAAATGGTCATATTAAAAAGATGAAAGGCTTATTTTATCTTATAATATTTAAAATATTTGAATAAACTTCTGTAGCTACTCATTACATTACTCTGTGTCCCTGCCATGCTTTACATGCATCAACTTTTAACCCTCTGAATATTTTCCAAATGTTTTTCACCAAATCTAGTTATGGCTGCTGTGAAGCAGCCATGACTGGATTTGATGAAAATTCATCTAAATTTAATTTGATAAATCAGTGGTAAAAACATCCATTCAATTTATGGGGGTAAATTTGGTTAAATGTGCCCAAATTATACTTTTATCAGTGGCAAGAGATTTTATGGCCTGGACAGGAATAGCCACCAGCTGCATGCAAGGAGTTAAAAGTCATTCCATTTCAAGTTGTTACATCCCGCATTTTGCCAAAGTAGGCATTTGCCAGAGAGTAACATCAGTTCCACATAAGTGTCTGATTAACCAATTTGCCTCTAATCGGCCATTAATACTTTAGTAAATTACCTGCTTTTCAGTTGTACTGGTCATCTTAAGATCTGAAAGCATCATAGGAAACCATTGGCAGCAAGCCTTAAAGATGCGATTTGAATTTTGTGCCACCTGTGCATGCTCAAAAAGCTATTCCAAGTTTAAAGAGGGTTTCTCCAGTTGAAGATTCACTTGCAAACTTACATAATTACTCCTTCGGCTTTTTTGCACCTGTTTAAAAAGACCAGTACTTTAAAATTACCTCTTTTCAACAAAAGGCTATATCTTGGGACAATTTTCAATGAATTTTACTGAAATTGGGACTATGGGCAGTGGAATAGTTGCTGCATTTGTTGTTATATCGGTTTCCATGAACACCATTTGATATGATGTTAAATAGGGAATGGAAAACCTAATATTTTGTGGGGCTCCAAGAGTGGCTCCCAAGCAGTTTCAAAAGTGTGAAAGGTGACATGGAAGTCACTTAGAGTTCCAAGAAGAAATGCTGAAAATTGCAAATAGCTGAGTCCAGGAGTTTGCCACAATCCACTTTCCATGGATAGTCCTATATAACCAGTCTCAGACTCACACTGCTCAGAGGTGTTGGTGGTGGTGGAAGTATTATCAAGTGGTTCAGAATGTCAAACTGCACTAGAATTCTTCCCATTTGTGCAGCATGAAACAACATTTGACATGTTTTGTTGAATTACTTCAAGTGGGGTCGCCCTGCATTCTCAAATATAATTTTTTCTCTCTCTCTTCGATATGCCTCATCTATGAACTGATCATTCAATAAAATGACTACTTGTCATTTACCTCTAGAATAAGCTCAGTCCCTTGAGATGTGATTGTTCATCATTCACTTGATGGAAAAGAATGGAGTTCAGTCTTTCGATTTTGAGGAGCGCCATCGCTCTTGCGCGCCATGGCGCCCGCAATGTTAACTTCTTGCGAGCCAACAACAGCGCGCCTCGGTTCTGCTAAGAGAGCGATCAAAATCTATCTGGTAATTCATTCCAGTTGAGATATCATTTCTGTGGGAACAGCCAATTATTTTTTATTAGGTAACAAGGGACGAATATTTGGCAGTGGGTTTTAGTAACAGTGTGAATGTATTCAGCATAAATCCTATTTATTTCTACTGTTTGGAAAAACCTGGTGTTCTCTGAGAGGTTCGTGCTCCCTGGACTAATCACCATTCAGTATTCACCAATGGAGCAATTTATTAGCTCTGCATAAATTACAGCCGCAGTGTGCTCTTTTCTTTTGTTACTTGGAGCATAATACATCGTCATGACCCAAAGTTGGGATTCATTTAACCCTTTACCTAACGTAACGGCCAAAACCGGTCAGCGCTATACATGAAAATCGCCATTTAATTTTTTTTTAATATTTTCATTTTTTGCTTCCAAAACATAGGTTGTGACCCCTCATTGGAACGGGCGCGTCACACTCGTTCCAATGAGGGGGCACAACCTATGTTTTGGAAGCAAAAAATGAAAAATTTTTATACTGTACCAATGACCCAGACTTAGCTGGTGCTAACTCCACAAAAACCAGGGCCAAACACAAATTTTGCCCCCCAATCCCCAAAATTTGCATCCAAAACAAAAAGAAATAATGTCCTAAAGGACCTCCATAATACGACTCTACTGCGCATGCGCAGTGACGCAGTCGTCCCGAAATTGGCGCCAAATATCATTCTCTGTTTGGCCCTTCATCAGTCAACATCTCACTGATCTTTGTGCTTGTAAATCTCAGTTTAAAGGATGCCAGACACGTAATTCTTGGAGAAAATGTGATTCTAAGGAGGATAGAAGGAGGAGAGGAAAAAAGAAGTGGCAAAAAATAATCAGGGCTGTACTTAAAATTTTTTGTTAAAATTATGTTAAGTTGCCTATTTTCGAGGCAAACGCCTCTTGTTGTCATTCTTGCTAATTGTTGCACTGCTTATTCAGTGTTTCCTCTCCCCTAACCTTCTAAAGTCCCCCCTTGCAATTCTCCCATGCTTTTGGCATATTTTTGAGAAGTTTCATTTCTAAAATTTCCCTGGGAGAGTTGCTTGGTTACAGAATGTTTTCTGTTATTTTCCCCATAGTTACGTTTTCACCCATGGGTGTATAACGTTTGTGTTCTGCATCTTCCATCTGATGTTCTGCAGATTCTCCCCTGGGAGTCTCTGTTTTGCATCAGATAGAGTGTAATTGAGGACTGATTCCGGGCCAGTTTTTTCAGTGCCTGGAGTCATGTTTTCTTCTGTGTTTACACTGTTTGTTTTCATTGGCAACAGCCTTTTTTGAGGGGGGCTGTTTGTCTTTGAGGTAGTTTATCTCATTATAAGATACATTTATATTATCCGAAAGTGTCTCATTAATTATTTTATATAATTTTAAAATTTTTGACCACACTTTGCCATCGGATCCATCGGGGCTCAACGTTACTT
Organism: Pictodentalium vernedei; assembly: GCA_031216915.1. Lineage (NCBI taxonomy): Eukaryota > Metazoa > Mollusca > Scaphopoda > Dentaliida > Dentaliidae > Pictodentalium > Pictodentalium vernedei. The sequence goes on from CM062295.1 coordinate 746,821,465, forward strand.
TTCAGCAACTTGGGCTTCTCTGAAAAAATATTTTTTCAAAATTATTTTGTTTTGCAATTGTTTTTTCATTTATTAATGGATCATGTTATTATGTATCTTTGTGTCAGGGGTTTTTGCGAGTAACTAGGACTTATTGTTGTTCCTTCACAATGAAAGGAACTTGTTCAAATTGTAATAGGAAGAAATCTTCCTCTGACTTTCATGATTATTGCATAAATTGTAGTCAGTGTTCTCGCATTAATCCCTGTCCTGTATGTGAACATTGGGATGAGAAACATTGGAAACGTGTGTCACGATATGTTGTTTCTGGAGAAAGAGCGATGCCGGCTCTTTCTCCACAAGGTCACTCTACTCTCTCAGTTTCTATTTCAGAGGAACCAGAACAGGGTGATGTTTCCATGTTATCCTCTTCAAGTGTGCGTCCGTCGTCACAATTAAATACAGAGCTAGCGGCAAAAGTGCTCATGGAGATTAGACAAATGTCGTCCGCTAGCTCGCCCGGTGTAGCGTCCATTCACCGAATGGTTCGGCAGCCGGGTTCGTCCGATGCGGTCCAAGAGGAAATTTTGGGTGATGCGAGCACTATAAAAATAATAGATGCACACCCAGTGACGGCGGATAGTGAACGAGAACGGAGGAAGCCTTTTAGTCCGGTTCCTAGCTCGTCCAGGTCCAGCCGGGCCGCGAGCGAGAGAGGCCCCTCTCTCGTACAACAACATCTGGGACCAGATGTTGTGGTACAAAATGTGTCTTTAGCGGAGCATACGTCCGTCGCTCGGGACGCTCCGTTGTATAAGCAGTCCGCAGAGACTGTTAAGGCTTCCTCTTCTCGCCGGCGCACACGACCGCACCTTGGCTGCGTGACCTCCGATATCTTGCCAGCTTCGCCGAGGAAGGATTATTCGGCGACCAGGTCACACCATCCGGCAGCCAGGGACTCGAGACCGATGGACTCCGGACGTTCGCATAGGAAAAGTATGCGGGAGCCATCCGATGCGGAGCTGCCCTCGGCAAAGCAGCGAAAGACCGCTCCTCCGCAGGTCTCGACGTCGGACATTCTAGTGCAGATAGCACAGCTTATCGCAGCATCCCAGCAGCCGACAGAAACGGTGTCGGATCGAGAATTATCCGACGGCGCTGGGTCGGTACGCTCCGCCGAAGCATCGGGGGCGGACGACCGGGAACATCGGGAGGTCCGACCGGATGGTGAAAGGGATACGGATGAATTGGAGCTATCCCTTTCGGAACAACACAAAGCTGCCGTAGACTTCATCCGGCACTTTCTTCCTCAAGTTGTTCCGTCGGGCCAGACTGCTGCGCTTCCGGACAGGAGAATTATAGCGTCATTGGACTCTGATTTTTTCGAGCGGTTCAGGGACATCGCTCCCGAGTTTCCGTCGCAGTCCAATAATGTTGCAAGAACATTTGAATTATTGAACGACGCTATTTTTAAACTTGCTTCCAGGACAGGGAAAGCAGGCTTCTTGTCCGCAAATACTCTCAACCTGCCTTTCATTAATGCAAGGAATAAATTCGACACGGCAGGTCAGGGTATACCGAGAGTTCCTCTGCGTATGGACGACGAGGCGGAAGACTTAGAGCTATCATTACCGTCGTCAGCTTCTATTCCAACCGCAGTGTTGGAAACAGCTATTGCGTCTAACAGAGCCAATTTAGATGCCTTATCTTACGCAGATCACCTTACGAAGGCGTTATCACTGCGTCTTCAAGGGGAAGAGTTTCAGGATATACAATCCTCCTTAAGACTTCTTTCAAGGGCAGTAGCTTATTCCACGTGTAACTCCGCCCTTTCAGTGGCTAATCTGGAGTTGGTTAGACGTGACGCAGCCCTGTCTACATCCACACTAGTGGATTCTAAGGTGAAGAACTCTCTTAGAGTCGCTTCGGTCTCAGGAGATCTTCTCTTTGACGGCAAGCTTTCCGCTATTTATGATAATATTAAAAAGAAAGCTAGTGATTCTCTGTTGTTTAGATCCGCTCCTAAAAGGTCGGATTCAGCAGACACGAATAAGGCGGGCACTTCTGGGTCTTATCCGCCCAAGAGAGGTTCCTATAGAGGTTCCGGTGCGTCCTCTAGCTCTTATTCGAGAGACCGTCAGGATAGCGACTCTCGTTCGGGACGTCCTTCAGGCCGGGACAATCGGTCGGACGCCCCGAGGTCGACGAGGCGAGGTGCGGGTCGTGGAAGACGTGGTTTCTCCTACCGCAGGCCTCGCAGATCCAGGAGGTGATGGCTCAAACCTCTATCGCGTTCCGGTTGGCGGAAGGTTGTCGAGTTTTTCTCAAGAGTGGGCGTCGATTACGGACGACCCTTGGGTGAGAGGAGTGACTTCGGAAGGTCTAAAGATATCCTTCAAACGAAAGCCTCCATTAACTCGAAGTCCAAAGTGGACTCATCTTCCGTCAAACCCTCAGAAAAGAGACGCTCTGCTATCAGAGGTGCAGTCTCTTTTAATGAAGAACGCGGTAGAGGTCGTAGAAAACCAGGAATCGCTGGGATTCTACAGCCATCTGTTTCTGGTTCCGAAACCAGACGGCTCGTTCCGTCCAGTAATAGATTTGAGCTGGATAAACAAGCTGATCATCGCTCCGAAGTTTTATATGGAGACGATTCGATCGGTCAGAGCGAGTATTCGGGTGAACGATTATGCAACGAGCATAGATCTCAAAGATGCGTACTTTCACGTCATGGTACATCCGACATTCCGAAAGTATCTACGCTTCGCAGTCCTAGGAGTGGTGTATCAGTTCCGGGCCATGTGCTTCGGATTGAATCTAGCACCCTGGGCTTTCACTCGAGTAATGAACTCGGTAATGATTTACTTCCGAGCTCATTCGTCTGCGGTAACGTCGGCCTACCTGGACGACATTCTTCAGAGGTACGGCAACGAGTTAACGCTTCAGAACGATGTTCAGAATCTTCTTCTATTGCTCCGACGTCTCGGTTTCATAGTAAACGAGGAGAAGTCGGATCTGGTGCCGTCCAAGTCATTCACTCATCTGGGAATGAGCTTCGAGACGCACAACAATCTCGTTCGTCTGCCGTTAACCAGAGCGAAATTAGTCAGTTGTTACGCTCGCTATTGTCTAAATACAGACAAAGTCACAGCGAGAGAATTTATGAGACTGATAGGTCTGTGCGGAGCCGCTGCGGATCTCATTCCGATGGGACGGCTACGCACACGGCCTCTTCAAATTTTCTTGACTCAGAATTGGAGTGTGAAAATTCATTCGCTCGATGTAGACGTTCTCTTGTCAGATCAAGTGAAACAAGAGATTCAGACTTGGGCAAACATTCAGTGGTTAACTCAAGGAGTTCCGCTGCAGTTGCCGGATCCGAGTTTTACCATTATGACGGATGCCAGTCAAACAGGTTGGGGTGCATCATTAATCCCAACGGATTCGAGATGCCAGGGTCTTTGGGATCCGCAATTCCTGGGCAAGCACATAAACATCAAGGAAATGATGTCAATTTGGCTTGCGTTACGTCACTGGATGGACATTATTCACGATGCTCATGTCCAAATCCTATCCGACAATACGACAGTAGTGGCGTATATACGGAATCAGGGAGGCACTCATTCAGTTCCGTTGTTCAATCTAACGGAAAGAATCCTTCTGTTTGCGTTGGAACATCACGTTCTTCTTTCGGTCCGTCACATACCGGGTCGTCTGAATGTGCTAGCAGACTCCCTTTCTCGAAAGGGTCGCTTGTTGCCGTCGGAGTGGACTCTCAACAAACAAGTATTCAATCAGATTTGCTACCAATGGGAACGGCCAATGATAGACTTATTTGCGACACATCTCAACAATCAGTTGCAAACGTATGTGTCCCCGTGTCCGGATCCAAGAGCTTTTGCTGTAGACGCTCTATCGATCCCTTGGGACGGAATGATAGGATATGCATATCCTCCAGCGCCGTTAATTCAACAAGTATTGCTAAAGATAAAACAATCTCAATGCAAGATTCTGTTGGTAGCATCTCTGTCGCCACAGAGACCGTGGATAAATCTACTCAGGTGTCTGTTGTGGGACCTACCGCGGAAGCTCCCTCCACGAGAGGATCTTCTTTGGCAGGGGAAGTCGCGCCAACTGCATCACAACCCGCAAGGTCTCAACCTTCACGTTTTTCCGTTGTGCGGTCCTTCTTGCATGGCAAGCACTTTACAGGACGAGCAGTGGACGCGATTTCTAACTGTAGGAGGACCTCCTCTTCGCTAAACTATGCGGCTAAGTGGAAGGTTTTCCGTCGTTGGTGTAGGGATCATTCTGTTGATATATTTGATCCCTCTATACCAGACATTGCTAACTTTCTAGTATACTTGTTTGACGAAATCAAACTGCAACCGGTTACTATAAAGGGTTATAGATCTATGTTATCTGATACCTATGCACATCATGATAGTTTACAAATTGGATCTAATGTCTCTTTATCGAAATTGGTTAGAAACTTTTCGATAAATAGACCCAGAACTCTTAGATTAATTCCTAAGTGGAATTTAGCTTGGGTTCTCCTTAAATTGAAGGAAAAGCCATTTGAACCTCTTGGGACAGTAGATTTCAAATTCTTATCTTATAAGACAGCTTTTCTCTTAGCTTTCTCTTCTGCCAGAAGAGTCAGTGAGCTTCATGCACTATCGGTGGTTGATTCTCATTATCGTAGTGTTGGGAACACTATCACCTTCACTACTAACGTCGGTTTTTTAGCTAAGAATCAGGCTCCTAATAAATATCCGGAACCTATTGTTATTAAGGCTCTTCCGTCTTCAGACGGGCGTAGGCCTTTACTCTGTCCTGTTAGAGCACTACGTATCTATAAACAGAGATCTCAGTTCATCAGAAAGGGACGGAAACGTTTCTTTCTGTCTTTGATGCCTAATAGAAAGGACATTTCAGTCCATTCTATTGCTAGATGGATTCAGTTAACTATCCGTACTGCGTATGAAGATTTATCTTCTTCTCAGCAGTCTGTGCTTAAGATTTCTGCTCATGAAGTAAGAGCTCTTTCTACTTCCTGGGCTTATGCTAATAGTGTTGCTATTACAGATTTAATGAAGGCTGCTTATTGGTCTCAGCCATCCACATTTACTAATTTTTATCTCAGAAATATTGAGTCCATTTCTGGAGACCTGCATTGTTTAGGTCCGTTATCTGTTGCTCAGAATGTCGTCCACTAAACAGTTGCAACTATAGTTATGCAGGCTTTCTGTTCCGGCAGTGACTCCGTCCGGCTGCCCTCTTCGCTCTGGGCTATTTGACCCAGGGCAAGGGGAAGGGGGGGGGGCGGGTGTTCCCTTAGGTCACCTGCTTTATAGTGAAAAGCAAGGGAATGCCTCCTCCAAGACAGTATTTCTGAGTCGCTTCCGGGATGGTTTTAAAGTGTAATATTAATGTTTAATTTCATTCATGTCTTATTTTTAAAGTGTAGCTCGGTGTGAAGCATTTGTATATGTCAAGTGTCAAACGGGCTTTAATATACAATACTCGGACACTTTTAAATGATTATAAAGAGTCTCAATTCTCTGGACTACTTTATTTATTGGCTTGTTTTAATAATAATTAGTATAAAGGTTATACTGGATATTAATAGAGAACATGAATGTTATTGTGCTCAATTATTAAGGGTAGTGTATCTTTCTAATTTAAATATTAAATAAGAAAGATACATGTAAAGCCTAATACTCCTTTTCTCCTTAAGGGGTTATCTCTTTATTTTATAATTGAGCTTATTGGATTTTCCTCTATGTCCTAGGCCCTCCAGCCTGTTTACTATTCAGCTAAGTCTGGGTCATTGGTACAGTATAAAAATGTTAAAAAATTTATAGTAATTTATATATTTTTTATACTTACCAATGACCCAGACGGGGATGGCCCTCCCTGAGTTGGGAACTCTTGCCTCCCCGCTGAGTACATAGCGCTGACCAGGCACTGCCAGTAAGAATGATATTTGGCGCCAATTTCGGGACGACTGCGTCACTGCGCATGCGCAGTAGAGTCGTATTATGGAGGTCCTTTAGGACATTATTTCTTTTTGTTTTGGATGCAAATTTTGGGGATTGGGGGGCAAAATTTGTGTTTGGCCCTGGTTTTTGTGGAGTTAGCACCAGCTAAGTCTGGGTCATTGGTAAGTATAAAAAATATATAAATTACTATAAATTTTTTAACTTTTTATTTATACGAGAATTTTTTTACGAGTGTCGTCTGCTACTAGCGTTAGGTAAAGGGTTAATGAAAACCATGAAAGCACCAAATCGCCCAGCTTCCATGTTGCCGTTCAATATGGATGTGCCCGGATACCGTACTGAATGCACAGTGCTGTCAATTACTGGATGCATTCTTCATTGCAATTTGCATGTTAATTGTTCTTGCCAACAACACGACCATCACTCGACGGGGCTGGATACAGGATAGCGTGCCTCACTTCAAATAGTAGCGAGCGATGTATAACGCGCCTACGATTTTCAAAATAGAAAGACTGGGAGTTAGAATATTTATTTTGTAATTCTTGTCAATATTTCTCAAGATTATTGTCAGAAAAGAGTAACATCAGATGGCTGAGAAAGCAGCTTCATTCCCAATAACTAATTTAATACAGTAGAACCCTGTTAATTGAATAACCGATTTGCCATTGAAAATTATTCAGTTACCAGGAGGAGTATTCAATTAACAGGGATTGTATTACTTTCCTGTATTCTAGAGATAAACTTAGCATTTATTCTATTATATCTTGTTTGACAGAGCTCCATGAGCTCTGTCAAACAAGATATAACAGATTAAATGCCAGTATTGGATATACTGAGGCCAAATAGGTCTATAAACAAAGAAAAACTGAGGAGAGTCAGGGTAACTTCTCGACAGGTTACAAGATTTTTTATTCAATTAAAAGGAGTTTACTCTATAACCTATATTCAATTAACCGGTTAACGTTGTACTGGAGGTATGGTAAATAGTTTTGTGTTGGGAAATTATATTCAGTTAACCCTGTACACTCTGATGTCAAAATGGCAAAGTTTTCAGCAGCAAATAATTCCCATAATGCAGTTTGATATTTAACCAAATATACCTTGTTTGACAGAGCCCAGTGAGCTCTGCCAAACAAGATATAATGGGTTAAATTCACAGTTAAACAAGATAAAAACAGAATGATTGGAAAAAGTCTGTTGCATTATCAGAGTTCTAGGGGTTAACAGGGTTATTCAGTTAAGAGATGGCCAATTAAGTGGGCTCCACTGTATCTCATTTCAGTCAACATCCAACTACAATGCAAGAAAATATGGAATTAGAGCTGCCATGCCAGGATTTATTGCAAAGAAACTTTGTTCTGATTTGATTATTGTGCCAACGAACTTTGACAAATACAAAGCCGTCAGTCGAGAATTCCAGATTATATTTTCCTTGTATGATCCTAATTACTGCATGATGAGCTTAGATGAAGCTTACTTAGACTTCACTGAGTATTTAAAACAGAGGAAAACAATGAATGAAAAAGAGCGAATGTTTATTATTCGAAATCGTGATAAATTATCAGAATTATGCAAGTGTGATTTGAATGAGAGGCTTCGGGATGATGTTCTACATTACTTCTCAGTCAAAAAATCTGTTGTTGACAAAAATGTATTACTTACAGCAGAAAAGATTTTCCAACATATAGATACTTCTGTGGATAGTGTACCTTCAACCAATAAAAGCAAAATGAAAACAGTTTGTCCTGTCTGTGATAAAATGTATCCATCTTTTTATGTTTGGACGTTTGGTATTGATATAGATGAAGCTGTGATGGAACTCCGGTGCAGAGTTGAACAAAAGACGCAACTAACAGCGAGTGCTGGTCAGTCAATTATAGTTATTTAAAATAAAGTGTTCATCTGATATTCATATTTTTTATACTAACCTGTTAATGCACATAAATAATCATCAAAAAAGATTGAAGAGTAAAGCTCTTAAAAAACTTCAGTCACTATTTGCACTTGAAGATTTGGTTTTGTCGAGTGAGCTGTCATGCTGCATTAAGTATATTTTTTTAGCTCTACTCTAACCATTATGGCATTAACCTCATTAGGGGATTCAGTGGGTATGTAGTCCCTTCCTTCCTTCCTTCCTTCCTTCCTTCCTTCCTTCCTTCCTTCCTTCCTTCCTTCCTTCCTTCCTTCCTTCCTTCCTTCCTTCCTTCCTTCCTTCCTTCCTTCCTTCCTTCCTTCCTTCCTTCCTTCCTTCCTTCCTTCCTTCCTTCCTTCCTTCCTTCCTTCCTTCCTTCCTTCCTTCCTCCCTCCCTCCCTTCCTTCCTTCCTTCCTTCCTTCCTTCCTTCCTTCCTTCCTTCCTTCCTTCCTTCCTTCCTTCCTTCCTTCCTTCCTTCCTTCCTTCCTTCCTTCCTTCCTTACTTCCTTCCTTCCTTCCTTCCTTCCTTCCTTCCTTCCTTCCTTCCTTCCTTCCTTCCTTCCTTCCTTCCTTCCTTCCTTCCTTCCTTCCTTCCTTCACCTGGTCTGATGAGGCTTTTGGCAGTGACTTTCATTCAATATGCATTATATGCACAAAAATGATCTTTTGGACTCAGAATCTAAAAATCTGAAAAATTACAGGTAACTTTATGGAAAGAAGACATTTATTGGAATATCTTGCATTATTTCCAAATGAAACAAAATTCTGCATTTTGGCTGAGAGGTACGGTGTAACTTGCAATCCACAGTGGGGTTTTTAGCTCACCTGAGCGAAGCTCAAGGGGAGCTTTACTAATCACTTTCTGTCCGTCGTCCGTCGTCCGGCGTCCGTCGTCCGTCGTCGTCCGTCCGGCGTTAACTTTACATTATCGACTTCTCCTCCTAAACCACTAGCCCAATTTTATTCAAATGTTGGCTAAATGTTTATTACCTAATGCCAATTCAGATTTGTTCAAATGAAGTTGCCCCTCCTCCTGGGTGGTGCCACACCCCCAAGGGGCACCAAAATCTTTGTAAATCTTCTTCTCATGAACCAGCAGTAGCAGAGACTTGATATTTGGTGTGCAGCTTCCTTTTGAGGTGTAGACTCAGGTTTGTTCAAGAGAAGTTTGTGGGGCTATACTTGACGTTGTTATGAGAGGGGCAAAATTTTTTGCCCCGCCCAAAATTTCTATTTTCCAAACCGAGAGGCTGATTTGAACCAAATTTTATGTGAGGGCTTATAGGGTCATGAGTACTTGATTTATGCAAAAAAAATTTTTCCCGCAGCCCCGTGGGAACCGCAGGAGCTAAAAATAGAAAAAATTTAAAACGCCCATATCTCCAAAACTGCACGGCACTGAGAATTTTTATTTGGTGTGCAGCTTCCTTAGGACCAACAGAAAGGATTGGTAAAAAAAAATTGCCATCGGTTTTATCATAGGGTACAGTTTCGGGACTTTGAAAAAGTGCTGAGTCAGCACTTTTTAACACTGTAGGCAATGGGAAAAACATTAAAAAATCTTCTTCTCCAGATCCAGCAGGCAGAATCTTTTGATATTTGGTATGCAACATTGTAGGGTGGATCTGATTCAAGTTTGTTCAAATCGGCCCCCTGGGTTCATATTTGGGCTCAGTATAGGAGCCCGATTTCGAACTTAGTGCATTTCAGGCAAATTTCTTAAAAAATCTTCTTCTCCAGATCCAGCAGGCAGAATCTTTTGATATTTGGTATGCAACATTGTGGGGTGGATCTGATTCAAGTTTGTTCAAATCGGCCCCCTGGGTTTATATTTGGGCTCAGTATAGGAGCCCAAATTTGAACTTACTGCATTTCAGGCAAATTTCTTTGAAAATCTTCTTCTTCAGATCCAGCAGGCAGAATCTTTTGATATTTGGTATGCAACATTGTAGGGTGGATCTGATTCAAGTTTGTTCAAATCGGCTCCCTAGATTCATATTTGGGCTCACTATAGGAGCTCGAATTCGAATTTAGTGCATTTCAGGCAAATTTCTTCAAAAATCTTCTTCTCCAGATCCAGCAGGCAGAATCTTTTGATATTTGGTATGCAATGTTGCGGGGTAGATCTGATTCAAGTTTGTTCAAATCGGCCCCCTGGATACATATTTGGGCTTACTATAGAAGCCCGAATTCGAACTTAGTGCATTTCAGGCAAATTTCTTAAAAAATCTTCTTCTCCAGATCCAGCAGGCAGAATCTTTTCCTATTTGGTATGCAACATTGTAGGGTGGATCTGATTCAAGTTTGTTCAAATCGGCCCCCTGGGTTCATATTTGGGCTCAGTATAGGAGCCCGATTTCGAACTTAGTGCATTTAGGCAAATTTCTTAAAAAATCTTCTTCTCCAGATCCAGAAGGCAGAATCTTTTGATATTTGGTATGCAACATTGTGGGGTGGATCTGATTCAAGTTTGTTCAAATCGGCTTCCTAGATTCATGTTTGGGCTCACTATAGAAGCTCGAATTTGAACTTAGTGCATTTCATGCAAATTTCTTAAAAAATCTTCTTCTCCAGATCCAGCAGGCAGAATCTTTTCATATTTGGTAAGCAACATTGTGGGGTGGATCTGATTCAAGTTTGTTCAAATCGGCCCCCTGGGTTTATATTTGGGCTCAGTATAGGAGCCCAAATTTGAACTTAGTGCATTTCAAGCAAATTTATTAAAAAATCTTCTTCTCCAGATCCAGCAGGCAGAATCTTTTGATATTTGGTATGCAACATTGTGGGGTGGATCTGATTCAAGTTTGTTCAAATCGGCTTCCTAGATTCATATTTGGGCTCACTATAGAAGCTCGAATTCGAACTTAGTGCATTTCAGGCAAATTTCTTAAAAAATCATCTTCTCCAGATCCAGCAGGCAGAATCTTTTGATATTTGGTATGCAACATTGCGGGGTGGATCTGATTCAAGTTTGTTCAAATCGGCCCCCTGGATTCATATTTGGGCTCACTATAGAAGCTCGAATTCAAACTTAGTGCATTTCGGGCAAATTTCTTCAAAAATCTTCTTCTCCAGATCCAGCAGGCAGAATCTTTTGATATTTGGTATGCAACATTGCGGGGTGGATCTGATTCAAGTTTGTTCAAATCGGCCCCCTGGATTCATATTTGGGCTTAATATAGAAGCCCGAATTCGCACTTAGTGCATTTCAGGCAAATTTCTTCAAAAATCTTCTTCTCCAGATCCAGCAGGCAGAATCTTTTGATATTTGGTATGCAACATTGCGGGGTGGATCTGATTCAAGTTTGTTCAAATCGGCCCCCTGGATTCATATTTGGGCTTAATATAGAAGCCCGAATTCGCACTTAGTGCATTTCGGGCAAATTTATTAAAAAATCTTCTTCTCCAGATCCAGCAGGCAGAATCTTTTGATATTTGGTATGCAACATTGTGGGGTGGATCTGATTCAAGTTTGTTCAAATCGGCTTCCTAGTTTCATATTTGGGCTCACTATAGAAGCTCGAATTCGAACTTAGTGCATTTCAGGCAAATTTCTTAAAAAATCTTCTTCTCCAGATCCAGCTTCAGAATCTTTTCATATTTGGTAAGCAACATTGTGGGGTGGATCTGATTCAAGTTTGTTCAAATCAGCCCCCTGGGTTTATATTTGGGCTCCGTATAGGAGCCCAAATTTTAACTTAGTGCGTTTCAGGCATATTTCTTAAAAAATCTTCTTCTCCAGATCCAGCAGGCAGAATCTTTTGATATTTGGTATGCAACATTGTAGGGTGGATCTGATTGTGATTCATGAACGTATTTATTTGTAAAGTTGATAGAATCTTAGACAAAATTTACAGAAACGATCTACTATAGAAGGGGTGGTATCCAGGGTGAACCGTTTACCCAAATCTAGCAGTACTAATGCATTATTCACACAAATCTTCGTTCAAATTTTATGACCCCTCATTGGAACACACGCATTCAGCTCATTCCAATAAAGGTCATATGCCATGTTTTCGAGACAAAGGAATAAAAATTTTAGTTATTCATGAAATTTTTAGGCAACTGTTGTCTGTTATTCACATTGCTTCATGAAATTTCAGTACTTTTAGAAGTTACCTCAGTAATCAAGGGTTAATTCCCCTTAATTAAATGTCACCTCTAAAAAACAACCACTTTGCATATCTTACCTTTTTACCAGCATAACTGCCAAAACTTGTCAGCATTCTTCGCAAAAATCGCTATTCAAATTTTAATTTTTGTCTCTTAAACATACATGTACTTATCGCTTGTAAATACCCCATTGGAATGAGCTTTTTGAGCTCATTCCAATGAGAGGTCGCACACCATGCTTTTTGAGTCAAAAAAGCAATTTTTTTAGTTATTCCAGAATTTCGTACGTAAAACACAGCTTTATGACTTCACATTAAAATGAGCTCTCTAAGCTTGTTCCAATCAACATTCACGCACTATGTCTTTCACACAAAAAATAAAATTTTCCATTTATTCAGGAATTTTGTTTGCAAGAACACTCTTACCCCCCCCCCCCCCCCCCACACACACACACACACAAACACACACACACACACAAACACAGACACACACATCTAAAAGTTTGTCAGCAAAAAAACAGTTACTTCAATTTTTAAATGCATTATAGGAACAACTTGCCTAATCAAATTTAAATACTTTTGCATCATTCTGTATCTAGAACAAACCATTTACCATATCTTTACGCAAAATTCTCCAGCATCATTCACAAAAAAACACCATTATTTATATATTCACATTTCTGTCTCAAAAATATACCTGATCTTCCCATACCCCTATTGGAATAAGCTGTTTGAGCTTGTTCCAATGATGATAAAAAAAAATAAAATTTGTGAAAATTTTTGTTTTCTTGCATGCAAATATATACATGTAGCACATGGAAGATATCCACAGTTGGGGAGAGATGTCCAAGGCTATCTCTTCACATTCCTTGTTTGTGCTTCATGCTAAACCAGATTGTCTGCAGAGATAAATTTGCTTTATTAAAAATCATTGGAGATTGGCCACACACCAATGATTTTAAATAAAACTAATTTTAGGTAACAAATGTTGAACTTCAAACAAAATCTATCACTCAACCAGTTAATGTTGATGAGGCATGACATGGTGAAGGTGACCTAAAATACTTCTTAGAGTCACTTTGTCAGGTGAGCGATTAAGGCCACGTGGGGCCTCTTGTTTTACACTGTGGTTAACCACGGTGTAAAAACAAGAATATACAATAGCAGACAATATGGCTAAAAAAAAGTACCAATTTTTAATTATTAATTCATACCTTCTGCTCAGTTATGTTAGAACAAAAATAAAAATTCAGGAAATTTAATATTTATGTGCAATAAAATATTACAGATATGGATGTCATTGGAACTGGCTCATTGAGCCAGTTCCAATGATATCCATATTTGTTTGGTTTTATCTATTAAAAAACTTACAAAGTACAAATATTTTTATACTGTACCAATGACTCAGACTTAGCTGGTGCTAATTCCTTAAATTCTAGGGCCAAACACAAATTTTGCCCCCCCAATCCCCAAAATTTGCATCAACAACCAAAATTTCAATGTCCTATGTGGTCCTCCATACTTTTTATCCACTGCGCATGCGCAGTGTCAAGGAGGTCTCGAAATTGGTGCCAAAAGTCATTCTTTGTTTGGCCCTAAAATCAGTAACATCTCACTGATATTTGTGCTTGTAAATCTCTGTTTAAATGATGCCAGACACATAATTATGAAAGAAATGGTGGATCTAAGGATGAAATAAAAGGATGAGAGGAAGAAACAGTGGCAGGATGTGTTCAGGGCTGTAACTTATAAATTTTTTACGAAATTATTTCATGTTCCCTAATTTCGGGGCATGGGCCTGATGTTGTCATTCTTCCTATGAATTTACCATTGTTTGTTCAGTGTTTCCTCTCTCCCTTCCCTTTATTCCCCCCTTGCTATTCTCCCATGCTTTTGGCATAATTTTTGTAATTTTTTTTTACTAAAATTTCTTGGGAGTTTTGGCTTGGTAACAGAATAATTATTCTGTTTTTTCCCTATGCTTACGTCCTCACCCTTGGGTGGTCAGGCGTTTTGGTCTGCATCTACCATCCGATGTACTGCAGTTTCTTCTCTGGAAGTCTCTGTTTTACATCGGATAGTGTTTAAATTGGTAACTGATTTTGGGCCATGTTCACACTCTGGAGTCATGTTTCCGGTTTTTGTACACTTTTGTTTACGTTGACAACGGTTACTTCTGATAGTGATTACTTGTCTTCTGTTTAGTTCTGCTCATAGCCAGATACATTAATATTGTCCGTAAGTGTTACATTAATTTTTAAATATGTTTTAAAATTTTTGTCCACACTTAGGCTTTTTTGGGATCCATTTGGGCTCATTGTTCCCATTGGGAACTTGGGCTCTTCTGAAATCTTTTCGCAAAATTTTTTTCTTTTGAATTATTTTTTCGAAATGTTATAATGGATTATATTATATTATGTATCTTTGTTTTCAAGGGTTAGTGCAACTACTATGACTGGTTATATTTTTTCACGATGAAAGAATATTGTTCAAATTGTAATGCGAGGAAGTCTTCCTCTGATTCTTATGTTCATTGTGTTTCTTGTAGTCAATGTACTTGCACTAATTCTTGCTCAGTGTGTGTCATTTGGGATGACAAATGATGGATACGTGTGTCACCGTATATTGTTAGTGGGGAGAGGTCCATGCTGGTCCTCTCTACGCAGGGTCACTCTAGTTTTTTAGTCTCTTTTTCAGAGGAACAAGAACAGGATTATGTTTCTGTGATGTCTTCAAGAAGTGTGCCTCCATCGTCACAGTCTAACGAAGAGCTAGAGGCTAAAGTGCTCATGGAAATACGACAATTACCTAAGAGGTCCCAAGTAGGATCGATGGCATTGTCGTCCGCTAGCTCGCCTGGTGAAGCAACCATTCATGGAATGGCTTGGCAGCCGGGTTCATCCGTTGCGGTCCAGGGAAGGAGTTCGGGTGATGCGAGCACTATAAACATTGAACGTGCACACCCAGCGATGACGGATCCGAGGATAGTACGGAGGAAGACTGTCAGTCCAGTAGCTAGCTCATCCAGGTCCTCCGGACCACGAGCAAGAGAGGCCCCTCTCTCTTACAGCAACATCTGGGCCCAGATGTTGTTGTACGTAACGTTCGTCAGCCGGAGCATACGTCCACTCCACCTGCTCGGGACGCTCCATTGCATAGACAGTTTGGAGAGACTAGTCTATCGGCTTCCTCATCCTCATGGCAGCACACACAACCGCATCTTGGCTATGTGACCGCTGATATCCAGCATGCTTCGCTGACCAGGGATTCCACGTCGACCAGGTCACGCCATCCGGTAGCCAGGGATACTAGGCCTTTACAGTCAGGGCATTCGCATAAAAGAAGTATGCAGGATTCAATGTCCCAGGAGCGTCCAGTGCTAAATCACATAAGACCGCGGCTCCACAGGCCTCCGTAACGGACTTGCTATCACAGATAGCTCATCTCATCGCAGCATCCCAGCAGCCGTCAGAAACTTTTTCGGATCAGGAATTGTCTGAGGAAGCTAGGTCAGTTCGTTCCACTGCAGAATCAGGAAGGGACGACTGAGATTATCAAGTGGTCCAGCCGGATGGTGAAAAGGATTCAGCAGAGCTGGAATTTTCCCCTTCGGAGCAACATAAGGTAACCGTAGATTTCATCTGGCAGTACCTTCCTGATGTTGTTCCTCCGGACCAGAATGCTGCATTGCCGGATAAGAGACTGATAGCGTCACTGGACACAGATTTTTTCGGTCGGATTAAGGACATGGCGCCTGAGTTTCCAACCCAGTCCAGAAATGTCACACGGACATTTGAACTTTTGAATGACGCTATATTCAAACTTGCCTCCAAGACGGGCAAGTCCAGTTTATTAGCGGCCAATGCTCTACAGCTGCCTTTCATCAATTCAAGGAATAAATTTGAAACGGCAGGACAGGGCATTGCGAGAGTTCCTCTGCGTCTGGACGACCAGGCTGAAGACCTAGAATTGTCTTTGCCATCGTCTATGTCTATTCCAGCCACTACTTTGGAAACAGGATCAGCTTAGACGCATTATCATATGCAGATTACCTTACCAGAGCGTTATCATTATGTCTCGAAGGAAAAGAATTCCAGGATGTACAGACTTCCTTAAGAGTTCTTTCGAGGGCCATAGCATACTCTACGTATAACTCCACCCTTTCAGTGGCAAATCTGGAGTTAGTATGACGTGATGCTGCCCTGGCTGCATCCACTCGGGTGGATCGTAAGGTAAAAAACTCTCTTCGAGTCGCTCCGGTCTCCGGAGAGCTTCTCTTCGACGGCAAGCTTTCCATAATCTATGATCAGATTACTAAGAAAGCTTCAGACTCTCTGCTGTTCAAGTTCGCTTCTAAAAAGTCGGATTCAGCGGAGAAGAGTAAGGCTGGCACTTCTGGGGCGAGTTCGTCCAAAGGAAGTTTCTATAGAGGTTCTTATAAGTCCTCTAGGTCTTATTCCAGAGACTGTCAAGGTAGCGACTCAGGTAGGGGTTGTATTACTGGCCAAGACTAGTGGTCAAATGCCCTTAGGTCAAAGGGGCGAGGTGCGGGTCGTGGAGGACGTGGTTTCTCCTCCGGCAAGACTCACAGATCCAGGAGGTGATGGGGCAAACCTCTATCGTGTTCCAGTGGGCGGAAGACTATCGAGTATCTTAACCAATTGGTTGTCGATTACGGACGACCCTTGAGTTCGAGGGGTTATTTCAGAAGGGCTAAAACTGTCCTTCAAAAGAAAACCTCCGTTAACTCGAAGTCCAAAATGGACTCAGCTTCTGTCAAATCCTCAGAAGAGAGGTTCGCTTCTATCAGAAGTCCAATCTCTTCTGGAGAAGAACGCGATAGAGGTCATAGAAAACCAGGAATCTCCAGGTTTCTACAGCCATCTGTTTCTGGTTCCGAAACCAGACGGCTCGTTTCGTCCAGTCATAGATCTGAGCTGGATAAACAAGCTGATCGTGGCTCAAAAATTTTATATGGAGACCATTCGATCGGTCAGAGCGAGCATTCGAGTGAACGTCTATGCTGCCAGCATAGATCTCAAGGATGCGTACTTTCACGTCATGGTAATCCGGCGTTCAGAAAGTATCTTCGCTTCGCTGTCCTAGGAATCGTTTATCAGTTCCGAGCAATGTGCTTCGGTTCGAATCTAGCGCCCTGGGCTTTCACTCGAATAATGAACTCGGTAATGACTCATTTCCGAGCTCATTTGTCTGCGGTAACGTCAGCCGACCTGGACGACATTCTTCAGAGGTACGGCAACGAGTTAACGCTTCAGAACGATGTTCAGAATCTGCTTCAACTGCTCCGAAGTCTTGGTTTTATAGTAAACGAGAAGAAGTCGGATCTGGTGCCATCCAAGTCATTCACCCACCTGGGAATGAGTTTCAAGACGCACAACAATCTCCTTCATCTGCCGTTAACCAGAGTGAAATTAATCAGTTGTTACTCTCGCTTTTGTCTTCACTCCGACATAGTTACAGCGAGAGAATTCATGCGACTGATAGGTTTGTGCGGAGCCGCCGCGGATCTTATTCCGATGGGACGGCTACGTACTCGGCCACTCCAAATCTTTCTGACTCCGAATTGGAGTGTGAAGATTCATTCACTTGATACGGACATCGTCTTGTCAAATCAAGTGAAACAAGAGATTCAGACTTGGGCAGATATTCAGTGGTTAACTCAGGAAGTTCCACTGCAATCACCAGATCTGTGTTTTACGATTATGATGGATGCCAGTCAAACAGGTTGGGGTGCAACATTGAGCCCAACAGATTCGAAGTGCCAAGGTCTTTGGGATCCACAGTTCCTAAACAAGCACATAAACATCAAAGAGATGATGTCAGTTTGGCTTGCGCCACGTCATTGGATGAACATTATTCAGAATTCACATGTGCAAATTCTGTCTGACAATTCGACGGTAGTAGCATATATTCGGAACTAGGGAGGCACTCATTCCATTCTGTTGTTCAACTTAACAGAAAGAATCCTTCTGTTTGTCCTAGAGCATGAAGTTCTCCTATCGGTCCGTCATATTCCGGGTCGTCTGAACGTTTTGGCAGACTCCCTTTCTCGGAGGGGTCGCATTTTGCCGTCAGAATGGACTCTCAACAAACAAGTATTCAATCAGATTTGCTACCAATGGGAGCGTCCGATGATAGACTTATTTGCGACGCATCTCAACAATCAGTTGCAGACTTACGTGTCGCCCTGTCCAGATCCTCGAGCGTTTGCAGTAGACACTCTCTCGATCTCTTGGGACGGAATGATAGGATACGCGTATCCTCCAGTGCCATTGATTCAGCAGATATTGCTCAAGATAAAGCAATCTCACTGCAAGATTCTGTTGGTAGCATCTCTGACACCCCAGAGACCATGGATAAATCTACTCAGGTGTCTGTTGTGGGACATGCCGCGGAAGCTTCTTCCACGGGAGGATCTTCTTTTGCAGGGGAAATCGCGCACACTGCTTCACAACCCGCAAGGTCTCAACCTTCACGTATTTCCGTTGTGCGGTCCTTCTTGCACGGCAAGCATTTTACAGGCCGAGCAGTGGATACAATTTCTAAATGTAGGAGGACCTCCTCTTCGCTAAATTATGCTGCTAAGTGCAAGGTTTTCTCTCGTTGATGTAGAGATCATTCTGTTGATATTTATGATCCCTCCATTCCAGACATTGCTAATTTTCTAGTCTACCTGTTTGATGAGATCAAACTGCAGCCTGTTACCATTAAGGGTTATAGGTCTATGCTATCTGATACCTATGCACATCATGATAGTTTACAGATTGGATCTAATGTCTCTTTATCTAAGTTAGTGGGGAGCGCGGTGGCTCAGTAGGTAGAGGTGCAGGCTGCAAGCCGAGAGGTCCTCGGTTCGAATCCCACCTGTGGCAACTGCGTTGTGTCCTTGGGCAAGACACTTCATCTCCATTGCCCGCGTGGGGGCACGATGACGCCGTGTACTAAGGCGTACTGCACGTCGATGGTACGCATGTCTTCAACCAATCTAACCCTGCCTGTGCTGCAGTGCGGAGTTACGATGTTGGGGAGCTGGCAGCTGCTCGTCGTTGCTCGGTGGTTCTCTCCGGGTACTCAGGCTTCCTCCACCCATAAAACTGTCACGGTCATGGTTAGCCATTGTGCATAAATATGTGACCTTAAACATCAATAAATAAATAAATCTAAGTTAGTGAAAAACTTTTCGATAAATAGACCTAGAACCCTTAGATTAATTCCTAAGCTTGGGTTCTTCTTAAGCTGAAAGAAGCACCATTTGAGCCTCTTGATACAGTGGACTTCAAATTCTTATCTTATAAGACAGCTTTTCTCTTAACCTTCTCTTCTGCTAGAAGAGTTAGTGAGCTTCATGCACTATCTGTTAATGATTCTCAATATCGTAGTCTTGGTAATACTATTACATTGACTACTAATATTGGATTTTTGGCTAAGAATCAGGCTCCTAATAAGTATCCGGAACCTATTGTCATTAAGGCTCTTCCATCTTCAGATGGGCATAGGCCTTTACTCTGTCCTGTGAGAGCTATACGTATTTACAAACGTAGATCTGAGTTTATCAGAAAGGGACGTAAACGTTTCTTTCTGTCTCTGCTGCCAAATAGAAGGGACATTACGGTCCATTCTATTGCTAGGTGGATTCAATTAACTATCCGTACTGCTTATGAAAAATTATCTTCAACTCAGCAGTCTGTGCTTAAGATTTCGGCGCATGAAGTAAGAGCTCTATCTACATCTTGGGCTTATGCTAATAGTGTTGCTATTACAGATTTGATGAAGGCTGCATATTGGTCTCAGCCTTCCACATTCACAAATTTTCATCTCAGAAATATTGAGTCCATTTCTGGAGACCTGCATTGTTTAGGTCCGTTATCTGTTGCTCAGAATGTCGTCGACTAAACAGTTGCAACTATAGTTATGCAGGCTTTCTGTTCCAGCAATGACTCTGTCCTGCTGCCCTCTTCGCTCTGGGGTATTTGACCCAGGGCAAGGGGAAGGGGGGGGGGATGGTGTTCCCTTAGATCTCCTGCTTTATAGTGAAAAGCAAGGGAATACCTCCTCTGGAGTCAGTAATTCCGAGTCGGTGCCGGGATGGTTTTAAAGTGTAAAGCTAATGTTTAACTCATTCATGTAATATTTTTAAAGTGTAGCTCGGTGTGAAGCATTTGTATATGTCACATGTCATACGAGCGTTAATATACAATCGTCAGACACTTTTAATGAGTATAAAGAGTCTCATTCTCTGGACTTTCTTCATTTATTGGCTTTCCTTTAAAAAATTAGTGTAACTGGATGTTAATAGAGATCATTGATGTTATTGTGCTCAATTACAGAATTGTATTGTGTCTTTCTTTTTTGATACAAATAAGAAAGATACATGTAAAGCCTGTTTCTCCTTTTCTCCTCTAGGGGATAATTCTGTTTACATGTAATTGAGTCTATTGGATTTTCCTTTATGTCCTAGGCCTTCTAGCCTTTTTTCTATTCAGCTAAGTCTGGGTCATTGGTACAGTATAAAAATGTTAAAAAATTTATAGTAATTTATATATTTTTTATACTTACCAATGACCCAGACGGGGATGGCCCTCCCATGAGTTGGGAACTCATGCCTTCCCGCTTATTACATAATGCTTAACAGGCACTGGTTGTAAGAATGACAGTTGGCGCCAATTTCGAGACCTCCTTGACACTGAACATGCGCAGTGGATAAAAAGTATGGAGAACCACATAGGACATTGAAATTTTAGATTTTGATGCAAATTTTGGGGATTGGGGGGGAAAAATTTGTGTTTGGCCCTAGAATTTAAGGAGTTAGCACCAGCTAAGTCTGGGTCATTGGTAAGTATAAAAAATATATAAATTACTATAAATTTTTTAACTTTCTGTCAGTTTTTGCCCACAATGTAGGTTAAAGTATTAAGTACACCAAAATTCTTGGAAATAATCCGTTATCCTTGTGTTTTCAAGGGTGTATGGGAATTTACACCGGTTTGGGAACTCATACACCCTTCAGCTTTGCCTCAGGGTGTATGAGATCCCAAACCAATGTAAATTCCCATACACTCTGGAAAACACTAGGATAACTAATATTATTCACTGCTACTTATCTCCTTGACATTTGATTCCACAACATAATTGCAGACATTGAGGAATTTGGGCCTGAAAATTAATAGAGAAAATTTTTCCGACATTCGTCAATTTTGGTGGGCTGACTTAACAGTTTGGCTAATGAATAATGAAGTTATTTGAATCGATACACAATGGGTATCATCATTATTTCTGTGGAAGGATATATGCCTACATAGGTTTTCAAAACAGAAAGAGTAGGGGTGTTTGAGTAAAAAATTTAGATAGCCTTGATTTTACGAGCTCGGAAAATTGAAAAATTTGAAATTTTTTGTCAATTTTAGGATATTTTTAAAGAAAAAATGTAACAATATATGTCTATCACTTATTTTGTGTTCTAATAATTAGCCTGCCCATATATCAATATTTTCAAAACAAACGTAGTTCCATTTGGACATAATATTCATTTCTATGGGAATTTTCACCAGTTTCATGATTTTTTTCCCCCAGATTACCTTTTTGACATTCCAATGGCAGTGAAAACATTTACATTTTGACAACCATCCTGAAAAGGGTCAGGTGTACTTTTGATGAATAAAATAGTTTCAGGTATATACACTTGGCAGTCATTTTTATCCAGCATATGGCCTAATTATGAAGCATTTCGAACATCACTTTGCGAGAAGAGGATTATTTTTTACTGCTTTCCCATTATTCACAGTATTGTTATCTAAAAACCAATATGACTCCAACGAAATATGTTAAAATATAAAACACAGAGGTATTTGGAACAGGAGCTTTGAAAAAAAAGATTTAACCCTTAAGGACTGAATACTGACTTTGATAAGAATTTGATGAGCTCTGTCAAACAAGATTGAATTTGTTAAATTCCTAGTTGCGTTATGCCAAAAAAATTGCTGACTGAATTCTGATATTTCTAAATCAGTGTACAGGAGGGTAAATTATCATGAGGATGATGTCAGTGCCACAGGTGTCTTTAGAATCTGTTATATTCAGGATTTTTCTGTATTCTTTGTATGCTATACTTCATATCTCTTTCGCTTGCCAGTTACAAAGTCAATAAATCTGAAGACATGGTTGTTTTATTTAGTGTCAGCAAGTTCACTGGGAGGTTACGAGGTCCTCCTGCATTGTTTTTTTGTGCCCTTGCCATTGAAAAATGGTTAGAACACACATGCTGTTGCTTATTCCAGCCACCCCACCTTACCTTTGGTATGTTATTGTCTCATATTTTGTAAAGATCCCTTTTGTATTCAACAGTTTCAGGGCTTATATTTTGATGAGACTCCAAGAATGGATTCACTAAAAGATTTGTGCAGCAAAACCAGTGAGAATCCATGAATATTCTTGCTGCACCTCAGCTAGGATTCAAGTGAAAAGGATTGAGTCAGTTTCATTAACCAATACAAGGCTAACATGATCTGAAATATCCTGACACTTTGTCAATAAATTGTACAAATTTGGCTGTCATTGGAACCGGCTCAATGAGCTGGTTCCAATGACATCTGTATTTGTAAGGTTTTCGTGGTTTATATTGTTTATTTTTTTTTTTAATTTATCAAATTCAGTTTATGTTTTAAAAATTAAGAAGCTGTGTTGGGTAAAGGGTTAATGTGCTGTCAGTATCCAACAGGGGTTCAACCATAGTGGCCTCATGGGATCCTGGGACACTCATAGCAGGTATGGATTCTCACCACCATTTTCGAGAGAATCCAAATGGATTCTCCCCAATTTAGATCAAATATGAGCTCGGAGTTTAGAATGAATATATAGGCATTTTTTTTTGTGAGAATCTAACCATTTTGTGGAGGTAAATTCTTTTTTAACTCGATTTATGTATCTGTGTTACGTCATTTTGAATGTCTTCAAACAAAAATAGGGGAGCCTAAAGTCCTTGAATTAACAAACTCATTTTCAAGGCCTTGAAAGTACTTGAAAATGGACCTAAAGTTCTTGAAAATGTTTGTGGTTAGGACCCACAAAGTAGATCATCTGTCTTGGGCCATTTTTATGTGTACCCATACTATGTATGGTACACATAATGCCGGCATCCGGGGTGGCCATCCATCGCTCGTCCATCCTTTGTCCGTCCATCTGTCCGTCCATCCGTCTGTCCATCTGTCTGTCTGTCCTTCTGTCCGTCCGTTACTTTATATTTGTGTTCAGGTTACTGATGTACCGAGCTGTATAGTTTTTGGTGTAAATCTGTTATTTTGATCCTGAGATATTAACCCTTTATCCTTCAAATTGAACGTACGGCGTCCGTATCCATTTCTTTGGCATTCGATAACTTGAAAAATATTGCTTGGATTGTCAAGGTACTTTATATTGGTGTTCAGGTTACTGATGTGCCGAGCTGTATAGTTTTTTGTGTAAATCTGATAATTTGATCCAGAGATTTTAACCCTTTATCCTTCAAATTGAAAATTGCTCCAATCCGTTTGGCATTCGATAACTTGAAAAATATTGCTTGGATTGTCTAGTTACTTTATATTTGTGTTCAGGTTACTGATTTGCCGAGCTGTATAGTTTTTGATGTAAATCTAATGATTTGATCTCGAGATATTAACCCTTTATCCTTCAAATTGAACATTCCTCCAATCCCTTTGGCATTCGATAACTTGAAAATTATTGCTTGGATTGTCTAGTTACTTTATATTTGTGTTCAGGTTACTGATTTGCTGAGCTGTATAGTTTTTGATGTAAATCTGATGATTTGATCCCGAGATATTAACCCTTTATCCTTCAAATTGAACATTCCTCCAATCCCTTTGGCTTTCGATAACTTGAAAATTATTGCTTGGATTGTCAAGTTACTTTATATTTGTGTTCAGGTTACTGATGTGCCGAGCTGTGTAGTTTTTGGTGTAAATCTGCTATTTTGATCCTGAGATATTAACCCTTTATCCTTCAAATTGAAAATTTCACCAATCCCTTTGGCATTCGATAACTTGAAAAATATTGCTTGGATTGTCAAGTTACTTTATACAGCAGAACCTGTCTTGAGAGACCGCCCTTTGGGCCACACAAAAGTGGTCTCTCAAGACAGGTGGTCTCTCATAACAGGTTTCAGGTTTTCTCAAGTCAGTGAATAAACAACCACAAAATTCAGAAATGGAGAAGAATGGATTCTTGTAATTACTTTGTAGTTGTTCTTTTTTATGAAGTTTTTGTAACAAATTGAAATGGACTGTTATAAAAATTATAAAAATAAATTAGTGTTGGAAATCTTGAAGATTTTCAACACTAATTTATTTTTATAATTTTTATAACAGTCCATTTCAATTTGTTACAAAAAGATTTTCAGCACAAATTTATTTTTATTCCTATCTGTCACATTTCAGGTATGTATGAAATTGTTTATTCAACAATAATCCTAATCTTTTCACAGGGGTCTTATAAAAACATCTCAATCTTTAATGAGTTAGTAATTGAAACCCAATTAAGAGCTTTTAATACTTTTAATTATGTTAGTATAACCACAATGGATTTTCCAATTCCAGAACAGGTAAACAGTTTTTGTCATGGTTTCTGTCTTCAAAGGGGCGGTCTCTCAAGACAGGTCCATTATGGCATAAAAATACAAGTTGGTACCAGGTCACAGTGGTCTCTCGAGACAGGTGGTCTCTCAAGACAGGTGGTCTCCCATAGCAGGTCCATTATAGAGTAAAACCAATCGGTGCCTGGCAGATGTGGTCTCTCAAGACAGGTGGTCTCTCAAGACAGTGGTCTCTCAAGACAGGTTTTACTGTATTTGTGTTCAGGTTACTGATGTGCCGAGCTGTATAGTTTTTGGTGTAAATCTGATAATTTAATCCTGAGATATTAACCCTTTATCCTTCAAATTGAAAATTCCTCCAATCCCTTTGGCATTCGATAACTTGAAAAATATTGCTTGGATTGTCAAGTTACTGTATATTTGTGTTCAGGTTACTGATGTACCGAGCTGTATAGTTTTGGGTGTAAATCTGTAATTTTGATCCTGAGATATTAACCCTTTATCCTTCAAATTGAAAATTCCTCCAATCCCTTTGGCATTCGATAACTTGAAAAATATTGCTTCAGGCCCGTCGGAACCGGCCCCAATAATTTGCTCATATTTCGTCATTAGTTTATCAATGATGGGAGCAACCGATGTAATCTGAATAAAACTGGACATTATCTTATTGAACTCAGATTAGAACAGTGGCGTAGAAACAGGTTGGGGGAAGGGGGGGGGGGGGGTAAGGGAGATATTTCCCCCATCCCCACAAATTTGTCAAAAGTAGGCTTTACTGGGCTGGGTTGGTGGTTTCTCCACACGGGATGCCCACTGGTTACCATATTCCGACATTACTGTTAATGATTACTGGATTGAGTGGGTTCCATGTGGGCTTTCTTCCACCAATAAAACTGACAGTCGTGTTTTCACCTAATTGTGGAAAGTAATGTTAAACCCCAACCAACCACAGGGTAATTCATTGCATGTTCACTATTCCTGTCATTCTGCTCGGAAATCACACTGAATTGATCAGAGAGCTGACGTATTTCCTTATTGACGATGTATTTGCTCAGAATCACTCAGAATGCATATTTGTACATCTTAAATTAAAAAAATTTCCCGGGGGAAGCCCCCCGGACACCCACCAATGAGACGGGGAGGTACCCCCTCTCATGCTCACCCCCACTCGCCTTTTCGTGGTTCGGATGCCGCTTCGCGTCATAGGAATATACGATTTATTTGCTCAGAATCAACCAGAATGCATGTTTTTACATCTTAAATTCGAAAAATTTCCCCCCCACCAACAAGACGGAGGATATCCCCTCTCGTGTTCACCTCCACTCGCCGCTCGGATGACGCGTCGGGTCATGGGAATATAGGTCCTATCCCTCCCCCCCCAATAAAATTAGCTTACTACACCCCTGGATTAGAATTATGAACATATCACTGAATGTATAACATGCACCTGCATATGTTGATGTGCAAACGTTTTGAGCAATTCCTTTGGCAGCTCAGAAGACCACGACAACCGTTGGCGTAATGATAAAACTAATGAATCCACCATAAGGCCTGACTGTTTTTTAGCATGACGGAATACGGCCACGGCCTGCAGGTGAGCCCGGTCTCACACCGTCCCCAAATGTTATGGGGTTCTATTGGGATTTTTGAAACATTTTTTTAAAAAAACAACTTTTGCCGTTTAAAAAAATCAAGAGGTTTTTGCTTCAAAAGCTACCAGAATGCTTCCTTTGATTGACCTTTTCAAAAAATTTTCTGGGGGAGTAACCCCTCCCTCCCCTCACCCCCTCAAAAAGCTTGCGCCTTCAGCACTCGCGCCAGATGCCTTCGGCATCTGGATACCCCATACCCATTTAGTATCAGCCAGTTCACCCAAATTAGCAATATCAGCCCCCCCCCCCCCCCCCAATATAAATTTCATTCCGACGGGCCTGTGCTTGGATTGTCAAGTTACTTTATATTTGTGTTCAGGTTACTGATGTGCCGAGCTGTATAGTTTTTGGTGTAAACCTGATAATTTGATCCTGAGATATTAACCCTTTATCCTTCAAATTGAAAATTTCTCCAATCCCTATGGCATGAGATAACTCAAAAAAATATCAATCCGGTTGTCATGTTACTTTATATATGTATTCAGGTTACTGATGTGCTGTGCTGTATAGTTTTTTTTATGTAAATCTGATAATTTGATCCAGAGATATTAACCCTTTATCCATCAAATTAGACACTCCTCCAATTCATTTCTATATGTACCCATACCATGTATGATGTACATAATGTCGGCATCCATGGTGGCCCTCTGTTATACAGCTTTCTACTAGTTGCGCGTATGGTACACATCTGACGATTTCAGCGGCCTATTTTTTTGTAAAATTGCATGTGGGCGAGTGGTTTTTTATTTTATTTTTAGCTCAACTTTGACTGGGTCAAATTTGAGGTTTTGTCATGGCCCGTCATGTGTCTGTCCGTCCATCAACAAGTCAATACGGCTCGGGCTAGAAGCCGTATTTATGAACCGATCTTTATGAAACTTTTTGGGTACCTTTGTTATCACCGTGGGATGAGATTGAGTGTTTTGGGGTTTGGTCCAAAATTCAAGATGGCCACCAGCAGCCATTTTGTACCGAAATTAGTGCAATCAGTTTTTTATATGCCCATCATTTTTTGATGGACGTATTATGTTATGGCATTGTCCATCTGTCTGTCTGTCCGTCCATCCATCTGTCCATCCATCCATCCATCCGTCCCGATCCGTCCATCTGTCTGTACAATTTTTGTGTCGCCTACTCCTCCAAAAGTTTACATGCAACATTGTTCAAACTTTGCACACATGTTGATCCGTAATTGCCATTGTGCATGTGACAAGTGCAGGTAACTCCATTTTGTATTTCCAGAGTTGTGCCCCCTTTTAGTACTTAAAACATTACAGTATTGTGTCGCCTACTCCTTCAACATTTTACATGCTATGTTGTTCAAACTTTGCACACATTGTGATCACCAATTGCCGTTGTGCATGTGACAAGAGCAGGTAACTCCATTATGTATTTCCAGAGTTATGCCCCTTTTTATACTTAAAACATTACAGTATTGTGTTGCCTTCTCCTTCATCATTCTACATGCTATATTGTTCAAACTTTGCACACATGTTGATCACCAATTGCCGTTGTGCTTGTGACAAGAGCAGTTAACTCCATATTGTTTTTCCAGAGTTATGCCCCTTTTAGTACTTAAAACATTACAGTATTGTGTCGCCTTCTCCTTCAACATTTTACTTTCTATATTGTTCAAACTTTGCACACATGTTGATCACCAATTGCTGTTGTGCATGTGACAAGAGCATGTAACTCTGTTTTGTATTTCCAGAGTTATGCCCCCTTTTAGTACTTAAAACATTACAGTATTGTGTGGTCCTTCTCCTTCAACATTTAACATGCTATATTGTTCAAACTTTGCACAAATGTTGATCACCAATTGCCATTGTACATGTGACAAGAGCAGGTAACTCTGTTTTGTATTTCCAGAGTTATGCCCACTTTTAGTACTTGAAACATTACGCTATTGTGTCGCCTTCTCCAACATTTTACTTGCTTTATTGTTCAACCTTTGCACCCATGTTGATCTTCAATTGTCGTGCATGTGACAGGGGCAGATAACACCATTTTATTTTTAAACGACGAGAATCCTCGGCGTTTATAGCCATTATGATCCTCAAAATGTCCTTTTCCTTGGTGCCACCTATCATCAATCATTATCAATGAAGTTAACCTATCAATGAATGGACGCTACCATTGTAAACGGCAAGGAGAATCTTCTACAGCAGCCTTGTTTTTATTTTGTGAAGACCTCAGATCGATTAATATGAAAATGTGAAAACAGGTGAATTACCCTTTACCCCAGACAGGGTAGGGGAATGGGCAATGATTAGGGGGGGGGGGCAGACATAGTCGAGTCAACAAAAATTTCAAACTTTACCCCAGAGAAACTTGTGCATGTTCCAATTTTGACAGGCATATGTTGCCCCGCTAGGCAGTGCTCGTGTTGTACAGAACTTCTGTATGAAAGTTCTGATTTGAATAAATTTTTGTATGAATGTTTAGTAATGTGAAATACATCACATATAATACAAGTTTTTTTCTTGTGTAGAAATTATGCAAATTAGATAAACTTTGATTTATTTAGTGCTACTTATACACAATAAGTACACATGTCAACATGGCTTGGGCTGGAGGCTGTATTTATGAACCAATCTTCACAAAACATCTTGGGTACCTTTGTTATCACCTTAGGACTAGAACAAGTGTTTTTGGGTGCGGTCCAAAATTCAAGATGGCTGCCAGTGGCCATTTTATACCGAAATTAGGTGCAATCAGTTTTTTGTACAGAACTTCTATATGAAGGTTCTGATTTGAATAAATTTTTGATTGAATGTTTAGTAACATGGAATGCATCACAATTAATACAGGTTTCTTTCTTGTGCAGAAGTTATGCAAATTAGATGAACTTTGATTTATTCAGTGCTACTTATACAAAGTTAGTACACATGTCAAAACGACTCGGGCTAGAGACCATATTTATGAACTGATCTTCCCAAAACTTCTTGGGTACCTTTGTAATCACCTTGCGACGAGAATGAGTGTTTTTGGGTGCGGTCCGAAATTTCAAGATGGCCGCTGGCGCCCAGTTAGACAAACTTTGATTTATTCAGTGCTACTTATACAGAGTAAGTGGAGTAAGTGCACATTTCAATACGGCTCTGGCTAGAGACATCTAACTGTCACCCATCTTTACAATACTTTACCTGTACATTTGTTACAGGCTACAGTCTGTATTTATGTATAGACCTTTACAATACCTTACATTTATCTTAGTTATCAGGTCATTACCCAGATGTGTGTCATTGCTTAGATGTGTGTCATTGCTGTGTCACATACTATACATGTACATGTCTTACACAAGTTGAGCTACAGTGTCATTGAAACTTTCATTTATTAGTCGAGTTGTGACGAAGTCAAACTCGACTTATAGTTTGGTGAATGGCGGGCGTCCAGGCGGGCGGGCGGGTGGGCGGGCGGGCGGACGGGTGGGCGGGCATATTGCGGGCGGGCGGGCGGGCGGGCGGGGCAGGCGGCAGGCATAAACAATTGGTTTCCGGATGATAACTTGATAGTGGTTCAACTCACATTCATTAAACTTCATACGTAGGTTGGTCTTGGTGGGAGGAAGAACCCTATTGATTTTGGACTTGCTACGTCGAAGGTCAAGGTCACAGTGACCTTGAACATAGTAAATTGTAAACAATTGGTTTCTGGATCATAACTTGACTACGGTTCAACCCACATTCATGAAACTTCATATGTAGGTTGGCCTTTGTGAGGAGAAGAACCCTATTTATTTTGGACTCACTAGGTCAAAGGTCAAGGTCACAGTGACCCTGAACATAGTAAATCAAAACAATTGGTTTCCGGATGATAACTTGATAATGGTTTGACCCATGTTCATGAAACTTCATAGTTAGGTTGGCATCAATGAGAGGAAATACCCTATTTATTTTGGACTTGCTAGGTGAAAGGTCAAGGTCACAGTGACCTTCAACATAGTAAATCGAAAACAGTTGGTTTCCGGATGATAACTTGATAATGTTTTGACTCACGTTCATGAAACTTCATAGGTAGGTTGGCATCAGGGAGAGGAAGAACCTTATTTATTTTGGACTTGCTAGGTGAAAGGTCAAGGTCGCAGTGACCTCCAGCATAGTAAATTGTAAACAATTGGTTTCCGGACGATAACTTGATAATGGTTTGACCCACATTCATGAAACTTCATAAGTAGGTTGGCCTAGGTGAGTGAAAGACCCTTATTTATTTTGGACTCACTAGGTCAAAGGCCAAGGTCACAGTGACCTTGAACATAATAAATTGTAAACCATTGGTTTCCAGATGATAATTTGACAATGGTTCCACCTACGTTCATGAAACTTCATAGGTAGGTTGGCATTGGTGCAAGAAAGAGCCCTATTTATTTCAGAATCACTAGGTCAAAGGTCAAGGTCACAGTGACCCTTCACATAGTAAATTGTAAACAATTGGTTTCCGGATGATAAGTTGATAATGATTAAACCCACTTTTGTGCCGTCACAACTCGACATTGGATCGGTGATCCTATCAGCATTTTTTTTGTTATTATTTTATGCTATCAAAAGTTCATATTCTTGGTTTGTTTTATGTTTTAGGTCTCATACAGAATAACATGGGTGGTGGTGTATTTTGTCCCTCGATTGCAAGAAGGCTTTGCAGTGCTAAAGCATTGCAAAGCCTTGTTGCACTCAGGGAAAAATTTATCAATTTTATTAACTTGGGTAAAATACCAGACATAAACCATTTAATTTTTATGTTTTTCAACCCTCAAGGGCCTGGAGATTTTAGAATCAATACATTTTTGCTACAAGTTAAAGTCTACCTTCTGTGGCTTTGCAGTTGTTTCTAGTCAAGTCTTAGCTGCCTACAATAAAAAGTTATCGAAGTCAGAATTAGGCCCCTAAGGGTTAAGTTTGCATTGGTTATAAATAGAGAGCATGCGGCAGCTAAAATGACCATGTGGGAAGAGGGCCTGAGAAAATAATTTTTAACTTTTTTAGGCCTTGGTCAGTATCCTAAAGCCTTTTAACCCTTTACCCAGTGCAGACGATTCAAAATTTATTATTTTAAATATCATTTTTTAAATTTTTTCAAAAAATTTCAACAAAACCATGTCATGTGACCCCTCTTTGGAACGAGCTCGTCGAGCTCGTTCCAAAGAGGGGTCACATGATATGGTTTTGTTGAAATATTTCGAAAAATAATATCTTTTCAGCTGCTGAATTTGCATATTACGTGGGCGGATGCGGGCGATTCGTTGGGTAAAGGGTTAAGGAACAACTTTACCGGTAATAGCACCAACAAAGAACAAATCATCCCTTGAGTGTAACGAGGCACCATGTCTTGTTCCAGTTGAGGCATGAAATGTGATAGAAATATTCTAGTTATTATCCGGAAACTTATTTCATCAGATAATGTACGTGTACCCTTATTTTGTAATTAATATATCAATGATCTTTGAAAGTCTGAGTTTGGTGGAGTGTTGTCCTTGAAAATCCTTGATTTGAATCCCCAAACTTCATTGAAAGTCCTTGATTTGAATCCCAAAACTTCCCTGAAAGTCCTTGAATTTGGTACCTGAAATTGTGGGAGTTCCCAGGATATCTCCCCACCCATGGACATCTCCCCCTCCCCCACCCCCTTCAGGAAAGATTTCCTAGGATATCTCCCCCCCCCCCCCCACCCCACCCTGGATATCTTCCCCTCCACCTAAATTTTTAAATGTATTCATCTAATTTTGTTTCTTTTACTATTATTTCACAGTATTTGAATACATTTGATATTAAACAGCTAAATCCTTGTATAAAATTACTCAGGATTACATAACAAAATGTGGAATAAGTTAGGGATAGAAATATTTTGAATGAATTTTAGAAACGATTCATCTTCCTCCAATCCTACTCACCCTGTCAAAATCTGAAAAAAAATAAAGTTACAGAGGTTCCAAGATAGGCTGTTTCTAATTCATTAAAGTACAAATATCAGTACAGCATTCCAAAATTTGTTTTCACAGTTGATAATTATTTTGACAAGGTGAGGGGGAAGATATCCAGGCCTGGAATCTTTCCCCTCACCCTGTCAAAATCTGAAAAACTGTTACAAAGTTTTTAAGTTTGGCTACATCCAATTCAGTAGATAAGATTTAATAATATCTCATTAAAATAAATATACATCTTCCTTTTTTGAATGACTGTGATATATTTTGACGACCGGGTGGGGGGCGGGGGGGGGGGGATAACCAGGTCTTGACATCCCCCCCTGCCCCCTGTCAAAATCTGAAAAGAATTTACAGAAATTCTAAGATTGGCTGTTTCTAATTCATTTGTCTACATATATTAGTACAGCATTCCAAAATTTTCATTTTTTAAGATTCTTTCAAATGGTTGCCATGGTTTTCGAATGGGTGAGGAGAAAGATAATCAGACTTGGACATCTTCCCCTCAACCCTCTTCCATTTTTTTCCCCAAAATTGTTGCAGGGTTCTAAGTTTCTCTCTTTCTGGATTCACTGCTCTTGTTATTTTACAGTATACGGTTGAAATAATTTGTTTTCTTCCCAAAGTTTTCTATATTATCTTTTGACATGGGTGGTGGGGGGGGGGGGGGGGGGGGGAGATAACCAGGCCTGGATATCACCCCTCCCCTGTTACCTTGTCACTGTCCCATAGACATTCATACAACCTTTACAACCATTGCTCAGACTTTATTATGGTTGGGTGAGAGTGTAAATAAAACCTATATATTTATTTTTTCAAATGGTTGCTATGAGAATGTGTGAAGGGGAAGATAATCATATTTTGACATGTACTTAAAGGAAATGCATAAATGTATGTATTCAAGAGTTTGAACAACTTTTTCAATGTTAGAGTGATGAAAATTCAGTAAATAAATGTTACATTTTTAAAAATTGTTTTATTTTTTGGGGTGCAGGAGGGGGCTGGGTGGGTGGAGATATCCAGGGTGCAGGGGAAGATATCCTAGGATAACTTCAGTGGGAGCTGGGGGGGGGGGGGGAGGGGGATGTGCAGGAGATGAAGATATTGTGTCATACCGGAATAAAATAATAATTGATTCACAAGCAAATATAAAGCTTCTCTTAACTGGTAGAGTACTGAATTATTTTTGGTCATCAAAATTTGTATATTTGCCTTGTTACAATTTATTGGAGAGTGCTAATAAGCACTCTCCAATAAATTGTAACAATGCAAATCCTAACAGTCTAAATAATTTCACTTCAAAGGTGATATAAACAACATCCACAGAATATGAAGCCTTTAAGTTGTGGTACCGACACTTTAGAATAAATCCCAAATATGGGCTTCCAGCACTCTACCAGTTAACCCTTGAGGGACTAATTCTGACTTTGATCACAATTTTTGCAACAAAACAGGTGCCCTTATATGCCGTCTTTTGGTTAACTCACAAGTTACATTCCAACCTCCGTGGTAGTTGTTTTTAGGCAAGTCATGACTGCCTAGAGACTTGGCAAAAAACCACAGCAAAGTCACAGGATGCTGACTGTCAAAGTGTAAGAAAAATATGTAAAAATCTCCAGGCCCTTAAGGGTTAATTAAGAATTAAATGCAATTTTTATAATCTTTATTGGAGTATGAACGTGTGGGAATGGGTACAAATTATGTATGAATCCCAAAGGGATTCATACAATTTGTACCCATTCCCACATTTTCGTACTCCAATAAAGATTATAAAAATTGCATTCAATTCTTATAATTACATTCCGAAACTGTTTAAACTACTTTTTACCAAACAACAAAGCAGAAAGACGAAATAAAACATGTATGAACGAACGAGGCAAAAAACCACCCTCACACAAAATACAAAGCGCACAACTCTGATTTTTAATTTTCACAACTTTAGAAATGAATACGAGTATTTTAGTAACAGGCTTTATGCCACAGTTGGGAAATGTCACCAAAGAAACAGCAGTGGAGTTGATCACTGCGAGAGGCGCTAAAAGTTAAAAACCCGCCCAAACACCGCCCGAATTACGTTCTGTCAACTGCGCTCTACCGTAAATGTGGGTCAAAGTTCGACCAAATGTATTCATTGGAAAATGAATTACATTTGGTCATGACATTTTCACCCAGCTGACCAATGGGAATTGAGTATTTGGACCCAAAACATATAACTACATTAACAATGTAATTATCATGATTTGTGGACAATGCTGTTGTTGTTCATGATTTCTCTGTTAATGTTACATGGTGACATCAAACAAACCTATAAACAGCCCAGCAAGTTGTTGCATGTTTTCATGTAAACTCAAATGATGTGGACATACCAAATCAGTATGTTTGATGAACTGATGGTCAAACATAAATTTATTCTGCCATGAAATTACGGCCTTACATTTACTGAATACAACATTCAGTGAGTACATGTAGTAGTCCTCTGTGAGGTTTGCTTCGAGTTTGAGGCTCAGATAATAATTTTGAATAGTTACCGGGATTTTAAGTTCATTAACAAGCTTACCCATTTTGTTCAGTTAAGTGGACATATTCTACCGATAAAAGTATGATTCAAGGATAAAAAATTGATAAATATGCTTAAGAGCTCAAATACTACAAGTTTTCTTTTCTGTTTTGGTTTAAATATTTCCTACTGTATCTACTAACAAAATATACAATTGTGATGGTTTGAAAATGATTGGTTAATATTGGTAAAGAAACTGTGTCAACGTTGTGTTTATTAACAGACAGCATTGTGATCTTCTGTAGTTCGGATTGATATAGCAGCGGCTGTCATTTAATTGTGCCATAAAAATCTCTATTACTGGTACTGGGTACGTAAATGTTAAAATTCCAATTCCTTCTCCATATAGCTGAGAAGTTCAAGAACATAAATTCTATTACGATCATAACTTTAGACCATTTGAAGTTCTGATTTATAGAAAATAAAGTCCACCTGCACATTGCGGTGTCTTCTAAAATGAAGAGATTGCAACAGGTGTTATAATACAGTGGAGCCCACTTAATTGGATATCTCTTAATTGTATATCCCTGTTAATTGAATATAATTTTCAAACACAAAACCATTTACCATACCTTCAGTACAAATTTGATCTGTTAATTGCATATGGGTTGTAGAGTAAACTCCTGTTAATTGTATATAAATTTTTTGTAATATGTCGAAAAAATTGCTGTGACATGCACCAAATTCCCCTTATTTATCAACCTTTTTGGCCTCACTACATCCAATACAGGCATTCATTCTATTTTATCTTGTTTGAAAGAGCTCTATGTCCTCTGTCAAACAAGATATAATAGAATAAATGCTCAGTTTACCTCCAGAACACAGGAGACTGACCAAATCCCTGTTAATTGTATACTCCTTTTAATTGAATAATTTTCACTGGCAAAATGGATATTCAATTAAGAGGATTCTACTGTACTGGCAAAACTAGAAACAGAAAAAGGTGTTGATTTACGCTGCAAAAATTTTGATAGAACATCTGTGCAACAGACTTGAAATTGTTGAAAATTTGTTTCAAAATGTTTTGACTAATATTCGATTCAGAATTCTATTCAGGTCAAAATGTGATATACACAGGGGTTAAACATGTAGGTATTACTTTCAGGTATTGCTTCAAACACTATGCTTGCCAAGATATGTTCTGATAAGAACAAACCTAATGGACAATATAGATTGAAGTCTACAGTTGAGGATGTGTTGGAATTTGTAAAAGATTTACCACTGTGTAAGGTACGAAGAAATATTCAATAGTTCTATTAACCCTTAAAGACCTATTTCCGACTTTACTCTATGTATTGGGACAGCTAAAAATAATTATTTTCACAGGTGTCCCAATTCTTCAAAAATGGGGAAAGAACACAGCCTGGTCTTGATTTGATGCTGAATAAAGTTGTGTGTGATTCGTTTTCCATCACTATATATGAAAATCGCCGTCCATTTTTTTTTATATTTTCATTTTTTGCTTCCAAAACATAGCTTATGATCCCTCATTGGAACGAGCGCATTATTGCGCTCGTTCCAATGAGGGATCATAAGCTATGTTTTGGAAGCAAAAAATGAAAATATTTAGTTACTCAAGAATTTTTTTTATGAGTGTCGTCTGCTACTAGCGACGGGCCAGCTGGAAACAAATCTCCTGAATGTCCCAAACTTTGGAGCATAAAAAAAATATAGTTTTCTGGAAAAAACGTGTGTCCCAAATCATAGAGTGTCCCAATACATAGAGTAAATATGGTATTTCCGACTTTTACAACCTCAAAATAGGTGCCCTTAACATGGCATCATGAGGAGGTTCTGCTGACAAGAGCCGAATTATCTAGGCAGTTTTTTCTAGTTAAAGTCACAGGCAGCCTCAACTTGACTAGAAATCACTACTAAGCCACTGATCATTTTAAGGCTGTGGGCTGGTGGGAATTCAGGATACTTATCCAGGCCATTAAGTCACCATAAAACACAAGTTGAATAGATCAGTACCAGTATATTCCTCAAAAAGCTAGTAATGTAGTTATCCCTTTACTAATGAATTTGCCGCATCTGCCCAATTAATTCACAAATTAAGCATTTGAAAAAAATATATTTAATTTTTTTTTTGATGAAACCATATCATGTGACCCCCTCATTGGAACGAGCTTGTTGAGCTTGTTCCAGTGAGGGGGGGCACATGATACTGTTTTGTTGAATTTTTTTTAATATTCAAAATTTTAAAAAAGTGAATTATAAATTCTGATGCCCTGTGTGTTTTATGAAGGGTTAACTTGTGATTAAATGTATCAGCCATAACCAGCCCACATTATTCACAAAAATCGTCATTTAAATTTTCAACTTTTGCCTGAAAAATATAGTTTATGACCCTCATTGGGGCAAGCTTGTTCCATTCAGGGGTCATAAGCTAGGTTTTTGATCCAAACAGTACAATTTGTTACTTATTTTGAAATTGTGTCATCTGCTGTTCATGTTTGGTGATCAGTTAGTGACTTACAACTATAGCTTATGACTCAACCTTAGAACAGTCTCAACATGCTCATACCAGCGAGGAGATGATGAACTGTAATTTGAAAAAAAAAAATTAAAGTTGAGTGATGATATCATGACAGTGACCCAATTTCTTAATTTGTCTGATTCATTGTCTTGCTGGGTGGTATCATTGGCCTTGTAGATATAAGTACAGTGGAGCCCACTTAATTGGATATCTCTTAATTGTATATCCCTGTTAATTGAATATAATTTCCCAACACAAAACCATTTACCATACCTCCAGTACAAATTTGACCTGTTAATTGAATATAGGTTATAGAGTAATCTCCTGTTAATTGAATATAGGTTATAGAGTAATCTCCTGTTAAAAAAATTTGTAACCTGTCGAGAAATTACCCTGACTCTCCCCAGTTTTCCATTAGTTATAGACCTATTCAGCCTTAGTACATTCAATTTGGACATTTAATCTATTATATCTTGTTTGACAGAGCTCATGGAGCTCTGTCAAACAAGATATAGTAGAATAAATGCTAAGTTTATCTTTAGAGTACAGAAAAGTGACACAATCCCTGTTAATTAAATACTCCTGTTAATTGAATAATTTTCATTGGAAAAGTTGCTCTTCAGTTAACAGCCTTCCACTGTATAAGGATTAAGTATAGGACAAATATTATTGAGAAGAACATGTGTGATAACTGATAGACATCAATTTCATAACAGTACTCAGGCCTTTGAGTTTGAGGTGCATGATTACACTGTTGGTGATCATGCTTCTAAACGGTTGTTTGGGTGCATTGTCTGGAAAATGCAGCACAGTAACACATGCTCTCAAAAGCAGTTGGTAAAGTTAGCATCATAAAATGAAAGCAGTTGGCATCATAACATGAAAGATACAACACATGGCAAATATATTGTTTTGATTTCTTTTTGGGTCACTCAGACTTTCTTCAGAGGAGTTCAACTGGTGGAGTGCTAAATTACTTTTCAGTGCTTATTCATAATGCGAGTATTTTTTTCTCGAAATATCACACTACCAGCAAAAGGAGCCTCAGTTTATCAAGATGTTGCTGGGGGTGCGGTGGCGTTGCGTTAACCGGATCTTGTCAGATCACCGAAGTTAAGCAACGTCGAGTGGAGCTGTAGGTTAACCGAAACCGAACCGAGGTTTTTAGTTTTTTTTAAA
Organism: Pictodentalium vernedei; assembly: GCA_031216915.1. Classification (NCBI taxonomy): domain Eukaryota; kingdom Metazoa; phylum Mollusca; class Scaphopoda; order Dentaliida; family Dentaliidae; genus Pictodentalium; species Pictodentalium vernedei. Next base: position 746,859,859 of record CM062295.1, read on the forward strand.
AATCGAAACCGTTGACATCCCATAATCTAAAGTTTTTCGTTTTTTATTAAATACTCTCTTGCCAGCTCTTGCTGCAGAAATTCACAGAATGTAGCCTTCCCAGAGTAGTGAGAGTACCCAGACACTGCCATTGGCAGTGTCTGGGTACTCTCACTACTCTGGGATGGCTACATTCTGTGAATTTCCGACATTTCAGTTTAGTTGTTTTTGCAGCTTTCCTCAAGTTGCGTGTAGGTGTCAGACCTCGAAAAATGGCCAAGCACAATAAAAGTTCTGTATATTTAGATAATTATTATATTGGCCTTCCTGATTCTTCATGTATTATAGCTTATTTCGGGCATTCATTGAGTTTCACTCAATTTCACTACCATTCAGTTATGACTCTGGACATAAGAATGAGTTTTATTGAATTTTACTTGGCCTCATGAACAAACCGAAAACCGAACCGAACCGAGGTTTTTCTCCACCTGAAAAACCAAAACCGAAACCGAACAAGAAATTTAAAAATCTACAGCTCTAACGTCAAGCCCAATTAGTCCTTGGATGGGCGACCATCAGATTTTGCTTATATGTGAAAGAACATGTAAAAAAAATGCTGCATGCAAAGTGTAAGACATCAAAAGCAACCCCAAATTACTTAAACTTGTAATTAAAAAGCTTTAATTGCAGACAAAATTCCAGAAAACATGACATTCCAAAGATATAAACAAAGTTACCCAAAGTTGTCGGTGGTAAACAAATCCAGGAAATCCCTGTGACATAATTTCTGAATACTCGGTTTTAATTTTAACTCTACGGCAGTTCGGGTAAATACCTGCCACGAACAACAATTATGTTGTATTTTTGCACTACTTGGGCATAGTTAGATAAAAAAAACTTTGTGTCATTTAAAATAAATTGCAATTTATGTTATGTTTCCAATAAAACCCACAGCATGTTCATCAACAACAGCAATATGAAGGGGATTTTGTTGATGTGTCCGTTATAAATAGACCCATGTGAACACAAACTTCACATTTGCCTTTCTGATAAAGCTGATTTTGATTTATATGCTAAATAATATTGCCTCAGAATTTTCTAAACAGTTCAGATTGAAAAATTCTGGCAGCATTATTCAAATATCCAATAAATTCCCACCCAGAAGATAATTTATTAAATCAAATCAGATGCTTTCATATGGATGATATATATATACTATACCCAAAGTTGCTTGGTGTACCAAATGTTGACCACGAGTGGTGAAGTGGTGTTAACCGTGAGTCTTTGGGGTGCGGTTAACACCACTTCACCACAAGTGGTGAACATTTGGTACACCAAGCTACTTTGGGTATATTTTATTTATACCATGATCGTCAGATTATTAAGAGTCGCTATTATTTTTTCTGGATTTTACTGAGCACTAGACATACATCCATGGGATTCTGTTTTTGTTTACATGAGCATCGGTAGGTGGTGCTTCCGCTGTCAATTTTATTGCCGAAACAAAATGGAAAATGAAACGGGGGGCCTTTTCACTTTAATAGTATAATAACATACCATTTCGAGATATGAATACTTTATTAGGCCTAAAAAAACTAAAAATCTGTTTCTCAGGCCCTCCCGCATGGTCCTTTTGGCAGCCGCATGCTCTCTTTTTATTAAATGGTTTATGTCTAATATTTCACCCAAGTTAAAAAAATTGATAAATTTGTCCCTTGAGTACAAGAAGGCTTTGCAATGCTTTAGCATTGCAAAGCCTTCTTGCTCTCAAGGGACGAAATACGTCACCACCAATGCTATTCTGTACATTATGAGGCCTAAAACATAAACCAAGAGCATGAACATTTGATGGCAAAGCAATAATTACTGAAATAAAAAATAAAATAAAAAAACGCTCGCCCGCATGCAATTTTACAAATAATGGCCTGAGAAACAGAAGATCTACTTTGTGTGGCCTTAACATGTTAAGTTTTGGTGTCTTATGAGGTAAACTCATTTAAAAATGTAATAAATAATTGTCACTTTCATTTCACTCTTCGTGAGGCGACAAGCGATAAATTTAGGTAAGTTTGCATTCAGGTTGATGTCACCAATGGTCAACTCAGATGCAGTTCCACAGTAGGTGTAAATTTTAACTATTGAAATCCCATTGCTGGCCTGTTCACCACAGTTGGTGTATAAAGCTAAAATTTATGTTAGGCTTAATAAAATTAAAAATCCGTTTCTCAGGCCCTCCCGCATGGTCCGTTTGGCTGCAGCATGCTCTCTTTTTATGACCAATACAAACTTGAAAAAATAAAATTAAATGGTTTATGTCTGATATTTTACACAAGTTAATAAAATTGATAAATTTGTCCCTTGAGTGCAACAAGGCTTTGCAATGCTTTAGCATTGCAAAGCCTTGTTGCACCCAAGGGACGAAATACACCACCACCCTGGCTATTCTGTAGATTATGAGACCTAAAACATAAAATAAACCAAGAATATGAACTTTTGATGGCAAAGAAATAATTACAAAAAATAAAATATAAAATAAAAAAAACGCCCGCCCGCATGCAATTTTACAAAACTTGGCCTGAGAAACAGAACATCTACTTTGTGTGGCCTTATAGCCTTTTCATATATAGTAGAATAGGTAATCATAGTCTAAATAAAAATATAAGGGTACTTTTGTATAAGGAACATGGTGGTTTTGTTAAATACTCAACTTATTTTTAGCTGTGACTAGCAGCTCAATAAGTGGCAATGTCGGTTTGTCTGTCGGTCTGTCTGTCGGTCTGTCAGTCGGTCTGTTGGTTTGTCGGTCCATCGGTCTGTCGGTCCGTCGGTCTGTCGGTCTGTCTGTGACCAACGAGTTTCAAAACTCAATAACTTTTGAAATACTTGATGGAATGACTTTATATTTGGCATGTAAGTGTATCTTATTGATGTCTAGCCACTGTTCAATGCATGTGTTGTTCCAAATATTTTTCTTGGAGTTATGGCCCTTGATGAACTTAGAATTTTGTGAGATTGCACCACCCGTCGCAGCTACGGCGTCGATGTCGTGATTTTTTTCAAAACAGCGGCTTATTGTACCTTTAAGTTATCATTCTTCCTCTGCTGTCCTTTATGACTATAAATGACTTTTTTGCAATGACTGCTGGGTTGGTACTTTAAATCATACTTAATGTACATGTTCCTTACCAAGCTCTCGAGGTGCCAAATTTCCATGGACATTTGTGTGCAGACTACTGCCGTTAATGTCCTTTTACTCACAAAGGTATACAGATATTCTTTTCTGCTCCAGTTATAGATATTCCAATCAATAAGCATTTAATTCACCATGACAATTAGCAGAACTGTGCATCATACTCCTAAAACCATTACTGTGGTGAGTCCTCATGTCTAATGGTGATATTGTGAAACATTCAGTCAAATCAAGTCTCCATTGTGCAACATTTTAGCATTGATTCTAAGAAAATGAATCTTTTAACTTCAGTCATCTGGAATATAGCACTTGGTGGGAAAAATGAACCATAGGTTTGCTTTTCTGACCATTTGAAATATTCCAGACAGGTGAATCAATGAATCTAAACATAGGCGATGGACTGGGTCCCCAGAAGGTGAATTTGGTGATGCTACCCTGCACAGAAGGCTAGCATTATTAAATTTACCCTCTGTGAACCTCAGTCTCAGTGAATGTCTCAGGCCTGAACAGAAAGAGATATCCAGAGGGTAAATTGGCCCACAGTTTGGGATAGCTTCAACAAATTCACCATCTGGGGACTTCATTCTGCAGATGACAGATTGCTTGTTTCCAGGCTTGTTCCAGGCCATAACAGTGTCAAATTTCTTACAGAATCAGACTAGTGGCTTGTGAAGATGCTAAACAAAAATATTATACAGCACTTCACTTGGAATGTAGAATCTCCAGTAACTGCTCTTGAATTAGAATTATTATTATGCAGTTGACCTCTGAAGGTGGATTTGGGGGTATCTAGTGGAGACCTCAGTCAATGTGTGCATATGGCTGTTCGTCCATCCAAACATAGCTCGGGTCTGGATAATTATTATTATTTATTGGTGTTTAAGGTCATATACTTATGCACTTTGGCTAATCTTGACAGTGAAGGTTTTATGGGTGGAGGACGCGGGTGTACCCAGAGAGAACCACCGAGCATCGACGAGCACCTGTTAGCTCCTCAACTTTCTAACTCTGTTCAAGCTCTGCTCAAGAAGGGTTGCAGCTGTTGAAGACATTTACACAATCGACGTGCGGTGCGCCTTAGTACACGGCCCTCATTGTGCCCCCATGTAGGCAACCAGGATAAAGTGCCTTGCCCAAGGACACAAAGTAGGTCGTCCCGGACAGGGATCGAACTCGGGACCTCAAGCATAGAAGTCCAACAGTCTACCACTGAGCCACCTCGCTCCCTCAGGTCTGGATAATCAAATTTGGTTGTTCATTGGAATACTGATAGAACAGCATAGGGGAAATGATCTCCACACAGGACAGATTCTATCCACACTTTCTTGGCAGAGTTGTGGCCCCTTGTCCTCCAAATATGTATCTGTAGGTTGCTTATTTCCAAAGAATGCCCAATGTGCAAGGGACAGGTCATTGCAAAGCTTATCTTTTTTTTTCACTTGACAATGGGTATTCGTGAATTCACCCAGTTTTTCATGCTTGAGTGGAAGAGAAAGATGGTAAGTTGGTTTGTTTATGGGAGTTATATATATACTTTCTTATATTAAAAAATCTCTTAAGGGAGCAAAAAGGATCTATCAAAAATAGTTATCAAATATATTTTTTTTAAGTTCTCAGCTTGTGCTGATAAGCTGGGGTGCAAAGTACAAGTATAATGTTTTACAAGAGTCTTTGTGTACATTTGTAGAAAGATAATAGTAAACTAGAGAAACAGAATTTACTGCATCCAGTAAATTCAGGTCTGTGTGAAAGCGGTTAAAGCATCAGAAATAACAAAATGGAGAATTTATGGAGGCTTATTTTTGGGGGTGAAATATTTTTAAAGAAATCAGAAATAAGTTTTCGTTAAAGGTATTTAAAGATAATCATACAGGAATCAGATAAATTTTTCCAAGAAAACAGAAAAAGCATTTTTGTTCACAGCATTCAAAAGGTTCGATCAAGGAATCAGAAATGGACATTTTTTGCTCTTCCACTTATTTGAATGATGTTTTGAGCAGTAATATGAGGGTTATCATTATCACATTGCATGAAATAATATCTTTGGAACCCACATTGAAGTCTTTAGAGGGTTAAAGGCATTCAACTGAATAATTTATACTTTATTTCCTGGCAAAGCAAAGGGTTTCTCTCATCTTGGTTTGAGGAGCTGACACCTGATTAAAATAGCAAGATAACATTTAATGTTTGGCAGCTAACTACACTTTTGTAATCTGATTGTGTTTACCTTGTCTCCAGGTTGAATAAATACAACATAGTATTGCTTGGAAATAATTTACAGATAAAGGAAATTATAGGCTGTGAAAACCCTGTAGCCGACTGGGCCATACACAAGGGCTCTAGCGACTTGAAAAACATGGGGTATCCTGAGAAATTGTGACTGTCTGTCAGCATTTCAAAAATTAACGAGATAGGACAATTTGATTTTGAGTTATTGTGCGAACAAGGAAGTGCTTAGAAGACAGGAGAATAAGAAGAAGAAGAATAAAAAAAAAGAAACCGTACAAAAACAATAGTCTGCGTGTTTTACATAGTGTTCAACTGATGATCGGAACCGGTCACCACAATCGGCCGATTGTAGGCAAGCAGATGTCAACGGCAACGGCTCCTGGAACATCGGTTCAACCGATTGTTGCCAAGCATTTTGCAATGATTCATTAATCGCATTTTCTTATCTTGTTCCACTGCTAATGTAAAATGATGCCAATGATACCATTCAATAAAGTTGAGAAAGAACCACAGTGTGTATCCTTAATCTCTCCAGGCGCCCATTTTACGGGATACACAAGTTAAACGACAAGTGAAGCTCACAATTGAACGTACTTGCGGCAATCGCCAGTTCCTACCAGGAAAGTGAAGGTTGTACTCTATTGACTCAGGTCGCAGTAAAATTACCAGTCGCGCCCAAGTGTGCGTGACTGGTAATTTTACGACTCCAGTCAACAAAGAAAAATGTTTAGTGTAATGTAGTTCTTTCGAGCCTCGACTTGTCTAGTAGTGCATGGTATTACAATAGGGATCGGCATCAGAATCGGCCGATTGTGAGCTCAAATAACTGGTAATCGGTCTGCGACCATTTTTGGTACAGTAAAACCTGTCTTGAGAGACCACTGTCTTGAGAGACCACCTGTCTTGAGAGACCACATCTACCAGGCACCGATTGGTTTTACTCTATAATGGACCTGCTATGGGAGACCACCTGTCTTGAGAGACCACCTGTCTTGAGAGACCACTGTGACCTGGTACTAACTTGTATTTTTATGCTATAATAGACCTGTCTTGAGAGACCGCCCCTTTGAAGACTGAAACCATGACAAAAACTTTCGACCTGTTCTGGAATTGGAAAATCCTTTGTGGTTATACTAACATAATTAAAAGCTCTTAATTGAGTTTCAATTGCTAACTCATTACAGATTGAGATGTTTTTATAAGACCCCTGTGAAAAGATTAGGATTATTGCAGAAAAAACAATTTCATACATACCTGAAATGTGACAGATAGGAATAAAAATAAATTTGTGTTGAAAATCTTTTTGTAACAAATTGAAATGGACTGTTATAAAAATTATAAAAATAATTTAGTGTTGAAAATCTTCAATGAAGATTTTCAACACTAATTTATTTTTATAATTTTTATAACAGTCCATTTCAATTTCTTACAAAAACTTCATAAAAAAGAACAACTACAAAGTTATTACAAAAATCCATTCTTCTCCATTTCTGAATTTTGTGGTTGGTGATTCACTGACTTGAGAAAACCTGAAACCTGTTATGAGAGACCACCTGTCTTGAGAGACCACTTTTGTGTGGCCCAAAGGGTGGTCTCTCAAGACAGGTTCTACTGTAATCGGTTGAACACTAGTTTTACACAGACTAATAATTCTACTACTCATAATCATATCAGGATGTTCTATTTTTAGCCATGCTATTAGTAGAGCAGTGCAGTATTAATTTTAAATGGACTGTATATGTGATGAAAAAATTGTAAATTTGACTGATATAAAAATTGTTTGATGTATATGGATTTTGTCTGAATATATAAACTGATTGATAGGAATAATTGTATATTCTAGGTCTCTGGAATTGGAAAAGTATCTGAGAAAATGCTAAATGCCCTTGCAGTGAAAACTTGCCATGACCTGTTTGAAAAACGTGCGATTATCTATCATTTATATTCACCAATATCATTCAACTATTTGATGAAAGTCAACCTGGGCATCGGATCTTGCACCCTTGAAAGGTAAGCCTTTCATTCCATCCATGGTGGACTTGCAAGCAAATGTTCTTTCTTTCTTTCATCAATATCATTCAACTATTTGATAAAAGTCAACCTGGGCATCAGATCTTGCACACATGAAAGGTAAGCCTTTCATTCCATCCATGGTGGACTTACAAGCAAATGTTCTTTCTTTTTAGACTGATTGAAAGTTATTTTCTGAAGTCATGTATAATGTTCCGATCACTGTGGAATTCTCGATGTTTGATTGGTTACGCGATCGCGTTGTACTTTCTATGTTAGCCTTCAGCTGTGGTATAACATAAACTTTATGTTAGCGGATGACGTCATTACACAAGCTGACTCAGCTATCGCATCACATTCATTTCAGCTGAGAATCTAGTTTCTCTATAGTCTTTGCTTCAGAAACATCGCACTGTCAAAAGTAATCGCGCTGATGATTAGCTGACAGATGCACAATCACCACTTATTGAATTAAAATAACAGGACACAATAAAAAGAAACTGAAATTTATTTCGCGTCTCAAGCTTGTGAATAATCTTGACCTGCATTCATGATCAGTAATCGATTTTTGTGATTTAATAGCAATAAAGAATGCCATTCATTTTTCTTCGTTGGCATGAAATTGTGTCTGTGGCCTGTCGTTTTTGGGTTTTTTTTTTTTTTGGGGGGGGGGGGGGGGTAGAGATTGGGGGGGCGTGAAACACATACAGATTGCATTAATTTAAATGTGCGATTTGCAAATAATAAATACCATTGAACTTGAAGAGGCAAATGTGAAAAACTTGACACTTTGACCCAGTTTAGTTGTTTCGATTTTGATTTTATTTTGAGCTACGATAGGTGCAATAAATTATATTTGTTCATAACTGCACTTGCTTTATTTTATTAATACCAAACGTGGGTGGGGTTTCAGAACATATACATTGTTGTGGTGTATTGACGGTAACATGGTGTGATGTTTGCTGTCAGGAACTTGTATGTTCTGCCTCGCTGCTACCGCAGCTCGGTTAAACATATAAGTTCCTGACAGGCAACATCACACCATGTTACCGTCAATACACCACAATAACTTATAATGTTAACCATATGATTAAATGTTTAAACCTTGAGTCCTCATACAGCCATTAACTGACACTTTTATATTACTTTGAAAAAGTTGCCCCCTTATGTATTCTTCCTTAAGAATTCTGGTAGGCTGCATTTATCTTAGCAATGTTTTTATATAATTGTTGATTGCCTGTACAGCAGAACCTGTCTTGAGAGACCGCCCTTTGGGCCACACAAAAGTGGTCTCTCAAGACAGGTGGTCTCTCATAACACATGTCGTGTACGCTGCCCATATGAACACAGAAATTGAGACCCCACTAATTACACTACAAGGTGGGGTCTCAAAACCCCACCACATCACTTCAATTTGTCTATAATTAACTTGTGTTTTTTTGCAAGTGCGGTAATCAGTTTTATTCTTCCACCAAAAATAGTTTCAGTTCATTGTTATTTAGTGATTGTTAGGTATTGCACTTAAGTATAAATTTAATACGTATGCTCCATACATGTTTTTTGATAATAAAAAGCATTAATATGGCAGAAAAAACGATCAAAATATGGAGTTTGAATTGTGTTTTTAATCTCGCATGAATATGTCAAACTGTGTGATGGGATGTTCGGCTGACGTCGGTTTATCTTTTGATCTCTCAGTCACCGGCTCTTAATTAGATCAAATTTTTCCACAGTCAGTGAAATATTACTTTTACTTTTACTTGAAATATTAAAAAGATAGTTCAATATTTGAAAAAGTTATTGAAAGCTATTGCGATTCGGAATGTTGTTCATCAAAATCGATTCAGAACTCGAGGAATTACGAAAATATAAATATTGTACCGTACTGAAATCATGGATGTGAGTTGAAAAAATTATAAGTTAACCAGCACAATATCTGGACATTTCCCAGACGGTCTTTTACCTAACTGTAGCTATTCACGGGGAGAAGAATCATGTTACCGGTACTGAATTTTGAATAAATTGTGGGTTGGGGAGGAAGGGAATCTGATTTACGATTTTAAAAGTTAAGTTCAGAGTGGAATGTTAAAATGTAAATATATAAACTACATTAACGAAAAAGGAATGCTTGTGGTGGCCCTGGGACGTTTCAGCCCAAGACGCTTTGGAATCCATATATTGAAGCGCCTGCATGCATTAGCAAGGAAAACTGGCCAAGATGTGGGGGGGGGGGGGGGGGGGGGGGAGGGGAGATGGGCAAGCGATCAATGATATAGGCCTATTTGTGCGTGTGGGTTTATGGGAGTCTGGGGCCCAATTGCCTCGTTTCGGGGATGGGGAGGGAGGGGGAGGGCTATTTACTTCACCATTTAGGAGTGGTATGGATGACTGAATCTTACACTGCCAAGACACTGAAATTTTTGATGTGCTTGGCTGCACGCAAAAATCAGGGGTGGCGTCAGAAAATCTCCGATAGAGGAACTAAAATCTCCTGTCTGAAAGACCTATTTTAATTTTGGGGGTTTCAAGACACGTGTGGGGGACAAAACAAAAAAATTATAATACGAAATTTCGGGGCATGTTTGAGCTAGGGTTACGATGTATGGTGGTCTGGCTTGTCGATCGGCATGTCATTATTGGAAATAAAAAAAAATATTATTTTCTATTGATTTTATTTACATATGGTTATAATTATGATTACTGAATTAATAAAAAGTAATTGAAAATATTGGTTTGTCTCTTATTTTTTCTCAAGCTTGTCATGTGCAGAGGTGTTTTAAAACAGATGTTGGTTTGAAGGACAGCTCTGTGCTTTGTCACACCACTCAAATGTCATTTCACACCTTGTGCAAGTGGTAGTTTAATCTACTGTACCTAATTAATCACTTCAATCCCGACTACTTTTATGTAGTAGCCGTAGAATAATATTTTATTAAAGTGACACATTTCAATACACATGCGTAATATACATACATGTAGGATATTTTCAAAATATTTGTATGAAATCCAGCCTATGGAGGCTTATGAGACACATTTTCATCAGAGGTAGGTCTTTTTTTACAGTAGTTCATAAAAAACAAAAAAACAACAAAAAACCCAAACCCGAAAAACCCAAACACATGCACTCACACCAAAATACACACCCTTGCGGACCCCCCCCCCCCCCCACACACAACACACACAAACACACAGAGAGTAATATGCAGACATACGCCCACATGCACTTGCGTATAATTTCGTGTACTAATTTTCTTTCACTTTTTCTTACTCGCCCCCCCCCCCCCCCATCACGATCACGTATATCTGTCTCTCTATCTCTTTCCCACTGAAGCGTACTCTCTCTTAGAATGGCACATTCGCAGATATTTTAATTCTCCCGTCCACCCCCACCCCCACCCCCCTGTGAAATAATCATTAGTTTCAGTCTCGAGTGAGATACTTTTTGGTATCCATTCAAAAACACTATATTTTCTTTTTACTATATCCTTTTTATAAGAATCTTTAATTGCGTTGCCCGACAAGAGTAAGACAGGAAGGAGGATGTGCTGGTCGAGTTGACTCAGTGTCGTGAACTGGTATCACTTCGATCATTAGCCGTGCGCCGTGGGCGCTTTCGTGACGTAGGAGGCTTTTTTACCCCCACTTCCCACCCAAGAAAAACACGGTTCATCACGTGTTGGCCTACAGCTGTAAACAAAATGTGAAATTGGGAACTTCGCGAATATTATTTGTTTTTCTCAAGTCTGGTTTATTTATTTCCTCGATCAAATCGATCACGCAAACACATCAGTTTAGTTTCGAAAGAGACGAGGACTTTGTACTTAACCAAATGGAACTGACTGTTCTATTCCCAATTTACAATTTCAAACCACAGCAATAGACGCCGTCTGCCTCCTCCAAATTCCAATTTTAATTTAAAATAAATTATCTAATACCAGTAACAAACGCAGTTGTCTTGCCAGTTGACGTCACAAGACAGTATTTATTAATCAGCAGAGAAACTGACTTGCGAAAGCAATTAAACTAATCGTTAACGCTCGTGACCACGGTGGGTCACAGTGTTTTGAAAACTGTCTTCCACTGATCAAACATTGCGGTCCACTGGAACTCCACGGAGGAGAACACACCGTGGCGGCATTTTTGTTTCAATCCACGTTGAACATACTGCAATGTTAGTTATAAGAAACCAAATGAAGTTAAAAGATTAAAAAATGACAACTCATTTATGTAAATATCAATGTGCAAAAAACAAACATATTTATGTTAATATCTATGTGCAGTGTATTATGTTTCTGTAGTTTATTGCTCGTTAAAAGTTAGAACGCTTGAATGAAATAAAATATATCAAAGCCAATGTTCCTGTTATTGTTGCTCTGTTGTCAATGAAGATAAGTAATTAATTGTACACGCCCACTCATAAATAGTTCCTCTATAAATAGACAGCACTAATCTAAATTTAGCATCAATAACTGGGGTATTTATTTACCAGTCTCATATGTGTACTGTACACGTAATGAGGTTTCAAGTTTTCTCAAGTCAGTGAATAAACAACCACAAAATTCAGAAATGGAGAAGAATGGATTCTTGTAATTACTTTGTAGTTGTTCTTTTTTATGAAGTTTTTGTAACAAATTGAAATGGACTGTTATAAAAATTATAAAAATAAATTAGTGTTGAAAATCTTCATTGAAGATTTTCAACACTAATTTATTTTTATAATTTTTATAACAGTCCATTTCAATTTGTTACAAAAAGATTTTCAGCACAAATTTATTTTTATTCCTATCTGTCACATTTCAGGTATGTATGAAATTGTTTATTCAGCAATAATCCTAATCTTTTCACAGGGGTCTTATAAAAACATCTCAATCTTTAATGAGTTAGTAATTGAAACCCAATTAAGAGCTTTTAATACTTTTAATTATGTTAGTATAACCACAATGGATTTTCCAATTCCAGAACAGGTAAACAGTTTTTGTCATGGTTTCTGTCTTCAAAGGGGCGGTCTCTCAAGACAGGTCCATTATGGCATAAAAATACAAGTTGGTACCAGGTCACAGTGGTCTCTCAAGACAGGTGGTCTCCCATAGCAGGTCCATTATAGAGTAAAACCAATCGGTCCCTGGCAGATGTGGTCTCTCAAGACATGTGGTCTCTCAAGACAGTGGTCTCTCAAGACAGGTTTTACTGTATATGCATTTAACAATGATGTAGAAACTCGAAGTAATATGCAGCTGTATACATGAATATACATTAGTAATTATCATAAAATTAATCTGATCCTTTAGGGGTTACAGGGTATATATTTTTCAAATGTAATGAATGAGTAAATAGACGTTGAGGCCTAAAAAGTTTAAAATCTGTTTCTCAGGCCCTCCTGCTTTTGGCTGCCGCATGCTCTCTCTTTATAACCAATGGAAACTTAAAAAAATAAAATTAAATAGTTTATGTCTGATATTTTACTCAAGTTAATAAAATTGATAAATTTGTCCCTTGAGTGCAACAAGGCTTTGCAATGCTTTTGACTCAAGGGACGGACTCACCAGCATCCATGCTATTCTGTAGATTATGAGGCTTAAAACATAAAACAAACCAAGAATATGAACTTTTGATGGCAAAGAAATAATTACAAAAATAAAAAATAAGATAAAATTTTTTTACAAAAATGACCTGAAAAACAGATCTACTTTGTGGAGCTAATTGGTGTTAATTGAGTCTATACAGTTGCATTTCTGTTGTTCTCAATACTTTTTCAATATTTTCAGAGACCACACAAGAAAAAGCATGAGTACAGAAAGGTAAATATTTTCATAAACGTGAACCAAGTTTCATTAATGTATTAACTGGACAAAAAATTCATATATGATTTGAACTTTATTCCTACGAGCCTGGAAACTCTATGATGTCATGCCATATATACAAAATAATGGTAATTCTTCACAGGAACGTTTATTGCAGAAGTTGGTGGAAAAATGAATAAAGGAAAAATATAGTGGGAGTTGTTGCAAGAATTGTAGAGATTGGAAACTATGTGCATCAGTGAGTTTCACTAAGTATTGGAAAAAACAAACAGATATGATAACACTCCTGGAATGCCCAGAATACCGAAAATTCAGTGTGGTCCCCAACCTTCTGAAAGAAATAAAGTTTTTGGAAAATAACACGCAAAATATTTTAGGGCACTTTCTTGTCAGAGTTGTGGCCCCTTGTTGTACTAAAAAAAATGCGTACAGTGGAGCCCACTTAATTGGATATCTCTTAATTGTATATCCCTGTTAATTGAATATAATTTTCAAACACAAAACCATTTACCATACCTTCAGTGCAAATTTGATCTGTTAATTGCATATGGGTTGTAGAGTAAACTCCTGTTAATTGTATATAAATTTTTGTAATATGTTGAAAACATTACTGTGACACGCACCAAATACCCCTCATTTATCAACCTTTTTGGCCTCACTACATCCAGTACAGGCATTTATTCTATTATATCTTGTTTGACAGAGCTCTATGAGCTCTGTCAAACAAGATATAATAGAATAAATGCTCAGTTTACCTCCAGAACACAGGAAACTGACCAAATCCCTGTTAATTGTATACTCCTGTTAATTGAATAATTTTCACTGGCAAAATGGATATTCAATTAAGAGGATTCTACTGTATTTTGCTTTGTAGCTCTAATGCTTGTAGTCAAATTTGCAAGTGTTGGAGTATAAAAAAGGCAACAAAAGCTCATAATTTTTAAAATTTCAACTTCATTTAAGTGACATATCCAGGGGCCTGGTTGATTTACTTTCTCCACAGCACAGATCGCACAAATGGCCCACTTCTGAGCTATGCCATGAAAGAACCAGAATGGCACAGTTCTGCCTTAATTGCTAAGTTCAAGGACAAATCACCCATCTCAAATATGCCCTCAGCATCCAAAAAAAGCCAGTCCCCATATAAATAAAATCAAATCAAAAGTTAATTGAAGCACATCCACAGAATTTGAAGCCTTTAAGCTGTGGTACGAGCACTTCAGGATAAAACCCCAAAATGGGCTTCCAGTACTATTTATTTATTTATTGGTGTTTAAAGTTACATACTTATGCACAATGGCTAATCTTGACTGTGACATTTTTACGGGTGGAGGAAGCCGGCATATCCCAAGAGAACCACCGAGCATCAACGAGCAACTGTCAGCTTCTCAACATTCTAACTCTGTTCAAGCTCCGCTCAAGCATGGTTACAGCAGTCGAAGACATGTGCACCATCGATGTGCAGTATGCCTCAGGACACGGCATCATCGTGCCCCCATGTAGGCAACTGGGATAAAGTCTTCCAGCACTCAATGTCTGCCTCATAAATGTTAAATGAAAACAACTCAAAAACTTAATCCTGAATTTCATAACATGTTTTAAAAGATGCCCATAAATTATTTTACGAAATTATTTCATGTTGCCTATTTTCGAGGCATGGCCCTGTTATTGTCATTCTTGCTATGAATGTTCCATTGTTTGATCAGTGTTTCCTCTCTCCCTTTTCTTCATTCTCCCCTAGCTATTCTCCCATGCTTTTGGCTTATTTTTTGTAATGTTTATTACTAAAATTTCTTGGGAGTTTTGGCTTGGAAACAGAATTATTTTCTGTTTTTTCCCCATGTTTACGTCCTCACCTTTGGGTGTTTAGGCGTTTTGGTCTGCATCTACCATCTGATGCTCTGCAGTTTCTTCTGGGGAAGGCTCTGTTTAGCATCAGATAGTGTTTAAATTAGTCACTGATTTCTGGGCCATGGTTACCAGTGCCTGGAGTCATGTTTCTGGTTTGTTTACACTTTTTGTTTACGTTGACAACAGTTACTTCTGATAGTGATTTCTTGTCTTCTACCTAGTTTAATTCATAGTAAGATACATTAATATTGTCCGTAAGTGTTATATTAATTTTTCAAAATGATTTAAAATTTTTGTCCACACTTAGGCTTTTTTGGGATCCATTTGGGCTCAGGGTTCCCTTTGGGAACTTGGGCTCTCTTGAAAAAATTTTTTCACAATTTTTACCTCAACTTTGGCGAAGCCAAATTTGAGCTTTTGTCATGGCCCGTCGTCCATCTGTCCGTCTGTCCGCCTGTCCATACGTCAAGAATTGGATACGGCTCGGGCTAGAGGCTGTATTTATGAACCGATCTTTACGAAACTTCTTGGGTACCTTTGTAATGACCGTGGGATGAGAACGAGTGTTTTTGGGTCCGGTCCAAAATTCAAGATGGCTGCCAGCCGCCATTTTGTACCGACGATGCAGAAATCTGTTTTTTGCACAGAACTTCCATATGAAAGCGCTGATTTGACTAATTTTTTGTATGAATGTTTAGTACCATAGTACTTAGTTTACACCAGTATGTGTTTAGTATCACATATAATCCGTTTTTTTTTCTCGTATGTAAATTATACAAATTAGACTAACTTTGATGTATTTAGTGTTACTTTCAGCACTGTCAGTGCAAATACCAATACGGCTCGGGCTAGAGGCCGCATTTATGAACCGATCTTTACGAAACTTCTTGGGTACCCTTGGTATCACCGTGGGACAAGAACGAATGTTTTTGGGTGCGGTCCGAAATTCAAGATGGCCACTGGCAGCCATTTTGTTCAAAATTCGGGGCAATCAGATTTTTGCGCAGAACCTCCATATGAAAGCTCTGATTTGAATAATTTTTTGTATGAATGTTTAGTACCATGGGATACATCACATATAATACAGGTTTTTTTCTCGTGCAGAAATTATGCAAATTAGATGAACTTAGATTTTTTCAGTGCAACTTACACACAGTAAGTACACATGTCAATAAGGCTCGGGCTAGAGGCTGTATTTATCAACCGATCTTCACAAAACTTCTTGGGTACCTCGGCTATCACCTTGGGACGAGAACGAGTGTTTCTGAGTGCGGTCCGAAATTCAAGATGGCTGCCAGTGGCCATTTTGTACCGAAATGAGGTCTAATCAGTTTTTTGTACATAGCTTCTATACAGCTCAAGCTAGAGGCTGTATTTATGAACCGATCTTTACGAAACTTCTTGGGTACCTTTGTTATCACCGTGGGATGAGAACGGGTGTTTTTGGGTGTGGTCCGAAATTCAAGATAGCCACCAGCAGCCATTTTGTACCAAAATTAGTGCAATCAGTCTTTTGCACAGAACTTCTGTATGAAAGTTCTGATTTGAATAAATTTTTGTATGAATGTTTAGTAAAATGGAATACATCGCATACAGTACGGGTTTTTTTCTTGTGCAGAAATTATGCAAATTAGATGAATTTTAATTTATTTAGTCCTACTTATACACTGTAAGTGCACATGTCAATACGGCTCGGGCTAGAGGCTGTATTTATCAACCGATCTTCACAAAACTTCTTGGGTACCTTTGTTATCACCTTGGGACGAGAACGAGTGTTTCTGAGTGCGGTCCAAAATTCAAGATGGCTGCCAGTGGCCATTTTGTACCGAAATTAGGTCCAATCAGTTTTTTGTCACAACTTCTATACAGCTCGTATTTATGAACTGATCTTCACGAAACTTCTTGGGTACCTTTGTTTTCACCTTGGGACAAGAATGAGTGTGTTTTGGGGTGCCTTTGTTATCACTGTGCTATGAGAACAAATATTTTGGGGTTCAGTCAGACCCACTCTGGGACTCAAAGATTTCTTTTCTAGTTTAGCATCTGACTGTCACCCACCTTTACAATACTTTACCTATACATTTGTTACAGGGTACTGTCAGTATTTATGTACAGGCCGTGACAATACTTTATATGTACCTTTGTTATCAGGTCATTACCTAGATGTTTGTCATTGCTGTGTCACATACTATACATGTACATGTCTTGACAAGTTGAGCTACAGTGTCATTGACACTTTCATTTCTTTTTGAATTATTTTTTCGTATTATGATAATGGATTATTATATCATGTATCTTTGTTTTCAAGGCTTATTGCGGGTACTGTGACTGTTTATTTTCACAATGAAAGATTATTTCTCAAATTGTAATGGAAGGAAATCTTCCTCTGATTCTCATGATTTCTGTATTAATTGTAGTCAATGTACTCGCACTAATCCTTGTTGAGTGTGTATCAATTGGGATGACAAACGTTGGACACGTGTGTCACGGTATGTTGTTAGCGGGGAGACGACCATGCCGGTCCTCTCGCCGCAGGGTCACTCAAGTTTTTCACTCTCTTTTTCAGAGGAACAAGAATTGGGTGATGTTTCTGTGATGTCGTCTACAAGTGCGCGTCCGTCGTCACAATCTAGAGAAGAGCTAGCGGCTAAAGTGCTCATGGACATATGCCAATTGCCTAAGAGGCCCCAAGTAGGGTCGACGGTGTTGGCGTCTAAGTCCGCTAGCTCGCCCGGAGTTGCATCCATTCACCGTTGCAGTCCAGGAAGGAAATACGGGTGTTGCGAGCGCTATAAACTTACCACAGGCACACCCAGTTACGACGGAACTTAGATTAGGATGGAAGAAGCCTTTGGGTTCGGTTCCTAGCTCATCCAGCTCCACACGGGCTGCGAGTGAGAGAAGTCCCTCTCTTGTACAACAACATCGCGGTCTGGATGTTGTTGTACATAAGTTCCTCAGTCGGAGCTTACGTCCACCCCTCGGGACGCTCCGGTGTATATACAGTCCAGAGAGACTGTATCATTGGCTTCTTCATCCTCACGACAGTGCACTCGACCGCACCTTGGCTACGTGACCGCCGATATCCAGCCAGCATCGCCGTCCAGAGATTCCTCGACAGCCAGGTCACGCCATCCGGTAGCCCAGGATTCGAGGCCTTCCTTTTCCAGACGTTTGCATAAAAGAAGTATGCAGGAGACAACGTCCACGGAGCTTCCTGCGGCGAAATCCCGTAGGACAGGCCATGTTAACAGACATGCTATCACAGATAGCACAGATCATAGCAGCATCCCAGCAGCTGGCAGAAGCTCTGTCGGAGCAAGAATTATCTGATGATGCTGGGTCGGTTCGTTCCGCAGCTGGATCTGGAGCGGACGACCGAGATGTTCATGAGGTCCGTCAGGATGGAGGAAGGGATGCTGACGAGTTGGAATTCTCCCTTTCGGAACAACATAAAATCGCTGTCGAGTTAATCCGGCATTTCCTTCCTGAAGTTGTTCCTGCGGACCAGGATGCTGCTCAGCCGGAGAGGAGGCTTATAGTGCCACTGGACACCAACTTTTTCAATCGGTTTAGGGACTCCATCCCTGAGTTTCCATCTCAGTCCAGGAATGTCTCACGGACATGTGAGCTTTTGAACGACGCTATCAGTAAACTTGCTTCCAAAACGGACAAGTCACCCTTCCTTTCAGCTAATGCTCTTAATCTGCCTTTCATTAATTCAAGAAATAGGTTTGAAACGGCAGGACAGGGCATTCAGAGAGTTCCAAGTACTCTCGTACACAGATCACCTTACCAGAGCGTTGTCATTACACCTTGAAGGAAAGGAATTTCAGAACGTACAAACTTCCTTGAGAGTTCTGTCAAGGGCTATTGCCTTTTCTACGTATAACTCTGCCCTTTCAGTGACTAATCTGGAGTTGGTTAGACGTGATGGAGCCCTAGCTACGTCCACGAGACTGGATAGTAAGGTGAAAAACTCTCTTAGAGTCGCTCCGGTCTCCGGAGAACTTCTCTTTGACGGCAAGCTTTCTGCTATTTATGATCAATTAACTAAGAAAGGTTCAGACTCTCTGCTATTTAAGTCTGCTTCTAAAAAACCGGAACCAGCGGAGAAAAGTAGGCCAGGAACTTCTGGGACGGGTATGTCGAGGGGAAGTTCCTATAGAGGTGCGTAACATCCTCTAGGCTTTATTCTAGAGACCGTCAAGGCAGCGACTCTAGTAGGGGCCGTAACGCTGGCCGTAATAACAGGTCAGACGCCCCTAGGTCGACTACCCGAGGTGTGGGCCGTGGAGGACGTGGTTTCTCCTTCCGCAAGCCTCGCAGGTCCAGGAGGTGATGGTGTAAACCTCTGTCGCGTTCCAGTGGGCAGAAGGTTGTCGAGTTTCTTAGAAAATTGGGAATTAATTATGGAGGAACCTTGGGTTTGAAGGGTAATAGTGGAAGGACTGAAACTGTCCTTCAAAGGAAAACCTCCGTTAACTCGATGTCCAAGATGGACTCAACTTCCGTCAAATCTACAAAAAAGAGATGCGCTTCTTTCAGAAGTCCAGTCTCTCTTACTGAAGAACGCGATAGAGGTCGTAGAAAACCAGGAATCTCCAGGTTTGTACAGCCATCTTTTTCTGGTTCCGAAACCAGACGGCTCGTTCCGTCCAGTAGTAGACTTAAGCTGGATAAACAAGCTGATCGTGGCTCCAAAATTTTATATGGAGACCATTCTGTCAGTCAGAGCGAGCATTCGAGTGAACGACTATGCCATGAGCATAGATCTCAAGGATACGTACTTTCACGTCATGGTACATCCGGCGTTCAGAAAGTATCTTCGTTTCGCTGTCCTAGGTGCTGTATATCAGTTCTGTGTGATGTGCTTCGGTCTGAATCTAGCGCCCTGGGCTTTCACTCGGATAATGAACCCGGTAATAACTTTCTTCCGAGCTCATTCATCTGCGGTAACGTCGGCCTACCTGGACGATATTCTTCAAAGGTACGGCAACGAGTTAATGCTTCAGAACGATGTTCAGAATCTGCTTCTATTGCTCCGACGTCTCAGTTTCATAGTAAATGAGCAGAAGTAGGATCTGGTGCCGTCCAAGTCATTCACCCACCTGGGGATGAGCTTCGAGACGCGCAACAATCTCGTTCGTCTGCCGTTAACCAGAATGAAGTTAGTCAGTTGTTACGCTCGCTATTGTCTAAACTCAGAGAAGGTTACAGCGAGAGAATTCATGAGACTGATAGGTCTGTGTGGACCGGCCGCGGATCTCATTCCAATGGGGCGGCTACGCACTCATCCTCTCCAAATCTTTCTGACTCAGAAATGGAAGGCGAAGTCTCATTCGCTCGATACGGACATCCTCTTGTCAAGCCAAGTGAAACAAGAGATTCAGACGTTGGCAGACATTCAGTGGTTAACTCAGGGAATTCCACTGCAATTTCCGGATCCGAGTTTTACTTTTATGACGGATGCCAATCAAACAGGTTGGAGCGCGACACTATGCCCTTCGGATTCGAGGTGCCAGGGTCTTTGGGATCCGCAGTTTTTAAGCAAGCACATAAATATCAAAGAAATGATGTCAATTTGGCTTGCTTTGCGTCATTGGATGGACGTTATTCAGAATGCACACGTCCAAATTCTATCCGACAATACGACGGTAGTAGCATATATTCGGAATCAGGGAGGCACTCATTCCATTCCATTGTTCAAGCTAACGGAAAGAATCCTTCTGTTTGTATTGGAACATCAGATTCTACTATCGGTCCGTCATATTCCGGGTCGTCTGAATGTGTTAGCAGACTCCCTTTCACGGAGGGGTTGCTTGTTGCTGTCGGTATGGACTCTCAACAAACAGGTTTTCTTATCTCAACAATCAGTTGCAGATGTATGTGTCCCCATGTCCGGATCCTCAAGCGTTTGCAGTAGACGCTCTTTCGATCTCGTGGGACGGGATAATAGGATATGTGTATCCTCCAGCGCCGTTGATTCAGCAGATATTGCTCAAGATAAAGCAATCTCACTGCAAGATTCTGTTGGTAGCATCTCTGTCACTACAGAGACCGTGGATAAATCTACTCAGGTGTCTGTTGTGGGACATGCCGTGGAAGCTTCCTCCATGGGAGGATCTTCTGTCGCCGAGGAAATCGCGCACTCTTCACCGCAATCCGCAAGGTCTCAACCTTCACGTAATTTCCATTGTGCGGTCCTTCTTGCACAGTAAACGTTTTGCAGGATGAGCAGTGGACGCGATTTCTAACTGCAGGAGGAGCTCCTCTTCGCTAAATTATGCTGCAAAATGGAAGGTCTTTCGTCAGTGGTGTTGGGATCACTTATCTAAATTAGTAACAAACTTTTCGACAAATAGACCTAAAACCCTTAGATTAATTCCGAAGTGGAATTTAGCATGGGTTCTTCTTAAGCTAAAGGAAGCACCTTTTGAACCTCTTGACACAGTGGACTTCAAATTCTTAACATATAAGACAGCTTTTCTCTTAGCCTTCTCTTCTGCTAGAAGAGTTAGTGAGCTTCATGCTTTATCTGTGGATGATTCTCACTATCGTAGTGTCAGTAATACTATTACCTTTACTACTAATGTTGGATTTATGGCTAAGAATCAGGCTCCTAATAAGTATCCTGAAACTATTGTTGTTAAGGCCCTTCTGTCTTCCGACGAGCGTAGGCCTTTATTCCGTCCTGTTAGAGCAATACGTATTTATAAACGTAGGTCTGAGTTCATAAGAAAGGGACGTAAGCGTTTCTTTTTGTCTTTGATGCCTAATAGAAAGGACATTATGGTTCATTCTATTGCTAGATGGATTCATTTAACTATACGTACTGCTTATGAAAAGTTATCTTCATCTCAGCAGTCTGCTCTTAAGATTTCGGCTGATGAAGTAAGAGCTCTATCTACATCTTGGGCTTATGCTAATAATGTTGTTTTTACAGATTTAATGAAGGCTGCATATTGGTCTCAGCCTTCCACTTTCACGAATTTTTATCTTAGAAATATTGAGTCCATTTCTGGAGATCTTCATTGTTTAGGTCCATTATCAGTTGCTCAGAATATCGTCCACAGTTGCAACTATAGTTATGTAGGCTTTCTGTTCCGGCAGTGACTCTGTCCTGCTGCCCTCTTCACTCTGGGGTATTTGACCCAGGGCAAGGGGAAGGAGGGGGGGGGGGGGGGGGGGCTGTTCACTTAGGTCACCTGCTTTATAGTGAAAAGCAAGGGAATACCTCCCCCAGAGTCAGTAATTCCGAGTCAGTACTGGGATGGTTTTAAAGTGTAAAGCTAATGTTTACTCATGTCATGTAATATTTTTAAACTGTAGCTCGGTGTGAAGCATTTGTATATGTCACGTGTCAAACGAGCGTTAATATACAATCCTCTGACACTTTTAATGAGTATAAAGAGTCTCATTTCTCTGGACTGCCTTTATTTATTGGCTTACCTTTAAAAATAATTAGTATAAAGGGTTATACTGGATATTAATAGAGATCATTGATGTTATTGTGCTCAATTACGGAATGGTATTGTGTCTTTCTTCTTTGTTAAGAATAAGAAAGATACATGTAAATCCTATCTCTCTTTTTCTCCTTGAGGGGATAATTTTATCATATGCAACTGAGCCTATTGGATTTTCCTTTATGTCCTGGGCCCTCCAGCCTTTTTACTATTCAGCTAAGTCTGGGTCATTGGTACAGTATAAAAATGTTGAAAAATTTATAGTAATTTATATATTTTTTATACTTACCAATAACCCAGATGGGGATGGCCCTCCCAGGAGTTGGGAACTCTTGTCTCCCCGCTGTGTACATAACACTTACCAGGCACTGGTTGTAAGGATGACATTTTGGCACCAATTTCAAGACCTCCTTGACACTGCGCATGCGCAGTGGAGTAAAAGTATGGAGGACCTACCAGGACATCTAATTTTCGGTTTTTGATGCAAATTTTGGGGATTGGGGGTGGGGGGGGGGGGGGTCAAAATTTGTGTTTTTGCCCTGAATTTAATGGAGTTTGCACCAGCTAGGTCTGGGTCATTGGTAAGTATAAAAAATATATAAATTACTATAAATTTTTTAACTTTTCATAGATTCTGAAACACCAAGCTCAAACTTAACATTTACCCTGTAAATTATTGTTTTAATCATAAACCGTTTTGGTCCATCGTTGTTCCAGATGACAACCATGTTATATTGACATCACTGTGCTGCTCACACCACCTCAGTAAAATTCACAGAATTCACTGTGCCATAACACTGACAACACATGTTCTGTCCAGGTTAATTGGGAGATTTGCTGTGACGGTACAAAACTGTACCATACCATGGGTCAGTCAAACACACTCTATTGAATAAAATATATGAAAAGGAATTCATTCACATAGTTCAATAATACACATGGGCTTCAATTTACATGTAGGAATTATGTCATTTGACGAAGTTGAAATATTGATTGTTAGTCTACATAAAGCAGATCTTCTGTTTCTCAGACCATTTATTGTAAAATTGCATGTGGGAAGGCGACTTTTTATTTTATTTTTTATTTTTGTAATTATTTCTTTGCCATCAAAAAGTTCATGTTCTTGATTTGTCTTAATTTTTAGGCCTGATCATCTACAGAATAGCCTGGGTGGTGGTGTATTTTGTCTCTTGAGTGCAAGAAGGCTTTGCGATGCTAAAGCATTGCAAAGCCTTGTTGCACCCAAGGGGAAATTTATCAATTTTATTAACTTTGTAAACTATCAGACATAAACCATTTAATTTTTACTTCTTCAAGTTTGCATTGGTTATAAAAAGGGAGCATGTGGCAGCCAAAAGGACCTTATGGGTGGGGGAGGAGGGGGGGGGGGGGTCTGAGAAACAGATTTTTAACTTTCTAAGGCCTTAGCCTTTTCCTTTTCTTTCTTTTGGTTAAGATACTTCCTCTTCAGCCACACTCATGAAATTTAGCACACTTGTAGATAATTACAATAATTCCCAGTGTTACTTTTATTTTTAGTCGAGTTGTGACAAAGTCAAATTTGACTTATAGTTTGATGAATGGCGGGCGGGCTAGCGTCAACAATTGGTTTCCAGATGATTACTTGATAATGATTTGACCCACATTCATGAAACTTCATAGGTAGGTTGGCCTCGGTGAGAGGAAGAACCCTATTTATTTTGGACTCACTAGATCAATGGTGAAGGTCACAGTGACCTTGAACCTACTAAATCATAAACAATTGGTTTCCGGATGATAACTTGACTATGGTTGAACCCACATTCATGAAACTTCATATGTTGGTTGGCCTTCATGAGAGGAAGAAGCCAATTTATTTTGGACTCGCTAGGTCAAAGGTCAAGGTCACAGTGACTCTGAACATAGTAAATCAAAACACTTGGTTTGATGATAACTTGATAATGGTTTGATCCATGTTCATGAAACTTCATAGGTAGGTTGGCATCAGTGAGAGGAAAAACCCTTTTTTTTTTGGACTTGCTGGGTGAAAGGTCAAGGTCACAGTGACCTTGAACATAGTAATCCATAAACAATTGTTTCCGGATGATAACCTGACGATGGTTCAATCCACATTTATGAAACTTCATATGTAGGGTGGCCTTCTTGAGGGGAAGAACCCTATTTATTTTGGACTCGCTAGGTGAAAGGTCAAGGTCACGGTGACCTTCAACATACTAAATCATAAACAATTGGTTTCCGGATGATAACTTGATAATGATTAAGACCCCTATTTATTTTGGACTTGCTAGGTCAAAGGTCAAGGTCACAGTGACCTTGAACATAATAACTCATAAACAATTGGTTTCCAGATGATAACTTGATAATGGTTCCACCCACATTCATGAAACTTCATAGGTTGGCATTGGTGCAAGAAAGACTCAGCATTAAGGCCTAAAAAAGTAAAAAAATCGGTTTTGCAGGCCCTACCTCATGGTCCTTTTGACTGCTGCATGCTCTCTTTTTATAACCAGTGCAAACTTTAAAAAACAAAAATATTTTACCCAAGTTAATAAAATTGATTAATTTGTCTTTTGAAAGAAACAAGGCTTTGCAATGCTGTAGCACTGCAAAGCTTTCTTGCACTCAAGGGATGAAACACACCACCACCCATGCTTTTCTGTAGATTATGAGGCCTAAAACATGAAACAAACCAAGAACATGAACTTTTGATGGCAAAAAAATAATTACAAAAATAAATTATAAAATGCCGGCCCACATGAAATTTTACAAAAAAAAATGGCCTGAGAATTGAAAGATCTACTTTGTGGGCCTAAAGTCTTCTCACAAACCATGGGCCCTCAAATGTTTTACACTGTAGGCAATAAGGGAAATAATATCAAAATATTCTTCTCCCAAACCACTGTCCCAAATGCATTCATATTTGATATATAAAATCTATGTGAGGATGATCCACAAATTTGTTCAAATCAAGCCCATAGTATATTTAGGCATGTCATGGGAGCCTTCAGATTTTAACACTGGGTAAACAAGAAAACTTAAAAAAAATTCTCAACTCATAAACTTCTGATCCATATGCTTTAATGTTTGTTATGTAACATCTTTGTAACTATGAGTGTCTTCCAGTCTAGTCTCTAGTGTTAAAATTAGATTGTCATAGGATCCCATGTTTTAATACTAAGTAATGGAGAGAGCCTTAAAAAATTTTGTCCTGCTAACCACTGCTCTGAATGCTTCCATATTTGAAAAAATAATGCCTTTGTAAGGATGATTTACAAGTTAAATTAAATCTGTCCCCTTGGGCATTTTAAAAGTGTTGAGATGCCTGCATATATTTTTATACTGTACCAATGACCCAGACATAGCTGGTGCTAACTCTTAAAAATCTAGGGCCAAACACAAATTTTGCCCCCCAATCTCCAAAATTGGCATCTAAAACCAAAAGAAATCATGTCCTAAAGGACCTCCATACTTTGCCCTTACTGCGCATGTGCAGTGTCAAGGACGTTCCGAAATTGGCGCCAATCATCTTTCTTTGTTTGGCCCTTCATCAGTTAACATCTCACTGATCTTTGTGCTTGTAAATCTCAGTTTAAATGATGCCAGACACATAAATATTGGAGAAATGGTGATTCTAAGGAGGATAGAGAAGGAGGAGAGGAAAAAGGAGTGACAGAAAATATTCAGGGCTGTAACTTAAAATTTTGTAATGAAATTATGTTAAGTTGCCTATTTTCGAGGCATGGGCCTGTTGTTGTCATTCTTGCTTTGAAGTTGCACTGCTTATTCAGTGTTTCCTCTCTCCTTATCCTGTAAGTCCCTCCTTGCTATTCTCCCATGCTTTTGGTATATTTTTGAGTAAGATTACTACTAAAATTTCTTGGGAGAATTAGCTTGGTTACAGAATGAATTCTGTTATTTTCCCCATGTTTACGTTCTCACCCATGCGTGTTTAGACGTTGTGTTCTGCATCTACCATCTGATGTTCTGCAGATTCTTCTCTGGAAGTCTCTGTTTTGCATCAGATAGTGTGTATTGTTGATAACTGATTTCGGGCCAGTATTGTCAGTGCCTGGAGTCATGTTTTCTGGTGTTTATACACTTCTTGTTTACATTGGCAACAGTGTCTTTTGAGGGGGGCTTTTTGCCTTTGGAGTAGTTTACTCATTACTAGATACATTATTATTATCCGTAGGTGTTGCATTAATTATTTAAAATAATTTTAAAATTTTTGACCACACTTACCCTTAGGATCCATTGGGGCTCAACGTTACTTTTCAGAAACTTGGGCTTCGCTGAAAAAATATTTTTCAAAAATTATTTTGAATTTCAATTGCTTTTTTCATTGTTAATGGATCATGTTATTATGTATCTTTGTGTTTAGGGGTTTGTGCGAGTACTAGGACTTGTTGTTGTCTTTTCACAATGAAAGGACATTGTTCAAATTGTAATAGGAAGAAATCTTCCTCTGACTTTCATGATCATTGTATTAATTGTAGTCAGTGTACTCGCACTAACTCCTGTTCAATATGTCAATATTGGGATGACAAACATTGGAAACGTGTGTCACGGTATGTTGTTAGTGGAGAAAGGGCTATGCCGGTCCTTTCTCCGCAGGGTCACTCTAGTCTATCAGTTTCTATTTCAGAGGAACAAGAACAGGGTGATGTTTCCATGTTATCTTCCAAGAGTGCGCTTCCGTCGTCACAATTGAATGCAGAGCTAGCGGCAAAAGTGCTCATGGAGATACAACAGTTGCCTAAGAGGTCCCGAGTAGGATCGACGGCGCTGTCGTCCGCTAGCTCGCCCAGTGTAGCGTCCATTCACCGAATGGTTCGGCAGCCGGGTTCGTCCGTTGCGGTCCAGGAGGAAATGTTGGGTGATGCGAGCACTATAAACATACAAGGTGCACACCCAGTGATGGCGGATGATAGGAGAGATCGGAGGAAGCCTTCTAGTCCGGTTCCTAGCTCGTCCAGGTCCAGCCGGGCCGCGAGCGAGAGAGGCCCCTCTCTCGTACAACAACATCAGGGACCTGATGTTGTGGTACAAAATGTGTCGCAAGTGGAGCACGCGTCCGTCGCTCGGGACGCTCCGTTGTATAGGCAGTCCACGGAGACTGCTCAGGCTTCCTCATCCTCTCACCAGCGCACATGACCGCACCTTGGCTACGTGACCGCGGATATTCTACCAGCTTCGCCGATAAGGGATTCTCCGGCGACCAGGTCACGCCTCCGGTAGCCAGGGACACGAGGCCGGTAGACTCCGGACGTTCGCATAGGAAGAGTATGCGGGAGTCAGTTGATGCGGAGCTTCCCGCGGCTAAGCAGCGAAAGACCGCTACTCCGCAGGCCTCGATGACGGACGTGCTTGCTCAGATAGCACAAATTATCGCAGCATCCCAGCAATCGACAGAATCGGTGTCGGTTCGGGAATTATCCGACGGCGCTGGGTCGGTACGCTCCGCCGAAGCATCGGGTGCGGACGACCGGGAGCATCATGAGGTCCGACCGGATGGCGAAAGGGATACGGATGACTTGGAGCTATCCCTTTCGGAACAACATAAAGCTGCCGTGGATTTCATCCGGCACTTCCTTCCTCAGGTTGTTCCGTCGGGCCAGACTGCTGCGGTACCGGACAAGAGCCTGATAGCGTCATTGGACACTGAATTCTTCGAGCGGTTCAGAGACATCGTCCCTGAGTTTCCGTCTCAGTCCAATAATGTCACAAGAACATTTGAATTATTGAATGACGCTATCTTCAAGCTTGCTTCCAAAACAGGCAAAGCTGGTTTCTTGTCCTCCAATGCTCTTAACCTGCCTTTCATTAATGCAAGGAAAATAAATTCGATATGGCAGGACAGGGTATTCCGAGAGTTCCTCTGCGTCTTGACGACGAGGCGGAAGACTTAGAATTGTCATTACCGTCATCTACGTCCATTCCAACTGCGGTGTTGGATACGACAATTACGTCTAACAGGGCCAGTTTAGACGCTTTATCTTATGCAGACCACCTTACAAAGGCATTATCACTGCGTCTTCAAGGGAAAGAATTCCAGGATATACAATCCTCTTTAAGACTTCTTTCAAGGGCAGTGGCTTATTCCACGTATAACTCCGCCCTCTCAGTGGCAAACCTGGAGTTGGTTAGACATGACGCATCCCTAGCTACATCACATGCGTGGATAGTAAGGTGAAGAACTCTCTCAGAGTCGCTTCGGTCTCCGGAGAACTTCTCTTCGATGGCAAGCTTTCTGCAATCTACGATAAAATTACTAAGAAAGCTTCGGATTCTCTGCTGTTTAAATCCGCTTCCAAAAAGTCGGATACGGCAGATAAGAGTAAGACAGGCACTTCTGGGACTAATGCGCCCAAGAAAGGTTCCTATAGAGGTTCCGGTGTGTCCTCTTGGTCTTATTCAAGAGACCGTCAAGGCAGCGACTCATGTGCGGGACGTCCTTCGGGCCGGGACAATCAGTCAGACGCCCCGAGGTCGACGGGACAAGGCGCAGGTCGTGGAGGACGTGGTTTCTCCTCCCGCAGGTCTCGCAGCTCCAGGAGGTGATGGCTTCAACCTCTATCGTGTTCCGGTTGGCGGAAGGTTGTTGAGTTTTTCAGAAGAGTGGGCGTCGATTACGGACGACCCTTGGGTGAGAGGGGTGATTTCGGAAGGTCTAAGAATATCCTTCAAACGAAAGCCTCCTTTAACTCGAAGTCCAAAATGGACTCAACTTCCGTCAAATCCGCAGAAAAGAGACGCTCTGTTATCGGAGGTGCAGTCTCTTTTAATGAAGAACGCGGTAGAGGTCGTAGAAGACCAGGAAACACCGGGATTCTACAGCCATCTGTTTCTGGTTCCGAAACCAGACGGCTCGTTCCGTCCAGTCATAGATTTGAGCTGGATAAACAAGCTGATCGTCGCTCCGAAATCTTATATGGAGACGATTCGGTTGGTCAGAGCGAGTATTCGGGTGAACGATTATGCTACAAGCATAGATCTCAAAGATGCGTAGTTTCATGTCATGGTACATCCGACATTCAGAAAGTATCTACGCTTCGCAGTCCTAGGAGTGGTGTATCAATTCCGGGCGATGTGCTTCGGATTGAACCTAGCACCCTGGGCTTTCACTCGGGTAATGAACTCGGTAATGATGTATTTCCGAGCTCATTCGTCTGCGGTAACGTCGGCCCACCTGGACGACATTCTTCAGAGGTACGGCAACGAGTTAACGCTTCGGAACGATGTGCAGAATCTGCTTCTATTGCTCCGACGTCTCGGTTTTGTTATAAACGAAGAGAAGTCGGATCTGGTGCCGTCCAAGTCATTCACTCATCTGGGAATGAGCTTCGAGACGCACAACAATCTCGTTCGTCGGCCGTTAACCAGAGCGAAATTAGTCAGTTGTTACGCTCGCTATTGTCTTCATGCAGACAAAGTCACAGCGAGGGAGTTCATGAGACTGATAGGTCTGTGCGGAGCCGCTGCGGATCTCATTCCGATGGGGCGGTTACGCACTCGTCCTCTCCAAATTTTCTTAACTCAGAATTGGAGTGTGAAGATTCATTCGCTCGACATAGACGTTCTCTTGTCAGATCAAGTGAAACAAGAGATTCAGACTTGGGCAAACATTCAGTGGTTAACTCAGGGAGTTCCGCTGCAGTTGCCGGATCCGAGTTTTACCATTATGACGGATGCCAGTCAAACAGGTTGGGGTGCATCATTGATCCCAACGGATTCGAGATGCCAGGGTCTTTGGGATCCACAGTTCCTAAGCAAGCACATAAACATCAAGGAAATGATGTCAATTTGGCTTGCGTTACGTCATTGGATGGACATTATTCACAAAGCTCATGTCCAAATCCTGTCCGACAATACGACAGTAGTGGCGTATATACGGAACCAGGGAGGCACTCATTCCGTTCCGTTATTCAATCTAACGGAGAGAATCCTTCTGTTTGCTCTAGAACATCAAGTTCTACTTTCGGTCCGTCATATACCGGGTCGTCTGAATGTACTAGCAGACTCCCTTTCACGGAAGGGTCGCTTGTTGCTGTCGGAGTGGACTCTCAACAAACAAGTATTCATTCAGATTTGCTACCAGTGGGAACGGCCAATGATAGACTTATTTGCGACACATCTCAACAATCAGTAGCAGAATGTATGTGTCACCGTGCCCGGATCCAAGAGCATTTGCAGTAGACGCTCTATCGATCTCATGGGACGGAATGATAGGATATGCGTATCCTCCAGCGCCGTTGATTCAGCAAGTATTGCTAAAGATAAAACAATCTCAATGCAAGATTCTGTTGGTAGCATCTCTGTCTCCACAGAGACGTGGATAAATCTACTCAGGTGTCTGTTGTGGGACCTACCACGAAAGCAAGATTCTGTTGGTAGCATCTCTGTCTCCACAGAGACGTGGATAAATCTACTCAGGTGTCTGTTGTGGGACCTACCACGAAAGCTTCCTCCACGGGAGGATCTTCTTTTGCAGGGGAAACCGCGTCAACTTCATCACAACCCGCAAGGTCTCAACCTTCACGTTTTTCCGTTGTGCGGTCCTTCTTGCATGGCAAGCACTTGACAGGACGAGCAGTGGACGCGATTTCTAACTGTAGGAGGACCTCCTCTTCGCTAAACTATGCGGCTAAGTGGAAGGTTTTTCGTCGTTGGTGTAGGGATCATTCTGTTGATATTTTTTATCCCTCCATACCAGACATTGCAAACTTTCTAGTATACTTGTTTGACGAAATCAAACTGCAGCCTGTTACTATTACGGGTTATAGGTCTATGTTATCTGATACCTATGCACACCACGATAGTTTACAAATTGGATCTAATGTCTCTTTATCTAAGTTAGTTAGAAACTTCTCGATAAATAGACCCAGAACTCTTAGATTAATTCCTAAGTGGAATTTAGCTTGGGTTCTTCTTAAACTAAAGGAAAAGCCATTTGAGCCTCTTGGGACAGTAGATTTCAAATTCTTGTCTTATAAGACAGCTTTTCTCTTAGCTTTCTCTTCTGCTAGAAGAGTCAGTGAGCTTCATGCACTATCGGTGGACGATTCTCACTATCATAGTGTCGGGAACACTATCACCTTCACTACTGATGTTGGATTTTTAGCTAAGAATCAGGCTCCTAATAAATATCCGGAACCTATTGTTATTAAGGCTCTTCCATCTTCAGACGGGTGTAGGCCTTTACTCTGTCCTGTTAGAGCTTTACGCATTTATAAACAGAGATCTCAGTTTATCAGAAAGGGACGAAAACGTTTCTTTCTGTCTCTGATGCCTAATAGAAAGGACATTTCGGTCCATTCTATTGCTAGATGGATTCAATTAACTATCCGTACTGCTTATGAAAATTTATCTTCTTCCCAGCAGTCTGTGCTTAAGATTTCGGCTCATGAAGTAAGAGCTCTTTCTACATCTTGGGCTTACGCTAATAGTGTGGCTATTACAGATTTAATGAAGGCTGCTTATTGGTCTCAGCCATCCACATTCACGAATTTTTATCTCAGAAATATTGAGTCCATTTCTGGAGACCTGCATTGTTTAGGTCCGTTATCTGTTGCTCAGAATGTCGTCCACTAAACAGTTGCAACTATAGTTATGCAGGCTTTCTGTTCCGGCAGTGACTCCGTCCTGCTGCCCTCTTTGCTCTGGGCTATTTGACCCAGGGCAAGGGGAGGGGGGGGGGGGGAGTGTGTTCCCTTAGGTCACCTGCTTTATAGTGAAAAGCAAGGGAATACCTCCTCCGGAGTCAGTAATTCTGAGTTGTTTCCGGGATGGTTTTAAAGTGTAATATTAATGTTAAAAATTCATTCATATCATATTTTTAAAGTGTAGCTCGGTGTGAAGCGTTTGTATATGTCAAGTGTCAAACGGGCGTTAATATACAATCCTCGGACACTTTTAAAGAATATAAAGAGTCTCAATTCTCTGGACTAACTTTATTTATTGGCTTACTTTAAAAATAATTAGTATAAAGGGTTATACTGGATGTTAATAGAGAACATGAATGTTATTGTGCTCAATTGTATCTTTCTAATTTATCATAAAATAAGAAAGATACATGTAAAGCCTAATACTCCTTTTCTCCTTGAGGGGTTCACTCTATATTATATAGTTGAGCTTATTGGATTTTCCTCTATGTCCTAGGCCCTCCAGCCTTTTTACTATTCAGCTATGTCTGGGTCATTGGTACAGTATAAAAATGTTAAAAAATTTATAGTAATTTATATATTTTTTATACTTACCAATGACCCAGATGGGGATGGCCCTCCCAGGAGTTGGGAACTCATACCTCCCCGCTGAGTACATAGCGCTGTCCAGGCACTGCCTGTAAGAATGATGATTGGCGCCAATTTCGGAACGTCCTTGACACTGCGCATGCGCAGTAAGGGCAAAGTATGGAGGTCCTTTAGGACATGATTTCTTTTGGTTTTAGATGCAAATTTTGGGGATTGGGCGGCAAAATTTGTGTTTGGCCCTAGATTTTAGCACCAGCTATGTCTGGGTCATTGGTAAGTATAAAAAATATATAAATTACTATAAATTTTTTAACTTTTCGCACAGTCTGTAATGGAAAAACATTAAAGTATTCTTTCTCCCCTGATGTTCGCTCTAAATGCTTTTTTGCCCTAACCCTGTGTTTTGCTTAGTATTTTTTTATGGCATGTTTCTTATAGACATCAGGATTTTATGACTTTATTCACATATTTTGCTGCCTAACCCCCCCCCCCCCCCCCCCCCACACACACACACACCCCACCCCACCCCACACCCCCAATTCCTCTCAGTGATGCTACTTTATTTTTACTCTATAATGCTTAGACACTCTGTACGGCCTGCATCTCTCAACAGATGTTCTTAAATATAAGTACATTTTGGAAAGCATCTGGATGCAAGGTATTGAATTTGCCCCTTGTCAAGCAAAAAAGTCACAGTGTGAGGGTGGTGTGGTGGGGTGGCATCTTGGATTTTGTTTATCGCTCAGGTGCAATTTGTTTGGCTTACCCTACAGTGTGTATCCCTCTTTGACCAACCCCAAATTCCCTATGCTGGTTCTGGTTGGCATCTGGATGCGAGCTACTGAGTTATATCATTAAATCAAAAAAAAAGATATGAGCACTAGTTGTCATCTTTCACTTTACTCATTCTTTGACACACCCTACACTCTTCAGCTCAAAGCCCCAACTGTAGGTTTTGAAATTTCATGTGCTCATTCAGGATGGTATCTAGAGCTGAGTTATTAATTTTTATTTTACGCCCACCTTGGATATATAGGAATCTCCTTGTCCATCCATCCATCCATCAGTCCATCCATCCATCCATCAGTCCATCCATCCATCTGTCCCAAAATTCAATCATGAAGAACTTATAAAATACTTGGTTGAGTGACTTGTTATTTGGTATGCAAGTGTATCCTATTGCTGTATACCCATAGTGAAATGCAGGTGTCGTTCATGATTTTATTGCCAGAGTCATTGCCCTTTATGGACTTAGAATTTATTAAATTGTTATCACCACTAATGGCAGTGAGCCAGTGATGCTGGAACTGGAAAGTTCGGCCCATGAATGATAATGATTCAGCCTCTGTTCAGTGTGAAAATGCTTTCCCTTGGAGGCTCAATCTTTCCAGGGATTTATTTTATTTATTTACTCATTTATTTATTAGTGTTTGACACTTGAAGACTTTGAAAGCTAGGGTTAAATTCAACTGAGTGATCACACATACGATGATGACTGGGTTTCGGCTAACTTTAACTCACGTGGTGTTGCGACTTGAAGCTATATATTGGTTTTATGTTTTAACCCTGTTCACACACACATTTGTCGAAATAGGTCCTTTATGTGAAACAATAGCATGTGAATCAATATTTCCCTTTTGTTTAACAAAAAGGTAGAATGACAGCACATGTCCAGTCAAATAATCGATCATTGAAATAAATCGTTGATTATGACCTCAATCGACCGTTGATCGATTTTTCGATCATCCATTGTAAAGTTCTTGGTTGAGTGACTTGATATTTGGTATGCAAATGTATGCTATTACTGTATACCTATGTGAAATGCAGGTGTCGTTCGAAATTTTATTGCCAGAGTCAGTGCCCGTCCATCCGTCTGTCTATCTGTCCATCCATCCCAAAATTCAATCATGAATAACTTGTAAAGTACTTGGTTGAGTGACTTGATATATGGTATGCAAGTGTATCCTATTGTTATATACCCATAGTCAAATGCAGGGATCATTCAAGATTTTATTGCCAGAGTCATTGCCCTTTATGGACGCATACATATACAATGTGCTAACATATTTTTAAAAATCAAATGTTCTAACATATTTTTAAAAATCGATTTGATAGCAATCTTTATTTTGAATTGGGCTGCACATTGTGGGGGTATTTCGTTAGCTGTGCTTACAAACAGGTCTAGTTGTATTTTGCTATGACATTGTCATCATAGTGGCTATCTTGGTTTTTGCATATTGTTCAATGGTAATCCTTTGTGATATCCCAGAAAGCCTGTATCTATCATCTGATTCCATATGCTTGTTCGGGATCATGTGGGTTATTCAGCTATGGAGTTGCATCACCAAAACTTTGAAAAATATTGCTGCTGGTGGCCATCTTTGAGTTTTCTGTTAACTCTCTTCACTCTGATGCCAAAATGGCAAAGCTTTCAGCAGCAAATATTTCCCATAATGCAGTTTGATATTTAACCAAATATACCTTGTTTGACAGAGCTCACTGAGCTCTGTCAAACAAGATATAATTGGTTAAATTCATAGTTAAACAAGAGAAAAACAGAGTCATTGGAAAAACTTTTGTTACAATTTCAGTGTGCTAGGGGCTAAGTCTTTTTGCGAACATTACAACCTGAATCCCTCGAGTAGTCATCTTGAAATTCTCGTGCATTTGAGATGAAATCTAGATGTGAGGTGTCGGGTTTTGTCAAATTTCATGATAAAATGGTGCCCTGATTGCTGACTTGGATTTTATCTTTTTTTTCTTGGATAAATTGTGAATTAACCTATTATTCGGAGTAAATTTCTTGGGCATACTCTACAACATGTATCAACATGATATTTCATTTGCTGGTTTGGATTGATATTCTGACATAATCTATTAGATTGCATTACCTTGACTAGATAGTTTATGTTTGTTTTTATTGGAAAATGAAGTGTCGTGTGGAACTGAATTTGTATTTTTCCATCGAAACCTTATATCTTTGGCTTTGGTCTTATCTGTTATACTAAAAGAAAAAAAAAAGTTTTTCTTGTAGAATCTTCTTTGCTTTTTGTGGGGTATATACACCATAAAGTGTTTTTAGCTCACCAACTTTAGTTGTGTGAGCTTCTGGCATGGCTTGACCAATAATGTTAAAGCTTCTGTTTAGGTCACTTACTTGCCCTATTTCCATATCATGGCTATTATAATGCTGCTATATGATGATTATTATCATTTTACCATGATTTAACTCCTCATACCCTACATTTTAGACATTTTTCTTGACATTTTTAGTTGCGTTTAGTTTTCTGTTTAGCTCAGAATTTCATGTTTAACTAAGTGTTTAGGTCAGCTGCTGTGCTCCTTCTCTTCCCATGGCACTTATATTCATCATACATGTTCCTCAGTATCATTTTTTTCCATGATTAACCCCTCATACACTGCATTTTAAACATTTTTCTTGACATTTTTAGTTTAGTTTCCTGTTTAGCTCAGAATTTCATGTTTAACTTAGTGTTTATGTCAGCTGCTGTGCTCCTTCTCTTCCCATGGCACTTATATTCATCATACATGTTCTTCAGTATCATTGTTCCATGATTAACCCCTCATACCCTGCATTTTAAACATTTTCCTTGACATTTTTAGTTGCGTTTAGTTTTCTGTTTAGCTCGGAATTTCATGTTTAACTTAGTGTTTAGGTCAGCTGCTGTGCTTTTTCCCTTCCCATGGCACTTATATTCATCATACATGTTCCTCAGTAACATTGTTCCATGATTAACCCCTCATACCCTGCATTTTAAACATTTTTCTTGACATTTCTAGTTGCGTTTAGTTTTCCGTTTAGCTCGGAATTTCATGTTTAACTTAGTGTTTAGGTCAGCTGCTGTGCTCCTTCTCTTCCCATGGCACTTATATTCATCATACATGTTCCTCAGTACCATTGTTCCATGATTAACCCCTCATACCCTTCATTTTAAACATTTTCGTGACATTTTTAGTTGCATTTAGTTTTCTGTTTAGCTTGGAATTTCATGTTTAACTTGTGTTTAGGTCAGCTGCTGTGCACCTTCTCTTCCCATGGCACTTATATTCATCATACATGTTCCTCAGTATCATTGTTCCATGATTAACCCCTCAAACCCTGTATTTTAAACATTTTTCTTGACATTTTTATTTGCGTTTAGTTTTCTGTTTAGCTCAGAATTTCATGTTTAACTTAGTGTTTATGCCGGTTTCTGTGTTTTACTTTTAAGAGGTTGTGTTTAGGTAAGCTTTGTTGCATGTTATGAGCCTGTTTAATACAGTTCTTGTGTTTGCCAAAGTTACTATCAAAGAGAAACGTTGGTGAGCAAAAGGGCGTTGGCGTCCTTCTTATTTCAAGTGGTAGCAAGCCTAGAGTAGATGGTAATTTTTGAGTTTCAGGCACTGAATCTCTTTTTTTTTTATTAAATTAACGAAAAATTGTAGGAATTCTGATGCAAACAGAGGAATTTCTATGTATTATTTTTAAAGATGCCTGAGACATGAAGAGACCTTTCCTGCA
The DNA here is from genome assembly GCA_031216915.1 of Pictodentalium vernedei. Lineage (NCBI taxonomy): Eukaryota > Metazoa > Mollusca > Scaphopoda > Dentaliida > Dentaliidae > Pictodentalium > Pictodentalium vernedei. The sequence goes on from CM062295.1 coordinate 746,897,157, forward strand.
TTCCTCCATTCCATTTGCATTGTGGAATTTTCATAGGTAATGTCCCCAACCAGCTGATGAGGCAAACTGCGTTTGAAATTCTCACAATGCAAATGGAATGTTCTATACTGCTGTACCTCAGTTGGTAGAGATGCAGGCTGCAAGCCGAGAGGTCCTCAGTTCGAATCCTACCTGTGGCAACCACGTTATGTCCTTGGGCAAGACACTTCACCCCCATTGCCCACGTGGGGGCATGGTGACGTTGTGTACTAAGGCGTACTGCATGTCGATGGTGTAACTGTCTTCATCCAATGCTAACCCTGCTAGTGTGGAGTTGGTATGTTGGGAAGCTGACAGTTGTGTGCCATTGCTCGGTGGTTCTCTCTGGGTACTTCGGCTTCCTCCACCCGTAAAACTATCACGGTCATGATTAGCCATTGTGCAGAAATATGTGACCTTAAACACCAATAAATAAATACTGCTGTACAAAACGGTTACTTTGTTTAAAGTCTATCTGCAGCTCAACGTCATCAATAGTTTCATCTTAAAATGATTCCCATGTACTGAATAAAGCCAAATAAGAGTTAAAAAAAATGGAACTCAGGTGACGAAGATCAATAATCACTTAACTTCTCAGATAAACTACCAAAGATAACCTCTGATTACCAGTTTCTTTTTAACCCTTTACCTAACAACATGAAAAGCAGATGACACTTGCAAAAAAAAAATTCTTTAGTAACTATTATTTTCATTTTTTGTCTCCAAAACATAGGTTATAACCCCTCATTGGAACAAGCTCGTTCTAATGAGGGGTCATAACCTATGTTTTAGTGACAAAACATGAAAATTAATTGGCGATTTTTGAGATTAGCGCTGGCTGGTTTTGACCGTTACGTTAGGTAAAGAGTTAGAACATAATACACAAGGAAACCTGGATAAACTTAACAAACGTAAATGATAGCTTGAATGGAAAGAGGTCATGGCTATGCTTGGATGCCTCGCTCTTTCATGGAATTTAGGTGGTCCTCCTTAATATCACAGGATGCTGCAAGTCAGAATATTTTTCCGAAATAGCTAAAAAAAAATGTTTACCACAAAACATAGCATAGCGCTCCTGTTTTAGGACTGCACTTAACTGATAGAGTGCTGAAATATTTTTGAAAGCTCATTTGTTACACTGGTATTTTTTTTTTTTCAAAATAAGCATCTATCCCTTAGAAGAGCTTTAATTTCCCAAGCGGGAGCGTGGTGGCTCTGTGGTTATGGCATTGGACTTCAAACTGAGAGGTCCACGGATCGATCTCTGCCAAGGACAACTCTGTTGTGTTCTTGGGCAAGGCACTTACAGTTAAAACTAAAAGTCCTGTCCTGAAATGCGCACAAATAGCACGCTGATATGCGCGTTAATCTACGCGATATGACCATAGTAAGGCTATCAAATTCTGTAAATATGGCCTGTGCACAAGTAATGTTTCAGCCAATGAACCTCCGGGTAACCCGGAGGTCCATTGGCAGAACCATTGCCTGTGTTTGCTATGAGTAACCAGGAGAACCTGCCGTGCTTTGGATGCCATTCGATATGGCAATTGCGCACAATTCCTACGCGCAGTTAAGCTTAGATAAGCTCACAGTTCGTGACAGGACTTCTAGTTTTAACTGTAATCCTGATCGCCCATGTGTGGGCACAGTTGTGTTGTGTACAAATGCATGCTGCTCATCAATGGTGCACTTCTCATCAACCAATGCTAAACCCACTTGCATGGAATTAGTATGTTGAGGAGTCTTAACAGTTGCTCACCATTGCTTGGTGGTTTTCTCTGGGTACTCTGGCTTCCTCCACCTGTAAAACTGTCCGACATGAGGTGACCTTGGCTGTCAAAAGTATTGTTAAACCCCAGTAAATAATAAATAAAAAATTAATTTTTCAAGTATTTGTTCCTTAGCTGGTTGAGTTCTGGAAGCCACTGTCAGGACTTTCAAAAAATGAGGGTACCAACAATTTCCTTGCATGTGTTTCAAAATCAATCAAGTGGAAATAATATTTAGTTTTTATAAATTTGTTCTTTTACAAATTATTGGAAAGTGCTCACAGGCATTCTCCAATAATTTGTAATAAAACATTTTGAATAATAAATTCAGACGATCAAAAATAATTTATCCCTCATCCAGTTAATAATTGTTTATTAATAATAATTTTATTGCGATTTATGGGAGAGTGCCTGGCACTCATAAACAGTAAAAAAAAAAAGATTATTTTATGTAAATATTTCTATTGCTGAGCAAACAACATCCTAATATACACAGTGTAAAGTTTTCAGCACTTTTCAAGTCTAAAATGAATAATAGTCAAATTTTATTGAAAATTTGGTGTGTGCATGACATTGAGGACAACAGATATACATTATTTCTAGGGTAAAGAGTGAATTCATTTGAATAGAAATTATTTTATCTTGTTTTTCTTCAGGACTTTTAGGGAATTAAGTTCACCAGAAGAAATGCAGCACAAATGTATGGAACTCTGTGAAGCTTTATCTGCAGATCTTTCTGAAGAAGACCTCAAAGTATGGAATGAGTTTCTTTAGCATAAGTTATACATTGAAATATTCTGTTACCTTTCCCTTAACTGGTAAAGTGATAAATTATTTTTTGGCCATCAAAATTTTTTCACATGTCTGCCTTGTTACCATTTAGGTGAGAGTGCCCATAAGCACTTTTACATAAATTGTAACATAAAAATACATGCAGACTAAACAATATTGCTTCAAAGATAATACAAAGCAAATCTACTAAAATGAAGCCTTCAAGTTGCCACATCCGCACTTCAGAATAAAGCTCAAATATGGGCTTTCTGCACTCTACCAGTTAACAAAACAAATCCACCCCTGATGTAATACAAATTGTTCCTGTGATGTTTTTATATGGCAGCTCATGTAAGTTTACAATATTATGGTTTATCATATGACTCGTCCGTTTTGTTCAAACATTTGATATTTTGTTTTCATATTAATCAGTGATAAATAAAGCCTTCCATCATTTTCATTGGTCAATTTCAAAACTAGACAATTTGATTGGTTGAACAAAATACAACTGGGTCATATTTTCATAATTTGCATAATTAGAGTTGGGAGCTTCCATTGGTCAATTTCAAAACTGGACAATTTGATTGGCTAAACAAAATACAACTGGGTCACATTTGCATAATTTCAGTAGGGAGAATTTACGTTATCTGTCCTATTTAGGATAGGTTATATTGTACTAATCTTTTACGTACAAGAAAAACGCCATGCATTTTTAGCTCATCTTGACAAAATCAAGCTGAGCTAATCTCATCACTCTCCATCAGTCGTCCGTCAACACCATGTTTTGGTCTTTTCCTCCAAAGCCACTGGGCCAATTCAAGTGAAAGTTTGTGTGAGTGATGGTCCCAAAGGGGCATTTCATTTTTGTTCAACTCAACATGCCCAACCCCATAGTAGGGAGTGGGGGAAAATGCTCAATAATATTTTTAAAATCTTCTTCTCAAGAACCAGTGTGTACAATGACTTGATATTTGCTATAGAGCTTCCATATGAGGTGTAGAATCAAGTTTGTTCAAATGAAGTTTGTGAAGTAATATTTGGCTTTGTAATAGGCGGGGTAAGATTTTTGGCCTCACCCAAAATTTTTATTTTTGGAACCGTTGGTCCGGTATGAACCAAATTTGGTTTGTGGTATTATTGGGTCATAAGTACTTGATCCATGCAAAAAAAAAATTCACACATCCCCATGGGAACCATGGGAGCTAAAAATAGAAATATTTTCAAACACCCATATTTCCCAAACCACATGGAACAGAGAGCTGTTATTTGGTATGAAGTTTCCTTAGGACCAGTAGAATTGAATGGAAAAAAAATGCCATCGGTTATGTTAGGGTGTTCTGTAATGGGCATCAAAAAAATGCTGAGTCAGCATATTTGCAAAAATTTAAAAAAATCTTTTCTCCAGAACTAATCATCAGAATCTTTTGATATTTGGTATACAGCATTCATAGGGGAGTCAGATAAAAGTTTGTCGAAATGAAGCTCATTGGTTCATATTTGGGCTCTCTACAGGAGCCCAAAATGTTAACATTGAGTAATATGGGGAATATTCTTTAAAAATCTTCTTCTTCAGAACCACCAGTTAGAATCTTTTAATGTTTGGTATACATCATTGTTATGAGGGTCAGATTCAAGATTGTTCAAACCAAGTTCCTAGGTTAATATTCGAGCTCTCTACAGAAGCCCAAATTTTATCTTTGTTCAATATGGAGGGTAATTTAAAAAAATCTTCTTCAGATCCACCAGTCAGAATCCTTTGATAATTGGTATGCAACATCTCTAAGGGGGTCAGATTCAAGTTTGTTCAAATCAGATCCCTGGTATATATTTGGTCTCACTATGGTAGCCCAAATTTTTACTCAGTGCAATATGAGGAAATTTTTTTAAAATCATCTTCTTCAGATCCACCAGTCGGAATTATTTCATATTTGGTATACAACATCTATAGGGGGGGGAGGGGGGGGCAGATTCCAGATTGTTCAATTTGAGTGTCTAGGTTAATATTTAGGGCTCCATATGGAAACATGAAATTTAATCAGATTCCTGGTATATATTTGGGCTCACTATGGTAGCCCAAATATTTACTCAGTACATGATGAGAGAATTTCTTTAAAAATCTTCTTCAGATCCACTTGTCAGAAAGCTTTCTCATTTGGTGTACAACATCTCTAGGGGGGTCAGATTCAAGTTTGTTCAAATCAGATCCATAGGTTAATATTTGGGCTCACTATGGTAGCCCAAATTTGAACGTAGTGCAATTCGAAGAAATTTCTTTACAATTTTTCTTCTTCAGATCCAACAGTCAGAATGCTTTCATATTCGGTACACAACATCTCTAGAGAAGTCAGATTCAACTGTGTTCAAATCAAGAGCCTGGGTTAATGTTTGGGCTCTCTATGGGAGCCAGAATTGGCCATTTTGCTGAAGAATTAAAAATTTTGTATTCAGTATCCTCCAGAGGTGTGTAACTAAGATTAATCCACATAGGCTGTATCAAGGGGCTTCATAGGGGAGCTCTACATTTTACTTTATGATCAACTGAAGAAAAGGCATGATGCCCAGATTATTTTTGTCACTCCTGAGGGACTCCAGGATTGACAGTGTAGCCTATGGAGATGGCTTGCTTAATGTAGACTCATTCTTGGACTCTGTTTAAATTGTGTTCGGTTCAAAATGAGCGCTTCAGCCCCCGTGGGGGGGCCTGTTGTTTTTTATATTTTCACTTTTTGCTTCCAGAACATAGGTTATGACCACTCATTGGAACAAGCTCGATGAGCTCATTCCAATAAGGGGTCATAACCTATGTTTTGGAAGCAAAAAATGAAAATTGTTGGTTATATGAGGATGTTCTTTTCCAAGTGCCATCTGCAACTCAAGTTAGGTGATGGGTTAAAAAGTTGGACTAAGTGGCTAATTTCTGCGTGTGTGTGTCATATGATAAATAGAATATGAAATGAGCGTTTTTCTCATATAATATTTATGAAACTCGTCCAAAATGGAAAATTCTTAGACTCGTTTCATAAATATTAAATGAGAAAAACACTCATTCCATGTCCTCTATATATCAGTGGACATAATTAGCTATACATCATGTATGTTGCTCAGTGTAAGGTTGTAAAAAACTATAATGTTTTCAAAGAAACACCCTCTGTGTGGTAATGACTTACTGGAAGCAACTCATCCAGATTCTGTAGTCTTTGGTTACGAGAAATACACCTAATTTCTCTGATTTCTCGATGAAATACAAACTGTTTTGTGAAATCTTAGTGTCCATTACAGACTCCATTTATTCCATTATCAATGAGACCTAAAAAAGTAAAAAATCTGTTTCTCAGGCCCTCTTGCGTGATGCTTTTTGGCTGCCACAGCATCGGCATTGGCGCCAGCATATGGTAGGTCACTTATTCGCCCTATTTCCATATCATGGCCTTTATAATGCTGCTATATGATGATTATTATCGTTCTACCATGATTTAACCCCTCATACCCTGCATTTTAAACATTTTTAGTTGCGTTTAGTTTTCTACTTAGCTCAGAATTTCATGTTTAACTTAGTGTTTAGGTCAGCTGATGTGCCTCTTCTCTTCCCATGGCACTTATATTCATGATACATGTTCCTCAGTATCATTGTTCCATGATTAACCCCCTCATATGCTGCATTTTAAACATTTTTCTTGACATTTTTTGTTGCGTTTAGTTTTCTGTTTAGCTCGGAATTGCATGTTTAACCAAGTGTTTAGGTCAGCTGCTGTGCTCCTTCTCTTCCCATGGCACTTATATTCATCATAGCTGTGCCTCAGCATCATTGTTCCATGATTAACCCCTCAACGCTGCATTTTACACAATTTTCTTGCCATTTTTAGTTGTGTTTAGTTTTCTGTTTAGCTCGGAATTTCATTTTTAACTAAGTGTTTAGGTCAGTTACTGTGGTTCTTCTCTTCCCATGGCACTTATATTCATCATACATGTTCCTCAGTATCATTGTTCCATGATTTAACCCTTCTGCAGTGAATTTCTTTAAATTTTTTTATCAAATTTTGAATGTTAACTCTTCTTTTTACCTCACGCTTTCACATTTTCAGTGTTTAGGTTTCTGTTTAGGTCAGCTGTCGACACCATATTTTTATACTGTACCAATGACCCAGACATAGCTGGTGCTAACTCTTAAAATACAGGGCCAAACACAAATTTTGCCCCCCAATCCCCAAAATTTGCATCTAAAACTAAAGAAAACATGTCCTGAGAGGCCCTCCACACTTCGCCCCTACTGCGCATGCGCAGTGTCAAGGACGTTCCGAAATTGGCGCCATTTATCATTCTAAGTTTGGCCCTTCATCAGTTAACATCTGACTGATCTTTGTGCTTTTAAATCTCAGTTTAAATGATGCCAGACACATAAATATTAGTGAAATGGTGATTCTAAGGAGGATAGAAAAGGAGGAGAGGAAAAGAATGTGTGACAGAATATTATCAGGGCTGTAACTTAAAATTTTTTAATGAAATTATGTTAAGTTACCTATTTTCAAGGCAGCAGCCATTTTGTTGTCATTCTGATTATTTAGTTACACTGTTTTTTCAAGTGTTTTTCCTCTCTCCCTGTCCTTTAAGTTCCCCCTTGCTATTCTCCCATGCTTTTGGCATAATTTCTGTAATTATTATTACTAAAAATTTCTTGGGAGTTTAGCTGAATAACAGAATGAATTCTGTTCTTTCCCCATGTTTACGTCTTCACCTACGGGTGGTTAGGCGTTGTGTTCTGCATCTACCATCTGATGTTCTGCAGTTTCTTCCCTGGAAGTCTCTGTTTTGCATCAGATGGTGTATTTTTGATAACTGATTTCGGGCCTGGGTGCCTGGAGTCTTATTTTAGTGTTTTTACACTCATTGTTTACATTTACAACAGCCCTCTGTGTGAGGGGGGGATTTCTAAATAATAATATCTTTATGTTATTTCAATCATAACTAGATACATTATTATTGTTCGTAAGTGTTGAATAAATTGTTTAAAATATTTTTAAAATTTTTGTCCACACTTAGGCTTGGGATCCATTGGGGCTCAACGTTACTTTTCAGAAACTTGGGCTGTTCTGAAAAAATATTTTTTCAAAATATTTTGATTTCAATTATTTTTTCTATATTAATGGATCATATTATTATTATGTATTTTGGTTGCCAGGGGTTAGTGCGAGTACCAGGACTTGTTTTCTTTTCACATTGAAAGGATATTGATCAATTGTTTTAAGAGGAAGTCTTCCTCTGACCTTATTATCATTCTATATGTGGTCAGTGTACTCGCATTAACTCCGGTTCTGTATCGTATGATTTCGATGACAATATGGGAAGCGTATGTCACGGTATGTTGTTGGGGATTTGGACACTCCGGTCCTTTCCCCGCAGGGTCACTCTACTTTATCAATTTCTATTTCAGACGATCAAGATTAGGGTGATGTATCTGTGATGTCTTCCAACAGTGTGCCTCCGTCGTCACAATTAATGAAGGGCTAGCGGAAAAGTGCTCATGTAATACGCCAATTGCCTAAGAGGACCCTAGTAGGTTCGACGGCCTTTGACGTCCGCTAGCTCCCCCGGTGTAGCGTCCATTCACCGAATGGTTCGGCAGCCGGGTTCGTCCGTTGCGGTCTAGAAGGAATTTTGGGGTGATGCGAGCACTATAAAATTAACTTAATGCACACCCAGTGACGGCGGATCGGAGGGAGAACGGAGGAAGCCTTTTAGTCCGGTTCATAGCTCGTTCCGGTCCATCCGGACGGCAAGCGAGAGAGGCCCCTCTCTCGTTCAACAACATCTGGCCCCAGATGTTGTGGTACAAATGTGTCGTTAGCGGAGCATACGTCCGTCGCTCGGGACGCTCCGTTGTATAGGCAGTCCGCTGAGACTGCTAAGGCTTCCTCTTCTCGTCAGCGCACACGACCGCACCTTGGCTGCGTGACCGCCGATATATTACCAGCTTTGCCGATCAAGGATTCTTCGGCGACCAGGTCACACCATCCGGCAGCCAGGGATTCGAGACCGATGGACTCCGGACGTTCGCATAGGAAAAGTATGCGGGAGCCATCTGATGCAGAGCTGCCCTCGGCGAAGCAGCGATAGACTGCGCCTCCGCAGGTCTCGACGCCGGACATTCTTGTGCACATAGCACAGCTTATCGCAGCATCCCAGCAGCCGACAGAAACGGTGTCGGATCGAGAATTATCCGACAGCGCTGGGTCGGTAGCCGGGGACTCGAGGCCTGCAGACTCCGGACGTTCGCATAGGAAGTATGCGGGAGTCAACGTACACGGAGCTTCCAGCGGCAATGCATCGTAAGTCCGCTACTGCACAGGCCTCGGGAACGGACGTGCTTTCCTTAATAGCACAGTTTATCGCAGCATCCCAGCATCAACTGAATCTGTCGCATATATTTTATCCGACGATGCTGGGTCGGGACGCTCCGCGGAAGCGGGTACGGACGTCCGAAAGTTTCATCCGGTCCGACGGGATACCGAAAGGGATTCGGTGGATTTCAAGCTTTCCCTTTCGGAACAACATATGCTGCGATGCCGGATAAGAAACTGATAGCGTCGGTGGACTTAGAAATTTTTGGTTCGGTTCAGGGACATCGTCCCTCAGTTCCGACATAGTCCAATAATGTCACACAAACTTTCGAATTATTGAACGACGCTATATATATTATTATTTTATGCTTGCTATCCAAGCATTTCTGGTTTCTTGTTCGAAGAGTTATGGAGATGTCTTTCAAAAGTGTGCCTCTGTCGTCATAGTTAATGAAGAGTTAGCGGCAATAAGTGCTCATGGAATATGTCTATCGCTTACGGAGTGACATTCGCTAGCTCACCCGGTGTAGCGTACATTCATCGAATGGTTCGGCTGCCGGGTTCGTCCGTTGCGGTCTAGGAAGGAGATTTGGGTGATGCGAGCACTTTAATTACTTTAGTACTCACCCAGTGACGGCAGATTGAGGACAGATCGGAGGAAGCCAACAACATAGGGGACCGCATGTTGTGGTTCAGATATTTTACATTCGGAGCATATGTCCGTTGCTCGGGACGCTCCGTTATATTGACAGTCCGAGAGACTGTCTTTAATGCTTCCTCATCCTCACAGCAGGGCACACGACCGCACATTGGCTACGTGACCTCGAGTATCCGATCAGTTTCGGCATTCAGTGATTCCACAGCGAATAGGTCGCGCCATCCGGTAGCCAAGGGACACGAGGCCTATACACTCCGTTCGCTCGCATATTGGAAGTATGCACGGGGTAACGATCTCGGAGCTTCCTGCGGCAATGCATCGTAAGACCGCTGCTCCTCAGGCCTCAGTGACGGACGTGCTATCCGAGTTAGCACAGTTGTTTCGCAGCATCCCAGCAATTGACGGTTTCTCGGTCGAATCAGGAATTATCCGACGGCGCTGGGTCGGTGCGGTCCGCGGTTGCATCAAGCTACGGACGACCGAACGCTTTATAGGGTCCGACAGGATGGCGAAAGGGATTCGAAAGATTTCGAGTTTTCCCTTTAGTAGTATCGGAAGATGCCTTTCATATCTTCTGGCATTTCTTCCAGTGATTATTTTTCGGACTTCATTGCTGCGATCTTGGATAAGAGACTTATAGCGTCATTGGACTCGGATTTTTCGATCGGTACAGGGACTTTGTCCCTGACTTACCGACGCAGTCCAATATTGTCATTACAACATGTGTTTTATTTTTCGACGCTATATATTTATATATATATACAAGCCTGCTACTAAGCATGATAGTTTAGTTTCTTGTCCGCGTGGCTCATTTCTGCCATTTTATCTTTTTTACATATAGTTTATTTTGGCAGAGCAGGGCATACCGAGAGTTCATATGCGTCTAGACGGTGTGATTAAAGACTGCATATATTCTTTTCCGCCGTTTATGTCTTTTCCAATTCCAATGTTGGGAACGACATTATGTATAGTAGACTTAACTTAGACGCTTTATTATACGTAATCCGCCTTACTGAGGCGTTATCATTACGTCTTCAAGAAAAGATTTACGGGATATTATTCTCAATGTAATTTCTTTTGAGGGCAGTAGTTTGTTCACGTATAACTCCGCCCTTCAGTGGCTGATTGGAGTTGGTTAGACGTGATGCAGCCCTAGCTACATCCACGCGTGGATAGTAGGTTAAGAACTCTCTCAGAGTCGCTTCGTTCTCGGAGGAGCTTCTCTTCGACGGCAACTTTCCGGCAATCCATGAATTGCTTGATTATACATTCTCTTGTCTATCTAGTGTTACAAGAGATTCAGACTGGGGCAAACATTCGGTGGTTGACTCAGAGAGTGCCGCCGCAGTTGCCATACCCGAGTGTGGCTGTTATGACGGTTGCCAGTCAAACAGATTGGGATATATACTGATCCCTACGGATTCGAAGTGCCAGGGTCTTTGGGTTCCGCAGTCTTTTAGCTATTAGTTTAACTTCCGCGGAATAATGTTTTTTAGGCTTGCTTTATGTCATTGCATGAACATTATTCAGAAACGCATGCCCAAATTCCTGTCCTTTAATTCGACAGTAGTGGCGTATCTCCGGAACCAGGGAGGCACTCTTTCGTTTCCGTTATTCAATTTAATGGAAAGAATCCGTCTGTTGGTTATAGTACACCAAGTTCAGTTTTGGTCCGTCATATTCTGGGTCGTCTGATTGTTTTATCGCACTCCCGTTCTCTTACGGGTCGCTTGTTGCTGTCAGAATGGACTCTCAACAAACAAGTATTCAATCAGATTTGCTATCTATGGGAGCGCCCAATGATGTTTTATTTATGACACAGCTTGCTAATCAATTGCAGACGTATGTGTTGGCTTGTCCAGATCTCTGAGCTAATACTGTTAACGCTCTATTGATCTATAGGACGGAATGATAGGATACGCGTATCCTCCGGCGCTGTTGTTTTTAGCAGGTATTGCTAAGATAAACAACCACAATACATTTCTGTTGATAGCATCTCTATCTTCACAGAGATCATGAGTAATTTACTCTCTTGTCTACTGTGGATCTTAACGTGAAATCTTCCTCTATGTGAGGATCTTTTTTCACTGGGTAAATCGTGTCATCTTTATCACAACCAGCAAGGTCGCAACCTTCATGTATTCCGTTGTGTGGTCCGTATTGCATTGTAAGCACTGTACTGGACGAGCTTTGGACGCGATTTCTTACTATAGGAGATCCTCTTCTTCGCTATTCTATGCGACTAAAGTGGAGGCTCTTCCGTCGTGGTGTGGGGATCATTATGTTCATATGGTTGATCCCTCCATACTACTCATTGCTATTTTTTAGTATACTTGTTTCACAAGATCTACTGCAGCCTGTGGTTATTTAGGTTATAGGTTTATGTTACCTCATACCTATGCACTCTATGATAGTTTACAATTGAGTCTTTTGTCTCTTTATCTAAGTCAGTTAGTAACTTTTTGATAAATAGACTTAGAATCTTTAGATTAAATTCCTATACGGATTTTAACTTCAGGTTCTTATTTAGCTAAGTAATCATTTGAGCCTCTGGAAACAGTAGTTTTCAAATTCTGACCTTTTAGACAGTAATTCTGTTGGTTTCTCTTTTACTGTAGAGTCAGTGAGTTTCATGCACTATCGATGGATGATTTTCACTTTCATAGTTTCGGAATCAATACTTCCGTTACTATTTAGATTGGATTGTTGCATAAGAGTTAGGCTCCTATTATCCGGAACCTATTATTTTAAGGTCCTTCCGTCTTCGTATGGGCATAGGCCTTTACTCTTTCCGGGTACAGTTTATGTATTTATAAACAGATATCTGTTTATTACAAGGGCGTAAGCTTCTTCTGTCTTTGATGTCTAGTAGAAGGACGTTACGCTCCATTTTATTGTTAATGGATTCTATTAACTAGCGTACTGCTTATGGTATATCATTGGCTTAGCAGTTGTGCTTAAGATTTCGGCTCATGAAGTAAGAGTTCTTCTACTTCTTGGGCTTACATTAATAGTGTTGCTATTATAGATTTTTGAAGGCTGCTCATTGCGCTCAGCCATCCATTCATGAATTTTATCTCAGAAATATCGAGTCCATTTCTGGAGGCCTCTATTGTTAGGTCTATTATCTACTGCTCAGAATGTCATTCACTTAACAGTTGCTACTATAGCTAGGTAGGCTGTCTGTTTCGGCAGTGTCTCCGTTCGGCTGCCCTCTTCGCTCTGGGCTATTTGACCCAGGGCAAGAAAAAGGGGGGGGGGGGGGGAGGGTGTTCCCTTGGGTCACCTGTTTTTACTATGAAAACAAGGGGATACCTCCTCCGGAGTTAGTAATTCTGAGCTGTTATTGGGATGGTTGTTTAGTGAGAAGTTTAAGTTTATAAAATTCATTCAAGTCTTAGTTTTTAAAGTATAGCTTTTGAATATTGCATATGTCAACGGACATGATTATGCAATTCTCACACACTTTTAGGAGTATAAGAGTCTCTATTCTCTAGACTTACTTTATTATTGGCTTACTTTAAAAATTATTAGTATAAGGATTATTGGATATTAATAGAGTACATGGATGTATGAAGCTCAATTTTTGGAAGGTGTTGTATCTTTCTAATTTATCATAAATAAGAAAGATACATGTAAGGCCTATTACTTCTTTTCCCTACAGGGGATGACTCTATTTTATTTTATTGAGCGTATTCCATTTTGCTCTATGTCCTTGGCCCTCCAGCCTTTTTACTATTCAGCTATGTCTGGGTCATTGGTACAGTATAAAAATGTTAAAAAATTTATAGTAATTTATATATTTTTTATACTTACCAATGACCCAGACGGGGATGGCCCTCCCAGGAGTTGGGAACTCTTGCCTCCCCGCTGAGTACATAGCGCTTACCAGGCACTGGTTATTAGAATGATAAATGGCGCCAATTTCGGAACGTCCTTGACACTGCGCATGCGCAGTAGGGGCGAAGTGTGGAGGGCCTCTCAGGACATGTTTTCTTTAGTTTTAGATGCAAATTTTGGGGATTGGGGGGCAAAATTTGTGTTTGGCCCTGTATTTTAAGAGTTAGCACCAGCTATGTCTGGGTCATTGGTAAGTATAAAAAATATATAAATTACTATAAATTTTTTAACTTTCATCCCATGGCCTTTATAATGCTGCTATATGGTGATTATTATCATTCTACCGTGATTTAACCCCTCATACTCTGCATTTTAAACATTTTTCTTGACATTTTTAGTTACGTTTACTTTTCTGTTTACCTCAGAATTTCATGTTTAAGTTTGTGTTTAGGTCAGCTGCTATTTTCCTGCTCTTCCCATGGCGCTTATATTCCATCATACATGTTCCTCATTATCATTCTAGCATCATTTAACCCTTGTCCAGTGAATTTCTTCAAATTTTTCATCCCATCTTTAGCTCACCAACTTTAGTTTTGTGAGCTTATGGCATGGCTCGATCGGTCGATGTCAGCGCCAGCGTCGGCGTACGTGTCCAATAATGTTAAAGCTTCTGTTTAGGCCACTTATTCGCCCTACTTCCATATCATGGCCTTTCTAATGCTGCTATATGATGATTATTATCATTCTACCATGATTTAACCCCTCATACTCTGCATTTTAAACATTTTTCTTGACATTTTTAGTTGCGTTTAGTTTTCTGTTTAGTTCAGAATTTCGTGTCTAACTAAGTGTTAGGTCAGTTACTGTGGTTCTTCTCTTCCCATGGCACTTATATTCATCATATGTGTTCCTCAGTATCATTGTTCCATGATTAACCCATCATACCCTGCATCTTACACATTTTTCTTGACATTTTTAGTTGCGTTAGGTTTTCTGTTTAGTTCGGAATTTCATGTTTAACTTAGTGTTTAGGTCAGCTGCTGTATTCCTCCTCTTCCCATGACACTTATATTCATCATACATGTTCCTCAGTATCATTGTTTCATGATTAACCCCTGTCATACTCTGCATTTTAAACATTTTTCTTGAGATTTTTAGTTGCGTTTAGTTTTCTGTTTAGCTCGGAATTTCATGTTTAACTTAGTGTTTAGGTCAGCTGCTGTGCTCCTTCTCTTCCCATTGCACTTATATTCATCATACGTGTTCCTCAGTATCATTGTTCCATGATTAACCTCTCATACCCTACATTTTAAATATTTTTCTTGACATTTGTAGTTGAGTTTAGTTTTCTGTTTAGCTCAGAATTTCATGTTTAACTTAGTGTTTAGGTCAGCTTTTGTGCTCCTTCTCTTCCCATGGAACTAATATTCATCATACATGTTCCTCAGTATCATTGTTCCATGATTTACCCCTCATCCTCTGCATTTTAAACAGTTTTCTTGAGATTTTTAGTTGCGTTTAGTTTTCTGTTTAGCTCAGAATTTCATGTTTAACTTAGTGTTTATGACAGTTTCTGTGTTTTACTTTTAAGAGGTTGTGTTTAGATCAGCTTTGCCGCATGTTATGAGACTGTTTGATACAATTCTTGTGTTTGCCAAAGTTACTATCAAAGAGGAATGTTAGTGAGCTATAAAGTGTTGGCGTCCTTCTTGTTAGTTAACGTTTAGTTTTCTGTTTAGCTCAGAATTTCATGTTTAACTTAGTGTTTAGCTCACCTGCTGTGTCTCTTCTCTTCCCATGGTTCTTATATTCATCATACATCCTCTTCATTGTCATTCTACCATGGTTTAACCCTTGTCCAGTGAATTTCTTAAAAACTTTTCTTCCAATTTTGAACGTTTAGTTTTCTGTTTAGCTCACACTTTGACATTTTCAGTGGGTTAAATTTTTTGTTTACATCGACTGCTGACACCATTTTCATCCCATGGCCTTTATAAAGCTTCCATATGTGCTTATTATCATTCTACCACTATTTAACCCTCACCCAGTGTGTTTTAAACGTTTCACTCAACATTATTTAGTTACGTTTACTTTTCTGTTTAGCTACGAATTTCATGTTTAACTTAGTGTTTAGGTCAGGTGCTGTGCTCTTTCTCTTCCCATGGCACTTATATTCATCATACATGTTCCTCAGTATCATTGATCCATGATTTAACCCTTCTGCAGTGAATTTCTTTAAATTTTTTATCAAATTTTGAATGTTAACTCTTCTTTTTACCTCACGCTTTCACATTTTCAGTGTTTAGGTTTCTGTTTAGGTCAGCTGTCGACACCATTTTCATCCCATGGCCTTTATAATGCTGCTATATGATGATTATTATCATTCTACCGTGATTTAACCCCTCATACTCTTCATTTTAAACATTTTTCTTGACATTTTTAGTTACGTTTAATTTTCTGTTTGCCTCAGAATTTCATGTTTAAGTTTGTGTTTAGGTCAGCTGCTGTTTTCCTGCTCTTCCCATGGTGCTTATATTCCATCATACATGTTCCTCATTATCATTCTAGTATCATTTAACCCTTATCCAGTGAATTTCTTCAAATTTCATCCCATCTTTAGCTCACCAACTTTAGTTGTGTGAGCTTATGGCATGGCTCGATCGGTCGGTGTCAGTGCCAGCATTGGCGTACTTGTCCAATAATGTTAAAGCTTCTGTTTAGGCCACTTAATTCGCCCTACTTCCATATCATGGCCTTTATAATGCTGCTATATGATGATTATTATCATTCTACCATGATTTAAATTTTAAACATTTTTCTTGACATTTTTAGTTGTGTTTAGTTTTCTGTTTAGCTCAGAATTTCATGTTTAACTAAGTTTTCGGTCATTTTCTGTGCTCCTTCTCTCCCCATGGTACTTATATTCATCGTACATGTTCCTCAGTATCATTGTTCCATGATTAACTCCTCATACTCTGCATTTTAAACATTTTTCTTGACATTTTTAGTTGCGTTTAGTTTTCTGTTTAGCTCGGAATTTCATGTTTAACTTAGTGTTCAGGTCAGCTGCTGTGCTCCTTCTTTTCCCATGGCACTTATATTCATCATACATGTTCCTCAGTATCATTGTTCCATGATTAACCCCTCATACTCTGCATTTTAAACATTTTTCTTGACATTTTTAGTTGCGTTTAGTTTTCTGTTTAGCTCTGAATTTTTTGTTTAACTTAGTGTTTATGTCAGTTTCTGTGTTTTACTTTTAAGAGGTTGTGTTTAAGTAAGCTTTATCGCATGTTATGAGCCTGTTTCATACAGTTCTTGTGTTTGCCAAAGTTACTATCAAAGAGGAATGTTGGTGAGCTACAGGGCGTTGGCGTTCTTCTTGTTAATGTTAAGTTTCCTGTTTACCTCACACTTAGACATTTTCAATGTGTTAAAGTTTTTGTTTAGATCAGCTGCCGACACCCTTTTCATCTCATGACCTTTATATTGCTTTCATATGGTGCTTATTATCATTCTACCAATATTTCATTCTCACCTATTGCATTTTAAACCTTTTTCTTAACATTTTTTAGTGATGTTTTCTTTTCTGTTTAGCTCAGAATTTCATGTTTAACTTAGTGTTAGGCCACCTGCTGTGTTCCTTCTCTTCACATGGTGCTTATATTCCTCATATATGTTTTCATTATCATTGTACCATGATTTCACCCTTGTCCTCTGAATTTCAATTAAGATTTCTCTTCAACTTTTGAACATTGAGTTTTCTGTTTAGCTCACACTTAGACATTTTCAGTGTGTTAACATTTCTATTCAGGGCAGCTGCTGAGACCCTTTTCATCCCATGGCCTTTATATTACTTCTATATGGTGCTTATTATCATTCTACAACTATTTAACCCTCACCCTATGTGTTTTAAACCGTTCTCTTAACTTTTTTTTATTTATTTTTTACTTATGTTTAGTTTTCTGTTTAGCTCAGAATTTCATGTTTAACTTAGTGTTTATGTCATTTTCTGTGTTTTACTTTTAAGAGGTTGTGTTTAGGTCAGCTTTGTCTCATGTTATGAGCCTGTTTGATACAGTTCTTGTGTTTGCCAAAGTTACTATCAAAAAGGAATGTTGGTGTGCTATAGGGCATTGGCGTCCTTCTTGTTTATTTTTGTAATTATTTCTTTGCCAGCAAAAGTTCATGTTCTTTCTTTGTTTTATGCTTTGGGCCTGATTTTCTACAGAATAGCATAGGTGGTGTTGTATTTCACCCCATTAGTGCACTCAAGGGACAAATTTTATCAATTCTATTAACTCGTATAAAATATCAGACGTAAACCATTTAATTTTTATTTTTTTACGTTTACATTGGTTATAAAAAGAGATCATGCGGCACCCAAAAAGACCACACGGCTGGGCCTCAGAAACAGATTTTTAACTTTTTTAGGCAATACAGGAAATTACTTTTCAATAATCAGCACTCTGGCATATCTAACAACATGGCTGTCATCTTGAATTTTGGTGATTTTTGCTTCTTTTTGTGCAGTGACAAAACACAAATGTCCATTACTGTTAATTATAGGAATCTTGGATTTTTTAATTTTTGCTTACTCATGCAATCAAAAAATAAATGCTCAGTGGACCATATTTTTTCCAGTGCATTACTGTTGATCATAGGAAGGTTCATTTCAATAATCAGAAAATTTGGCATATCCAATATGGTCACCGTGGCAGACATAATGGATTTTTTGTGATTCTTGCATGCATATGTCACACTTTTGCATGTTTGTAATTTTCACTCTTCCATTCAGTGATTTCAAAACCAAATTTTCAATAGAGATCATTTTCATGATGAATTAACGATGACAGGAGTCCATGACATCCGTACAATATGAGGAAAATGCTTTAAAAATTTTCTTCAGATCCACTTGCAGAAAGTTTTCATATTTTGTATGTACCATCCTTGTGGGGAAGATTCAAGTGTGTTCAAATCAAGTCCTTAGGTCATATTCTGGCTTCCTGTAGTGTAGTTTGAGATTTGGTAAGAAAACAAATTTTATTTCAAGTGAATGTTCTGTTTTCATTAACTGGAAGAATACTGGGAGCCCATATTTGGGCCTTATTCTGAAGTACAAGTACTA
Source organism: Pictodentalium vernedei (assembly GCA_031216915.1). Lineage (NCBI taxonomy): Eukaryota > Metazoa > Mollusca > Scaphopoda > Dentaliida > Dentaliidae > Pictodentalium > Pictodentalium vernedei. Next base: position 746,915,676 of record CM062295.1, read on the forward strand.
CATGTTTAAGACTTCATATTCTGTTGATGTGCTTCATATTATCTTTGAAGTGAAATTATTTAGTGTGTCTGCTTTTGTCTTTTTACAATTGGTCAGAGAGTGCTAATTGACATTCTCACATCAATGGTAACAAGGCAAAAACATGGGAACAAATTCTTAATGACCCAAAATAATTTGGCTTTCTACCATTTAATAATTACATCTATCTGTAAGTGTGAAAGGACACACAACCAGAAAGTTTTAATTTGTCAAAAAAATCCTCATCTCAGTCATGTCCTTGTTGCCATTTCACCCCATTTCTTCAAAGAACTGATAGTTTCCAGAAACACTGAATATTTAAATAAATTTCATCCCAAAATTTTAACCAACCTAGGGGGTCTTTTCAGTGGGAAGCTCATCTTGTTTTTCAACATAATCCCAAGCCTAACGTAAGGTGTGTGCTTGTTGTAGGGGCCAATGGGGGTCGAAAAATGAACATAATTTTTCAGAGCCCATTTGGTGACAGTCATTTACAGTATGCACACATGCATAAGGTGACACTCCCTTTTTGCTTCTGTCCAAAAAGATGTCTAAACAGATATGTAAAAAAATCCAACACAACTCTGAAATTCCTGCTAAATATTTATGGCCAGGACTTCACTCAGCACCACAAAAAAATCTATGCTACTGACCAAAACAAACCCACCTCACCCCATTCTATGATATATCATAGTTCCTAAATTGTCAGTGTCTTATCATGATAACTACCAGATGTTTTCAATATTTTAGGGGAAAACAGTAACATTAAAGCTGAAAACAGTAAATTTTGAGGTGAAAACAAAAGCAAAAACTCTACCAGAGTACACATCTGACACAGACACAATCTATAAAACAGCCAGCGAATTACTGAAAGCAGAGATCAATGCAAAGTTTCCTGATGTTCTCAAGATCAGATTAATGGGTAAGATAACTGAATACATTTTGTGGTAGTACTGGAGGCCCTCCTCAAGTATGTAAATATGCATTTGTTAGTTTCATGTACAGTTGGAACATATTATCTCCCTTGATATGCTCACTGATGGACAATCAATTGTTGTGATTCAATAATATGTACACCTGGAACTTAATTAAGCACCCCTGAAATGTTTCATGACAGTGAAGTTGCTGTTACTGATTATTATGTTTTAATCATTGTTATGTCTTGCAGTACATTTCATCAAGTGAAACATGATGTTTCTGGTAGATAGCATACCCCAAACACATCCCCTCGTCCACATGAAGTATGCCTCCCAGGAATGTCACAAAAAACTCTATCATCCACATGCAGTATCTGGGTATAAAACAAGAAAATTTGTTACTTTTATCAATAAATGCTGACATGGCAAGGAGGAGACTGTCAGAGGCACTTAGGTGGAAAATCTTTGGCATGCATGCAACAGACATGTCATTCAAAGCTATTGGAAGTCAACTTGGCTATAGTCATTCTGTCATCAACAGACTTGTCCAAAAACATCATCAAACCAATGATGTTAAGGACTGACCAAGGCCTGAACAACCCCAAAAGACCTCTTCTTGGGAAGATCAGAGTCTGGCATGCCTCGTTAGGCATGAATCCTTTGCTTCAAGAGGAGTTTTGAAATGCCTTTGACTCCCCAACAGGCATTTGTGCAGCAGAACTGTCCAAAACCATATCAAAGCACTAGGTATGAGATCCAGAAGGGTCATCAAGCATCCAGCTCTGTCCGATCAACATCAAAGATGATCTTCAGAGTGGTGTATCGCATGACAACATTGGAATCTCAGGACATAGAGGAGAGTCCATTGGTCAGACAAGAGTAGTTTCGTGCTTCACGCCACAGATGGTTGCATGAGAGTGTGGAGGTATAGAAATACTGTTTACATACCCAGGAACATCAGATCTACTGTTCCTTATGGTGGAGGATCAGTAATGATCTCGGGATGCCTCTCTCATGATTGTAAACTTAATATTAAGTACCCAAAAGTAAAGGCCTAACTCTTGAATATTTTTTTTAACCCTTAAAGGCCTATTTCTGACCTCAGACCAAGTGTCCTTAACATGCCCTCATGAGGAGGTTCCATTGACAATCGACAAATTGCCTAAGCCGTGGTTTCTAATCAAGTCTTGGGTGTCTTAACAGACAGCCAAGTCTTAACTAGAAATCACTGCTAAGCCATTAAACACAGTGGAATGGTAGGAATTCAAGACACTTATCCAACCTCTTATGGCTGATGGCATAAATACCCAGAAAGTGAATGCATAACGTGAACAAAATGGCCCAATAAATATCAGCGTGAGAGTACACAAACCAGTTTGGGGATTTTCTGCATGAGTGTATGTAAAGGGAATTCGAGGGAATTCATGCGACTGAAGGGGTTGTGCAGAGCAGCTGCGGATCTTATTCTGGTGGGCCGTCTGCGCATGCATCCCCTCCAGATATTCTTTACTCAGAACTGGAGTGTGAAGGTGCATTCGCTCGAAACCGGTATTGTTTTAACAGATCTAGTAAAACAAAGGGTTCAGATTTGGGCAGATATTCAGTGTCTAACTCGGGGAGTTCCACTGCAACTGCCGGATCTGGCTTTCTGTTGCTTGTTGCCATCAGAGTGGATGCTCAGCAAGCAAGTATTCAGGCAGATTTCCTACTATTGGGATCACCGCATGATAGATCTGTTTGCCACACACCTGAACAATCAGTTATCGACATTCGTGTTGCCATACCCAGACCATCGAGCGTACACAGTAGATGCTCTGTCGATCTCATGGGACGGAATGATAGGATATGTGTATCCTCCAACTCCGTTGATTCAGCAAATTCTGTTAAAGATCAAACAGTCTCATTGCAAAATCCAGCTAGTAGCACCTCTGTCGTCACAGAAACCTTGGATGAATCTTCTCAGGTGACTGTTATGGGACGTTCCCTGGAAGCTTCCTCCACGAGAGGACCTTCTTTATCAAGGGAAATCACGCGTACTGCATCACAACCCGGAAGGTCTCAACCTTCACGTATTTTCATTGTGCGGTCCTTCTTGCACAGAAAACAGTTTACAGGACGAGCAGTGGACGCAATTTCTAACTGCAGGAAGTCCTCCTTTTTGTTGAACTACGCAGCGAAGTGGAGGGTGTTCTTCTGTTGGTGTCAGGATAGTCGATAGACGTTTATGACCCGTCCATACCAAATATTGCCAATTTCCTGGTCTACTTGTTTGACGATCTCAAACTGCAGCCTGTGACTGTTAAGGGCTATAGGTCTATGTTATCAGACATGTATGCTAATCATGATAGCTTGGCTATTGGATCAAATACTTCATTGTCCTCCAAGCTGGTTAGAAATTTCTCTATTAATAGACCTAGAACCCTCAGATTAATTCCTAAGTGGAATTTGTCTTGGGTTCTGTTGAAGCTCAAAGAAGTTCTGTTTGAGGCGTTAGACGTTGTAGAGTTCAAATTCTTGACCTATAAAACAGCATTTCTCTTAGCCTTTGCATCTTCCAGAAGAGTTAAACTGCATGCTTTTATCGGTTAATGAATCTCACTACCATAGTGTGGGTAATACCATTACCCTGACTACGGAAGTGGGATTTCTGGCAAAGAATCAGATTCCAGACAAGCGGCCTGAGCCTATTATCATTAAGGCTCTGCCGTCCTCGGATAACCATAGACCTTTGCTGTGTCCAGTCAGGGCTATTCGCATATATAAACGTCGATCAGATTTTATTAGAAAAGGAAGAAAACGTTTCTTTCTTTCATTGATGCCTAACAGAAATGATATTTCTGTTCATCCATTCGCTAGATGGATTCAGTTGGCAATACGCATTGCCTATGAAAATCTATCTTCGGATCAATGTACGGTTAATAAGATATCAGCGCATGATGTTGGAGCACTGTCCCCTTCTTGGGCTTATTCTAACAGTATAGCCATTACTGATCTCATGAAGGCTGCGTACTGGACACAGCCCTCTTACATTTACCAAGTTTTACTTGAGATATTTAGAGTCCATCTCCGGTGACCTTAGATGTTTAGGTCCTCTTTCTGTTGCTCAGAATGTCGTCCTTGAATGGTTCCAGCCATTACGCTGTTCTGCTGCCCTCTTCGTTCTGAGGACATTTACCTCAGAACAAGGGGAAGGGTGGGGGGAGGGGGGGACGTTTTTTTCCCTTATGATCATCTGGCTTTATAGTGAAAAGCAAGGGAAGACCTCCTCCGGTGTCAGTAGTCCTGAGTCGGTGCAGGGGTGGTTTTAATGTGTAGCTTGGTGTGAAGCAATAACTATGACTCATGTATGTTTTGTTTTTTTTAAAGTGTAGTTCACTGTGAAGCATTTGTATATGTCACGTGTCAAACGGGCATTAATATACAATCCTCGGACACTTTTAAATGATTTTAAAGAGTCTCATTCTCTGGACTATCTTTATATATTGGCTTTCCTTCACCGAATTAGCATAACGGGTTATGCTGGCATTAAATGGAGAATTATATATTATGTAATACTCAATTACATTGTTGATGTTATGTCTTTCTCGTTTCTCGTAAAGGAGAAAGACATATATAATTCCTAATGTCCTAGGCCCTCCATCCTTTTTAGCTCACCTACATCTGTAAGATGTGGTGAGCTATTGTGATAACCTCGGGCGTCAGCGTCGGCGTCTGGCGTGTCCAATATTGTAAGATTTAATGTTAAGGTGAATTTCTCAAACATCAGTGGGCTCAGGCCTTTGATATTGCATATGTAGGTTGTAGGGGACTATCAGAACAGTATTTAACCCTGAAACTACGACTTTTTTCCAAATTTCAGCTAAAATTTTCTGCCAAAAGTTGTTGTAAGAATTTGCGTTTAGGTGTTGTAAGAATTTGTGTTAAAGTCAGCTTTTGTGCAGATTGTGCTGGTTTAACTTCTCATTACTGTTGATTTTCATATTTCAATAACAACTGTAGGTATTAACCCTACAGTATACAGAAATTTAACGAAAATTTTCTTTTTTTTCACTCAAAATTTTCATGGTTTTCTCGGACTTAGTAAATTTTAAGTTGTAAAACTTTGTAAACTTTGTGCTTAGCTGAGTTGTGTTTCTATGTGTCTTTCCAGGCGATTAATATTCTACACTTGGGTTACTGAACTCCATTGCAGTAATATTTAACCCTCATTACATGCATATTTGAGGAATTTGAGGCTGATTTTCTGCCAAAACTTGTTGTAAGAATTAGCTTTTAGGTGTTGTAAGAATTTGCGTTAAAGTCAGCTTTTGTGCAGATTGTGGTGCTTTAACTTCTCATTACTGTTGATTTTCATATTTCAATAACAACTGTAGGTATTAACCCGACTGTATGCAGAAATTTAACGGAAATTTTCTTGTTTTTTCAGTCAAAATTTTCATGTTTTTCTCGGACTTAGTAAATTTTAAGTTCTAAAAGTTTGTGTTAAGGTGAGGTGTTAAGCTGAGTTCTCAAAGATCAGTGGGCTCAGGCCTTTGATATTGCATATGTAGGTTGTAGGGGACTATCAGAACAGTATTTAACCCTGATACTATGACTTTTTTCCAAATTTCACCTAAAATTTTCTGCCAAAATTTGTTGTAAGAATTTGCGTTTAGGTGTTGTAAGAATTTGCGTTAAAGTCAGCTTTTGTGCAGATTGTGGTGCTTTAACTTCTCATTACTGTTGATTTTCATATTTCAATAACAACTGTAGGTATTAACCCTGCTGTATGCAGAAATTTCACGGAAATTTTCTTTTTTTTCACTCAAAATTTTCATGTTTTTCTCGGACTTAGTAAATTTTAAGTTGTAAAACTTTGTAAACTTTGTGTTTAGGTGAGTTGTGTTTCTATGTGTCTTTCCAGGCGATTAATATTCTACGCTTGGGTTACTGAACTCCATTGCAGTAATATTTAACCCTCATTACATGCATATTTGAGGAATTTGAGGCTGATTTTCTGCCAAAACTTGTTGTAAGAATTAGCGTTTAGGTGTTGTAAGAATTTGCGTTAAAGTCAGCTTTTGTGCAGATTGTGGTGCCTTCACCTCTCATTACTGTTTATTTTCTCATTTCAATAACAACTGTAGGTATTAACCCTACTGTATGCAGAAATTTAACTGATTTCTTTTCTTTTTTTCAGTCACAATGTTCACGTTTCTGTCTGACTTACTCAATTTTAAGTTCTAAAAGTTTGTGTTAAGGTGAGGTGTTAAGGTGAGTTCTGTTTCTATATGTCTTTCCAGGCAATTGATATTGTACGCATGGGTTACTGAACTACATTGCGGTAACGTTGCGCCCTTATTACATGCATATTTGAGGAATTTAATGGGGATTTTTGGGACTTATATTCACTTTCTTTAAAAAAAAATTTTTTTAACTTTTTTTTTTTATTTAATACTTTCTCATACTTGTTACTAGTAACATTAAGGCTTATTTTAGTTGTTGATGTGATGTATTTTTGTTGGGACTTATAGTCACTTTCTTGAATGAATGTTTTTCCGCAACTCCTCTTTAACCAATGAATGTACTTCAATTACAATTTCAGTGATTTATGAAAGCCTTTCCTAATTCTTATTTATGATTTAATACCTGGCCTCACGATTCATATTCTTAATCGTAAACATTTCTGAAAAAAAAATGCTTTTATATCCAATGATTCTATGTTGAATTGATATATAATAAATGCAGAAATATAGACTTTCCAAAGCCATCACATGAACCACATTAATCATTTGATGCCTAGTTAATGATTTATATTAACTAAATATTAGGCATGTTACATTGGAACAACATTATCAAGCGCGAATGTAGGTAAGCGTTGGGATGTAACATCCCTCTTGTTACAATTCAGCTAGTCTGGGCCATTGGTTGTTGTATAGAAATATTAGAAATTTTAAGTAATTTGTATATTTTTTGGCTCACCAATGATAGTTGTGTGAGCCTATGGCATAGCCCTCATGTCGGCGGCGTCTGCATCTGGATTCATTCATTTTGAACTTTTGTGTGTAGGTTTTGATTTTTTTTTTTATTTTGCCTTTTTTTTTTATTTTGCATTTTATTTTATGTCAGCATGCTTTTTAGGGATAGTAATATTTTATTCAACCCTTTCCATGCACTTAGTTACTTGAATTTTGGATATTTGTGTACATGTTTTTGACTTTTCTGTGCAGGTTTTTGACTTGTGTGTACAAGTTTTGAAATTTTGTCTCCAAGTGGAGTTTTACCTTACTGGCATATTGCCATGGTGGTTACCATAACATTTCAGGGTATTTTTCTCAATTTTAACCCTTTGAAACAAATGTGATACTTTTTTTTACTTTTATGTGCAGGTTTTGAGGTTTATCTTTCTTTTCTTCCAAGTGGCGACTTACCTTGTAGCATATTGTCATGGTTCCTATTTTATGTTAGGATGCTTCTTAGGGCTAATATTATATTATTTAACCCTTTAGCTGCTTATTTATCATAATTTTGGACTTATGTGTGCAGGTTTTTGACTTCTGTGCACAGGTTTTGATATTTTTTTTTGGAGTGGAGTTTTACCTCACTGGCATATTGCCATGCTCGTTACTGTAACATTTTTAGGGTATTTTTCTAAATTTTAACCCTTTGAAACAAATGTGATACTTTTTGGACTTTTATGTGCAGGTTTTGAGGTTTTTCTTTCTTTTCTTCCAAATGGATATTTTTCAGGTAGAATTTCACCTTACTGGCATATTGCCATGGTGGTTACTGTGACATTATCAGGGTATTTTTCTAAATTTTAACCCATTGAAACAAATGTGATACTTTTTTTTCTACTTTTATGTGAAGGTTTTGAGGTTTGTCTTTCTTTTCTTCAAAGTGGAGACTTACCTTGTAGTATATTGCCATGGTTCCTATTTTTATGTTAGCATGCTTCTTGGGGCTATTATTATATTATTTAACTCTTTAGCGCATTATTTTATTCATTCATTTTGAACTTTTGTGTGCAGGTTTTGATTTTTTTTTCTTTTTGCTTTTTTTTTTATGTCAGCTTGCTTTTCAGGGATAGTAATATTTTATTCAACACTTTCCATGCTTAGTTACTTGAATTTTGGACTTTTGTGTACAGGTTTTCGACTTTTCTGTGCAGGTTTTGACTTTTGTGTACAGGTTTTGAAATTTTGTCTTCAAGTGGAGTTTTACCTTACTGGCATATTGCCATGGTGGTCACCTTAACATTTCAGGGTATTTTTCTCAATTTTAACCCTTTGAAACAAATGTGATACTTTTTTGACTTTTATGTGCAGGTTTTGAGGTTTTTCTTTCTTTTGTACCAAGTGGATATTTTTCAGGAAGAGTTTCACCTTACTGGCATATTGCCATGGTGGTTACTGTGACATTATCAGGGTATTTTTCTCAATTTTAACCCATTGAAACAAATGTGATACTTTGTTTTTTTTACTTTTATGTGCAGGTTTTGAGGTTTGTCTTTCTTTTACTCAAAGTGGAGATTTACCTTGTAGCATATTGCCATGGTTCCTATTTTATGTTAGCATGCTTCTTGGGGCTATTATTATATTATTTAACCCTTTAGCTCATTATTTACTTTAATTTTGGACTTTTGTGTGCAGGTTTTGGATTTTTTGTGTTTACTCCAGCCACCCCTTTACATTGGCCACCTGCTGGTAAGCCATGGGGTACTGATACCCCTTCTAGTTATACTTACCAATGACCCAGATGGGTATGGCCCTCCCATGAGTGGGCACTCATACCTCCCCGCTGTTTACAACATTTAATGGGCAATTATAGGAAGAATGATGCTTGGCGCCAATTTCGTTGTCTTCCTGGATACTGTGCATGTGCAGATCTCAAAAGTATGGAAGACCATCTAGGACTTAATTTTTTTGGTTTTGCATGCAAATTTTGGGGATTGGGGGAAAAAATTGTATTTGGTCCTGGATTAATTTGAGTTAGCACCAGCTAGTCTGGGCCATTGGTAAGTATAAAAATATTCAAATTACTTAAAATTTATCATTTCAGCAATACTGACTGTCTGAAATGCCACCTTCTGGTTTCTTCAGGCTGTTTTGGTGGCTCAGAAAATCTATTATTAATAACCCTGTGGGGCCTTATTCCATTTCTGATCACTTTCTATTACAATAGAACAGGCAGCCTAACATGTATTCTCTGGGTGAACTCAAAAGGTAAATTATAAGTGTCCTGACAGTTGTTATACCCCCCCGCAAACAAAGTTTGGGGGGGGGGGGGTGTATATAGGAATCACCCTGTCCGTCCGTCTGTCTGTCCGTCCGTCCATCTCTCCATCCTTATAAGCGCAACTCCTCCTAAACCGTTTGAAGAATTTTCATGAAACTTTACACATTGGAAGAACTCCATATGAAGATGTGCATGAAGCAATATAATTCTGTTCTGACAGGCACGAGGGTATCACTTTGTGAGCTTGCTCACAGTACTTCTAGTTTCTAGACAGCTGATACTTGCCTAGAAACTACTGCAAAACCACTGGATATACACTGTCAATGAGTAGCAAAAATACACAAATATCCAGGCCTTTGCAGGTTAAATCATTTGAACAAAAGTGGACAAAATGGAATATAAAATTATAATTTAATCAGATTTACTCTCTCGACATATGACTGGTTCATTCTGTACCAGCTGCCATTCAACAAAATTGTATTACCAAAATGGTCGCACATGACAGTGTTTTAACAACATCTCTGAGGCTCTATAACTGAAATTAAAAGGGAATTTTCACTGAAATTATCAGTAATAATCACCAAATGGTTAGGCATGGTGGTGGACACCTGCCAAAGAGAAACACAGATACAAATTTCTACAAACATGCCCAATAGAAAAGATAACAAATGTAATTTAGACTTGTTCTCTAAAGGCTGTTTTGATTTTTTTATCTATCCATTTGATCAGTAGCACCTCAAACAAAAATAACAGACTCTTCACCTTTGGGTTTAAACATCAGAATTAAAATTTGTTTATTTAAATGTATAATGATGCAGGCATGGGGATGTGTAATAAACACAGAATGTGGTGTTTGTTTAAATTGGTGGGGGTTTTACATAACTTGTTGGAATGGTATAGTCTGCAGCTCTCACGAAATATGACTATGCCATTCCAACTTGCTATGTAAAACACCCATCGATTGAAACACACATCGTATTCTGTCTATTTATTTTATTTTAAATAAACAATAAAATTACTGCATTATAATCAAGGAAAACAAACTAAGACACCAAATAATTTACTGTATAACATTTCAAGTTTTTATTGGACCCATCTATTCCAGCTTCTCCATGTACAAATGTAATTTTTACATGATTCAAGTATGGTAAATAATAAAAAGTAAACAAACCAGCGACTGACAATTTTCCCAATTGTTTGAAAGAAAACGACAAATATGGAATGTTCAGCATTGGAGATCCAGTGGAAATAATTACTAATGCACAAATGACAAATGTATCACTTTCAAATAAACGAAACTCACGATATAAGAATACTGTGACTGCTCTTTTTCCCCGAAACAGAAAATCAGCAACACACTTGCAGTCATTGCTAATCACAATGCTTCAAAAACCCAGCTTCCTGTTTCAGTACCAATGCATGCAGCTGCTCAGCCAAGTTACTCAGAAATAAACAACCAGCGATTTATTTTTCCATACATGCCAGGAAACCCTACACCTGTCATATTTTTATACTGCACCAATGACCCAGACTTAGCTGGTGCTAACTCTTTATTATTTAGGGCCAAATGCAAATTTTACCCCCAAATCCCCCAAAATGTGCATCAAAAACAGAAAATTACATGTCCTATATGGTCCTCCATACTTTTACTCCACTGCGCATGCACAGTGTCAAGAAGGTCTCGAAATTGCGACCAAAAATCATTCTTTGTTTGGCCCTGAAATTAGTAACACCTCACTGATATTTGTGCTTGTAAATCTCAGTTTAAATGATGCCAGACGCATAATTATGAGAGAAATGGTGGATATGAAGAGGAAATAATAGGAGGAGAGGAAAAACAGTGGATTCAAATGTTCAGGGCTGTAACTTATAATTATTTTACGAAATTATTTCATGTTGTCTATTTTCGAGGCATGGCCCTGTAGTCATTCTTGCTATGAATGTTCCATTGTTTGATCAGTGTTTCCTCTCTCCCTTCCCTTTATTCCCCCCTAGCTATTCTCCCATGCTTTTGGCTTATTTTTTGTAATGTTTATTACTAAAATTTCTTGAGAGTTTTGGCTTGGAAACAGAATTATTTTCTGTTTTTTCCCCATGTTTACGTCCTCGCCCTAGGGTGTTTAGGCGTTTTGGTCTGCATCTACCATCTGATGCTCTGCAGTTTCTTCTTGGGAAGTCTCTGTTTTGCATCAGACAGTGTTTAAATTGGATACTGATTTCGGGCCATGTTTACCAGTGCCTGGAGTCATGTTTCTGGTTTGTTTACACTTTTTGTTTAGGTTGACAACAGTTACTTCTGATAGTGATTACTTGTCTTCTGCTTAGTTTAGTTCATAGCAAGATACATTAATATTGTCCGTATGTGTTACATTAATTTTTCTAAATGATTTAAAATTTTTGTCCACACTTAGGCTTTTTGGGATCCATTTGGGCTCAGGGTTCCCATTGGGAACTTGGGCTCTTCTGAAAAAAAATTTTCAAAAATTTTTCTTTCTTTTTGAATAATTTTTTCGCTATGTTATAATGGATTATTTTATTATGTATCTTTGTTTTCAAGGTTTAGTGCGAGTACTATGACTGTTTACTTTTTTCACTATGAAAAATTATTGTTCAAATTGTAATGGGAGGAAATCTTCCTCTGATTCTCATGATTCTGTATTAATTGTAGTCAATGTACTCGCACTAACCCTTGTTCAATGTATGTCAATTGGGATGACAAACATTGGAGACGTGTGTCACAGTAGGTTGTTAGCGGGGAGAGGACCATGCCGGTCCTCTCTCCACAGGGTCATTCTAGTTTTTCACTCTCTTTTTCAGAGGAACAAGAACAGGGTGATGTTACCGTGATGTCGTCCAAGAGTGTGCTTCCGTCATCACAATCAAATGAAGAGCTAGCGGCAAAGTGCTCATGCAGATACGCCAATTGCCTAAGAGGCCCCAAGTAGGGTCGATGGCATTGACGTCCGCTAGCTTGCCCGTTGTCGCGACCATTCACCGAATGGCTCAGCACCCGGGTTCGTCCGTTGCAGTCCAGGAAGGGGATTTGGGTGTTGCGAGCACTATAAACATACCATATGCACACCCAGTGATGACGGAACAGAGGATAGTATGGAGGAAGCCTGTTAGTCCGGTTCCTAGCTCGTCCAGGTCCATCCGGACCGCGAGCGAGAGAGGCCCCCCTCTCTCTTACATCAACATCTGTTGTTGTATGTTCATTTGATAGTCGGAGCATATGTCCACTCCTCCTGCTCGGGACGCTCCGTCGCATAGACAGTCCGACGCGGCTGTTCTATTGGCTTCCTCATCCTCACGTCAGCACACACGACCGCACATTGGCTATGTGACCACAGATTTCCAGAGGACGTTCGCATATATAAGGCAGGAAGAAACATCCCGGGAGCTCCTGCTTCGCCGACCTGGGATTCCACATCAGCCAGGTCACTCCATCCGCTCGCCAAGGACACGAGGCCTTTCCAGTTGGGACGTTCGTATATTATATAAATGCAGGAATGAACGTCCCTGGAGTTTCTAGTGGCTATTTACGTAAGACCGCGGCTCCACAGGTCTCTTTGATGATCAAGAACAGAGTAATGTTTCCGTGATGTCTTCGAAAGTGTGCTTCCGTCGTTACAGTCAAATGAAGAGCTAGCGGCAAGAGTGCTCATACAGATAACGTCAATTGCCTAAGAGGTCCCAAGTAGAATCGATGGCTTTGGAGTCCGCTATCTCGCCCGGTGTAGCGACCATTCAACGAATGGCTCGGCACCCGGGTTAGTCCGTTGCGGTCCAGGAGGAGATTTAGGTGATGCGAGCACTATAAATACAACGTGCACGCCCAGTGATGACGGATACGAGGATGGTACGGAGGAAGCCTTTTAGTCCGGTTCCTAGCTCGCCCAGCTCCGCACGGGCTGCGAGCGAGAGGGGTCCCTCTCTCGTACAACAACATCTGAGTACAGATGTTGTGGTACAGAATGTTCCTCAGTCGGGGCATACATCCACCACTCGGGACGCTCTGTGATATAGACAGTCCAGAGAGACTGCTTTATTGGCTTCCTCATCCTCTACGTGACCAGTGATATCCTGCCAATCTCGCCAACCAGGAATTCACGGCGACCAGGTCACGCCATCCAGTAGCCAAGGATACGAGGCCTTCATACTCCAGACGTTCGCATTAATAAGTATGCAGGAGTCAGCGTCTTAGGAGCTTCCAGTGGCTAAATATTGTAAGACCTCAGCTCCACAGGCCTCCGTTACGGACGTGCTATAGCAGTTAGCACAAATTATCGCAGCATCCCAGCAACCGACAGAAACTCTGTCGGATCAGGAATTATCCATGGAAGCTGGGTCGGTACGTTCGCCTGCAGGTGCAGACATGGACGACCAAGAATTACAAGTGGTCCGACTGGATGGCGAAAGGGATACGGAATAGTTGAATTTCCCCTTTCGGAACAACAAAATTGCCGTGGAGTTCATCGGGCTTTATTTTTCTGACGTTGTTCCTCCGGACCAAAATGCTGTGTTGCCGAATAAGAGACTGATAGCACCACTGGACACAGATTTCTTTAATCGGTTCAGGAACATCGTCCCTCAGTTTCGGTCACAGTCCAGAAATGTCTCAGAGACATTTGAACTATTATATGACGCTATATATAAACTTGCTACCAATAGGGCAAGTGCTCTTCATCTGCCTGCCTTTCATCAATTCATGGAATAATTTGAAACGGCAGGACAGGGCATTCCGAGAGTTCCTCTGTGTCTAGACGACCAGGCCTAAGTCCTAGAGTTGACGAATTTGTCGTCTATGTCAATTCCAACCATGATGTTGGGAACGTCAATATCGTCTAATATGGCTAGCTTAGACGCATTATTGTACGCAGTTCACCTTACCAGAGTGTTATCATTACGTATCAAAGGAAAGAATTCTAGGGTGATCGATCCTCCTTAAGAGTTCTTTCTAGGGTCATAGCATTCTCCACGTATAACTCTGCCCTTTCAGTGGCAATTTGGAGTTGGTTACACGTGATGTGGTCCTGGCTACATCCACGCGCATGGATAGTAAGGTGTATAACTCTCTCAGAATCACTCCGGTCTCCGGAGAGCTTCTCTTCGATGGCAAGCTTTCCGCTATCTATGATCAGATAATAAAGAAAGCTTTAGACTCTCTGCTATTCAAACCCGCTTCTATAAGTCGGAGTCAGCGGAGAAGAGTAGGACAGGCACTTCTCGGGCGAATACGTCCAAGGGAGGTTCCTATAGAGGTTCCTATGAGTCCTCTTAGGTTTTACTCTAGAGACCGTCAAGGTAACGACTCAGGTAGGGGCCGTAATTCTGGCCGAAACAACCAGTCAGATGCCCCCAGATCAACAGGGCGAGGTGCAGGCTGTGGAGGACGTGGTTTCTCCTTTCGCAAGCCTCACAGATCCAAGAGGTGATGGTTTAAACCTCTGTCGCATTCTAGTGGGCGGAATACTGTCGAGTTTCTCAATCAATTTGGATTTTATTACGGAAGACCCTTAGGTTCGAGGGGTTATATCGGAAGGACTGAACTGTCCTTCAAAGGAGAATCTCCGTTAACTCGAAGTCCAAGATGGACTCAGCTTCCGTCAAATCGGCAGAAAGGAGACTTGCTTCTATCAGAAGTCCAGTCTCTTTTAGTGAAGAACGCGATAGAGGTCTAGTATACCAGGAATCTCCAGGTTTCTACAGCCATCTTTTTCTGGTTCCGAAACCAGACGGCTCGTTCCGTCCAGTCATAGATCTGAGCTGGATACACAAGCTGATTGTGGCTTCAAATTCTTTATAGAGACCATTCAATCAGTCAGAGCGACCATTTGAGTGAACGACTATGCTGCGAGCATAGATCTCAAGGATGCGTACTTTCACGTTGGTACATCTGGCGTTCAGAAAGTATCTTCGCTTCATCGTCCTAGGAGTCATATATCAGTTTCGAGCGATGTGCTTCAGTCTGAATCTAGCACACTGGCCTTTCACTCGAATAATGAACTCGGTATTGACTCATTTCCGAGCTCATTTGTCTGCGGTAACATCGGCCTACCTAGACTATATTCTTCGGAGGTACGGCAACGAGTTACCGCTTCAGAACGATGCACAGAATCTGCTTCTTTTGCTCCGATTTCTAGTTTCATAGTAAACATTGGGAAGTAGGATCTGAGGCCTTCCAAGTCGTTCACCCACCTGGGGATGAGCTTCAAGATGCACAATCTCGTTTGTCTGCCGTTAATCCGAGCGAAGTTAGTCAGTTGTTACGCTAGCTATTGTCTTCTCTCAAACAGGGTTTCAGTGAGAGAATTCATGTGACGGATAGGTTTGTGCGGAGCCCCTGCAGATCTCATTCCAATGGGGCGGCTACGCACTCGTCCTCTCCAAATTCTTCTGACTCAGATTTGGAGGGTGAAGATTCTTTCGCTCGATACAGACATCCTCTTGTCAAATCAAGTGAAAGCAGAGATTCAGACTTCGGCAGACATTCAGTGGTTAACTCAGGGAGTTCCACTGCAATTGCTGGACCCGAGTTTTACAGTTATGATGGATGCCAGTCAATAGGTTGGGACGCAACATTGAGCCCAACGAATTTGAAGTGCCAGGGTCTTTGGAATCCTCAGTTCCTTATCAAGCACATAAACATCAAAGTATTGATGTCAATTTGACTTGAGCTACGTCATTGGATGGACGTTTTTCACGATGCACACGTGCAAATTCTATCCGACAATACGACGGTGGTAGCATATATTCGGAATCAAGGAGGGACTCATTCCATTCCGTTGTTCAAGATAACAAAAAGAATCCTTCTGTTTGTACTAGAAAATTAGGTTCTTCTATCTGTCCGTCATATTCCGGGTTGTCTGAACGTATAAAGGACTCCCTTTCATGGAGGGGTCGCTTGTTGCCATCAGAGTGGATTCTCAACAAACGAGTATTCAGTCAGATTTGCTACCAATGGGAGCAGCCAAGGATAGTCTTTTTGCAATGCATCTCAACAATTAGATGCAGATGTATGTGTCACCATGTCCGGATCCTCAAGCGTTTGTAGTAGACGCTCTATCGATCTTGTGAGATGGAATGAGAGGATATGTGTATCCTCCAGCGCCGCTGATTCAGCAGACATTGCTGAAGATAAATCAATCTCAATGCAATTCTGTGGTAGCATCTCTGTCCCCACAGAGACCATGGATTATTCTACTCAGGTGTCTGTTGTGGGACATGAGGTGGAAGCTTATTCCACATTTTGGTCCATTCTATTGCTAGATGGATTCAATTAAGTATCCATACTGCTGATCTAAATTATCTTCAACTCAGCAGTCTGTGCTTAGATTTCACCTCATGAAGTAAGGGCTCTATCTACTTCTTGGATTTTCAGTAATAGTGTTGTTATTACTGATCTTATGAAGGCTGCATATTGATTTCAGCCTTCCTTTTTCACGAGTTTTTTATATTAAGAAATACTCAGTCCATTTCTGGAGATCTGCATTGTTCTGGTCCGTTATCTGTTGCTCAGTATGTCATCCACTAAACAGTTGCAACTATGGTTATGCAGGTTTTCTGTTCCGGCAGGGACTCTGTCCTGCTGTCCTCTTTGCTCTGGGCTATTATAGTGTAAAGCAAGGGAATACCTCCTCTGGAGTCAGTAATTCTGAGTCGGCACCGGGATAGTTTTATAGTGTGAAGCTAATGTTTACTCATCCATGTAATATTTTTAAAGTGTAGCTTGGTGTGAAACATTTGTATATGTCTTGTTTCACACGGGCGTTAATATACAATCTTCGGACCCTGTTAATGAGCATAAGAGTCTCATTTCTTTGGGCTTCCTTTATTTATTGGCTTTCCTTTAAAATAATTAGAATAATGAGTTATACTGGATGTTAATAGAGATCATTGAGGTTATTGTGCCCAATTACAGAATGGTGTTGTGTCTTTCTTTTTGATACAAATAAGAAAGATACATGTAAAGCTTATTTCTCATTTTCTCCTCTAGGGGATAATTCGGTTATATGTAGTTGAGCCTATTGGTTTTTCCTTTATGTCCTAGGCCCTCCAACCTTTTTACTATTCAGCTAAGTCTGGGTCATTGGTACAGTATAAAAATGTTAAAAAATTTATAGTAATTTATATATTTTTTATACTTACCAATGACCCAGACGGGGATGGCCCTCCCATGAGTTGGGAACTCATACCTCCTATCTGAGTACATAACGCCTACCAAGCACTGGTTGTAAGAATGATTTTTGGTGGCAATTTCAAGACCTTCTTGACACTGCACATGCACAGTGGAGTAAAAGTATGGAGGACCACATAGGACATGTAATTTTCGGTTTTTGATGCAAATTTGGGGGTAAAATTTGCGTTTGGCCCTAATAATTAAGAGTTAGCATCAGCTAAGTCTGGGTCATTGGTAAGTATAAAAAATACATAAATTACTGTAATTTTTTTTACTTTTCCCACTCATTCAGCAAGAACAAGCAATATATTGTCTTCTGGATTTATTTTCAATTCAACATTTAAAGAGTGTACCTTTAATTTCAACAGTAGCATTGGAAAGTTGGACTTGTCACGTTATAATGCAGACATGTTAACCTTCCAAAATTTTTTTCAGGGAGATTGAAGAAAATTTTCAGGGAGATGACATGATTTTCAGGGAGATTTTTTTTTGCGCGTAGAAGCCACGTGTGGATCAATTTTAAATACAAATTAATACCAAATACCCCCCCCCCACCCCCACACACACAGACATAACAGGAAACAGTCCAACAACAATACATCAAAGGAACATACGTCAACGTTCTACAAACCGGTGGTGAGTGACCCAGACCTGTTAACCTCTCGAGGTGACTGTCAGTGAGATTTTGATGAGCTCCCAGTGAGACTCGGATGCTTGTCAGTGAGATTTTTGCACGTGGGCAGCACATCAATAATTTCCATGTTACCACCCCCCCAACCCCCCCCCACACACACACACACACATACATTAAACATTCCACCCTAATGTGTTTTATTTGAACAATTTGTCCTCTCAAAAGCCAAAACATAGAAATATAGAGAAAAACAGAAATCAAAAATATGGATGTGGTCATGTGCCAATATCTGAGTTGTTCCAATGACATCCATATTTCAATGGTTTTATGTACAAAATGTTTGGAGATATTTTCGACCTTTTCAGCACTATATCAGTTTTGACGCTGTGTTGAAAGTTTTGGATCTATTTGGGAAATTATGGGTACTTGCGGCGACCTGCGGTAACCTGCGGCGATCTGTGGTGTTTAGGCACACCCCGAGCCCGGTTGTTGTGGTAATTCGATCTGCCAAAGCCCAGCGCCCCACCTAACCACACCGGTTACTCACTGGAAGTAGTTGGTCATTTACGAAGGGGATTTGGAATGGGGTGATCATTTTTCAGTGAAACGTGAACATTATGCCACAGCCAGCCCAGGACAAAACATCTCCGGGATATTTAATTTATTTTGTTGTCCATTTATCACAACGAATGAAAAAACGTCCAAGTGCCGTAAATTAGCAACTTTTTAGAGATTTTTTTCACCAAAAACATAATTTTTTTCACAGCCTGCTTTAGAAAATTGTGAATCGGAAATTTTTCCCAATATATTGAAAATTACGGCAACTCATATGTTTGAGCCGTTTGTCTGCAAAATTGGCTATAATTATCTGAAGTGAAAGTGAAATCCAAAATGCACAATAATAAATTTGTGAGTATTTTTGCACATGTTCAATTGGACAAAATTTATGCGTATGGAACTTATTTTTCGATTTGACTGCTACCTGTATACAAGCAAAGGTGTGCCTTTAATATATAATCGATTTCAGCAATTATCCTGCATCTCAAATTCATTTAATCCGCCTGTCAAACGTGTTGCAAATAATCACAACACGGCCATTGACAGAAATGAGATTGGTCACCAGTTCTTACGTAAGTGGTGACGTTTCACATGCACAGTAGATCACATGCTTTTGTATTTGTAAACAAAAGCTGGTGGATTCAGTTTTTGTCTGGTATGTCGACTTTCCGGGAGATTTTGGCCCAAATTGACTCCCGGGCGGGAGGGCGGGAGGGGATAGCTAATTCCGGGAGAATCCCGGGCATTCCGGGAGAGTTAACATGTCTGTTATAATGTAAAAATACAGTATTGAAGCTGACCAATGAAAGAACGTTCTGTGATTTGATTGATGTGATCTGTATTTGTCACAGGCTGCTGTGTCTACTGAAGAAAAAATAAATTATTTTTGTTTGAATAAAAACTGATTATAGACTTTATTTATCTTTCCCAATATCTCGCTTTTGAATCATAAGAATTAACTATTAGCCATTGTGCAAAAATATGTGATCTTAAACATCAATAAATAAATAAATATATAAGAATTAACTGTTGTTTCTGTTCGAGCTATGCGATATAAACCGAAAATTCTCAGCACAAGCTTTATCCTAACTCGCTATGTAAGTTATGAAGCTTATGCAGAGAATTTTCGGTTTAAATTACATAACCCGAACAGAAACAATAGTTAATTCTTAAATAAAACAAACTATTCTGTGTGTTCTGTCCTAAAATTTGGAACATTTCTTTAATTTGTGGACCTTGGTTACAGGTGTGAGTTTGGTGGAATTTAAATTAAATGCCTGGTGAAGCAGGCCTGACTTAATTCGATAAAAAATTTCACCATTAACAAATGAAGTTCAGAAATCATTTATGTAATGATTACACCCAATTATAGGGATATATTTCCTTAATCAGAGGCAGAATTATGCCTTACTGGTGACAAAAGTATTGCTGTCCTGGTGAAAATATCTGAGTTTCACTGGTAAAATAGGACCCAGTCACTAATGCTTGGGGTGTGAGTCCTCTAAAATAGACAACATGGGGTATAAACGATTGACTGACCTTGACTTTATCTCCATGTTGTGGTCATGATTAGCCATTGAGCAGAAGTATGTGACCTTAAATACCCATAAATAAATAAATGTGTATGGAAAAGGGATCTGCCATTAATCAAAATCCACTTTATAGAAGTGGTGGCTGTATGGATAAGTACACTTCTCTCTCCAGCAAGATGTTCCAAAATTTATCATTGGTTTTGAAGATTCTTTGGTTTCCAGAGATGTCTTTATCAGTTGGGGTTGGTTCTGTTACAGCATATGTTTGTACAAGATGACAATGTAATATATATATTTATTTTAACAGTAACTGGCGAATCAGCATGCAGTATCAGTCACTCAAGATTCAGGCAAATACTGTCACCTTGCAGTTTAAGTCACCCCATATGGATCCATATGGGGTGACCAGATGCCATTTTGAGTTCCCAATAAAATCCTTGCCTCCCCTCCAATAAATACATGTAACAAGAATGCGCCGCCAAAATATTTTGCCGCTTAAGTCTTGAACTATTTATAAACCAATTGATAATGTATAACTCATTAAAAACTGAGTTAGTGCTCTTGCATCACCATCACCTGAAGCTGAAATTCATCAGAACAAGATGTAGCAGAGAGCAGGTGCTATCAGAGTTATGCCCCTTGTGGTGCCCCCTGTGTGTGCGGCAAGTTTATTTGTACAAGTTTGAATTGTCATATGATAGAGAACATGCACGCCAAATTTGGTTCAATTTGATCCAGTAGTTTGTGAGGAATTGTCGATAATGTAAAGTTCGTACCGGACGACTACGGACGGCAAGTGCTAAGTTAAGCTCCCTTCGGTAAGCTAAAAATGTTCTTGGTAAAGAAAAAATGCAGTGGAAGACCAGTCGGGTATAGATATCATCTGACTGGTTGGTTGGGGGGGGGGGGGGGAGGGGGAGCTAAGTACAAATTCAATGGAGGCAGAGAGCCAACTGTTATATAGGCCTGTCATCTTGCAATCAGAGGGTTCAATTGCGTAGGCCAACCCCACAAACATTCAATGTCTGTGTTTCCGTCTCCTAATGTTCAGTGTTGCTGTAAGCTTTCTATTTATGGGCCTAGGCCTATTAAAAAAAATCCTGGTGAACTTGGGTCGGGTGGGAATCTTACGCAGCATCAAGTGGGATATGCAAGCGTCATAACCCATGTGAAAAAAGCACTTCATTGAACTGATTGTCCTTTGAACGACAACCTACGGTCCATCTGCAGAAATATGTTGTGTTTGGTGTCCCTTTTCCACTGAAGCTAAGAGCATATTTTGTGAATGGAATCCTCACTCTTCGAGTGTTTTAGCAGAGACCCTGGTGTGGCGAGATGAGACGCGATGTGTCTGAATGTATATGAGATAAGTTAAAAATTATAAATTGGCAGAATTTGGGAGAGTTTTCAGTTTCCCGTCAGAACTCAGCAAAATTAGAAGAAACATATACATATATTTTATATTTCGTTCAAAAACGATGCGTATAGCTTGAGGTTTGTTGCTTTGAACCACTGAGAAAAGTAGACCCAGGCTGTTGTAATATAACACAACACTTAACATGATTAATTATTGATAACATAATAACATTTTCTAATCCGAACTAATCCTTTAATTACCCTTCCAAAGATTAAAACAAGAGCCGACAATAGCTACTGATTGTTTCTGAAATAGCTTCTGATCGCAATGAAAACATTGACTGGTGACAATAGATAAAGTATAAATTACTCCTATGAAATTTATTCTTTTGAGATTTCCAACATCAGAAACTGGTTAAATTGAATTACAATTATGTATATCTATATACTTTTATATTTGCACTGCGACTTGTAAAGAAAATTTTGTTTTTAACATTCGACCTACCATTTAACAATTTTATTAGCACTATGACAAATATTGAAATTATTTTGAATCTATTTATAGGAAAAGACAGCGCTCGTGTGGTGTTTTCCAACAAATAGTTGCAACACAATGAGAAAAAATTCAATTTCTAACATTTGGCCTGTCACTTAAGTTAACCGTACATATGTATATTAGCACTACGAAAAAGCCCTGGGCCGATTTAATCCGTGGACCGACTTAGGGGCATACCTCAGTTGCTGACTTTATTTTTGGTCGACTTCCCCCATGGGCGACTTCATTTGGGGGGAGACTTCCCACCATTTACACGCTCGTTTCAATCAGAAGTCATAAGATATGCTTTGGAAGCAAAAAATTCAGATAAAAACCTAAAAAAAATGGGAATGACAAATTTTGTGTATAGCTCTGGTCGATTTTTACAGTTATGTCACGTAAAGTGTTAAATGGAAAAATGAATATTACACAGTAATTAGACTTCAATATTTCTCCATTTGAACTTTATATGCCAAGATTATTTTAATGTGAATTTGTTACAAATTACAATTAATTGAATATATTGATATGTATGCATTCCCAATAAAATATAACAAAATACAACATAACAGAATAAATTTCAAAAAGATATTTAATAACATTTGATAAATAAAAGTTGTCAGAAAGGTTATAAACAACATCTCAAAAGTGTTATGCTTTATCAGACCAGTGCTAAAATAACCCATCAATTAGCTCCGCCTACTCATAAAAAGTTCCTCTATAAATAGACACAGAGATCTTAATTGAACTGGATTAACAGTGACTGCATTATGTAATCATATGCAACAACTGGGGTAATTTGGAAGACAACTTTTACAGAGACTGTACACGTAATGTGAATTTTGAAAGATAAAAGGAGCAAAAAAACCCATTCAGTTCAATTTTTACCAAACAGAGTTGCCATTTGAGCCGAAATATTAAAAGAAAAATCCCCAAAACTTTTCAAATATTTTGTTGTTTTCATTTTAAAACAGCTTATGATTAGTCATTGGTGCAAACTTTTATAGGCACAGTTATGAAGATAAAGGAAGTTTGAAAATTATTTTGACATAAATGGGGATATTTTTTCAAGAGCAATGTAGAGAAATGAATTTGTGACAAACATTTACCATGAAATAAAACAGTTAACCCTTTACCTAACCTGAAAAGCATATGACACATCAAGCTCGTTCCAATGAGGGGTCATAACCTATGTTTTTGAGACAAAAAATGAAAAAATAATGAAAATTAATTGGCTATTTTTGTGTCACCGCCCCACGAAGTGGGGAGCAACATATACGGATTACTTTTGTCGTCCGCGTCACACTTTCTCTTATCCGCCACTCCTCTTTAACCTTTGAATGGATTTTGATGAAACTTTCAGTGATTCTTTATCACATAATGGCATTGTGCACCACTTATTTTATTTTTTGATCCGTTGTATTTTTTCCAGAGTTATGCCCCTTTTCCACTTAGAATTCTGTCTGAAATATTAAAATATAGTGCAGGCGACACACGTCTTCCATGGAAGACTCACATCTAAGTTATGAATAGCACTGGCCGGTTTTGGCTGTTACTTTTGGTAAAGGGTTAAATATGGTATTTTTATACTGTAAACCAATGGCCCAGACTAGCTGGTGCTTAACTCAAAGTTTTTAAGGGCCAAACACAAATTTTGAACCCCCAATCCCCAAAATTTGCTTGCAAAACCGAAAATTAAAAGTCCTATCTGGCCCTCCATACATTTACTCTCCACGCATGTGTAGACGTCAGGAAGTGACCGGAATTGGCGCAAACATCATTCTTTGTTTGGCCCTAAAGTCATCAACAACGAAATGACATCTGTGCTTTAAAATCTCCTTTTTTGAGGATGCCAGACACATATCAATGCAAGAATTGGTGGATACAAGGCTGTTATTGGATGAAGGAAGTGTTTTATGTATCCCAATTTCGGGACATATGCCTGAGGTCATCATTTTTGATAATGATTATTCCACTGTTTGTTAAGTATTCTTTCCCTATCCTTCCATGAACCCTTCCTGTTAAACTCTTAAGGTTTTTGGCTATTTTTTATTGAAATTTTTCATTAAATTTCTTGGGAGTTTAACATATATTACACAATATTATTATGTTTCTTCCCCAGGGTTACCCAGGGTTACGTCCTCACCCTTGGGGTGTTAGGTCATTTAGTCTTGCATCTTCTATCCAATGTATCGTTTTTTTCTTCGTATGAAGATCTAGTTTTGAATCTGATAGCATTTCAATTGGTTCTGACTTTGGGCCTTTTTTTGTGCCTGATCTTGTTTACATTGACGTTGTTTAATGTTGTCAACGTCCTCATATATAGGTAGTTTTTTTTAAAATTCTATTACTGTAGTATAATGTAGGATACATGGATTAATATTCTGGTAGTGTTGGTAAAAAAATTTGGATTTTGTCAACACTTAGGCTCTATTGTGATGCCCTTGGGCTATTAATGTTCCCTTTGGCATTTTTTTAAAAAAAATTTTGTTTACAAAAAATATTTTGAATTTAATTATAATTGCTATTATTCATGTATCTCCGTTATATTTATATATTGTTGTGGAGTTTGGAGGACTGATATCGACTTTAGTTGATACACTCCTGCGGACTCTTGTCATTCTTGTGTTCACTGGGATGACTGATGTTGGAGTCGGGTGTTACGGTACGTTGTTGGCGGTGAGGTTCTGAGGATCAGGCCTCTCACTGCGTTTCAATTCATTTTGTCAGTTTCTATTTCAGAGGAACATGAACATGGTGATGATATTCTGACACCCATCCAAGTGTGCTACCGTCGTCATGCTCCATGGAGCTGCAGTGCTCATTATTGCTAGAATTAGGGCCTTTTGTTAAGGGTTTTAATCTCTTGCAAGCAGCTAGCTCGACTGGTGAAGCGGTACTCCCTCCATGGGTGCCATGACGCCGGGCAAGTCTGTTGCGGTCATAGGGAGTGGATGTGGGTAGAGTGAGCACTATAATATAAATAGCTCACCCAGCGACGACGGAAATAGGGAGGAAGTCTGCAAGTTCTTGTACGCGGTGAGGTCTGATAGACCGCGAACGGGAGAGGCCCCCTCTCTAATCTTGCAACATCTGGGGTCAGATGTTGATTTGAGAAACTTGCACAAGCCGGAGCATATGTCCACCCTCCACTCCGGATGCTCTGTTTAGTCTGCAGCCGGGGTCGGCTTCAGTCAAGGCTTCCTCCGCTGCGTTTCAGAAGGCCGAAATGAAGTTTTCTGGTTGGAAACTTGAACGAGACAGAGCATATGTCTGCCCGCCGCTCGGGACGTTCCGTCTAGTCTGCAGCCGAAGTCGGCTTCAGTCATGGCTTCCTCCGCTACGTTATTTAAGCACACCTAGCTACCCGACTTCGGATATCTAGCCTGTTGCACGAAGAAGAAACACTCTTTGCCTGTGAAATCGGACCATCCTGTAGCTAGGGAGACGAGGCCTCGCTGCTCCTCAGGCCTCGATGATGGACTTGCTGTCGCAGATTGTGCAGCTGATCGCAGCATCCCAGCAAGGGCAGATGCAGCCTCCCTCAGACTCAGAATCTGAGCTGTCGGACGGTGCTGGGTTGGTCCAGTCGTTTGTTCACGCAGATGCAATGGACTGAGATTTGCCACTGATTCTCTCGGATTGTGAAAGGGACAAGGAAGAGGATTACCCTTCTCTTTCGGAACAGTACATGGTTGCGACTTATATCCATCAATACTACCTTGATTTTGTTCCGCCGAATCAGAATGCTGCAACAACAAGAGAGAAACAGCTGGCGTCGTTGGACGCAGACTTTATCCGGACAAAGGAGGAAGTCCTTTCTTTTCTGGTTCAGTTTATGCAGATGTCACAAGCTTCGGCCATATAGATGGCGCCATATTTTTCCTCTTGAGTGCGAGGAAGAAGGCGGTTTCTTATCTACATACCATTTTTTGGACGATGTGCATTTAAAAATGGTCAGGGAAGATGTTCAGAGAGTTCTTCTGCATTTGGATGAGCAGGCCAGGGATCTAGAGGTATTCTTACCTGTATCATTCACTATTCGCTCAGACACAATTGAGACGGCAATTTCTTCAAATAGAGCGAATTTGAACGTTATGTCTTACGCATATCACCTTACAAGAGCTATGGCGCAACATCTCAAGGGAAAGGAATTTGAGGACATTCCTACCTCTCTTAGAGTTCTTTCCAGTGCAATTATGTATATCACGTATAACTCCGCCCTAACAGTGGCTAATCTGGAGTTAATCTGACGTGATGCTGCCCTTGCGTCATCATCACTGATAAGATGATAAGGTGAAAAGCTCTCTCCGAGTCGTCCCGGTTTCCAGACATTTTATTTTCAATGACTAGCTTTCGTTAGTCTAAGAACAGGCTACTAAGAAAGCTTTTGAAGTTGGCATACCAATGACCCTCTTCAGCAGACAAGAGTAAAGGAGGGCAGTCCAGACAAAAATCGTCAAAAGGAAACTCCTCACGAGGGTATGAGAAACCCTCTTATAATTACTCTAGAGTTCGTCAGTATTGCGACTCGGGAAAGGGGACGTAGGTCTGATCGGGACTATAGGTCAGACGCCCCTAGGCCGATGAGACAAGTTTTTTTGTTGGGAGGACGTGGGTCCTCCTCTCGTAAGCATCGCAGGTCATACAGGTGGTGGTTTAGACCTCTATTACTGGCCAGTTGGCGGAAGGTTATCAAGCTCCGCAAAAAACTGGATAACAATCACGGAAGATTGGTGGCTGAGAAGTGTAGTGTCGGACGGCTTACGGCTATTGTTCTGAGCAAAATTCCCACTTACAAGTTGTCCACGTTGGACAAATCTTCCATCAAATTTTTGCATAAGAGAGTTTCTCCTACCAGAGGTATAAGCTCTCTTATCAAAGGAAGCAATACAGGTTGTCGAGAATTAGGATTCTCATGATTTTTATAGTCACCTGTTCCCTGTACCAAAGCCAGGTGGCTCGTTCCAACCGGTAATAGACTTAAGTTGGATAACAAGCTTATCATGGCTCCAAAAATTTATTTATGGAGTCCATTCGGTTGGTAAAAGCAAGCGTTCGAGTGATCACCTATGCGGCAAGCATAGATCTAAGGATGCATACTTTCAGCATTCTAAAAGTACCTGCGGTTCGCCGTACAAGGGAAGGTGCATCAGTTCAGAGCAATATGCTTTGCTCTGAATCTGGCCCCCTGGGTGTTCACTCGAATAATGAACTTGGCAATGTCATACTTTCGAGCTCATTCATCTGCGGTGACGTCAACTTACTTGGACGACCTTCTACAGGGATACGGCAACATAATTATTCTTCAGGACGATGTTCAGAGTCTGCTTCTATTACTCCGATGTCTCGGATTCATCGTAAACGAGAAAAAGTCAGATATAGCTCCGTACAAATCGTCTATTCACTTGGAATGAGCTTTGAGACTCACAACAATCTGGTTCGTCTGCTATTACCCAGAGCGAAATTAGTCAGTTGTTATGCTCGCTTTTGTCTACACTCAGATGATGCATTAATAGTGAGGGAATTCATGTGACTGTTGGAGCTGTGCGGAGCGGCTGTGGATCTCATTCCGATGGGCAGCCTGCACGCACGTCCCCTCCAGATATTCTTTACTCAGAACTGGAGTGTGAAGAGGCTTTTGGTTGAACCAGTATTGTTTTATATGACCTAGTAAAACAAGGGTTTAGATTTGGGCAGATATTCAGTGGTTAACTCAGGGAGTTCTGCTGCAACTACCGGATCCGGCTTTTACGATTATGACGGATGCGAGTCAGACGGGTTGGGGCGCGACCCTAAGTCCCGCAGACTTGAAGTGTCCGTGTCTTTGGGACCCTCGTTTCCAGGAGAAACACATAAACATCAAGAGATGATGTCAATATGGCTAGCGCTACAATGTTGGATTCACATAATAATGGATGTCCATGTTCAAATTCTGTTAGACAACTCGACAATAGTAGCATACATCGGGAACCAGGGCGGCACCCATTCATTTCCGTTATGCCAACTAATGGAGAAGATTTTCGTATACGTCATGAATCATCATGTTCATCTTTCTATCTGTCATATACCGGGTCATCTGAATGTACTAGCAGACTCGCTCTCTTGGAAAGGTCGCCTGTTGCAGTTGGAGTGGATGCTGAACAAGCAAGTATTTGGGCAGATTTGCTACCAGAGGGGTCGCCCCATGATAGATCTGTTAGTGACGCAGCGGAATAATCAGTTGCCGTTGTTCATGTTGCCATGCCCAGACCATCGAGTGTACGCAGTAGACGCTCTGTCGATCTCATGGGAATGAATGATAGGATATGCGTATCCTCCAATTCAGATGATTCAGTAGATTATGTTTAAGATCAAACAGTCTCATTGTGAATCCTACTACTAGCACCTCTGTCGTCAAAGGAACCATGGATCAGTCTTCTTAGGTGTCTGTTATGGGATGTTCCCCGGAAGATTCCTCCACGAAAGGACCCTTATCAGGTTTTTGTTCTTCTCGTCCTCCGCCCATAGTGGCATAATGGAGTCGGTTAGACGTGAGGGAACTATTGCGGTTCCTATATTATTTTATGACTAACACAAGAACGATTAAAGTAATGAGGGTGAGGAGGGTTCGATATGACCCCACCGCCTATGTGCTTAGAGCGATTACCGGGCAAGACGTAATTTTCTTCCAGCAAGCCTCGTATAAGTTTAAATACATGCATACATTTCATGACTTCTCGATTGGAGGCTGGGTCGTGTTCTATAGCGACCTCCTGGGCACATCCACTTTTTAGTTGGTTGGTTTCCTGTGGTTGTTCGTCTATATGTCATATACGAGTGCATATTTCATCATAATTAAATTGTTAGTCTTTGGGTACCTCGGAGACTGCATAGCCAGTTAACTGGTATTCAGATGATTACTTGCGGGATCTCTATGCTCTCATGCATAATAATGAATTATTAGGCAGACGCATTATTGCATGTTATGGACCTAATTATGAATTATTTGGGGGGTGGTCCGTGTCGAGTATGTTTATCATACCTACTTCCATTTCTAGATCCAGGTTTCTATTAATATCGGTACTCAATCGAATACACCTTGTTTTACACTCTTGTATATTCATACGTTTTTAGTGTCATAGATATCAGATAGTACATGTTGGGGAGTGTTGTTACTGGAATTTATTTTATGCCTGAATGGGGTCGCCTGTGGGTTACCTCGGAAATGTGTTTACTCTCCAGAGATCGTTCATTGTGGTTCTATTGGACATGTGTATGTTATATATTATATCTCCGGTTTTCGACCTATTTGAGTATATTGACTCCGGTGTATGTTATATAGTGGGCGATATTAATTACCGGGTTCGTCGCTATAGCCTTAGCTTCTGAAGTGGCATTAAGCTCCATTTAGTAATAATAATTAATGCCTGTTTGACGAATATTTATATTGTTTTTTGGTGCTGCTTTTACTGATTCCAGAACGCTCCCTTCTTTCTTTTTGAAGATTCCTTCAAAAAGAAAAAGGGGTGGGGGGGGGGATTTTTTACCTCTCCTCCAGCTTGATAAATATGTAACTATAAGTGAAGTCTGTTTTGTCTGTAATTATATCCTGCATACAGCTGGAGTTTTATTGTATATGGCGTATGTTTGTGGGGGATATCCTCTCATTCTCAAATACACCATCCTAATTTTTGGGGTTTAGTCTGGGCTAGCCTTAAAAGTTGGGAACTCGTTACATCCAATTAGCATAGTCTTCATGCTAAGTATACGGAATTACTTCAACTGGGCTCCTTTTTTATGATACGTCTTCTCTATTACTGTATAGAGAGACATGTAATTCCTAATAATTTCCTTTCACCTTGCATTATAGGATTGAAACTATGTTGATCTACTAATTCTGAAGTCCTAGGCCCTCCGCCTTTTTACGATTCAGCTAGTCTGGGCCAATGGTTTACAGTGTAAAAATATTATAATTTTACTTACCAATGGCCCAGACGGAGATGGCCCTCCCATGAGTGGGCACTCATTCCTCCCCTCTGAATTATTATGTAGTACTGTCTTCTACAAAGAATGATGTTGGCGCCAATTCGGGTCACTTCCTGACGTCTGCGCATGCATGGAGAGTAAATGTATGAAGGGCCAGATAGGACTTTTAATTTTCGGTTTTGCAAGCAAAGTTTGGGGATTGAGGGGTTCAAAATTTGTGTTTGGCCCTTAATAACTTTGAGTTAAGTACCAGCTCGTCTGGGCCATTGGTAAGTATAAAAATATACAAATTACTTTAAATTTATAATATTTATAGACCAAAGATTAGTTATGATGGGTGTTAATTATTGTAAGTTATTGTGATGAATTGATGGTACAGTAAAACCTGTCTTGAGAGACCACTGTCTTGAGAGACCACCTGTCTTGAGAGACCACATCTGCCAGGCACCGATTGGTTTTACTCTATAATGGACCTGCTATGGGAGACCACCTGTCTTGAGAGACCACCTGTCTTGAGAGACCACCTGTCTTGAGAGACCACTGTGACCTTTCGATAGAAATGGTTTGGCATGCCGAAGGCGTTCAGGGACGATATGGAGGACAAGCCCCTTTCGACCCTCTTTAACTGTATAAGATTTGGCTTGTCTGGATGTGGAAAAGGAAGGAAGGATCTCAGGTAATCATCGGCGTCTGTGTCTCCTGCGGTTTTTCTTGGGAGGAGGAGGATGCGTCGGTGAGATAGTTGTAGGTGGTGTTTTCGGATCAGGGGGAAGAGTTGGCTCTTCTTTGGCGGTGTACGGCCTGATCCTTGCTGCTGTTTCTTGAGAGCTTTTTTGAGGGCTGTTGTAATTTCCGATGATCATATTCAGTATTGACCTGGTTATTTCGGATGAGATACCTGCTTCTTGTTGGTTGTTGTATGTCTCCTGGAGTGTTGCACGGAAGTACTCGCACGGGATCTCCTCCCCGAGGAATGCCTCCACGGAATCCGGGATGCTCTCCTCCTGGTCAGACTCCTGGTCCGAAGAAGCCGGAGAAGCAAGAGCTGGAGGGGTGGAAGGTGCGTCGTCTGGGACAACTTCCTGTACCATAGACAGATCGTCTTCCTCCATCTTCTCTTCAGATGAAGAGTCAGATGGGTTGGAGATCGATCTGTCACCTGACGACCCATAGTCCTCCGGACCCACCTCCTGGGAGGGGGGTGCCGAGCTGGACAAGGGTTGGTCAGGGGTGACAGGTGTTGACCCTTTGACGCCTCACTTGCCTCCTTCTCTTCCTTCTCCTTCTTCTTCTTTTCCAGAAACTCCGACATTCGGCGGGCATCTCATCATCTGGCGGAGGGACCCTTCTTTCTCGTCCTCTTCTTCTTGGTGGCTGTGTTGCTCCGGCGGCCTTCATCCAGCTTATCTGCATCACTAGGAGGGTGACCAGTGTGAGGGGAAATCCCCTCACGAAAGGTACTACACCTCTCCACGGACGGCAGTTCCAATTCTCTATCAAAATCCACTGTCAGGTGAATTTTACCCTTGAGCACCTGGATACTCCAGGTGGTGGCAAGGGTAGCCTTCACTCTGACAAGTGTGTCTTGAATAACAAGTGGGAGTTCCATTGTTCAGTTGTTAGCACCGCGGAGTCCAAGGTGCGAATGATCCACTGTGACCTGCTACCAACTTGTATTTTTATGCCATAATAGACCTGTCTTGAGAGACCTTTGAAGACTGAAACCATGACAAAAACGTTTTACCTGTTCTGGAATTGGAAAATCCATTGTGGTTATACTAACATAATTAAAAGTATTAAAAGCTCTTAATTGGGTTTCAATTGCTAACTCATTAAAGATTGAGACGTTTTTATAAGACTCCTGTGAAAAGATTAGGATTATTGCTGAATAAACAATTTCATACATACCTGAAAGGTGACAGATAGGAATAAAAATAAATTTGTGTTGAAAATCTTTTTGTAACAAATTGAAATGGACTGTTATAAAAATTATAAAAATAAATTAGTGTTGACCAGTCCATTTCAATTTGTTACAAAAACTTTATAAAAAAGAACAACTACAAAGTAATTACAAACATCCATTCTTCTCCATTTCTGAATTTTGTGGTTGGTTATTCACTGACTTGAGAAAACCTGAAACCTGTTATGAGAGACCGCCTGTCTTGAGAGACCACTTTTGTGTGGCCCAAAGGGTGGTCTCTCAAGACAGGTTCGACTGTAACATGATCTGTGGTTTGTGGCTCTGAGTTTATGTTCAGCCTAGACGCAGAGGGCATCTAGGTTGAACATAAACGCAGAGGGCATCTAGGTTGAACATCAACTCAGAGCTGCAAACCCCAGACCATGTTGCCGTCAATTCATCTCAATAATGTTTATGTTCCAAAAAGACTCCTACCGACATCCCAAAACCACATCGTGAAATGAATAAGACAACCTTTTAACGAAACAAAGTTACCGTATTTACTCTATGTATTGGGACACTCTATGATTTGGGACACACATTTTTTCCAGAAAACTATATTTTTTTTATGCTCCAAAGTTTGGGACATTCAGGAGATTTATTTCCAAGTTGGCCCGTCACTAGAAGCAGACGACACTCATAAAAAAAATTCTTGAGTAACTAAAAATTTTCATTTTTTGCTTCCAAAACATAGCTTATGATCCCTCATTGGATCGAGCTCAATGCGCTCGATCCAATGAGGGATCATAAGCTATGTTTTGGAAGCCAAAAATGAAAATATAAAAAAAATTGGACGGCGATTTTCGTATACAGTGATGGAAAACGAATCACACACAACTTGATTCAGCATCAAATCAAGACCAGGCTGTGTTCTTTCCCCATTTTCTAAGAATTGGGACACCTGTGAAAATAATTATTTTTAGCTGTCCCAATACATAGAGTAAATACGGTAGTAAATAAACTTCTCATGTACACCACGACTTCACTGAACAAATAATCAATACATCAGATAACGGTTGAGGTCATTCCATCTTAGTTCAAATTGTGAACTGATCTGTAATTTAACCCTTTGATACTTTTATACGTCCTATGATGTACAAAATCAAACAGCGCCTTGATTCTTTGTGGTCATTTGTTGTATTATTTTTCGATTTTTTAAAGTTTTAACCTCAATTCCTATTTCCTCCCGAATAGTGCTCAGTGACAACCGTTGAGCCAAGTGTTATCGCTGCTTAAAATACTAATATAATCCTGCTGTCAAGACTTCTTAACTGGTTGAGTGCTAGAAGCACTATCAGGACTTTCAAAAATGAGAATACCAGAACAAAAGCCAACACTTTCCTTGCTTATATTTTAAACTCAGTCAAACACAAATAATATTTTGTTTAATAAATTTGTTTTATTACAAATTATTGGACAGTGCCTGTGGGCACTCTCCAATAATTTGTTATAAAACAAGTTTTGAATAACAAATTCAGAACACCAAAAATAATCTAGACTTCAACTAGATAACCACTAATGTGAAAAATATCTTGTTATTTGTACTTTCCGACGTTTGACGTCGCATTTTGGAAAACATTGAAGAAACTGGATTCTCAGTGACATTTGAACGTCAAGATAATTAAAGTCTGAAAGGGTTAAACAACATGGAATACCATCCACTGCATGAGTGAAAAATCTACAAAATGAAGCGGTTTGAAAGTTACACCATTGATGAAACAAATTACAAACAGGTAATCTTATTTCCTATAATTCACGTGGTAACGTCAAATGGTAACATATGCTAGTGGAGACATAAATATATTTAAAAAAAGCTATGCACACTCTCAGCCAATCAGAAGGCAGGAATTTTAGTCTTATAGGAACATTGTATGTTTCAGGTGTCAGAATGTCAAATCTTCTTCATAAAAGCCTCCTGCAGACCTTGAAGAAACAAGCCAATATCTCTAGCTTTTTTAAGAAGTCAGAAAGTGAAGCAAATGGTACCACCAGTTCTGAAGATAATCCTCCATTACCACTAGATACCACTGACACAAAATTTATGGATGATGAAAGGCAATGTAAGGCCACACAAAGTAGATCTTCTGTTTCTCAGGCCATTATTTGAGAAATTGCATGCGGGAGAGCGGTTTTTTATTTTATTTTTTTTTTCAGTAATTTCTTCTTTGCCATCAAAAGTTCATGTTCTTGGTTCAAGTTTTAGGCCTCATAATCTACAGAATAGCATGGGTGGTGGTGTATTTCATCCCTTGAGTGCAAGAAGGCTTTGCAATGCTAAAGCATTGCAAAGCCTTCTTGCACTCAAGGGACAAATTCATCAATATTTTTAACTTGGGTAAAATATCAGACATAAACCATTTAATTTTTATTTTTTTAAAGTTTAAATTGGTTATAAAAAGAGAGCATGCGGCAGCCAAAAGGACCTTGCGGGAGGGCCTGAGAAACAGATTTTTTATTAGCTCCGCTGACAAAGTCAGCAGAGCTTTTCTTATACTGATTCGTCCGTCGTCTGTCGTCCGTCTCTCCGTCCGTCGTCAACATTTTATTTGTCCAAGCCATAATTTCTAAACCGCTGAATATTTTTCCACCAAACTTCATAACAATATGTATTATCAATAGACGGTGTGTCATCAATTATTCTGCGGTCTGTAAATCCACAGGGTCAAGGTCACAGGTCACAGGATCAAGAAAATCTTAAGATATTTTTGATATTTGTTTGTCCAAGCCATAATTTCTGAACCGCTGAATATTTTTCGGCTAAAGTTTGTAACAATATTAGTATTAGAAAACTTGCCCATGCGATCAGTGGCCCTCAGCGGAGCTCTCTAGGCGTGACAGGCCTCTTGTTTTTTTAGGCCTAAGTATTCATAATGATGTCGGAATCCAGAGTCTCAAACTAATATATGTATTTTATAAATATCACTTCTTGTTACATGCCTATTGCTTTTCCACCAGTTCCATACTGATAAATCTGTACGGAACATGTGTTCCATATGGATTTCCATTGATAGACTGTTTTTCCACCTGACATCATGGATCCATCAAAAGAACTAAACTGTGCCCATTTGCATAATGGGCTAATTGAAAAGTCGCATTCTGACCCAGATCAATTCGGAAATGTCAGTTGGAAAATTGTTCAAATCGACCAAAATTAAACTTATTCTATAAATGGGCAGTGATTTTATAACACTCAAGTTTTCACTTTGAAGCGAATTTCACTCGGATAATGGCAGCTAATATCTTAAAAATATGAACAAGTAACATGTTGGGATACAATTTTCATTTATGTTTCTCTATTAACTCTTTGCATGCGGCTGGCAGATATTCCTGCCCAGCACAGAGTTTCTCTTGTCTCTGAAATAAGTATAATTTGCGCATATTTACTCATATTGTCTCCTGTAAATTGAATGGATTTATCACCAATGATTTATTGTGTTACATTTAGATTAATTTTTCATCAAATCTAGTCATGGCTGCTTTAAAGCAGCCATGACTTGATTTGATAGAAAAATATCTAGAAAATACTCAGCGGGTTAAGAGTTAATGATTTGTGCATTGATCCATCACACATCGTGTCACACCTGAGTTTTGCTTTTATTTGAAGCAGACGTCAGAACTGTGTGATGTTTGACTTTTTAAATTAATGGATTATATATCCTAGAGGTGTATAATAAACGCAGAATGCCATGATGTTTGAAAAATGTATAACCGTAAAAGCTTTCAAGTATATGATAAAACGTGACGACCGTATAGTCCCCAAGTATTATCTTTCGGGTTCCAGAGCAGGTCAAATTCTCCACGCGAAAATACGCATGGGGTGTAGTAATCTTAATGCTCATAAATTTGACAGATTTATTGTGGATGATCCAAAATGTGATTGTGGTTTCGGGTATGACTATATCTTTAATTGCCCTCTCTTCATGATCCAGAGACAGACCCTTTTAAACAAATTAAACAATGTTAATGTATCCCTAAATACTCTTCTCTTTGGCGATCCCCAGTATTCAGATGAGGCTAATAGTTTGCTTTTTGTGGCTTTCCAGCAATATATAATCGACACTGGGAGATTCGATAGTTGCTGGTGGTGAGTGTGAGCAGTCACCAACTGCTCACACATCCCGCTGGATGCTACTGAATCCGTCAGTCCCACTTATCTTTTTGTACATGGTGACCTTCCCTACGTAACAGGCTATCTAAAATAGGAATAATAGGCATGTTTACTTGCTCGAAAATCTTGCCAGATCCCATAATGCCCACCATTCACTCTATAAACAAGTTGCAGCCAGTTTCTGTCCAGACATACAATTTATCAAGAAGTTGAGTTTCACACACTTACTATTATTGTATGACAACTTTAGAGTGCAATGATTTGTAATATCATCTAAGTCAAAGTGTAACTCCTCACCAGCACCTGCACCCGTTTGAATGTTTTTGTATCAGAATTGAATATTGTTGTAAGGGGGAGGCGTTTAAATAGGCTTAGCCTGTTCGCCAAACCCTATTTCATATCTGAAGGAAATAAAATTACTGTTTAAAAAAAATGATGTTTGAATGCATTTGTGAATACGGCTCTTATGCTACCGCAGAAAGATAGAACTTGAGGCTGCGCCTCTCCTTCTATTCTTCCACACAGGCACTCATGCCATATTGATGAACATATTCACACATTGCGACTTTCTGTGTATTTATGGGAATGTTTTCCCTGGGAAAACCAGGAAGTAGAGCTGTGCTTGTTTACTGTGGTAAACAAGTTATGATTTACTGGTATAGTAGGATGCAGTAACCAATACCTGTGGTGGAGGTTCTCTGAAATAGGCAGCAAAGATATAAACAAGTAGCTAAGACCCCACAAAGTAGATCTTCTGTTTCTCAGGCCATATTTTGTGAAATTGCATGTGGACGGGCATTTTTTTTATTTTATTTTTAGCTCACCTACTTCTGAAAGAAGTGGTGAGTTATTGTCATGACCTCGGGCGTCGTTGTCGGCGTGCGGCGTGTCCAATATTGCAAGATTTAATGTTAAGGTTAATTTCTCAAAGATCAGTGGACTCAGGCCTTTGATATTGCATATGTAGGTTGTAGGGGACTATGAGAACAGTATTTAACCCTGATACTACGACTTTTTTCCAAATTTCACCTAAAATTTTCTGCCAAAACTTGTAAGAATTTGCATTTAGGTGTTGTAAGAATTTATGTTAAAGTCAGCTTTTGTGCAGATTGTGCTGCTTTAACTTCTCATTACTGTTGATCTTCATATTTCAATAACAACTGTAGGTATTAACCCTACTGTATGCAGAAATTTAACGGAAATTTTTTTTTTTTTCAGTCAAAATTTTCATGTTTTTCTCTGACTTAGTACATTTTAAGTTGTAAAACTTTGTAAACTTTGTTTTTAGGAGAGTTGTGTTTCTATCTGTCTTTCCAGGCGATTAATATTCTACACTTGGGTTACTGAACTCTATTGCAGTAATATTTAACCCTCATTACATGCATATTTGAGGAATTTGAGGCTGATTTTTTGCCAAAACTTGTAAGAATTAGCGTTTAGGTGTTGTAAGAATTTGCATTAAAGTCAGCTTTTGTGCAGATTGTGGTGCCTTCACCTCTCATTACTGTTTATTTTCTCATTTCAGTAACTACTTTAGGTATTAACCCTACTGTATGCAGAAATTTAACTGATTTCTTTTCTTTTTTTTCAGTCATAATGTTCATGTTTTTCTCTGACTTGCTCAATTTTAAGTTCTAAAAGTTTGTGTTAAGGTGAATTCTGTTTCTATGTGTCTTTCCGGGCAATTGATATTGTACACATGGGTTACTGAACTACATTGCGGTAACATTGCGCCCTCATTACATGCATATTTGAGGAATTTGAGGGGGATTTTTGGAATTTATATTTACTTTCTTTAAAAAAAAATTTTTTTAACTTTTTTTTTATTTAATACTTTCTCATACATGTTACTAGTAACATTAAGGTTTATTTTTTTAGTTATTGATGTGATGTATTTTTGTTGGAACTTATAGTCACTTTCTTGAACGAATGTTTTTCCGCAACTCCTCTTTAACTAATGAATGTACTTCAATTACAATTTCAGTGATTCTTCATTACATAATGCCATTTTGCACCTCCTATTTTATTTTTTGATCTGATATATTTTTATTAGCTCACCTACTTCTATTACAAGTGGTGAGCTTATGTGATGACCTCGGGCGTCAGCGTCGGCATCCGGCGTGTCCAATATTGTAAGATTTAATGTTAAGGTTATTTTTTCAAAGATCACTGGCCTCAGGCCTTTCATATTGCATATGTTCGTTGTAGGCGACTATCAGCACATTATTTAACCGTGATACTATGACTTTCTTTCAAATTTCACCTACAATTTTCAGTCAAAACTTGTTGTAAGAATTTGCGTTTAGGTGTTGTAAGAATTTGCGTTAAAGTCAGCTTTTGTGCAGATTGTGCTACTTTAACTTCTCATTACTGTTGATTTTCATTTTTCAATAACAACTGTACGTATTAACCCAACTGTATGCAGAAATTTAACTGCAATTTCTTCTAAAATAAATTTATGAAAGCCTTTCCTAATTCTTATTTATGATTTAATATCTGGCCTCACGATTCATATTCTTAATCATAAACATTTCTAAAAGAAAAAAATGCTTTTATATCCAATGATTCTACGTTGAATTGATATATAATAAATGCAGAAATATAGACTTTCCAAAGCCATCACATAAACCACATTAATCATTTGATGCCTAGTTATTAATGATTTATATTAACTAAATATTAGGCATGTTACATTGGGACGACATTATCAAGCGCGAATATAGGTGAGCGTTGGGATGTAACATCCCTCTTGTTTATTTTTGTAATTATTTCTTTGCCTTAAAACAGAGGCTGTCATCGTAACTCACGCTTATCACGTGTTTTGTCCACACATTCATACCAGAGTTATGGCCCTTACAGGGCTAAGACCTGTATATCCGTCCATCCATACAAACATTTTGTATTATAACTCTGGCATCAGTATCAGTTGGCGCATTTTGATGTCTTTTGGAATTATGATAGTCCAGCAAGGTGGAAATGATATCTGCAAATCACGGGTTTTGTCTACAAACTCATACCCGAGTTATGGCCCTTGTTGGACTTAAACCCATACGTACGTCCATACAAACATTTTGTATTAGAACTCTGGCATCGGTTGTTGGATTTTGATGTCCTTTGGTATTATGATAGACCAGCATGGGGGAAATGATATCCACAAATCACAGGACTTATCCACACATTCATACCAGAGTTATGGTCCTTGTAGGACTTAGAAAAATAGTAAAATGAATGTTTTGCATTGTAACTGGTATCAGTTGTCAGATTTTGATGTCCTATAGTTTGATGATAGACCATCATGAGTGACATGATATCCATATAACAGGTTTTGTCTGTTCATTTCTACCAGAGCTATGATCTTTGTCGCTTTTCGCTTTTTGTCTATGGGATTAATTTTTGTTGCATGGGAATAATTTGTGTTGAATGTCAGCAGAAAATTGAATCATGTTTGCTTAGCATTGCACTATTTTCTTGTTAAATTATTCATTATCTATTTATTAATATTTTCAGTTCAGATATCTAATTGTGTTAAATGGGAGGTATCCACAAGCAAAATTCCTCTCTCCACAGAAAATGATGTGAATGATCAGATAAACATTGTAGAGAACAGTGCTGAGAAACCATTGGAAGAGTCGTCTGATAAAGAGCTTCCTTACGTTGAAGATAACACTTCCAATTCTATGATTTCGACCGAGGATTTCATTTGTCCTATTTGTAATACAAAAATGTTGACATGTAATTTGCAGACCTTTAATGAGCATGTTGATGTGTGTTTGAACAAAGGAACCATAAAGGAGCTCATAAATGATATAAACAGAGAAAAATCTGTCTCTCTGAAAAGGTCAGCATAACAAAATTATATTATTTAACTTTTTGCATGCTGAGTGGTTATGGTACTGGACTTTAATCCAAGAGGTCCATGGTTCGATCCCCACCAGGGGAAACTGCATTGTGTCCTTCGGCATGGTACTTAATCCCAATTGCCCACGTGGGGGAACAGTGGCACTGTGTACTAAGGTGTTCTGCATGTTGATGCTGCACTTGTCTTCAACCGGTGCTAACTCTAATTGTTGAGTTAGTGCATTGTGGAGTCTGACAGTTGCTCAGTGCTGCTTGTGCCATCTGCAATGTAAGCTCAGTGGTTCTCCCTGGGTGCTCCGACTCCCTCCACCCATAAAATTTTCAAACACAAGGTGATGTTGGCTGACAAAAGTGCTGTTAAACCCCAATAAATAAATAAAGGAATAAATAATGAATATGATTTTGTGAGTTAAATGTGTAGGAATGTTTCGTCAAATCTCATGGCCACGGTGCAACTCCCATGACTAGGTGAGGAAACTTTTATATATATTATTATTATTTTTTTTTTTTAGCTTAACTTGACATAGTCAAGATAAGCTATTGCCATCACGCGTGCGGAAGTCTGTTAGTCTGTGAGTCTGTTAGTCTGTGAGTCTGTTAGTCTGTGAGTCTGTGACGTCTGTTCACATTTTCCTTTAGCACGGGCTACATCCCGCAGTTCTTGTCTGATCGTCACGAAATTTCATATGCAGGTTTGGGGTCATGTCTAGATGAGAACGTCCCCTTTTGGTCGCGATCATGGTATGGCTGCCCGAGCCCAAAACCCGAAAACCATTAGCACAGTCTACAGGTCGTATTTATGAAGGGATTTCATTGTAACTTGGTAGGATGCCTCTGTATAATGCCTAGATGAGAACGTCCCCTTTTGGGTATGATCTATCAACCATGATGGCTGCCCAAGCCCGAAACCCAAAAACTTTTAGCACGGTCTGCATGTCATATTTAATGTGGAGGGATTTCATTGTAACTTGGTAGGATGACTCCTTATGATGTCTAGATGAGAATTTCCCCACTTGGGCATGATCTGCCAACCGTGACGACTGCCCGAGCCCAAAACCCGAAAACCTTTAGCACAGTCTACGGGTCATATTTATTGAGGAATTTCATTGTAACTTGGTGGGTTGACCTCATACAATTGTCTAGATGAGAAAGGCCAATTTTTGGACGTGATTGGGCAACTGTGACGGCTACAGGGGCCCGAAGCCCAAAAACCTTTAGCGCAGTCTAGAGGTCATATTTATGAAGGGATTTCATTGTATCTTGGTAGGATGACTCCAAATAATGTCTAGATGAGAACGTCCCATTTTGATCACGATCATGCAGCCTTGATGGGTGCCCGAGCCCAAAAACCTTTAGCACAGGCAAAAGGTCATATTTATGGAAGGATTTCATTGTAACCTGTTAGGTTGACTCCATATAATGCCTAGATGATGACATTCCCTTTTGGTCGT
The DNA here is from genome assembly GCA_031216915.1 of Pictodentalium vernedei. Taxonomy (NCBI): domain Eukaryota; kingdom Metazoa; phylum Mollusca; class Scaphopoda; order Dentaliida; family Dentaliidae; genus Pictodentalium; species Pictodentalium vernedei. Next base: position 746,956,967 of record CM062295.1, read on the forward strand.
GATTGGTCAGTTGTGATGGCTACAAGTGCCCGAAAACCTTGAGCACAGTCTGCAAGTCATATTTATGAAGGGATTTCATTGTAACTTCTTAGGATCACTTCAGATGATGCCCAGATGAGATTGTCCCCTATGGTTGCGATCATTCAGCCATGATGGCTGCCCGAGCCCGAAGCCCGAGAACCTTTAGCACAGTCTACAGGTCATATTTATGAAGGGATTTCATTGTAACTTGGTAGGTTAACTTCATATAATGTCTAGATGAGAACGTCCCTTTTTGGACATGATTGGGCAACTGTGACGACTAAAGGTGCCCGAAGCCCGAAAACCTTTAGCACAGTCTACAGGTCATATTTATGAGGGGATTTCATTGTAATTTGGTAGGATGACTCCAAATAATGTCTAGATGAGAACGTCCCATTTTGATTGCAATCATTCAGCCTTGATGGGTGCCCGAGCCCAAAAACCTTTAGCACAGTTAAAAGGTCATATTTATGGAAGGATTTCATTTTAACCTATTAGGTTGACTCCATATAATGCCTAGATGATGACATCCCCTTTTTGTCATGATTGGTGAGCTGTGATGGCTACAAGTGCCCGAAGCCTGAAAACTTTGAGCACAGTCTACAGGTCATATTTATGAAGGGATTTCATTGTAACTTCGTAGGATCACTCCAGATGATGCCCAGATGAGATTGTCCCCTTTGGTTGTGTTCATTCAACCATAATGGCTGCCCGAGCCCGAAGCCTGAAAACCTTAAGCACAGTCTACAGGTCATATTTATGAAGGGATTTCATTGTAACTTGGTAGGTTGACTTCATATAATGTCTAGATGAGAACGTCCCCTTTTGGACATGATTGGGCAACTTTGACGGCTAAAGGTGCCCGAAGCCCGAAAACCTTTAGCACAGTCTACAAGTCATATTTATGAAGGGATTTCATTGTAACTTGGTAGGATGACTCCAAATAATGTCTAGATGAGAACGTCCCATTTTGGTCATGATCATTCAGCCTTGATGGGTGCCCGAGCCCAAAAACCTTTAGCATAGGCAAAAGGTTATATTTATAGAAGGATTTCATTGTAACCTGTTAGGTTGACTCCATATAATGCCTAGATGATGACATCTCCTTTTGGTCATGATTAGTCAACTGTGATGGCTACAGGTGCCCGAAGCCCAAAAACCTTGAGCACAGTCTACAGGTCATATTTATAAAGGGATTTCATTGTAACTTCGCAAGATCACTCCAAATGATGCCCAGATGAGATTGTCTCCTTTGGTTGCAATCATTCAATCATGATGGCTGCCCGAGCCTGAAAACCTTTAGCACAGTCTACAGGTCATATTTATGAAGGGAATTCATTGTAACTTGGTAGGTTGACTTCATATAATGTCTAGATGAGAACGTCCCCTTTTGGACATGATTGGGCAACTGTGACGGCTTCAGGGGCCCAAAGCCCAAAAACCTTTAGCACAGTCTACAGGTCATATTTATGAAGGGATTTCATTGTAACTTGGTAGGATGACTCCAAATAATGTCTAGATGAGAACATCCCATTTTGGTCGTGATCATTCAGCCTTGATGGGTGCCCGAGCCCAAAAACCTTTAGCATGTCTGTAGGTCGTATTTATGGAAGGATTTCATTGTAACTTGTTAGGTTGACTCCATATAATGCCTAGATGATGACATCCCCTTTTGGTCATGATTGGTCAACTGTGACGGCTTCAGGGGCCCGAAGCCCGAAAACCTTGAGCACAGTCTACAAGGTCATATTTATGAATGGATTTCATTGTAACTTCGTAGGATCACTCCAGATGATGCCCAGATGAGAATGTCCCCTTTTGGTTGTGATCATTCGACCATGATGGCTGCCCTAGCCCAAAGCCCAAAAACCTTTAGCACAGTCTACAGGTCATATTTATGAAGGGATTTCATTGTAACTTGGTAGGTTGACTTCATATAATGTCTAGATGAGAACGTCCCCGTTGGGCGCTATTGGGAAACTGACGGCTACAGTGGCCCAAAGCCCGAAAACCTTTAGCACAGTCTACAGGCCATATTTATGAAGGGATTTCAATGTAACTTGATAGGATGACTCGTTTTGGAATAATTTCACTGTAACTTGGTAACTTTTGTTGATATACGTTAACTGTGAGGGCCACATACATTAACTGTGAGGTCATATTAACCCACCCCTCAGCTCTTTAGTACAGTGTACACCTCATATTATTTTTATCAAAAACATAGCATACAGGGAACAGAAATGAACATATTCCCAATTATCACAATTCTTGTCTTATTTCATAATCCTTTCATAAACATTGAACATTATCCTTTTCATCAAACACAAGACACAAGTTAAGCTACAATGTCATTGACACTTTCATTTAAATTCTCTGACCCCATAAGACATCTACATGTAACTACAGGGAACCGGTTATCTTTAACCTTTAGCAATAGGCCTCATACATTTATAAGTAACAGAACCTATGTAAGACCATTCAGGCGTCAAGTGATTAACTGTTCAGTATAGAAACCTCCTTATTAAGTTGTCCAGAATCTTTGAGTTCAGTCTTTGCGTATTTTTCATAAAACTTGACTTAACAGAAAGGAAAATCTGCCCATATATTTATAGAAATCATCTTTCACTTTTTACTGGTTGAGTGCTAGAAAACACTATGAAAGTGCCACTATTGTGGCTTTACAATGTTTGCACTAATTTGTTGTTGTCTGTGCAATGGAAGAAAAATATTATTATAAAATTGTTTGTTACAATTTATTGGAGAGTGCCACTATCCAATAAATTGCAACAAAACAATTATGAGCAACATCTTGCTAAACTAAGTCTCCTTTTGCTTGTAGTGTGATATTTAAAAAAAAATACTTGCATTACAAATGCCCATTGAAAAGTAATTTAGCAAACTATCAGTTAATTACAGTATGTGGAGAGTGTATTATCACTAAATCACCCACAGAGTGGAGATTCCACCTGTGCAATAATTGCAAATTTGTTGCAAAGCATAACCAGCACCAGCAAAGTTTCAGCCAATGGACCTCCGGGTTAAACCCGGAGGTCCATTGGCTGAAGCATTGCTTGTGTTTTTGTCCATTTGTGCAAAATTTGAAAGTTATAGCTTGGGTGATAACTCCACTCCGCGGGTGATTTAGTTACAATCCACTCTCCACGTACTGTATACTTCCTTTCTTTGCTTCCAAAGTATAGCTTATGATGCCTCATTGGAATGAGTACATCAACCTTACTCAATAGCCATGTTTGTCCTTGTGAGAATCATGGAAAATGGAGCAGTGGTTACCAATGCCTGGGGTAGAAGTCCTCTAAAGTGGGCAGCAGAGGTATGAATGATTGGTTAGCAGGCAGAGTGCTGGAAGCCCATCTTCGGACTTTATTCTTACGTGCAGGTTTCTCAATTTAAACGCTTTATTTTCTGTGGACGTGCTTCATATTATCTTTTAAGTAAAATTATTCTGTCATTAGGGATTTTCCTTGTCACGAATTTTGGGAGAATGCCTAAGGGCACTCTCTCACAAACTGTAACAAAGAAAAGACATGTAAACAAATTTTGACCCCGGAGGTCCATTGGCTGAAGCATTGCTTGTGTTTTTGTCCATTTGTGCAAAATTTGAAAGTTATAGCTTGGGTGATAACTCCACTCCGCGGGTGATTTAGTTACAATCCACTCTCCACGTACTGTATACTTCCTTTCTTTGCTTCCAAAGTATAGCTTATGATGCCTCATTGGAATGAGTACATCAACCTTACTCAATAGCCATGTTTGTCCTTGTGAGAATCATGGAAAATGGAGCAGTGGTTACCAATGCCTGGGGTAGAAGTCCTCTAAAGTGGGCAGCAGAGGTATGAATGATTGGTTAGCAGGCAGAGTGCTGGAAGCCCATCTTCGGACTTTATTCTTACGTGCAGGTTTCTCAATTTAAACGCTTTATTTTCTGTGGACGTGCTTCATATTATCTTTTAAGTAAAATTATTCTGTCATTAGGGATTTTCCTTGTCACGAATTTTGGGAGAATGCCTAAGGGCACTCTCTCACAAACTGTAACAAAGAAAAGACATGTAAACAAATTTTGACCCCGGAGGTCCATTGGCTGAAGCATTGCTTGTGTTTTTGTCCATTTGTGCAAAATTTGAAAGTTATAGCTTGGGTGATAACTCCACTCCGCGGGTGATTTAGTTACAATCCACTCTCCACGTACTGTATACTTCCTTTCTTTGCTTCCAAAGTATAGCTTATGATGCCTCATTGGAATGAGTACATCAACCTTACTCAATAGCCATGTTTGTCCTTGTGAGAATCATGGAAAATGGAGCAGTGGTTACCAATGCCTGGGGTAGAAGTCCTCTAAAGTGGGCAGCAGAGGTATGAATGATTGGTTAGCAGGCAGAGTGCTGGAAGCCCATCTTCGGACTTTATTCTTACGTGCAGGTTTCTCAATTTAAACGCTTTATTTTCTGTGGACGTGCTTCATATTATCTTTTAAGTAAAATTATTCTGTCATTAGGGATTTTCCTTGTCACGAATTTTGGGAGAATGCCTAAGGGCACTCTCTCACAAACTGTAACAAAGAAAAGACATGTAAACAAATTTTGACAGTCAAAAATAATTCAGCGCTCTACCAGTTAAAGTTGACTTCATTATTGGGGCACTTTCACACCAACAGTTGTCCCTTTTGAGCTTACAGTTATGAGTCATAAATATTGTTTTTTTTCTATTTTTACAATGTAAAAACAGAAGAAGAAACTTAACTGTATATCTTTTAATTGAATAACCCTGTTAATTGTATACAACATACAAACACCAAACCATTTACAATACCTTCAGTACAAATTTCATCCGTTTATTGCATAAGGTTATAGAGTAAACTCCTGTTTGTTTATAAGGGTTTAATGACTCTTTAAACAATTGTATGAAACTTATAAACACCAAATCATTTACAATACCTTCAGTACAGATTTGACCTGTTAATTGCATATAGGTTATAGAGTAAACTCCTTTTTGTTTATTGGGGTTTAATGATACTTTAAACATTGTATACTACTCACAGACACCAAACCATTTACCGTACCTTCAGTATAAATTTGACCTGTTAATTGCATATAGGTTACAAAGTAAACTCTTGTTTGTTTATTGAGGTTTAATGACACTTCAAGAAACCATGTGAAACAGCTGGAGAACCCGGAGAGAACCACTGACCAACAGTGGCAAGCAACTGTTAGACTCCCTAACTTACTAACTCTGCACAAGCAGAGTTAACAGCAGTTGAAGGCAAGTGTAACATCGACATGCAGTGTGCCTTAGTACACAGTGCCACCATGTCCCACTTGGGCAATTGGGATTAGGTATCCTGCGAGGTTACCACTGTTCAGGTTCAAACCAAAGCTCTTATTTCAACATGTTTTAATGCAGTTTAGAGTCTCAAACAAAAAATTGAAATAAGCAAGTATATCTTTATTTCAGACATGTGCTATTTGTTGTAAGGCGATTAAAAAAAAATGTCTATGTTCTCAGGCAATTGTGCCTCAAATTTTTGATGAGTGCAGGAGGCTTTTTATTTTTTATTCTGAAATCTGAAAAATATACCGTAAAAATATATTCAGATTTCAGGGAGAAATCTTTTACAAACTCTGGACTGGTGTTATCTTATCGCATATAGTGCAAAATGCTTCAATCAACGTGACTGTTGACAACATGCCAAAGATGCTTCATTGCAGGATTATGTTCTGTCCGGTACTTATTTGAAATGATAAAAGGGAGATATTTTTATACAACAACCAGACTAGCTGGTGCTAACTCAAAAATAATCCAAAAACAAATTTTGCCCCCCAATCCCCAAAATTTGCATGCAAAATCGAAAATTTTATGTCCTATCTGGTCCTCCATACTTTTGCGAACTGCGCATGCACAGTACCCAGTACCCAGGAAGACATCGAAATTGGCGCCAACCAGCATTCTTTGTTTGGCCCTCCAGTCCGTAACAACAAACTGACATCTGTGCTTTTAAATCTCAGTTTTAATGATGCCAGACACAAATCCATGGCAGAATTGGTGGATCCAAGGGCATAATTGGATGATGGAAGGGAACAACGGTAGTTGGAAACGTTTGGGGCTGAAACTTTATAATTTTTATCTAAATTATTTCATGTTTCCCAATTTTAGGACATGGGCCTGACGTCATCATTCTTGCTAATGATTTTTCCACTGTTTGTTAAGTGTTCCTTCCCTATCCTTCCTTGAAGCCTCCCAGTTAAACTCCCAAGCTTTTTGGCATATTTTATTGAAGTTGTTTTCATAAATTTCTTGGGAGTTTGACATGTTACACAGAATTTTTATTCTGTATATCCCCTTGGTCATGTCCTCACACTAGGGGTGTTTAGGCGTTTTGGGTCATGCATCTTACATCTGATGTATCGTTTTTTCTTCTTTTGAAGATCTTGCTTTACATCGGATAGTTCTAAATCTGTTACTGACTTTGGGCCTCTTTATTCAGTGCCTGGGGTCTTGTTTCCGTTTTTTCTTCTGATGTTGTTTACATTGACAACGTTGTATAAATATATGTAGTGTCCTATTTATTTCATGGTAGGATTGTTGTAAGATACGTTTATAATATTCCAGTAGTGTAGAAAATTCTTTTTTGAATTTTGTCCACACTTAGGCTCTATCGGGATACCTTTGGGCTTGTATTGTTCCCTTTGGGAACTTGGGCTCCTGTCAAAATTTTTCCAAATTTTTTTTTTTTTTTTAAATTAATTTTTCGTTTTATATTTTGAATGTATTTATGTATCTTTTTCATATATTTATTGTGGAGATGGTGGGAGTACTGTCGACTTTGTTTTGATTCATTATGAAAGCTTATTGCTCAAAATGCAAGGCAAGGAAGTCTTCCTCGGATTTACATGCTTGTTGCCTTGCTTGTAGTCGATGTACTCCCACTAATTCTTGTTCAACCTGTGTCGGATGGGATGACAAACGTTGGAGACAGGTGTCACAGTACATTGTTAGCAGTGAGAGGCCAATGCCGGTCCTCTCGCCACAAAGTCAATCAAGTTTCTCCGTTTCTTTTTCAGAGGAACAAGAAGATACTGATGTTTATGTGACGCCTAAAGATAGTGTGCTACCGTCGTCTCACTCAGATGAGCAAACAGAGCTAGCTGCCAAAGTGCTCATGAATATTAGGCAGGGGATAAAGCCACTAGCCGGTGGTTTTAGTCCCTTGTCGCCAGCTAGCTTGACCAGTGAAACGGTTCCTTTGTCCGTGGGTAACGTGATGCCGGGTGTGTCCATTGCGGTCGATAGGATTGTCTTGGGTAGAGCGAGCACCTTAAAACATAAACATGCTCACCCAGCGATGATGGAACAGAGGAAGAAGCTGGCAAGTCCCGTGGGAAGCTCGGCGAGGTCTGATAGGACCGCGAGCGAGAGAGGTCCCTCTCTTTCCCAGCCGCATCTGGGGCCAGATGTTGTGATTAGAAACTTGCGTGAGTCGGAGCATATGACAGCACCTTCCGTCCGGGATGCTCCATATAGTTCGCAGCCGGCCTTGGCTGCAATTACAGCTTCCACAACGTCATCTAGAAAACACACACGACCGCACCTTAGCTACACGACTTCGGATATCCAGCCTGCATCACCGAGAAGAGACCACTCATCGTCAGCGAAGTTGGACCATCCGGTAGCTAAAGAGACGAGGCCTCGTTTATCGGGACGTCTGGAGAAAAGAGCCATTTTGGACACACCGTCCCAGGAGTAGCAGGCGGCCAAGAAACAGAAGACCGCTGCTCCTCAGGCCTCCGTTACGGACTTGCTGTCGCAGATTGCGCAGCTCATCGCAGCTTCCCAGCAAGTGCAAGAGCTTCCCAGCAAGAACCTGAGCTGTTGGACAGTGCTGGGTCGGTCCAATCATCTGCATGATCAGATGCCATAGACAGAGACTCACAACTGATTCAGTCGGATGGTGAAAAGGATATGGAAGAAGATTACCCTTCCCTTCCATTTTGGAACAGCACATGGTTGCGATGGATTTAATCCATCAACACTACCCTGAATTTGTTCCGGCGAATGCTGCAACTTCCAGAAAGAAACCGCTGGCGTCATTCGACGCAGACTTTATACAGACAAAGGAGGAGGTCCTGTCTTTCCCGGTTCAATCTAGACAGGTGTCGCAGGCCTTTGACCATTTACATGATGCCATATTCAAACTCTCCAGTGGGAAGAAGAAAAGCAGTTTCTTGACATCATCTTCCATAAATTTACCGTTTCTTGGACCACATTAATTTAAAATGGTCGGGGAAGATGTACAGAGAGTTCTTCTGCATTTTGATGAACAGGCTGAGGATCTGGAGCTATCCTTGCCTGGGTCATTCACAATTCGCTCGGACACAATTGAGATGGGAATTTCTTCAAATAGAGCGAATTTTGGACGCTATGTCTTACGCAGATCACCTATCAAGAGCTGTGGGGCAATGTCTCAACGGGAAGGAATTTGAGGACATTCGTACCTCTTTAAGAGTTCTTTCCAGGGCAATTATGTTTACCACATATATCTCCACCTTAACAGTGGCTAATTTGGAGTTAATCAGACATGATGGTGCCCTTGCGTCGTCATTTTTAATAGATGACAAGGTGAAAAACTCTCTCCGGGTCATTCCGGTCTCTGGACACAGAGTTTTTGATGACAAGCTTTCATTGTTTTATGACCAAGCTACAAAGAAAGCATCTAATACTTTGCTTCTAAAGTTGGTGTCTAATCGACCTGCTACAGCAGAAAAGAGTAAAGAAGGACGTCCCAGACAGAAATCGTCTAAAGAGGGCTCCTCGCGAGGGTATAGGAAACCCTACTACAATTACTCTAGAGATCGTCAATATAGCGACTCGGGAAAGGGGTGTAGGTCTGATCGAGCCCACCGGTCAGACGCTCCTAAGCCGACAGGTCGAGGCTCTTCACGAGGGGGACGTGGTTTCTCCTCCTGTAAGCCTCGCAGTTGGCAGAAGGTTATCAAGATTCGCAACAAACTGGATAACAATTATGGAAGACCAGTGGGTGAGAAGTGTTCTCTCGGATGGCCTATGGCTAACATTCCGAGCGAAACCACCACTAACAAGGTAACCACGGTGGACAAATCTTCTGGCAAATCCTTGCAAAAGAGTGTCTCTCCTAGCAGAGGTACAGGCTCTTATCAAAGGAAGCACTAGAGGTCGTCGAGAATTAAAATTCTCGAGGATTTTACAGCCACCTGTTCCTCGTATCGAAGCCAGACGGCTCGTTCCAACCGGTTATAGACTTGAACTGGATAAACATGCTTATTGTGGCTCCAAAGTTCTATATGGAGACAATTCGGTCAGTAAGGGCGAGCATTCGAGTGAACGACTATGCGGCAAGCATAGATCTAAAGGATGCGTACTTTCATGTCCTGGTACATCCGGCATTCAGAAAGTGTCCGTGCAAGGGACAGTGTATCAGTTCCGAGCGATGTGCTTCGGTCTGAACCTGGCACCCTGGGCTTTCACTTGAATAATGAACTCGGTAATGTCACACTTCCGAGCTCATTCGTCTGCGGTAACGTTGGCTTATTTGAACGACATTCTTCAGAGATACGGCAACAAAACTATTCTTCAGAATGATGTTCAGAGTTTGCTTCTTTTGCTCCGACGTCTCGGCTTCATCGTAAACGAGAAGAAGTCGGATCTAGCTCCGTCCAAGTCGTTCATTCACTTGGGGATGAGCTTCGAGACTCACAACAATCTGCTTCGTCTGCCGTTACCCAGAGCAAAATTAGTCAGTTGTTATGCTTGCTTTTGTCTACACTCAGACGCATTAACAGTGTGGGAATTCATGAGACTGATTGGGTTGTGCGGAGCGGCTGCAGATCTTATTCCGATGGGTCGCTTGCGCACACATCCCCTACCGATATTCTTTACTTAGAACTGGAGTGTGAAGATGCATTCTCTCGAGACCAATATTGTTTTAACGGACCTGGTAAAACAAAGGGTCCAGATTTGGGCAGATATTCAGTGGTTAACTCAAGGAGTTCTGCTGCAGCTGCCGGATCTGGCTTTCACGATTATGACGGATGTGAGTCAAATGGGTTGGGGCGCGACCCTGGGCCCGACAGAATCAAAGTGTCAGAGTCTTTGGGACCCTCGGGTCCTAGAGAACACACATAAACATCAAAGAGATGATGTTAATATGGTTAGCACTACAACATTGGATTCACATTATAGCAGACGCTCATGTTCAGATATTGTCGGATAACTCGACAGTAGTAGCGTATACAGTAAAACCTGTCTTGAGAGACCACTGTCTTGAGAGACCACCTGTCTTGAGAGACCACATCTGCCAGGCACCAATTGGTTTTACTCTATAATGGACCTGCTATGGGAGACCACCTGTCTTGAGAGACCACCTGTCTTGAGAGACCACTGTAACCTGGTACCAACTTGTATTTTTATGCCATATTGGACCTGTCTTGAGAGACCGCCCCTTTGAAGACTGAAACCATGGCAAAAACTTTTTACCTGTTCTGGAATTGGAAAATCCATTGTGGTTATACTAACATAATTAAAAGTATTAAAATCTCTTATTTGGGTTTCAATTGCTAACTCATTAAAGATTGAGATGTTTTTATAAGACCCCTGTGAAAAGATCAGAATTATTGCTGAATAAACAATTTCATACATACCTGAAATGTGACAGATAGAAATAAAAATAAATTTGTGTTGAAAATCTTTTTGTAACAAATTGAAATGGACTGTTATAAAAATAAATTAGTGTTGAAAATCTTCAATGAAGATTTTCAGCACTAATTTATTTTTATAACAGTCCATTTCAATTTGTTACAAAAACTTCATAAAAAAGAACAACTACAAAGTAATTACAAAAATCCATTCTTCTCCATTTCTGTATTTTCTGGTTGGTTATTGACTGACTTGAGAAAACCTGAAACCTGTTATGAGAGACCACCTGTCTTGAGAGACCACTTTTGTGTGGCCCAAAGGTCGGTCTCTCAAGACAGGTTCTACTGTATAAGGAACCAGGGAGGCACTCATTCGATTCCGTTATGCGAACTAATGGAAAAAAGTCTTCTGTATGTCGTGAATCATCATGTTCAACTATTGGTCCATCATATACCGGGTTGTCTGAACATATTAGCAGACTCGCTCTCTCGGAAAGGTCGCCTGTTGCCATCGGAGTGGACACCCAACAAGCGGGTATTCAGACAGATTTGCTACCAGTGGGATCGACCCATGATTGATTTGTTCGCGATACACCTGAACAATCAGTTGCAGGTGTACGTGTCGTCATGTCCAGACCATCGAGCGTACGCAGTAGATGCTCTGTCAATCTCATGGGATGGAATGATAGGATATGCGTATCCTCCAACTCTGTTGATTCAGCAGATTCTGTTAAACAGTCTCGTTGCAAAATTCTGCTAGTAGCATCTCTGTCGTCACAGAAACCGTGGATCAATCTTCTCAGGTGTCTGTTATGAGATGTTCCCTGGAAACTTCCTCCATGAGAGGACCTTCTTTATCAGGGGAAGTCACGTGCACTGCATCACAACCCGGAAGGTCTCAACCTTCATGTATTTCCGTTGTGCAGTTCTTCTTGCACGACAAGCAATTTACAGGACGAGCAGTGGATGCAATTTCTAACTGCAGGAGGTCCTCCTCTTCATTGAGTTACGCAGTGAAGTGGAAGGTTTTCTTCCGTTAGTGTAAGGATCAGTCGATAGACGTTTATGATCCGTCCATACCGGATATTGCCAACTTTCTGGTCTACCTGTTTGACGTTCTCGAACTGCAGCCTGTCACTATTAAGGGCTATAGGTCTATGTTATCAGACACTTACACTCATCATGATAACTTGGCAATTGGATCTAATGCTTCATTATCCAAACTGGTCAGAAATTTCTCTATTAATAGACCTAGAACCCTCAGATTAATTCCCAAGTAGAATTTGGTTTGGGTTCTGTTGAAGCTTAAAGAAGCTCCGTTTGAGCCGTTGGACGTTGTAGAGTTCAAATTCTTGACCTATAAAACAGCATTTCTCTCTTAGCCTTTATATCTGCTAGAAGATAAAACTCCATGCTTTATCTGTTGACGAATCTCACTACCGTAGTGTGGGTAATACCATTACTTTAATTACAGAAGTGGGATTTTTGGCTAAGAACCAGGCTCCAGATAAATGGCCTGAGCCTATTACCATAAAAGCTCTGCCGTATACGGACAACCGTAGACCTCTGCTGTGTCTATATATAAACGTCGATCAGATTTTATTAGAAAAGGAAGAAAAACTTTCTTTCTTTCATTGATTCCTAACAGAAAAGATATTTCTGTTCATCCAGTCGCTAGATGGATTCAGTTGGCAATACGCATTGCCTATGAAGGTCTGTCTTTGGATCAGCATTCTGTAAATAAGATATCAGCGCATGAAGTTAGAGCACTGTCCACTTCTTGGGCTTATTCTAACAGTAGAGCCATTACTGATCTCATGAAAGCTGCGTACTGGACACAGCCTTCTCCATTTACCAAGTTTTACTTTAGGAATTTAGAGTCCATCTCCAGTGACCTTAGATCTTTAGGTCCTCTGTCTGTTGCCCAGAATGTCGTCCACTAAATGATTACATCTATAGTTATTTAGGCAACCCGTCTCAGCAGTGATACTGTTCCACTGCCCTCTTCGTTCTGTGGCCATGTACCTCAGAACAGGGGGGGGGGGGGGTAAGAGGGGGTGGGGGGGTTTCCCTTATGATCATCTGGCTTTATAGTGAAAAGCAAGGGAAGACCTCCTCCGGTGTCAATAGTCCTGAGTCGGTGCTGGGATGGTTTTAATGTGTTGCTCGGTGCGAAGCAAATAATATGTCTCATTTATGTATGGTTTTTAAAGTGTAGCTCACTGTGAAGCATTTGTATATGTCTCATGTCAAATGGGCATTAATATACGATCGTCGGACACGGTTAATGAGTATAAAGAGTCTCATTCTCTGGACTATCTTTATACTTTGGCTTCCCTTCACTGAATTAGCATAACGGGTTATGCTGGCATTAAATGGAGAATTATATATTATGTAATGCTCAATTACATTGTTGGTGTTATGTCTTTCTTGTTTCTCGCAAATGAGAAAGACATATGTAATTTCTTTCTCTCCTATTCTCCTGTAGGAGATATCCTTTATGAAGTGATTGAATTTTCCTCTATGTCCTAGGCCCTCCAGCCTGTTTACGATTCAGCTAGTCTGGGCCATTGGTTGTTGTATAAAAATATTATAAATTCATAGTAATTTGTATATTTTTTGTACTTACCAATGGTCCAGACGGGGATGGCCCTCCCATGAGTGGGCACTCATACATCCCCGCTGTTTACAACATTTAGCAGGCAATTTTTAGAAAGAATTATGGTTGGCGCCAATTTCGGTGTCTTCCTGGATACTGCGCATGTGCAGTTCGCAAAAGTATGGAGGACCAGATAGGACATAAAATTTTCGGGATTGGGGGGCAAAATTTGTGTTTGGCCCTGGATTATTTTTGAATTAGCACCAGCTGGTCTGCGCCATTGGAAAGTATAAAAAATATACAAATTACTATGAATTTATCATTTTCCTCCAAAGTTCTTACATGTACCAACATAGAAACCATAAATCAGAGAATGGAAAAATCTGAAGCAAACTACAGAGGAAAATGCGAACAGGAAGTTGAAATACTATGGGAAATGTGTACCAGTGCCGGTTCTCAAAATTCCGATCCGAAAATACTGACCAGGTAAATTCTTTTTGACCAGGTTGAAACTTTTTTTTTTTGACTGGGTATTAAACAGTTTTTATGCGGTGGAAATGTAATGATGGGGCGGTGTCTGAGAACATAGACTTTTTTTTTTAATGGCCTAAAGTAAAATTAGATACAATATAACATAATCAAAGCACCCGGCCCACTGGACCTATATGTCACACCTCTTAATAATAATAATATACTGAAAAGTTCAAGGTTGCACGCATAACTCTCTGTCTGTCTCTCTTTCTCCTTCTCTCTCTCTCTGTCTCACTCCCACTCATTTTCAGTCACACATGCATCCATATACACATACATAAACATTCACAGAGACACACCCACACAAACATGTATACTCACCAACACAAATTCATAATCGTCTGTTCCAGTGAATGTGCATTCGAACTGGGTTCACACTCACACAACTCAGAGGATCAGGCTATTTACTAACACACTTAATTTGGAGTACACATTCATGATATGGGTATTCTATTTTGAACTTATACAAATAGCCTCTCTAATATACTGGCACCTAGAGTGTATATATTATCACTAAAAAGAGTTTTTTCACTTAACCCTTTGAACCCGTAATACTGATATTTCGGTCCAAGGAATAATTCCACCACATTTCTGGCATATTATATAAAGGAATGTCCAGGTGAATTGAGAATAAAACCATTTACCATATCTTCTGTACATATTTGATCTGTTAATTGCATATGGATTGTAGAGTGAACTCCTGTTAATTGTATATAAAATTTTGCAATATGTCGAAAAAATTACTGTGACATGCACCAAATTCCCCTTATTTATCAACCTTTTTGACCTCACTACATCCAATACAGGTATTTATTCTATTATATCTTGTTTGACAGAGCTCTGCTCAAGTAATTTTCATTATTTTTTCATTTTTTGTCTCAAAAACATAGGTTATGACCCCTCTTTGGAACGAGATCAAGCTCGTTCCAAAGAGGGGTCATAACCTATGTTTTTGAGACAAAAAATTAAAAAAATTAGTTATTCAAGAATTTTGTTTGCAAGTTTCGTTTGCTTTTCATGTTAGGTAAAGGGTTAAAAAAGTCACCTGACTAAATTTATTTCTCCAAATCACAGAATAGAGTGAAAGTCACAAAAGCCATAGCATTTTTGTACTTTATAAGCTGGTTTATCTTTTAACACATACATGTATATAGGACAGCAGGCTATTGCCAAGAGGTATATTACTTGTTAGCCCACCTGACTGAAAGTCAGGGTGAGCTATAATGATCACTCATCGTCTGTTGCCCAGAGTCTGTCGATTGTTGTACGTCATCTGTCGTCCATGTACATGGTGTTCGTGACTTCTCCAAAACTGCTTGACCAATTTCAGTTAAATTTGAGGTTGT
Organism: Pictodentalium vernedei; assembly: GCA_031216915.1. NCBI lineage: Eukaryota > Metazoa > Mollusca > Scaphopoda > Dentaliida > Dentaliidae > Pictodentalium > Pictodentalium vernedei. The sequence continues at coordinate 746,972,146 of CM062295.1, forward strand.
TGTCTGTTCTGGAATTGCATTTTGATTTTGTTCAAATCATCTTGCCCTGTCCCTTATGGGGGGTGGGGAATGCTCAGAAGTTTTAAAATATCTTTTTATGTTCCGATAGACATTATACAGTCATCCTACCAAGTTACAAAGAAATTCCTTCATAAATACGACCTGTTGACTGTGCTAAAGGTTTTTGGGCTCGCATAGCTGTCACAGTTGACCGATCGCAACCAAAAGGGGACGTTCTCATCTAGACATGACCTCGAACCTTTATATGAAATTTATTTCATGATGATTGAACAAGAAGTATGGGGTGACTTTGTCAAGTTAAGCTAAAAAATCTTCTTGAGATAATTTCATGTTTGTCCAAACAGAGTCCTTAGGTTAATATTTGTTGTGATATTTGGTATACAACAACCTAGTTGGGCTGAGGTTCAAGTTTGTTCAAATCAAGTCCCTGGATTCATTTTTTGGTTCCCTATGGGGGCCCAAATTTTAACTGTAATATGACAAACTTCAGGCTCATGCCTAGATGAGACCATGGTCAACCACCCACATTTATCATGTTAGACATCTTGAAAGGCGAGGCAGCCACATTGGATTTCTCCAGAACACTGTCTACAATTCATTCAGTACAGGTGATCATGAAATTTCATGTTCATGGTCATATCTAGATGAGAACATCCTATTAAGGTCATGGATAGCTGCCCAAACTGGCTGTCACAGTAGTTATCTTCGACTTCTTCAGCAATGGCTACTGCCTGCATTTATTCAGGTATGACAAACAGGTGAGTACATCTTATTTTGGTAATGGCTGCCATCTATAGTATGATGAGTAGATTAGAACGTCCTATGTTGGTCATGGTCACCTGCACATTATGGCTGTTATGGAAGGCATCTTGAATTTATTCAGCACACCCAACAGGTTGCATTTATGGATCAGATTTCTTGAAATATTAAAGGATGAAAGGATCAGTAAATTATAATGTCATATTTCTGTCATGGTTTGCTGCCAAGTTTTTTATTTCTGATAAATTACAAAATGTCGATAATTATGTCACAATTTACTTGAATGCAACATTAGTGAGATAATTACAATATAAAATCCCATACATGCCCCATAATTTAAGGTAAGCTACGATGTTATTGATGCTTTCATTAGTAATGTCATGGCTGCCTGTTAATGCATCCAAGACTTGATTAGAGACCACTGCCTAAGTAATATGTCTATTGTGAGCAGCACCTCTTCACAAAGGCATGTTAAGGGCACCTGCTCTGAGGTTGGAGATAGCCCTTTAACTGGTTGAGTGCTAGAAGTGCATTCATTACCTCGCTGTTTGTACAGCAGTAGAAGAGTTTTTTTATATAACATTGTTTGGTTGCAATTTATTGGGGAGAGTGCGTATTGACACTCTCCAATAAATTGTAACAAAACAATTATTTATGAACAAAATCTTGCTAAACTAAGGTTACTCTTGTTGGTAGTATGGTGTCTTTAAAAAAAATACTCAAGATTCAAATCTCTTTGAAAAATAATTTATCACTCAACCAATTGAGTGTTAACCCTTTACCTAACATGAAAAGCAGACGACACTTGCAAAAAAAATTCTTGAATAACTAATGTTTTTCATTTTTTGTCTCAAAAACATAGGTTATGACCCCTCATTGGAACGAGCTTGACGAGCTCGTTCCAATGAGGGGTCATAACCTATGTTTTTGAGACAAAAAATGAAAAAATAATGAAAATTAATTGGCGATTTTTGAGAATAGCACTGGCCGGTTTTGGCCGTTATGTTGGGTAAAGGGTGAAGTAATTTGATGTAGCTTCTGACATCTAACTCTTTGCATGAAGTGATTTTCGTACATGCTCTTTCACATACAAGCAAAAACAGAGAGTCGATATTTTTGCAAATTAGCAACTTGTTGTCCCTTTAAAGTATGAGTGTGCAAGAGAAATTACAGAAAAGAAAGGAGCTGCAGAACTCCCTCAATGGAGTGTAGGAAAAAAAACCCTTGGGAAAAAACCTCCTTAGGAAAAAAGCCCCTTGGTAAAAAAACCCTTGGAAGAAACCCCCTCGAGAAAAGAAAAACCTTGGAAAAAAAAACCTTCATATTGACAACAGAAAAATGTTTTCTTTAGTGACTTTATTTTTGTATGACAACATGTTCATTAGTTAAAAATACATGAACATAATATTATCTGTATGTTCTATAGTACAAAATATCTGTATGTTCTACAGTAAAAAAATACATTCCAATGATATTCAAATTTGCATATTTTCACCTGTTAATCACTTCATATACAGCACTAATACATTAAATATGTCTAACATTTAATTTTCTCAGGCCCTCCCACATGGTCCTTTTGGCTGCCGCATGCTCTCTTTTTATAACCAATTTAAACTTTAAAAAAATTAAAATTAAATGGTTCATGTCTGATATTTTACCCAAGTTAAAACAAATTGATAAATTTGTCCCTTGAGTGCAAGAAGGCTTTGCAATGCTTTAGCATTGCAAAGCCTTCTTGCACTCAAGGGATGAAATAACCATCACCCATGCTATTCTGTAGATTATGAGGCCTAAAACTTGAACCAAGAACATGAACCAAGAACATGAACTTTTGATGGCAAAGAAGTAATTACTGAAATAAAAAATAAAATAAAAAAATGCTCGCCTGCATGCAATTTCACAAATAATGGCCTGAGAAACAGAATATCTACTGGAGTTTTTTTTTAAGGAGGTTTTTTCCCAGGGGGGGGGGGGGGTTCCATACCCCCCCCCCCCCCCCCTCAATGATGCATATTTCAGAAAGTAGGGTTACAGTAAAACCTGTCTTGAGAGACCACTGTCTTGAGAGACCACCTGTTTTGAGAGACCACATCTGCCAGGCACCGATTGGTTTTACTCTATAATGGACCTGCTATGGGAGACCACCTGCCTTGAGAGACCACCTGTCTTGAGAGACCACTGTGACCTGGTACCAACTTGTATTTTTATGCCATAATAGACCTGTCTTGAGAGACCTTTGAAGACTGAAACCATGACAAAAACTTTTTACCTGTTCTGGAATTGGAAAATCCATTGTGGTTATACTAACATAATTAAAAGTATTAAAAGCTCTTAACTGGGTTTCAATTGCTAACTCATTAAAGATTGAGATGTTTTTATAAGACCCCTGGGAAAAGATTAGGATTATTGCTGAATAAACAATTTCATACAAACCTGAAATGTGACAGACAGGAATAAAAATAAATTTGTGTTGAAAATCATTTTGTAACAAATTGAAATGGACTGTTATAAAAATAAATTAGTGTTGAAAATCTTCAATGAAGATTTTCAACACTAATTTATTTTTATAACAGTCCATTTCAATTTGTTAAAAACTTCATAAAAAAGAACAACTACAAAGTAATTACAAAAATCCATTTCTGAATTTTGTGATTGGTTATTCACCGACTTGAGAAAACCTGAAACCTGTTATGAGAGACCACCTGTCTTGAGAGACCACTTTTGTGTGGCCCAAAGGGAGGTCTCTCAAGACAGGTTCTACTGTACATCTCAAAAAACCTTCTTTTTTTTTTTAAAAAGAATAGCTTGTCCTGGTCATTGAATGAGCTCTGTGATGTTGCTTCAGTAGATTGTCTTGACCTTTGTTTTGAAAAGAAAAGCATGAAATTTGAAAAAATTATTGAGAGAGACATTTGCACATTAAGCTTGATATATTCGGTTTGTTTTGTTAAATAAAAGGTTCATGAAATTGATGTAAATTCGTTGACAGTTAACAAAATTTATTAGACTTATTTTATTTGTATTTTGCAGAAAAAGTGTCAGTAAATTACCTTCCACATCTGCAAAAAGGAAAAAAGTGAATAAGACTGAGCACAGCAAAAAGAAAGGCAACATTTTAGATTTTATGAAAAAAGAGAAGTCTTGAATAAAATTCAGTTACTCACATATGCTGTTTGTACATTATTTCGTCAGTTTGAAACATTTTGCCTTTCAGGGGGCTGACTGGGCCCCCAAAAATGCTGAGAAATAATGTACCAAGGGGGAGAGGTGGGGGTGGACCCGGACAAAATTTTGAGATTTCGAACTGGCAGGGCACAGCTTCCTTGTATCTGAGTGATCAATGGCAGTCCACATAGAGGGCATTCTGATGGCATTTTTGTATCTTCTTTGTTGCTCATTTGGCAAGAATTCCGGGTTACACCAAAGAGGGATCTGGACTCATCGGGCCATTAATAATTCAGCCCAATGGAAGAAAATTTTGGTTTTTTGAACTGAAAGAACACTGTTTTCTTGCATCTGGCCAATCAATGGCAGACCAGCTGCTCGTATATCGAAATGCCCTCTAAACTGCCAATGGCAGTCCACATAGAGGGCATTTTGATAAACCGACAGTCTATGCAATCAGATCCATTTCACCTTTTGGTCATGTTCATGAAATTTCATGCACCAACAGGTATTGTGCTGCATCACTTTTGGGGGCCCTGGGAATTCCCAACATGAGGGCCACCATAAAATTTCCCGGTGGACCATATGGCCAGTCTGCCTCTGATCCCTTTAAAGTTGGTATGCATAAACGTTTGTACAAAGCAAAGGTTGGGCATCCATTGGTACACGCTGTTAAACTTGGCCATTCTTTGGTAGACAACACAATTAACCCCTAACTGGACAGGCAGATCAGTGAGTCACTTACAGTGATCTGCCATGCTGTCGACATCAATTGTCTCTAAAACCAAAATAGTTAAAACTGACATTCCAGTCCTTTGAAAATAGGACCATCTTGGAAAAGGCCATGGAAAGTCCTTGAAAAATTTTGAAAATCGGTCCATCTTGGAAAAGGCCATGGAAAGTCCTTGAAAAATATATCTGGGAATTTGCTTTGGCTCATTTTGATTGAAATATGTGCTTACAATCTGGCATGTTTGTTGCATAAATTGCATTTTTCATCCACTGAAATAATATATGCACTAAACACTGATCCTTGGAGAGCTCTCTGTGAGAGTGTTAGGCAAGCTCTCAAGCCAACAGTCCAATTCTGTAAGAAATTCAATATTGTGTTCTGGAACCAGTCTAGCCCTCAAATAAATTATGTTTAGATTCACTCTTCTGGAATGTTTCAGTTGGTTGGAAAAGCGAACCTATGGTTCGCTTTTCCAGCCAACTTATATATTACTGACGATTGAATCCGACATATTTCATGAAGATTGCTTTTCTGTGAATCAAGGCTAGAAATTTTGCTCAATTGAGACTTAATTGATCAACATTTAAATTACATTATTACCACTTTATAGGGCCAATCCTTAAGCTATTATCACTAAAAATGAGGGCGTTCATTTTGTGTATTGGCCCTGTTCCCGATGATGTCACCGGGCCGGCGGGCCAATAATAAAATTGATTTTCATTATTGGCCGGCGGCCCGGTGACGTCAATGTTCATTCAGCATTTCGGAGCATTAAACCGCTGAGGTAACTCTCTTTCACTTCCGAGAAATATCGATATATTTTGAACGCGGTCTTGTTTAAATTGGTGGTTTCTCAGTCGTTTCCTTGTGCTCTCCGTTATTTCGTGAGAAAAGAACATTTCATTTGAGAGTTTTATCATCTGATGATCATCGTCAGGTAAGTAACATACATTGTAAATACTATATCGTCAGTTATTCGTCAATTTTGCCTGAACTTGGCTTATGTCTCGCCTAATTTCGATGTGAACAAGACGATTGTCAGCTGATCAGTCATATGACTAGGGGAAGTGACCCTACTAAGTTAGCCCAAACAGATTCAATGCTGTGATGAAAGTGATTGTTTTTTGTTCATTAACTTATGTTGAGTTCAGTAGCACATTATTTCTCTCCTTGAAAATCCAATGAAGCAATACCTACATGTACCTAGTGCCCTTGAATATTTAAACAGTGCATGTGGTAATAATAGTAATAACACAATTTTGTATGGCGGTATGGTTCATTAACGGCCCTACGGGAATGATTAAAAGCCCTTGGGCCTATTAGCGGCCGCTAATAGTCCCTTGGGCTTTTAACCCTTTACCCAACGAATCGCCCGCATCCGCCCGCGTAATATGCAAATTCAGCAATTGAAAAAAATATTATTTTTCAAAAAATTTCAACAAAACCATATCATGTGACCCCTCGTTGGAACGAGCTCGTTCCAACGAGGGGTCACATGATATGGTTTTGTCGAAATTTTTTGAAAAAATTTAAAAAATGATATTTAAAATAATAAATTTTGATATCGTCTGCGTTGGGTAAAGGGTTAATCATTCCTGCCGGTCCGTTAATGAACCATAATGCCCTACAAAATCATGTTATTGTATAATTATAATTAGAAATGAAGACTCCCATAGCCATAATTTTATGATTATGACAGCTAGTTAATATCTTGATGTTTTCTATGGGAATTGAATACTTATTGATTGTAATATTTATAACTACAGCAGGAAAGAATGCCTGTATTATTTTGTAAGTAAAGACACATAACATTACATCATTGGTCGTCTGTGTGGAGTACCCGGAGAGAACCACTGAGCAATGACGAGCAGCTGTCAGCTCTCCAATATTGTAACGCTGAACTCTGCACTGCGACACAGACAGGGTTAGATGGGTTGAAGACATGCACACCTTCGACGTGAAGTATGCCTTAGTACACAGCGTCATCTTGCCCCCATGTAGGCAGTTGGGGTTAAGTGCCTTGCCCAAGGACACAACGCAGGAACACGAATCAGTTGCTGAAATGGTCACCCATCCTACTACTAACCGCGCTCGACGTTGCTTAACTTCAGTGATCTGACTAGAACCGGTAACCGCGATGCTACCGTGCCCCCCAGTGTTGGGGTTTGGGTGATTTGTGAGAGTTTCCCCTGGAACAGTGTTTGGTGAGGTATTATTCATTAGGAATACATGTATTTTTATTCATTATTTATTGGGGTTTAGCGACACTTTTGACAGCCACCTTGTGTCGTACAGTTTGATGGCTGGAGGAAGCCAGAATACCCAGAGAGAACCACTAAACAATGGCAAGCAACTATCAGACTCCCAACGACAGGTGCACCATCGACATTCAGTACACCTTAGTACACTGCACCTCCATGATCTCACATGAGCAATTGGGATTAACCCTTTACCTAACATGAAAAGCAGACGACATTTGCAAAAAAAATTCTTGAATAACTAATTTTTTTCATTTTTTGTCTCAAAAACATAGGTTATGACCCCTCGTTGGAACGAGCTCGATGAGCTTGTTCCAACGAGGGGTCATAACCTATGTTTTTGAGACAAAAAATGAAAATATTTTGAAAATTAATTGGCGATTTTTTAGAATAGCGCTGGCCGGTTTTGGCCATTACGTTGGGTAAAGGGTTAAATGCCTTGTCCTAAGGATGCTCGTTCCATTTCTGTGCATGTTCTGTCAGGGCAAAATCACGGAAACGAAAAACAGGTTCCCACAAATTTTTTAGCATTTAGCTTTTCATCAAGAGGCACGTAAAACATACTAAAAGTTTTCTGCCAAGACTAAAATTGCATTATTTATCATCGATGAAATAGTGATCATAAGAGTAACAACTAGAATGGTGTCATTTGTGTGCAGAGCACACTAAAGTTTATCCCCACATTTTCAGTATGCCATCACGATGGTCACAAATCAATTCAGATTCTCTAATGACAAAAGTGGCACTACTGGCACCACATGGGGGCTGCATCAAAAATCCCAAACGTTTATGCACATCTAGAGACCCTTCCTGAACATATGAACACACTTTCAACATTTTGAAGTAAACCCCCAGGAGCCTTTCATCGAAAACTGATTCTGTAACAACAAAAGTTGTGCTACAGGTGCCACATGAGGCCGAATCAAAAATCTGAAACCTGTATGCACATCTAGAGACCCTACCGGCACATCTGAACACACTTTCAGTGTTTCGAATTAAAACCCCTAGGAGCCTTTCGCTGGAAACTGATTCTCTAATGACAAAAGTGGCAACGACGGGCACCACAAGGGGCCGAATCAAAAATTTGAAACCTTTATGCACATCTACACACCCTACCAGAACATATAAACACATTTCAAAGAACCGAAATTACATATCCTAGGAGCTTTTTGTCGGAAAGCAGTATTTTAGCTCAGTCTTTAAGTGGTGCCACTGGCACCACCTGGTGACAAAAATTCAAACTAAACCTATTTTTGTCATCTTTATACAATACTTAATAAGTATGGTAAGTTTAAAAATTATAGCTAAAAAAAGAGACATGTGGATGTACAGAGATCATCACTATATCTCCACATTGTTGATGATAACAATGCGCTCGTTTTGACAATCGCAGTCATTCTGGATTGTTGAGCATGCATGTTTCCAACAGTTTCTGATTCCTAAGTACTAAAATCAAATACATCCAATTTCAGCGAGTTTGACACCAAAACCACATGAAACCAAACATGAAACTGTATCATTGAAAACAATATCATTGAAAACAATAACAAAATCTCTTTCTATCACTAAAACTGACGATGAGAGGAAAACATCTTTGCTAAAATGCAAGATACGTTCTTCCAATTTTACAGTGCTCTGTGCAGAACCAAGAAGAAAGGGTGTGTTCATGCTTTATATATAATCAAGGTTTACAGACATTTCTGATGCATTAGTTTGTTGTTTGCTAAGCAACAGAAAATGAAATATTTAAATGAACTTGTTTTGTTACTCTCCAATAAATTGTAACGAAATGTTAATGAACAATACAGTATAGAACACCCAATTGAATTAACCCTGTTAATGTAACAATAACATGAGTTTGGAGGGTGTTACAGTTTATTATTACCACTTCACAGGGCATTCTTCAGCAGATTAAAACGATTTTACCTTTACGGTAAAAGTGTATAATGCGCAGTCTCAAACCGGAAATTGTGTGTTTGGCCCGCTTCCAGATAAATATTTCGAAAATGCCTCGGCCCTGATTGAAGTTTCAAACGCGTGTATAAATATAATGAATACCACACATTTGTGAACTTTCACCATTTGGTCATGAATTAATAGATTTGGAAGAGTTCAGGTGAGTGTAAGTAGCTCATTACAAGTTTTGGGTTGTAAAGTTTTCAGGAGGAGGCCAGTCTTTCGTGTCATATTTTCGAGGTGAAAGAAATATATTCAAATGAGTATTTATATGAATATTTAAATGAGCATGTGACGTTTTGTTTATAAAAAAAAAACAGACGACACGCGTGTTTTGACTTTTGTCTTGTGCCAAGTTAGTAGATTTCGGGAGAAGGGGAATTTTTCGTGGCAAACAAAAATTTTTAAATTAGGCTATCATGTGATTGACCACGTGACGTTTTGTTTATCTTGAAACAGACGACACATGTGTTTTGGTTAAATGTCATTGCGAAAACTCGGGATGTCACAATCAAGTGAACTTGATGAAGAGCCTTTGGATTTAACCATTTTAGAAGTGGTAATAATAATAATAACAAGATTTTGTTGGGTGTCCCTGTTTATTAACGGCCCTCCAGGAATGATTAACAGCCTTTGGGCCGTTAACAGTTAATGGACCCTCTGGCTGTTAATCATTCCTGTCAGGCCGTTAATAAACCATAACGCCCTCCCAAATCATGTTATTGGTATATTAACGGCCCGAGAGGAATGAATAATAGTCTGAGGGATTATTACCAGCCTGAGACGAAGTCGAGGGCCATTGATAAGCCTGAGGGTTGTTATTCAGTCCTCAAGGGCTGTTAATAAACCGGGACACTCAACAAAATCATGTTATTACTATTATTACCATGACCGGAAGAGGGCTGTGGGCTGTTAAGGAATTTGGTTTTCATTAACACCTGCCGCTCGTTTCTGGTTGCATGACATCATGAATTATCGACTTTTACCGCTCTATTCAACTCCATTAATATACTTAAGAATACCTGCTAAAGTGGTAATAATTGAATATAACTTCCAAACACCAAACCATTTACCTTCTGTACAAATGTGACCTGTTAATTGTATATGGGCTATCGAGTAAACTGTTAACTGAAGAAAAAATATTGTAATATATCAAAAAATTACCCTGATAATCAGTGAATTCCCCTTGTTTATAGGCCTATTTGGCCTCATTACATCCAACACAGACATTTAATCTATTATATCTTGTTTGACAGAGCACTTTTGAGCTCAGTTGAACAAGATATAATAGATTAAATGCTCAGGTTATCTCTCGAATACAGCAAAGTTTTCAAAATCCCTGTTAATTGAATAATCTTCACTGGTGACTATTATATTAACAGGGTTCCACTGTATCTAGCACAACTAAGACTCCTCTTGCTGGTAGCATGCCATATGTAAAAAAAATACTCTTGTTATAAATCGCTTTTGAAAAATAATTTAAGACTAAAGATTAACAAAAGTTTAGTGACAATAAAACTATGCAACACCAATGATGTAACTGGAGTGGTGTATGAATTCAAAGATGGGCGGTAGCCTTCCTTGGCATAATTCTAGTTTAAAAGAAAATAATTCATTCTCATCACTAACGTGCTATTACTTTTTTCTGTGGTAAAAACTCTGCATCTCAGTGCCCAAGTCATTTTTTTTTTTTTTTTTGCCATTGGTGCCAAGAACATCCTCATGTTGCATGATTTAGAACATATACTCATGTTATAAAAATTCCTCGCAGGAAAGACGCCAACATGAATTCTTCTTAAGACTCCTTCACCACCTGGGCTCTACGCCTTCTAGGCCTGAGGTGACCATAATTATACCCCCACTTTCGAAGAAAATGGGGGTATACTGGATTACTTGCGTCCATGCGTCTGTGCATCCGTGTATGAGTCCGTCCGAGAATACTCATAACTTTCATAACTTAAGTAAATTATTATTTTCTATAATATTTGTTGGTCATTGGTATGCTCAAACTAGTTATTTTTTTTTTGTCTGAGTCCATCCGTCCAAGAATATTCATAACTTTCATTATTTTCTATAATATTTGTTGGTCACAGGTATGCCCACACTAGGCGGTATACCACGTGGGGGTATGCACCGGACGACAGTCCAGTTCTTGGTCTTTCAGCGATTAGGGGTCAAGGCATGTCTCCCTGGGAAAGATAGTAAGGAGTCTTACTACCTGACCCCCCACCTATGGGAGGGGAACATAAACATGCTGGTACCATTCACAATTGCTAGCCACCCATATATTTGCAATTACAGTGTCCAGGTGCTAATTTACTGCCTTTTACTCCTCTGATAACTGTCCTCAAATACTACAACATCATGTCATGTCACATGTATCTTCTAATACCCAGAGGAGGTTACAGGTTATCCCTCAATGAGGTTTAACCTTGTGGCCCTCCAATAAGTATCTTCCAATGTAGGTCTTAGAGATTCTATTAGTTTTTGAATCTCAAATTGGTATTTGATTCGAAATCGGCTGTCCGTTTCATTTTCCTTTGAATCTTTTCACTGGAATTTTGCTTGCTATCAGTCATCTGAGTTGTCTCACAAAACATATAGCCAGACATGTTAACCTCCAGAATAATTTTTCAGGGAACCTGAGGGTGATTTTCAGGGAAATGGGATGGATTTCAGGGAAAAGTTCGCGCGGGGACAAAATAAAAGAAAAAACTTGTGAATTTTCAGCTCATGGACCACTATTAACACCAGGTTATATCCAGAACTAGTTGTCAACTATGCTGATGCATTTATACTATGTTAAAAAATCATAAAATAACTGTTGATTTAACCCCCCCCCCCCCCCCCCCCCCCCCCCCCGGATCCTCTTCTTCGTGAGCCCCCCCCCCCCCCCCCCCCCCCCACACACACACACACACACACACACACAATCTACCACCACCCACCCACACTGTCCCACAAAGCACCACCACCTGTGGTTGGCTCTTATCAAAGTTTCCCAAGTCTGGAAATGTTAACAGGAAAGGATGTCCTAAAGTTCAGTTACTTCAAGAACATTAGTACTAAGAAAGTATCTTTATCAAACTTCATGCATGTGGGACGTTTGTGCCCTACACAAAACTTTTCTTTTCATCATTAAAGCATTTTTTTTTTAATTCCATTCAAAATTTTCTGGGTACAGATTGCCAACAGTTAACAGTTCTGTAGTCAGCACAACAGAATAAATGTTGTGTAAGAAAATAAGTCCATTGATTGTGTTTAAATATGCAGTCATAATTTTTCGGCATCCTAAGCGACTTTAACCTACTTTTAAACTGTGCTAAATAGTTGTTGTTTACGTTTTGATTTTGGAAAAGGGATGAGAATTAAAGCTATTCTATGAAGGAATAAATAAATATATATTATTTAATTCCTTTTTCATATATTTTATTTTCCAAAAACTGCATTTAAATGAAGGTGGAGTTTTCAATTTTTTGAAAGTAAGTCACCTATTTTCACTTCGACACTCGCACATTGATAACAAATCTCCAAAGAAAAAACCCAGAAATAAACATGAACACAGTTGAAATATATATCATAAAATACCCTTTTCTTAAATAAATTTAACTTAAATCCATATTTTACTGCTTCGTGAGTTTTTACCAGAGTTTGAAATGCATGTGATTTGACTCCGAACGTTTTTCATAAGTTACAACGGGAACGAAATATTTGACTGTTGTTTTCAGGGATTTTTGGTCCAAAACTGATTCCCCCCGGGAGGCCGGGAACTACACTGAAATTCAGGGATTTTCCCGGGCATTCCGGGAGAGTTAACATGTCTGCATATAGCTAAGATAGAAATTGTACGTAAATAATGCTGAAAATAAACACTGAGTGTAATTTCTACTATATTAACTTAAAAAGCATCTGTGCCCATGCCACCATCTATGCTAACTCCAGTTTCACTAGTCACTACCACTACGAAAAGCAAATTTAAAGTTCCCAAGTAATATCAACGATGAGTCCCACTGTTGGTAGTGGCTAGCCCAATGCAGTGCCCAGTACAGAATTCTCACACCCATTTATGTTTTTGAACAAAAATCCTTACTGTGTAAAATCCAACTACATCATCGAGGCATGCCTTTTGATGAAGGCATGCCTTGATGATATAGCTGGAATATTTTATCAGTCAGTACTTCAAGATGCCTGATTAGGTTCGATTTGTTTTCAAATAAAAGACTCAATTCGATTCGAATTGAAAATGTGTGAGTCGCGGGGTACTATTCCAATAGTACACCAACATGTCATAAGTATCCTCAAATACCCACATGAGTCGAAGAGTTATACAAGTTGGTTTGATTCGAGTCTTAGCTCTTCCCAGTTTTAAGCTGAAGTGGAAGCTAACAAAAAACTCATAGTGACCATGTACTTGTTGCATAAAGGTAGAAAGACTGGCAGTGGCAGTTAGAAGTGTTAACAGTAAGGATGTGACAAGTGCCTGTACTAAGGGTATAATCCAGCAGCAGTTATAGAATCTGCCACTCGAGTGATGGGCGAAGTTGACAGTATTGCTACTACTCTTGTGATGAGAGTAGATCACTGCAGGGTAAGTCAAAAATCGTGGTACAGACAAGTAGAAGCATAATTAGAAGTGGCAATGTTTGCAAAAAAAGCCAAATGGAGACAATCTTCTGAAAAATACCCTTAGGTAAATGTCCTCAGATAGTTGTCTTCAGATAAGCATACCCATCACTGCGTCGTAAGTATCCTCAACCACCAGTATGTGCCTATGTACAATATGTTTTTGAGGTACAATGCAACTTGTCACTTAAGCAAATTTTGGTATTTCAGGTATATGTCCATGTCTTGTATGTGTTGTGCTTACATTGTTAACTGGTCGAGAGCTAAATATTTCTTCATTGCCAAAATTTGTTCACATGTGTTTGCCTCTTTACAATTTATGGGAGAGTGCCTTTGGGCACTCTCCCTTAAATTGTAACATGGCAAATCCATGTAGATGAAAAGAATTCACTCCAAAGATAATGTGAACCACATCCACAGAATATGAAATGTCTAAGTGGTGGTACCTGTATTTAAGAATGAAGCCCAAATATGGGCTTCCAGCAATCAATTAGTTAACTATCCCATAAGCACATCTTAGTACAATCAACAGGCTGTCTCTCCTACATAATGAACTCCAGCATACACTCGATTAAGGAACTGTATAAACTGATCTAGGTTTAGATGAATGACTCAGTCTGACTGAGCTTACTACGTCTTGGAATATGGCCAGGGTCGAGACAGGTTCAGAAATAGCAAGTAAGTTTGTAGTAAAACTACAAATCTGTAGTAATGGTGGAAGACTCAAGCACAGATTGTGGTAGCCACAGGAGCTGTAGTATAGGGATCTGCAAATCCCTTTTTTTTCGAATCGAATCTTAACTCTTTGCATGCTGCTGGTGGATATTCCTGCCCTGCACAGGGTTTCTCTGGTCATTGAAATGAATATAATTTGGGCACATTTAATCCAGTGCCCCCGCTATAAATTGAATGGATCTTTTCACTAATGATTTCTTGTGTTATACTTAGATTAATTTTTCATCAAATCTAGTCATGGCTGCTTCAAAGCAGCCATGACTAGATTTGATGAAAAATATCTTGAAAATACTCAGCAGGCTAGGAGTTAATACACAAGTTATTTCACATTCCACCAAACCGAAGTTACAGAACACAGTGATGACCCTTACAAGACTGACTGAACTACTTAAACACCAATACATAAATATTCTTTGAAGCACCATCGCTGAAACAGGCAGGCCTAAGTTTTAGTTTTTGAAACCTCAGCTTGTTACTATTCACCGCAATCTGTGACAATGGCTGCTTCTGGACGTGAGCCACAGACTTGCAAAATTTCACCTCCTCTGCATCAATCAATAGTGTACCTTCGATTCCCTCATATGGCACTAAGTTAAAATTCGGACTCCCATGGGGAGCCCAAATATTGACTCAGGGACTTGATTTGAACAAACTTGAATCTGACCTTCCTAGAGATGTTGTATCCCAAATATAAAAGGATTCTAACTGGTGGATCTGAAGAATATTTTAAAAGAAATTTTCTCATATTGCACTAAGTGAAACTGTGGGCTCCAATAAAGAGCCCAAATATCAACCCAGGGATCCAATTTGAACAAACTTGGATCTGACCCCCTAGAGATGTTGTATACCCAATATCAAAAGAATCTGACTGGTGGATCTGAAGAAGAAGATTTATAAAGATTATTCCTGATATTGCACCAAGTTACAATTTGGACTTATGCGGAGCCCAAAAATATTTACCCAGTGACTCGATTTGAACAAACCGGATATTTGGGCTCCTGTATTGAGCCCAAATATTAACCGAGGGGTTTAATTAAAATTGATATTTGGTTAGTAATGTTTAAGTTATTCCATAAACATGCATTACCAGATATTTTTTAACAAAGGGCAATAACTCATAATTTTCATCGAATATCCTGTTGCTTTAGAGACATATACCGTAAAGAAATTAAATCTGTTTTTTATTGTTAAAGTTGGGGGCGCGGTGGCATTGTGGTAACCGGTTCTTGTCAGATCACCAAAGTTAAGCAATGTCGAGCTCGGTTAATCCTTGGATGGGTGACTGTCTGAGCAATGTATTCGGACTCCTGCATTGTGTCCCTGGGCAAGGCACTTAACCCGATTGTCGACATGGGGTGGATGACACTGTATACTAAGGCACACTGCATGTCGATGGTACGCATGTCTTCAACCAATCTAACCCTGCCTGTGCTGCAGTGCAGAATTACGATGTTGGGGAGCTGGCAGCTGCTCATCGTTGCTCGGTGGTTCTCTCCGGGTACTCCGGCTTCCTCCACCTGTAAAGCTGTCACTGTCATGATTAGCCATTGTGCATAAGTATATGACCTTAAACACCAATAAATAAATATAAATATTGTTAAAGTTATGGCTCAAACAGCATTACAGTGTATTTTTTTATTAAACAAAGGGCAATAACTCCCATAATTTTCCTCGGATATTGCTGGTCATCGAACTTGACGTAGACATTGTTGCTATGTTGACATATACCATAAAGAATTAACATCCGTTAACTATTGTTCAAGTTATGCCGTAAACAATATTTACAGAATATTTTTATAACAAAGGGCAATAACTCCCATAATTTTCAAGAGATATCGGTGGTCATCAAACTTAACTTAGACATTGTTGCTACAGAGACATATACCAAAAAGAATTGAAATCTGTTAACTATTGTTCAAGTTATGCCATAAACAATGTTCAGATGGATGGACGGATGGATGGATGGAGCCCTAGCCCTCCCTTGCAGGGGTATGATAAATAAATAAATAAATCAGTCAATACTGCTGTGCAATGGGGGTACAGTGTGGGAGAATCTTAACAGCATTATAAGTGCAGCTCATTTCAGACCTCATTAAGAATATGGCACGCAGATACAAGTCACCTATTAGAATGAAAGTGTCAATGACACTGCAGCTCAACTTGTCCAAGAAGGGACTGAACTAAATAGAAAGATCCAGTAATGCCATGCCATTCACTCAAGTTTCTACAGCAAAGACAACGCACCAAGGCAACATATGAAATCTGAAAAAAATTGGATGAGAGGTGGGGCCTGTACTAATGGAATTGTTGACAATTTATATGTCAAATCCAAGATGGCCGGCAGTAGCCATCTTTTTCAATGGAATGCAGAAAAATTTGGTAACTCCCATCTGGACATCATACCAAAGTTACATATAAAATATGAAAAAGATCAGGTGAGAGGTACGACCTGCAGGGTCTGCTAATGGAATTGTTAACAATTTATATGCCAAATCCAAGATGGCAACAAAATTCAGAAAAATTTGATAGCTCCCATCTTGATATCACACCGAAACTAAATATGAAATTTGAAAAAGATTGGGTGAGAGATGCAGCCTGCAGGGTGTGCTTATGGAATTATTGACAATTCATATGCCAATCCAAGATGGCTGCTGGCAGCCATATTTTTGAATGAAATACAGAAAAATTTGATGGCTTCCACCTAGATATTACACCAAAGCTATATATGAAATTCAAAAAAGATCAGGTGAGAAATGCGACCTATAGAATGTGCTCTTGGAATTGTTGACAATTTATATCCAAATCCCAGGTGGCTGCTGGCATTTGTCGTGCAAATGGAATTGTTGACAATTTATATGCCAAATCTAAGATGGCCACTGGCGGCCATGTTTTTCAACAAAATTGAAAAAAAAATGATAGCTCCCATCTAGACATTGCTTCAAAGCCACATATGAAATTTGGGATTGATCGGGCGAGAGCCACAGCCTGTAGGGTGTACTAAAGGAATTGTGGGACAATTTATATCCAAATCCAAGTTGACTGCTGGCTGCCATGTTTTTCAACAAAATTCAATAGCTCCCATCTATACATAACACCAAAGCTACGTATGAAATCTGAAAACGATTGGGTGAGAGATGCGGCCTGTATGGTGTGCTAATGGAATTGTTGACAATTTAAATGCCAAATCTAACATGGCCACTGGCGGCCATGTTTTTTTACGAAATTCAGAAAAATATGATAGCTCCCATGTAGACATTGCCCCAAAGCTACATATTAAATTTGGGACTGATGGGTGAGAGTTGCAACCTGTAGTGTGTGCTAAAGGAATTGTTGGACAATTTATATCCAAATCCAAGATGGTCACTGGCAGGCAGGCATGTTTTTCAACGAAAATCAAATAGAAATTGATACAGCTCCCATCAAGACATTGCCTCAAAGCCACATATGAAATTTGGAACTGATTGGGTGAGAGCTGCGGCCTGGAGGGTGTGCTAAATGAATTGTGGATAGACAGGCGTACAGATGTACATACAGACGACAGATCACAACCCATCCCAATGGCTTATACTTGACGTCAAGTTGAGCTAAAAATGGAGTGGGAATCAAGGTCAGACATAGGAATAGATGGCTCATATCATCAATATCATGCCTTTACAGATCCCATACAGAATTCTAAGGAGAAAGTTGTTAACTACCATTCCATTCTGGTGCATTACATTTTACATCTGTAACAACCATTTATATTTAACAGAGTTTTAATGAAAGTGTCAATGACACGGTAGCTTAACTTGTCCGTGTGTTGTGTTTGATGAAAAGGATAATGTTCAATGTTTATGAAAGGATTATGAAATAATGGGTGGAGGAAGCTGGAGTACCCGGAGAGAACCACCGAGCAGCTGCCAGCTCCCCAACATTGGAACTCTGCACTGCAGAACAGGCAGGGTTAGATTGGTTGAAGACATGTGCACAATGAATGTGCAGTACGCCTTAGTACACTACGTCATCGTGCCCCCATATGGACAATCAGGGTTAAGTGCCTTGCCCAAGGACACAATACAGAAGTCCGAATTGATCACTGACGGTCACCCATCCAAGGACTAAACCCCTCCATATTAAATACGACCTGTAGACTGTGCTAAGTTTTGGGCTTGGGCAGCCATCACGGTTGACATCTAGACATTAAACACAGTCATCCAACCAAGTTACAATGAAATCTCTTCATAACTTCGACCTGTAGACTGTGGTAAAGGTTTTCTGGTTTTGGGCTCGGGCAGACATCATGGTTCACCAATCGCGACCAAAAGGGGACGTTATCATCTACACATGACCTCAAACCTTCATATGAAATTTTGTGACGAGTGGAAAAGAACTACCGGGTGTGCCTATGCCATAGGAAAATGTGAACATTCTGACATACTGACAGACATCCGCACGCGTGTTGGCAATAGCTCATCTTGACTTTGTCAAGTTAAGCTAAAAATGAACAAGAGGCCCCATGGGGCCTGAAGCGCTCATCTTGTACAGAACACAATTTAAACAGAGTCCAAGAATGAGTCTGCATTAAGCAAGCCATCTCCATAGGCTACACTGTCAATCCTTGAGTCCTCAGGAGTGACAAAAATAATCTAGGCATCATGCCTTTTCTTCAGTTGATCATAAGTAAAATGTAGAGCTCCCCTATGAAGCCCCTTGATACAACCTATGTGGATTAATCTTAGTACCTCTAGAGGGTACTGAATACAAAATTTTTAATTCTTCAGCAAAATGGCCAATTCCGGCTCCCATAGAGAGCCCAAATATTAACCCAAGCTCTTGATTTGAACACAGTTAAATCTGACTTCCCTAGAGATGTTGTGTACCGAATATGAAAGCATTCTGACTGTTCGATCTGAAGAAGAGAAATTGTAAAGAAAATTCTTCGAATTGCACTAAGTTCAAATTTGGGCTACCATAGCGAGCCCAAATATTGACCTATGGATCCGATTTGAACAAACTTGAATCTGACCCCCCTAGAGATGTTGTATACCAAATGTGAAAGCATTCTGACAAGTGAATCTGAAGAAGATTTTTGAAGAAATTCCCTCATATTGTCCTAAGTTAAATTTCATGTTCCCATATGGAGGCCAAATATTAACCTAGGCACTCGAATTGAACAACCTGGAATCTGACCCCCATAGAGATGTTGTATACCAAATATAAAAGCATTCCGACTGGTGGATCTGAAGAAGAAGATTTTTAAAGAAATTTTCTCATATTGCACTAAGTAAAAATTTGGGCTACCATAGTGAGCCCAAATATATACCTAGGGATTCGATTTGAACAAACTTGAATCTGACCCCCATAGAGATGTTGCATACCAAATATCAAAGCATTCTGACTGATGGATCTGAAGAAGAAGATTTTTTTAAATTACCCTCCATATTGAACAAAGATAAAATTTGGGCTTCCGTAGGAAGCCCAAATATTAACCTAGGGACTTGGTTTGAACAATCTAGAATCTGACCCTCATAACAATGATGTATACCAAATATTAAAAGATTCTGACTGGTGGTTCTGAAGAAGAAGATTTTTAAAGAATATTCCCCATATTACCCTGTGTTAAAACTTCGGGCTCCTGCAGAGAGCCCAAATATGAACCAATGAGCTTTATTTCAACAAACTTTTATCTGACCCCCCTATGAATGCTGTATACCAAATATTAAAAGATTCTGATGATTGATTCTGGAGAAAAGATTTTTTTAAATTTTTGCAAATATGCGACTCGGCATTTTTTCGATGCCCATTACAGAACACCCCAACACAACCGATGGCAATTTTTTTTTACCTTTCAATTCTACTGGTCATAAGGATAGTTCATACCAAATAAAAGCTCTCTGTTCCGTGGGGTTTGGGAAATATGTGCATTTGAAAATATTTCTATTTTTAGCTCCCAGGGTTCCCATGGGGATGCGGGAATTTTTTTTTTTGCATGGGTCAAGTACTTATGACCCAATACTACCACAAACCAAATTTGGTTCATACCAGACCATCGGTTCAGAAAATAGAAATTTTGGGCGGGGCCAAAAATCTTACCCCTCCTATTACAAAGCCAAATATTACTTTACGAACTTCGTTTGAACAAACTTGATTCTACACCTCATATGGAAGCTCCATAGCAAATATCAAGTCATTGTACACACTGGTTCTTGAGAAGAAGATTTTAAAAATATTTTGGAGCATTTTCCCCCACTCCCTCCCTATGGGGCTGGGCATGCTGAGTTGAACAAAAATGGAATGCCCCTTTGGGACCATCACTCACACAAACTTTCACTTGAATTGGCCCAGTGGCTTTGGTGGAGAAGACCAAAACATGGTGTTGACGGACGACGGACGGGAAGCGATGAGATTAGCTCAGCTTGACTTTGTCAAGATGAGCTAAAAATAGGCCGATGAAATCGTCAGATGTGTACCCATACGTGCAACTAGTAGAAAGCTGTATGACGGAGGGCCACCACGGATGCCAACATTATGTTCACCATACATGGTATGGGTACATATAGAAATAGATTGAAGTGACTAGTTTGATGGATAAAGGGTTAATATCTCGATCAAATTATCAGGTTTACATAAAAATAGGCCGATGAAATCGTTAGATGTGTACCCATACGTGCAACTAGTAGAAAGCTGTATGATGGAGGGCCACCACGGATGCCGACATTATGTACACCATACATGGTATGGGTACATATAGAAATGGATTGGAGGAGTGTCTAATTTGATGGATAAAGGGTTAATATCTCCGGATCAAATTATCAGATTTACATAAAAAACTATAGAGCACAGCACATCAGTAACCTGAACATATATATGAAGTAACATGACAATCGGATTGATATTTTTTAAGTTATCTCATGCCAAAGGGATTGGAGGAATTTTCAATTTGAAGGATAAAGGGTTAATATCTCAGGATCAAAATAACAGATTTACACCAAAAACTATACAGCTCGGCACATCAGTAACCTGAATACAAATATAAAGTAACTTGACAATCCAAGCAATATTTTTGAA
Source organism: Pictodentalium vernedei (assembly GCA_031216915.1). Classification (NCBI taxonomy): domain Eukaryota; kingdom Metazoa; phylum Mollusca; class Scaphopoda; order Dentaliida; family Dentaliidae; genus Pictodentalium; species Pictodentalium vernedei. The sequence goes on from CM062295.1 coordinate 746,993,443, forward strand.
GTTATCAAATGCCAAAGGGATTGGAGGAATTTTCAATTTGAAGGATAAAGGGTTAATATCTCAGGATCAAAATAACAGATTTACACCAAAAACTATACAGCTCGGCACATCAGTAACCTGAATACAAATATAAAGTAACTTGACAATCCAAGCAATATTTTTCAAGTTATCAAATGCCAAAGGGATTGGAGGAATTTTCAATTTGAAGGATAAAGGGTTAATATCTCAGGATCAAATTATCAGATTTACACCAAAAACTATACAGCTCGGCACATCAGTAACCTGAATACAAATATAAAGTAACTTGACAATTCAAGCAATATTTTTCAAGTTATCAAATGCCAAAGGGATTGGAGGAATTTTCCAATGTGATGGATAAAGGGTTAATATCTCCGGATCAAAATTACAGATTTACACCAAAAACTATACAGCTTGGCACATCAGTAACCTGAACACAAATATAAAGTAACTTGACAAGCTAAGCAATATTTTTCAAGTTATCGAATGACAAAGAAATGGATACGGATGCTGGATGGACAGACGGACAGACAGACGGACAGACAGACAGACGGACAAACAAAAAAAAACTGTACAGCTCAGCACATCAGTAACCTGAACACAAATATAAAGTAACTCGACAATCCAAGCAATATTTTTCAAGTTATCGAATGCCAAAGGGATTGGAGGAATTTTCAATTTGTGAAGGATAAAGGGTTAATATCTCGGGATCAAATCATCAGATTTACACCAAAAAGTATACAGCTCAGCAAATCAGTAACCTGAACACAAATATAAAGTAACTAGACAATCCAAGCAATATTTTTCAAGTTATCGAATGCCAAAGGGATTGGAGGAATTTTCAATTTGAAGGATAAAGGGTTCATATCTCAGAATCAAATTATCAGATTTACACCAAAAACTATACAGCTCGGCACATCAGTAACCTGAACACAAATATAAAGTAACTTGACAATCCAAGCAATATTTTTCAAGTTATCAAATGCCAAAGGGATTGGTGGAATTTTCAATTTGAAGGATAAAGGGTTAATATCTCAGGATCAAATTATCAGATTTACACCAAAAACTATACAGCTCGGCACATCAGTAACCTGAACACAAATATAAAGTAACTTGACAAGCCAAGCAATATTTTTCAAGTTATCGAATGACAAAGAAATGGATACAGATGCCGGATGGACGGACAGATGGATGGACAGATAGAGACAGACAGATGGACGGACGGATGGACGGACAGACAGACAAACAAAAAAAACTATACAGCTCGGCACATCAGTAACCTGAACACAAATATAAAGTAACTTGACAATCCAAGCAATATTTTTCAAGTTATCGAATGCCAAAGGGATTGGAGGAATTTTCAATTTGAAGGATAAAGGGTTAATATCTCGGGATCAAATCATCAGATTTACACCAAAAACTATACAGCTCGGCAAATCAGTAACCTGAACACAAATATAAAGTAACTAGACAATCCAAGAAATATTTTTCAAGTTATCAAATGCCAAAGGGATTGGAGGAATTTTCAATTTGAAGGATAAAGGGTTAATATCTCAGGATCAAATTATCAGATTTACACCAAAAACTATACAGCTCGGCACATCAGTAACCTGAACACAAATATAAAGTAACTTGACAATCCAAGCAATATTTTTCAATTTATCGAATGACAAAGAAATGGATACGGACGCCAGACGGACGGACAGATGGATGGACAGATAGAGACAGACAGATGGACAGACAAAGGATGGACGAATGACGGATGGCCACCCCGGATGACGGCATTATGTGTACCATACATAGTGTGGGTACACATAAATATTTTTCAAGTTATCAAATGCCAAAGGGATTGGAGGAATTTTCAATTTGATGGATAAAGGGTTAATATCTCAGGATCAAATTATCAGATTTACACCAAAAACTATACAGCTCGGCACATCAGTAACCTGAACACAAATACAAAGTAACTTGACAATCCAAGCAAAATTTTTCAAGTTATCGAATGCCAAAGGGATTGGAGGAATTTTCAATTTGAAGGATAAAGGGTTAATATCTCAGGATCAAATTATCAGATTTAGACCAAAAACTATACAGCTCGGCACATCAGTAACCTGAACACAAATATAAAGTAACTTGACAATCCAAGCAATATTTTTCAAGTTATCGAATGACAAAGAAATGGATACGGATGCGCGACGGACAGACAGACAGACGGACGGTCAAAGGATGGACGAACGACGGATGGCCACCCCGGATGATGGCATTATGTGTACCATACATAGTATGGGTACACATAAAAAACTATACAGCACAGCACATCAGTAACCTGAATACATATATAAAGTAACATGACAATCGGATTGATATTTTTTGAGTTATCTCATGCCAAAGGGATTGGGTTAATATCTCGGGATCAAATTAACAGATTTACACCAAAAACTATACAGCTCGGTACATCAGTAACCTGAACACAAATATAAAGTAACTTGACAAACCAAGCAATATTTTTCAAGTTATCGAATGCCAAAGGGATTGGAGGAATTTTCAATTTGAAGGATAAAGGGTTAATATCTCAGGATCAAATCATCAGATTTACACCTAAAACCATACAGCTCGGAACATCAGTAACCTGAACACAAGTATAAAGTAACTTGACAATCCAAGCAATATTTTTCAAGTTATCGAATGCCAAAGAAATGGATACGGACGCCGGACGGACAGATAGACAGACAGATGGATGGACGGATGAAGGATGGACGAACGGCGGATGGCCACCCCGGATGCTGGCATTATGTGTACCATACATAGTATGGATACACAAAATAATTAGTCTCACATTTTTCACAAGATACAAGATGTCACAAGTTGACCTAAAGGTTGGACTCCTCGCTCCCGAGAAATACTGTTTGACTGTGGAGAAATCACCTTGATTTTAACAAAATTCAAATGCCCCACCCAAACCAGCACTCAGACACATAAAATTTTGATGGAACTGGACCAGTGATTTTGATGGTGTATTGAAGCCGAGAACTCGTCCCTGGGACATATCGTCGATCTACGACCTAGAGGCAAGGTTAAGACTTACCCCATCTCGGAAACGCATCTGGTGGAAATAACCAATTTATCTTACAATATTCCTCCCTTCCTTGACTGGTTCGAATATATTTTGAATTGATTTTTTATGAATGAAGATCGCGGGGTCATATTATTGCATTCTTCCACTGTACATGACGTAATCCCCATTCATCTTCTACTTGTACTCTTAGTTTATACTGAAGTTTACAGTAGTGCTTCAGCTGTATGATTCTTGTTTTATTTTTCAGATTTGAAGCACGGTAGGCCTAAATAAAAATATCGTGGTAATAGGGTCCTGCGAATATTCGAGATTCGATTCGATATCGATACCATACGTATGCTTCAAGATCGATCCCGAATCAGTCTCAGGATTCGATTTTATCGAATCTCTCGTACTAACTTCAATTTGTTACATTTCCAACAAAAATAGGATAAAACTGTCATTAGAAAATTCATTCATGTAGGCTCAATTCCTATTTATTTGAGTAACTGACAATGTTTAATTGTTAGGTAAGGTGTGAATTTGGCCCAGAACATTATCCATAGTTTTGGTGTTTGAAGGCTTAACTTGTTACTATTCACGTTCTTAAGAATGTGAATAGTAACAAGTTAGGCCTTTAAAAACTAAAACTATGGACAATAGGCCTAGCTGTTTCAGCGAAGGTGCTACAGAGAATATTTAGTTATTGGTGTTTAAGGTGTTCACTCCGTCACGTAAGGGTCATCACAGTGTTCCGTAACTTCCGTTTGATGCAATATGAAATAACTTGTCTTTTAAGATTCGATTCGGGATTTGATTCGACGTTGATATCAGACACGATTCGATTTGAGATTCGATTCAAAAAGAAATTTGTGATTCGCAGATCCCTACGTGGTAAAAAATGGTCTTGTCAAATTCATTTCGTTGATGATTTATTCATCATTTAATTACTGTTGTCAAAAACGATTCCCTTGACATGCGTAATCAGTTAACGAGGAGTGCAAGTAAAAAACGTTCTCTTTCTTAATCGAATGGTCGCATGTGTGGTTGCTACCTTTGATACAGATTTGTATTTCGTCTAGATGTTTTCACTTGTATTGGGGGAAATGCATTCTTGTTGCAAGATAAAACAAATGATCAGACACTATAAGTATTTATTTATATTTTTTTTTCATTTATATACAATTTATTTACAAAAGTCAACCAATACTATAAAATAATAACAATGCTGTCATATTTTCGTATGCTGCGATTCAAACAAAAAAAATGTGAAAAACAGGACTGGCATCCAAGTTTGCAAACAAGAGGTGCGCATCAGAGATGCAGGCGTCGTGATGTGGTGGCAATCGAAGCGTGTCACATGTCCATAATCCAGTTATCAATCATATCCCGGTTGTCAAATCTGTAACCATTGTGCAAGTTATAATGGAAAAAAGTTCAGAATTCGTAAAAATTCACTAGTTCAGGACCATCACTCTTAACAAAAAATCTGGCCGGGCCAGTTTTCAAACTCAATTGAGACCTGTATGCCAAATATCAGTCAAATCGGAGAACGTTTGTTTACTAATGAGCTCAAAATTTGTAAAAGTGGACTAATTAAGGCCTTTAACTCTGTAACAAAAAATTGGACCATGCCAGTTTCCGAACTCACTTCAGATATTGTAAAAGACCTGTTGTATGGCAAATATTAGTCAAATCGGAGCATGTTTGTGCACTCTGCATTAGACTGTAATTGTTGTTGGTTGTTGGTGGTGGTTAACGTCACATATTTATGCACCATGGCTAATCGTGACACAACATGGAGATGAAGTCAAGTTTAGTCAATCGTTGATCTACATGTTGCCCATTTGAGAGGACTTTCACCCCAAGCATTGGTGACTGGGTCCTATTTTACTAGTAAAGCAGAACTGGTTTACCACAGTAAACAAGTGCTGCTTACTTCCCGGGGTTCCCACGGGAAATTAGACTGTAATAAGGCAAATAATTTCACTTGTAAGCACAACCACAGTCTTAATGGGTTTGGTTACCAGCATGAAATACCTAATTGAACAATGGACCAGGTGTTCAAGTTGCGTCATTTGAATACCTCTCTACCAAGTGTATCCGAGTTTGTGCCTTTTGTTGAATGAGTGAACAAAAGACAGCATGTAAATGAGTTACCAATTTCACTGTCGGTATATATTAATTTGAACAATCTTCACCGTGCTGTGAATGTGCCACTTTGTGGGTTGTTCAAATTCATTAATATCCCCAGCTTAATTGGTATTTATTACAAAATGAAGCCTTCAAGTTAGGGAACATGCACTTCAGAATGGAGCCCAAATATGAGCTTTCAGCACTTGATCAGTTATTTTGAATCTTGATTTTGTGATATGAAATTTAAGAGCCGGTTCAAATTGCAGTTTACTGGGGCTCAAATCAAATTTCAAGGACAAGGTGCATAAAATGTGTTTAGAACCACACAAATATGTTACATAATTTATTTACTTAATATTTATTTAACCCTTTACCTAACAAATCGGCCGTATCTGTTTTCCAATTTAGCAGTTAACTGGTAGAGTGCTGGAAGCCCATATTTGGGCTTTATTCTGGGGTGATGGTACTGCAACTTGATGGCTTCAAACTCAGTGGATGTGCTTTGTATTATCTTTGAAATGATATTATTTAGTCTGTAAGGACTTGTCTTGTTACAAGAGTGCCGACAGGCACTCTCCCATAAATTGTAACACGGCAAAGATATGTGAACAAATTTTGATAGCCAAAAAATAATTTAGCACTCTACCAGTTAAAAAAAAAAAAATATGAAAAAGTTTCAACAAAACCATATCATGTGACCCCTCATTGGAACTAGCTAATTCCAATGAGGGGTCACATGATATGGTTTTGCAGAGTTTTTTTTAAAAAGTTTCAAAAACAATAATTAACCCTTTGAGACTTTAATTATCATGATGTTCGTCACTGGGAATTCAGTTTCTTCAACGTTTCTTCAAAATGCGACGTCAAACATCAGAAAGTACAAATAAGATATTTTTCACATTATCTGGTTGAGGGCTAGACTATTTTTGGTGGTCGGAATTTGTTATTCAAAACTTGTTTTATGACAAATTATTGAAGAGTGCCCACAGGCAAAATATTATTTGTGTTTGACTGAATATGAAATATAAGCAAGGAAAGTGTTGGCTTTTGCTTTGGTATCCTCATTTTTTGAAAGCCCTTATAGTGGCTTCTAGCACTCAACTAGGGGGCGCGGTGGCTCAGTTGGTAGAGGTGCAGGCTGCAAGCCGAGAGGTCCTCGGTTCGAATCCCACCTGCGGCAACCGCGTTGTGTCCTTGGGCAAGACACTTCACCCCGATTGCCTACATGGGGGCACGATGACGCTGTGTACTGAGGCGTACTGCACGTTGATGGTGCGCATGTCTTCAACCAATCTAACCCTGCCTGTGCTGCAGTGCAGAGTTCAGAGTTACGATGTTGGGGAGCTGACAGCTGCTCGTCGTTGCTCGGTGGTTCTCTCCGGGTACTCCGGCTTCCTCCACCCGTAAAACTGTCACGGTCACGATTAGCCATTGTGCATAAGTATGTGACCTTAAACACTAATAAATAAATAATAAATAGCACTCAACCAGTTAAGAAGTCTTGACAGCAGGATTATATTAGTATTTTAAGCTTTGTCCTGAAAGCAATTTGTACTGAGCACTATTCGGGAGAAAATAGGAATTTGATGTTAAAACTTTAAAAAATCGAAAAATAATAACAAAACAAATGACCACAAAGTATCAACGTGCTGTTTGATTTCATACATTATAAGACGTACAAAAGTATCAAAGGGTTAAAATAATGGATTTTGATATCCTGTGAATTTGGTAAAGGCACTGTCAATAACCAGAGTCATAGTGTGTTGAACAGTAAAACACGTTGACAAAGAAGGAGTACCTGGAGAGAACTTTAGATCTGTACAGAGTAACTATTGCACTCTCCAACTAACTGATCCCACACAAGCATGATTAACATTGGTTGAAGGTATGCAGTATGCCGTCGCACCCTACTCCCACTTGGACAATTGGAATGTAGTGGGATTAAGAGTCTTGTCTAAAGACACAATGCAGATGATGTGACTCAGGACTGAACCTATGATTTTTTTATCTGAAGTCCAATTTGTTAAACTGAGAGGTTCATGATTCGATCCCCACCAGGGGTAACTGCCCTTGGTAAAGATACTTAATCCCGACTGCCCACAAAGTAGCATGGTAGCGCTGTGTATTAAGGCACAATGCACGTCAATGGTGCATCTGTCTTCAACCAATGCTAACCCTGCTTGTGAGAAGTTAGTACATTAGGGAGCCCGACAGTTGCCCGCAGTGGCTCAGTGGTTCTCTCCGGGTACTCCGGCTTCCTCCACCCATAAAACTGTCCGACACGAGGTGACCCTGGCTGTCAAAAGTGCCATCAATCTCCAATAAATAAATTAGTTACTGAGCAGCCTTTATTACATAAACAAATCGTTGAAAAGACACTGCAGTTTCAATTGGAAAGTTTTTGAAAAGAAGAAACATAACACCATGTGACCATGTAATACATGTTTTTGTGCAAATACAGTGAAGCTCACCTAATATCTCTTAAATGATTATGATTATTGATTATTGATGTTTAAGGTCACATATTTATGCACAATGGCTAATCATGACCGTGACAGTTTTACGGGTGGAGGAAGCCGGAGTACCCGGAAAGAACCACCGAGCAACGACGAGCAGCTGTCAGCTCCCCAACATCGTAACTCGCGTTAGATTGGTTGGAGACATGCGCACCATCGACGTGCAGTACGCCTTAGTACACGGCGTCATCGTGCCCCCACGCGGGCAATGGGGATGAAGTGTCTTGCCCAAGGACACAACGCGGTTGCCGCAGGTGGGATTCGAACCGAGGACCTCTCGGCTTGCAGCCTGCACCTCTACCTACTGAGCTACCGCGCTCCCCATCTCTTAAATGAATAACCCTGTTAATTGAATATAACTTCCAAACCAAAAATCATTTACCATACTGTACAAATTCGACCTGTTAATGGCATATAAGTTATGGAGCAAACTTTTGTCAACTGAATAAAATAATCTTATATGTTGAGAAATTACCCTGACAATCACCAAATTCCTCTTGTTTGAAGACGGTATTTGGCCTCGGTTCATCCAATATAGGCATTTTTTCTTTTTTTTTAACACAAAACTGCAAATGATCATTACAGAAATGTTCTGTATCAAACAAGGAAGCATTTGTATCATTGATTTGGAAGACATAGATTTTTTTCATATTTTCCCAAGTTCCTACAACCTTTATTTCAGAGTTATGGTCACTTTCAGTATCACTGGCTATATCATGACCACACCACAACTACAAAGTCAAGTTCAACCAATTGTTTATACATATGTTGCCCACTTTTGAGGACTTCAGCCCCAGGCACTGATTACAGTTAAAACTATAAGTCCTGTCACGAACTGTGCGCTTATCTAAGCTTAATTGTGCGCAATAGTCATATCGAATGGCATCCAAAGCACGGCAGGTTCTCCTGGTTACTCATAGCAAACACGGGCAATGTTTCTGCCAATGGACCTCCGGGTTACCCGGAGGTCCATTGGCTGAAACATTGCATGTGCACAGGCCATATTTACAGAATTTGATAGCCTATGGTCATATCGCATAGATTAACGTGCATATCGACGTGCTATTTGTGCGCATTTCAGGACAGGACTTTTAGTTTTAACTGTAGTAAAGCATAATTTGTTTACTACTGTAAAGAAGTTCTACTCAACTACAGTACAGCCACTGAAGACTGGTCGTTTTCCACGCATAGGCAATATTTCCATGGATGCAATAATATTAGATTCCAAACACTAATTATAGGAATAATCATCAAAAATTTACATGTACCTGGTAAACCCATGTGTGGACATCACTGTCCATGCATGGATCATGACCGGTCCACAGTGGCTGTACTGTACTTGGGGCTTCCCAGAGGGACCGACTCTACTGAAATCTGAACGCTCCATCACCTCCACCTGAAGATAACCCCAGGGGGCTTGATTTGAACAACTTGTAAATCATGCTTCAAAGGAGACATTTGGACTGGTTTTCTAATAAATTTTTAAATGTTCTTTCGATTGCTGTGGGACGCAGGTACAAATACATATTATATCATGATTATTTTGTGTCTCTAACGTTACTCAACAGAGTACAGGCATTGAAAAATGAGTTAGGCAAACCTCATGTGAAATCCAGCCTACAACATGTAAGAACACATAAAATAGGTCATAATGCATCAGTATTTCCGTTTATGATGCACAGTATACGTGGGAGCCAATGGAATGGTACTCTGAGCCAACAAAATGCTTCAATACAAAACAAGTGTCACACAAGAAAATAAATAGACTGCGGAAGAGGTTTTTCTTTAAAAATCTAGGCTTCAATCACTTAATTCAAGTTTAATCATGTGGTATTAATACAGAAAACGGCTCAGGTGGAGTATGCAGGACAGGAAACAACAATCCTTGTTGGGGCTTTTCCTATATTTCCACTTTCGCTTATGGTGCACATGAAAATACCTGAAGAACTTCAACTTGTGGTCTTGACTCATGTCCCCTATACTCCACCCTCGTTGTGTTCGGTCTTATTAAAAGTGATAACTACAGCCAACCATCACTTTCAATCTGGTGAATCTATAAATTTATTACAGTCTGTTTTTATCTCAAAAAATTATTTCTGCACTTTCAATAAAGGTGATTCCTTCATGTGGCAGTTAACCCAACACAGAGAATATCAAAATTTATTTTAATTACAATTTTTTTTTAATTTTTAAAAAAATTTCAACAAAACCATATCATGTGACACCCTCGTTGGAACGAGCTCATCGAGATCGTTCCAATGAGGGGTCACATGATATAGCTTTGTTTGAAATATTTTGAAATTTTTTTTCTCTTTAAACCCTACAATTTACGCAGACAGATGCAGGCGATTTGTTAGGTAAAGAGTTAAGACATTTTGGTCTACTTGCTTCACACTGCTGGTGAAACAGGTGATTCACATCCTGTCAACCAACTGAAAGGAATCAACTTCTAAATTGATCTGGGATGATTAATCTGGGCCATCCACATTGGTTTTGGCACTAAAAAGTGTTAAATTGACTCTCTGCACTCTGATGTCAAAATACCTAAGTTTTCAATAGTGCATTTTACCCACAATGCAACTGAGAATTTAAAGAATTATATCTTGTTTGACAGAGCTCATTGAGCTCTGTCAAACAAGATATAATTTGTTAAATTTTTCATGCTAAATGGGAAATACAGAGTCAATGATGAAAATTCTGAAATGCTACAAGAGTGCTTGGAGTTAAAATAAACCAGAGGCTCAAGTGAGCCTAAAATGCTTACCTGGCTCAAGTTGTCAAAAAGGATGAGTGTATCAGTAAGTGACCGGCATACGAATCCCAAATATTAACCCAGGGACTCGTTTGAGCAAACTTGAATCTGACACCCCTATTTCAGTAGAGTTGGTCCCTCTGGAAAGCTCCGAAGAAGATTTTTCAAGAAATTTTCTGACATTACACCGAGTTAAACTATGGGCCCAATAAAGAGCCCAAATATTAACCCAAGGGCCCAATTTGAACAAACTTGAATCTGCCCCCCCCCCCCCCCCCTCCCCCCTAGAGATGTTGTATACCAAATATGAAAATATTCTGACTGGTGGATGTGAAAAAGAAGATTTTTAAAGAAATTCCCTCATACGATACTGTTACAATTCGGGCTCCCATGGGCCCAAATATTAACGCAGGAACTCGATTTGAACAAACTTGAATCTGACACCCCCCCCCCCCCCCCCCCCCTCCCTAGAGATGTTGTATACCAAATATGAAAGAATTCTGACTGATGGATCTGAAGATTTTAAAAAAAAATTTTCTCATATTGCACCCAATTCAACTTTGGGCTTCAATAAAGAACCCAAATATCAACCCAGGGATCCGATCTGAACAAACTTGAATCTGATCCCCCAAGAGATTTTGTATACCCAATATCAAAAGAATCTGACTGGTGGGTCTGAAGAAGAAGATTTTTAAAGCTTATTCCCCATATTGCTCTAAGATAAAATTTGGACTTCCATATGGAGCCCAAATATAAACCCAGGGACTCGATTTTAACAAGCTTGAATCTGACCCCCATAGAAATGTAGTATACCAAATATCAAAAGAATCTGACTGTTGGATCTGAAGAAGATGATTTTGAAAGCTTATTCCCCATATTGCCCTAAGTTAATTATTTGGGCTCCTGTATTGATCCCAAATATTAACAGAGGGGTTTAATTTGAAGACACTTGTATCTGACCCCCATATGGATGCTGTATACCAATTATCAATAGATTTTGATCAGTGGTTCTGAATAAAACATTTTTTAAAATTTTTGCAAATATGAGGATTCAGCATTTTTTCGATGCCCTGTACAGAACAGACTGATACAAGCGATGACAATTTTTTTTTACGATTCTATTCTTCTGGTCCTAAGGATGCTTCATACCAAATAACAATTTTCTGTTTCTCTGTGGGCGTGTTAATTTTTTTCTATTTTTAGCCCCTGGGGTTCCTACAGGGCTGTAAAAAAAAAGAATTGGGGGGTGGGGGGGGGGGGGGAGAGGACAGCAAGCAATTATTTAGGACCCACTTATACCACATGCCAAATTTGGTTGAAATCGGCCTACTGTTTCTTGAAATACAAATTTTGAGCAGAGCCCAAAATGGAAATGCTCCCACAGAGAGCCCAAATATTGACCTACCAACTTCCCTTGAACACACTTTAATCTTCAACACCAATGGATGTTCCATACCAAATATCAAGGCATTCTCTCTGGTGGTTCATGAGAAGATTTTTAAAGATTTTTAGGCGTTTGGGGCATTAACCAGAGCCTGAAGATGGCAGCTGCTTCATTTGAACAAAATAGAAAGGGTATACTCCATAGATGGTCTGTGCAATATATGTTTCAATTTGGCTTAATGGTTGTGAAGAAGATGTAAAGTTTCCAAAAGTTAACGGACGACGGATGCCAAGTGATGGCAATAACTCACACTGACTTGCAGTCTTTCTTCAACCATGTAATTTTCAGCATACTTTAATACCAGCCCTGTATTTCTCAGTGGACTAACAATACTCACAAGATTCATCATATACTCATATAACTTCTCTGAATACTTTAGTCATGCACACACAATATTACTTACACCATCACATACTTTGCATACTCAATAATGAAAAAACAATTTTCTCTGTACAATAAAACATAAAATGAAAAGTTCTCTACACATATAAGCATCACTCAGAATAGTCTAGCTATTTTTTCATCTATTACAGAATGTGACTTCATGTGGAACATACCTCCCAAACATTTTCCCCAGTTAAGCCAGAGGATCAAGTGAACCTTAACTGGTTGAGTGCTAAATTATTTTTGGTCGTTAAGATCCCTTTGTGCATCTTTGCCTTGTTACAATTTATGGGAGAGTGCCAGTAGGCACTCTCCCATAATCTGTGACATGGAAAATCCTAACAGAGAAAATAATTTCATTTCAAAGATAATATGAAGCACATCCACAGAATATGAAGCCTTTAAATTGTGGTACCGGCACTTCAGAATAAAGCCCAAATATGGGCTTTCAGCACTCTACCAGTTAAGCACTCACCTAGATCAAGTTGTCTATAGGAAATGGGAGTAAGTGGGGGGGTATGGGGAGGTCGCGAGATTTCTGATGATTTGTGTTGCCAGGGTAAGAATCTCTGTTTATGTTTTGTGGAGTTAAAAATATTGGAATCAACAAGAGCTGGGCCACAGCCCAGTGTATACCCCTACCGTTGCATATCGCCTCACCGCATACCAAATTTCATTGAAATCCATACACTCACTGCTGAGATAAGGATCTGGACAGACAAACAGATGGATGGTCAAAAAGACAGGCAGATGGACAGACAAATGGATGGACAGATGCATGTAATCCACTATAACCCTCAATCTCTCTGAGGGTGGTGGTATATTTACCATTTCTTTTTGGTTCAACTGTTTGCCTTATCAAACATACAACAGAAGAATTGGAGCACTTACATCTGTCCCTTGAGTGGAACAGGGTACCATCTGCAATGCCAATGCATTGCAGAATGCACCTTATCTCACTTAACACTTAACCTGCTCAGTATTTTTAAAACATTTTTCATGAAATCTAGTCATGGCTGCTTTGAAGCAGCCATGTCTAGATCTGATAAAAAGTTCACTAAAGCTGTACTCAAGAAATAGCTGGTCAAAAGGTTTGTACAATATGCATGTGAAAATTTGATTAGGTGTGCTCAAATTTTACTTATTTTCGTGGCAAGTTACTTTCTGTCCTAGACAAGAATATCTGCCAGCAACATGTAAGGAGTAAAGGTCGATCTCTCCTCAAATACTGAAGTATCTACATCGAAGGAGCCACTCCAAATGTGACCTTAGAGATTTGGTATGAATAAGTATGTAACTCTTCAACATAATGTTGTGTGTGAAATATGTGATTATTTGAGGGCGCCCCATATAACATATCAATCATCTGTATCATTTTGTAAACAAGAGGCACCAATAGAGGTTAAAGTCCTCACCTTACAAAAGTTCACTGATTCTTCACAAGATAGCACACAATAACAAAATTTGTAAAATCAATTATTTAAAAAAAAATTTCAACAAAACCATGTCATGTGACCCCTTTACTGGAGTGAGCCTATTCCAATGAGGAATCACATGACGTGTTTTCGTTGAAATTTAATATATTTTTTTTCAACTGCTCAGTTTTTAAGTTACGGTAGGGATGCAGCTGATTCGTCGAGTGAAGGGTTAAAATTAAAAAAATGAATGTGTCAATGACACTGTAGCTCAACTTTTTAAGACATGTACATGTATAGTATGTGACACGGGAATGACACACATCTAGGTAATGACCTGATAACAAAGTTACATGTAAAGTATTGTAACGGTCTGTACATAAATACTGACCGTAGCCTGTAACAAGTGTATAGGAGAAGTATTGTAAAGGTGGGCGACAGTTAGATGCTAAACTAGAAAAGAAATCTTCATGGGGTTAATGTTACAATAGGGATCCTTGTATGGCACAATAAACCAAACGTTAGCAATTGTTTTGGCCTGTTTAATTCAAACCCGTCTAAGGTTGATTCATACTAATAAATATTTGTCCAGTTCTTAAAATATAGGTATTTGAATTTTTTATCTTTAGCTCATAGGGTTCCCACGGGTGAGGTGGTTTTATTTTTCTCATTGTAAATAGAAAATCGGGTTGTGCTAATAATGTTTACCCTCCCCAAACAACACCAAATATTAACACAGGAACTTGGCTTCAACACGTTTGAAAATACACATCACAGGGATGCTGAATTCAAAAAACATTATTTTGTCTGGTGTTTTTGGAAAAGATTTTTAATTATCTCCCTTTTTGAGTCCCCGAGTGGGTCTGACTGAGCCCAAAAATATTTGTTCTCATAGCACAGTGATAACAAAGGCACCCAATAACTTTATAGCAAACATTACTGACATAAAAAATCTTCTTTACAGGTTCTGTACAAAAAAAATGTAATACACAGAATTCCTGTAAATATGAATTTTGAATTTTTGGCCAAGCCCCAAAGCACTCGTTACCATCACATGATGTTATCAACCGTAGTCCTAGAAGTTCTGTACAAAAAACTGACTGCACCTAATTTCAGTACAAAATGGCCGTCGGCAACCATCTTGAATTTTGGACAACACCCAAAACCACTCGTTCCTGTCCCAAGGTGATAACAAAAGTTTCGTGAAGATCAGTTCATAAATACAGCATCTAGCCAAAGCTGCATTGACGTGCACTTACTGTGTATAAGTAGCACTGAATAAATCCAAGTTCATCTAATTTGCATAATTTCTGCACGAGAAAAAAAACCTGTATTATATGGGATGTATTCCATGTTACTAAACCATTCATTCAAAAATTTATTCAAATCAGAACCTTCATATAGAAGTTTTGTACAACAAGAGGCCCCACGGGGCCTGAAGCGCTCATCTTGAACAGAACACAATTTAAACAGAGTCCAAGAATGAGTCTACATTAAGCAAGCCATCTCCATAGGCTACACTGTCAATCCTGGAGTCCCTCAGGAGTGACAAAAATAATCTGGGCATCATGCCTTTTCTTCAGTTGATCATAAAGTAAAATGTAGAGCTCCCCTATGAAGCCCCTTGATACAACCTATGTGGATTAATCTTAGTTACACACCTCTAGAAGGTACTGAATACAAAATTTTTAATTCTTCAGCAAAATGGCCAATTCCGGCTCCCATAGAGAGCCCGAATATTAACCCAGATATGAACACAGATGAATCTGACTTCCCTAGAGATGTTGTGTACCGAATATGAAAGCATTCTGACTGTTGGATCTGAAGAAGAGAAACTGTAAAGAAATTTCTTCGAATTGCACTAATTTCAAATTTGGGCTACCATAGCGAGCCCAAATATTAACCTATGGATCCGATTTGAACAAACTTGAATCTGACCCCCCTAGAGATGCTGTATACCAAATGTGAAAGCATTCTGACGAGTGGATCTGAAGAAGACGATTTTTGAAGAATTTCCCTCATATTGTACTAAGGTAAATTTCATGTTCCCATATGGAGCCCAAATATTAACCTAGGCACTCGAATTGAACAACCTGAAATCTGACCCCCCTAGAGATGTTGTATACCAAATATGAAAGCATTCCGACTGGTGGATCTGAAGAAGATTTTTAAAGAAATTTCCTCATATTGCACTAAGTAAAAATTTGGGCTACCATAGTGAGCCCAAATATATACCTAGGGATCTGATTTGAACAAACTTGAATCTGACCCCCTTAGAGATGCTGCATACCAAATATCAAAGCATTCTGACTGGTGGATCTGAAGAAGAAGATATTTTTAAATTACCCTCCATTTTGGATAAAGATAAAATTTGGGCTTCCGTAGGAAGCCCAAATAAGAACCTAGGGACTTGGTTTGAACAATCTTGAATCTGACCCTCATAACAATGATGTATACCAAACATTAAAAGATTCTGACTGGTGGTTCTGAAGAAGAAGATTTTTAAAGAATATTCCCCATATTACCCTATGTTAAAACTTCTGGCTCATGTTCTGGCTCAGTTACAGTCATTTTCAGCATGTTTGGCTACATCATGACCGCAACAAAGGTTTGAAGTCAAGTTCAGCCAATTGTTGATACATTTGCTGCCCACTGTAGAGGACTTCCACCACAGGCATTGGTTCAATGTCCTATTTTACCAGTAAAGCAGAACTTGTTTACTACAGTAAACAAGCACTGATTAACTTCCTGGGATTCCCACTGGTGACCCAGTGGCTTACTTTCTACAAACATTTAAATGCTCAATACAAAATTATCATATGCCAAACATGAAACTATTCAGATCAGTGATTTGTGAGACAATTTTTTACATATTGCCCCAGTGTGAAAATGTCTATATTCCCAAACATGACACAAGTAGCTCGATATGAACAAACTTAAACAGGGTCATTACAACTTCCCCTTTAGCCACGCATGAAACCATTTGAAGAAGCAGCTTGGAAGAAGAATTTTTTAATATTATCATCAGCCTTGAAGTAGTTCAAGTAATTTAGGAAAAGAAAAATGGTTAGTGTCCATCTAATTAGGCCACAAAAAAATGAATACAAGATGATCATCAGCACCCCCTCCACCCTACAAACCATATTTAAGCTCCATCCCAATTTTTTGTATTGCATCATGCATCCAAGAACCCCAGCAGTTGAACCGGTTAGGTATAAGTTGACCATCACCTGTGTATCATTCTACTTAACCCTTTTACCTAACAAATCGGCTGCAACCGCCTGCATCATATACAAATTGAACAGTTGAAAAAACAATTTTTCTTCAAAATATACAAGAAAATCATGGTAAAAATCGGACTTGATGAGCTCGTTCTAATGAAGAATCACATGATTTGGTTTTTCAGACAATTATACTATCATTAATTACTATATATTACAGTTAAAACTAAAAGTCCTGTCATGAAATGCGCACAAATAGCACGTTGATCTGCGCGTTAATCTACGCCTTATGAGCATAGTAAGGCTATCAAATTCTGTACATATGGCCTGTGCACAAGCAATGTTTCAGCCAATGGACCTCCGGGTAACCCGGAGGTCCATTGGCAGAAACATTGCCTGTGTTTGCTATGAGTAACCAGGAGAACCTGCCGTGCTTTGGATGCCATTCGATATGGCAGTTGCGCGCAATTCCTACACGCAATTAAGCCTAGATAAGCGCACAATTCGTGACAGGACTTCTAGTTTTAACTGTAATGCTAATACTTAACACATGAGGTTAGTTTAAATGGTTATGTGCTGGAAATCCATATTTGGGCTTTTTTCTTGAGTGCAGCTAACACAACTTAAAGGCTTCATATTCTATGCATGTGCTTCATATTATTTTTGATGTTAATTTATATAACCCTTTACCCAATGCAGACGATATCAAAATTTATTATTTTAAATATCATTTTTTTTAAATTTTTCAAAAAAATTTCAACAAAACCATTTCATGTGACCCCTCGTTGGAACGAGCTCAATGAGCTCGTTCCAAAGAGGGGTCACATGATATGGTTTTGTTGAAATTTTTCGAAAAATAATATTTTTTCAGCAGCTGTCTTTGCATATTACGCGGGCGGATGCGGGCAATTCGTTGGGTAAAGGGTTAACCATTCACCTAACATATTGGCCATAGCCACCCATGTTATTTGTAAATTTAACAGTTGAAAAAGTACATGTTTCAAAAAATTTCAACAAAACCGAAAATGTGAATTCAAAACACATTAAGATGCAGCAACAGGTCTGCCAGGAGGAAAATGCCAACACTGTCAGCTTCCTTTTAAGAAGAAAGAATCCCATGCTTCATTTTATAATCCAATTAGGGGGAAAGGGGAGGGGGGAGGGGCATGGCATCCTTCTTGAAGAAAAAAGCAAACAGAACTGACATACCTCCCAAACACCCCCAAGCAGCCTTGTCACAGCATCTTGAAGTGTTTTAAAATTATTTTGCAAATGTCATCTCTCAGTTTAACCCTTAAGTCTTCAGATTAACTTTACATTAAGTACTACCATATATACATGTGCATAGCTGCAGGATGACTTAAGTGTTTCTACTTTACTGTTTGCTGCCTTTATTGGCATCCAACAATAATGTAAAAACACTGTCAAAATAAAAGCATTCTACAAGTAGTTTTCAAGGAAGAATACACTTGGGATAAGTTTTTCATAGCAATATAAGGTGAAAAAAAATAAAAAGTCTGTTTCTCAGGCCCTCCCGCATGGTCCTTTTGGCTGCCGCATGCTCTCTTTTTATAACCAATTTAAACTTAAAAAAAAAAACAATAAAAATTAAATTGTTTATGTCTGATATTTTACCAAAGTTAAAAAAATTTATGAATTTGTCCCTTGAATGCAAGAAGGCTTTGCAATGCTTTAGCATTGCAAAGCTTTCTTGCACTCAAGGGATGAAATACACCACCACCCATGCTATTCTGTAGATTATGAGGCCTAAAACTTGAACCAAGAACATGAACTTTTGATGGCAAAGAAGTAATTACTGAAATAAAAAATAAAATAAAATGAAAGTGTCAATGACACTGTAGCTCAACTTGTCAAGACAAAGACATGTACATGTATAGTATGTGACACAGCAATGACAAACATCTAGGTAATGACCTGATAACAAAGGTACATATAAAGTATTGTAACGGTCTGTACATAAATACGGACCGTTGCCTGTAACAAATGTATAGGTAAAGTATTGTAAAGGTGGGTGACAGTCAGATGCTGAACTAGAAAAAATCTTTGAGTCCCAGAGTGGGTCTGACTGAACCCCAAAATATTTGTTCTCATAGCACAATGATAACAAAGGCACCCCAAAACACACTCGTTCCTGTCCCAAGGTGAAAACAAAAGTACTCAAGAAGTTTTGTGAAGATCAGTTCATAAATACGAGCTGTATAGAACTTGTGACAAAAAACTGATTGGACCTAATTTCGGTACAAAATGGCCACTGGCAGCCATCTTGAATTTTGGACCATACCCAGAAACACTCATTCTCATCCCAAGGAGATAACAAAGGTACCCAAGAAGTTTTGTGAAGATCGGTTCATAAATACAGCCTCTACCCTGAGCCGTATTGACATGTGTGCTTACATTGTGTAAGTAGCACTGAATAAATCAAAGTTCATCTAATTTGCATAATTTCTGCACGAAAAAAAAACCCTTACAATATGTGATGTATTCCATGTTACTAAACATTCATACAAAAATTTATTCAAATCAGAACTTTCATACAGAAGTTCTATACAAAAGACTGATTGCACTAATTTTGGTACAAAATGGCTGCTGGTGGCCATCTTGAATTTCAGACCACACCCAAAAACACTCGCTCTCATCCCACGGTGATAACAAAGGTACCCAAGAAGTTTCGTAAAGATTGGTTCATAAATATGGCCTCTAGTCTGAGCTGTATAGAAGTTGTGTACAAAAAACTGATTAGACCTAATTTCGGTACAAAATGGCCACTAGCAGCCATCTTGAATTTTAGACCGCACCCAGAAACACTCGTTCTCGTCCCAAGGGGATAACAAAGGTACCCAAGACATTTCGTGAAGATCAGTTCATAAATACAGACTCTAGTCTGAGCCGTATTGACATGTGTACTTACTGTGTGTAAGTCGCACTGAAAAAATCAAAGTTCATCTAATTTGCATAATTTCTGCACGAGAAAAAAAACCTGTATTATATGTGATGCATCCCATGGTACTAAACATTCACACACAAAAATTATTCAAATCAGGGCTTTCATATGGAAGTTCTGTGCAAAAATCTGATTGCACCTAATTTTGTACAAAATGGCTGCCATCGGCCATCTTGAATTTCGGACCGGACCCCAAAACACTCGTTCTCGTCCCACGGTGATACCAAAGGTACCCAAGAAGTTTCGTAAAGATCGGTTCATAAATACGGCCTCTAGCCCGAGCCGTATTGGCATTTGCACTTACAGTGCTGGAAGTAACCCCAAAAAACATCAAAATTAGTCTAATTTGCACAATTTACGTACGAGAAAAAAACCCGTATTATATGTGATGTATCCCATGGTACTAAACATTCATACAAAAAATTATTCAAATCAGAGCTTTCATATGGAAGTTCTGTACAAAAAACAGATTTCTGAATCGTCGGTACAAAATGGCAGCTGGCAGCCATCTTGAATTTCGGACCGCACCCAAAAACACTCGTTCTCGTCCCACGGTCATAACAAAGGTACCCAAGAAGTTTCGTAAAGATCGGTTCATAAATACGGCCTCTAGCCCGAGCCATAGCAGCTTGGCACTTACAGCTCTGAAAGTAACACTAAATAAATCAAAGTCAGTCTAATTTGCATAATTTACGCACGAGAAAAAAACCCGTATTATATGTGATGTATCCCATGGTACTAAACATTTATACAAAACTTTATTCAAATCAGAACTTTCATACAGAAGTTCTGTACAAAAAACTGATTTTTGCATCATCGGTACAAAATGGCCACTGGCAGCCATCTTGAATTTCGGACCACACCTAAAAACACTCGTTCCCGTCCCAGGGTCATAACAAAGGTACACAAGAAGTTTCGTAAAGATCGGTTCATAAATACGACCTCTAGCCCGAGCCATAGCCAATTGTTGACGTACGGACAGACGGACAGATGGACAGACGGCCAGACGGACAGATGGATGGACGGACAGACGGACGACGGGCCATGACAATAGCTCAAATTTGACTTCGTCAAAGTTGAGCTAAAAATGCTCGCCTGCATGTCATTTTACAAATAATGGCCTGAGAAACAGAAGGTCTACTTTGTGTGGCCTAAAAGGGGCATTTTGTGGCTATATAGGAACTTAAGGGTCAGTTTGTGGATGTATGGGGACTTAACGGTTAATGCAATCCCATATCTATAATTTGAACCCTCCTGTCAAACACCAAAAATAACTTATCAAAATGAGTCGAATGTTCAACTTTAAAATATTATATTTATTAGATCTTTTTCTTCCCTCCAGAAATAATGGCATTTAAAAATGAACAAAGAAGTGTTTGTGAACAAATGCATTGCTGTGACCAACATTACACTAGTGACACCTCTGGGATGAACCGTAACGAGGTCATCTTCATTTCAGTCAACAGTTTTAAGCAAACATCTATACACCAACTGCAATGTTCTAAACTCTGGTTAACATGCACAACCCTGACAGCACAAAATTAAATGGTGTGCAAAAAGCTTCCCCATAGTCATTTACATGAGGAAACTGTGATGAAATTTTACAAGGTAGTTTCAAAAACATTTCCCACACATTTTAAACAATGTATCGACTGGATATTTGACAGGCAAACTGAGCTCAAGAACGACAGTTCAGACCAGTAAACCGTGTATGGGGTACTTCATTTTATTATGTGTGATCTTAGTAGATAGTGGGAAATGTCAAACAAATATTTTTAGACATCTATTATGTCAAGTACAAGAAATACACAGAACAACACATGTGTGTGAATTGGTGAATCGATATGGCACGAGTGCCAGTGCAGAAGGATAAAACGAGAGGCCGCAGGCCTAGAGTTTTATCTTTCCGCGATGGCACAAGTGCCGTATCGATTAACCCATTCACACATGTGTGTCATTCTGTGTTTATTACATACCTTCACATCTATAAAAACAATTGTTAAGAAAGACACTCAGCAATTCATTTGACAATTATCAACAAAAAGAACACATTTTATCGCCAACCAAATTTGAGTACTCATACCTTTCTTCTTCTAGATATTCATTATTCCCTTCATATATCAACTCCGTTTCTTCTTTGTTATTTTCATACACACCAAACTCGCCTTATCCTTCAATTTTAGGCATTTTATTTACTTATTTCACAATCGGTTCAGTTTTGGGTGATCACTTGATGGCTCAATGATTTCTGTTCGGTGCATGTGTGCCAAACGGATTTTCATTTTCCGTAGTGTTGCTGTAGATGGGGATTTCATAGAACAGGCTTGTAACAAAACATTTTTCTAGAAATGATGCACATTACCAGATGCGTTTGGATCGATATATCTGGACATTTGATTGTTGTAATTGCAATTAAAACATGTTTTAATTACGATTAACGCTTTGAACACTGGTGTAAAAATATCAGCCTGAAAAGTTCACCCATAACGCAAATGGGAATTTAACAAATTCAATCCTGTTTGACAATGTTCACGGAGCTCTGTCAAGCAAAACTGAATTAGTTAAATTCCTAGTCGCGTTATGATAAAAGTTTGCAGCTTGAAATTTAAGTACGGTGGAACCTTGTTAACCCTTTACCTAACATGAAAAGCAGACGACACTTGCAAAAAAAATTCTTGAATAACTAAATTTTTTCATTTTTTGTCTCAAAAACATAGGTTATGACCCCTCGTTGGAACGAGCTCGACGAGCTCGTTCCAACGAGGGGTCATAACCTATGTTTTTGAGACAAAAAAATGAAAATATTTTGAAAATTAATTGGCGATTTTTGAGAATAGCGCTGGCCGGTTTTGGCCGTTACGTTGGGTAAAGGGTTAACTGAAATGAAAGCCTGTTAATTGAAGAACCACTTTGCTTGTGACATAGAGCTCTGTCGAACAAGATATAATAGATTAAATGCCTGTAATGAATATATAAAGACCAAAGAGGTCTATGAACAAGGGGAATTTGGTAACTGCAATGGGAAATTCTTGTTCTCTTTGAATAACAGGTCAAATGTGCACTAAAGGCATGGTAAATTGTTTTGTGTTTGGCAGTTATATTCAATTAACAGGGTTATTCAATTAACTGGTTGAGGACTACATTACTTTTGGTGAGGGAATTTGTTATACAAAATTTGTAATAAAAAAAATTTATATAAAAATATTATTTGCATTGGACTATGAAACATAAGCAAGGAAAACGTCGGCTTTTGCCTTTACTCAGGTACCATCATATTTCTGAAAGCTCTGATAGTGGCTTCCAGCATTCAACCAGTTAAGAGATGGCCAATTAAGTGGGCTGCACTGTATGTTGACATCAGTGTGGAGAGAGTTAACCCTTTACCCAACGAAACGCCCGCATCCGCCCGCGTAATATGGAAATTCAGCAGTTGAAAAAATATTATTTTTCAAAAAATTTCAACAAAACCATATCATGTGACCCCTCGTTGGAACGAGCTCATTGAGCTCGTTCCAACGGTGGGTCACATGAAATGGTTTTGTTGAAATTTTTTGAAAAATTTAAAAAAAATGATATTTAAAATAATAAATTTTGATATCGTCTGCGTTGGGTAAAGGGTTAAAACATTGCTACTAATATAATAAAACAAATATCTACTGTTTTTGAGTTGATATTAGAATGATCTCATTCATGACTGCAAGGAAATCTAAGTTTTTGTTTCATTGCACTCCTGTATGAGATAATTCTGGTTCCTACACAAAAACAGTTGATATCATCTAATAAGAGGGCCCTGCAAGCCTTTGAGATTTGATTATCCCCGCATTTTTGAAAAAAAGCAGGAATATTGTTGTGTTCTCCATCCATCCCACCTGTACGTCCAAACTTCATATCACCAAGAGTATGTAATTTGAAACATTTAAACTATGTTGAGGTGTTCAGGTAGGATCTGTAGATGTGCATAAAGGTTTCGGAATTTTGATTCAAACCCAGTTGGCGCCCGAAGTGCCACTTTTGTTGTTACTGTTAGAAAATCAGCTTATAGTGGAAGGCTCCTAAGGGTGTTAATTCTTAACGTTGAAAGGGTGTTAATATGTTCCAGTGGGGCCTCTGGATGTGCATAAAGGTTTTGGATTTTTGATTTGGCCCCTGTGGGGCACCTGTAGCCCCACTTTTGTCGTTAGAGAATCTGTTTGTGGCGAAAAGCTCCAAGGAGTTTCAATTCGAAATGTTGAAAGTGTGCTTATACTTTCCAGTGGGATGTCTACATGTGCATAAAGATTCAGTAGTGTTGAAATTGAGCTCTTATGTTCAGGAAGGGTCTCTCGATGTGCATAAAGGTTTCAGATTTTTGATTCGGCACCATGTAGCACCTTCAGTGACACATTTGTCTTTAGAGAATCAGTTTCCTATGAAAGGCGTCTAGGAGGGTTAATTCAAAATATTGAAAGTGTGTTCAAATGTTCAGGTAGGGTCTGTAGATATGCATTTTTTTTTCTGTCGATATCTAGCATTAACCAATAATCAAGAATGCTAATGCGGGGATATCTTATAGTGTGCTTTGCACACAAATTACACCATCTAGTTTAATTTGATATAACCTCAAGGATTCGATCTGATTTGATTCAATTCAGGAAGATTGAACTTTTTCAAATCCTGGGTCCCCTACTCCCTGACTTTTATCTCATACCATATACCATATCTCGTATAAAAAAAATGAGAAATTACAGGAGATGCAATTAACCCTTTACCCAACGCCAACGATTTCAAAATTTATTATTTTAAATATCATTTTTAAAATTTTTTCAAAAAGTTTCAACAAAACCATATCATGTGACCCCTCTTTGGAACGAGCTCGACGAGCTCGTTCCAAAGAGGGGTCACATGATATGGTTTTGTTGAAATTTTTCGAAAAATAATATTTTTTCAGCTGCTGAATTTGCATATTACGCGGGCGGATGCGGGCGATTCGTTGGGTAAAGGGTTAAGAGGAATTTTGTCATTTTACAGTATTCAAGTGATAAACAGAGCATTTGTTATATTTTCTCTTGTTTGAAAAAGATTGTAGAGCTCTGTCAAACAAAATATAATAGAACATATGCTTGTTATAATAGAATAATGCCTATACTGGACTATCCAAATATGGACCGAGGACTTGATTTGAAAAAAACTTGAATCAGAATCTCATAAAGATGGTGTATACCAAATATTAGAAAATGCCCCTCAGGATCACAGATCCAATGTCGAGTTGTGACCTTGACCTTTGACCTGGCGAGTCCAAGGTCAATAGGGTTCTTCCTCGCACCAAGGCCAACACACCTATGAAGTTTCATGACTCTAGGTTGAACCACTATCAAGTTCTCATCCGGAAACCAATTGTTGCGATATGCTATGTTCAAGGTCACTGTGACCTTGACCTTTGACCTGGTGAGTCAAACATCAATAGGGTTCTTCCTCGCACCAAGGCCAACACACCTGTAAAGTTTCATGGCTCTAGGTTGAACCACTATCAAGTTATCATCTGGAAACCAATTGTTGCGATATACTATGTTCAAGGTCACTGTGACCTTGACCTTTGACCTGGTGAGTCCAAGATCAATAGGGTTCTTCCTCGCACCAAGGCCAACATACCTATGAAGTTTCATGACTCTAGGTTGAACCACTATCAAGTTATCATCCGGAAACCAATTGTTGCGATATACTATGTTCAAGGTCACTGTGACCTTGACCTTTGACCTGGTGAGTCCAAGATCAATAGGGTTCTTCCTCGCACCAAGGCCAACACACCTATAAAGTTTCATGACTCTAGGTTGAACCACTATCAAGTTATCATCCGGAAACCAATTGTTGCGATATACTATGTTCAAGGTCACTGTGACCTTGACCTTTGACCTGGTGAGTCCAAGATCAATAGGGTTCTTCCTCGCACCAAGGCCAACACACCTATGAAGTTTCATGACTCTAGGTTGAACCACTATCAAGTTATCATCCGGAAACCAATTGTTGTGATATACTATGTTAAAGGTCACTGTGACCTTGACCTTTGACGTAGCGAGTCCAAAATCAATAGGGTTCTTCCCCTCACCAAGGCCAATCTACCTATGAAGTTTCATGAATGTGAGTTGAACCATTATCAAGTTATCATCCGGAAACCAATTGTTTAAGATTTACTATGTTCAAGGTCACTGTGACCTTGACCTTCGACATAGCATGTCCAAAATCAATAGGGTTCTTCCTCCCACCAAGACCAACCTATGTATGAAGTTTAATGAATGTGAGTTGAACCACTATCAAGTTATCATCCGGAAACCAATTGTTTACGCCCGCCCGCCCGCCCACCCGCCCGCCCGCCCGCCCGCCCGCCCGCCCGGGCGGGCCCGCCCGCCCGCCTGCCCGCCCGCCCATCCGCCCGCCCACCCGCCCGCCCGCCCGCCCGCCCGCCATTCACCAAACTATAAGTCGAGTTTGACTTCGTCACAACTCGACTAAAAATTCCGACTAGTGGATCTGAAGAAGACAATTTTTAAAGAATATTCCTAATATTGTACTAAGTTAAACTTTGGGCTCCCATGGGGAGTTCAAATAGGAACCCAAGGACTTAATTTGAACTGAGTGAAAGCTGACTCCCATAAGGATGCTGTGTACCAAATATCAAAAGATTCTGAATGGTGAATCGGAAGATTTAAAAAAAAATTTCTCATAAAGCACTAAGTTAAAATTTGGGCTAATATAAAAAGCCCAAATATGGAGCCAGGGACTCACATAAGGATGTTGTATACCAAATATCAGACGATTTCGACCAGTCGATCTGAATGAGAAGATTCTTAAAGACTATTCCTCATATTGCACGAAGTTAAAATTCTGGCTCTCATAACATGCCCAAATATGGACTCAGGGACTTGATTTGAACAAATTTGAATTTGGCCCTCATAAGGATGTTGTAACCAATAATCAAAAGATTCTGACTGGTGGTTCTGAAGAATATTTTAAAGAATTTTACTCATAATGCACTAAGTTAAAATTTGGATCACATAAGAAGCCCAAATATGGACCCAGGGACTCGATTTGAACAATCTTGAATCTGCTCCATAAAGATGCCATGTGCCAAGAGGAATAAATTTGAATCTGACTGGTGGTTCGGAAGAAGGAATAAGTTTTAAAGAACATTCCTCTATTGCACTAAGTTAAAATTTGGGCTCACATAAGGAGCCCAAAATGTGGACCCAGGGACTAGATTTTTTTATAAACTTGCATCTGGCCCTCATGAGGATGCCGTATACCAAATATCAGCAGTTTAAAATAAATTTCCTCATATTGCACAAAGTTAAATTCGGGTTTCCATAGGTTAAACTCCCCTGCATACCCATTCAACATGGGTGATATAAAAATCAATAAATTTTCTTCAATAAAAATTATTCACATGGACAAAAAAACCCAAAATGAATAAGTTCATAGGGACAGTTTTTTAGTCTAACAATGGACACAACTGTGGTAAGTATGTGTGGATGAACCCCCACTGCCACCCCACAGTGGTCTATCACCATACCAAAAGACATGAAAACCAGACAGAAAGGACATAATGCTGGTACGTATCTGTAGACAAAACCCACAATATATGGATATTTTTTACCAATGTTGCCTATGTTGGTCTCTAACCATACCCAAGAACTTCAAAATTTGATGACCGATGCTCGAACTATAATGCAAAACATTTGTGTGGAGAGTTTAGAAGTCTACCAGGGTCCATACCTCTGGTATGTTTGCATGGAAAAACCTGCAAGATGTGGATCTCCTTTCTCCTCATGCTGGTCTCGCACCATACCAAAGGACAACCAAATCTGACAACTTATGTTTGAGGTATAATACAAAACGTTCTTGTAGAAAGTTTTCTAAGTGAAACAAAGGCCATAACTCTGGTACATATGCATAGACAAAACCAGAAATATGTGGATACCCTTCTCCCCATGCTGGTCTGTCCCTATACCAAAGTCTGACAAGTGATGCTTGAATTACAATGTGAACATTTGTTCTGAAGTGAGGACGGACAGAACCACCAACTGCATGCCCACAGAAATCTCCTCCAGAGATTGGAAGCATAATAAGCTTCATGTGATTGAATGATGGAATGAAGTTAGTTACTCTCAGCATTTGTTAACCCTTTACCTAACGAACTGATTGCATCCGCAGACGCAAATTCAGCAGTCGAAAAATATTATTTTTCAAATTATTTCAACAAATCCATATCACAATCCCTTATTGAAACAAGCCATCAAGCTCGTTCCAATGAGGTGACACATGATATGGCTTTGTTTAAATTTTTTGGAACAATTCCGAAAAAAAATATTTTACCCTTTACCTAATATAACAAGAGCGCACGTATTGCCGAAGCAATACAATGTCCCCTACCGGACTACTGAACATTAATAATTATACAAATGTTATAACCTAGATGTGATCAGCATGAATTCCGTAAAAGCATTTCCAAAAAAAGTCTGGAAAACTGATATTTTGGCACTTTTCCACATTTCCAAGGGCCATAACTAACACAAGAATAATGCAATCAGCATGAAACTCAAACTTGATCTGTAAGTCATCGTTCTATAGTAGGTTACCAAGAACGAAATCATTCGGTTAAAGCATTTCCAAAAAAAGTCCGGAAAACTAAAGTATGATTGACAGACTGACTGACAGACTGACGGATGGATGGACAGAGTGTAAATGAAACTTGATCTGTAAGTCATCGTTCTATAGTAGGTTACCAAGAATGAAATCATTCGGTTGAAGCATTTCCAAAAAAAGTCCGGAAAACTAAAGTATGACTGACAGGCTGACTGACAGACTGACGGATGGACAGAGTGCAAATGAAACTTGATCTGTAAGTCATCGTTCTATAGTAGGCTACCAAGAACGAAATCATTCGGTTGAAGCATTTCCAAAAAAAGTCCGGAAAACTAAAGTATGACTGACAGACTGACTGACTGACAGACTGACGGATGGATGGACAGAGTGTAAATGAAACTTGATCTGTAAGTCATCGTTCTATAGTAGGTTACCAAAAATGAAATCATTCCGTTAAGTGTTTCCAGAAAAAGTCCGGAAAACTGATATTTTGGCGCTTTTCTATATTTCAAAGGGCCATAACACACACAAGAATGAGGCAATCAGCATGAAACTCAAACTTGATCTGTAAGTCATCGTTCTATAGTAGGTTACCAAAAATAAAATCATTCCATTGAAGCGTTTAAAAAAAAGGTCGGAAAACGGATATTTTGGTGCTTTTCCATATTTCCAAGGGCCATAACTCACACAAGAATAAGGCAATCTGCATGAAACTCAAACTTGATCTGTAAGTCGTCGTTCTATAGTAGTTTACCAAAAATGAAATCATTCCGTCGAAGCGTTTAAAAAAAAAACTCCGGAAAACTGATATTTTGGTGCTTTTTCCCATATTTCCAAGGGCCGTAACTCACACAAGAATAAGGCAATCAGCATGAAACTCAAACTTGATCTGTAAGTCATCGTTCTATAGTAGTTTACCAAAAATGAAATCATTCCGTTGAAGCGTTTAAAAAAAAAACTCCGTAAAACTGATATTTTGGTGCTTTTTCCCATATTTCCAAGGGCCGTAACTCACACAAGAATAATGCAATCAGCATGAAACTCAAACTCGATCTGTAAGTCATCGTTCTATAGTAGTTTACCAAAAATGAAATCATTCCGTTGAAATGTTTCCAAAACAAGAGGCCCCAGGTGGCCTTAATCGCTCACCTGACAAAGTGACTCTAAGAAGTATTTTAGGTCACCTTCACCATGTCATGCCTCATCAACATTAACTGGTTGAGTGATAGATTTTGTTTGAAGTTCAACATTTGTTACCTAAAATTAGTTTTATTTAAAATCATTGGTGTGTGGCCAATCTCCAATGATTTTTAATAAAGCAAATTTATCTCTGCAGACAAACTGGTTTAGCATGAAGCACAAACAAGGAATGTGAAGAGATAGCCTTGGACATCTCTCCCCAACTGTGGATATCTTCCATGTGCTACATGTATATATTTGCATGCAAGAAAACAAAAATTTTCACAAATTTTATTTTTTTTTATCATCATTGGAACAAGCTCAAACAGCTTATTCCAATAGGGGTATGGGAAGATCAGGTATATTTTTGAGACAGAAATGTGAATATATAAATAATGGTGTTTTTTGTGAATGATGCTGGAGAATTTTGCGTAAAGATATGGTAAATGGTTTGTTCTAGATACAGAATGATGCAAAAGTATTTAAATTTGATTAGGCAAGTTGTTCCTATAATGCATTTAAAAATTGAAGTAACTGTTTTTTTGCTGACGAACTTTTAGGTGTGTGTGTCTGTGTTTGTGTGTGTGTGTGTGTGTTTGTGTGTGTGTGTTTGTGGGGGGGGGGGGGGGGTAAGAGTGTTCTTGCAAACAAAATTCCTGAAGAAATGGAAAATTTTATTTTTTGTGTGAAAGACATAGTGCGTGAATGTTGATTGGAACAAGCTTAGAGAGCTCATTTTAATGTGAAGTCATAAAGCTGTGTTTTACGTATGAAATTCTGGAATAACTAAAAAAATTGCTTTTTTGACTCAAAAAGCATGGTGTGCGACCTCTCATTGGAATGAGCTCAAAAAGCTCATTCCAATGGGGTATTTACAAGCGATAAGTACATGTATGTTTAAGAGACAAAAATTAAAATTTGAATAGCGATTTTTGCGAAGAATGCTGACAAGTTTTGGCAGTTATGCTGGTAAAAAGGTAAGATATGCAAAGTGGTTGTTTTTTAGAGGCGACATTTAATTAAGGGGAATTAACCCTTGATTACTGAGGTAACTTCTAAAAGTACTGAAATTTCATGAAGCAATGTGAATAACAGACAACAGTTGCCTAAAAATTTCATGAATAACTAAAATTTTTATTCCTTTGTCTCGAAAACATGGCATATGACCTTTGTTGGAATGAGCTGAATGCGTGTGTTCCAATGAGGGGTCATAAAATTTGAACGAAGATTTGTGTGAATAATGCATTAGTACTGCTAGATTTGGGTAAACGGTTCACCCTGGATACCACCCCTTCTATAGTAGATCTTTTCTGCAAATTTTGTCTAAGATTCTATCAACTTTACAAATAAATACGTTCATGAATCACAATCAGATCCACCCTACAATGTTGCATACCAAATATCAAAAGATTCTGCCTGCTGGATCTGGAGAAGAAGATTTTTTAAGAAATATGCCTGAAACGCACTAAGTTAAAATTTGGGCTCCTATACGGAGCCCAAATATAAACCCAGGGGGCCGATTTGAACAAACTTGAATCAGATCCACCCCACAATGTTGCTTACCAAATATGAAAAGATTCTGAAGCTGGATCTGGAGAAGAAGATTTTTTAAG
Source organism: Pictodentalium vernedei (assembly GCA_031216915.1). Lineage (NCBI taxonomy): Eukaryota > Metazoa > Mollusca > Scaphopoda > Dentaliida > Dentaliidae > Pictodentalium > Pictodentalium vernedei. The sequence goes on from CM062295.1 coordinate 747,024,754, forward strand.
AAATTTGCCTGAAATGCACTAAGTTCGAATTCGAGCTTCTATAGTGAGCCCAAATATGAAACTAGGAAGCCGATTTGAACAAACTTGAATCAGATCCACCCCACAATGTTGCATACCAAATATCAAAAGATTCTGCCTGCTGGATCTGGAGAAGAAGATTTTTTAATAAATTTGCCCGAAATGCACTAAGTGCGAATTCGGGCTTCTATATTAAGCCCAAATATGAATCCAGGGGGCCGATTTGAACAAACTTGAATCAGATCCACCCCGCAATGTTGCATACCAAATATCAAAAGATTCTGCCTGCTGGATCTGGAGAAGAAGATTTTTGAAGAAATTTGCCTGAAATGCACTAAGTGCGAATTCGGGCTTCTATATTAAGCCCAAATATGAATCCAGGGGGCCGATTTGAACAAATTTGAATCAGATCCACCACGCAATGTTGCATACCAAATATCAAAAGATTCTGCCTGCTGGATCTGGAGAAGAAGATTTTTGAAGAAATTTGCCCGAAATGCACTAAGTTTGAATTCGAGCTTCTATAGTGAGCCCAAATATGAATCCAGGGGGCCGATTTGAACAAACTTGAATCAGATCCACCCCGCAATGTTGCATACCAAATATCAAAAGATTCTGCCTGCTGGATCTGGAGAAGAAGATTTTTGAAGAAATTTGCCCGAAATGCACTAAGTTTGAATTCGAGCTTCTATAGTGAGCCCAAATATGAATCCAGGGGGCCGATTTGAACAAACTTGAATCAGATCCACCCCGCAATGTTGCATACCAAATATCAAAAGATTCTGCCTGCTGGATCTGGAGAAGATGATTTTTTAAGAAATTTGCCTGAAATGCACTAAGTTCGAATTCGAGCTTCTATAGTGAGCCTAAATATGAATCTAGGAAGCCGATTTGAACAAACTTGAATCAGATCCACCCCGCAATGTTGCATACCAAATATCAAAAGATTCTGCCTGCTGGATCTGGAGAAGAAGATTTTTTAATAAATTTGCTTGAAATGCACTAAGTTCAAATTTGGGCTCCTATACTGAGCCCAAATATAAACCCAGGGGGCCGATTTGAACAAACTTGAATCAGATCCACCCCACAATGTTGCTTACCAAATATGAAAAGATTCTGCCTGCTGGATCTGGAGAAGAAGATTTTTTAAGAAATTTGCATGAAATGCACTAAGTTCAAATTCGAGCTTCTATAGTGAGCCCAAATATGAATCTAGGAAGCCGATTTGAACAAACTTGAATCAGATCCACCCCACAATGTTGCATACCAAATATCAAAAGATTCTGCCTTCTGGATCTGAGAAGAAGATTTTTTAAGAAATTTGCCTAAATGCACTAAGTTCGAAATCGGGCTCCTATACTGAGCCCAAATATGAACCCAGGGGGCCGATTTGAACAAACTTGAATCAGATCCACCCTACAATGTTGCATACCAAATATCAAAAGATTCTGCCTGCTGGATCTGGAGAAGAAGATTTTTTAAGAAATTTGCCTGAAATGCACTAAGTTCGAAATCGGGCTCCTATACTGAGCCCAAATATTAACCCAGGGGGCCGATTTGAACAATCTTGAATCAGATCCACCCCACAATGTTGCTTACCAAATATGAAAACATTCTGCCTGCTGGATCTGGAGAAGAAGATTTTTTAAGAAATTTGCCTGAAATGCACTAAGTTCGAATTCGGGCTTCTATAGTAAGCCCAAATATGTATCCAGGGGGCCGATTTGAACAAACTTGAATCAGATCTACCCCGCAACATTGCATACCAAATATCAAAAGATTCTGCCTGCTGGATCTGGAGAAGAAGATTTTTGAAGAAATTTGCCTGAAATGCACTAAATTCGAATTCAAGCTCCTATAGTGAGCCCAAATATGAATCTAGGGAGCCGAATTGAACAAACTTGAATCAGATCCACCCTACAATGTTGCATACCAAATATCAAAAGATTCTGCCTGCTGGATCTGGAGAAGAAGATTTTCAAAGAAATTTGCCTGAAATGCAGTAAGTTCAAATTTGGGCTCCTATACTGAACCCAAATATAAACCCAGGGGGCCGATTTGAACAAACTTGAATCAGATCCACCCCACAATGTTGCATACCAAATATCAAAAGATTCTGCCTGCTGGATCTGGAGAAGATTTTTTAAGAAATTTGCCTGAAATGCACTAAGTTCGAAATCGAGCTCCTATACTGAGCCCAAATATGAACCCAGGGGGCCGATTTGAACAAACTTGAATCAGATCCACCCTACAATGTTGCATACCAAATATCAAAAGATTCTGCCTGCTGGATCTGGAGAAGAAGATTTTTTAATGTTTTTCCCATTGCCTACAGTGTTAAAAAGTGCTGACTCAGCACTTTTTCAAAGTCCCGAAACTGTACCCTATGATAAAACCGATGGCAATTTTTTTTTACCAATCCTTTCTGTTGGTCCTAAGGAAGCTGCACACCAAATAAAAATTCTCAGTGCCGTGCAGTTTTGGAGATATGGGCGTTTTAAATTTTTTCTATTTTTAGCTCCTGCGGTTCCCACGGGGCTGCGGGAAAATTTTTTTTTGCATAAATCAAGTACTCATGACCCAATAAGCCCTCACATAAAATTTGGTTCAAATCAGCCTCTCGGTTTGGAAAATAGAAATTTTGGGCGGGGCAAAAAATTTTGCCCCTCTCATAACAACGTCAAGTATAGCCCCACAAACTTCTCTTGAACAAATCTGAGTCTACACCTCAAAAGGAAGCTGCACACCAAATATCAAGTCTCTGCTACTGCTGGTTCATGAGAAGAAGATTTACAAAGATTTTGGTGCCCCTTGGGGGTGTGGCACCACCCAGGAGGAGGGGCAACTTCATTTGAACAAATCTGAATTGGCATTAGGTAATAAACATTTAGCCAACATTTGAATAAAATTGGGCTAGTGGTTTAGGAGGAGAAGTCGATAATGTAAAGTTAACGCCGGACGGACGACGACGGACGACGGACGCCAGACGACGGACGACGGACAGAAAGTGATTAGTTAAGCTCCCCTTGAGCTTCGCTCAGGTGAGCTAAAAACTCCAGAAAACTAAAGTGTGACTGACAGACTGACAGACCTACAGACTGACGGATGGACAGAGGGCAAACCTACAGTCCCCTCCGGCGATGCCGGTAGGGGGCTAAAAAGCAGACAACACTTGCAAAAAAAAATTCTTGAAGAACTGTTTTTTTCATTTTTGGTCTCAAAAACATAGGTTATGATCCCTCATTGGAATGAGCTCGACGAGCTCATTCCAATGAGGGGGCATAACCTATGTTTTTGAGACAAAAAATGAAAAAATAATGAAAATTAATTGGCGATTTTTGAGAATCGCGCTGGCCGGTTTTGGCCGTTATGTTGGGTAAAGGGTTAAAATAATAAATTTTGATATCGTCTACATTGGGTAAAGGGTAAAAGGCAGAAATGAAACAAAGAAAAGTTAAGCCAATAACTGATGCGAATACCGCAAACTTTGCGATGCATACCCCAAAACACAGACTCCCTGAAAATGCCTTGAGTTGTGAATTTCAAATGTCACTAATAGTAGTCAAAAGACTAGTTTTTTTCACTTTTGGTATCAAGCTGCTCATAACAAAGTACATTTTTATACAGAACTATTTCCATGGTACCACTTTTGCAAGTATGATTGTATATTGTTCACAAAAACTTTTGATAAAATAACCTGAAACATTAAAATGCTACTGTTTTCATAGTATTAACTGGTAAAGTGCTGGAAGTCCATATTTGGGCTTTATTTGAAAGTGCAGTGACCACATCTTGAAGCCTTCATATTCTGTAGAGGTGCTTCATACTTTCTTTGAAGCACATTTATTTTATCTGCATGGATTTGCCTTGTTGCAATTTATAGGAGAGTGCCTAGAGGCACCCTCCCATAAATTGTAACGAGGCAAAGACAAGTGAACAAATTTTGACAACCAAAAATAATTTAGCACTCTACCAGTTAACTGGCCGAGTGCTAGAAGCTGAAATTTGTCATCTAATGAGTACAGTGAAGCCCACTTAATTGGATATCTCTAAATTTGTATATCCCTGTTAATTGAATAAAATTTTCAAACACAAAACCATTTACCATACCTTCAGTACAAATTTGATCTGTTAATTGCATATGGGTTGTAGAGTAAACTCCTGTTAATTGTATATAAATTTTTGTAATATGTCGAAAAAATTACTGTGACATGCACCAAATTCCCCTTATTTATCAACCTGGCCTCACTACATCCAATACAGGCATTTATCCTATTATATCTTGTTTGACAGAGCTCTATGAGCTCTGTCAAACAAGATATAATAGAATAAATTATCAGTTTACTTCCAGAACACAGGAAACTGACGAAATCCCTGTTAATTGTATACTCCTGTTAATTGAATAATTTTCACTGGCAAAATTGATATTCAATTAAGAGGATTCTACTGTATTAGAGTTAATGAAATTAAAAGGTTTTGTATCCTGTGGTGATGCTTCATGTTCAATTGAAAACAAATAAATTTTATTTTGGGGGATTTGTTATATCACAGTTTGTAACAGAGTCTATTGTCACTCTCCAATAACCTGTAATAAATTAACCAATTCTCCCTATCAAAATCAATCCAACACTCTACAAGTTAACCCTTTACCTAATATAATGGTATAATCTAGCCAGCACTATTCACAAAAAACACTTTTCAGATTTTATTCTTTTTTGCATTTTTTGAGGAGATTCATAAATTTTCATGACAGGTGTCATCTTCTATTCGAGTTTGGTAAAGTGTTATTGAACTTGATGGTGTCAGTAGCAAAAAATATTGTAGGATGTTTACAAGCAATCCTTACAAAGACAAGAGGCCCCAGGGGGCCTGAGGGCACTCACCTGACATGGTAGTCTAAATATCAAACCAGGGACTTGACTTGAATAAGCTGCATACGCTCCTCCTAAGAAAAGCATATACCAACTAGATGAAGCAATTGTGCCCACACAATACAAAGGATTTTCCTTCTATTTTCAGTTCCTGCACTTCTACGTCCCAAAATTGAGATAAACGCATAAAATGATTTTTTTTATTTTTGTTCGGAAATTTTCGAAAGTCCCAAACAAAATATTTTCAGACTAAAAGTTTTTTTTCTTCTTCTAAAAATTGACCAAAATGCCTAAAAAACAAATGAAAGTGTCAATGACACTGTAGCTCAACTTGTCAAGACAAAGACATGTACATGTATAGTATGTGACACAGCAATGACAAACATCTAGGTAATGACCTGATAACAAAGGTACATATAAAGTATTGTAACGGTCTGTACATGAATACTGACCGTTGCCTGTAACAAATGTATAGGTAAAGTATTGTAAAGGTGGGTGACAGTCAGATGCTGAACTAGAAAAAATCTTTGAGTCCCAGAGTGGGTCTGACTGAACCCCAAAATATTTGTTCTCATAGCACAGTGATAACAAAGGCACCCCAAAACACACTCGTTCCTGTCCCAAGGTGAAAACAAAAGTACTCAAAAAGTTTTGTGAAGATCAGTTCATAAATACGAGCTGTATAGAACTTGTGACAAAAAACTGATTGGACCTAATTTCGGTACAAAATGGCCACTGGCAGCCATCTTGAATTTTGGACCGTACCCAGAAACACTCATTCTCATCCCAAGGAGATAACAAAGGTACCCAAGAAGTTTTGTGAAGATCGGTTCATAAATACAGCCTCTACCCTGAGCCGTATTGACATGTGTGCTTACATTGTGTAAGTAGCACTGAATAAATCAAAGTTCATCTAATTTGCATAATTTCGGCACGAAAAAAAACCCCTTACAATATGTGATGTATTCCATGTTACTAACCATTCATACAAAAATTTATTCAAATCAGAACTTTCATACAGAAGTTCTATACAAAAGACTGATTGCACTAATTTTGGTACAAAATGGCTGCTGGTGGCCATCTTGAATTTCGGACCACATCCAAAAACACTCGCTCTCATCCCATGGTGATAACAAAGGTACCCAAGAAGTTTCGTAAAGATTGGTTCATAAATATGTCCTCTAGTCTGAGCTGTATAGAAGTTGTGTACAAGAAACTGATTAGACCTAATTTCGGTACAAAATGGCCACTGGCAGCCATCTTGAATTTTAGACCGCACCCAGAAACACTCGTTCTCGTCCCAAGGTGATAACAAAGGTACCCAAGACATTTCGTTAAGATCAGTTCATAAATACAGACTCTAGTCTGAGCCGTATTGACATGTGTACTTACTGTGTGTAAGTCGCACTGAAAAAATCAAAGTTAATCTAATTTGCATAATTTCTGCACGAGAAAAAAACCCGTATTATATGTGATGCATCCCATGGTACTAAACATTCACACAAAATAATTATTCAAATCAGGGCTTTCATATGGAAGTTCTGTGCAAAAATCTGATTGCACCTAATTTTGTACAAAATGGCTGCCATCGGCCATCTTGAATTTCGGACCGGACCCAAAAACACTCGTTCTCGTCCCACGGTGATACCAAAGGTACCCAAGAAGTTTCGTAAAGATCGGTTCATAAATACGGCCTCTAGCCCGAGCCGTATTGGCATTTGCACTTACAGTGCTGAAAGTAACCCCAAAAAACATCAAAATTAGTCTAATTTGCACAATTTACGTACGAGAAAAAAACCCGTATTATATGTGATGTATCCCATGGTACTAAACATTCATACAAAAAATTATTCAAATCAGAGCTTTCATATGGAAGTTCTGTACAAAAAACAGATTTCTGCATCGTCGGTACAAAATGGCGGCTGGCAGCCATCTTGAATTTCGGACCGCACCCAAAAACACTCGTTCTCGTCCCACGGTCATAACAAAGATACCCAAGAAGTTTCGTAAAGATCGGTTCATAAATACGGCCTCTAGCCCGAGCCATAGCAGCTTGGCACTTACAGCTCTGAAAGTAACACTAAATAAATCAAAGTCAGTCTAATTTGCATAATTTACGCACGAGAAAAAAACCCGTATTATATGTGATGTATCCCATGGTACTAAACATTTATACAAAACTTTATTCAAATCAGAACTTTCATACAGAAGTTCTGTACAAAAAACTGATTTTTGCTCCCACCCGGACCCCAAATTTTCAGTGTAAAAAAAAAAAAAAATAAAATAAAAATAAAAATTTTGTCTTAAAATTGACCGAAACGCATAAAAAAACAAAAAACTCATTTCCGGATTTTGGTCCAAAAGAAGATTTTTAAAGAATATTCCTCATACTGCACTAATTTAAACATTCGGGCTCCCATAGAGAGCCCAAATATGGATCCAGGGAATAGATTTCAATAAACATGTGAAACAATCTTCTAAAGATGTTATATGTGAAATTTGAAAGCTTTTGGAGCAGTGGTTTGGGAGAAAAGTAGCCTTAAATGTTTTTCCCATTACCCACAGTGTTAAAAAATGTTGACTCAGCACTTTTTCAAAGTCCCCAAAAAGTACCCCATGATAAAACCGATAGCAATTTTTTTGACCATTCCATTCTGTTGGTCCTAAGGAAGCTTCACACCAAATAAGAATTCTCAGTGCCGGGTAGTTTCTGAGATATGGGTGTTTTAATTTTTTTCTATTTTTAGCTCCTGCGGCTCCCATGTGGCGATGGGAAAAGAAATTTGGGCATAAATTAAGTACTTATGTCCCAATAAAACCTCATATCAAATTTGGTTCAAATCAGCCCCTCGGTTTGGAAAATAGAAATTTTGGGCGTGGCAAAATTTCTTGCTCCTCCCATAACGATGGCAAATATAGACCCTAGAACTTCTCTTGAACAAATCTGAGTCTACACCTCAAAAGGAAGCTGCACACCTAATATCAAGTCTCTGCTACTGCTGGTTCATGAGAAGAAGATTTTTTAAGATTTAGGCTCATGTTTTGGGCGTGGCCCTACAAAGGGGCAGGTCAACTTGATTCGAACAAATTTGAATTGACATGTGATAGGGAACATGCACACCAGTTTTGGTTCAATTTGGTTGAGTAGTTTGTGAGAAGTCGATAATGTAAAGTTAATGCCGGACGGATGGACGACGGACAGAAAGTGATTAGTAAAGCTCCCCTTGAGAGATTCGCTCAGGTGAGCTAATAAATGAGTTTCAAAAATAAAAAATCTGTCGCAACATATAATCATAAACAAATGCCGAGAGAAAGTAAATGCCACAAAGATCATTGTTTTCATGTGTCAATTATAAATGAGCATTAAAAAACAGAAACAATCATCTGTACATAAGGCCCCACAAAGTAGATCTTCTGTCTCTCAGGCCATTTTTTATAAAATTGCATATGGGCAGGCAGTTTTTTATTTTATTTTTGTAATTATTTCTTTGCGATCAAAAGTTTATATTCTTGGTTTGTTTTTTGTTTCTTATCTGCTGAATAGCATGGGTTGTGGTGTATTTTATCCCTTAAGTGCAGGAAGGCTTTGCAATGCTAAAGCATTGCAAAGCCTTGTTGCACTCAAGGGACAAATTTAACAATTCTATTAACTTAGGTAAAATATCGGACATAAGCTATTCAATTTTCATTTTTTAAAGTTTGCATTGTTTTAAAAAGAAAGCATGCGGCAGCCAAAATGACCATGCAGGGGGGGGTGGGAGGGGAGGGGTCTGAGAAACAGATTTTTAACTTTTTTAGCCCTAAATGAAAAGTTTTAAACACAATATATGTTTATCATATGTATGCAGTAAATTGAAAATAGTAGAAATCATTTTACATTTCATCCAAAATGCTCTTTTCATTTTGTTCAATTGATGTGGATTTTAGAACATGCCCACAATGAGTGTGGAATTCTTCTGCATTAGTACAGTAAAACCTGTCTTGAGAGACCACCTGTCTTGAGAGACCACATCTGCCAGGCACCGACTGCTTTTACTCTATAATGGACCTGCTATGGGAGACCAACTGTCTTGAGAGACCACCTGTCTTGAGAGACCACTGTGACCTGGTGCCAACTTGTATTTTTATGCCATAATGGACGTGTCTTGAGAGACCGCCCCTTTGAAGACTGAAACCATGACAGAAACTTTTTACCTGTTGTGGAATTGGAAAATCCATTGTGGTTATACTAACATAATTAAAAGTATTAAAAGCTCTTAATTGGGTTTCAATTGCTAATTCATTACAGATTGAGATATTTTTATAAGACACCTGTGAAAAGAGGATAATTGCTGAATAAACAATTTCATACATACCTGAAATGTGACAGATAGGAATAAAAATAAATTTGTGTTGAAAATCTTTTTGTAACAAATTGAAATGGACTGTTATAAAAATTATAAAAATAAATTAGTGTTGAAAATCTTCATTGAAGATTTTCAACACTGATTTATTTTTATAATTTTTAGAACAGTCCATTTCAATTTGTTACAAAAACTTCATAAAAAAGAACAACTACAAAGTAATTACAAAAATCCATTCTTCTCCATTTCTGAATTTTGTGGTTGGTTATTCACTGACTTGAGAAAACCTTGAACCTGTTATGAGAGACCACCTGTTTTGAGAGACCACTTTTGTGTGGCCCAAAGGGCGGTCTCTCAAGACAGGTTCTGCTGTATCTTCAGGTGGTAATTTAGATTACTATATGGGTATTTTCATTCAGCCTGACAAGTTCCTCTTTCTACACACAGGAGGAATCCACTTAATTTTCCATCATACAGGTACCCCACAAATACAATGGAGTGCTAACTGGGGTCATAGTTGCTCTTTGGTGTACACGCTGAAATTTTGATTGCGAGGCGATGAGTCTGAATCCAGCCATTCACCATTGTGTGACTGAAAAGACACAAGACCCCCCCCCCCACACACACACACTTGGCTTGGAGGTGTTAAGTTTGAATCTAGCCTTTCACCTGCATTGTGGGACTGAGAAAGACACTAGACCCACACCTGGTTGTCTTTTATTAAGCAGCCGCAGTGTTCTGAGTAGAGCAGGCTGATGGTAAATACCTCCAACCACATCAAGTTCAGTTCAAATATCTGCTTGGAAAATTTGTCAAGTCCACTGATCTTGGTCTCCCCCACTCTTCCACCTTAAGATGGCATCAAGAGAAAATCAATCAGTGTGGTAACTCCTCCCATCAATGATGTTTGATGACATGACAGCTGTTACACATTGACTGTAGTTACACCAAACTGCTTTCACTTCGTCAATTGTCATGACATTTACCTAGCACAAAAACTAGTTCCACGGTGTCAACTTTCCAAACTTGGCAGTCAGTACTTACTTTTTAAAAAAAAATGTTGCAAATATTCAATTTGTATTGCCACATAAAATGTGCACATCATCAACATATTCATTTATCACAGACATTAAAGTATAGTCTTTAACTGGTAGAGTACTGAATTTTTTCTCAAAGGCAATTTGAAACATGAGTAATTTTTTTAGGCCCTCAGCTAACAGCAGGGGGAGCCCTTAATATAGCACATTATTGATTAAAAACAAAACTTTTGTTGCAATTTATTGGAGAGACCCCATTGCACTCTCCAATAAATTGTAACAGAACAATTTTATACAAATATTCTTCTACTGCTGTGAAAACAACAAGTTGGTGTATTCAGTGTAAAGCCACTAAAGTGGCTTCCAGCACTTTTCAGTAGATCCATGATAGTGGCTTCTTACACTCAACCAGTTAAAAAGCAATCAGCGATTGCAGGGCATCCAAAAAATAAAAACATTCAAAAATCTTTTGTTGTTCAAAATTATTTATAGCAAAATTTACCTCCTCAAAAACACCTCCCCCCCCCCCCAAAAAAAATGGCGACAGTTGAGACACTTTTCTATTTGTGACAGATGACTACAGTTAAAACTAGAAGTCCTGTCACGAATAGTGCGCTTATCTAGGCTTAATTGCGCGTTGGAATTGCGCGCAATTGCCATATCGAATGGCATCCAAAGCACAGCAGGTTCTCCTGGTTACTCATAGCAAACACATGCAATGTTTCTGCCAATGGACCTCCGGGTTACCCGGAGGTCCATTGGCTGAAACATTGCTTGTGCACAGGCCATATGGACAGAATGTGATAGTTTTACTTGGGCCATAACGCGCACATTAACGCACATATCAACGTGCTATTTGTGCGCATTTCATGACAGGACTTCTGGTTTTAACTGTATTCCAGCCAACAATTTGTTTTGATATTCCAGTCTAGCCAGTCACCTGCATAGTGTAACCGAGAATGACACTCTTGGAAATTATTACTAAGGTGAGTAGCCATTGGTTTCCATTTTGCGGGTGTGAAAATTTGTAGGAGCATGATTTTTTCCTAAGCTCTGAAATAGTTGGTCACATTCTCTACTTTATTGCCCAAAGCTAATCGTAATCAGAAATAAATACACTGTCATTTGATCATTTTTCCTGTTGTTTATTTAAAGCCGGTGGGTTTGACTTAGAACACAACATAATTGTGCTCAAAATACAGATGCTGTATCCATGACATGAACAGATGAAGTGAAAAACAAATGACCTCTGAAACTGTTCCATATCAAAATAAGTTTCAGTCAATAGACTGCAGTGTGCATGGATTACCAAGTGTTAACTTCCCAACTGGAACTTTTTATTCTCTGAATCAATACGAGATTCTGAAGAGAGCACCGTCTGGCAGTGGTCTTTCTAAGGAGAAAAAATCACTGTTGAAACAAGTTCCGGGAAACACACTGCACTAGTCATGGAGTGACTTCAGTTCAATAGCAAGCAGACCTCTTTTTTTTGTTATGTCAATGAGTGATAAAGGGGGCACTGTCTTACATGGGTGTGCTTGATTGTCTGACCTGATTATGTTTGGGAGCTGAATCTGACCAAACAGATTTCATAATTCATAATAAGAAGCTGACTGTTTCCAATAATATGCAACGTCAACTCATCAGATCGTATGACAATTTGTTTTAGCCTCGATTTGTTTTAGGCGTGTTGCACACCTACACAGAATGCCAGGCCTGGGACACAACTCTTAGTAAGGAGGGTGCAGTGCTCTGGAGTATATCAGGCTGATGGTACACATGCCCCAAACCACAGTAATGACTATCACCATTATTGCTGTTACATGTAATGATCATTCAAAATTTTCATCCCAAACCAGCCCAAACTGTCGTATTTATTTTCAGCTGGAGTTGATTTTTATCATTATTATAACCCAAGTATGAAGTCAGTCTTTGTTTGTTTTGTTGGGGGTTTAACCCTTTACCCAATGCAGATGACATCAAAATTTATTATTTTAAATGTAATTTTTTTTCAAAATTTTTCGAAAGGTTTCAACAAAACCATACCATGTGATCCCTCATTGGAATGAGCTCGATGAGCTCGTTCCAATGAGAGGTCACATAATATGGTTTTGTTAAAATGTTTTGAAAGATGATATTTTTTCATCTGCTGAATTTGCATATTACGTGGGTGGATGCGGCTGATTCGTAAGGCAAAGGGTTAACACTTTCAACAGTCAGCATCACATTGAGATGGATGGAGGAAGCTGGAGCACCAGTAGTGAACTGAGGAACAGCAGGAAGCAACTGTTAGGACTCCCCACTGCACTAACTCCGTATCAGCAGCAATTGAAGACAAACACCATCAACATGCAGTTTGCCTTAATATACAGTGCCACAATGCCCCCACATGGGCAATTGTGATGAAGTGTCTTGCACAAGGACACAACACACTTACCACTGTCCAAGATCGAACCATTGTCCTTTTGGTTTGAAGTTCAGTTCTCTTACCACTGAGCAATCCTAGTTTATTTCTTCATTATTACTTGAGGACAGTCCAGTTGATCTTTGTAATAGACAACATTTATAAAGCACATATAGTATTAACTGGTGGAGTGCTGAATTATTTTTGGTCATCAAAATTTGTTCACATATGTTTGCCTTGTTACAATTTATGGGAGAGTGCCAATATCCTATCAGACTAAATAATTTCACTTCAAAGGTGGTATGAACAACATCCACAAAATATGAAGCCTTTAAGTGCTGGTACTGACACTTCAGAGTAAAGCCCAAATATGGGCTTCCAGCACTCTACCAGTTAAGGCAGTTGGCAGTACTGCTGTACCTGTACAAATACACCTGAAGGCCTGACATTAATTACCTTTAACAAATTACATAACATCAATAGCATATAACAGCTTTTTGGTCAGAATCAAATCATCAACTTTTTAATTTGAAGTCCAATGCTTTAACCACATACCAATCTTAGTTTAACCCTTTACCCAACGTAACGGTCAAAACCGTTCAGCGCTTTTCTCAAAAATCGCCAATTAATTTTTATTATTTTTTTCATTTTTTGTCTCAAAAACATAGGTTATGACCCCTCGTTGGAACGAGCTCATCGAGCTCGTTCCAATGAGGGGTCATAACCTATGTTTTTGAGACAAAAAATGAAAAAAAAAATTAGTTATTCAAGAATTTTTTTTTGCAACTGTCGTCTGTTAGGTAAAGGGTTAATTGTTCATTATTTCAGGACAGTTGTACAGATCTCTGTAAGATACAGCATTCATAAAATAAGAGTAGTACCATGACAATTTGCAGTACTGCTATAAGTGTACCTGCAGAAATATTTATTTATGTGGGTTTAATGACACTTTCAATAGCCAGGGTCGCCTCGTGTCAAGAGTTTTACAGGTGGAGGAAGTCCGAGTACATGGAGAGAACCAGAGTAGTGGCAAGCAACTGTCAAACTCCCCACGTACAAATACTACGGGCAGGCCTGGAAATAAGCACTCACATCTGCAGAATGAGGTCCCCAAAGTGTGAACTGGGAGATGCTACCCTGCCTAGCAGGGTAGCATCACTAAATATACCCTCTTTGAACCTCAGTCTGAACCAAGATTTCAAGCCTAAAGAGAAAGCGGTACCCAGAGGATCAATTGGCCCACTGTATGGGTTAGCATCAGCAAATTGCCCCTTTGGGGACCTCAATCTGCAAATTACAGATTGCTTATTTCCAGGCTTGGCTATGGGTTAAAAATTGATTACGTTCAACCTTTTAACTAATATGACTAGCAGACGACACTCCCACAACCCCACTAAACACACTGCAGGTAAATTTTTTCACAACCTTGAGCCATAAGCTATCATTGTGTGAAGTATGAACAATATCAGTCCATTGAATCAATTTTTTGGAAGCAAAGTTAGAACACACAAATGGTCTGGCACCTTGACCTTGAGTCACTTATGACCTTGAGTCAGTTCATGGCACCCCCTTGAGTCATAAATATTCAGTATGTGAAGTATGAACATATTCAGTATGTGAAGTATGAACAAGATCAGTTCATTGAATACGTCTTTATGGACCAGACAAAATTAGAAGGGACATATGAACATACAAATGATTAGTGACCTTGACCATGATATTGATTCAAGGTCATGACAAAATTAGAAGGGACATATGAACATACAAATGATTAGTGACCTTGACCATGATATTGATTCAAGGTCATGATACAACCTTGAGTCATAAGCAATCGTTGTGTGAAATATAATCCAGACCAAACCATTGAATATTTTTTTACGCAACTGACAAAAGTTAAAAGGATGAACAAACGGTATATGGCATTGACCTTGAGAGTTATGACCTTACCACACCCTTGAGTTACAAGCAATCCTTGTGTGATGTATAAACAAAATTGGTCTTGTGAATAATTTTGTGGACTGGACAACGTAGAATGGATGAACAAACACATGAATAGTCTGTGATCCTGGGTAAAGATCATTAAACACCCTTGAGACATTAGCATTCATTGTGTGAAGTATGAACAAAAAAGTCAGAATGAAGAAACAAAGAAATGAATGGTCTGTGACCTTGACCTTTGATCTATGACCCCAGGTCAAGGTCATGACACACTCTTGGTTCATAAACAGTCACTGCTTTAAGTTTGAATAAGGTCAGTCCACTGAACAATATTTATGGTCTGGACAATGTTAGAATTGGGTGAAGATCATGACACACCCTTGAGTCCAAAGCAATTGATATAAATTTGAACAAAATCATTCAACGGAATCATTTTAATGGACCATACACAATTTAGAGTGGACAAATGCCTAGACCAAAAGATGGATGGACAAAGCAGCTACAGTGGGCTCCCCAAACATCATGACCTCCCACCCCCATTGGAACGTGCTCATCAACCTCATTCCAATGAGGGTTCACTTGAAGAAAAATGTAATGCACTACATAAGTCAGAGGCTTACCTAATGGAGGGGGGTGATACACCTCCCTCCCCTACCATCCCCATAATAAGTTAGCTATTCAGACATGTTTGTCTGCATTTGAATAAGATATCATTTTGCCAATATTTATTGTTAGTAACTAAAAAGAACCTTTCTACAGTAACATTTTGTATTTAACTGGTAGAGTGCTGGAAGCCCTATTTTGGGCTTTACTAAAAGTTACAGGCAATAACTGTCTGTAGTTACATTCTGCCTGAGGAAGCCTTTATTGTCCCTGATATGAATCAGAATTTTTATACAATACCTTGCTCTCTGACATTTAATTGGATAGTGCCTATAAGGCACTATCCAATTAAATGTAAGAGAGCAGTATATGATGAGCTTTGATTTGTTGTCAGAAAAAACTCAGCACTTTACCAGTTAAGCATGATGATATGAAAAGACTTGAAATCAGGAAATACCTTGAAAACTAATATCAAGATGACCCACATTATAAGGGTGGGTTGACCTGATGAATCATTGTTAATTGGGTTCATATTCACTCAACCCAGTCGATTTGGGTTGATTATTAACCCGACCGATTTTAGAGTGTACGCAGTGTCGCCGAGAGAAAATACGGCCCCCGGGGGGGGGGGGGGGGGGGGGTCAATTAGATGGTACCACCTGGGCGAGCCCCCTTGTTTTAAACCCAGCTTACCAATGACCCATGAAAATATCCACCCTTCCCCAATCGATATCTATTATGACTCAATCGCCTCACAAAGACTAGCTTGGGTTACACAAGAGAATGGTAAGAAGGGATATATATATTTATTTAATGCTCAGGCATCAATTCACGCTGAAAAATTAAGTCATATTCCCCTGTCGGTCGGCAAAACGAAATATCAAAATGATATTTAGAAATCGATATTTCATCGTAGGTTCATTTCCACTGTCTTCATGTTCAGTGGCAGCACGTTTAATGGGCCGATAAACATTTACATGCAATCATCACAGAGTCAGCACATCAGTAATGAATTCCAGAGTCCCAAATACAAACGAATTCGAATAATTCATAGTGACAGTGACTAAATCAATTCATTAAATCAGCGGTTTCAAAGTTTGACTTTCTCATTCACCTTCCAGCGAAAAGCCGAAATCACTTTCACATTTCTTCAGTTCAACTTCACACGCCTTCAGTGCATTGAGTTCAAAAAAAATAAAATGACGTGTCTTGTTATTGAAAATAAGAAAGTGGTGTTTTTTGTTATTGTTCTATTTCTTCGAAACACATTGCGATTATTTCAATTCGCCAGCCTTGGTAAATCGTAAAGTTAGGGGAGAAATAAGACGGGACTACTTTTTGTGCGGATATTCACACATTCTAATGGTTGGAGTTTGGTTGTTGTAATTTTTGTATGGACGCCGGTTCGGCACATAAATTTTGCGCCTTAATGGCAAATAAAGGCCACAAATTGGAGAGTTTGTAGTCGTAGAGCATTAAATAAAAAGAAAATTCACGAAAATTTGATGAATACCGAAAATATCTCGTTCGTGGCTACAAGAAATATGAGGATCTTCACTCGCGACTGCGTCGCTCGTGAAGATCCTCATATTTCTTTGTAGCCACTCACGAGATATTTTCGGTATTCATCAAATTTTCGTGAATATCCTCTATCTACAGTAACATTTTGTATTTAAGCATGATGATATGAAAAGACTTGAAATCAGGAAATACCTTGAAAACTAATATCAAGATGACCCACATTATGAGGGTGGGTTGACCTGATGAATCATTGTTAATTTTTTATTATTTTTCCCAAATATGCAGAAAACATACCTTTTCTCTCAATTAACTTCTCACATTCAGTTATTTATTGGAGTTTAACAACCCTTTTGACAGCCAAGATCACCTCCTGTCAGATAGTTTCACAGGTGAAGGAAGTCGGAGTTCCCAGAGAACAACCAAGCAACTGTCAGACTCCCCAACATACTAACTCCACATAAGCAGGATTAGGGGGTTTTGGGCTCAGGCAGCCGTCACAGTTGAATGATCGCGACCAAAAAGGGACGTTCTCATCTAGAAATTATCTAGAGTCATCCTACCAAGTTGCAATGAAATCCCTTCATAAATATGACCTGTAGACTGTGCTAAAGATTTTTGGGCTTTGGGCCTGTGTAGCCATCACGGTTGACCAATCGCAACCAAAAAGGGACATGCTCATTTAGATATTATACCGAGTCATTCTACAAAGTTACAATGAAATCCCTTCATAAATACAACCTGTAGTCTGAGCTAAAGGTTTTGGGCTAGGGCAGCTATCACAGTTGAACGATCGCGAGCAAAAGGGGATGTGCTCACCTAGACATTATCTGGAGTCATCCTACCAAGTTACAAAGAAATCCCTCCATAAGTACAACCTGTGAACTGTACTAAAGTTTTTCGGGTTTTGGGCTCGGGCAGTTGTCACAGTTGACAGAAGACGACAAAATGGGGAAGTTCTCATCTAGACATCATACGGAGTCATCCTACCAAGTTACAATGAAATTCCTCCATATTAAATACGACCTGAGGACTGCGCTAAAGATTTTCGTGTTTTGGGCTCCGGTACCCATCACGGTTGACCAATCGTGACCAAAAGGGGACGTTCTCATCTAGACATGACCTCAAACCTGCATATGAATTTTTGTGATGATCAGACAAGAACTACAGGGTGTAGCCTGTGCTAAAGGAAAATGCAAACAGACTAACAGACTTCCGCACACGTGATGGCAATAGCTTATCTTGACTTTGTCAAGTTAAGCTAAGAAAAATGAAACCCTCCCTCCCTCACCAATTTGGAAAAAAAATAGCTGCAACTCATTTATTTTTGTGTGTGGCCTAATTGGTAAACTTTTACTTGTTTCTAAAGAAAGAAAACTATAGGAATCACTTATTTAAATGTAGGAAACAGGAAGTTTGAATAATGTTAGAATCAAAAATATATTTATTTATTTACTGTGGTTGAATGACATTTTTGACACCCAGGGTCATCTTGTTTCGTAACACTGAAATATAAAAAAGTATCCACTGTAGTTGTTCCCACTTAACTACCTCCTGCCAACTCTAACAACGCTGTTAAAAGTATTTACACCCAGCTCTTCAGTCTTTCAGGGTTGGTAAACAACTTGAAATACTTGATGCAACAATGGACCAAATGTTCAAGTAACATCACTTGAATATCTTTCGTCTACGAAGTATACCCCTGTCTGTGCTTTTGATTGATTAAACACAGAGTGCAAGTCAGTTACCAAACTAGCCATCAGTATTCATGGATTTGAACAACCTGACAGTATGGTATAAAACCTTGCCGCTATGCGGCTCAGTGTCACTCACCACATGCTGTCAAGTTATTCAAATCCACAAATACCTTCATATGGGTTGGTAACTATTACACATTTGCCAAACTACACTATTTAGGCCACACAAAGTAGACCTTCTGTTTCTCAGGCCATTATTTGTAAAATGACATGCGGGCGAGCGGTTTTTTATTTTATATTTTATTTCAGTAATTACTTCTTTGCCATCAAAAGTTCATGTTCTTGGTTCAAGTTTTAGGCCTCATAATCTACAGAATAGCATGGGTGGTGGTGTATTTCATCCCTTGAGTGCAAGAAGGCTTTGCAATGCTAAAGCATTGCAAAGCCTTCTTGCATTCAAGGGACAAATTCATAAATTTTTGTAACTTAGGTAAAATATCAGACATGAACCATTTAATTTTTATTGTTTTTAAGTTTAAACTGGTTATAAAAAGAGAGCATGCGGCAGTCAAAAGGACCATGCGGGAGGGCCTGAGAAACAGATTTTTTTATTTTTTTGGCCTTATCATGGCTTTTAACCTAACTGCTTATGGAATAAATTAAATCCCTGTCATCTAAATAGAAAATGGTGTGCTCTTTTGGAATTTATACAAATCTTTCTGTTCTCTGTATTTTGGATGTCGCAGGCCGTCCATTTTCTGAATTTTGCATAACCCATTTATTGTTCACCTGGTCTAAGCTTTGGTAGCCTATCATTCGTTCCCTGTTCTTGATTCAGGTAACTCGTTGGGTAACCTAAATATATATGTATTACAATTATGCTGATATATGAACTGTTCTTGCACCTAAGGGCAATATTCTGATGAATCGAGATGAATCCTGAGGAACAATGAGACGATGTTGCAGCAATCCAGATACAAATAAGTTGGAATTATAGCCTAATCTTGGCATGGGCTAGCATGCTGCAGAGTATGGCATCCATAATCACAATTTGTGGCAGAGACATGAATTATTGCCATTTACTGATTCTGTACCTATGTTACATCTTAATATGCTCAACACTTTAAAATGCTGTTGAACATCAACCAGTCATCAGCATAGGTGTTTGCATCTGCCGGAAGTATAGCTGCCAACAGAGCAGCTATACTTCAGGAAGTTGCAAACACCTATGCAGCTGATGATTGGTTGATGCTCAACATCATTCCACCATTCATTCGTACTAATCATTCAGCTTGACAAAAATTTTGTGTGATCTGGCAACAATTTGGCACAACCTGTTTTTGTTTTTCACTGTAGGTGACCTCCATGCGACCAATCGGCCATTCACCTCAAATCAACAGGCCTAATGTCAGCATTTAACTCATTGTATCTGGTTTGACAGAGACTGTGAGCTCTATCAAATGTAAGGCCTAAAAAAATAAAAAATCTGTTTCTCAGGCCCTCACGCATGGTCCTTTTGGCTGCCGCATGCTCTCTTTTTATAACCAATTTAAACTTGAAAAAAATAAAAATTAAATGGTTTTTGTCTGATATTTTACCCAAGTTAAAAAAATTGATGAATTTGTCCCTTGAGTGCAAGAAGACTTTGCAATGCTTTAGCATTGCAAAGCCTTCTTGCACTCAAGGGATGAAATACACCAGCACCCATGCTATTCTGTAGATTATGAGGTCTAAAACTTGAACCAAGAACATGAACTTTTGATGGCAAAGAAGTAATTAGTGAAATAAAAAATAAAATAAAAAAACGCTCGCCCGCATGTAATTTTACAAATAATGGCCTGAGAAACAGAAGGTCCACTTTGTGTGGCCTAATATGATGGATTGGCAAATGAAAGTGAGATTGGCAAATAGTTTATATCAACCAGTTGTCTGCAAACCAAGTAAATTTCTCAACTGGTCAAGTTTTGGGAGCCCATATATGGGATTTATTCTGAAGTGCAGGCACAATAGAACCTGTCTTGAGAGACCACCCTTTTAAACGTGGTCTCTCAAAACAGGTAGTCTCAGAGTAAAGTAAAACAACAAAATGGACAAGGTCACAGTGGGCTCTCATGACGGTGGTCTCTCACAACAATGGTCTTTCAAAACAGGTTTTAGTGTATGGTACCACAGCTTAAAGCTTCATACTCTATAAATGTGTTTCATATTATCTTTGAAGTGAACTTATTTAGTCTATATTGATTTGCCTTGTTACAATTTATAGAGTGCCTACGGGTACTCTCCTATAAATTGTAACAACGTCAAAACACATTAAATAATTTTTGAAACTATTTAATTATTTATTGGTGTTTGAGGTAACATATGGCTAATCGTGACCGTGACGGTTTTACGGGTGGAGGAAGTTGGAGTACCTGGTGAGAAGAACCGAATATCGATGAGCAACTGTCAGCTCCTCAACATTTTAACTCTGTTCAAGCTCCACTCAAGCAGGGTTACAGCAGTTGAAGACATGTGCAGGGTCGACGTGCAGTGCACCTTAGTACATGGTGTCATATAGGCAACTGGGATAAAGTGCCTTGACAAGGACACAATGCGGGTCGTCCCATTTTCGTGACTAAAAACAAGAGGCCCCAGGGAGCCTTAGGGCATTCACCTGGCATGGTAGTCTAAATATCAAACCAGAGACTTGACTTGAATAAGCTGCATGTGCCCCTCCTAAGAAAAGCATATACCAACTAGATGAAGCGATTATGCCCACACAATGCACAGGATTTTCCTTCTATTTTCAGCACCTGCACTTTTACGTCCCAAAATTAAGATAAACGCATAAAAAAACAGATTTTTTTTTATTTTTGTTCGGAAATTTTCGAAGTCCCAAACAAAATATTTTCAGACTAAAATATTTTTTTCTTCTTCTTAAAATTGACCAAAATGCATAAAAAACCAAAAAACTAATTTCCGGATTTTGGATCCCACCCAGACCCCAAATTTTCAGTGTCAAAAAAAAATAAAAAATTTTCGTCTCAAAATTTACCAAAATGCATAAAAAACCAAAAAAAAACTAATTTCCGGATTTTGGTCCAAATTTCTAAGTCCAAATCGGGCCCCAAAAATTTTAGCCTAAATATGAACCCAGGGATTTGGCTTGAACAAACTTAAATCTCACCTCCCTAAGCATGCAGCATACCAAATATCAAAAGATTCCTATTGGTAGATCTGATGAAGAAGATTTTTAAAGAATATTCCTCATACTGCACTAATTTAAACATTTGGACTCCCATAGAGAGCCCAAATATGGACCCAGGCAATTGATTTCAATAAACATGTGAAACAATCTTCCAAAGATGTTATATGTGAAATTTGAAAGCTTTTGGAGCAGTGGTTTGGGAGAAAAGTAGTGTTAAATGTTTTTCCCATTACCCATAGTGTTAAAAAATGCTGTCTCAGCACTTTTTCAAAGTCCCCAAAAAGTACCCCATGATAAAACCGATAGAACTTTTTTTTGACCATTCCATTCTGTTGGTCCTAAGGAAGCTTCATACCAAATAAGAATTCTCTGTGCCGAGTAGTTTGGGAGATATGGGCGTTTTAAATTTTTCTATTTTTAGCTCCTGCGTTTCCCATGGGGCGACGGGAAAAAAATTGGGGCAGAAATTAAGTACATATGACCAAAAAAGCCCTCTTATCAAATTTGGTTCAAATCTGCCTCTCGGTTTGGAAAATAGAAATTTTGGGAAAATTCTTGCTCCTCCCAGAACAAAGGCAAATATTGCCTGTCAAACTTCTCTTGAACAAACTTGAGTCTACACCTCAAATGGAAGCTGTATACCAAATATCAAGTCTCTGCTATGGCTGGTTCATGAGAAGATTTTAAAAAAATTTGTGCATTTTGGCCCCACCCCCTCCTCAATATGAGCAGAAACCCAATTTGAAGAAAAACCCAAATGCCCCTATATAACCGCTACTCATGTGAATTTTCATTGAACTGCAGCCAGTGGCTTGGGAGAAAATGACCCAAACACCACCTTCACGACGTACGACGGACGACAAGACGACAGAGAAAAAGTGATCAGAAAAGCTCACCCTGACTTTCAGTCAGGTAATCTAATAAAATAGCACTGTACCAGTTAAAGCGTACCCTGTTCATTGCATTTTCTTCACCATATTTAACAGAAAGGGTTGCCTGCCCTTTACAAGCTTATGCACATCTCGCCATTCAATAATTTATCATCCAACACCAGATATATATCAGACGAACTGGCATACAGCCAAGACATTTCCATAATTATTAATCACAAAATATCTTGTGACACACACACACACATCCACAAAGGCACTTTAATTTTTGATGATATATCACACATGATGAAAAGCAGACACACACTGCACACTCCTGAATTACACAAACTGGAATACAAAAACAATTTTTTCTTTGTTAACCCTTTACCCAATGCAGACGTTACCAAAATTTTTTTTTTTAAATATTATTTTTTTCAGATTTTTCCCAAAAAACATCAACAAAACCATTTCATGTGACCCCTCAATGGAAGGAGCTCAAATGAGCTCCTTCCACTGAGAGGTCACATGATATGGTTTTGTTGAAATGATTTGAAAACTAAATGTTTTCCAATGGTTCATTTAGTAAATAATGTGGGCAGATGCAGCCGATTCATTGGGTAAAGGGTTAATTCCAATTCCCTGTTTTTTATTCAATTCATAATAAAGTGAAAAATGGTATCATCACAAATGATGTCTCAATTGTTTATTTTGTTCCCAGATACCTAAAATAAATACAGTTTACTAAATTTATACAATTTTGTTGCAATCAACTACTGCACACAGATATCAAAGAACCAGAATTTCAGCAAACTTTTCCCACAATGCAACTCAGAATTTAACCTATACAATCTCATTAGACAGAGCTCATCCAGTAGTACTTAACAGGGTTCCTGCGGATTCTTCAAACTGAAATTCCAGGACATTCAAGGGTTTTCAAGGACAATTTGGGACAAAATTTCAGGACTCACGAAACCCTCAAGACCAAAATTCAAGGATATTCAAGGACTCTTGGGATATGTTTGACTGTAGGTCTTTACTACTTTATTACATACAATGCACAAGCCTGTTTTCAAGAGCAATAAAGTAATTTTCAAGGATTTTCGAGGCCCCAACAGCTATTTGGGGCAAATTCCAGGACATTCGAGGCCTTGAATTATATTTTTAAAATTCAAGGACTTTCCAGGACTTTCAAGTACTGCATGAACCCTGTACTATGGGAAAAATTTGCTTCTTGAAATTTAAATATTTCAACATCACTGTACAGAGGGTTTAGGAATGATTTGGCTCAAGTAAAAATGAAAGTTTTTAAGGACATGCTGATTATCAGTCTTCCTTCAACAGCAGATAAGTTTTCCGAGGCTTTTCTAATATGGACAGATTCTTTCTTTCATAGGAATGCCCATTCATCAGCAGGATCAATTACGGACATAATTCGATTTCACCTGCAAGTGAACAACTTTGCAATCAGTGTACTGATGCAATAATACCCATTATTACCACTTTATCGAGCGTTCTCTAGTATATTAACAGAGTTTAGTGGGGCAGTAAAACTCAGTAATTTATGACATCATGCAATCGGAAGCTAAGGTGGGCAATAACGAAAACAAAATTCATTAGCAGCCCACAACCCGCTTCCGGTCATGGTAATAATAATAATAACATGATTTTGTGAGGCAGCCCGGTTTACTAATGACCCTTGAGCACTGAATAACAGCCCTCTGGCTAATTAACAGACCTATACTGGACTTGGGCCAGTAATAAACCCTTGGGCTGTAACTAAACTGTAATGGCCTCCAAACTCATGCTAATATTATATTATGTGCCTTTAGTGAACAGACCAGATTGCAGAGAAACATGAATATCTAAAATGGTTGTAACACACACACACACTTTCTCTAGACCCAACTGAGTTCATGTATCCATCATGAGTTTGAACCAGCACTTTAACATGAAGTCAACACGAAGATCACAGTTCGCTGTTTGTGAATGAGATGAGCTCCCAAATTGTGGGAAAACTGATTGAGTCTGATCATGAAAAATATGACAAATTCTTTTCCTGCGAGTTTCAAATACTGCTTGTGAACATCATCTCATCTCATCTTCCTGAAAAGAAACCAAAAAATTAATTTATCTATTCTCACTTCCGGAACATTTTCCTTTTGTTCAAAGTCCACCACCCCACCTGAATAAACAAGAGGCCCTAAAAGGCCTTAATCGCTCACCTGACATAGTGGTTCAAAGACTATTTTGGGTTGCATTCAGTTATTCATGGTTCATCAACACTACAGAGGAATGAAGTCATGAATTTATTTAAGAAATAACTGTTGTTTTCCTTCGGTTTATGCGATATAAACCGAAAATTTTCAGCACAAGCTTCATAACTCATGTAGCGAGTTATGATTAAGCTTGTGCTGAAAATTTTCGGTTTATATCCCATAAACCGAAGGAAAACAACAGTTATTATTTCTTATAATTTAATCCGGCTGTAATATTAAAATATAAAAACTATGTGTACGTGAACGAAAAACTTTTAATTTTTGCAAAAGACAACAGTCAAACTCAGGAAAGTGTGCCACAAACAGGCCACGTCAATCATTGTCAAATTGTTTGTTGTTTTGATATTCGATCGCAGATGACAGATATTTAGCCTGCCAAGTAACAATATCATTAAAAATATTTTTTTTAAGTTCCCCCCAAATCATGTTTTGGTGTATGATCTTTTATTCGTCTCCCACTTCGGTATATTTTATTAAATTCAATTGTTCCCGAGAAATTATCATTATATTCTCGCTGACTGGAGGGGATGAAAAATCGATCATTGATCTTTGTTTACAAGCTTGTTATCCATCTATCAGTCTGCTGTCACGCCCTCACGGTGACAATTGGATTGAGTGGGCGGGGCTTCCAGAGTCTTCAAAGTTGGATCGGATGTGCGAACGTGTAGCGACATTCCAAATCATGACGTGATTCGGTTTATAGGATTTTGACGACTTTCACGCTGTATCTATTCAACTAATCAAACACAGAGGTGGGGCAAATGATTAAATTATTCATAATTCATCAACACTACAGAGGAATGAAGTAATGGATTTATTCATAAATCTGGTGTCCATGTCAGATGATTATTAATATTGGTCTTCCTGACTGCTTCCAATTCTATCAGCTGCAGACAAGCACTATCAAACTTCCAAGGGTTGTTATGTTGCTGCAGTTTGAAAGGCAAATTTTATGATAAAACACTAAGGAATGGATTTGAACAACCTTGAACCTAATCTCCACCCCACCCCCCTCCCCACCCTGCTCCATGGCCCAAATATTAAGCCAGGGACTCAAATTGAACAAAATTGAATCTGATACCCCTAGAGATGTTATATACCAAATATGAAAGGATTCTAACTGGTGGAGCAGAAGAAGAAGATTTTAAAAGAAATCTCCTCATATTGCACTAAGTTAAAATTTGGGTACCAATAGAGAGCCCAAATATTAACCCAGGGACCCAATTTGAACAAACTTGAATCCCACTAGAGATGTTGTATACCAAATATGAGAGCATTCTGATTGGTGGAACTAAAGAAGAAGATTTTAAAGAAGTTAAAATTTGGACTCCCATAGGGATCCCAAATATTAATTCAGGGATCCCATTTGAACAAATTTGAATCGACCCCTGACCAATAGATAGCCCAAATATTAACGCAGGGACCCAATTTGAACAAACTTGAATCTGACCTCCTAGAGATGTTGTATACCAAATATTAAAAGATTGTAATTGATGGTTCTGGGTAAGAGAATTTTTAAAAAATTCCCTCATATTGCATGAAGATAAAATTTGGGCTCCCATAGGAAGCCCAAATATTTTCCCAGTGAACCAATTTGAACAAACTTGAAACTGAATTCCCTAGAGATGTTGTAGACCAAATATCAAAAGATTCTAACTGATGGTTCTGGAGAAGAAGATTTTTAAGAAAATTTCCTCATATTGCACAAAGATAAAATTTGGACTCTCATAGGAAGCCCAAATATTAACCCAGTGACCCAATTTGAACAAACTGGAATCTGTCCCCCCAACCCCCTTCCTCCCTAGAAATGTTGTATATCAAATATGAAACCATTCTGACTGGTGGATCTGAAGAAGATTTTTAAAGAAATTTCCTTACATTGCACTAAGTTAAAACTTTTAACCCAGGGAACCAATTTAAACAAACTTGAATCTGACTCCCAAGAGATGTTGTATACCAAATATGAAAGCATTCTGATTGGTGGATCTGAAGAAGAAGATTTTTAAAGAAATTTCCTCATATTGCACAAAGTTAAAATTTGGGATCCCAATTATTAACTCAGGGACCAGATTTGAACAAATTTGAATCTGCACCCCCCCCCCCCCACCCCGCCCCCCTAGAGATGTTGTATACCAAATATAAAAAGATTTTAATTGAGGGTTCTGGAGAAGAAGACTTTTAAGGAAATTTCCTCATATTGCACTAAGTTAAAATTCGGGTACCAACAGAAAGCCCAAATATTAACCCATGGACTCGATTTGAACAAAACAGAAACTGAATCCCCTAGAGATATCGTATACCAACTATCAGAAGATTCTAACTGATGGTTCTGGAAAAGACTATTTTTAAAGAAATTCCCTCATATTGCATGAAGATAAAATTTGGGCTCCAATAGGAAGCCATATATTAACTCAGAAATTTGATTTGAACAAACTTGAATCTGACACCCCCCTCCCCATAGAGCTGTTGTATACCAAATATGAAAGCATTCTGACTGGTGGATCTGAAGAAGAAGATTCTAAAAGAAATTTTCTCATATTGCAAAAGTTAAAATTCAGACTCCAATATTGAACCCAAATATTAACCCAGGGACATGATTTGAACAAACTTGAATCTGAACCCTAGAGATGTTGTATACCAAATATGAAAGCATTCTGACTGGAGGATCTGAAGAAGATTTTCTGCTGTCAGCGTTAATTAAAATGACACAACAGTTTGCAGGAATACTGTTCACACCTCATTTGTGCGTTTTAATCAGTGTAATAGAATCGCAAACCTTTGCCCAGTAACTTAAATCTATTTTCCTGAAAATTAGAGAAGTGCGAAAAAGAGAGCTTCTTATTTCCAATTCAGAAACATGAAGAAGCGTAAGTGCGATAGCACTCCTCAAATCAACAGCACTGATGACTGACAGTACTCTTCTGAACCATATGAATGTGAGGAAGAAGTATATGACTGACTTGGTGACTTCACCTTTGCAGTATGAGCTCGATGGGCTCGTTCCAATGAGGGGCCACATGATATGGTTTTTGTTGAAAATTTTTGGAATTTTTTTTTTTCAACTGCCTAATTTGAAATTTACGGGGGCAAATGCGGCTGATTCATTAGGTAAAGGGTTAAGTAAGAAGTAGATGAACTTTGAAGTTCCTCCAGTACTGAGTCTGGATAATAGTTTTAGATGAAATGCATAGTCTTTGTCTGTTGTACTGATAATGATAGTCCAGCTTAATCATCTGTCAACTCAGTTGACTGTGAACGAGATGAACAATTGTTGTTGTCAGTTTTTTAATTCCAGTCTGAGTGAGAGGTTGAATGTAAGTTCAATGAGAAAGAAGCGTGCGACCCATTAGGCAACTTCCACTTCGACAACAATGCTTTTGACAACAGCTCTATATTTTGTGAACAAGCTTCGAAATTAGCAGACTGTCATCTGCAGTAAGAGGTCCCCTGAGGGTGAATTTAGTGATGCTACACATCACTATATTTACCATCTGTGACCCTCAATCTGAATCAAGGTCTCAGGCCTAAAGAAAAGGAGGTACTCACAGGATAAATTGGGGGATTCTTGACCACTATATGGGATAGCATCCGAAAATTCACCCTCTGTGGACCTCATTCAATTTCTGCAAATGACAGATTGCTTATTTCCAGGCTTGTTTGAGAAGCTTTCAAGATTCAGAATCACACTTCCTCTGACATCTTTGGCGTCGGTGGATGACAGTGACAAAGAGACACTGTGTTGATGCTTCCGATAATGATATGGAGCCTCTGATGAATCCAAAAGGTGTGAAGAATCTGGTGCTGATGTTTCTTCCATGATACTGATGACTGATAGAAGATATGTGACTTCTTAAGTCGGAGTATGGAAAGGAACAATAGGTTGCATCTCCAGTGGTTGTCTTTGCATTCAATCTTCTTTTTTAAGGTGCTACTGGCTGAATGAAAGGCGATTCACTTGAACGCCGGCTCTCTCGTGAACATCTGTTTGGCCATGTGTCTCTACCGTTTCATTTATATACCAAGGACAATTCGCAATTGTCTGTGTGAGCTGGCATCACCGCCACTGGACTGCTTTGTATCCAAAGCAGTAGTAATGGTAATATTTATTAGCACCTTTGATGCAAGCTAGCCTTTGCCATTCCTTTCCCTGTCATTCCAGACTAAGAACCACAGATGTCTGTACTGAAAACTCTTCTGTTGAAACCTTTCTATATATAATGGAAGAAGACGACTTGAGTAAGGAAAAACTAGGTGAAAACCTTGGCATGTGGGTTCAGAGCTACTAAGCAGTTGAACTTTTTCCCAACAACTAGAGCTCACAACTTGCAGAAATATTCTCTTAAAATTGACCGAAACGCATAAACAAAAAAAAATTCAGAATTTTGGTCCAAAATTTTATAAGTCCCACCCGGACCCCAAATTTTCAGTGTAAAAAAAAAATAAATTTTTCTCTTAAAATTGACCGAAACACATAAAAAGCAAAAAAAATTTTTTAGAATTTTGGTCCAAAATTTTTATAAGTCCCACCCGGACCCCAAATTTTCAGTGTAAAAAAATTTTCTTTTTTTTCTCTTAAAATTTACCGAAACGCATAAAAAACAAAAAAAAATTTCAGGATTTTGGTCCAAAATTTTCTTAGTCCCACCCGGACCCCAAATTTTCAGTGTAAAAATTTCTTCTTTTTTTTTCTTTTAAAATTGACCAAAACACATAAAAAACCAAAAAAAAAAATTCAGGATTTTGGTCCAAAATTTTATAAGTCCCACCCGGACCCCAAATTTTCAGTGTAAAAAAAAAAAATTTTTATTTTTTTTTCTCTTGAAATTGACCGAAATGCATAAGAAACAAAAAAGAAATTTCCAGATTTTGGTCCAAAATTTTATAAATCCCACCCAGACCCCAAATTTTCAGTGTAAAAAATTGACCGAAACGCATAAAAAAACAAACAAAAAAAGTTTAAAAATTTATAGTAATTTATATATTTTTTATACTTACCAATGACCCAGACATAGCTGGTGCTAACTCTTAAAATTCTAGGGCCAAACACAAATTTTGCCCCCCAATCCCCAAAATTTGCATCTAAAACCAAAAGAAATCATGTCCTGAAGGTCCTCCATACTTTGCCTCCACTGCGCATGCGCAGTGTCAAGGACATCCCGAAATTGGCGCCAATTATCATTCTTACAAGCAGTGCCTGGTCAGCGCTATGTACTCAGCGGGGAGGTATGAGTTCCCAACTCCTGGGAGGGCCATCCCCGTCTGGGTCACTGGTAAGTATAAAAAATATATAAATTACTATAAATTTTTTAACATTTTTATACTGTACCAATGACCCAGACATAGCTGAATAGTAAAAAGGCTGGAGGGCCTAGGACATAGAGGAAAATCCAATAAGTTCAACTATATAAATAGAGTCAACCCCTCGAGGAGAAAAGGAGTATTAGGCTTTACATGTATCTTTCTTATTTTATGATAAATTAGAAAGACACAACACCCTCCATAATTGAGCATAATAACATTCATGTTCTCTATTAACATCCAGTATAACCCTTTATACTAATTATTTTTAAAGTAAGCCAATAAATAAAGTTAGTCCAGAGAATTGAGACTCTATACATTCTCTTAAAAGTGTCCGAGGATTGTATATTAACGCCCGTTTGACACGTGACATATACAAATGCTTCACACCGAGCTACACTTTAAAAATATGACATGAATGAATTTTTAACATTAATTTTACACTTTAAAACCATCCCGGTAACGACTCAGAATTACTGACTCCGGAGGAGGAATCCCCTTGCTTTTCACTATAAAGCAGGTGACCTAAGGGAACACCCTCCCCCCCCCCCTTCCCCTTGCCCTGGGTCAAATAGCCCAGAGCAAAGAGGGCAGCAAGACGGAGTCACTGCCGGAACAGAAAGCCTGCATAACTATAGTTGCAACTGTTTAGTGGACGACATTCTGAGCAACAGATAACGGACCTAAACAATGCAGGTCTCCAGAAATGGACTCAATATTTCTGAGATAAAAATTCGTGAATGTGGATGGCTGAGACCAATATGCAGCCTTCATTAAATCTGTAATAGCAACACTATTTGCGTAAGCCCAAGATGTAGAAAGAGCTCTTACTTCATGAGCCGAAATCTTAAGCACAGACTGCTGAGTTGAAGATAGATTATCATAAGCAGTACGGATAGTTAATTGAATCCATCTAGCAATAGAATGGACCGTAATGTCCTTTCTATTAGGCATCAGAGACAGAAAGAAGCGTTTTCGTCCCTTTCTGATAAACTGAGATCTTTGTTTATAAATACGTAAAGCTCTAACAGGACAGAG
The DNA here is from genome assembly GCA_031216915.1 of Pictodentalium vernedei. Lineage (NCBI taxonomy): Eukaryota > Metazoa > Mollusca > Scaphopoda > Dentaliida > Dentaliidae > Pictodentalium > Pictodentalium vernedei. Next base: position 747,055,854 of record CM062295.1, read on the forward strand.
TAAAGGCCTACGCCCGTCTGAAGACGGAAGGGCCTTAATAACAATAGGTTCCAGATATTTATTAGGAGCCTGATTCTTAGCTAAAAATCCAACATTAGTAGTAAAGGTAATAGTGTTCCCGACACTACGATAGTGAGAATCGTCCCCCGATAGTGCATGAAGCTCACTGACTCTTCTAGCAGAAGAGAAATGCTGTCTTACAAGACAAGAATTTGAAATCTACTGTCCCAAGAGGCTCAAATGGCTTTTCTTTCAGTTTAAGAAGAACCCAAGCTAAATTCCATTTAGGAATTAATCTAAGAGTTCTGGGTCTATATATCGAGAAGTTTCTAACTAATTTAGATAAAGAGACATTAGATCCAATTTGTAAACTATCATGGTGTGCATAGGTATCAGATAACATAGACCTATAACCTTTAATAGTAACAGGCTGCAGTTTGATCTCGTCAAACAAGTATACTAGAAAGTTTGCAATGTCTGGTATGGAGGGATAAAAAATATCAACAGAATGATCCCTACACCAACGACGAAAGACCTTCCACTTAGCCGCATAGTTTAGCGAAGAGGAGGTCCTCCTACAGTTAGAAATCGCGTCCACTGCTCGTCCTGTAAAATGCTTGCCGTGCAAGAAGGACCGCACAACGGAAATATGTGAAGGTTGAGACCTTGTGGGTTGTGATGAAGTTGACGCGACTTCCCCTGCGAAAGAAGATCCTCTCGTGGAGGAAGTTTTCGCGGTAAGTCCCACAGCAGACACCTGAGTAGATTTATCCACGGTCTCTGTGGAGACAGAGATGCTACCAACAGAATTTTGCATTGAGATTGTTTTATCTTTAGCAATATTTGCTGAATCAACGGCGCTGGAGGATACGCATATCCTATCATTCCGTCCCACGAGATCGATAGAGCGTCTACTGCATATGCTCGGGGATCCGGACATGGTGACACATACGTCTGCAACTGATTGTTGAGTTGTGTCGCAAATAAGTCTATCATTGGCCATTCCCATTGGTAGCAAATCTGATTGAATACCTGTTTGTTGAGAGTCCATTCTGACGGCAACAAGCGACCCTTCAGTGAAGGGGAGTCTGCTAATACATTCAGATGACCCGGAATATGACAGACCGAAAGTAGAACTTGGTGTTCTAGAACAAACAGAAGGATTCTTTCCGTTAAATTGAATAACGGAATGGAATGAGTGCCTCCCTGGTTCCGGATATACGCTACTACTGTCGTATTGTCGGACAGGATTTGGACATGTGCTTTCTGAATAATGTTCATCCAATGACATAATGCAAGCCAAATTGACATCATTTTCTTGATGTTTATGTGCTTGCCTAGAAACTGCGGATCCCAAAGACCCTGACACTTTGAATCCGTTGGGATCAATGTTGCACCCCAACCTGTTTGACTGGCATCCGTCATAATCGTAAAACCCGGATCCGGCAACTGCAGTGGAACTCCCTGAGTCAACCACTGAATGTTTGCCCAAGTCTGAATCTCTTGTTTCACTTGATTTGACAAGAGAACGTCTATATTGAGCGAATGAATCTTTACACTCCAATTCTGAGTCAAGAAAATTTGGAGAGGACGAGTGCGTAACCTCCCCATCGGAATGAGATCCGCAGCGGCTCCGCACAGACCTATCAGTCTCATGAACTCCCTCGCTGTGACTTTGTCTGAGTGAAGACAATAGCGAGCGTAACAACTGATTAATTTCGCTCTGGTTAACGGCAGACGAACGAGATTGTTGTGCGTCTCGAAGCTCATTCCCAGATGAGTGAATGACTTGGACGGCACCAGATCAGACTTCTCCTCGTTTATAATAAAACCGAGATGTCGGAGTAATAGAAGCAGATTCTGCACATCGTTCTGAAGCGTTAACTCGTTGCCGTACCTCTGAAGAATGTCGTCCAGGTAGGCCGACGTTACCGCAGACGAATGAGCTCGGAAATGTATCATTACCGAGTTCATTATTCGTGTGAAAGCCCAGGGCGCTAGGTTCAAACCGAAGCACATCGCCCAGAATTGATATACAACTCCTAGGACTGCGAAGCGTAGATACTTTCTGAATGTCGGATGTACCATGACGTGAAAGTACGCATCTTTGAGATCTATGCTTGTAGCATAGTCGTTCACCCAAATACTCGCTCTGACTGATCGAATCGTCTCCATATAGAACTTCGGAGTGACGATCAGCTTGTTTATCCAGCTCAGATCTATGACTGGACGGAACGAGCCGTCTGGTTCGGAACCAGAAACAGATGGCTGTAGAAACCTGGTGATTCCTGGTCTTCTATGACCTCTACTGCGTTCTTCGTCAGAAGAGACTGTACTTCTGATAAAAGAGCATCTCTTTTCTGCGGATTTGACGGAAGCTGAGTCCATTTTGGACTTCGAGTTAATGGAGGCTTTCGTTTGAAGGATATTCTTAGTCCTTCCGAAATTACCCCTCGGACCCAGGAGTCGTCCGTAAACGACGCCCACTCGTTTATAAAACTCGATAATCTTCCGCCAACCGGAACACGATAGAGGTTCAAACCATCACCTCCTGGACCTGCGAGGCCTGCGGAAGGAGAAACTACGTCCTCCACGACCCGCACTTCACCCCGTCGACCTCGGAACGTCTGACCAGTTGTCTCGGCCAAAATAACGTCCCGTACGTGAGTCGCTGCCTTGACGGTCTCTAGAATAAGACCTAGAGGACGTATAAAAACCTCTATAGGAACTTCTCTTGGGCGTACTTGTCCCAGAAGTGCCTGTCTTACTCTTTTCTGCTGTATCCGACTTTTTAGAAGCGGACTTGAATAGCAGAGAATCCGAAGCTTTCTTAGTTATCTTATCATAGATTGCTGAAAGCTTGCCGTCGAAGAGAAGCTCTCCGGAGACCGAAGCGACTCTGAGAGAGTTCTTCACCTTACTATCCACGCGCGTGGATGTAGCTAGGGCTGCATCACGTCTAACCAACTCCAGGTTTGCCACTGAAAGGGCAGAGTTATACGTGGAATAAGCTACTGCCCTTGAAAGAAGTCTTAATGAGGATTGTATATCCTGGAATTCTTTCCCTTGAAGACGCAATGATAATGCCTTAGTAAGGTTGTCTGCGTATGATAGCGTCTAAGCTAGCTCTGTTAGACATTATTGTCATTTCCAACGTCGCGGTTGGAATAGACATAGACGACAGTAAAGACAATTCCAAGTCTTCCGCCTCATCGTCTAGACGCAGAGGAACTCTCGGTATGCCCTGTCCTGCCGTTTCGAATTTATTCCTTGAATTGATGAAAGGCAGATTGAGAGCATTAGCGGACAAGAAACCAGCCTTGCCTGTTTTGGTAGCAAGCTTATAGATAGCGTCGTTCAATAATTCGAATGTTCTTGTGACATTATTGGACTGTGTCGGAAACTCAGGGACGATGTCTCTGAACCGATCAAAAAATTCTGTGTCCAATGACGCTATCAGTCTCTTATCCGGCATCGCAGCAATCTGGCCCGACGTAACAACTTGTGGAAGGTAATGCCGGATGAAATCTACGGCAGATTTATGTTGTTCCGAAAGGGATAGCTCCAAATCCTCGGAATCCCTGTCGCCATCCTGTCGGACCCCATGATGTTCTCGGTCGTCCATACCTGATGCATCAGCGGAGCGTACCGACCTAGCGTCGTCGGATAATTCTTGATCCGACAGAGATTCTGTCGTTTGCTGGGATGCTGTGATAATTTGTGCTATTTGGGATAGCACGTCCGTCATTGAGGCCTGTGGAGTAGCGGTCTTACGCTGCTTAGCCGCTGGAAGCTCCGTGTACACTGACTCCTGCATACTTCTCTTATGCGAACATCCAGAGTCTACAGGCCTCTTGTCCCTGGCTACCGGATGGCGTGACCTGGTCGCCGTGGAATCCCTGATTGGCGAAGCTGGCTGGATATCCGTGGTCACGTAGCCAAGGTGCGGTCGTGTGCGCTGCCGAGAGGATGAGGAAGCCTTTTGGACAGTCTCTCCGGACTGTCTATATAACGGAGCGTCCCGAGCGGCGGACATATGCTCCGAATGCGAAACATTTTGTACCACAACATCTGGTCCCAGATGTTGTTGTACGAGAGAGGGGCCTCTCTCGCTCGCAGCTCGGATGGACCTGGACGAGCTAGGAACCGGACTAATAGGCTTCCTCCGTTCTCTCCTCTGATCCGCCGTCACTGGGTGTGTACCTTGTTTATTTATAGTGCTCGCATCACCCAAATCTCCTTCCTGGACCGCACCGGACGAACCCGGCTGCCGAACCATTCGATGAATGGACGCTACACCGGGCGAGCTAGCGGACGTCAACGCCGTCGATCCTACTAGGGATCTCTTAGGCAATTGACATATTTCCATGAGCACTTTTGCCGCTAGCTCTTCATTTGATTGTGACGACGGAGGCACACTTTTGGAAGACATCACAGAAACATCACCCTGTTCTTGTTCCTCTGAAATAGAGATTGATAAACTAGAGTGACCCTGTGGAGAAAGGACGGCATGGCCTTTTCCCCGCTAACAACATACCGTGACACACGTTTCCAATGTTTGTCATCCCAATATACACATACTGAACATGAGTTAGTGCGAGTACACTGACTACAATTAATACAATGATCATGAAAGTCAGAGGAAGATTTCCTCTTATTACAATTTGAACAATATCCTTTCATTGTGAAAAGAATACAAAAAGTCCTAGTACTCGCACCAACCCCTGAAAACAAAGATACATAATAACATGATCCATTAACATAGAAAAAATATTGAAATCAAAAAAATTTTTTGAAAAAATATTTTTTCAGCAAAGCCCAAGTTTCTGAAAAGTAACGTTGAGCCCCAATGGATCCCAAGCCTAAGTGTGGACAAAAATTTTAAAAATATTTTAGAAAATTAATGCAACACTTACGAATAATAAAAATGTATCTTGTAATGACTAAACTAGTACAAAGACAAAAAATCCCCCTCCACAGAGACTTGCCAATGTAAACAAGAAGTGTATAAACACCAGAAACATGACTCCAGGCACTGATAACCCTGGCCCGAAATCAGTTACCAATAATACACTATCTGATGCAAAACAGAGACTTCCAGGGAAGAAACTGCAGAACATCAGATGGTAGATGCAGAACACTTACGCCTAAACACCCATGGGTGAGAACGTAAACATGGGGAAAAGAACAGAATTCATTCTGTTACCCAGCTAAAACTCCCAAAAAATTTTAGTAATAATATTACTGAAAATATGCCAAAAGCATGGGAGAATAGCAAGGGGGGACTTAAAGGAAAAGGAGAGAGGAAACACTGAACAAGCAGTGAAACTTTATAGCAAGAATGACAACAACAGGCCCATGCCTCGAAAATAGGCAACTTAACATAATTTCATTAAAAAATTTTAAGTTACAGCCCTGAATATTTTCTGTCACTCATTTTTCCTCTCCTCCTTCTATATCCTCCTTAGATCCACCATTTCTCTAATATTTATGTGTCTGGCATCATTTAAACTGAGATTTACAAGCACAAATATCAGTCAGATGTGAACTGATGAAGGGCCAAACAAAGAATGATAATTGGCGCCAATTTCGGGACGTCCTTGACACTGCACATGTGCAGTGGAGGCAAAGTATGGAGGACCTTCAGGACATGATTTCTTTTGGTTTTAGATGCAAATTTTGGGGACTGGGGGGCAAAATTTGTGTTTGGCCTAGAATTTTAAGAGTTAGCACCAGCTATGTCTGGGTCATTGGTACAGTATAAAAATTTCCATATTTTGGTCCAAAATTTTCTAAGTACCACCTGGACCCCAAATTTTCACTGTAAAAAAAAAAAATTTTTGTCTTAAAATTGACCGAAACGCATAAAAAAAACAAACAAAAAAATTCCAGATTTTGGTCCAAAATTTCTAAGTCCGCAATGGGACCCCAAATTTTCAGGATAAATATCAACCCAGAGACTTGGCTTGAACAAACTTCAATCTCACCCCTCTAAGGATGCTGCATACCAAATATCAAAAGATTCTTATTGGTAGATCTGAAGAAGATTTTTAAAAAATACTCCTCATACTGCACTAATTTAAACATTTGGGCTCCCATAGAGAGCCCAAATATGGACCCAGGCAATTGATTTCAATAAACATGTGAAACAATCTTCCAAAGATGTTATATGTGAAATTTTAAAGTTTGTGGAGCAGTGGTTTGGGAGAAAAGTAGTCTTATATGTTTTTCCCATTATCCACAATGTTAAAAAATGCTGACTCAGCACTTCAAAGTCCCCAAAAAGTACCCCATGATAAAACCAATGGCAATTTTTTTTACCATTCCATTCTGTTGGTCCTAAGGAAGCTTCACAACAAATAAGAATTCTCAGTGCCGTGTAGTTTTGGAGATATGGGCGTTTTAATTTTTTTCTATTTTTAGCTCCTGCAGTCCCCATGGGGCGACGGGAAAAAATTTTGGGGCATAAATTAAGTACTTATGACCCAATAAGCCCTCATATCAAATTTGGTCAAAATTTGCCTCTCGGTTTGGAAAGTTAAAAAATTTATAGTAATTTATATATTTTTTATACTTACCAATGACCCAGACATAGCTGGTGCTAACTCTTAAAAATATAGGGCCAAACACAAATTTTGCCCCCCAATCCCCAAAATTTGCATCTAAAACCAAAGAAAACATGTCCTGAATGGCCCTCCATACTTCACCTCTACTGCGCATGCGCAGTGTCAAGGACGTCCCGAAATTGGCACCATTAATCATTCTTATAACCAGTGCCTGGTAAGCACTATGTACTCAGCGGGGAGGTATGAGTTCCCAACTCCTGGGAGGGCCATCCCCGTCTGGGTCACTGGTAAGTATAAAAAATATATAAATTACTATAAATTTTTTAACATTTTTATACTGTACCAATGACCCAGACATAGCTGAATAGTAAAAAGGCTGGAGGGCCTAGGACATGGAGGAAATTCCAATAAGCTCAATTATATAAAATAGAGTCATCCCCTCGAGGGGAAAAGGAGTATTAGGCCTTACATGAATCTTTCTTATTTATGATAAATTAGAAAGACACAACACCTTCCATAATTAAGCATCATAACATCCATGTACTCTATTAACATCCAGTATAATCCTTATACTAATAATTTTTAAAATAAGCCAATAAATAAAGTTAGTCTAGAGAATAGAGACTCTTTATACTCCTTAAAAGTGTCTGAGGATTGTATAATAATGCCCGTTTGACACGTGATATATTCAAAAGCTATACTTTAAAAACTATGACTTGAATGAATTTTTAAAACATAAACTTATCACTTAAAAACCATCCCAGTAACAGCTCAGAATTACTAACTCCGGAGGAGGTATCCCCTTGTTTTCATAATAAAACAGGTGACCCAAGGGAACACCCCCCCCCCCCCCCCTTCTCCTTGCCCTGGGTCAAATAGCCCAGAGCGAAGAGGGCAGCAGGATGGAGTCATTGCCGGAACAGAAAGCCTACCTAGCTATAGTAGCAACTGTTAAGTGAATGACATTCTGAGCAGTAGATAATAGACCTAACAATGGAGGCCTCCAGAAATGGACTCAATATTTCTGAGATAAAAATTCATGAATGTGGATGGCTGAGCCCAATGTGCAGCCTTCATAAAATCTATAATAGCGACACTATTAATGTAAGCCCAAAATGTAGAAAGAGCTCTTACTTCATGAGCCGAAATCTCAAGCACAAACTGCTGAGTTAATGATATACCATAAGCAGTACCGATAGTTAATTGAATCCATTAGCAATAGAATGGAGCGTAATGTCCTTCTATTAGGCATCAAAGACAGAAGAAGCTTACGTCCTTACTAATAAACTGATATCTGTTTATAAATACGTAAACTATAACCGGACAGAGTAAAGGCCTATGCCCGTACGAAGACGGAAGGACCTTAATAACAATAGGTTCCGGATATTTATTAGGAGCCTGATTCTTAACCAAAAATCCAACATTAGTAGTAAAGGAAATAGTGTTTCCGATACTACGAAAGTGAGAATCGTCCACCGATAGTGCATGAAGCTCACTGACTCTTCAGTAGAAGAGAAGACTAAGAGAATAACTGTCTTAAAAGGTCAGAATTTGAAAACTACTGTTTCCAGAGGCTCAAATGATTACTTAGCTAAATAAGAACCGAAGCTAAATTCCGTATAGGAATTTAATCTAAGGATTCTAGGTCTATTTATCGAAAAGTTTCTGACTTAGATAAAGAGACATAAGACTCAATTGTAAACTATCATAGAGTGCATAGGTATGAGATAACATAGACCTATAACCTTAATAGTAACAGGCTGCAGTTGATCTTGTCAAACAAGAATACTAGAAAGTTGCAATGTTTAGTATGGAGGGATCAAAAATATCAACATAATGATCCCTACACCAACGACGGAAGAGCCTCCACTTTAGCCGCATAGTATAGCGAAGAAGAGGTTCTCCTACAGTAAGAAATCGCGTCCATAACTCGTCCTGTACAATGCTTGCTGTGCAAGAAGGACCACACAATGGAATACGTGAAGGTTGAGACCTTGCAGGTTGTGATGGAGTTGGCACGATTTCCCCAGCGAAAGAAGATCCTCTGATGGAGGAAGTTTTCGCGGTAAGTCCCACAGTAGACACCTGAGTAAATTTACCCACGGTCTCTGTGAAGACAGAGATGCTATCAACAGAATTGTATTGTGGATGTTTATCTTAGCAATACTTGCTGAATCAACAGCGCTGGAGGATACGCATATCCTATCATTCCGTCCTATTAGATCAATAGAGCGTTAACAACATAAGCTCAGGGATCTGGACATGGAAACACATACGTCTGCAATTGAATAGTGAGTTGTGTCGCAAATAAATTATCATTGGGCGCTCCCAATGATAGCAAATCTGATTGAATACTTGTTTGATGAGAGTCCATTCTGACGGCAACAAGCGACTCTTACGTGAAAAGGAGTCTGCTAATACAATCAGACGACCCGGAATATGACGGACCGAAGCAGAACTTGGTGTACTATAACAAACAGAAGGATTCTTTCCGTTAAATTGAATAACGGAATCGAATGAGTGCCTCCCTGGTTCCGGAGATATGCAACTACTGTCGTATTAACGAACAGGATTTGGACATGCGTTTCTGAATAATGTTCATTCAATGACATAGTGCAAGCCTAAATAACATCATTTCCTGGAAGTTAAGTGCTTGCCTAGAAACTGCGGAACCCAAAGACCCTGGCACTTCGAATCCGTTGGGATCAATATTGTACCCCAACCTGTTTGACTGGCATCCGTCATAATCATAAAACTCGGATCCGGCAACTGCAGTGGCACTCTCTGAGTCAACCACCGAATGTTTGCCCCAGTCTGAATCTCTTGCTACACTTGATAGACAAGAGAACGTGTATATCGAGCAATTCATAGATTGCTGAAAAGTTGCCGTCGAAGAGAAGCTTCTCCGAGACCGAAGCGACTCTGAGAGAGTTCTTCACCTTACTATCCACGCGCGTGGATGTAACTAGGGCTGCGTCACGTCTAACCAACTCCAGGTTGCCACTGAAGGGCGGAGTTATACGTGGAAAAACTACTGCCCTTGAAAGAAATCATATTGAGGATCATATCCAGGAATTCTTTCTCTTGAAGACGTAATGATAACGCCTCAGTAAGGTGGTCTACATATGATAAAGCGTCTAAGTTAAGCCTATTAGACAACATTGTCGTTTCCAACATCGTGGTTGGAAATGACATAGACGGCGAAAAAGATAATTCCCAGTCTTCAGCACCGCCGTCTAGATGCATATGAACTCTCGGTATGCCCTGTTCTGCCGATATAAATTATTTCCTAGAATTGAAAAAAGGCAGAATAGAGCATTGCGGACAAGAAACTAGACTATCATGCTTGGTAGCAAGCTTATATATAGCGTCGTTAAATAATTCGAATGTTCTAAAGAAATTATTGGACTGTGTCGGTAAGTCAGGGACAATGTCCCTGAACCGATCAAAAACTCTGTATCCAATGACGCTATTAGTCTCTTATCCAGCATCGCAGCAATGTAATCCGACGGAACAACCTCTGGAAGTAATGACGGAAGAAATGTATGGCAGCTTCTGTTGTTCCGAAAGGGAAAGCTCGAAATCGTCCGAATCCCTTTCGCCATCCTGTCGGACCCTATAAAGTGTTCGGTCGTCCGAACCTGATGCAACAGCGGAGCGCACCGACCCAGCGCCATCGGATCATTCCTGATCCGACCGAGAATTGTCGTTTGCTGGGATGCTGCGATAAACTGTGCTATTTTGGATAGCACGTCCGTCACTGAGGCCTGTGGAGAAGCAGTCTTACTATGGATTGCCGCTGGAAGCTCCGTGTTCGTTATCCCGTGCATACTTCTATTATGCGAGTGAACGGAGTGTATAGGCCTCGTGTCCCTTGGCTACCGGATGGCGTGACCTGTTCGCCGTGGAATCACTGAATGACGAAGCTGGCCGGATACTCAAGGTCACATAGCCAATGTGCGGTCATGTGCGCTGCTGCGAGGATAAGGAAGCATTATCGACAGTCTCTCGGACTGTCAATATAACGGAGCGTCCCAAGCGACGGACATATGCTCCGAATGCGAAATGTCTGTACCACAACATCCGGTCCCATATGTTGTTGTACGAGAGAGGGACCTCTCTCGCTCGCAGCCCGGATGGACCTGGACGAGCTAGGAACCGGACTAACAGGCTTCCTCCGATTTGTCCTCTAATCCGTCGTCACTGGGTGTGTACTAAAGTCTATTATAGTGCTCGCATCACCCAAATCTCCTTCCTAGACCGCAACGGACGAACCCGACTGCCGAACCATTCGATGAATGGACGCTACACCGGGTGAGCTAGCGAATGTCAACTCCGTCGATCCTACTAGGGACCTCTTAGGCGATTGACGTATTCCATGAGCACTTATTGCCGCTAGCTCTTCATTAACTATGACGACAGAGGCACACTTTGAAAGACATCTCAGTCACTTTGCGAACAAGAAACCAGACATGCTTGTTAATAGCATGCATATAATAATATATATAGCGACGTTCAATAATTCGAAAGTTGTGTGACATTATTGGACTGTGTCGGAACTGAGGGACGATGTCCCTGAACCGAACCAAAAAATTTCTGTGTCCACCGACGCTATCAGTTTCTTATCCGGCATCGCAGCATTCTGGTCCGACGAAAGAACCTCTAGAAGATAAAGTCAGATGACATACACAGCAGCTTATGTTGTTCCGAAAGGGAAAGCTCGAAATCCTTCGAATCCCTTTCGGTATCCCGTCGGACCGGATGAAATTCACGGACGTCCGTACCTGCTTCCGGGGAGCGTCCCGACCCAGCGTCGTCAGATAATACATAATGCGACAGAGATTCTGTCGTTGCTGCGATAAGCTGTGCTATTTGGGATAGCACGTCCGTCACCGAGGCCTGTGCAGTAGCGGTCTTATGATGCTTTGCCGCTGGAAGCTCCGTGTACGTTGACTCCCGCACACTTTCTTATGCGAACGTCCGGAGTCTGCAGGCCTCATGTCCCTGGCTACCAGATGGTGTGACCTGGTCGCCGATGATTCTCTGATTGGCAAAGCTGACTGGATATCCGAGGTCACGTAGCCAAGAGCGGTTGTGTGCGCTACCAAGAGGATGAGGAAGCCTTATTGACAGTCTCTCCGGACTGACTATATATCGGAGCGTCCCGAGCGGCGGACGTATGCTCCGAATGCGAAACATTTTGTACCACACCATCTGGGGCCAGATGTTGTTGTACTAGAGAGGGGCCTCTCTCGCTCGCAGTACGGATGGACCTGGACGAGCTAGGAACCGGACTAAAAGGCTTCCTCCGTTCTCTCCTCTAATCCGCCGTCACTGGGTGTGCATTTGATTGATTTATAGTGCTCGCATCACCCAAAACTCCTTCTAGACCGCAACGGACGAACCCGGCTGCCGAACCATTCGATGAATGGACGCTACACCGGGCGAGCTAGCGGACATCAAAGGCCGTCGAACCTACTAGGGTCCTCTTAGGCAATTGACGTATTACATGAGCACTTTTCCGCTAGCTCTTCATTAATTGTGACGACGGAGGCACACTTTTGGAAGACATCACGGATACATCACCCTGATCATGATCGTCTGAAATAGAGATTGATAAAGTAGAGTGACCCTGCGGGGAAAGGACCGGAATGGCCAATTCCCCACTAACATACCGTGACACGCGCTTCCCATGTTGTCATCGAAATTAACACATACAGAACAGGAGTTAGTGCGAGTACACTGACTACATTATACAGTGATTATGAAAGTCAGAGGAAGATTTCCTCTTATAACAATTGAACAATATCCTTTCATTGTGAAAAGAAAACAAAGTCCTAGTACTCGCACCAACCCCTGACAATCAAAATACATAATAACATGATCCATTAACATAGAAAAAATAATTGAAATCAAAAAATTTTGAAAAAATATTCTTTCAGAACAGCCCAAGTTTCTGAAAAGTAACGTTGAGCCCCAATGGATCCCAAGCCTAAGTGTGGACAAAAATTCTAAAAATATTTTAAACAATTTATGCAACACTTACGAACAATAATAATGTATCTAGTTAGGATTAAATTAACATCAAAATATTATTTCAAGAAATCCCCCCTCACACAGAGGGCTGTTGGAAATGTAGACAATAAGTGTAAAAACACCAGATCAAGACTCCAGGCACCCTGGCCCGAAATCAGTTACCAATAATACACTATCTGATGCAAAACAGAGACTTCCAGGGAAGAAACTGCAGAACATCAGATGGTAGATGCAGAACACTATGCCTAACCACCCATAGGTGAAGACATAAACATGGGGAAAAGAACAGAATTCATTCTGTTATCCAGCTAAAACTCCCAAGAAATTTTAGTAATAATATTACAGAAAATATGCCAAAAGCATGGGAGAATAGCAAGAGGGGACTTAAAGGAAAGGGAGAGAGGAAAACACTGAACAAGCAGTGTAATCTTGATAACAAGAATGACCACAACAGGCTGTTGCCTCGAAAATAGGTAACTTAACATAATTTCATTAAAAAATTTTAAGTTACAGCCCTGATGAATTTTCTGTCACTCATTTTTCCTCTCCTCCTTCTATATCCTCCTTAGAATCACCATTTCACTAATATTTATGTGTCTGGCATCATTTAAACTGAGATTTACAAGCACAAAGATCAGATGTTAACTGATGAAGGGCCAAACAAAGAATGATTAATGGCGCCAATTTCGGGACGTCCTTGACACTGCGCATGCGCAGTAGAGGTGAAGTATGGAGGGCCATTCAGGACATGTTTTCTTTGGTTTTAGATGCAAATTTTGGGGATTGGGGGCAAAATTTGTCTTTGGCCCTATATTTTTAAGAGTTAGCACCAGCTATGTCTGGGTCATTGGTACAGTATAAAAATATAGAAATTTTGGGAGGGGCAAATATTCTTTCCCCTCCCATTACAACGCCAAGTATAGCCCCACAAACTTCTCTTGAACAAATCTGAGTCTACACCTCAAAAGGAAGCTGCACACCAAATATCAAGTCTCTGCTACTGCTGGTTCATCAGAAGAAGGTTTTTTAAGATTTCAGCACACTTTTTGGGTGTGGCCCTACCCACAGGCGAGGCAACTTGATTTGAACAAAATCAAATTGCGATGTCATAACAAACTATTATCTCAAATATCAATTAAATTGGTTCAGCGGTTTGGGAGGAGAAGACGCAAACACCATGTTCTCGGATGACGACGGACGGTGAGTGATCACTATAGCTCTCCTGAATGAAAGTCAGGTGAGCTAAAAACTATCAACACAGAAGCCAAACAAAGGAATTATTATTATTGGTGGGGTTGGAAGGCACTTTCTGCACTTTTGTGCAAGCGAGAACGTAATCTATGGGAGCACCATACTGGCCTCTTCCTTTAATGCTATTTGATTTAATTTTGGATTGTTTGAAGGGGGGGGGGGGGGTCGAGGGCAGGTGATGGGGAGGGGGGGGAGGGTAAAAAATTAAGTGTTTGGCCTCAAATTACGTCGAATGGGCCAATATTTTTTAGATTCAATCATCAAGAACATTTCAGTTGGTTGGAAATGCAAGCTCTAGGTTTGCTTTTCCGACAAAATGAAATATTCCAGAGAGTGAATATAAACTTAGGTGATAGACTATTTAAAGGTTAGACTGGTTCCAGGCAATAACAGCAACAAATTCTTTAACCCTTTATCTAACATGAAAAGCAGACAACACTTGCAATAAAATTCTTAAATAACTATTTTTTTCATTTTTTTGCGTCAAAAGCATAACATATGACTCAATGAGCTCGTCCCAATGAGGGATCATGAGCTATGTTTTTGAGACGAAAAATCTAAAAAAAAAAAAGAAAACTGAATGGCGATTTTTGTGAATAGTGCTGATCGGTTTTGGTCATTACGTTGGGTAAAGGGTTAAAGATTATAACTGATGGCTTGAGAACTTGCCCTATGTTTGACAACAGGGGCTCTATTAGATCAGACCTGTAAATCATCAGTAAGATATTATAACATAACAAGTGACTGGTACTTAAGTACCTAGGTGTTGTCCACTGAACAGCACAGTTTATTTTCTTAAGTGTAAATCAATACGACCTATTTAATAGTCTGTGCCACATCATACACGTGTGTATGTGCTTTCCACTTGTCCTATTTAGTAACCTTAAGCCACATAGTTTAAGAATAATAAAACCGCAATTGCTAATGGGACATATGGACATGACATATATTTACACAGACACATGGATGTACAAACATGGATACTAAGATGGCTGCCAATATCTGTGTAACAGCCGAAAAAAAGCATGTGAATCAGTTATTTGTAAGAAATTTTGTTAATGTTTACCCATTTACCCAAAGTGCTGGAACGTGGAGGCCCACAACATATTTTTTACTCCTGGCATTTGCACTGAACACACCTGTACCTCAGTATGTTGAAGTTATTTGTCAAGTATATGATCCACTAGTTTTAGAAAGTCTGATTTTTAAGGCTTCTTTCCCTTTATGAATAAAATGTAGGGGTCTAATGCAACAAAGAAAATGTATATCACCCAAACTGATTTTACTGCCTCTGGGGAGTCATTATATGAACAAGAGGCCCCAAGGGGATTAATTACCACCTGATAAAATTATTTATAGAAGGAAGTTAGGTCACATTCAGCATCTACATGTTAATATAGTTAATCTAATTTAGCTAGGAGAGAGGGGGAGAAGGGTCTGTTGGGTGAATTGTTTGGGGTTTTTTTAACATCACTCAAACCCCTTCAAAACTCATTATGAAGCAAAAACAAAAAACAGAGGCTCAAGTGAGCCTAAAACGCTCACATGGCTCAAGTTGTCAAAAGAGATGAGTGTATTAGTAAGTGATCAGCAGCAAGAGCAATTTTTTGATTTGCTATGACAATATCCAAAGCAACATTTTTGGCCATTCATTTCTGCTGGTCCTAGGAAAGCTTTCTAGCAAGCTCTGTTCTGTGAATTTTTGTTTTGTTTTCAACTACTATGGTTCTCTCTACCACCCCCCCCCCCCCCCCCCCCACCCACCTCAAACAAAAAAAAAATAAAATAAAATTCCGGCATAAATGAAATACTTATGACCCAGTTATATACTACATGACCAATATGGTTTACATCTGCCCATTGAATCTGAAAATAGAAATATTGAGTGTAGCCTAAAGTTTGGGAGCCCAAATTTTGACTTACTGAGTTTATTACAAAAAAGTGAATCTGCATCACTAAAGTAAGTTCCAAACAAGAAATCTAAGCATTATTGCAAGTGGCTTATAAAAAGATTTTAAAAGCATATTAGGCTTATGGAGCATTAACCCCACTCTAAGGGATATAGTAATTTGGAGGGGAAAATCAAAAGGGTAAATTCCACCAGCCTGAAGATGGCAGCAGCTTCATTTGAACAAAGGAGAAAAGGTTTACTCCAAAGATGGTCTGCGCAATAAATGAATGAATTTGGCCCAGTGGTTTAAAGAATAAGAAAGATTTCAAACTAGAGAAACAGAATTTTACTGCCACCAGTAAATTCAAGTATGTGTGAAAAATGGTTAAAGTATCAAAAATAAACAAAACAGAAAGACAATTTATGGAAGCTTATTTTGGGGGGTAAAATTTTTTTAAATAAATCAGAAATAGGTTTTTATTAACAGTATTACATGAAATAAAATGTTTGGAAACCACACTGAAGCCTTGAGAAGGTTAAATTAAAAGATATTCATACAGGAATTCGAGAAATGTTTTCCAAGAAAAAAAAACAAAAAAAACATGTATGTGCACAGTATTAAAAAAGGTTTGACCAAGGCATCAATAAAATCTTTGAAAGCCATACTGAAGTCTTGAGAGGGTTAAATTAAAGACGTCCATACAGGAATCAGATAAATGTTTCCAAGAAACCAGAAAAAAACATATATATTTGCACAGAATTGAAAGGGTTCACATAAAATAAAATCTTTGGAAAACACATTGAAATCATGAGAGGGTTAAATTAAAGATATTCATAGAGAAATGAAATCATTTTTTTTCCAAGGAACCAAAAAAAAAACATGTATGTGCACAGAACTGAAAGTGTTTGATCATGGCATCAATAAAATGTTTGGAACCCGCATTGCAGTCTTGAGAGGGCTAATTTAAAGATATGCATACAGGAATCAGATAACTGTTTCCAAGAATCCAGAAATGAAAGTGTCAATGACACTGTAGCTCAACTTGTGTTAGACATGTACATGTATTGTATGTGACACAGCAATGACACACATCTAGTCAATGACCTGATAACAAAGGTATACGTAAAGTGTTGTAAAGGTCTGTACATAAATACTGACCATAGCCTTAACAAATGTACAGGTAAAGTATGACTAAACTAAGTTCTAAGAACGTTGGCAGTGGCAACATTTTTTGACGGAAATTGGAGAAAATCGATAGCTCCCATCTAGAGGTCTCCCCAAACAAGCATACTGGATTTCAAAGCAATCCAATCATAAATGTGCCCTATAGGGTGTGCGAAAGGAAAATATTGAGGTCTAACTAAACTAAGTTCTAAGAACATTGGCTGTGGCAACATTTTTTGACGGAAATGGAAGAAAATCGATAGCTCCTATCTAGAGGTCACCCCAAACAAGCATGCCAGGTTTCAAAGCAATCCAATCATAAATGTGCCCTGTAGGGTGTGCCAAAGGGAAATATTGTGGTTTGACGAAACTAAGTTCCAAGAACGTTGGCCACGGCAATATTTTTTGACAAAAATTGAAGAAAATCGATAGCTCCCATCTAGAGGTCACCCTAAACAAGCATGCCAGGTTTCAAAGCAATCTGATTATAAATGTGCCCTGTAGGATGTGCCAAAGGGGAATATTGAGGTCTTCTGACTAAACTAAGTTCTAAGAACGTTGGCCACGGCAACATTTTTTGACGGAAATTGAAGAAAATCGATAGCTCCCATCTAAAGGTCTCCCCAAACAAGCATACCAGGTTTCAAAGCAATACGATCATAAATGTGCCCTGTAGGGTGTGCCAAAGGGAAATATTGAGGTCTGACTAAACTAAGTTCTAAGAACATTTGCCGTGGCAACATTTTTTGACGGAAATTGAAGAAAATCGATAGCTCCCATCTAGAGGTCACACTAAACAAGCATACCAGATTTCAAAGCAATCCAATTATAAATGTGCACTGTAGGGTGTGCCAAAGGGAAATATTGTGGCCTGACTAAACTAAGTTCTAAGAACGTTGGCGCGGCCACATTTTTTTGACGGAAATTGAAAAAAATCGATAGCTCCCATCTAGAGGTCACCAAACAAGCATACCAAGTTTCAAAGTGATCTGATCATAAATGCGACCTGTGAGGTGTGCCAAGGAAATTGTGGACGTACGTACTAACGTACTAACATACTAAGGTATGTACATACGTACGTACGTACGTATGCCGACGGACAAGAAGTGATGGCAATAGCTCAGCCTGACTTTGTCAAGTTGAGCTAAAAAACATATATGCACAGTAGTGAAAGAGTTCATCATGAAATAAAATCTTTGGAAAAACACACTGAAGTCATGAGAGGGTTAAATTAAAGATATTCATACAGGAATCAGATCAATTGTTTTTCCAAGAAACAGGAAAAAAACATACAGGATTGAAGGGCTTTGTTTGTTCATGGCATCAATAAAATCTTTGGCACCCACATTGCAGTCTTGAGAGGGATAAATTCAAGACATGCATACAGGAATCAAATAAATGGTTCCAGCATTGAAAGTGTTCATTCAACATGAAATAAAATCTTTGGAAAACAAACTAAGTCACAAATTTTAACAATTTTCTGATTAAAATAACGAGATTACAATTGTCATAACAGAAATTTTGTTATTTTAAGAACAATATGTCAATCAAGGTTCTCAGTAAGTGAAACTTTTCCTCCAGGATAAACAAGAGCTGGACTTTCGTCCAGTGCATACCCCCACGTGGTGTACCGCCTAGTGTGGGCATAACTATGACCAACAAATATCATTTATGAATATTCTCGTACAGACTGATGGACGGATGCACAGATGGACGGACGCAATCCAGTATACCCCACCCCCACCCCCTTCCATTTTCTTAGAAAGTTTTCAACAATTTCCAACAATTTCTAAGTCAAAAGGTATGGTAAATTGTTTGGTGTTTGGAAGTGCAATGAGGCAGAAGCCTTTGTCATAGGCAAACTGCATGCCATATTTCACCAAAATCCGATAACCCATACCTGAGATACAGGCTGAACAGACAAATAATGTCTATTTCCTACAATTTCTAAGTCAAAAAAGGGGGATAACTCTAAAAAGGAGAATGTGAGAAATATCATTGAATCCTTTTTTTAAAGCCTATACCATAAGCAGTGTTCATGGCAAATTTCATTGCAATAGAACATTCAATACCCGAGATACAGGCTGAACAGACAAAATTTGGCTTGGATGGACACAATTTCTAAGTGAACAAGTAATAAAAAAAAAATAATAAAAAAAAAAAATAACTAGTGTGGGCATACCTATGACCAACAAATATTATAAAAAATAATAATTTACTTAAGTTATATTTTCGAACGGACTCACACACGGACGCACAGACGGACGGACGCACGTAATCCAGTATACCCCCATTTTCTTCGAAAGTGGGGGTATAACTACTGCAAAAATGCTAACTCATCATTTTTTTCAATACCCTCTACTTGGCACCCTGGATGAACCAGTAGCAATTTTTTTTAACCAATCCCTTCTTCCAGTCCTAAGGATGCTTCATGCCATATAACAGTTCTCTGTTCCTTGTGGTTTGGGATATATGGGCTTTTGAATTTTTTTCTGTTTTCAGCCCCTGGGGTTGCCACAGGGCTGTGAAAATTTTTGGGGAGCATCAATTAATTACTTAGGACCCACTTATACTACATGCCAAATTTGGATGAAATTGTCCCACAGGTTCTTGAAATTGAAATTTTGGGCAGAAACCAAAATGGATATGCCCCCACAGAGAGACCAGATATTGACCTATCAACTTCCCTTGAACAAATTTAATCTTCTACACTAAAGGATGTTCCATATCAAATATCAGGGCATTCCCTCTGGTGGTTCATGAGAAGATTTTTAAAGCTTTTTAAGCTTTTGGGGTCTAAACCAGAGCCCAAATATGGCAGCTGCTTCATTTAAACAAAATAGAAAGGGTATACTCCACTGATGGTCTGTGCAATATGTTTGAATTTGGCCTAGTGGTTGTGAAGAGTTAACGAACGACGGAAAAAAGTGATGGCAATAGCTCCCACTGACTTGCAGTCAGGTGAGCTAAAAATCACTCAGTTGACCTGGTGGATCTGAAGGAGATTTTTTTAAAAGAATTTCCCCATAATGCACAAAGTTAAAATTTTGGTTCCCGCATGCCACAGGGAGCACAAATATGAACTCAAGGACTTGATTTTAACAAACTGGAATCTGACCCCACTAAGGATACTGAAAGTCAAATATCAAAAGATTCTGACTGGGAGATCTGAAAAAATGTATTGAACCACAGTAGGATGCTACATATCCAATATGAAAAGATTCTGATTGGTGGATCGGAAAAAGATTTTTAAAGAATATTCCTCATATCACACCAATTTAAATTTTGGTATCCAACATGGAGTCCAAATATGACTCCGGGGACTTGACCTGAACAAACTTCAAGCTGTCCTACCACCCTTGCCTTCCCCTATAGATGCAGTACACCAAATATCAAGAGATTCTGACCAGAAGATCTGAAGAAGATTTTTTAATACCGCGCCTCATATTGTGCCAAGTTAAATTTGGGTTCCCATAGGGAGCCCAAATATGAACACAGGGACTTGTATCGAACAAACCAGCATCTGATCCCTATAAGGATGTTGTATACCAAGTATCAAAGGCTTCTGACTGGTTGCTCTGGAAAAGATTTTATTTTGATTTTTAAAAACAAATTTGTGGGGAACTAACAGAATTATGCCCCTTTGGGTGCCTCTGTGGGTGCGGCAACTTTATTTGAACGTGAATTGACATATGATAAGAAAATTACTATCAAATTTGGTTCAATTTGCCCCAGTGGTTTATGAGAAGTCGATAATGTAAAGTTCAAGCTGGATGGATGGACGACAGACAAAAAGTCAGATGAGCTAAAAATGGCGCAGAAACCAATTTCAAGTTAATGTCACTGTCACCTTGACCGTTGGCACAATGACCTAAAAAATTAAAGTGTTCTTCCTATCATCATACCTAACTCACATTTCAAGTTAGGTTTTGATTGGCCATCCAAAAATTTAATTAGAGAGCAAAACTCAATCAACTTCCCAGAAAATTTTCAAAAATTCAAGATCAATGTGAACCTTGACCTTTGGCAAAATAACCCCCATTGTGTTCCTCCTCTCATCTCACCCAACCCACATGTCAAGTTTGGTTTTCATTAGCCATGCAGATCTTTAATTAGCGGAAACCAACTCTATCTACAAATGGATGGAAGGACAGGTGAATGGACATCATGGCTATATGCCCCCAAAATTTATTCAGAGGAATAAAAATTAGTCTGAGTCACTGGTGCATGTTATTTGTGGTCAAAACACTGATGTTTACAAATGGTTAAAAATAATGTAATAGACAAATCTGCAAACTGCCCTCAATGTGGTACCTGTTATCAGAGGAACTCTCAAAAGTTTGATATATAGAGATTATTATGACATTAAAGTGATCTGGTTTGTTGTATTTCATCGAGTTGACAGTCAGATCTGTTTATTATATGTTGTTATGGGAATTCACCTTTCACACGAGATATCAATATAAAATTGGTTATGAACAATATTTGAAATTCATGTTATTCAGTAGTGTTTATTTACACAAATGAAGCATACCTAGAAATGGTTGGTAATCTGGGTGGATTTGACTGATGTTCTGCAGTGCTGTCCTCATTCTGAGACCAATCATCTGATACAGAATCAGAAAACCACTGAGTGTGATCCGGTGATCAGGATTCAATGGGTGAAAAACACACGGCGTATCATCAATAGGTATATAATAAACAAGAGGCCCCAAGGGGCCTTAATTGACAAAAGTAGTTCAAAGAAGTGTTTTGGATCACATTCAGTTAGTCATGGTTCATCAACACTACAGAGAAATGAAGTCATGGAATTATTCATAACTCTAGTGTCCATGTCAGATGATTATTATCATAGGCCTTCCTGACTGCTTCCAATTCTATTAGCTGCAGACAAGCACTGCAAAACTTCCAAGGGTTGTTATGTCACTGCAACACCCCCACTCCCACCCCAACAGAGAGCCTGAATATTAATCCAGAGACACAATTTGAACAAACTTGAATCTGATCCCCATCGAGATGTTGTATAACGAATATGAAAAGATTCTAACTGGTGGATCTGATGAAATTTTGCAAAGAAATTTCCTCATATTGCATCACTTGGTTAAAATTCAGGCTCCCATAGGGAGCTCAAATATTAATCCAGGGACTCAATTTGAACAAACCTGAATCTCTCTCTCTCCCCCCCCCCCCCCCCCCTCCTAGAGATGTTGTATACCAAATATTAAGGGATTCTGACTGGTGGATCTGAAATTTTTTAAAGAAATTCCCTCATATTGCACTAAGTTAAAATTTGGGCTCGAAAGATTCCGACTAGGGAATCTGAAGAAGATGTTTAACCCTTTACCTAACATGAAAAGCAGACGACACTTGCAAAAAAAATTCTTGAATAACCATTTTTTTTCATTTTTTGTCTCAAAAACATAGGTTATGACCCCTCGTTGGAACGAGCTCGACGAGCTCGTTCCAACGAGGGGTCATAACCTATGTTTTTGAGACAAAAAATGAAGATATTTTGAAAATTAATTGGCGATTTTTGAGAATAGCGCTGGCCGGTTTTGGCCGTTACGTTGGGTAAAGGGTTAAAGACATTCCCTCATATTGCAACAAGTTAAAATTCAGGCTCCCACACGGAGCTCAAATATTAACCCTGGGACTCGATTTGACAAAGTTGAATCTGAACCCCCCCCCCCCCCTCAAAAGATTCTAATTGATGGTTCTGGAGAAGATTTTTTTTAATTGTGTGAAACAATTTAGGGTGCTATCAGTGTTATGCCCCTTGTGGTGCCCCCTGTGGGTGTGGCAACTTTATTTGAACAAAATTGAATTGACATATGATAAGGAACATGCACACCAGATTTGGTTCAATTTGGTCTAGTAGTTTTTGAGAAGTCGATAATGTAAAGTTAATGACGGACAGATGGACGGATGGATGGACAGACGGACAGTGATTACTAAAGCTCCCCCTGATCTTTTGCTTAAGTGAGCTAAAATATTAGCATTTTTACCAGCTTATATTTTATCATGTTTAAACCAAATGAATGCACATATGGAAATGAAGAATAAATCAGTATTGAAAATGTACTGCAATAAAGATTCAGTTGGTACCTTTACCTGCGGTAGCAAGTGCATTTGAACTACTTGCTCCAGATGTCACTGCTGCCTTCTGTTTGAGCAATGTCCAATCAAAGACATAGTCATACTGATGATTTAGTGTTCGGAATAATATCCTAAACAGCTGCCGCAAATACATGTAATCAGGACCTTCTTCAAACCGTAAACCACGACAATAATTCAAGTACATTGCAAATTCAGCAGGAAAGCCCTGAAAAGAAAGTGCAAGCATATGAGCAAACAGTTTTTATACCATGATTACCAATTCTACTATATATAAAAAGCCTACGACATAAATTTTAGCTTTACACACTAACTATGGTGAACACATGAGTCTGTGGTGAACACGTCATCAATGGGATTTCAATAGTTAAAATTTACACCTACTGTTAGACAACATCCAACGTGACCTTTGGTGACCTCGACCTGAAAGCAAACTTATCGACTGTTGCCTCGCAAAGAGTGAAATGAAAGCGGCAATTATTTATTATGTTTTTAAATGAGTAAAAGTACCACCCGCCCGTGCTCGTGTAAACAAAAACAGATTTGCATGTTATGTACGTCTGCTGCTAAGTAAAATTGAGACAAAATAATAGCGACTCTTAATAAGGCCCCACAAAGTAGATCTTCTGTTTCTCAGGCAAGTCTGAAAATAAGCAGTCTGACATTTGCAGAATGAGGTCACCAGAGGGTGAATTTGATGATGGTATCCCATACAGTGTGCCAATTTACCCTATGGGCACCTCTTTCTGTTTAGTTTGAGACCCTGATTCAAATTGAGTTTCACAGAGGGTAAATTTAGTAATGCTATCCTGCTGTGCAGGGTAGCTTCACTAAATTCATCCTCTGGGGACCTCATTTTGCAGATGACAGTCTGCTTATTTTCTGGCTTGTTCTCAGGCCATTTTTTTGGTAAAATTGCATGCAGGTGGACATTTATTTATTTTATTTTTTATTTTGGTAATTATTTCTTTGCCATCAAAAGTTCATATTCTTAGTTTGTTTTACGTTTTGGACCTCATAATCTACAGAATAGCATGGGTGGGGGTGTTCTATTTCGTCCCTTGAGTGCAAGAAGGTTTCACAATGCTAAAGCACTGCGAAGCCTTGTTGCACTCAAGGGTCAAACTTATCAATTATATTAACTTGAATAAATTATTAGACATAAACCATATAATTTTAATTTTTTTAAAGTTTGCATTGGTTATAAAAAGAGAGCATACGGAAGTCAAAATAACCACGCAGGAGGGCTGAGAAACAAATTTTTAACTTTTTTAGGCCTAATCTGATGATCATGGTATAAATAAAATATACCCAAAGTAGCTTGGTGTACCAAATGTTTACCACTCGTGGTGAACTGGTGTTAACCACGCGCCGAAGGCCTACTTGCATGAAATACTTTTGAGTAACAGCATTTATTGATTTTGATTGTGACATAGCGGCTGTGGCTGTGTTTGTTCTTTTGATTGTATTAGGACTCTGTTGTACCACACCACAATGACTACGTTCAATTTGTTCATTCAGGACCCAGATTTCTTATGTGGTGGCGGCAGTCATACGCACTGCAGTCGTTAAATCGGAGCTTCGGCCAATGGACCATTACAATACTCAGCAGAACTTTTCATGCATTTATTTCTCCATCACAACTCTACAGCATACGGAAGTCAAAATAACCATGCAGGAGGGCTGAGAAACAAATTTTTAACTTTTTTAGGCCTAATCTGATGATCATGGTATAAATAAAATATATCCAAAGTAGCTTGGTGTACCAAATGTTCACCACTTGTGGTGAACATTTGGTACACCAAGCTACTATGGCTATATTCTATATATCTACTCACTTCAAATTACAATTCCAATCTGAGTATCTATCTTAGCTATTTGGAAGTGTTTTACCGGTAGTTATGTAATGTTAACACACTGACTATGGTAGAAAATAGAGTGGTTTCTGGATACCCACAATAAAAGAGGTCTTGTAACAAAGCCAAGAAATTCAATACAATATATGAGAAACAAAACAAATAACAGCACTGCCCAGTAGGTCATTATATGCCCCTTTATACTGTAACATTAGAGCGTTGTTTTAGACGTTTTTGGTCTATATATACCACAATGGAGGCCACTTAATTAGATATCTCTTAAATGAATAACCCTGTTAACTGAATATAATTTTGAAACACAAAGCCATTTACCATACCTTCAGCACAAATTTGACCTCTTAATTGCATATTAGTTATAGAGTAAACTCTTGTTAATGGAATCAAAAATCTTGTAATATGTCGCAAAATGACCTTGACAATCACCAAATTCCCCTTGTTTATAGCACTCTTTGGCTTCAGTGAATCCAGTACAGGTATTTAATCTATCATACCTTGATTGACAGAGCTCCATGAGCTCTGTGAAATAGGATATAATAGAATAAATGCTCAGTCTATCTCTAGAATATAGGTAAGTAAACAAATCCTTGTTAATTGAAAACTCATGTTAAATGAATAATTTTCACTGACAAAGAGGCTTCTGAATTAATAGGATTCCACTGTACCAGAGTTTATATGATTTCTGGATAAAACAAAAGCAACTAAGCATCTGAAGGTTTCATACATAAAACATTTATTTATAATTATTTTTCTATGTTTGAGGTAACTTTCAACATTTATGGTAGAGCTGGGTGACAGCTATTGAAAATAACTGAAAATCACAACCAAGCAATTTCCCCAAAACGGTATGTAGTCATCAGAAAGTTGTGTGGTTGGAGAGTTCACGCCTTCAACAATGATTGTTAAAACTGAATTTCCAAGCCCTATCTGGAAGTAATTTATGCGAAGTGATGCTAGGTCAAGGAATACAACATGCAGTTTGTGTAAAAAAAACACATTGTGCCCGAGATTGGTGACAAACACAAGAATGCATCTCTGAAAAAATGTGTATATGAAAGATCAACTGCAGTTAAGTCAAAGAGACTGCGAGAGGTTTATCTCGACCTAATCTTGCCCTAACTCCAGCATTTAGATAAACAAGTGCACCGCCAGCAGTGGATCAATATACGACCGACTATGAAGAAATTGCACTTGTGAAGAAATTTTTAGTTGAACAAAAGGTCAATAATTCCTTCAAAAATAATTGTACATTCCTGGCTTACGACCCATTAAACTTGAATATATTGTTTTCAAGTTATTGGGGGGAGAAACAAAAGTTGCCAAAACTCCCAGATGGTTGCCATAGTGGCCATATTGGACATGCCAGAATGCTGGTTATTGAAAGGAACCATCCTCTAGTCATGACTTATCAACCATAAAAAAAACAGTATCTGTTGGATGTATTGTTTTCAAGTTGTAGCATGGACAAATAAAAGTTAACGGATGGATGGACGGACATTGATGCTGGTTATTGAAAGGAACCATCCTCGAGTCATGACTAATCAACCATAAAAAAACAGTATCTGTTGAATGTATTGTTTTCAAGTTATCGCGTGGGCAAACAAAAGTAAATGGACGGATGGACAGACAGACAGATGGACATTGATGCTGGTTATCGAAATGAACCATCCTCAAGTCATGACTAATCAACCACAAAAAAAACAGCATCTGTTGGATTATCAAATGGACAATCAAAAGTCCCTGAAATGAATAATTTTCACTGACAAAGAGGCTTCTGAATTAATAGGATTCCACTGTACCAGAGTTTATATGATTTCTGGATAAAACAAAAGCAACTAAGCATCTGAAGGTTTCATACATAAAACATTTATTTATAATTATTTTTCTATGTTTGAGGTAACTTTCAACATTTATGGTAGAGCTGGGTGACAGCTATTGAAAATAACTGAAAATCACAACCAAGCAATTTCCCCAAAACGGTATGTAGTCATCAGAAAGTCGTGTGGTTGGAGAGTTCACGCCTTCAACAATGATTGTTAAAACTGAATTTCCAAGCCCTATCTGGAAGTAATTTATGCGAAGTGATGCTAGGTCAAGGAATACAACATGCAGTTTGTGTAAAAAAAACACATTGTGCCCGAGATTGGTGACAAACACAAGAATGCATCTCTGAAAAAATGTGTATATGAAAGATCAACTGCAGTTAAGTCAAAGAGACTGCGAGAGGTTTATCTCGACCTAATCTTGCCCTAACTCCAGCATTTAGATAAACAAGTGCACCGCCAGCAGTGGATCAATATACGACCGACTATGAAGAAATTGCACTTGTGAAGAAATTAACTTTTATTTGTCCAAGTTGTAGCATGGACAAATAAAAGTTAACGGACGGATGGACGGACATTGATGCTGGTTATTGAAAGGAACCATCCTCGAGTCATGACTAATCAACCATAAAAAAACAGTATCTGTTGAATGTATTGTTTTCAAGTTATCGCGTGGGCAAACAAAAGTAAATGGACGGATGGACAGACAGACGGATGGACATTGATGCTGGTTATCGAAATGAACCATCCTCAAGTCATGACTAATCAACCACAAAAAAACAGCATCTGTTGGATTATCAAATGGACAATCAAAAGTCCCTGAAAATCCAAGATGGCTGCCATGGTGGCCATATTGGACATGCCAGAATGCTGGATATCAAAAGGAACCATCCTCTATTCATGATTAATCAACAAAAAAAAAGTAGCATCTGTTGGATTTATAGTTTTCAAGTTATCGCGTGGACAATTAAAAGTCCCCGAAAATCCAAGATGGCTGCCATGGTAGCCATATTGGATATGCCAGAATGCTGGTTATCGAAAGGAACCATCCTTTAGTCATGACTAATCAACCATAAAACAAGAGGCCCCAGGGGGCCTGAGGGCGCTCACCTGACATGGTAGCCTAAATATCAACCCACAGAATTGATTTCAACAAGTTGCATCTGCTCCTCCTAAGAAAAGCTTATACCAAATATCCAAAGATTCTGACCAGTGGATCTAAAAAAAAGAACATTTTGAAGAATATTCCTCGTATTGAATCCCAAAGAGAGCCCATATATGATCCCAGGGACTTGGCTTTAACAAACTTGAATATCACCCACATAAGGATGCTGCACACCAAATATCAAAACATTCTGACTGCTGGATCTGAAGAAGAAGATTTTTAAAGAAAATTCCTCATTTTGAACTAAGTTACAATTCGAGCTCCCACAGTGAGTCCAAATATGGACCCAGGGGCATGGCTTGAACAAACTTGAATCTCACCCTCCTAAGGATGCTGCATACCAAATATCAAAACATTCTGACTGCGGGATTTGAAGAAGAAGATTTTTAAAGAAAATTCCTCATTTTAAACTAATTTATCAATCAGACCCCCACAGTGAGCCCAAATATGGACCTAGGGACATGGCTTGAACAAACTTGAATCTCACCCCCCTAAGGATGCTGCATACCAAATATCAAAACATTCCAACTGCTGGATCTGAAGAAGATTTTTAAAGAAAATTCCTCATTTTGAACTAAGTTATAATTCGGGCTACCACAGTGAGCCCAAATATGAACCCAGGGACTTGGCTTGAACAAACTTGAATTCCCCCCCCCCCCACCCCCCCAAGCATGGTGCATACCCAATATCAAAAGATTCTGCCTTCTGGATCTTGAGAAGAAAATTTTAAAGGAATTTGCCTGAAATGCACTAAGTTCAAATTTGGGCTCCTATACTGAATCCAAATATAAACCCAGAGAGCCGATTTGAACAAACTTGAATCAGATACACCCCACAATGTTGCATACCAAATATCAAAAGATTCTGCCTGCTGGATCTGGAGAAGAAGATTTTTTAAGAAATGTGCCTGAAATGCACTAATTCGAAATCGGGCTCCAAAACTGAGCGCAAATAAGAATCCAGGGGTCCGAGTTGAACAAACTTGAATCAGATCCACCCTACAATGTTGCATACCAAATATCATAAGATTCTGCCTGCTGGATCTGGAGAAGAAGATTTTTGAAGAAATTTGACTGAAATGCACTAAGTTCGAATTCGGGCTTCTATAGTGAGCCCAAATAGGAATCTAGGGAGCCGATTTGAACAAACTTGAATCAGATCCACCCCACAATGACGCATACCAAATATCATAAGATTCTGCCTGCTGGATCTGGAGAAGAAGATTTTTTAAGAAATTTGCCTGAAATGCACTAAGTTCGAAATCGGGCTCCTATACTGAGCCCAAATATGAACCCAGAGGGCCGATTTGAACACACTTGAATCAGATCCACCCTACAATGTTGCATACTAAATATCAAAAGATTCTGCCTGCTGGATCTGGAGAAGAAGATTTTTGAAGAAATGTGCCTGAAATGCCTGAAATGCACTAAGTTCGAATTCAAGCTTCTATAGTGAGCCCAAATATGAATCTAGGGAGTCGATTTGAACATACTTGAATCAGATCCACCCCACAATGTTGCATACCAAATATCAAAAGATTCTGCCTGCTGGATCTGGAGAAGAAGATTTTTGAAGAAATTTGCCTGAAATGCACTCAGTTCCAAATCTGGCTCCTATTCTGAGCCCAAATATGAACCCAGGGTCTGATTTGAACAAACTTGAATCAGATCCACCTTACAATGTTGCATACCAAATAACAAAAGACTCTGCCTGCTGGATCTGGAGAAGAAGATTTTTTAATGTTTTTCCCATTGCCAACAGTGTTAAAAAGTGCTGACTCAGCACTTTTTCAAAGTCCTGAAAAAAGTACCTTGTGATCAAACCGATAGGGATTTTTTTTAACCATTCTATTCTACTGGATAAAAGTAAGCTTTATACAAAATAAGAATTCTCTGTGCCGTGCAGTTTTGGAGATATGGCAGTTTTAAGGTTTTTCCTATTTTTAGCTCCCGAGGTTCCCACGGGGCAATGAGATTGCATCAATCAACTACTTATGACCCATTATCATCTCATATCAAATTTGGTTCAAATCGACCTCACGGTTCTGAAAACAGAAATTTTAGGCGTGGCCAAAATTTTTGCCCATTCCGTAACGAAGGCAAATAATGCCCGACAAACTTCTCTTGAACAAACTTGATTCTAAACCTCAAAAGGACTCTGTATACCACATATCAAGTCTCTGCTACTGGTGGTTCATTAGAAGATTTTCAAAAAATTTGGCCATTTTTTCCCCACCCCTCTGCTCAATATGAGCCGAAACCTAATTTTCATAAAAATCCAAATGCCCCTATATAACCACTACTTACATGAAATTTAATTAAAATGTGACCAGCGGTTTAGGAGGAAGAGGCTCAAACACCACCTTCACACAGGACGACGGACGACGGACGACAGACGAAGAGTGATAAGAAAAGCTCACCCTGACATTCTGTCAGGTGAGCTAAAAACAGTATCTGTTGGATGTATTGTTTTCAAGTTACAACGTGGACAAACAAAAGCTAATGGACGAACGGACGTTCTTACAAATGGCTACTTATGTGGCTATTTTATGGACATGTTAGGTGGCAAACCTAAAACACATGTCCAACATAATAAAACAAGGTTTTGGGGGGAAAATTTTGGGGGGGTCAGCTAACCCTACCCTTTACTTACCCTAACCCTACCCAACCCTAACCCAAAGCTAACCCTAACCCTAAACTAACCCTAACCACATAACTAACACCCCTTCACTGACCCCCACCCCACCCCACCCCAAAATACCATAACCCTACTCTACATTTATCCAAACCCCCACCTCCCCACATAGCAGACTTTAACCACATAAGTATCCTGTTTTACTAACTTGTAGCCACATAAGTAGTCATTTGTGTGTGCAGACAGACAGACAGACAGAGACAGACAGACAGACTGGTGGATTTGTCACCAGATTGCTCACAAAACAGGAGCAGAAAAAAGAGGTATGCATCAGAGATGCAGGCGTCCAGTTGTGGTGACAATCTGAGAGTGCTGCATGTCCATAACCCTGTTATCAATCATATGCCGGTTGTCAAATCTGGAACCTTTGTTCAAGTTATAATGCTAACAAGTTCAGAATTCATAAAATTTATTTCATTAAGGTCCATAACTCTAACGAAAAATTGAACTGTGCCAGTTTTTGAACTCACTTGAGATATTACTGCAAATGACTTATATGGCAAATATTAGTCATATCGGAGAACGTTTGTTCAATTTATGTGCTAACGAGATCACAATTCGTAAAATTTGACTAATTAAGGCCCATAACTCTGTAACGAAAAAATCAGGACGGGCCAATTTTCAAACCAGCTGGAAATCTTATTACAAAAGACCTGTATAGAAAATATTAGTCAAATTGGTGAACGTTTGTTCAAGTTATTGTGCTAACGAGTTCAAAATTCATAATGAAAGTGTCAATTACACTGCAGCTTAACTTAACTGTGTGTAGTGTTTGATGAAAAGGATAATGTTCAAAGTTTATGAAAGGATTATGAAATAAGACAAGAATTGTGATAACTGAGGATGTTATATCGAGTCATCCTAGCAAGTTACAATGAAATCCCTTCATAAGTATGATTCATAGACTTTGCTAAAGGAATCTAGGTCACGTGCCAGTTCAGTGGTCACGGTTGACCAATCGTGACCAAAATAGTCTCATCCAGATATCATATTGAGTGATCCTACCAAGTTACAATGAAATCGCTTCATAATTAGGAACTGTAGACTGTGCTAAACAAATCTCGGTCACTTGCCAGTGTGGCCATCATGGTTGACCATTACAACCAAAATAGGACGTTCTCATCTAGACATTATAGAGTCATCCTACCAATTTACAATGAAATCCCTTCATAAAAGCAACCTGTAGACTGTGCTAAAGGTATCTAGGTCAGGTGCCCCTGCAATCATCAGTTGACTGAACCTGACCAAAATAGGATGTTCTCATCTAGATATTATGCAAAGACATCCTACCAAGTTACAATGAAAGCCCTTCATAAATACGACCTGTAGACTGTGCTAAAGGTTTTGGGGTTACGAACCCACACAATGGTCACGGTTAACAAATCGTGACCAAAATGGGATGTTCTCATCTTGGCATAACCTTGAACCTGCACATGAACTATGGGGTGTAGACTGTGCTAAAGAAAATGTAAACAGACTCACAGAATTAGACTCACAGACTTCTGCATGTGTGATGGCAATAGCTTATCTGGACTTTGTCAAGTTAAGCTACAAATTTACTAATCAACTAGTAGAGTGCTGGAAGACCATATTTGGGCTTTATTCTGAAGTGCAGGTGCCACAACTTAATGGCTTCGTATTCTGTGAATGTGCTTCACATTATTTTTGAAGTAAAATTATTTAATCTATGGAGATTCGCCTTGTTACAATTTATGGGAGAGTGCCAATAGGCACTCTCCCATAAATTGTAACAAGGCCAAGAGACATGGACAAATTTGGATGACCAAAAATAATTTAGCACTCTACCAGTTAAGGACCATAAGTCTAATGAAAAATCAGGCCGGGCCAGTTTTCGAAATTGCTTGAGATATTATTGTAAAAGACCAGTATGGCAAATATTAGACAAATCGAAGAACATTTGATGAAGTTAATGGACTAACAGTATGAAGACACCCGGCTGCACACCCAGACACACACCGATCTTCTTCAAACTATAGGTCTCAGTTGTTAACATTACTAAGATGGAATGTTTATTTTGTATATAGTATACATGTTAATTAGAATCACTTTTAACAAAGGGCCCCAAGAGACCTTAATCGCTCACTTGACTAAGTGGTTCAAAGAATTATTTTGGGTCACATTCAGTTAGTCATGGTTCTTCAACACTACAGAGGAATGAAGCCATGAAAATTACTCATAACTCTGGTGCCCATGTCAGAAGATCATTATCGTAGGTCCTCAAGACTGCTTCCAATTCTAACAATTGTAGACAAGCACTGCTAAACTACCAAGAAGCCCACATATTAAGCCAAGGAATCAAATCGAACAAACTTGAATCTGCACCCACCCCCCTCCTGGTGGATCTGATGAAAAAGATTTTTAAAGAATATTCCTTATAATGCTCTAAATGCTCCAGTAGAGAGCCCATTTTTTTAAACCAGAACCCCCCTCCATACCAAATATCGAAAGATTCTAATAGATGGTTCTGGAAAAGAGGATTTTTAAAGAAATTCTCTCATACTGCACTAACTTAAAATTCGGGCTCCCATTGGGATCCCAAATATTAACCCAGGGACCTGATTTGAACAAATTTGAATCTGATCCTCATAGAGATGTTGTATAACGTATATGAAAAGATTCTGGTAGATTTTTCAAGAAATTTCCTCATATTGCACCACTAGGTTAAAATTCAGGCTCCCATAGGGAGCTCAAATATAAACCAGGGACTCGATTTGAACAAACTTGAATCTGTCCCTCCCTCCCCCCAGAGATGTTGTATACCAAATATGAATGTAAAAGGATTCTGACTGGTGAATCTAAAGAAGAAGATTTTTAAAGAAATTCCCTCATATTGCACTAGGTTAACCCTAGAGATGTAGCATACCAAATATCAAAACATTTTCACTGGTGAAATAATTTTTTTCTTTTATTAGGGTTTAACGACACATTAACAGCCAGGGTCATATCATGTCGGTTAAAGTTTTACGAGTGGAGGAAGCTGGAGTACCCGGAGAGAACCACCGAGCAGCTGTCAGCTCTCCAACATCGTAACTCTGCACTCTGCACCGTGGCACAGGGAGGGTTAAATTGGTTGAAGACATGCGCACCTTCGACGTGCAGTACACCTCAGTACACAGCATCTACGTGCCCCCATTTGGCAATCTGGGTTAAGTGCCTTGCCCAAGGACACAACGTGGGAGCGCAAATAAGTCGCTAAAATGGTCACCCATCCAATTACTAACCACGTTCGACACTGCTTAACTTCGGTGATCTGACGAGAACCGGTTACCGCGACTCCACCGTGCCCCCATTGCTGAAATAATAATAATAATATTCCTCATAATGCAATAAGTTAAACTTTGGGATCCCATAGAGAGCCCTAATATTAAGGCAGGGACTCGATTTGAACAAACTTGAATCTGACACCCCTAAAGAAATTTTCTCATATTGCACTAAGTTAAAATTCGGGCTCCGATGGGGAGCCCAAATGTTACCCCAGAAACTTGAATTGAACAAACGAATCTGCCCCCCATAATGTTGCTGTATACCAAATATCAGAAGATTCTGACTGATGGATCTAAAGAAGATTTTTAAAGATTATTCCCCATATTGCACATTAGTTAACATTAAGGCCCCCTAGGGGGTGCGGTGGTTCAGTTGGTAGAGGTGCAGGCTGCAAGCCGAGAGGTCCTCGGTTCGAATCCCACCTGCGGCAACCGCGTTGTGTCCTTGGGAAAGACACTTCACCCCATTGCCCACGTGGGGGCATGGTGACGCTGTGTACTAAGGCGTACTGTACGTCAATGGTGCACCTGTCTTCAACAAATGCTAACCCTGCTTGTGTGGAGTTGGTATGTTGGGGAGCTGACAGTTGCTCGCCGTTGCTCGGTGGTTCTCTCCGGGTACTCCGGCTTCCTCCACCCGTAAAACTGTCACAGTCATGGTTAGCCATTGTGCAGAAATATGTGACCTTAAACACCAATCAATAACAATCAATAAATTCAGGCCCCCATAGGAAGCCCAAATATTAACTGAGGGACTTGAGTCGAACAAACTTAAATCTGACCCTCGTAACAATGATGTATACCAAATATTAAAAGATTCTAACCAGTGGTTCTGAAGAAGATTTTAAAGCTTATTTCCCATATTGTCGTAAGTTAAGATTTGGGCTCCTGTATTGAGCCCAAATATGAATAGTGGGGCTTAATTTTAACACACTTGTATCTGCCACCCACCCCCCCCCCCCCCTCCTCCCTGGATGCTGTATACCAAATATCAAAAGATGCGGATTAGTGTTTTTTTCATATTTTGCAAATATAGTAACTCCGCATTTTTTCGATGCTTCCTACAGAGCCTGACATAACAGAAGGCAATTTTTTTTACCATTCCATTCTACTGGTCCTAAGGATGGTTCATACCAAATAACAGTTCTCTGTTGCGTGTGGTTTGGGAAATATGGGCTTTTGAAAATATTTTTATTTTTAGCTCCTGGGATTCCCATGGGGACACAAGAATTTTATTTTTTGCCTGAATCAAGTACTTGTGACTCAAAAATACCACATACCAAATTTCGTTCAAATTGGACCATCGGTTCAGAAAAAAGAAATTTTGGGCGGGGCCAAAAATCTTGCCCCTCCCATTATGAAGGCAAATATTGTTCCAAGGACTTGTTTTGAACAAACTTGATCCTACACCTCAAAAGGAAGCTCTACACCAAATATTAAGTCATTGTACCCTCTGGTTCATGAAGATTTGAAAAAAAATTTGGCGCATTCCATTCTCCCCCACCACCTCCCTATGGAGCATGGCAACTTTATTTGAACAAACTTGAATTGACATTTGATAAGGACCATGCATATCAAATTTGGTTCAATTCAGAGGTTTAGGAGAAGTCAAAAATGATAAATTTAAAGTAATTTGTATATTTTTTATACTTACCAATGGCCCAGACTTAGCTGGTGCAAACTCAATATAATCCAGGGCCAAGAACAAATTTTTAACCCCCCAATCCCCAAAATTTGCATAGAAAACCGAGAAATTCAAGTCCTATAGGGTCCTCCATACTTTTGCTTACTGCTCATGCGCAGTAACCAGGAAGGTACCAAAATTGGCACCA
The DNA here is from genome assembly GCA_031216915.1 of Pictodentalium vernedei. Classification (NCBI taxonomy): domain Eukaryota; kingdom Metazoa; phylum Mollusca; class Scaphopoda; order Dentaliida; family Dentaliidae; genus Pictodentalium; species Pictodentalium vernedei. The sequence goes on from CM062295.1 coordinate 747,091,549, forward strand.
AGCATCATTCTTTCTATAGTGCCTGCTAAATGTTATAATCAGCGGGGAGGTATGAGTGCCCACTCATGGGAGGGTAAATCCCCATCTGGGCCATTGGTAAGAATAAAAAATATACAAATTACTTTAAATTTATCATATTTTTATACTACAATCAATGACCCAGACTTAGCTGAATCGTAAAAAGGCAGGAGGGCCTAGGACTTAAAGGAAAATCCAATCTCTCAATTACTCGATAAAGAATAGCTCCTACAGGAGAATAGGAGAAGACAGAGGAATTACATATGTCCTTCTCTTTTAAGAAAAGAGAATGACATAACACCAAGAATGTAATTAAGAATTACATAATTTCTCCATTGCCAGCATAAACCCATTATGCTAATTCGGTGAAGGAAACCGATTATAAAGCTAGTCCAGAGAATGAGACACTTTATACTCATTTAAAAGTGTACGAGGATTGTATAGAGACGCTCGTTTGACTCAAGACATGTACAAATGCTTCACAGTGAGCTACACTTTAAAAACAGTACATAAATGAGACATAGTTATTGCTTCACACCGAGCTACACATTAAAACCACCCAGCACCGACGCTGGACTACTGTCTCTGGAGGAGGCATTCCCTTGCTTTTCACTATAAAGCCAGATAACATAAGGGAAAAACTGTCCCCCACCCCCACCTTCCCCTTGTTCTGAAGGAAAATTCCTCAGAACGAAGAGGGCAGGGGAACGGCGTCAGTGCTCAAGCGGACTGCCTAAACATCTTCTAGATGTAATATTAATGGACAACATTCTGAGCAACAGAAAGAGGACCCAAAGATCTAAGGTCACCGGAGATGGACTCTAAATTTCTAAGGTAAAACTTGATAAATGAAGAGGGCTGTGTCCAGTATGCAGCCTTCATAAGATCAGTAATGGCTATACTGTTAGAATAAGCCCAAGAAGTGGACAGTGCTAAAACCTCATGCGCTGAAATCTTGTTAACAGAATGTTGATCCGAAGACAGACTTTCATAGGCAATACATATTGCCAACTGAATCCATCTAGCAATAGAATGAACAGATATATCTTTTCTGTTAGGAAACAAAGAAAGAAAGAATCTTTTTCTTCCCTTTCTAATAAAACACCCGATCGACGTTATAAATGCGCATTGCTCTAACTGGACACAATAAAGGTCTACGGTTGTCCGAGCACGGTAAAGCATTAATGATAATAGGCTCCGGCCGCTTATCCGGAATCTGATTCCTATCCAAAAATCCCATTTCCGTAGTAAGGGTAAAAGTATTACCCACACTACGGTAATGGGAATCATCAACAGATAACGCATGAGGTTCACTCACTCTTCTGGCCGACGCAAAGGCTAAGAGAAAGGCCGTTTTAGAGGTCAAGAATTTGAACTCTACATCGTCTAATGGCTCAAAAAGCTTCAACAGAACCCAAGCCAATTCCATTTAGGAATTAATCTGAGGGTTCTAGGTCTATTAACAGAGAAATTTCTAACTAGCTTGGATAGATTAGAATCTGATCCAATAGCCAAGTTATCATGATGAGCATAAGTATCTGATTACATAGACCTATAGCCCTTAATAGTGACGGGCTGCTTGTTTAATACATCAAACAAGTAGACCAGGAAATTGGCGATCTGTGGAATGGACAGATCATAGAAGTCTACAGACTAGTCTGTACATCAACAGAAGAAAACCCTCCACTTCGCTGCATACTAGTAATTCAACGAAGACGAGGCCCTCCTACAGTTAGAAATTGCGTCAACTGCTCGTCCTGTAAAATGTTTTCTGTGCAGAAAGGGACCGCACAACGGAAATACATGAAAGTTGAGACCTTCCAGGTTGTGATGCAGTATGCAGGACTACACATGATACAGAAGGTCCTTTCGAGGAGGACGCTTCCGGGGAATGTCCCACATAACAGACACCTGAGAAGATTGATCCAGGGTTTCTGTGACGACAAAGGTGTTACGAGCAGGATTTTGCAGTGAGACTGTTTGATTTTTTAACAGAATCTGCTGAATGATATGAAAATCCTATCATTCCGTCCCATGAGATCGATAGAGTGTCTACACGATGATCTTGGCATGGCGACACAAATGTCAGTAATTGATTGTTCAGGAGTGTCGCAAAAAGATCTATCATGGGACGATCCCACTGGTAGCAGATCTGACTGAATACTCGCTCGTTGAGAGTCCACTTCGATGGTAACAGGCGACCTTTTCATGACAGCGAGTCTGCTAGTACGTTCAGACAACCCGGTATATGATGGACTAAGAGATGACCGTGATGGCTCAGAGCGAATAGGAGAATCTTCTCTGTTAATTCGCATAACAGAATCGAATGAGTGCCACCTTGGTTCCTGAGATAAGCTACTACCGTCGAGTTGTCCGACAGAATCTGAACATCGACGTTCGCTAGTTGAACAATCCAATGTTGTAGTGCTAGCCTGATAGACATCATCTCCTTGATGTTTATGTGCTTCTCCAGGAACTGAGGGTCCAAAACACCCTGACATTTCAAGTCTGCGGGACTTAGGGACGCACCCCAGCCTGTTAGACTTGCATCCGTCATAATCGTGAAGGCCGGATCTGGTAGTTGAAGCGGAACTCCCTGAGTCAACCACTGGAGATCTGCCTAAATCTGAACCTTTTGTTTTACTAGGTCCATTAAAACAATCTTGTTTTCGAGCGAACGCATCTTCACACTCCAGTTCTGACTAAAGAATATCTGGAGGGGACACGTGCCCAGGTGGCCCATCAGAATAAGATCCACAGCCGCTCTACACAACCCCATCAGTTGCATAAACTCCCGCGAGTTTAGACAAAAGCAAGCATAACAACTGACTAATTTAGCTCTGGGTAATGGCAGACGAACCAGATTGTTGTGAGTCTCGAAGCTCGTTCCCAAGTGAATGCAGGACTTGGATGGAGCTAGGTCCGACTTTTTCTCGCTTAATATGAAACTGAGACGTCGGAACAACTGAAGCAGACTTTGAACATTGTTCTGAAGAATTATTCTGTCGCCGTATCTCTGAAGAATGTCGTCCAAGTAAGCCGACGTTACCACTGCCGAATAAGCTCTATGATATGCCGAGCTTCCCGAAGAGAAACTTGCAGGCTTCCTCCCTTTTGCCGTCACTGCTGGGTGAACTTTAGTTTTTGAGGTGCTCGCTCTACCCAATTCTACACTTCCTTCAACCGCAACGGACTTACCCGATGTTACAGCTCCGACTATCGGGTTGGGTGCTTCACCGGTCAAACTGGCTGCTGGAATAAGAGGTCTTATTCCCTGTTTAATGTTAAGGAGCACCTTAGCAGCCAGTTCTGTTTGCTCATCAGAGCACGACAACGGCAGCACGCTTTGGATGGGTGTCGCAATACCATCACCATGTTCTTGTTCCTCTGAAAAGGAAATTATCCTGCGGTGACAGCTCCGGCATAGGAACTTCACCGCCGACGATATATCGCGACAACCGTCTCAAACGTCTGTCATCCCAATGTACACAAGTAGGACAAGAATCCGTAGGAGTGCATCGAATACAGGCAAGGCAACAAGCATGTAAATCCGAGGAAGACTTCCTTGCCTTGCATTTAGAGCAGTAAGCTTTCATAATTACAATCTTCCAAATTTTTTTGTTGAAAAGGGAACATCATGCGCCCAAGGGCATCCCAATAGAGCCTAAGTGGGGACAAAATCCAAATTTTTTGAGCTACATAATCAATGTATCCTACAGTATTTCTAAAGTATTATAATAATAAATACTACATGTTAAGGGCATTGCCAAATGTAAACAACGTCAATAGAAAAAAATGGAAACAAGACAACAGGCACACAAAAAGGCCCAAAGTCAGTAACCGATTTAAATGCTACCAGATGCAAAGCTAGATATTCATACGAAGAAAAAAGGATACATCGGATAGAAGATGCAAGACCAAAACGACCCAATGCCCCTAGGGTGAGGACGTAACCATGGGGATAAACAGAATAAACATTCTGTAATACACATTAAACTCCCAAGAAACTTAATAAAAAATTTCAATAAAAACAGCCAAAAAGCTTAGGATTTAAACAGGAGGGGTTCATGGAAGGATAGGGAAGCAACACTTGACAAACAGTAGGTAAATCATTACCAAGAATGATGACATCAGGCGCATGTCCCAAAAATGGGAAACATGAAATAATTTTTATAATTATTATAAAGTTACAGCCCTGAACGTTTGAAACCACCGTTGTTCACTTCCATCATCCATTTATAGCCTTGAATCCACCAATTCTTTCATTGATTTGTTTCTGGCATCCTCAAAAAAGGAGATTTAAAGCACAGATGTCAGATCATTGTTTACTGACTTAGGGCCAAACAAAGAAATGATGCTTGGCACCAATTTTGGTACCTTCCTGGTTACCGCGCATGTGCAGTAAGAAAAAGTATGGAGGACCATATAGGACTTGAATTTTTCGGTTTTCTATGTAAATTTTGGGGATTGGGGGGTTCAAAATTTGTGTTTGGCCCTGGATTATATCGAGTTTGCACCAGCTAAGTCTGGGCCATTGGTTGTAGTATAAAAATATGTAAAGTTCATGCCGGACGGATACCAGATGGATGCCGGACGGATACCAGATGGATGCCGGACAGAAAGTGATCACTTAAGCTCTCCCTGGCACTCAGTCAGGTGAGATAAAAAATTGCTTGAACATACTCAACACAGTACACAAGCATATGTATTGGAAAGTGTAACGCCAGATGAAAAGGGCAAAACAGCCGGCATGCTTTCTTCTGTAAAACACTAAGTAAGTATTGATAGATAGTTCCGATTTTCTGCTTAGCATTCCCAAATTCTTTTTACCCTGATGTTAAGATGAATGTGAAATCCAACAAAGATTCGATTATATTCTATGCCATAGAATTTTTATTGGACTTCCAATCTGAATGTTCAGTAGACAGAATGATCACATTTTAAAGTAATGGCAATTTATAGAGGGGCACTAATTTACTTCTTACAAATTGCGATACTTTTTTCCATACAACAGAAAGACATCTTTGTTTCATATGAGATTCCTCATACGAGTGCTTTATTGATAGCTGTTGGGAGTCGTGAGCTGTATCCTTATTTTTATGCACTTAGTAACAAATTATTCTGTGAAAGAACTTGTGATTATTTTCCAGTTCAGTAGTGTAGCTGGAATTTTATAGTAAGGATGGCCAGCCAAAATTATCCATTATCTGGGGGGCATGCTGTGCTATTCCATCCGGTTCTTGATTTCTTTTTCGGGATTTTTGTTTTCAATTACTAAAACTGCATGCTTTTAATGAAAGTGTCAATGACACTGTAGCTTAACTTGTGTGTTGTGTTTGATGAAAAGGACAATGTTCAATGTTTATGAAAGGATTATGAAATAAGACAAGAATTGTGATAATTGGGAATATGTTCATTTCTGTTCCCTGTATGCTATGTCTTTGATAAAAATAATATGAGGTGTACACTGTACTAAAGAGATGAGGGGTGGGTTAATATGACCTCACAGTTAATGTATTTTTGCCCTCACAGTTAATGTATATCAACGAAAGTTACCAAGTTACAGTGAAATTATTCCAAAACGAGTCATCCTATCAAGTTACATTGAAATCCCTTCATAAATATGGCCTGTAGACTGTGCTACAGGTTTTTGGGCTTCGGGCCCCTGTAGCCATCAGTTTCCCAATTGAGGATGTTCTCATCTAGACATTACATGAAGTCAACCTACCAAGTTACAATGAAATCCCTTCATAAATATGACCTGTAGACTGTGCTAAAGGTTTTTGGGCTTTGGGCTCGGGCAGCCATCATGGCTGAATAATCGCAACCAAAAGGGGACATTCTCATCTGGGCATCATCTGGAGTGATCCTACGAAGTTACAATGAAATCCCTTCATAAATATGACCTGTAGACTGTGCTCAAGGCTTTTGGGCTTTGGGCCCCTTAAGCTGTCACAGTTGACCAATCACGTCCAAAAGGGGATGTCATCATCTAGGCATTATATGGAGTCAAACTAACAGGTTACAATGAAATCCTTCCATAAATATGACCTACAGACTATGCTAAAGGTTTTGGGCTCAGGCAGCCATCAAGGCTGAATGATTGCAACCAAAAGGGGACGTTCTCATCTAGACATTATTTGAGTCATCCTACCAAGTTACAATGAAATCCTTCCATAAATATGACCTTTTGCCTATGCTAAAGGTTTTTGGGCTCGGGCACCCATAAAGGCTGAATGATCGTGATCAAAAGGGACGTTCTCATCTAGACATTATTTGGAGTCATCCTACCAAGTTACAATGAAATCCCTTCATAAATATGACCTGTAGACTGTGCTAAAGGTTTTCGGGCTTCGGGCCCCTGTAGCCGTCACAGTTGCCCAATCACGTCCAAAAGGGGACTTTCTCATCTAGACATTATATTAAGTCAACCCACCAAGTTACAATGAAATTCCTCAATAAATATGACCTGTAGACTGTGCTAAAGGTTTTCGGGTTTTGGGCTCAGGCACTTGTCACAGTTGGCAGATCACGCCCAAATGGGGAAATTTTCATCTAGACATCATAAGGAGTCATCCTACCAAGTTACAATGAAATCCCACCATATTAAACATGACCTGCAGACTGTGCTAACAGTTTTGGGGTTTTGGGCTTGGGCAGCCATCACGGTTGACAGATCATGCCCAAAAGGGGTTGTTCTCATCTAGGCATTATACAGAGGCATCCTACCAAGTTACAAAGAAATCCCTTCATAAATACAACCTGTAGACTGTGCTAATGGTTTTCGGGCTTTGGGCTCGGGCAGCCATACCAGTTGACCGATCGTGGCCAAAAGGGGACATTCTCATCTAGACATGACCCCAAACCTGCATATGAAATTTCGTGATGATCAGACAAGAACTGCGGGGTGTAGCCCGTGCTAAAGGAAAATGTGAACAGACTCACTGACTAACAGACTTCCGCACGCGTGATGGCAATAGCTTATCTTGACTTTGTCAAAAAAAACCAGCAATTTACATTAAGACATTTTTTGCTCTTGAAGGAAGTTTGCCCATCATAGACGGTCTCATTTTAATCCTTCTGAAATTGTTCTAGAGTTTGTCTCATATCATCTGTGAAAATAATTTTTCCTATCGCTTGAGACAGAGGGTGGTATTATCAATTTGCTCAAAGTATTTGGTTAAAAGTTCAGAATGAAGGTTCACAAACAGCTAATGTGAATGGCAATAAATTCAATGATTGTATTAGAAAAACAATTGTGTGTGAGGACTGTTTGGGCTGAACAAAAGGACCAATTCTCAGACTTCAGCTATAGTGGAGTACAGTAGAACCTGTCTTGATAGACCGCCCTTTGGGCCACACAAAAGTGTTCTCTCAAGACAGGTGGTCTCTCATAACAGGTTTCAGGTTTTCTCAAGTCAGTGAATAACCAACCACAAAATTTAGAAATAGAGAAGAATGGATTTTTGTAATTCCTTTGTAGTTGTTCTTTTTTATGAAGTTTTTGTAACAAATTGAAATGGACTGTTATAAAAATTATAAAAATAAATTAGTGTTGAAAATCTTCATTGAAGATGTGGTACTGAATTTGTGGGTGAAGCAAATTACGTGGGGTATAGATGGTGAACAGACAAACAGTACGTACTAAATGGAAACTTTTGAGGAAATTTTTTTTAAATTTTATAATATTTCTGTAAAGGGCTTTTTAATTTATCTAACAAAAAATTTACAAAAATTGCAATACAAGAAGGAAAAATCTTCTCACTTGTTGACTAATACTATGTTAATCATCAATAAACAAGAGCAACGCAAAGCGTGGCATATGCCCACCGAGTGGTGTCATAAAAGGATAGGTAAGTCTCTCGGGGGCATAACCAAAAGAAAAAGGAAGTTTCCTCCAGACACCAACAATGCATCACAAAAAATAGGCCGATGAAATCGTCAGATGTGTACCCATACACGCAACTAGTAGAAAGCTGTATGACGGAGGGCCACCACGGATGCCGACATTATGTACACCATACAAGGTATGGGTACATATAGAAATGTATTGGAGGAGTGTCTAATTTGATGGATAAAGGGTTAATATCTCCGGATCAAATTATCAGATTTATATAAAAAACTATACAGCACAGCACATCAGTAACCTGAATAAATATATAAAGTAACATGACAATCGGATTGATATTTTTTGAGTTATCTCCTGCCAAAGGGATTGGAGGAATTTTCAATTTGAAGGATAAAGGGTTAATATCTCCGGATCAAATTATCAGATTAACACCAAAAACTATACAGCTCAGCACATCAGTAACCTGAACACAATTATGAAGTAACTTGACAATCCAAGTAATATTTTTCAAGTTATCAAATGCCAAAGGGATTGGAGGAATTTTCAATTTGAAGGATAAAGGGTTAATATCTCAAGATTATAATAACAGATTTACACCAAAAACTATACAGCTCGGTACATCAGTAACCTGAACACAAATATAAAGTAACTTCACAATCTAAGCAATATTTTTCAAGTTATCGAATGCCAAAGGGATTGGAGAAATTTTCAATTTGAAGGATAAAGGGTTAATATCTCAAGATTATAATAACAGATTTACACCAAAAACTATACAGCTCGGTACATCAGTAACCTGAACACAAATATAAAGTAACTTCACAATCTAAGCAATATTTTTCAAGTTATCAAATGCCAAAGGGATTGGAGGAATTTTCAATTTGAAGGATAAAGGGTTAATATCTCAAGATTATAATAACAGATTTACACCAAAAACTATACAGCTCGGTACATCAGTAACCTGAACACAAATATAAAGTAACTTCACAATCTAAGCAATATTTTTCAAGTTATCGAATGCCAAAGGGATTGGAGAAATTTTCAATTTGAAGGATAAAGGGTTAATATCTCAAGATTAAATTATCAGATTTACACCTACAAACTGTACAGCTCGGCACATCAGTAACCTGAACACAAATATAAAGTAACTTGACAATACAAGCAATATTTTTCAAGTTATCGAATGCCAAAGGGATTGGAGGAATTTTCAATTTGAAGGATAAAGGGCTAATATCTCAGGATCAAAATAACAGATTTACACCAAAAACTATACAGCTCGGCACATCAGTAACCTAAGCACAAATATAAAGTAACTTGACAATCCAAGTAATATTTTTCAAGTTATCGAATGCCAAAGGGATTGGAGGAATTTTCAATTTGAAGGATAATGGGTTAATATCTCGGGATCAAATCATCAGATTTACACCAAAAACTACACAGCTCGGCACATCAGTAACCTGAACACAAATATAAAGTAACTAGACAATCCAAGCAATATTTTTCAAGTTATCAAATGCCAAAGGGATTGGAGGAATTTTCAATTTGAAGGATAAAGGGTTAATATCTCAGGATCAAATTATCCGATTTACACCAAAAACTACACAGCTCGGCACATCAGTAACCTGAACACAAATAAAAAGTAACTTGACAATCCAAGCAATATTTTTCAAGTTATCAAATGCCAAAGGGATTGGAGGAACTTTCAATTTGAAGGATAAAGGGTTAATATTTCAGGATTAAATTATCAGATTTACACCAAAAACTATACAGCTTGGCACATCAGTAACCTGAACACAAATATAAAGTAACTTGACAATCCAAGAAATATTTTTCAAGTTATCGAATGCCAAAGGGATTGGAGAAATTTTCAATTTGAAGGATAAAGGGTTAATATCTCAGGATCAAAATAACAGATTTACACCAAAAACTATACAGCTTGGCACATCAGTAACCTGAACATGAACACAAATATAAAGTAACTAGACAATCCAAGCAATATTTTTCAAGTTATCGAATGCCAAAGGGATTGGAGAAATTTTCAATTTGAAGGATAAAGGGTTAATATCTCGGGATCAAAATAACAGATTTACACCAAAAACTATACAGCTTGGCACATCAGTAACCTGAACACAAATATAAAGTAACTTGACAATCCAAGCAATATTTTTCAAGTTATCGAATGCCAAAGAGATTGGAGGAATTTTCAATTTGAAGGATAAAGGGTTAAGATCTCAGGATCAAATTATCCGATTTACACCAAAAACTATACAGCTCGGCACATCAGTAACCTGAACACAAATATAAAGTAACTTGACAATCCAAGCAATATTTTTCAAGTTATCGAATGCCAAAGAAAATGGATATGGACGCCGGATGGACAAACGGACGGACGGATAGACGGACGGATGGACAAAGGATGGACGAACGACGGATGGTCACCCCAGATGCCGGCATTATGTGTACCATACATAGTATGGGTACACATAAAAATAAAATTGATTTGAATCAGCATTCTTAAGTTACAAGACAGAAACCAAATTCAAGCTGGCCACCATGGAAGCCATATTGAATTGGTTATCTGATCTAAAATCGAAAGAAAGCTCCCGTTAGAAACCAATAATGCATAAACAAATGACAGTGTCAATGACACTGTAGCTCAACTTGACAAACTTGAACTTGGTAAGTTATAAGTGAAATGGCAAAATTGAAGATCAATGGTACCAATGTTATTTGGTGAAATTTCAACACAACAGCATTGTGTGTGCACAACGTCAGAGTAATCCATGCATTTTTAAATGTAAACTGTAAGACTGGCTGTAGGAAGAATGTTGATACACAAATGCAGTAAGTTCTGAGGTTATTGTAAACGGCAACTTTTTTCACAGAAATGAATGCAAATCAATAGCTCTTAACTAAAGGTCTCACCTAATAAGCACAAGTTCAAAAACAATCGTACGATAAATGGGCCCTGTAGGCAGCCATGTCAAAGAAGAATGTTGATGCACAAATGCAATAAATTCAAAGATTGTTGCAAACAGCAACCGTTTTTGATGGAAATGAAAAGAAAATCGATAGCTTCTATCTTTTCATTACCAACGGCAACTATTTTTGACAGGAATGGAAGATGAAGGTGTCAATGACACTGTAGCTCAACTTGACAAACTTGAACTTGGTAAGTTATAAGTGAAATGGCAGAATTGAAGATCATTGGTACCAATGTTACTTGGTGAAATTTCAACATAACAGCATTGTGTGTGCACAACGTCAAGAGTAATCCATGCATTTATAAATGTAAACTGTAAGACAGGCTGAAGGAAGAATGTTGATACACAAATGCAGTAAGTTCAGAGGTTATTGTAAATGGCAACAGGAATGGAAGATGAAGGTGTCAATGACACTGTAGCTCAACTTGACAAACTTGAACTTGGTAAGTTATAAGTGAAATGGCAAAACTGAAGATCATTGGTACCAATGTTATTTGGTGAAATTTCAACAAAACAGCATTGTGTGTGCACAACGTCAGAGTAATCCATGCATTTATAAATGTAAACTGTAAGACAGGCTAAAGGAAGAATGTTGATACACAAATGCAGTAAGTTCAGAGGTTATTGTAAATGGCAACTTTTTTCACAGAAATGAATGCTAATCAATTGCTCTTATCTAAAGGTCTCGCCCAATGAGCACACCAAGTTCAAAAACAATCCTATGATAAATGTAGCCTGTAGGCCATGTCAAAGAAGAATGTTGATGGACAAATGCAATCAATTCAAAGATTGTTGCTAACAGCAGCAGTTTTTGATGGAAATGAAAAGAAAATCAATAGCTCCTATCTTTGTCACCCTGCATAAGCATACAAAGTTTCAAAACAACCTGATAATGAATGCGTCCTCTGAGGCATGCCAAAGAAAGATGTTAAGGCACAAATGCACTAAGTTTGAAGGTCATTGCTTGTGGCAATGTTTTTTTTCTCTCTTTTTTATGGAAATTCATAAATATACCCTGTAGAGAGTGCAAAAAGGATAAGTTGCTACACAAACACAATAAGTTCAAAGGCTGGTGATAATGACAATAATTTTGTAAAGGAAATTAAAAAAAATCAATAGCTAACATCTCGAGGTCATCCCAAACACACATGCCACGTTTCAGAGTGATCCATTCATAAATGTGCCCTGAAGGGTGTGCCAAAAGGGAAATATTGAAGCCTGACTAAACTAAGTTCAAAGGTTGTTGCCAGCGGCAACATTTTTTGACAGAAATGGAAGAAAATCGATAACTCCCAAATAGATATCACTCCACACAAGCACACAAAGTTTCCATGTGATCCAATTATAATTGTGCCCTGCAGGGTGTGTCAAAGGGAAATATTGATGCATAACTGCACTAAGTTTTTACTAAGTTCATCAGAGGTCGTTGCCAATGGCAAGTATTTTTGACGGAAATGGAAGAAAATCGATAGCTCCCATCCAGAGGTCACCACAAACAAGCATACCAAGTTTCAAAGTGATCTGGTCAAAATTGTGCACTGCAGGGTGAGCCAAAGGGAAATATTGATGCATAACAGTACTAAGTTCATCGAAGGTCGTGGCCAACGGCCACATTTTTTGACAGAAATCGGAAAAAAATCGATAGCTCCCATCTAGAGGTAACACCAAACAAGCATACAAAGTTTCAAACCGATCTTATCATAAATGTGCCCTGTAGGGCATGCCAAAGGAATATATTGATTCCTGACTAAACTAAGTTCAAAAGTCATTGCCAGCGGCGACATTTCCTGGTGGAAATGGAAGAAAATCAATAGCTCCCATCTAGAGGTCACTCCAAACAAGCATGCCAGATTTCAAAGCAATCCGATCATAAATGTACCCTGTAGAGTGTGCCAAATGGAAATATTGAGGTCTGACTAAACTAAGTTCTAAGAACGCTGCCAGCGGCAACATTTTTTGATGGAAATGGAAGAAAATCGATAGCTCCCATCTTGAGGTCACTCCAAACAAGCATACCAAGTTTCAAAGCGATCCGATAATAAAAGTGCCCTGCAGGGTGTGCCAAATGGAAATTTTGATGCATTACTGCACAAAGTTCATCAAAGGTCGTTGCCAGCGGCAACATTTCTTCGCGGAAAGCGAAGAAAATCAACAGCTCCCATCTAGAGGTAACCCCAAACAAGCATACCAAGTTTCAAACCGATTTGATCAAAAATGTGCCCTGTAAGGAGTGCCAACGGAATATATTGATGCCTGACTAAACTAAGTTCAAAGGTCGTTGCCAGCGGCAACATTTTTTGACAGAAATGGAAGAAAATCGATAGCTCCCATCTAGAGGTCATCCCAAACAAGCATGCCAGGTTTCAAAGCAATTCGATCATAAATGTGCCCTGTATGGTGTACCAAAGGGAAATATTGAGGTCTGACTAAACTAAGTTCTAAGAACGTTGCCAGCGGCAACATTTTTTGACGGAAGTTAAAGAAAATCAATAGCTCCCATCTAGAGGTCAACCCAAACAAGCATACCAAGTTTCAAAGTGATCTGATCAATGAAAGTGTCAATGACACTGTAGCTTAACATGTCTGTGTGTTGTGTTTGATTGAAATGATAATGTTCAATGTTCATGAAAGGATTATGAAATAAGACAAGAATTGTGATAATTGGGAATACGGTAAATTCTGTTCCCTGTATGCTCTGTTTTTAATAAAAATAATATGAGGTATACACTGTACTAAAGAGCTGAGGGTTGGGTTAATATTACCTCATAGTTAATGTATTTGGCCCTCACAGTTAACATATGTCAACGAAAGTTACCAAGTACAGTGAAATTATTCCAAAACGAGTCATCCTATCAAGTTACATTGAAATCCCTTCATAAATATGACCTGTAGACTGTGCTAAAGGTTTTCGGGTCAAGCCTGTGTAGCCATGATGGTAGACCGTGGAGGTGTTAAGCAGACAAGCCTTTGTGATGGAAATTTTGCTATTTCCAAGGGCCATAACCACATAAAATTTGTCGCATCGCAAATTCCTGACACATCCACATCTACACTTGATACTGATACTTCAAACCAAGTTTCATAAAAATCCACTGAAAAATGTTGAAGGAGTTAAGGGGACAAAGTTTGTGATGGAAGGACAGACTGATGGACTGACAGACGAACACCATTTCAATATTCTCCTCCCGATAATACAGAGTATTTTCTATTGAAAAAGGGGAATTTTGATGCGTTAGTAAGTGATAACATAGGAATTAATGGAAAGGGAATTGATGAAAAGCAGAGCCAGAATCAAGAGAATCTATTCCGTAATAAGTCTGCCTAATAATGTATACATATTATGCACGCAATAAACAGGATCCCACCTTAAAACGATGTTAATGCGATTAACCTGAGGAATAGACTCATACGTCATAAGAAAAGCAGACAGCTCTGAGCGTAACTACAGAGAGTAGACTAATTGCCACATTTGGAGAATGTCGCCCAGACAAGACATGCCTGCCATACAGGAACACGAAGGCTAGTACTATCAACCAAATGTATTCATGATAGAATTTGGAATCCAAGAACAGTTACTGTTGAGGAATCATATGCTCATGTATCACTTATGAACAATCAATCACAGGAAGCAAACCAACTAGAGTGGCTGGGACTGATGTCGCCATTAGACCATAATCGAAGAGCAATGAAAGGCATGCATATCATTGAATGCATACAAGGCTTACAGGAAGAGCACTCTGTCTTGCCCTGTAATTGCCTCTTAACATATTGGCGGGGTGGGGTGGGGGAGGGGTTCAATGAATATATCATATCGAACCCCCCTCACGCGCAATACTTGAATCGCTAGATAAGGCCGGCGCAGTAATATTAAGGCTTGGGACAGTGACAAATTCCATTTTTGCAAAAAGAAAAAGAAACTTCACGCTACATTCCTCAGCAATACTGCTGCTGCTATTCTCAATAAAGAGTAGAGATGGGCAATATACCGAAAAACCGAACCGATACCGATATCATGGGGACACCGAAAAACCGAACCGACCCAATCTTTGAATACCGAAACCAACGGTATTTTCAATTTTCCCTGTGCATTCACTATTTATAAGGCCTTGATGAGGATTGATAGCAGTTGATGTGTTCATTTTCATGAAAGAAGTGACTGATTTTATTTTTCAGTTTTGTTAAGCCTTAAGAACCAGTGCAGTTGTACTAAATTATCAATAGTCTACGACCTGTACATGTCCAGTTGCTTAGCAGTGATTTCTAGCCAAGTCTTGGCTGCCTTAACAGGCAGCCAAGACTTGGCTAGAAATCACTGACCAGATAATTTTACTACTGTCATCAGGCCCACCTAAAGATGACATCTTCAGGACACACATTCTATGATTACAGACGCCTTAAGTGGAGCTTGAAAAGTTAAGGCGGATTTAGAACAAGTCACCAAATTACTGTAGATATGATCTGTGTTGACAAAAGAATGACAATGTTGAGCCCATCAACAATGGCATGTGTAGCACTGTAATAGAATGATACAAGAACAACTTATTCTGTATTTTTCTGACATGGATTCCCCTACTATCAGTGAATCTGAAGTCACATACCGAATACCGAACCGATACCGCGGTATGCCCACACAAAAATACCGAAACCGACACCGAACTCAAAATTCCAATACCGCCCATCTCTAATAAAGAGTAGTACAGCTAAAAAGCTTGTAGTTAGCCCAAGCAAGCAGAATGACACGAACCCGGAGTGACTCATAATGCTTTAGTGTTAGTTATCTAGAATAGTATAGAAACCATATGGCTCCCTCACGTCTGACCGACTCCATAATGCTACTAAGGATGGAGGGGGACGTGATGAACATGGCACTATTGCACGGAATAAACAGAGTCAACATATCCCTTCAAATAATGACAGTACGCCGTGTCGACAAATAATACACCATATAGACATAATATCCAATCATCAAGTGGAAATATAATCCACAACATTATATTTGATAAGGATGAAAGCGGGAGACGAAAACTATGTTCCGGCACCCGATCACAAGAAACCTAGATGAACTTCTTGCATCTCATACCGATTATAGCAGGAATATAATCCTGAAAAGGAGTTAACTATAGGCATTCGAAAGAACGCACATTAATCACACTAGGTTAATATGGCGTTATCAATAGGGCTAAAAACCACAGACAACTAACAAAAACAATACCGCTTTGGAGAGAACAAACTCTTCTCATGTAATGGTACCTTGTCCAATAGGACAGTGGTCTCAGCCTGGCTGAAGCAGCTAAAGGTCTTTCTATTCGAGAAGACAATTAAATGGCTGATAACTGTGGCCCTAGAAGCTCACTAAAGGAGACTTACAATGCTAGCCACTAATGACAGGAATAAAAACACCGTTCAAAATGCTAGCTTGGCTACTAAGATGTCAACAATAAGACTAAAGTCTATGACACTTAAGAAAACAACACCAAGAAGGAAAAGATCACTCTTTTCCTTTAGCGGGTCTATTCCCAAAAGACAGCGGTCTCAGCCTCGCTAATATGGTGCTTATAAGACTTCATCTCCATGAAGTCAGATATCTCGGTGTAAATTTTGCGACTTTCGACAGCTCACTATATGGAGACTTACGTTTGTCGCTCAAGTTAAGGGAAAAAAGGGCCGCACTTGATTCTTATAAGGCGTCAACAAAAGGACTAAAAGCCCCAGATGCCTAAGAATACAACACCAAGAAGGAAACAACATACTCTTTCCTTTCAACAGCCCTAATTCCAAAGAGACAGCAGGCTCCTATTAGATAGTGTAGCTAATAAGTCTTCATCCTGTGAAGACAGATATCTGGGTGAAACTGCAACCTTGAAAGCTCACTAAACGGAGACTTACAACATTAGTCGGTCAAGGTAAGGAAAAAGGACAGCTCTGACAACTGAAATTCCAAAGAGACAGTAGTCTCAGGAAGCTAACCCAGTTATTAGTCTTCATCTCCATGAATACAAATATCTGTTTCACCTGCAGTCTTGGAAAGCTCACTAAATGGAGACTTACAACATTAGCCGCAATGTATAAGAAAAAGACCGCTGTAACAAAATATAAGGTCGCTATGACATTTGCCGCTCATGATATATAGACACAGACCGCTCTTAATTCACATAAGCCAAACTAAGGCAACAACAATAGGACTAATTGCCTGTGATGCCTAGGAATATTACACCAAGAAGGAAAACATAATTCTTTCCTTCTAACGGCTCATTCCAAACAGCTAGTGGTCTCAGCGTAGCTAACTGAGCCTAAAAGTCATATATCGGTGAAAAACAGATATCTGTGTGTAACCCTGTGGCCTTAGACAGCTCACTAAACGGAGACTTACGATGTTAGCGGCTAATGTACAAGAAAAGACTGCTCTAACTGTATATAAGGCTACTATGGCGTCCATAATAGCACTAAATGCCTCCGACACCTGGGAATAGAACACAGAGAAGAGAAAGATGTACTTACTCCTAACGGCTCTATTCCCAACAAGACAGCTGTCTCAGCCTATCTATGAGCTATCGATCTTCTATTCGTAAGGAATAGATCATTGCCTTTCTTATACTATTGCAAAGCCAAGGGTGGGGTTGTTAATCGGACCAAAAGCCTTCAACACCTGAACCAAAAGATCTGGGAAGGAAGATCTTCATCTTTCCTTCGCCCGGTACCTTAATCTGTTTTTTGCCTAGCAAACCCAGACTTTTGTTCAGATGGAACAAGATTCGAAGAGTTTATGAATACAAATTCAAAGTCTTAATGTGCCGTTCTGTGAGTGCTGGAGAATCAACCGCTGTAGCCCTATCACCATCTGATTGTTCTATCTGAAATATGGTCAACACCATCCGAATGTACAGATGACTGGACCAACCCAGCACCATCAGACAGCTCACTACTGGAGACTGTTGACGGCAGAACCTGCGACTATTGGGATGCTGCAATACGCTGCTCAATCTGCGGCAGCATGTCTGTGAACAAGGCTTGCAGAGCAGCGATTATCCATTTCTTCACCATATGCTGCTCACGGGACAAAGATCTGTCCCCCAGATCTTCAATGCATGTCCCGTATAAAAATGCCTTGAACGACTAGCTACAGGTTAATCCGACTTCGGTGGTGACGACTGGGAACATCTCCGTGGAACAGCATGAACATGCGAAGTCAGATAGCTAGTCTGCGGTCTAACGTGCTTCATCGATGAAGCAGAGGATGAAGCCATGGTTGCAACCGGCCCCGGTTCCAGTGTGGAAAGAGCGTCACAAACCGCAAACGTGAACGGGCGTCCCAACTCACAAAAGTTTCTCCAAGCGAAAACAGTCGGCCCCGAATGCTGAAGAAACGGAGAGGGGTCTCCCGCTCGTGGTCTGGCTCCAGACTTCGCTGAATGTTCTATTTAGAAACTTGTAGGCTTCTACCCCTTAGCATGCTTTTTCATGGAAGTAGAAGCCGTAACAGCCAACTCCGGCTGAAGTGTGGAAGGAGCATTGCTCCGACTCATAAAAGTTTCTCACAATGGACAGTCGACACCGACTGCTAACGGGATGGAGAAAGCTCTCCAACTCGCGATCTGGCTCCAGATCTCGGCAGTCGCCAAGAATCCCATTGAGAAATTTGTTGGCTTATCCTCTTTGCGTGCGCTTCCATGTAAGAAGAAGCCATAACCGCAACCAATGCCGGCTGCATTGTGGAAGGAACATCAGATGTGTGTTCCGACACATTATAGTTTCTCGCAATGGACACAGTCGACTGCCAATGGGACAGAGAGAGGGTTCTCCAGACCTCGCCGAGCATTCCGTTTAGAAACTTGTAGGCTTCTACCCCATAATGTGCTTTTTCATGGAAGTAGAGGAATCCCTAACAACAGCCGACTCCGGTTGAAGTGTGGAAGGAGCATTGCTCAGACTCCGAAAAGTTTCTCACAATGGACAAACAGTCAACACCGACTGCCAACGGGACGGAGAACGCTCTCCAACTCGCGATCTGGCTCTAGATCTTGCCAAGTATCCCGTTGAGAAACTTGTCGGCTAATCCCCTTTGCGTGTGCTTCCAAGTAAGAAGAAGCCATAACTGCAATCGACTGCATTGTGGGAGGAACATCCGATGCGTCTTCCAACTCATTATTAGTTTCTTGCAACTGACAGAGTCGACTCGACTGCCAACGGGATGGAGAGTTCTCAAACTCGCGATCTGACCCCAGATCTTGCCAAGCATCCCGTAGAGAAACTTAAAGGCTTCTCCTTATTGCTGGGTGAGCTTTATATTATAAGGTGCTTACTCTACCCACATTATACTACTCGACCGCAACAGATCTACCCAGCATCTCGGAGCCCTTAAAAGGGCCAACCACAGCTGCATGCAGAGAATTAAGCTATTCCGGCTTTAGTCCTTTGCATTTATATCATGAGCACCTCGGCAACTAGCTCTATTTTACTCATCAGAGCAGGGCTCATCAGAGTGTGACAACAGCAGCATGTAACGGACAGGTGTCAAAATACCATCACCATGTTCTTGTTCCTCTGAAAAAAAAGACTGAAAGACTAGTATTAGCCGGCGGAGAAGGCTTCACTGCCCACCACACAGGTCGATACCCATTTCCAACATTCGCATCCCATAGTACAAGTATTGAAGGAGTGCCGCGACACTCAGCAACAGCAAGCCTATATTCCGAGGCTTTTTTGACTTGCACTGAATATCAATTATTATAATGGCAACAATAATAATGAGGCCAAAAACATAAGTCCGCTGCACTCCCCCCACCAAAAAAAACATCACAAAGATACATAACATAGACGAAACAAAACATTTTCGAATAAAATTTTAAAAACTTTGAATGAAGACAAGTGCCCCAAGGGAGCCTCATGAGCCCAAGGGTGTCCCGATAGAGCCTAAGTGTGGACAACCACTAGCTAATAAAAGCTAAACTACCGGAATAAGATATACTATGTATCTTAATAGAAAAATCGTGATTGTTTAAAACTAAACATTGAATTAATACGAATCCAAAACGTTACTGAACAGACTCACGAGGAAAAAACGGAAACTAACCAACAACAGACACAACAAAGGCCCAGAGTCATTAACCGATCAACAACCACCTGATGCAAAGCTAGATCTTCATAGAAGAAAAAACAATGCATCTGGTAGAAGATGCAAGAGTATAAAAAACATACTGAACCAAAATAGACAGGACGTAAACATAGGGGATAAACAGAATACCTATTCTGTTTACAAGTTAATCTCCCAAGAATTTAACAAAAAATTCTTCAATAAAAAAGCCAAAAGATCTTGGGAGTATAACAAGGAGGGTTCAGGGGGGAAGGGAAGCAATAGTAATGAAAGTGTCAATGACACTGTAGCTCAACTTGTCAAGACAAAGACATGTACATGTATAGTATGTGACACAGCAATGACAAACATCTAGGTAATGACCTGATAACAAAGGTACATATAAAGTATTGTAACGGTCTGTACATAAATACTGACCGTTGCCTGTAACAAATGTATAGGTAAAGTATTGTAAAGGTGGGTGACAGTCAGATGCTAAACTAGAAAAAAATCTTTCCCAGAGTAGGTCTGACTGAACCCCAAAATATTTGTTCTCATAGCACAGTGATAACAAAGGCACCCCAAAACACACTCGTTCCTGTCCCAAGGTGAAGACAAAAGTACCCAAGAAGTTTTGTGAAGATCAGTTCATAAATACGAGCTGTATAGAACTTGTGACAAAAAACTGATTGGACCTAATTTCGGTACAAAATGACCACTGGCAGCCATCTTGAATTTTGGACCGTACCCAGAAACACTCATTCTCATCCCAAGGTGATAACAAAGGTACCCAAGAAGTTTTGTGAAGATCGGTTCATAAATACAGCCTCTACCCTGAGCCGTATTGACATGACTGCTTACATTGTGTAAGTAGCACTGAATAAATCAAAGTTCATCTAATTTGCATAATTTCTGCTCGAAAAAAAACCCCTCAGAATATGTGATGTATTCCATGTTACTAGACATTCATACAAAAATTTATTCAAATCAGAACTTTCATACAGAAGTTCTGTACAAAAGACTGATTGCACTAATTTTGGTATAAAATGGCTGCTGGTGGCCATCTTGAATTTCGGACCACACCCAAAAACACTCGCTCTCATCCCACAGTGATAACAAAGGTACCCAAGAAGTTTCGTAAAGATTGGTTCATAAATATGGCCTCTAGTCTGAGCTGTATAGAAGTTGTGTACAAAAAACTGATTAGACCTAATTTCGGTACAAAATGGCCACTGGCAGCCATCTTGAATTTTAGACCGCACCCAGAAACACTCGTTCTCATCCCAAGGTGATAACAAAGGTACCCAAGACATTTCGTGAAGATCAGTTCATAAATACAGACTCTAGTCTGAGCCGTATTGACATGTGTACTTACTGTGTGTAAGTCGCACTGAAAAAATCAAAGTTCATCTAATTTGCATAATTTCTGCACGAGAAAAAAATCCGTATTACATGTGATGTATCCCATGGTACTAAACATTCACACAAAAAATTATTCAAATCAGCGCTTTCATATGGAAGTTCTGTGCAAAAATCTGATTGCACCTAATTTTGTACAAAATGGCTGCCATCGGCCATCTTGAATATTGGATCGGACCCAAAAACACTCGTTCTCGTCCCACGGTGATACCAAAGGTACCCAAGAAGTTTCGTAAAGATCGGTTCATAAATACGGCCTCTAGCCCGAGCCGTACTGGTATTTGCACTTACAGTGCTGAAAGTAACCCCAAAAAACATCAAAATTAGTCTAATTTGCACAATTTATGCACGAGAAAAAAACCCGTATTATATGTGATGTATCCCATGGTACTAAACATTCATACAAAAAATTATTCAAATCAGAGCTTTCATATGGAAGTTCTGTACAAAAAGTTAAAAAATTTATAGTAATTTATATATTTTTTATACTTACCAATGACCCAGACTTAGCTGGTGCTAACTCTAACAAAACCAGGGCCAAACACAAATTTTGCCCCCCAATCCCCAAAATTTGCATCTAAAACCAAAAGAAATCATGTCCTATAGGACCTCCATACTTCGCCCCTACTGCGCATGCACAGTGTCAAGGACGTTCCAAAATTGGCGCCAATTATCATTCTTACTGGCAGTGCCTGGTCAGCGCTATGTACTCAGCGGGGAGGCAAGAGTTCCCAACTCCTAGGAGGGCCATCCCCGTCTGGGTCATTGGTAAGTATAAAAAATATATAAATTACTATAAATTTTTTAACATTTTTATACTGTACCAATGACCCAGACTTAGCTGAATAGTAAAAAGGCTGGAGGGCCTAGGACATAGAGGAAAATCCAATAAGCTCAACTATATAATATAGAGGCAACCCCTTAAGGAGAAGAGTATTAGGCTTTACATGTATCTTTCTTATTTAATGTTAAATTAGAAAGATACAATACCCTTCATAATTGAGCACAATAACATTCATGTTCTCTATTAACATCCAGTATAACCCTTTATACTAATTATTTTTAAAGTAAGCCAATAAATAAAGTTAGTCCAGAGAATTGAGACTCTTTATATTCTTTTAAAAGTGTCCGAGGATTGTATATTAACGCCCGTTTGACACTTGACATATACAAATGCTTCACACCGAGCTACACTTTAAAAATATGACATGAATGAATTTTAACATTAATATTACACTTTAAAACCATCCCGGAAGCGACTCAGAAATACTGACTTTGGAGGAGGCATTCCCTTGCTTTTCACTATAAAGCAGGTGACCTAAGGGAACACCCTCCCCCCCCCCCTTCCCCTTGCCCTGGGTCAAATAGCCCAGAGCGAAGAGGGCAGCCGGACGGAGTCACTGCCGGAACAGAAAGCCTGCATAACTATAGTTGCAACTGTTTAGTGGACGACATTCTGAGCAACAGATAACGGACCTAAACAATGCAGGTCTCCAGAAATGGACTCAATATTTCTGAGATAAAAATTTGTGAATGTGGATGGCTGAGACCAATAAGCAGCCTTCATTAAATCTGTAATAGCAATACTATTAGCGTAAGCCCAAGAAGTAGCAAGAGCTCTTACTTCATGAGCGGAAATCTTAAGCACAGACTGCTGAGAAGAAGATAAACTCTCATAAGCAGTACGGATAGTTAATTGAATCCATCTAGCAATAGAATGGACCGAAATGTCCCTTCTATTAGGCATCAAAGACAGAAAGAAACGTTTCCGTCCCTTTCTGATAAACTGAGATCTTTGTTTATAGATACGTAACGCTCTAACAGGACAGAGTAAAGGCCTAAGCCCGTCTGAAGACGAAAGAGCCTTAATGACAATAGGTTCCGGATATTTATTAGGAGCCTGATTCTTAGCTAAAAAACCCACATTAGTAGTGAAGGTGATAGTGTTCCCAACACTACGCTAGTGAGAATCATCCACCGATAGTGCATGAAGCTCACTGACTCTTCTAGCAGAAGAGAAAGCTAAGAGAAAAGCTGTCTTATAAGATAAGAATTTGAAATCTACTGTCCCAAGAGGTTCAAATGGCTTTTCCTTCAATTTAAGAAGAAGCCAAGCTAAATTCCATTTAGGAATTAACCTAAGAGTTCTGGGTCTATTTATCGAGAAGTTTCTAACCAACTTAGATAAAGAGACATTAGATCCAATTTGTAAACTATCATGATGTGCATAGGTATCAGATAACATAGACCTATAACCCTTAATAGTAACAGGCTGCAGTTTGATTTCGTCAAACAAGTATACTAGAAAGTTTGCAATGTCTGGTATAGAGGGATCGAAAATATCTACAGAATGATCCCTACACCAACGACGAAGAACCTTCCACTTAGCCGCATAGTTTAGTGAAGAGGAGGTCCTCCTACAGTTAGAAATCGCGTCCACTGCTCGTCCTGTAAAGTGCTTGCCATGCAAGAAGGACCGTACAACGGAAAAACGTGAAGGTTGAGACCTTGCGGGTTGTGATGGAGTTGACGCGATTTCCCCTGCGAAAGAAGATCCTCCCGTGGAGGAAGCTTTCGCGGTAGGTCCCACAACAGACACCTGAGTAGATTTATCCACGGTCTCTGTGGAGACAGAGATGCTACCAACAGAATCTTGCATTGAGATTGTTTTATCTTTAGCAATACTTGCTGAATTAACGGCACTGGAGGATACGCATATCCTATCATTCCGTCCCAAGGGATCGACAGACCGTCTACTGCAAATGCTCTTGGATCCGGACACGGAGACACATACGTCTGCAACTGATTGTTGAGATGTGTCGCAAATAAGTCTATCATTGGCCGTTCCCATTGGTAGCAAATCTGATTGAATACTTGTTTGTTGAGAGTCCACTCCGACAGCAACAAGCGACCCTTTCGTGAAAGGGAGTCTGCTAGTACATTCAGACGACCCGGTATGTGACGGACCGAAAGAAGAACCTGATGTTCTAGCACAAACAGAAGGATTCTTTCCGTTAGATTGAACAACGGAACTGAATGAGTGCCTCCCTGATTCCGTATATACGCCACTACTGTCGTATTGTCGGATAGGATTTGGACATGAGCATTGTGAATAATGTCCATCCAATGACGTAACGCAAGCCAAATTGACATCATTTCCTTGATGTTTATGTGCTTGCTCAGGAATTGCGGATCCCAAAGACCCTGGCATCTCGAATCCGTTGGGATCAATGATGCACCCCAACCTGTTTGACTGGCATCCGTCATAATGGTAAAACTCGGATCCGGCAACTGCAGCGGAACTCCCTGAGTTAACCACTGAATGTTTGCCCAAGTCTGAATCTCTTGTTTCACTTGATCTGACAAGAGAACGTCTATGTCGAGCGAATGAATTTTCACACTCCAATTCTGAGTCAAGAAAATTTGGAGAGGACGCGTGCGTAACCGCCCCGTCAGAATGAGATCCGCAGCGGCTCCGCACAGACCTATCCGTCTCATAAATTCTCTCGCTGTGACTTTGTCTGCGTGCAGACAATAGCGAGCGTCACAACTGACTAATTTCGCTCTGGTTAAGGCAGACGAACGAGATTGTTGTGCGTCTCGAAGCTCATTCCCAGATGTGTGAATGACTTGGACGGCACCAGATCCGACTTCTCCTCGTTCACTATAAAACCAAGACGTCGGAGCAAAAGAAGTAGATTCTGAACATCGTTCTGAAGCGTTAACTCGTTGCCGTACCTCTGAAGAATGTCGTCCAGGTAGGCCGACGTTACCGCAGACGAATGAGCTCGGAAATAGATCATTACCGAGTTCATTACCCGAGTGAAAGCCCAGGGTGCTAGATTCAATCCGAAGCACATCGCCCGGAATTGATACACCACTCCTAGGACTGCGAAGCGTAGATACTTTCTGAATGTCGGATGTACCATGACGTGAAAGTACGCATCTTTGAGATCTATGCTTGTTGCATAATCGTTCACCCGAATACTCGCTCTGACCGACCGAATCGTCTCCATATAAAACTTCGGAGCGACGATCAGCTTGTTTATCCAGCTCAAATCTATGACTGGACGGAACGAGCCGTCTGGTTTCGGAACCAGAAACAGATGGCTGTAGAATCCCGGAGTCTCCTGGTTTTCTACGACCTCTACCGCGTTCTTCATTAAAAGAGACTGCACCTCTGATAATAGAGCGTCCCTTTTCTGCAGATTTGACGGAAGTTGAGTCCATTTTGGACTTCGAGTTAATGGAGGCTTTCGTTTGAAGGATATCTTTAGACCTTCCGAAGTCACTCCTCTCACCCAAGGGTCGTCCGTAATCGACGCCCATTCTTCTGAAAAGCTCGACAACCTTCCGCCAACCGTACGCGATAGAGGTTTAAGCCATCACCTCCTGGACCTGCGAGGCCTGCGGTAGGAGAAACCACGTCCTCCACAACCCGCACCTCGTCCCGTCGACCTCGGGGCGTCTGACCGGTTGTCCCGGCCCGAAGGACGTCCCGAACGTGAGTCGCTACCTTGACGGTCTCTCGAATAAGACCAAGAGGACGCACCGGAACCTCTATAGGAACCTCTCTTGGGCGCATTAGACCCAGAAGTGCCTGTCTTATTCTTGTCTGCTGTATCCGACTTCTTAGAAGCAGATTTGAACAACAGAGAATCCGAAGCTTTCTTTGTAATTTTATCATAAATTGCAGAAAGCTTGCCGTCAAAGAGAAGTTCTCCGGAGACCGAAGCGACTCTAAGAGAGTTCTTCACCTTAGAATCCACGAGTGTGGATGTAGACAGGGCTGCGTCACGTCTAACCAACTCCAGGTTTGCCACTGAAAGGGCGGAGTTACACGTGGAATAAGCTACTGCCCTTGAAAGAAGTCTTAAAGAGGATTGTATATCCTGAAATTCTTTCCCTTGAAGGCGCAGTGATAACGCCTTAGTAAGGTGATCTGCGTAAGATAAGGCATCTAAACTGGCTCTGTTAGACGAAATAGCTGTTTCCAACACCGCGGTTGGAATAGACGCCGACGACGGTAATGATAGCTCTAAGTCTTCCGCCTCGTCGTCCATACGCAGAGGAACTCTCGGAATACCCTGTCCTGCCGTGTCGAATTTATTCCTTGCATTAATGAAAGGCAGGTTGAGAGTATTGGCGGACAAGAAACCTGCTTTCCCCGTTTTGGAAGCAAGTTTAAATATAGCGTCGTTCAATAATTCAAATGTTCTTGCAACATTATAGGACTGAGACGGAAACTCGGGAGCGATGTCCCTGAACTGCTCAAAAAATTCAGAGTCCAATGACGCTATAATCCTCTTGTCCGGAACCGCAGCAGTCTGGCCCGACGGAACAACTTGAGGGAGAAAGTGCCGGATGAAGTCCACGGCAGCTTTATGTTGTTCCAAAAGGGATAGCTCCAAGTCATCCGTATCCCTTTCACAATCCGGTCGGACCTCATGATGCTCCCGATCGTCCGACCCCGATGCTTCGGCGGAGCGTACCGACCCAGCGCCGTCGGATAATTCCCGATCCGACACCGTTTCTGTCGGCTGCTGGGATGCTGCGATAAGTTGTGCTATCTGCACAAGTACGTCTGGCATCGAGGCCTGCAGAGGCGCAGTCTTTCGCTGCTTCGCCGAGGGCAGCTCCGCATCTGATGGCTCCCGCATACTTTTTCTATGCGAACGTCCGGAGTCCATCGGCCTCGTGTCCCTGGCTGCCGGATGGTGTGACCTGGTCGCTGAAGAATCCCTGATCGGCGAAGCTGGTAAAATATCGGTGGTCACGCAGCCAAGGTGCGCTCGTGTGCGCTGACGAGAGGAAGAAGCCTGAGCAGTCTCTGCGGACTGCCTATACAACGGAGCGTCCCGAGCGACGGACGTATGCTCCGCTTGCGACACATTTTGTACCACAACATCTGGTCCCAGATGTTGTTGTACGAGAGAGGGGCCTCTCTCGCTCGCGGCCCGGCTGGACCTGAACGAGCTAGGAACCGGACTCAAAGGCTTCCTCCGATCTCGCCTACTATCCGCCGTCACTGGGTGTGCACGTTGAATGTTTATAGTGCTCGCATCACCCAACATTTCCTCCTGGACCGCATCGGACGAACCCGGCTGCCGAACCATTCGGTGAATGGACGCTACACCGGGCGAGCTAGCGGACGACATTTGTTTAATCTCCATGAGCACTTTTGCCGCTAGCTCTGTATTCATTTGTGACGACGGAAGCGCACTTGTGGAAGATAACACGGAAACATCACCCTGTTCTTGTTCCTCTGAAATAGAAACTGAGAGAGTAGAGTGACCTTGCGGAGAAAGAGCCGGCATAGCCCTTTCTCCAGTAACAACATACCATGACACACGTTTCCAATGTTTGTCATCCCAATATTGACATATAGAACAGGGATTAGTGCGAGAACACTGACTACAATTAATACAATGATCATGAAAGTCAGAGGAAGATTTCTTCCTATTACAATTTGAACAATATCCTTTCATTGTGAAAAGTCAACAACAAGTCCTAGTTACTCGCACAAACCCCTGACACAAAGATACATAATAACATGATCCATTAATAATGAAAAAACAATTGCAAATAAAAATAATTTTTGAAAAATATTTTTTCAGCGAAGCCCAAGTTTCTGAAAAGTAACGTTGAGCCCCGATGGATCCGATGGCTAAGTGTGGTCAAAAATTTTTAATTTATATTAAATAATTAATGCAACACTTACGGATAATAGAAATGTATCTTATAGTGAGATAAACTACACCAAAGGCAAACAGCCCCCCTCAAAAGAGACTGTTGCCAATGTAAACAAACAGTGTAAAACACCAGAAAACATGACTCCAGGCACTGAAAAAACTGGCCCGAAATCAGTCATCAAAATTACACTCTATCTGATGCAAGACAGAGACTCCCAGGGGAGAATCTGCAGAACATCAGATGGAAGATGCAGAACACAACGTTTATACACCCATGGGTGAAAACGTAACTATGAGGAAAATAACAGAAAACATTCTGTAACCAAGCAACTCTCCCAAGAGAATTTTAGAAATGAACTTTCTCAAAAATATGTCAAAAGCATGGGAGAATTGCAAGGGGGTACTTAGAAGACCAGGGGAGAGGAAACACTGAATAAGCAGTGCATCTTTTTAGCAAGAATGACAACAAGAGGCCCATGCCTCGAAAATAGGCAACTTAACATAATTTCATAAAAAATTTTAAGTACAGCCCTGATTATTTTTTGTCACTCCTTTTTCCTCTCCTCCTTCTATATCCTCCTTAGAATCACCATTTCTCCAATAATTACGTGTCTGGCATCCTTTAAACTGAGATTTACAAGCACAAAGATCAGTGAAATGTTGACTGATGAAGGGCCAAACAGAGAATGATAATTGCCGCCAATTTCGGAACGTCCTTGACACTGCGCATGCGCAGTAGGGACGAAGTATGGAGGTCCTATAGGACATGATTTCTTTTGGTTTTAGATGCAAATTTTGGGGATTGGGGGGCAAAATTTGTGTTTGGCCCTGGTTTTGTTAGAGTTAGCACCAGCTAAGTCTGGGTCATTGGTACAGTATAAAAATACAGATTTCTGCATCGTCGGTACAAAATGGCGGCTGGCAGCCATCTTGAATTTTGGACCGCACCCAAAAACACTCGTTCTCGTCCCACGGTCATAACAAAGGTACCCAAGAAGTTTCGTAAAGATCGGTTCATAAATACGGCCTCTAGCCCGAGCCATATCCAATTGTTGACAGACGGACGACGGGCCATGACAAAAGCTCAAATTTGGCTTCGCCAAAGTTGAGCTAACAAAACAACAGTGGAGTCATATTATAATGATGAATCATATCACGAAATTGGGTAACATGAATAATTTACAAAAAAAAAAATTATAAAGTTACAGCCCTGAACATTCGAAACCACCGTTATTCGCTTCCAGAATCACGTTACACTGTTGATTTCATGAAAACCATCAGTGATTTGTGTCTGGCATCTTCAAAAATGAGAATTAAAAACACAGATTGCAGTTCAGTTGTTACTGACTTTGAGCCAAACAGAAGAATGATGGTGGCGCCAATTCCAGTCTCTTCCTGGGTACTGCGCATGTGCAAGTACTTAAAGTATGGAGGGCCAGATAGAACTTTTAATTTTCGGTATTGTATGCAAATTTGGGGGATTGGGGAGTTCAAAATTTGTGTTTGGCCCTTAATAATATTGAGGTTGCACCAGCTAAGTCTGGGCCATTGGTTTTAGTATAAAAATACAGGCACTGATCAGTCCAGTTCTCATAGCTTTTCCATAAAACCTGATTTCGAAGAAGATTGTTGTAAAATAAAACAGAGGAACACAATTACTCACAAAATCTTCAGTTCTATAAATTCAGCATAAGTTATTTATTTATTTAGTGGTGTTTAACTGGTAGAGTGCTGGAAGCCCATATTTGGGCTTTATTCGGAAGTGCAGGTACCACAGCTTGAAGGCTCATATTCAATACATGTGCTTTGTATAAGGTTTGAAGTGATATTATTTAATCTGTAAATGTTTGCCTTGTTACAATTTATGGGAGAGTGCCCATAGGCACTCTCCCATAAAATGTAACAAGGAAAAGACATGTGCACAAGATTTGGTGGTCAAAAATAATTTAGCACTCTACCAGTTAAGGTCTGCACAATGGCTAATCATGACCACGACACTTTTATGGGTGGAGGAAGCAGAGAACCAGCAAGCAACTGTCAGCTCCCCAACATACTAACTCCACACAAGCAGGGTTAGCATGGGTTGAAGACAAGTGCACCATCTACATGCAGTATATCTTAATACACAACACCACCATGCCCCCACATGGGCAATGGGGGTGATGTGTCTTGCCCAAGGACACAACAAGGTTACCACATGTGGGATTCGAACCAGACCTCTTGGCTTGCAGCCTGCACCTGTACCTACTGAGCAACCACGCCCCCCTCAGCATAAGTGAAACAGTAATATTATTTTACGTAGCTTTGAAACCAATGAGGAAGTTTTGAGACATGTCATGGGCACTGATTCTTTCCACCAATGGCGCAGAATCGTAGAAAGGAAGATCTGATGGGCTCCTGATTTATTGCAAAGCAAATCACTGAGACTTCTCAGAATAGTTCTCACAAAATGATAAGTATCACATATAACTCAGTGAGGTCGAGAACAAGAAATAATTCTTCCTCGTAATACTATGCCTGTAGAAGTATTATAAAGTATATAATTTTGACCAATTTATGAAGTATATCAGTTCAAGTCATCGGTATATTGGTTGAGCGGTACACAAGTATATTTTGTAACATATTATCGTATTAAACATAAATATGAAATGGACACCCATATAGCTTCCTGTGCTAAGAACTTTAGGTGTTTCGTAGACAAGGAATTACTCAGCCGAGCCTCTACAATATGAACACACCCAGAGACGTGTTTCGAATAAGCATACAATGTTTTCCCATTTTACAATGTTATGGCTCGGACACACCCTTCAACTAACTGCAGGCTATAGATGTTATAAGAAATGAATGGCAGGT
The DNA here is from genome assembly GCA_031216915.1 of Pictodentalium vernedei. NCBI lineage: Eukaryota > Metazoa > Mollusca > Scaphopoda > Dentaliida > Dentaliidae > Pictodentalium > Pictodentalium vernedei. The sequence goes on from CM062295.1 coordinate 747,122,431, forward strand.
CCATTGCGATCATTGCATTTTGACCGACAGAGAAATTCAACAAAGTGTGTGAATTCCCGAGGGGATTCTCAGAAAGCTTTTTAGAATTTCTCTGCCAGTCAAAAGCAATGACCATGATAGATCTGCCATACATTACTTATTTTTATATACCACAACTTTTCATAGAAATTAGCTGATATTTATAGTAAATTCACCTTTTTCCGATGCGAGTGTAGGTATGTCCCATGTGATGTACAAGTTAGTGCCAAAATTAAATTAATGACATCAGCTGATAAGTAGATCATAGCCACTGTTTAAAATGCACACAACGTGGGAACATTTCATTATCCGCACCCCTTATTGAATTACTGATTGATTGATTACCGGTGGGTATGTGGGTCCATTGAGAAGTGAATGCAACGATCACTGTGTGTTGGGTCATGAACTTTTATAGTAATTTTCATGCAGCAGACCGGTGTGAATGCATAGGGTGTCTAAATGAAAGTGTCAATAACACTGTAGTTTAACCTGTGTGTAGTGTTTGATGAAAAGGATAATGTTCAATGTTTATGAAAGGATTAAAAATAAGACAAGAATTGTGATAATTGAGAATATGTTAATCTCTGCACCCTACATGCTATGTTTTAAACAAGAATAAAATGAGGTCTGGGTTAATGTGGCCCTCACAGTTAATGTATGTCAACCAAAGTTACCAAGTTACAGTAAAAACATTCCAAAATGAGTCATCCTACCAAGTTACAATGAAATCCCTTCATAAATATAACTTGTAGACTTTGCTAAAGGCATCTTGGTCATGTGACAGTCCAGCAGTCACAACTGATCGATCGTGACCAAAATAGAACAGTCTCATCTAGGTATCATACCAAGTTATCCTGCCAAGTTACAATCCCTTCATAAAAACAACCTGTAGACAGTGCAAAAGGAATCTAGGTCATGTGACCAGGTGGCGGTAATGGCGGACTGATCGTGACCAAATAGGACTCATCCAGACGTTATACCGAGTCATCCTTCCAATTTACAATGAAATTGCTTCATAAATATGAACTGTAGACTGTGCTAAATAAAACTTAACATACCAATAAAATACTACTTTTTTGGTCCCAATCCTTTCAATGTTTACAGATCTGCTTGAATGAGACAGAATACAATGTGAACTGTGCATGTGCTGGAAATTTCCAGAACCACCTCGACAATTTCCCTGTGGAAAATGCACACATTCTGCACATGGCTTTATTATATGCCACAAAACTATTCTACGATGCTAAAATAAAGTTATTACCGTAATTGTATTCAGGTGAATGGCATCCGCAACCAATATTTGACTAAATAACCATGTTATACTCACATTTCTGTCATCATTTTTAAAAAAAAAGTGCTTCAGAACTTTTTGAAAATCTGGAACAATCGGCACGCGGTTGGAACAAAACTTTGTAAAAACCCAAAACGAACTGATTCTGTAAGTCCGGTCACCCCCAGTGAGAGTGAGCAAATAGTCATTCAATCAAACCTTAAATTTTGATTGATTTAAAACCCAGTACATGTTTGACAAATATTTTTACAGCTAATGACTAGCACTTCATACCTTACAGAGCACTTCTACAGGGGTGGACATCTTCTTTTCACTTATTCTTTCATATTTTTGTTTTTTAGTGGCTGCCTGCAATAAATTTCAAGTTCATGTATTAACTACAACAAAACTAAGTACTCATCTGATCAAAGAATGTTGATTTCATTGATTTTTCACAAAAGGGTTTAAGCATTCTATCTATAAAGATAATCTGTCGCTTATTACTTACCAGATAAAACATTTCCAACTGTTTGGAACTGGGGAAGAATTTTCATAGTATTATCTTACTTACCAACCCACAAAGAATGTATGTATGTGTGTGTGTGTGGGGTGGTGGGGGGGGGGGATGTTACTCCCAAATATAATCCAAGGAACTTAATTTATACATACTTGTAAATTGCTTATATGTTATATGAAACATTTATGCATTAGAAGCAATGGTTTGGGATAAAAAAAACTTTAATGTGAACTCCATTATACTTAATTATTTATTGGGGTTTAACAACACTTTTGACAGCCAAGGTCACCTCGTGTCGGACAGTTTTACAGGTGGAGGAGGCCGTAGTACCCAGAGAGAATCACCGGGCGATGGCGAGCAACCGTCAGGCTCCCCAACATATTAACTCCACACAAGCAGGGTTAGCATTGGTTGAAAACAAGTTTCACCATTGATGTGCAGTATGCCTTAGTACACAGCGCAACCGTGCCCCAACGTGGTGAATGGGGTGAAGTGTCTTGCCCAAGGACACAACGCGGTTGCCAGCGGTGGGATTCGAATTGAGGACCTCTCAGCTTGCACCTCTACCTACTGAGCCTCCGCGCCCCCTTTAACTCCATTAATTATGGAGCTAAAAATACACTTAAATCTGGCTCCAGGATGTTAAAAAATTTATAGTAATTTATATATTTTTTATACTTACCAATGACCCAGACTTAGCTGCTGGTGCTAACTCTAACAAAACCAGGGCCAAACACAAATTTTGCCCCCCAATCCCTAAAATTTGCATCCAAAACAAAAAGAAATCATGTCCTAAAGGACCTCCATACTACGCCTCTACTGCGCATGCGCAGTGACGCAGTCGTCCCGAAATTGGCGCCAATTATCATTCTTACTGGCAGTGCCTGGTCAGCGCTATGTACTCAGCGGGGAGGCAAGAGTTCCCAACTCCAGGGAGGGCCATCCCCGTCTGGGTCATTGGCAAGTATAAAAAATATATAAATTACTATAAATTTTTTAACATTTTTATACTGTACAAATGACCCAGACTTAGCTGAATAGTAAACAGGCTGGAGGGCCTAGGACATAGAGGAAAATCCAATAAGCTCAACTATATAGTAAAGAGGTAACCCCTTAAGGAGAAAAGGAGTATTAGGCTTTACATGTATCTTTCTTATTTAATATTAAATTAGAAAGATACACTACCCTTAATAATTGAGCACAATAACATTCATGTTCTCTATTAACATCCAGTATAACCCTTATACTAATTATTTTTAAAGCAAGCCAATAAATAAAGTAGTCCAGAGAATTGAGACTCTTTATAGTCATTTAAAAGTGTCCGAGTATTGTATATTAAAGCCCATTTGACACTTGACATATACAAATGCTTCACACCGAGCTACACTTTAAAAATAAGACATGAATGAATTTTAACATTAATATTACACTTTAAAACCATCCCGGAAGCGACTCAGAAATACTGACTTGGAGGAGGCATTCCCTTGCTTTTCACTATAAAGCAGGTGACCTAAGGGAACACCCGCCCCCCCCCCCCCCCCTTCCCCTTGCCCTGGGTCAAATAGCCCAGAGCGAAGAGGGCAGCCGGACGGAGTCACTGCCGGAACAGAAAGCCTGCATAACTATAGTTGCAACTGTTTAGTGGACGACATTCTGAGCAGCAGATAACGGACCTAAACAATGCAGATCTCCAGAAATGGACTCAATATTTCTGAGATAAAAATTCGTAAATGTGGATGGCTGAGACCAATAAGCAGCCTTCATTAAATCTGTAATAGCAACACTATTAGCATAAGCCCAGGAAGTAGAAAGAGCTCTTACTTCATGAGCAGAAATCTTAAGCACAGACTGCTGAGAAGAAGATAAATCTTCATAAATAGTACGGATAGTTAATTGAATCCATCTAGCAATAGAATGGACTGAAATGTCCTTTCTATTAGGCATCAAAGACAGAAAGAAACGTTTCCGTCCCTTTCTGATAAACTGAGGACAGGACAGAGTAAAGGCCTACGCCCGTCTGAAGACGGAAGAGCCTTAATAACAATAGGTTCCGGATATTTATTAGGAGCCTGATTCTTAGCTAAAAAACCCACATTAGTAGTGAAGGTGATAGTGTTCCCAACACTACGATAATGAGAATCATCCACCGATAGTGCATGAAGCTCACTGACTCTTCTAGCAGAAGAGAAAGCTAAGAGAAAAGCTGTCTTATAAGATAAGAATTTGAAATCTACTGTCCCAAGAGGTTCAAATGGCTTTTCCTTCAATTTAAGAAGAACCCAAGCTAAATTCCACTTAGGAATTAATCTAAGAGTTCTGGGTCTATTTATCGAAAAGTTTCTAACCAACTTAGATAAAGAGACATTAGATCCAATTTGTAAACTATCATGATGTGCATAGGTATCAGATAACATAGATCTATAACCCTTTATAGTAACAGGCTGCAGTTTGATTTCGTCAAACAAGTATACTAGAAAGTTTGCAATGTCTGGTATAGAAGGATCGAATATATCTACAGAATGATCCCTACACCAACGACGAAAAACCTTCCACTTAGCCGCATAGTTTAGCGAAGAGGAGGTCCTCCTACAGTTAGAAATCGCGTCCACTGCTCGTCCTGTAAAGTGCTTGCCATGCAAGAAGGACCGCACAACGGAAAAACGTGAAGGTTGAGACCTTGCGGGTTGTGATGGAGTTGGCGCGATTTCCCCTGCGAAAGAAGATCCTCCCGTGGAGGAAGCTTCCGCGGTAGGTCCCACAACAGACACCTGAGTAGATTTATCCACGGTCTCTGTGGCGACAGAGATGCTACCAACAGAATCTTGCATTGAGATTGTTTTATCTTTAGCAATACTTGTTGAATTAACGGCGCTGGAGGATACGCATATCCTATCATTCCGTCCCAAGGGATCGACAGAGCGTCTACTGCAAATGCTCTTGGATCCGGACACGGAGACGTCTGCAACTGATTGTTGAGATGTGTCGCAAATAAGTCTATCATTGGCCGTTCCCATTGGTAGCAAATCTGATTGAATACTTGTTTGTTGAGAGTCCACTCCGACGGCAACAAGCGACCCTTTCGTGAAAGGGAGTCTGCTAGCACATTCAGACAACCCGGTATGTGACGGACCGAAAGAAGAACGTGATGTTCTAGCGCAAACAGAAGGATTCTTTCCGTTAGATTGAACAACGGAACTGAATGAGTGCCTCTCTGATTCCGTATATACGCCACTACTGTCGTATTGTCGGATAGGATTTGGACATGAGCATCGTGAATAATGTCCATCCAGTGACGTAACGCAAGCCAAATTGACATCATTTCCTTGATGTTTATGTGCTTGCACAGGAATTGCGGATCCCAAAGACCCTGGCATCTCGAATCCGTTGGGATTAATGATGCACCCCAACCTGTTTGACTGGCATCCGTCATAACGGTAAAACTCGGATCCGGCAACTGCAGTGGAACTCCCTGAGTTAACCACTGAATGTTTGCCCAAGTCTGAATCTCTTGTTTCACTTGATCTGACAAGAGAACGTCTACATCGAGCGAATGAATTTTCACACTCCAATTCTGAGTCAAGAAAATTTGAAGAGGACGTGTGCGTAACCGCCCCATCGGAATGAGATCCGCGGCGGCTCCGCACAGACCTATCAGTCTCATAAATTCTCTCGCTGTGACTTTGTCTGCGAGCAGACAATAGCGAGCGTAACAACTGACTAATTTCGCTCTGGTTAACGGCAGACGAACGAGATTGTTGTGCGTCTCGAAGCTCATTCCCAGATGAGTGAATGACTTGGACGGCACCAGATCCGACTTCTCCTCGTTTACTATAAAACCGAGACGTCGGAGCAATAGAAGAAGATTCTGAACATCGTTCTGAAGCGTTAACTCGTTGCCGTACCTCTGAAGAATGTCGTCCAGGTAGGCCGACGTTACCGCAGACGAATGAGCTCGGAAGTAGATCATTACCGAGTTCATTACCCGAGTGAAAGCCCAGGGTGCTAGATTCAATCCGAAGCACATCGCCCGGAATTGATACACCACTCCTAGGACTGCGAAGCGTAGATACTTTTGGAATGTCGGATGTACCATGATGTGAAAGTACGCATCTTTGAGATCTATGCTCGTTGCATAATCGTTCACCCGAATACTCGCCCTGACCGATCGAATCGTCTCCATATAAAACTTCGGAGCGACGATCAGCTTGTTTATCCAGCTCAAATCTATGACTGGACGGAACGAGCCGTCTGGTTTCGGAACCAGAAACAGATGGCTGTAGAATCCCAGAGATTCCTGGTTTTCTACGATCTCTACCGCATTCTTCATTAAAAGAGACTGCACCTCTGATAACAGAGCGTCTCTTTTCTGCGGATTTGACGGAAGATGAGTCCACTTTGGACTTCGAGTTAATGGAGGCTTTCGTTTGAAGGATATCTTTAGACCTTCCGAAGGCACTCCTCTCACCCAAGGGTCGTCCGTAATCGACGCCCATTCTTGTGAAAAACTCGAAAACCTTCCGCCAACCGGAACGCGATAGAGGTTTAAGCCATCACCTCCTGGACCTGCGAGGCCTGCGGTAGGAGAAACCACGTCTTCCACGGCCCGCACCTCGCCCCATCGACCTCGGGGCGTCCGACCGATTGTCCCAGCCTGAAGGACGTCCCGAACGAGAGTCGCTATCCTGACGGTCTCTCGAATAAGACCAAGAGGACGCACCGGAACCTCTATAGGAACCTCTCTTGGGCGCATTAGACCCAGAAGTGCCTGTCTTATTCGTGTCTGCTGTATCCGACTTCTTAGGAGCAGATTTGAACAACAGAGAATCCTTAGCTTTCTTTGTAATTTTATCATAAATAGCGGAAAGCTTGCCGTCAAAGAGAAGTTCTCCTGAGACCGAAGCGACTCTAAGAGAGTTCTTCACCTTAGAATCCACTAGTGTGGATGTAGCTAGGGCTGCGTCACGTCTAACCAACTCCAGATTTGCCACTGAAAGGGCGGAGTTACACGTGGAATAAGCTACTGCCCTTGAAAGAAGTCTTAAAGAGGATTGTATATCCTGAAACTCTTTCCCCTGAAGGCGCAGTGATAACGCCTTAGTAAGGTGATCTGCGTAAGATAAGGCATCTAAATTGGCTCTGTTAGACGCAATAGCTGTTTCCAACATCGCGGTTGGAATAGAAGCTGACGACGGTAATGACAGCTCTAAGTCTTCTGCCTCGTTGTCCATACGCAGAGGAACTCTCGTATACCCTGTCCTGCCGTATCGAATTTATTCCTTGCATTAATGAAAGGCAGGTTGAGAGTATTAGCGGACAAGAAACCTGCTTTCCCCGTCCTGGAAGCAAGTTTAAATATAGCGTCGTTCAATAATTCAAATGTTCTTGCAACATTATTGGACTGCGACGGAAACTCGGGAGCGATGTCCCTGAACCGCTCAAAAAATTCAGAGTCCAATGACGCTATAATTCTCTTGTCCGGAACCGCAGCAGTCTGGCCCGACGGAACAACTTGAGGGAGAAAGTGCCGAATGAAGTCCACGACAGCTTTATGTTGTTCCGAAAGGGATAGCTCCAAGTCATCCGTATCCCTTTCACCATCCGGTCGGACCTCATGATGCTCCCGGTCGTCCGCCCCCGATGCTTCGGCGGAGCGTACCGACCCAGCGCCGTCGGATAATTCTCGATCCGACACCGTTTCTGTCGGCTGCTGGGATGCTGCGATAAGCTGTGCTATCTGCACAAGAATGTCCGGCGTCGAGACCTGCGGAGGCGCAGTCTTTCGCTGCTTCGCCGAGGGCAGCTCCGCATCAGATGGCTCCCGCATACTTTTCCTATGCGAACGTCCGGAGTCCATCGGTCTCGAATCCCTGGCTGCCGGATGGTGTGACCTGGTCGCCGAAGAATCCTTGATCGGCGAAGCTGGTAATATATCGGCAGTCACGCAGCCAAGGTGCGGTTGTGTGCGCTGACGAGAAGAGGAAGCCTTAACAGTCTCTGCGGACTGCTTATACAACGGAGCGTCCCGAGCGACAGACGTATGCTCCGCTAAAGACACATTTTGTACCACAACATCTGGTCCCAGATGTTGTTGTACGAGAGAGGGGCCTCTCTCGCTCGCGGCCCGGCTGGACCTGGACGAGCTAGGAACCGGACTCAAAGGCTTCCTCCGTTCTCGCTTACTATCCGCCGTCACTGGGTGTGCATCTATTATGTTTATAGTGCTCGCATCACCCAAAACTTCCTCTTGGACCGCATCGGACGAACCCGGCTGCCGAACCATTCGGTGAATGGACGCTACACCGGGCGAGCTAGCGGACGACATTTGTCTAATCTCCATGAGCACTTTTGCCGCTAGCTCTGAATTCATTTGTGACGACGGACGCACACTTGTAGAAGATAACATGGAAACATCACCCTGTTCTGGTTCCTCTGAAATAGAAACTGAGAGAGTAGAGTGACCTTGCGGAGAAAGAGCAGGCATCGCCCTTTCTCCCGAAACAACATATCGTGACACACGTTTCCAATGTTTCTCATCCCAATATTCACATATAGGACAGGGATTAATGCGAGAACACTGACTACAATTAATACAATGATCATGAAAGTCAGAGGAAGATTTCTTCCTATTACAATTTGAACAACGTCAATTCATTGTGAAAGAACAACAATAAGTCCTAGTTACTCGCAAAAACCCCTGACACAAAGATACATAATAACATGATCCATTAATAAATGAAAAAACAATTGCAAATCAAAATAATTTTGAAAAGATATTTTTTCAGCGAAGCCCAAGTTGCTGAAAAGTAACGTTGAGCCCCGATGGATCCGATGGCAAAGTGTGGTCAAAAATTTTAAATTTATATTAAATAATTAATGAGACACTTACGGATAATATAAATGTATCTTATAGTGAGATAAACTACAGCAAAGGCAAACAGCTCCCCTCAAAAAAGGCTGTTGCCAATGTAAACAAACAGTGTAAAAACACCAGAAAACATGACTCCAGGCACTGAAAAAACTGGCCCGGAATCAGTCATCAAATTACACTCTATCTGATGCAAAACAGAGACTCCCAGGGGAGAATCTGCAGAACATCAGAAGGAAGATGCAGAACACAAACGTTATACACCCATGGGTGAAAACGTAACTATGGGGAAAATAACAGAAAACATTCTGTAACCAAGCAACTCTCCCAGGAAATTTTAGAAATGAAATTTCTCAAAAATATGCCAAAAGCATGGGAGAATTGCAAAGGGGGACTTTAGAAGGCTAGGGGAGAGGAAACACTGAATAAGCAGTGCAACATTTAGCAAGAATGACAACAAGAGGCCCATGCCTCGAAAATAGGCAACTTAACATAATTTCATCAAAAAATTTTAAGTACAGCCCTGATTATTTTTTGTCACTTCTTTTTCCTCTCCTCCTTCTATCCTCCTTAGAATCACATTTTCTCCAAAAATTACGTGTCTGGCATCCTTTAAACTGAGATTTACAAGCACAAAGATCAGTGAGATGTTGACTGATGAAGGGCCAAACAGAGAATGATAATTGGCGCCAATTTCGGGACGTCTGCGTCACTGCGCATGCGCAGTAGAGGCGTAGTATGGAGGTCCTTTAGGACATGATTTCTTTTTGTTTTGGATGCAAATTTTGGGGATTGGGGGGCAAAATTTGTGTTTGGCCCTGGTTTTGTTAGAGTTAGCACCAGCTAAGTCTGGGTCATTGGTACAGTATAAAAATATAGAAATTTTGGGAGGGGCAAATATTCTTGCCCCTCCCATTATGACGCCAAATATAGCCCCACAAACTTCTCTTGAGCAAATCTGAGTCTACACCTCAAAAGGAAGCTGCACACCAAATATCAAGTCTCTGCTAGTGCTGGTTCATGAGAAGAAGATTTTTCAAGATTTCAGCACACTTTTTGGGTGTGGCCCTGCCAGTGGGCGAGGCAACTTGATTTGAACAAAATCAAATTGCGATGTCATAACAAACTATTATCTCAAATATCAATTAAATTGGTTCAGCGATTTGGGAGGAGAAGACGCAAACACCATGTTCACGGACAATAATAATAATAACATTTTGGCCAGCCGCTGATTTGTCGCGGTTCTCGGACGAGAAGGCCATGGTTACCCCTGTACTCCCAACTGCCTCCCTATTCCCAGGCTTCTCCTCTCCTCCCAACACTCAGAGACGAACTGCTTGATGATATCCCTTGTCCCATTCTTCCCAATCTCTCCGATTAGCATATTAACCCTCTCCTTTGAGTCTCCCCCTAACCACATGTCCTTCATTCTCCCATTCCACTTCCCCATTATACTCCCAGTGAATCTCATTCTTTTAGGCTGATACTTTGGGCATTCTAGAAAACGGACGGTGAGTGATCACAAAAACTCTCCTAACTGAAAGTCAGGTGAGCTAAAAAATTCTGACTGGTGGATCTGAAGTAGATTTTTAAAGATTATTGAACAACATTCTTCAGAGATACGGCAACATTTAAATATTTAAAGTTAAAATTCAGACCCCCATAGGAAGCCTAAATATTAATAGAGTGACTGGATTTGAACAAACTTGAATCTGACTCTCACAACAATGATGTCCACCAAATATTAAAAGATTCTGAATCGTGGTTCTGAAGAAGATTTTTAAGGATTATTCCCCATATTGCCGAAAGTCAAAATTCAGGCTCCTGTATTGAGCTCAAATACAAATCAAGGGGCTTAATTTTAACAAACTTTATCTGGACCCTCTATGGATGCTGAATACTAAATATCAAAAGATTCTGATCAGTGGTTCTGGGAAAGAAGTTTCTTTTCATTTTTGCAAATATACTGACTCAGCATTTTTTTTTATGCCCCCCCCCCCCCCCACCCCACCCCCCCCCCCCCCCCCCCCCCCCCTCAGAACACCCTGACACAACCGATGGCAATTTTTATTTATCACTCCATTCTGATGCTTCATACCAAATAACAGTTCTGTTCTGTGTGGTTTGGGAAATATGGGCATTTGAAAATATTTCTATTTTTAGCTCCTGGGGTTCCCACAGGGATGCATGAATGCATAAATAAAGTATTTATGACTCAATAATACCACACACCAAATTTGGTTCAAATCGGATCAGCCGTTCAGAAAATGATAAATTCATAGTAATTTGTATATTTTTTATACTTACCAATGGCCCAGACTTAGCTGGTGCTAACTCAAAACAAGAGGCCCCACGGGGCCTGAGGGCGCTCACCTGATACTGGCCGAGTCATATCACCAAAATAGCAAGGGATTCTGCCTTGTGGTTATTATCAGTTTTTCAACATAAAAGTGTTTTCTCTACTTAGTAACCCAGAGTGTTCATATGTTAGATCCCCATATTGGGTACTCAATAATTTATCTATTTATTTATTGGAATTTAAGGTCACTTTCTAAGGCTACATCATTACAGAGGCATAATTATAATATCAGGTTTGGTCAATCGTTTATGCCTATTACTGCCCACTTTACAGGGCTTTCAACGCAGGAATTGGTTACTGGGCCCAATTTTATCAATAAAGCAGAACTTGAACAAACTTCAATTTGCCACTTCTAAGAAAATCAAAAATCAAATATCAAAAGATTCTGACAGGAGTAACAGAAAAAAAAGATTTTTTAAGAATATTTCTCATACTGAATTAAGTTATACATTGGGCTCCCATAGGGAACCCAAAAATAAAAGCTTCTGAAGCAGTGTTTTGGGAGAAGAAGATTCTTCAACGTTATTCCCATTAGCTACACTGTTAAAAAATGATGACTCGGCACTTTTAGTCCTAGAAAAGAACCTTATGATAAAATTTTTACCATTTTTTTCTTCCGGTCCTAAGGAAGCTTCACACCATATAAAAATTCTCAGTGCCATGTAGTTCTGGAGATATGGGCATTTAAAAAGAAAAAAATTTTTTTGCTCCTGCAGTTCCCGTGGGGGACAGGAAAACAATTTTCGGCATAAATTAGGTACTTATGACCCAATAAGCCCTCATATAAAATTTGGTTCAAATCGACTTTTTGGTTTGGAAAATAAAAATTTTGGTATAATTTGGGCTCCCACAGTGAGCCCAAATATGAACCCAGGTACTTGGCTTTACCAAACTTCACTCTCAGCCCCTAAGAATGCTGTACATCAAATATCAAAACATTTTGACTGGTGGATCTGAAAAAAAAATTTTTTTTAAAGAATATTCCTCATATTGAACTAAGTTATAATTTGGGCTCCCACAGGGAGACCAAATATGAGCCGAAGGACTTGACTTGAACAAACTTGAATCTCACCTCCCTAAGCATACTGTATACCAAATATCAAAAGATTCTGACCGGTGGATGCGAAGAAGAAGATTTTAAAAGAATATACCTCGTATTGCACTAAGTTACAATTTGGGTTCCCAAAGGGAGTCCAAATATGAACTCAGGGACTTGGCTTGAACAAACATCAATCTCACCCCCCTAAGGATGATGCATAGCAAATATCAAAAGATTCTGATTTGTGGATCCGAAGAAGAAGATTTTTAAAATATATCCCTCATATTGCACTAATTTGAACATTTGGGTTCCCATAGGGAACCCAAATATGGACCGAGGAATTTGATTTCTACAAATATGTGAATCAATGTTCCAAAGATGTTATATGTAAAATATGAAAGCTTTTAGAGCAGTGGTTTGGAAGAAAACAATTCTTTATTTTTTTCCCATTGCCTACTGTGTTAAAAAATACTGACTCAGCACTTTTTCAGAGTCCCGAAAAAGTACCCTATGATAAAACCGATAGCAATTTTTTTTTACCAATCCTTTCTGTTGGTCCCAAGAAAGCTTCACACCAAATAAAAATTCTCACTGCCGTGCAGTTTTTGAGATATAGGCGTTTTAATTTTTTTCTATTTTTAGCTCCTGTGGTTCCCACGGGGCCACAGGAAAAAAAATTTCTGCATAAATTAGGTACTTATGACCCAATAAGCCCTCACATAAAATTTGGTTCAAATTGGCCTCTCGGTTTAAAAAATAGAAATTTGGGGTGGGGCCAAAATTTTTGCTCCTCCCATAACATCGCCAAGTATAGACCTACAAACTTCTCTTGAACAAACTTGAGTCTACACCTCAAAAGGAAGCTGCATACCAAATATCAAGTCTCTGCTATTGCTGGTTCTTGAGAAGAAGATTTTTTAAGAATTGGAGCATTTTTGCCCCACCCCTCTGCTCAATATGAGCCGAAACCTAATTTGCCCCAAAATCAAAATGCCGCTATATAACCCCTACTCACATGAAATTTCATTAACATGCGGCCAGTGGTTTGGAAGAAAAAGACCCAAACACCACCTTCACGCCGGACGACGGACGACGGACGAAAAGTGATCAGAAAAGCTCACCCTGACTTTCAGTCAGGTGAGCTAAAAATAATCCAGGGCCAAACACAAATTTTGCCCCCCAATCCCCATGCAAAACCGAAAATTTTATGTCCTATCTGGTCCTCCATACTTTTGCGAACTGCGCATGCGCAGTATCCAGGAAGACACCGAAATTGGAGCTAACCATCATTCTTTTAAAAAATTGCCTGCTAAATGTTGTAAACAGCGGGGAGGTATGAGTGCCCACTCATGAGAGGGCTATCCCCAATTGGGCCATTGGTAAGTATAAAAAATATACAAATTACTATGAATTTATAATATTTTTATACAACAACCAATGGCCCAGACCAGCTGAATCGTAAACAGGCTGGAGGGCCTAGAACATAGAGGAAAATCCAATCACTCAATCACTTCATAAAGGATATCTCCTACAGGAGAATAGGAGAGAAAGGAATTATATATGTCTTTCTCATTTGCGAGAAACGAGAAAGACATTACACCAACAATGTAATTGAGCATTACATATTATATAATTCTCCATTTAATGCCAGCATAACCCCTTATGCTAATTTGGTGAAGGGAAGCAAAAATATAAAGATAGTCCAGAGAATGAGACTCTTTATACTCATTTAAAAGTATCCGAGGATTGTATATTAACGCCCGTTTGACACATGACATATACAAATGCAGCTACACTTTAAAAACATTACATAAATCAGACATATTATTTGCTTCACACCGAGCTACACATTAAAACAATCCCTGCACCGACTCAGGACTACTGACACCAGTGGAGGTCTTCCCTTGCTTTTAACTATATTCACTATAAAGCCAGAGGTTCATAAGGGAATGAAAGTGTCAATGACACTGTAGGTCAACTTGTCAAGACAAAGACATGTACATGTATAGTATGTGACACAGCAATGACAAACATCTAGGTAATGACCTGATAACAATGGTACATATAAAGTATTGTAACGGTCTGTACATAAATACTGACCGTTGCCTGTAACAAATGTATAGGTGAAGTATTGTAAAGGTGGGTGACAGTCAGATGCTAAACTAGAAAAAAATCTTTCCCAGAGTGGGTATGACTGAACCCCAAAATATTTGTTCTCATAGCACAGTGATAACAAAGGCACCCCAAAACACACTCATTCCTGTCCCAAGGTGAAAACAAAGGTACCCAAGAAGTTTTGTGAAGATCAGTTCATAAATACGAGCTGTATAGAACTTGTGACAAAAAACTGATTGGACCTAATTTCGGTACAAAATGGCAGAAAACACTCATTCTCGTCCCAAGGTGATAACAAAGGTACCCAAGACGTTTTGTGAAGATCGGGTCATAAATACAGCCTCTACCCTTAGCCGTATTGACATGTGTGCTTACATTGTGTAAGTAGCACTGAATAAATCACAAAGTTCATCTAATTTGCATAATTTCTGCACGAAAAAAGCCCCTTACAATATGTGATGTATTCCATGTTACTAAACATTCATACAAAAATTTATTCAAATCAGAACTTTCATACAGAAGTTCTGTACAAAAGACTGCTTGCACTAATTTTGGAACAAAATGGCTGCTGGTGGCCATCTTGAATATCGGACCACACCCAAAAACACTCGCTCTCATCCCATGATGATAACAAAGGTACCCAAGAAGTTTCGTAAAGATTGGTTCATAAATATGGCCTCTAGTCCAAGCTGTACAGAAGTTGTGTACAAAAAACTGATTAGACCTAAGTTCGGTACAAAATGGCCACTGGCAGCCATCTTGAATTTTAGACCGCACCCAGAAACACTTGTTCTCGTCCCAAGGTGATAACAAAGGTACCCAAGACATTTCGTGAAGATCAGTTCATAAATGCAGACTCTAGTCTGAACCGTAATGACATGTGTACTTACTGTGTGTAAGTCGCACTGAAAAAATCAAAGTTCATCTAATTTGCATAATTTCTGCACGAGAAAAAAACCCGTATTATATGTGATGTATCCCATGGTACTAAACATTCATACAAACAATTATTCAAATCAGAGCTTTCATATGGAAGTTCTGTACAAAAAGTTAAAAAATTTATAGTAATTTATATATTTTTTATACTTACCAATGACCCAGACTTAGCTGGTGCTAACTCCACAAAAACCAGGGCCAAACACAAATTTTGCCCCCCAATCCCCAAAATTTGCATCCAAAACAAAAAGAAATCATGTCCTAAAGGACCTCCATAGTACGACTCTACTGCGCATGCGCAGTGACGCAGTCGTCCCGAAATTGGCGCCAAATATCATTCTTACTGGCAGTGCCTGGTCAGCGCTATGTACTCAGCGGGGAGGCAAGAGTTCCCAACTCAGGGAGGGCCATCCCCGTCTGGGTCATTGGTAAGTATAAAAAATATATAAATTACTATAAATTTTTTAACATTTTTATACTGTACCAATGACCCAGACTTAGCTGAATAGTAAACAGGCTGGAGGGCCTAGGACATAGAGGAAAATCCAATAAGCTCAATTATAAAATAAAGAGATAACCCCTTAAGGAGAAAAGGAGTATTAGGCTTTACATGTATCTTTCTTATTTAATATTTAAATTAGAAAGATACACTACCCTTAATAATTGAGCACAATAACATTCATGTTCTCTATTAACATCCAGTATAACCTTTATACTAATTATTTTTAAAGCAAGCCAATAAATAAAGTAGTCCAGAGAATTGAGACTCTTTATAATCATTTAAAAGTGTCCGAGTATTGTATATTAAAGCCCGTTTGACACTTGACATATACAAATGCTTCACACCGAGCTACACTTTAAAAATAAGACATGAATGAAATTAAACATTAATATTACACTTTAAAACCATCCCGGAAGCGACTCAGAAATACTGTCTTGGAGGAGGCATTCCCTTGCTTTTCACTATAAAGCAGGTGACCTAAGGGAACACCCGCCCCCCCCCCCCCCCCCCCTTCCCCTTGCCCTGGGTCAAATAGCCCAGAGCGAAGAGGGCAGCCGGACGGAGTCACTGCCGGAACAGAAAGCCTGCATAACTATAGTTGCAACTGTTTAGTGGACGACATTCTGAGCAACAGATAACGGACCTAAACAATGCAGGTCTCCAGAAATGGACTCAATATTTCTGAGATAAAAATTAGTAAATGTGGATGGCTGAGACCAATAAGCAGCCTTCATTAAATCTGTAATAGCAACACTATTAGCATAAGCCCAGGAAGTAGAAAGAGCTCTTACTTCATGAGCAGAAATCTTAAGCACAGACTGCTGAGAAGAAGATAAATCTTCATACGCAGTACGGATAGTTAACTGAATCCATCTAGCAATAGAATGGACTGAAATGTCCTTTCTATTAGGCATCAAAGACAGAAAGAAACGTTTCCGTCCCTTTCTGATGAACTGAGATCTCTGTTTATAGATACGTAGTGCTCTAACAGGACAGAGTAAAGGCCTACGCCCGTCTGAAGACGGAAGAGCCTTAATAACAATAGGTTCCGGATATTTATTAGGAGCCTGATTCTTAGCTAAAAAACCGACATTAGTAGTGAAGGTGATAGTGTTCCCAACACTACGATAATGAGAATCATCCACCGATAGTGCATGAAGCTCACTGACTCTTCTGGCAGAAGAGAAAGCTAAGAGAAAAGCTGTCTTATAAGATAAGAATTTGAAATCTACTGTCCCAAGAGGTTCAAATGGCTTTTCCTTCAATTTAAGGAGAACCCAAGCTAAATTCCACTTAGGAATTAATCTAAGAGTTCTGGGTCTATTTATCGAAAAGTTTCTAACCAACTTAGATAAAGAGACATTAGATCCAATTTGTAAACTATCATGATGTGCATAGGTATCAGATAACATAGATCTATAACCCTTTATAGTAACAGGTTGCAGTTTGATTTCGTCAAACAAGTATACTAGAAAGTTAGCAATGTCTGGTATAGAGGGATCAAATATATCAACAGAATGATCCCTACACCAACGACGGAAAACCTTCCACTTAGCCGCATAGTTTAGCGAAGAGGAGGTCCTCCTACAGTTAGAAATCGCGTCCACTGCTCGTCCTGTAAAGTGCTTGCCATGCAAGAAGGACCGCACAACGGAAAAACGTGAAGGTTGAGACCTTGCGGGTTGTGATGTAGTTGGCGCGATTTCCCCTGCCAAAGAAGATCCTCTCGTGGAGGGAGCTTCCGCGGTAGGTCCCACAACAGACACCTGAGTAGATTTATCCACGGTCTCTGTGGCGACAGAGATGCTACCAACAGAATCTTGCATTGAGATTGTTTTATCTTTAGCAATACTTGTTGAATTAACGGCGCTGGAGGATACGCATATCCTATCATTCCGTCCCAAGGGATCGATAGAGCGTCTACTGCAAAAGCTCTTGGATCCGGACACGGGGACTCATACGTCTGCAACTGATTGTTGAGATGTGTCGCAAATAAGTCTATCATTGGCCGTTCCCATTGGTAGCAAATCTGATTGAATACTTGTTTGTTGAGAGTCCACTCCGACGGCAACAAGCGACCCTTTCGTGAAAGGGAGTCTGCTAGCACATTCAGACGACCCGGTATGTGACGGACCGAAAGAAGAACGTGATGTTCCAACGCAAACAGAAGGATTCTTTCCGTTAGATTGAACAACGGAACTGAATGAGTGCCTCCCTGATTCCGTATATACGCCACTACTGTCGTATTGTCGGATAGGATTTGGACATGAGCATCGTGAATAATGTCCATCCAGTGACGTAACGCAAGCCAAATTGACATCATTTCCTTGATGTTTATGTGCTTGCACAGGAATTGCGGATCCCAAAGACCCTGGCATCTCGAATCCGTTGGGATTAATGATGCACCCCAACCTGTTTGACTGGCATCCGTCATAATGGTAAAACTCGGATCCGGCAACTGCAGCGGAACTCCTTGAGTTAACCACTGAATGTTTGCCCAAGTCTGAATCTCTTGTTTCACTTGATCTGACAAGAGAACGTCTACATCGAGCGAATGAATTTTCACACTCCAATTCTGAGTCAGGAAAATTTGAAGAGGCCGTGTGCGTAGCCGTCCCATCGGAATGAGATCCGCGGCGGCTCCGCACAGACCTATCAGTCTCATAAATTCTCTCGCCGTGACTTTGTCTGTATTCAGACAATAGCGAGCGTAACAACTGACTAATTTCGCTCTGGTTAACGGCAGACGAACGAGATTGTTGTGCGTCTCGAAGCTCATTCCGAGATGAGTGAATGACTTGGACGGCACCAGATCCGACTTCTCCTCGTTTACTATGAAACCGAGACGTCGGAGCAATAGAAGAAGATTCTGAACATCGTTCTGAAGCGTTAACTCGTTGCCGTACCTCTGAAGAATGTCGTCCAGGTAGGCCGACGTTACCGCAGACGAATGAGCTCGGAAGTAGATCATTACCGAGTTCATTACCCGAGTGAAAGCCCAGGGTGCTAGATTCAATCCGAAGCACATCGCCCGGAATTGATACACCACTCCTAGGACTGCGAAGAGTAGATACTTTCGGAATGTCGGATGTACCATGACGTGAAAGTACGCATCTTTGAGATCTATGCTCGTTGCATAATCGTTCACCCGAATACTCGCTCTGACCGATCGAATCGTCTCCATATAAAACTTCGGAGCGACGATCAGCTTGTTTATCCAGCTCAAATCTATGACTGGACGGAACGAGCCGTCTGGTTTCGGAACCAGAAACAGATGGCTGTAGAATCCCAGCGATTCCTGGTTTTCTACGACCTCTACCGCGTTCTTCATTAAAAGAGACTGCACCTCTGATAGCAGAGCGTCTCTTTTCTGAGGGTTTGACAGAAGATGAGTCCACTTTGGACTTCGAGTTAAAGAAGGCTTTCGTTTGAAGGATATCTTTAGACCTTCCGAAGTCACTCCTCTCACCCACGGGTCGTCCGTAATCGACGCCCACTCTTGAGAAAAACTTGACAACCTTCCGCCAACCGGAACGCGATAGAGGTTTGAGCCATCACCTCCTGGATCTGCGAGGCCTGCGGTAGGAGAAACCACGTCTTCCACGACCCGCACCTCGCCTCGTCGACCTCGGGGCGTCCGACCGATTGTCCCGGCCTGAAGGACGTCCCGAACGAGAGTCGCTATCCTGACGGTCTCTCGAATAAGAGCTAGAGGACGCACCGGAACCTCTATAGGAACCTCTCTTGGGCGGATAAGACCCAGAAGTGCCCGCCTTATTCGTGTCTGCTGTATCCGACCTTTTAGGAGCGGATCTAAACAACAGAGAATCACTAGCTTTCTTTTAATATTATCATAAATAGTGGAAAGCTTGCCGTCAAAGAGAAGATCTCCTGAGACCGAAGCGACTCTAAGAGAGTTCTTCACCTTAGAATCCACTAGTGTGGATGTAGACAGGGCTGCGTCACGTCTAACCAACTCCAGATTTGCCACTGAAAGGGCGGAGTTACACGTGGAATAAGCTACTGCCCTTGAAAGAAGTCTTAAGGAGGATTGTATATCCTGAAACTCTTCCCCTTGAAGACGCAGTGATAACGCCTTCGTAAGGTGATCTGCGTAAGATAAGGCATCTAAATTGGCTCTGTTAGACGCAATAGCTGTTTCCAACACTGCGGTTGGAATAGAAGCTGACGACGGTAATGATAGCTCTAAGTCTTCCGCCTCGTCGTCCATACGCAGAGGAACTCTCGGTATACCCTGACCTGCCGTGTCGAATTTATTCCTTGCATTAATGAAAGGCAGGTTGAGAGTATTTGCGGACAAGAAGCCTGCTTTCCCCGTCCTGGAAGCAAGTTTAAAAATAGCGTCGTTCAATAATTCAAATGTTCTTGCAACATTATTGGACTGCGACGGAAACTCGGGAGCGATGTCCCTGAACCGCTCAAAAAATTCAGAGTCCAATGACGCTATGATTCTCCTGTCCGGAAGCGCAGCAGTCTGGCCCGACGGAACAACTTGAGGAAGAAAGTGCCGGATGAAGTCCACGGCAGCTTTGTGTTGTTCCGAAAGGGATAGCTCCAATTCATCCGTATCCCTTTCACCATCCGGTCGGACCTCCCGATGTTCCCGGTCGTCCGCCCCCGATGCTTCGGCGGAGCGTACCGACCCAGCGCCGTCGGATAATTCTCGATCCGACACCGTCTCTGTCGGCTGCTGGGATGCTGCGATAAGCTGTGCTATCTGCACTAGAATGTCCGACGTCGAGACCTGCGGAGGAGCGGTCTTTCGCTGCTTTGCCGAGGGCAGCTCCGCATCAGATGGCTCCCGCATACTTTTCCTATGCGAACGTCCGGAGTCCATCGGTCTCGAATTCCTGGCTGCCGGATGGTGTGACCTGGTCGCCGAAGAATCCTTCATCGGCGAAGCTGGCAAAATATCGGAGGTCACGCAGCCAAGGTGCGGTCGTGTGCGCCGGCGAGAAGAGGAAGCCTTAACAGTCTCTGCGGACTGCTTATACAACGGAGCGTCCCGAGCGACGGACGTATGCTCCGCTAAAGACACATTTTGTACCACAACATCTGGTCCCAGATGTTGTTGTACGAGAGAGGGGCCTCTCTCGCTCGCGGCCCGGCTGGACCTGGACGAGCTAGGAACCGGACTAAAAGGCTTCCTCCGTTCTCGTTCACTATCCGCCGTCACTGGGTGTGCATCTATTATTTTTATAGTGCTCGCATCACCCAAAATTTCCTCTTGGACCGCATCGGACGAACCCGGCTGCCGAACCATTCGGTGAATGGACGCTACACCGGGCGAGCTAGCGGACGACATTTGTCTAATCTCCATGAGCACTTTTGCCGCTAGCTCTGTATTTATTTGTGACGACGGACGCACACTTGAAGAAGATAACATGGAAACATCACCCTGTTCTGGTTCCTCTGAAATAGAAACTGAGAGAGTAGAGTGACCTTGTGGAGAAAGAGCCGGCATCGCTCTTTCTCCAGAAACAACATATCGTGACACACGTTTCCAATGTTTCTCATCCCAATGTTCACATACAGGACAGGGATTAATGCGAGAACACTGACTACAATTAATGCAATAATCATGAAAGTCAGAGGAAGATTTCTTCCTATTACAATTTGAACAAGTTCCCTTCATTGTGAAAGAACAACAATAAGTCCTAGTTACTCGCAAAAACCCCTGACACAAAGATACATAATAACATGATCCATTAATAAATGAAAAAACAATTGCAAAACAAAATAATTTTGAAAAAATATTTTTTCAGAGAAGCCCAAGTTGCTGAAAAGTAACGTTGAGCCCCGATGGATCCGATGGCAAAGTGTGGTCAAAAATTTTAAAATTATATAAAATAATTAATGAGACACTTTCGGATAATATAAATGTATCTTATAATGAGATAAACTACCTCAAAGGCAAACAGCCCCCCTCAAAAAAGGCTGTTGCCAATGAAAACAAACAGTGTAAACACAGAAGAAAACATGACTCCAGGCACTGAAAAAACTGGCCCGGAATCAGTCATCAATTACACTCTATCTGATGCAAAACAGAGACTCCCAGGGGAGAATCTGCAGAACATCACATGGAAGATGCAGAACACAAACGTTATACACCCATGGGTGAAAACGTAACTATGGGGAAAATAACAGAAAACATTCTGTAACCAAGCAACTCTCCCAGGGAATTTTTAGAAATGAAACTTCTCAAAAATAAGCCAAAAGCATGGGAGAATTGCAAGGGGGGACTTTAGAAGGTTAGGGGAGAGGAAACACTGAATAAGCAGTGCAACAATTAGCAAGAATGACAACAAGAGGCGTTTGCCTCGAAAATAGGCAACTTAACATAATTTCAACAAAAAATTTTAAGTACAGCCCTGATTATTTTTTGCCACTTCTTTTTCCTCTCCTCCTTCTATCCTCCTTAGAATCACATTTTCTCCAAGAATTACGTGTCTGGCATCCTTTAAACTGAGATTTACAAGCACAAAGATCAGTGAGATGTTGACTGATGAAGGGCCAAACAGAGAATGATATTTGGCGCCAATTTCGGGACGACTGCGTCACTGCGCATGCGCAGTAGAGTCGTACTATGGAGGTCCTTTAGGACATGATTTCTTTTTGTTTTGGATGCAAATTTTGGGGATTGGGGGGCAAAATTTGTGTTTGGCCCTGGTTTTTGTGGAGTTAGCACCAGCTAAGTCTGGGTCATTGGTACAGTATAAAAATACAGATTTCTGCATCGTCGGTACAAAATGGTGGCTGGCAGCCATCTTGAATTTCGGACCGCACCCAAAAACACTCGTTCTCGTCCCACGGTGATACCAAAGGTACCCAAGAAGTTTTGTAAAGATCGGTTCATAAATACGGCCTCTAGCCCGAGCCGTATTGGCATTGGCACTTATAGTGCTGAAAGTAACACCAAAAAACATCAAAATTAGTCTAATTTGCACAATTTACGCACGAGAAAAAAACCCGTATTATATGTGATGTATCCCATGGTACTAAACATTCATACAAAAAATTATTCAAATCAGTACTTTCATATGGAAGTTCTGTACAAAAAACAAGATTTCTGCATCGTCGGTACAAAATGGCGGCTGGCAGCCATCTTGAATTTGGACCACACCCAAAAACACTCGTTCTCGTCCCACAGTCATAACAAAGGTACCCAAGAAGTTTTGTAAAGATCGGTTCATAAATACGGCCTCTAGCCCGAGCCGTATCCAATTGTTGACGTACGGACAGACGGACAGACGGACAGAGGGCCATGACAAAAAGCTCAAATTTGGCTTCGCCAAAGTTGAGCTAAAAAACCGTCCCCCCTCCCTCCTCCCCTTGTTCTCAGGTACATGACCATAGAACGAAGAGGGCAGCGGAACAGCTTCACTGCTGGAACGGGTTGCCTAGATAACTATAGATCTAATCATTTAGTGGTTGACATTCTGAGCAACAGACAGAGGACCTAAACATCTAAGGTCACCGGAGATGGACTCGAAATTTCTAAGGCAAAACTTAGTAAATGTAGAAGGCTGTGTTCAGTACGCAGCTTTCATGAGATCAGTAATGGCAACACTGTTAGAATAAGCCCAAGAAGTGGACAGCGCTCTAACTTCATGTGCCGATATCTTATTTACAGAACGCTGATCCGAAGATAGATTTTCATAGGCAATACGTATTGCCAACTGAATCCATCTAGCAATAGAATGAACAAAAATATCTGTTCTGTTAGGAATTAGCTTTTTCTTCCTTTTCTTATAAAATCTGATCGGCGTTTATATATGCGCATTGCCCATTGGACACAGCGGAGGTCTACGATAGATGGCAGAGCCTTTATGGTAATAGGCTCAGGCCGTTTATCTGGAGCCTGGGTCTTAGCCAAAAATCCCACTTTTGTTGTTAAAGTAATGGTACCAACACTGCGGTAGTGAGATTCGACAACAGATAAGGCACGTAGTTCACTAACTCTTCTAGCAGATGCAAAGGCTAAGAGAAATGCTGTTTTATAGGTCAAGAATTTGAACTCTACAATGTCCAACGGCTCAAACGGAGCTTCCTTAAGCTTCAACAGAACCCAAGCCAAATTCCACTTAGGAATTAATCTGAGGGTTCTAGGTCTATTAATAGAGAAATTTCTTACCAGTTTGGATAATGAAGCATTAGATCCAGTTATGATAATGTGCGTTAAGTGTCTGATAACATAGACCTATAGCCCTTAATAGTGACAGGCTGCAGTTTGAGAACGTCAAACAGGTATACCAGAAAGTTGGCAATATCCGGTATGGACGGATCATAGACGTCTATCAACTGATCCTTACACCAATGGAAGAAAACCTTTCACTTCGCTGCGTAATTCAAAGAGGAGGAGGACCTCCTGCAGTTAGAAATTGCATCCACTGCTCGTCCTGTAAATTGCTTGCCATGCAAGAAGGACTGCACAACGGAAATACATGAAGGTTGAGACCTTTCGGGTTGTGATGCAGTGCGCGTGACTTCCCCTGATAAAGAAGGTCCTCTCGCGGAGGAAGCTTCCGGGAAACGTCCCATAACAGACACCTGAGAAGATTGATTCACGGTTTCTGTTGCGACAGAGGTGCTACTAGCAGGATTTTGCAATGAGACTGTTTGATCTTTAACAGAATCTGCTGAATTAACGGAGTTGGAGGATACGCATATCCTATCATTCCGTCCTTTGAAATTGACAGAACGTCTACTGCGTATGCTCGATGGTCTGGACATGGTGAAACGTATGTCTGCAACTGATTGTTCAGGTGTGTCGCGAACAAATCTATTATGGGTCAATCCCACTGGTAGCAAATCTGTCTGAATACCCGCTTGTTGAGTGTCCACTCCGATGGCAACAGGTGACCTTTCCGAGAGAGCGAGTCTGCTAGTATGCTCAGACGACCCGGTATATGACTAAGGCTGTCACGATTATGAATTTTCATAATCGATTATTTTGTCATAAAAATCGATGGTTATTCGATTATTTATGGTTAATATTTCTGTCTTGTTTCCTAGGACTTCGTCTATGATATAACTTGGGAGGGGTTAAAAATTAAAATATCCGAATCGTAAATGAAGCAAACGAACACCAAACCTTGAAAAATTTGACAAAACAGAATCTTCATCGTATAGATTCAAATTTCAAATCATAGAAAAATGCATACTAAACTCACTAATGGCCCCATCCGCGCTCAATGTGTAATGATTATGAATTTAGCCTTAGGGAATGTCAATTCAACAAAGCTTTACACGTGGAAATGAAACTTCCGGTTGCGATACGTCGGAGAACAAAATAAATCATCATACTTTAAAAATAACATGGCATTTCAAAGTTTTTCCCTCTTTACTTTCCGTATGTTAAAATTGATTATCAAGTATCAAATTGATAAAAACAAAAACAACTCAACACTTGACGATGTCTTATTGGCAAGGAATACAATGTAGCCATTGACAGTAAGGCATCATTGAGTGTTATGTTATTTTTGTTAAATTGTTATCACCGCTAATGGCAGTGAGCCAGTGATGCTGGAACCGGAAAGTTCGGCCCATGAATGATAATGATTCAGCCTCTGTTCAGTGTGAAAAAGCTTTCCCTTGGAGGCTCAATCTTTCCAGGGATTTATTTTATTTATTTACTCATTTATTTATTAGTGTTTGACACATGAACACTTTGAAAGCTAGGGTCAAATTCAACTGAGTGATCACACATACGATGATGACTGGGTTTCGGCTAACTTTAACTTGCGTGGTGCCGCGACTTGAAGCTATATATTGGTTTTATGTTTTAACCCTGTTCACACACACATTTGTTGTCGAAATAGGTCCTTTATGTGAAACAATAGCATGTGAATCAATATTTCCTCTTTGTTTAACAAAAAGGTAGTATGACAGCACATGTCCAGTCAAATAATCGATCATTGAAATAAATCGTTGATTAAGACCTCAATCGACTGCTGATCGATTTTTTGATCATTCGTGACAGCCTTATATATGACGGACCGATAGCTGAACATGATGATTCACAACATACAGAAGAATTTTCTCCGTTAGTTCGCATAACAGAATCGAATGAGTGCCTCCCTGGTTCCTGATATACGCTTCTACTGTCGAGTTGTTTGACAATATCTGAACATGAGCGTCCGCTATAATGTGAATCCAGTGTTGTAGCGCAAGCCATATTGACATCATCTTTTTGATGTTTATGTGTTTCTCTAGGAACCAAGGGTCCCAAACACCTTGACACTTTGAGTCTGTTGGTTTCAGGCTCGCGCCCGAACCCGTTTGACTCGCATGTCATAATCGTGAAAGCCGCATCCAGCAGCTGCAGTGGAACTCCCTGAGTTAACCCAAATCTGGACCCTTTGTTTTACCAGGTCCGTTAAAGCTATACTGGTCTCGAGCGAATGCGTCTTCACACTCCAGTTCTCAGTTAAGAATATCTGGAGGAGATGTGTGCGCAAGCGACCCATCAGAATAAGATCTGCAGCCGCTCTGCACAACCCCATCAGTCACATGAATTCCCTCGCTGTTAATGCGTCTGAGTGTAGGCAAAAGCGAGCATAACAACTGACTAATTTTGCTCTGGGTAACGGCAGATGAACCAGATTGTTGTGAGTCTCAAAGCTCATCCCCAAGTGAATGAACAACTTGGACGGAGCTAGATCCGACTTCTTCTCATTTACGATGAAGCCGAGATGTCGGAGCAAAAGAAGCAGACTCTGAACATCATTCTGAAGAATAGTTTTGTTGCCGTATCTCTGAAGAATGTCGTCCAAGTAAGCCGACATACCGCAGACGAATGAGCTCGGAAGTGAGACATTACCGAGTTCATTATTCAGGTGAAAGCCCAGGGAACTTTGGAGCCACAATAAGCTTGTTTATCCAGCTCAAGTCTATTATCGGTCGGAACGAGCCGTCTGGCTTCAGTACGAGGAACAGGTGACTGTAAAATCCGAGAAAATTTTGATTCTCGGCAACCTCTATTGCTTCCTCTGATAAGAGAGCATGTACCTCCACTAGGAAAGACTCTCTTTTGCAAGGATTTGACGGAAAATTTGTCCACCAAAGACACCATGTTAGTGGTGGTTTCGCTCGGAATGTTAGCCGTAGGCCATCTGAGACTACACTTCTCACCCACTGGTCTTCCGTAACTATTATCCAGTTTGTTGGGAATTTTGAGAACCTTCTGCCAACTGGCAAGCAATAGAGGTCCTGACCATCACCTGTAGGACCTGCAAGGCTTACGAGAGGAGAAACCATGTCCCCATTGCAAAGAGCCTCGACCCCCCGGCTTAGGGGCACCTGACCGGTAGTCTCAATCAGACCTACGTCCCTTTCCTGAGTCGCTGTATTGACGATCTCTAGAATAATTATAGTAGGGTTCCCTATACCCTCGCGAGGAGTCCCCTTTAAACGATTTCTGTCTGGGACGTCCTCTTTTACTCTTTTCTGCTGTAGCGTGTCGATTAGACGCCAACTTTAGAAGCAGAGTATTGGATGCTTTCTTTGTAGCTTGGTCATAAACCAATGAAAGCTTGTCTTCAAATATTGTGTGACCGGAGACCAGAGCGACCCGGAGAGAGTTTTTCACCTTGTTATCTATTAAAGATGACAACGCAAGGGCACCATCACGTCTGATTAACTCCAAATTAGCCAGTGTTAAGGCGGAGTTATACATGGTAAACATAATTGCCCTGGAAAGAACTCCTAAAGAGGTACGAACGTCCTCAAATTCCTTCCCGTTGAGACATTGCACCACAGCTCTTAAAAGGTGATCTGCGTAAGACATAGCGTCCAAATTCACTCTATTTGAAGAAATTCCCATCTCAATTGTGTCCGAGCAAATTGTGAATGACCCAGGCAAGATTAGCTCTAGATCCTAGGCCTGTTCATCCAAACGCAGAGGAACTCTCTGTACATCTTCCCCGACCGTTTTAAATGAACGTGGTCGAAGAAACGGTAAATTTATGGAAAATGATCAAGAAACCGCCTTTCTTCTTCCCACTGGAGAATTTGAATATGGTGTCGTCTAAATGGCCGAACGCCTGTGACACCTCTCTAGACTGGTCCGGAAAAGACAGGACCTCCTCCTTTGTCTGGATAAAGTCTGCGTCCAACGACGCCAGCGTTTTCTTTCTAGTAGTCGCAGCATTCTGATTCGCCGGAACAAATTCAGGGTAGTGTTGATGGATTAAATCCCTCACAACCATGTACTGTTCCGAAAGGGAAGGGTAATCTTCTTCCACATACCTTTCACCATCCGATTGAATAAGTTGTGAGTCTCGGTCTACAGCATCTGAACGTGCAGATGACTGGACCGACCCAGCACCATCCAACAGCTTAGGTTCTGAGACTGCCGTAGGCTGCTCTTGTACTTGCTGGGATGCTGCAATGAGCTGCGCAATCTCTGACAGCAAGTCTGTTTCTTGGCCGCCTGCTGCTGTTGGGATGGTGTGTCCGAGATGGCTCTTTTCTCCGGATGTCTCGATAAACGAGGCCACGTCTTCTTGGCTACCGGATGGTCCAACTTCACAGATGATGAGTGGTCCCTTCTCGGTGATGCAGGCTGGATATCCGAAGTCGTGTGTGCTTTTTAGATGAAGTTGTAGAAGCCATAACTGCAGCCGAGGCCAGCTGCGAACTATATGGAGCATCCCGGATGGAAGGTGCGGACGTATGCTCCGACTCACACAAGTCGGGCTTCAAGGAAGGATAGGGAAGGAACACTTAACAAACAGTGGAAAAATCATTAGCAAGAATGATGACGTCAGGCCCATGTCCCGAAATTGGGAAACATGAAATAATTTAGATAAAAATTATAAAGTTACAGCCCTGAATGTTTCCAACCACCGTTGTTCCCTTCCATCATCCAATTATGTCCTTGGATCCACCAATTCTACCATTGATTTGTGTCTGGCATCATTAAAACTGAGATTTAAAAGCACAGATGTCAGTTTGTTGTTACTGACTGGAGGGCCAAACAAAGAATGATGGTTGGCGCCAATTTCAGAGTCTTCCTGGATACTGCGCATGCGCAGTTCGCAAAAGCATGAAGGACCAGATAGGACATAAAATCTTCGGTTTTGCATGCAAATTTTGGGGATTGGGGGGGGGGGGGGGGGGGGTGAAATTTGTGTTTGGCCCTGGATTATTTTTTGAGTTAGCAACAGCTAGTCTGGGCCATTGGTTGTTGCATAAAAATATAGAAATTGTGGGCGGGGCCAAAAATATTGCCTATCCCATTACAAAAGTAAATATTCCTCCACGAACTTCGTTTGAACCAACTTGATTCTTCACCTCAAAAGAAAGCTCCATACCACATATCAAGTTATTGTACACACTGGTTCATGAGAAGATTTTTTTAAAAATCTGGAGCAATTTCCACCACACCTTCCCTGTGGGGCTGGGTAAGTTGATTTGAACAAAAACAAAATGTGATGTCAGAACAAGCAATCACCTCAAACTTAACTGACATCAGTTCTGCAGTTTTGGAGGAGCAGGTGCAAGCACCATGTTCATGGATGACAGAAAACAGATGATAGACGGTGAGTGATCTCTAAAGCTCATTTTAACTTTCAGTCAGGTGAGCAAAAATCAAGAGACTTGATTTGAACAAAATTGAATCTAACCCTCATAAAGATACTGTATACAAACACATAAAAAGATTCTGACTGGTGTATCTGAAAGAGATGATTTTAAAATAATTATTCCCCATATTGAATGAAGTTAAAAGTTGTGCTCCCAAAGGGAGCCCAAATATCAAATGAGGTTCTTGATTTGAACAACTTTGAATCTTACCACTGTACTGATTATACAAAACACAAAATTCTGACTGGTGGATTTGAAGATGATTTAAGATTATTCTTCATATTGCATTAGGTTAGAAGTTGGACTCCCATAGGGAACCCAAATATTAACCGAGGTTCTTGATTTGAACAAACTTGGATTTGACCTCTCCAACAATGTTGTGTACCAAACATCAAAAGATTGTGACTGGTGGTTTAGGAGAAGAGTTTTAAAAATTAATCCTCATATTGGACAAAGTTAAAAAGTCAGGCTCCAACAGGGAGCTAAAATATTAACCCAGGGACTTGGTTTGAACTTGGACAAACATAGATCTGACCTCCCAAAGGATGTTATATACTCAAATATCAAAAACATTCTGAATGGTGGATCAGAATTTTTTAAAGATTATTCCTCATATTGCTAAGTTAATATTCTTGCCTCCTTAAGGAGCCCAAATATCAACTGGGGGAGTTGATTTGAACAAACATGAATCTGACTCCTGACTCCTGTAATGATGTTATGAACAAAATATCAAAAGATTCTGACTGGTGATTCTTTAAAGAGTACTTCTCATATTGCACCAGGCTCCTTTATCGAGTCTGAATATGAGCAGCGGGGCTTAATTTTAACAAACCTGTGTCTGACCCACCTATTGAAGCAGTACAACAAATATCAAAGATTTTGATCAGTGGTACTGTGATTTTTTTAATTTTTGCAAATATGTCGAGCTTTTTTTGATTCCCTCTACAGTACACTATGACATAACTGATGGCTTTCACCGGTCCACTCTATTGGATGCTCCATAACAAAGGGAAGCTCTCTATTCTGTGCAGTTTGGGAAATATGGGCATTTGAAATACTTTCTATTTTAACCTCCCAGGGTTCTAACGGGTATGCATGAATGTTTTTTCCATTAATCAAGTACTTATGTATCAATAATACCACCCACAAAATTTTGTTCAAATCAGCTCAAAAGAAAGCTCAGTACACTAAAGTCACTGTTCCCTTCAAATCATGGGCCAATTTTTAAAAAAAATTTCCACCACCCTCTCTCTATGGGACAGGGCAAGTTTATTTGAACAAAATCAAAATGCAGTGTCAGAACACACAATTAGAATCGGCTGATTGTGAGCTCAAATAACCGGTAATCAGTCAGCAACCATTTTTGGTAATTGGTTGAACACCAGTTTATGAGCTTGCTAAAATATCTCCAATTTTTCATCCCCAAACTAAAAAAAAACCCAAAAAACCTAAACACATAGAAATAAACTATTGCTTAAGTTAGATAATGTAGAATAATTATGGACAGTCTCCAGAAATGGAAAAAAATTAATAAAAGCTTGGCAACTGTCGAAGAAAAAGTAAAACTAATCCTAAAATACACCAAACAGCATAAACATACTCAATTTACTTCTTAATTCTTTCTTTTTTTTTAATAGTTATTAAAAATATAACATTTTTCATCATGTTAGGATTCGCATTGCTGTGAAATATTTACCTATTTGCCTTGTTCAGGTGACACAGATAAATATTACTTAACCTCAAAATATCTAGCTCCAAACTAAACAGGTCAAAGTTCAATTAAACTTACCTTCAAGCCTTGCCATGGTAAGGAACCTCTATTGAAATACATGAGAACATATCCTAATGATTCCATGTCATCCCTTCGACTCTGTTCAATACCCAAGTGTGCATTTATTGAGGCATATCTGGCAGTGCCTGTTAAGTTTTTATCCTCCCGATATACCACATGTTGTCTGGTTCTAGAATCTCTATATTTTTTAGCTAGGCCAAAATCAATAATAAATACCTGCAATAAAATTTCAAAATAACGATTTCAAATTTTCTTTTTTATCCCACCATTTCCTTTATATATTGATAAAAAGGAACAAGAAGCTGAGGTGGTTTGAGATGCTCACCTTAGCCTTATTGCAGCCCTGTTAATTAGGGGCAAATTGCCAAGGCTAAAAAATAGCCTAGGCCAAATAATTTGCCTCGGCTAGAGAGGGGTGTCACTCTCTCGTTGGTGGGGGTACAGGCCTCTCCCAGGAAAATATTTTGATTCTTGATTCTAAGTGCAAAAGCAAACTTCTAGTGGCATTTCAGCATGGAATATACTGTTCAACTAGCTATCAGTTTTACACAATGCAGAGTGTAATTTATTGATATTTTACACAAGTTTTATGTGTCACTGAAGACCAGCAGTAGACCAGTATTTCTTTTCTCAGAAAATGAATCAATAACAGCTCAGTCTATTGTTGAAACTTTCAGCTCTAGACTGAGTTGTTGATTCATTTTCTGAGAAACGGAATATACAGAAACGACTCCTGAATTTTCTAGTTGACTAGTCGTTGGCCAGAAATCCAGTCAAAGTCGACTGATCGGCAGCACAGCGCATAATTATAACGAAAAACTTTGAAAACAGAAAACATGTGATTGAAGAAGTGTACTCTGATGACATGATTGTTCCATGACCTGCGTAACTTAATCAACCCGCAATGAAAAGCTAGACAAACTGTAAACAATAGCCTCATTGAATATTGAATGAATCATGTGACCAAATGGGAGCAATTTGTTTGGTAAGTATAGGCACTACGTAATGTAAGTTGTAAAATTTCATTCAGTTGTAAATATCATTATGTGACATTTTGTTTTCTGACCAATCATATTACTGCAATATTTACCCAAAACAAGAACGTGTTGAAAAAGCATGATGAACTTCTGTAGATGTACTTCCACTGTCAGCGTTAATTAAAATGACAACAGTTTGCAGGTATTCTGTTCACACCTCATTTATGTGTGTTTAATCAGTGTCAAGTGGGTAGACATATTTTTACACAAAACTTGACAATTTGTTCAGAAAAAAACTCAATGTGACGCAATTTCACGTCAGCTAATAAATAGCCGTCGGATTATTCTTTTGCCTCGAAAATTGCCTCAGCTGAGCTGAAAGCTGATGCAAATTAACAGGTTTGCTTATTATGAATCCAACCATTATGTAATGTTGAAGTGGGAGTGTACCAGACATGTTAACCTCCAGGAATGCCCGGGAAATTCCCGGGAATTCAATGTTGTTCATAGCATCCCGGAAAAAGATCCCCTTGGGCTGAAAATCCCAGAAAATATCAATCAAAACATTTGGCAGTATTGAAATGATTCGAGGGTCAATTTGCGATCAGTTTCAAAAGATTTATAGTCTTGGTATACTCTGTTCAAAAATCATTAAACTGATCATAAATTCCTTAATAAAAGCAAAAAAAGATGTCTGTACCTTTTTTTAAAGTGTACAAAATTTGTCTCGATCAGCTGTTTACATTGTGCCAATTTGTGGTAGGCCAGTTTCAAACACCTTATCACCAACAACTTCAGATGTTTGGTTTGTAAAAAAAAAAAGGTTTTATTCAACAGAGAATTTTCGTTTAACCCTTTACCCAACGAATCGCCCGCACCCGTCCGCGTAATATGCAAATTCAGCAGTTGAAAAAATATTATTCTAATACAATTACTATAAATCTCGAAATTTGATTGGTTAATCAATAAAATTTGCGACAGTAAAATCAGCGTAACCTGTCGCAAATTTTTTGTTGTGGAAAACTATTTTAGGAAGTCAAGATGTATTCGTGGGCGTTCTATTTTCGTTCCATTTGGAGTCATTGACTACCGTATCCAATGTAAACAAACGCTGTGAACGCGTTGACTTGCTGTAAAAAACGTTCTCTATCTTTCTTGTAATTAACTGTATTTAATACGGATGAAGTTGGAAAGTTTAATATTAATGTGGAATAGGGGTTTGGCAGACACTGCTGAGTAATGAAATGAGTGTTAAAAAACTGATTTCGACGGTCTTAACGGAAACCGTGTGGAAGCAGTAAGCGATATGAAAATATAATTTATAAATAGCCATTTTTCGTACGATGAAGAATTTATGGACGCTATGTGCGAAATAGAAAACCAAAATTCCGAGAACTGGCAATAATAATTTTAATTGTTCAAGGCCAAATATTTCTGACAGATCCGCTAGCGATGTTATAACATCAACTTCAGGTGCAAGCGGTCCTTTCATTTTCTAATTTGTTGTTACCTGCGTTCGTGGCACCACATCACATGTACAGCTACACTACAGAAATGCATTCACCACTGCTCAAGAGAGGCGAACTATTCGTTCTGTAACAATTATGTCAATAGCAGTAGCCCTATTCCACAAGACATCACTTCCCAGAAACAGATTGAAATGAACAACCGTTCTGTAACCATAAGTAATTATAAACAAGGGCTTCCAATCAAAGATATCAATTTTTTTTAACTTTAATGGGAAATCCTCGAGTGCTTTTCGACGCCGACTGAAACATCACAAGGTGAACTCTAAACTTTGAATAGAGAAAGCAGCCGGCGTATTTTGTTTTCAGATTGTCACAAACATTTAAACATGATAAATGTTGTCAGTACAAATATAAATATATTTTGTTATTGGTGATAAAATGACTAAAACGTTTGGAATTATTTGTATTGTGGCAGCGTAAAATATATTTCGTGATTTGGTTCGGAACTCCCAAATGACGTCACGAAGACTGTATTTTTAGTTTTAAATTGTTGACAATGTTGTCTTCAACAAGGCGTTGTTTTATAGTTGGGAGATCAAATCTATCTCCGTTTTCAGCCGAATTATATTAGAATGGGGATAACTATGTTGTATTTGATTGTTTGGGGCCGTAAACGATGGTTTTACTGTCGCAAATATCCGTTTTACCGGCTCCGCTAACGCGTCGCCGGCAAAACTCAATTTGCGACAGTAAAACCATCGTTTACGGCCCCAAACAATCAAATACAACATAGTTATCCCCTAATTTTCCAAATAATTTCAACAAAACTATATCATGTGTCCCCTCGTTGGAACGAGCTCGTCGAGCTTGTTCCAACGAGGGGTCACATGATATGGTTCTGTTGAAATTTTTTGAAACATTTAAAAAAATGGTATTTAAAATAATAAATTCTGATATCGTCTGCGTTGGATAAAGGGTTAATAGTGTTCCATTTATATTTTTCCTGCATTTGAATAAAGGTGCCCAAGGGGCGAGGGGGTGTTATTGGGAGAAACCAGTTTGAATAAGCCATTAGACAGGATACAGAACCAGCTGAGAAGGGCAGAAGTATAACTCCAAAAGTTTAATTTATATTTATATATTTTGACCATATTTTTATTTGGTAATACAGTGGAGCCCACTTAATTGGATATCTCTTAATTGTATATCCCTGTTAATTGAATATAATTTTCAAACACAAAACCATTTACCATACCTTCAGTACAAATTTGATCTGTCAATTGGGTTGTAGAGTAAACTCCTGTTAATTGTTTATAAATTTTTGTAATATGTCAAAAAAATTACTGTGACACGCACCAAATTCCCCTTATTTATCAACCTTTTTGGCCATACTACATCCAATACAGGCATTTATTCTATTATATCTTGTTTGACAGAGCTCTATGAGCTCTGTCAAACAAAATATAATAGAATAAATGCCCAGTTTACCTCCAGAACACAGAAAACTGACCAAATCCCTGTTAATTGTATACTCCTGTTAATTGAATAATTTTCACTGGCAAAATGGATATTCAATTAAGAGGATTCTACTGTACAACAAATGTGAGCTGCATTAATAGTTTTGTAGTATCTCCTACGGAGGGAAGTACCCTCATTGAGGGTGATTTAATGGTAGTCGACTTGTTGCATACAGCATTTTCTGTCACACAAACTTTTCTCTAAAATCCTGCCATTTCCCTGAAAATCAACCTCAATTTCCCTGAAAATTTTTTTGGGAGGTTAACATGTCTGGAGTGTACTCTAACATTAGCTCAATGAGCTTGATGTGAACAAACTTGTCAATAGTCAATACAAAGGTACAAAATGCCTGCTGATCTGTTGTTGTTGAGCATTGATTATTCATAGCAACTTCCACCTCCTCCCCTGGAGGCAGTGGAGATACTTTTCTCTAGAGATGAGCCGATAATCGGTATCGGATATCGGTATCATCCAATAAGTTAATTTTTGGCAACATATCGGTGTCAGCAAAAGAAGGTTTCTGGCAGATGCACAGGTTCCCATGGTGGTGAACATTCATACCAAGCTTCGAGCAGATTGGTCCAAAAAGGTCTGTGAGAAAATCTCTGGACAAAATTATGTCTACAGACAGACAGACGGATGGACAAGTTGATTCTAGTATACCTCCCCCTTATCACTCATTGCAGGGGGTATAAAAATGTTGGTTCCAAATCTACAGCTGTGTGCCATTCATTTTTTTGAGTTTCATATGCAATCATACAGTTGAAACAAGAAATTCTGTCACTGTATTGCACACTATTTTGAAATAATAGCGTACTGCGTAAGAGTACTTTTATCCCTATCAAACTGCACCATTAGCGTAACTCAATTCCTATGGACAAACAGCGTGTCCAACTCTTTTCAATTCTACACTAGTAAATAGAGATCATTAACATCATTCCTAACCTCTACTGGGCTACTTGTAATAATGTAAATAGATATTAAAATTCAACTGCATATACAGCATGAAGAGAGTGGATTACAACTGAATCGCATATGCCTCCCACATGCAATACTTCGAACGCAATACCAGGGATAGCATTAAAGAAATGAAACATTACTGGGTCATAACTCTGGCAAAAAAAATTCCAATCAGAACTATAATCACAGGTGCACAGG
This sequence comes from Pictodentalium vernedei, assembly GCA_031216915.1. Lineage (NCBI taxonomy): Eukaryota > Metazoa > Mollusca > Scaphopoda > Dentaliida > Dentaliidae > Pictodentalium > Pictodentalium vernedei. The sequence goes on from CM062295.1 coordinate 747,158,574, forward strand.
TTCCCATAGTAGTGAACATCCATACCAAGTTTCAAAGGAATCAACCCATAAACAACTGAGAAAATCTCAGAACAAAATTAATTATTTTAAGATGAAAAGGGGCATAACTCTGGCAAAACAAATCCGATCGAAATTATAATCACTGGTGCACAGGTTCCCATGGTAGTCAATACCCATACCAAGTTTCAAGGAATCGACCCATAAACATCTGAGAAAATCTCTGGCCAACATTCTAAGACATGTTAAAAAGGGGCATAACTCTGGCCAAAATAGTCCGACCGGAACTATAATTGCAGGTGCACAGGTTCCCATAGTGGTGAACATTCATACCAAATTTTGATGACAATGGTCCATAAACGTCTGAGAAAATCTCCAGACAAAATTATGTCTATGGATGGACGGACAGACGGATGAACGGACAGATGGATAAGGTGATTCCAGTATACCCCCCCCCCCAACTCGTTGCAGGGGGTATAATAAGTTCAGAATTCATAAAAATCGACTAATTAAGGCCCATATCTCTAACGAAAAATCAGACTGGGACAGTTTTCGAACTTGCTTGAGATATTCTTGCAAAATGACCTGCAATGGCAAATATTAGTCAAATCAGAGAATTAGTGTTGAAACGATTTTGCGACTAGTCGACGCTGACGCGATTAGTACTAAACAAATCTATTAACCGATTAGTGAATCACTTGCTGATTAGTTGCCCGAGTGTATTCTCTAAAGTCTTGATGTTTCCACTTTGTTTAACTTTAAGAAATTTAACTCAATTTTATTAAAATTAATTCAGTGCTTTCCAGTTGAGGTGCACTATCGCACCCACGCTTCGACATTGGCAACAAAAGCTCTCAACAGATGTTCATGCTTTTTCAACACGTTCTTTTTGGGGGGTAAATGTTGCTGTAATAAGATTGGTCTGAAAACAAAACGTCACATAATGATATTTACTACCAAATGAGGTTTTACAACTCGCATTACGTAGTGCACATACTGACCAAACAAATGGAACTGTTTGATCATGTAATGTATTTAATATTCAATGAGGCTATTGTTTATAGTTTGTCTGGCTTTTCATTGGGGGAGGGGGGGGGGGGAGTATGCAGGTCATGGAACAATCACATCATCAGAGTACACTTCTTCAGTGACCTGTTTTCTGCTTTCAAAGTTTTTTAGCACAATAACAAAGTACAGAAATTTCTTATTAGAGCACAATATACAAGGGAATTTTGGGGAAAAAGATATAAATATTTGACAGAACAGAATATTAGAACACTAAAGATTTATTATTAGACCAATTTATTTTTTGAGGCACTGGTTGTTTGGTCGTAAGGACATGGAGACATTGGCTTCCGTAATGTCACGCAATTAGACCCATTAACTGTATCGTGATTTGGAAGCCACTCCAGCCAATGAATTCAGTTCAAACTAGTTTTGTAGAATTTATTGCTTAGTTTAGCATCTGACATTGCATAACTGACTAGTTGATTAATCGTTGACTACTACCCGGCAATTAGTCGATTAGTAAAAATCCAAATGGCATTAATTATTTCAACACTACAGATAATGTTTGTTCAAGTTATAGCACTAACAAACTCAAAATTCATAAAAATTGACTAATTAAGACCCATAACTCTGTAACAAAAAATCATTGAGCCCTCATGTAGGCAACCGGGATAAAGTGCCTTGCCCAAGGACGGGGATTGAACTCGGGACCTCTAGCATAGAAGTCCAACAGTCTACCATGCTCCCAATGCTTTCCCATTACCAACAGTGTTAAAATTGGTGTCTCCTGCATGGATAAACTTGAATATGGCCCTCATTAAGATGTTGTATATTAAATATCAGAAGATTCTGACTGGTGCATTGAGTGGAGAGGATTCTTGATGAATATGCCTCATATTGCACAAAGATAAAATCCGGGCCCACAAAAAGAAGCCCAAATATCGACCCAGGGACTTGCTTTGAACAACCTTGAATCTGACTCCCATAAGGATACAGAATATCAAATATCGAAAGATTCTGACAGGTGGATCTGAAGAAGATTTTGAAAGAATATTCCTCATATTGCACTAATTTAAAATGCGGGCTTCAATAGGGAGCTTGGAACAAACTGGAATCGACCCTTATAATGATCCTGATTAACAAGTATCAAAAGATTTTGACTGGTGCATCAGAAGAAGATTTTTTAAGAAATTTTCTCACATTGCACTAAGTTAAAATTTGGGATCCTATATTTATTTATTGGTGTTTAAGGTCACATATTTTTGCACAATGGCTAATCACGACCATGACAGTTTTATGGGTGGAGGAAGCTGGAATACTCGCAGAGAACCACCAAGCAATGGCGAGCAACTGTCAGCTCCCCAACAGACTAACTCCACACAAGCAGGGTTAGCATTGGTTGAAGACAGGTGCACCGTAGGCGTGCAGTATGCCTTAGTACACAATGCCACCCTGCCCCCACATGGGCAATGGGGGGCGAAGTGTCTTGCCCAAGGACACAACGCGGTTGCCGCAGATGGATTTTAGCCGAGGACCTCTTGGCTTGCAGCCAGCACCTCTACTTACTGAGCCACCGTGCCCCTTAGGATCCTATAAGGAGACCACATATAAACATAAACCCAGGGACTCAATTTGAACAAACTTGAATCAGACTTTCCAAAGAATGCTGTATACAAAATATCTAAAGATTCTGATCAGTGGTTCTGGAGAAGATTATTTTAAAAAATATTTTGGGGTACTAAGAGTTGTGCCCCTTGTACTGCCATCCCCCTCCCCCCCCCCCCCCCCCTCCAGACATGGCAACTTTATTTGGTGAAACTTGAACTGACATATGATGAGGAACATGTATAGCAAATTGGGTTCAATTCGGTTCAGTAGTTAATGAGAAGTTGATAAATTAAAGTTCACGCTGGATGGGTGGATATGGATGGACAATGGACAGAAAGTGATCACTAAAGCTCACCTTGGTTCAAGTTGTCAAAAAAGATGAGTTTGTAAGTGAGTAATGGAGAACATGATTTGTTATGATACAATTTTTTGGCCATTCGTTTCTGGTAATCCCAGGAATGCTTCTCAGTCAAAAACAAAGCTCTGTTCTATGTAGTCTTAACAAGAGCACCGCCTAGCGGGGAAACATACGCCTGTGGTGATCACCATGTGTTCAAAGTTTGAATAATATAGCATGTATGGAGTATGCGACACAATACTGTAATGTTTGAAGTACTAAAAGGGGGCATAACTCTGGAAATACAAAACAGAGTTACCTGCTCTTGTTACATGCACAATGGTAATTGGTGATCAACATGTGCGCAAAGTTTGAACAATATAGCATGTAAAATGTTGAAGGAGAAGGTGACACAATACTGAAATGTTTCTAGTACTGAAAGGGGCATAACTCTGGAAATACAAAATGGAGTTACCTGCTCTTGTCACATGCACAACGGCAACTGGTGATCACCATGTGTGCAAAGTTTGAACAATATTGCATGTAAAATGTTGAAGGAGTAGGCGACACAATACTGCAACGTTTTAAGAACTAAAAGGGGGCATAACTCTGGAAATACAAAACAGAGTTACCTGCTCTTGTCACATGCACAACAGCAATTGGTGATCAACAGGTGTGCAAAGTTTTGAACAATATAGCATGTAAAATGTTGAAGGAGAAGGCGACTCAATGCTGTTATGTTTTACGTACTAAAAGGGGCATAACTCTGGAAATTCAAAATGGAGTTATCTGCCCTTGTCACAGGCACAACGGCAATTGGTGATCACCATGTGTGCAAAGATTGAACAATATAGCATGTAAAATGTTGAAAAAGGCGACACAAAAATGTAATGTTTTAAGACTAAAAAGGGGCATAACTCTGGAAATACACAACAGAGTTACCTGCTCTTGTCACATGCACAACGACAATTACTGATCAACATGTGTGCAAAGTTTGAACAATGTAGCATATAAACTTTTGAAGGAGTAGGTGACACAAAAAGTGTTTACGGACGGACGGACGGACGGACGGACGGACGGACGGACAAAGCCATAACATAATACTCCCCTCAAAGGGGTAGCAGCTTTTGGGGAAAAAAATTGCCAACAGAGTAAAAACAGGCATCCCCATATGGCACCCCATTACAAAACCGATAGGAATTTTTTTGGTCCATCTTGATTCCTCTTGTCCTCAGGAAGCTTGATACCAAAAACCCATAATCTGGTCCATGCAGTTTTTGAAATATGGGCGTTTGAATTTCTTTCTATATTTAGCACTTTTTACACTACATGCCAAATAAGGTTTAAATCATCCAATCATGTCATGAAACATAAATTTTGGTGGAGCCCAAAATGGGCATGCTACCACAGAGAGTCCAAATACTGACCTGCCAACTTGCCTTCAACATACTCAACATATCTCCAACACCAAAAGAAGTTTCATACCAAATATCAAAGCATTCTCCACACGATTTGAACAAATTTCAAGCTGACCTCCTAAACATGCAGAATACAAAATATCAAGAGATTTTGACAGGTAGATTTGAAGATTTTTAAATAAAATTACTCATATGGCACACAGTCCTTTTTTGAGTGGTGGGGAGCAGGGGGGGGTTCTCATAGGGAGCCCAGTTATGAACCCAGGGACCTGGTTCAAACAAACCTGAATCTGACCCCAATAAGGATGTTGTATACCAAGTATTAAAAGATTCTGATTGGAAGTTCTGGAGGTGATTTGATATTTTAAACAAGAGGCCCAGGAAGTGATCAGCAGTAAGAGCATTTTTTTGATTTGCTAGGACTCAACCAAAGGCAACTTTTTTGGTCACTCATTTCTGCTGGTCCCAGGAAAGCTTCTTGGCAAGCTCTGTTCTGTGAAGTATTAAAAAAACAGCCAAACAAAATTTTGGTTTTGTCTTCAACTTCTGTGGTTCTCTCTACCACCCCCCCCCCCCCCCCCCTGCAAAAAAAAAAAAAATATTTAAAATTCCCAGTTATATACTACATGACAAATTTTGTTCACATCTGCCCATTGGTTCTGAAAGTTAAAAAATTTATAGTAATTTATATATTTTTAATACTTACCAATAACCCAGACATTGCTGGTGCTAACTTAAAAATCTAGGGCCAAACACAAATTTTGCCCCCCAATCCCCAAAATTTGCATCAAAACCAAAGAAATCATGTCCTGAATGGCCCTCCATACTTCGCCTCTACTGCACATGCGCAGTGTCAAGGAGGTCCCAAAATTGGCGCCATTTATCATTCTTACAATCAGTGCCTGGTCAGCGCTATGTACTCAGCGGGGAGGTATGAGTTCCCAACTCCTGGGAGGGCCATCCCCGTCTGGGTCATTGGTAAGTATAAAAAATATATAAATTACTATAAATTTTTTAACATTTTTATACTGTACCAATGACCCAGACATAGCTGAATAGTAAAAAGGCTGGAGGGCCTAGGACATAGAGGAAAATCCAATAAGCTCAACTATATAAAATAGAGTCATCCCCTCGAGAAGAAAAGGAGTATTAGGCTTTACATGTATCTTTCTTATTTATGATAAATTAGAAAGACACAACACCCTCCATAATTGAACATCATAACATTCATGTTCTCTTTTAACATCCAGTATAATCCTTATACTAATTATTTTTAAAGTAAGCCAATAAATAAAGTTAGTCCAGAGAATTGAGACTCTTTATACTCTTTTAAAAGTGTCCAAGGATTGTATATTAACACCCGTTTGACACGTGACAAATACAAATGCTACACTTTAAAAATATGACATGAATGAATTTTTTAAACATTAACTTTTCACTTTAAAACCATCCCGGTAACAACTCAGAATTACTGACTCCGGAGGAGGTATCCCCTTGTTTTCACTATAAAACAGGTGACCCAAGGGAACACCCTCCCCCCCCCTTCCCCTGGGTCAAATAGCCCAGAGCGAAGAGGGCAACAGGACGGAGTCACTGCCTGAACAGAAAACCTACATAACTATAGTTGCAACTGTTTAGTGAACGACATTCTGAGCAGCAGATAATGGACCTAAACAATGCAGGTCTCCAGAAATGGACTCAATATTTCTGAGATAAAAATTTGTGAATGTGGATGGCTGAGACCAATATGCAGCCTACATTAAATCTGTAATAGCAACACTATTTGCATAAGCCCAAGATGTAGAAAGAGCTGTTACTTCATGAGCCGAAATCTTAAGCACAGACTGCTGAGTTGAAGATAGATTATCATAAGCAGTACAGATAGTTAATTGAATCCATCTAGCAATAGAATGGACCGTAATGTCCTTTCTATTAGGCATCAGAGACAGAAGAAGCGTTTACGTCCCTTTCTGATAAACTGAGATCTTATTTATAAATACATAAAGCTCTAACCGGACAGAGTAAAGGCCTATGCCCGTCTGAAGACGGAAGGGCCTTAATAACAATAGGTTCCACATATTTATTAGGAGCCTGATTCTTAGCCAAAAATCCAACATTAGTAGTAAAGTTAATAGTGTTCCCGACACTACGATAGTGAGAATCGTCCACCGATAGTGCATGAAGCTCACTGACTCTTCAAGCAGAAGAGAAAGCTAAGAGAAATGCTGTCTTATAAGACCAGAATTTGAAATCTACTGTCTCAAGAGGCTCAAATGGTTTTCTTTTAGTTTCAGAAGAACCCAAGCTAAATTCCATTTAGGAATTAATCTAAGGGTTCTAGGTCTATTTATCGAAAAGTTTCTAACTAATTTAGATAAAGAGACATTAGATCCAATTGTAAACTATCATGGTGTGCATAGGTATCAGATAACATAGACCTATAACCTTTAATAGTAACAGGCTGCAGTTGATCTCGTCAAACAAGTATACTAGAAAGTTTGCAATGTCTGGTATGGAGGGATCAAAAATATCAACATACTGATCCCTACACCAACGACGAAAGACCTTCCACTTTAGCCGCATAGTATAGCGAAGAGGAGGTCCTCCTACAGTTAGAAATCGCGTCCACTGCTCGTCCTGTACAATGCTTGCCGTGCAAGAAGGACTGCACAACGGAATACGTGAAGGTTGAGACCTTGCGGGTTGTGATGAAGTTGACACGATTTCCCCTGCGAAAGAAGATCCTCTCGTGGAGGAAGTTTTCGCGGTAAGTCCCACAGCAGACACCTGAGTAGATTTATCCACGGTCTCTGTGGAGACAGAGATGCTACCAACAGAATTGTATTGTGATTGTTTTATCTTTAGCAATATTTGCTGAATCAACGGCACTGGAGGATACGCATATCCTATCATTCCGTCCCACGAGATAGATAGAGCGTCTACTGGATATGCTCGGGGATCTGGACATGGTGACACATACGTCTGCAATTGATTGTTGAGTTGTGTCGCAAATAAGTCTATCATTGGCCGCTCCCATTGGTAGCAAATCTGCTTGAATACCTGTTTGTTGAGAGTTCATTCTGACGGCAACAAGCGACCCTTCCGCGAAAGGGAGTCTGCTAATACATTCAGACGACCCGGAATATGACGGACCGAAAGCAGAACTTGGTGTTCTAGAACAAACAGAAGGATTCTTTCCGTTAAATTGAATAACGGAACGGAATGAGTGCCTCCCTGTTCCGGATATACGCAACTACTGTCGTATTGTCGGACAGGATTTGGACATGTGCTTTCATCCAATGACGTAGTGCAAGCCAAATTGACATCATTTCTTGGATGTTTATGTGCTTGCCTAGAAACTGCGGAACCCAAAGACCATGGCACTTCGAATACATGGGATCAATGTTGTACCCCAACCTGTTTGACTGGCATCCGTCATAATCGTAAAACTCGGATCCGGCAACTGCAGTGGAACCCCTGAGTCAACCACTGAATGTCTGCCCAAGTCTGAATCTCTTGTTACACTTGATTGACAAGAGAATGTCTATATCGAGCAATTCATAGATTGCTGAAAGGTTGCCGTCGAAGAGAAGCTTCTCCGAGAACGAAGCGACTCTGAGAGAGTTCACCTTACTATCCACGCGCGTGGATGTAGCTAGGGCTGCGTCACGTCTAACCAACTCCAGGTTTGCCACTGAAGGGCGGAGTTATACGTGGAAAAGCTACTGCCCTTGAAAGAAATCTCATTGAGGATCATATCCTGGAATTCTTTCCCTTGAAGACGTAATGATAACGCCTTAGTAAGGTGGTCTGCGTATGATAAAGTGTCTAAGTTAAGTCTGTTAGACATTATTGTCGTTTCCAATGTCGTGGTTGGAATTGACATAGACGGCGATATAGACAATACCAAGTCTTCAGCCTCGTCGTCTAGACGCAGAGGAACTCTCGGTATGCCCTGTCCTGCCATTTCAAATTATTCCATGAATTGATGAAAGGCAGATTTAGAGCATTTGCGGACAAGAAACCAGACTTGCCTGTTTTGGTAGCAAGCTTATATATAGCGTCGTTCAATAATTCAAATTTTCTTGTGACATTATTGGACTGTGTCGGCAACTCAGGGACGATGTCCCTGAACCGATCAAAAAAAATTCTGTGTCCAATGACGCTATTAGTCTCTTATCCAGCATCGCAGCATTCTAGTCCGACGGAACAACCTCTGGAAGATAATGCCGGAAGAAATCTATGGCAGCTTCTGTTGTTCCGAAAGGGAAAGCTCGAAATCCTCTGAATCCCTTTCGCCATCCTGTCGGACCCTATGAAGTGCTCGGTCGTCCGTACCTGATGCTTCAGCGGAGCGTACCGACCCAGCGTCGTCGGATTATTCCTGATCCGACAGAGATTCTGTCGTTTGCTGGGATGCTGCGATAAGTTGTGCTATTTTGGATAGCAAGTCCGTCACTGAAGCCTGTGGAGAAGCGGTCTTAGGTTGCTTTGCCATTGGAAGCTCCGTGTACATTGACCCGTGCATACTTCTATTATGCGAGCGTCCGGAGTCAACAGGCCTCGTGTCCCTTGGCTACCAGATGGCGTGACCTGTTCGCCGTGGAATCCCTGACTGGCGAAGCTGGCTGGATATCCGTGGTCACGTAGCCAAGGTGCGGTCGTGTGCGCTGCCGTGAGGATGAGGAAGCCTTATCGACAGTCTCTCGGACTGTCTATATAACGGAGAGTCCCGAGCGGCGGACGTATGCCCCGAATGCGAAACGTTTGTACCACAACATCTGGTCCCAGATGTTGTTGTACGAGAGAGGGACCTCTCTCGCTCGCAGCCCGGATGGACCTGGACGAGCTAGGAACCGGACTAATAGGCTTCCTCCGATCTCTCCTCTGATCCGTCGTCACTGGGTGTGCACTATTGTCTATTATAGTGCTCGCATCACCCAAATCTCCTTTCTGGACCGCAACGGATGAACCCGGCCACCGAACCATTCGATGAATGGACGCTACACCGGGCGAGCTAGCGGATGTCAACGCCGTCGATCCTTCTAGGGACCTCTTAGGCGATTGACATATTTCCATGAGCACTTATTGCCGCTAGCTCTTCATTTAACTATGACGACGGAGGCACACTTTTGGAAGACATCACGGTAACTTTTGCGAACAAGAAACCAGACTTGCTCGTTTAATAGCAAGCATATATATAGCGTCGTTCAATAATTCGAAAGTTCCTGTGACATTATTGGACTGTGTCGGAAACTCAGGGACGATGTCCCTGAACCGATCAAAAAAATTTTTGTGTCCAAAGATGCTATCAGTCTCTTATCCGGCATCGCAGCATTCTGGTCCGAAGAAACAACCTCTGGAAGATAATGCCGGATGAAATGTACGGCAGCTTATGTTGTTCCAAAAGGGAAAGCTCGAAATCCTCCGAATCTCTTTCGCCATCCTGTCGGACCCTATGAAGTTTTCGGACGTCCGTACCTGATGCTTCAGCGGAGTGTACCGACCCAGCGTCGTCGGATATTACCTGATCCGACAGAGATTCTGTCGTTGCTGGGATGCTGCGATAAGTTGTGCTATTTGGGATAGCACGTCCGTCACTGAGGCCTGTGGAGTAGCGGTCTTACGATGCTTTGCCGCTGGAAGCTCCGTGTACGTTGACTCCTGCATACTTCTCTTATGCGAACGTCCGGAATCTACAGGCCTCGTGTCCCTGGCTACCGGATGGCGTGACCTGGTCGCCGTGGATTCTCTGATTAGCGAAGCTGGCTGGATATCCGAGGTCACGTAGCCAAGGTGCGGTCGTTGAGGATGAGGAAGCCTTATTGACAGTCTCTCCGGACTGTCTATATAACGGAGCGTCCCGAGCGGCGGACGTATGCTCCGAATGCAAAACGTTTTGTACCACAACATCTGGTCCCAGATGTTGTTGTACGAGAGAGGGGCCTCTCTCGCTCACAGCCCGGATGGACCTGGACGAGCTAGGAACCGGACTAATAGGCTTCCTCCGTTCTCTTCTCTGATCCGCCGTCACTTGGTGTGCACTTAGTTGATTTATAGTGCTTGCATCACCCAAAACTCCTTTCTAGACCACAACGGACGAACCCGGCTGCCGAACCATTCGATGAATGGACGCTACACCGGGCGAGCTAGCGGACGTCAACGCCGTCGATCCTACTAGGGACCTCTTAGACAATAGACGTATTTCCATGAGCACTTTGCCGCTAGCTCTTCATTTAATGTGACGACGGAGGCACACTTTTGGAAGACATCACAGATACATCACCCTGTTCTTGTTCCTCTGAAATAGAGATTGATAAACTAGAGTGACCCTGCGGAGAAAGGACCTGCATGGCCATTTCCCCACTAACATACCGTGACACACGCTTCCCATGTTTGTCATCCCAATTGACACATAATGAACAGGAGTTAGTGCGAGTACACTGACTACAATTAATACAATGATTATGAAAGTCAGAGGAAGATTTCCTCTTATTACAATATCCTTTCATTGTGAAAAGAATACAAAAAGTCCTAGTACTCGCACCAACCGCTGAAAACAAAGATACATAATAACATGATCCATTAACATAGAAAAAATAATTGAAATCAAAAAATTTTTTTGAAAAGTTAAAAAATTTATAGTAATTTATATATTTTTTATACTTACCAATGACCCAGACATAGCTGGTGCTAACTCTTAAAATATAGGGCCAAACACAAATTTTGCCCCCCAATCCCCAAAATTTGCATCTAAAACTAAAGAAAACATGTCCTGAGAGGCCCTCCACACTTCGCCCCTACTGCGCATGCGCAGTGTCAAGGACGTTCCGAAATTGGCGCCATTTATCATTCTAATAACCAGTGCCTGGTAAGCGCTATGTACTCAGCGGGGAGGCAAGAGTTCCCAACTCCTGGGAGGGCCATCCCCGTCTGGGTCATTGGTAAGTATAAAAAATATATAAATTACTATAAATTTTTTAACATTTTTATACTGTACCAATGACCCAGGCATAGCTGAATAGTAAAAAGGCTGGAGGGCCAAGGACATAGAGCAAAATGGAATACGCTCAATAAAATAAAATAGAGTCATCCCCTGTAGGGAAAAGAAGTAATAGGCCTTACATGTATCTTTCTAATTTATGATAAATTAGAAAGATACAACACCTTCCAAAAATTGAGCTTCATACATCCATGTACTCTATTAATATCCAATAATCCTTATACTAATAATTTTTAAAGTAAGCCAATAATAAAGTAAGTCTAGAGAATAGAGACTCTTATACTCCTAAAAGTGTGTGAGAATTGCATAATCATGTCCGTTGACATATGCAATATTCAAAAGCTATACTTTAAAAACTAAGACTTGAATGAATTTTATAAACTTAAACTTCTCACTAAACAACCATCCCAATAACAGCTCAGAATTACTAACTCCGGAGGAGGTATCCCCTTGTTTTCATAGTAAAAACAGGTGACCCAAGGGAACACCCTCCCCCCCCCCCCCTTTTTCTTGCCCTGGGTCAAATAGCCCAGAGCGAAGAGGGCAGCCGAACGGAGACACTGCCGAAACAGACAGCCTACCTAGCTATAGTAGCAACTGTTAAGTGAATAACATTCTGAGCAGTAGATAATAGACCTAACAATAGAGGCCTCCAGAAATGGACTCGATATTTCTGAGATAAAATTCATGAAAGGATGGCTGAGCGCAATGAGCAGCCTTCAAAAATCTACAATAGCAACACTATTAATGTAAGCCCAAGAAGTAGAAGAACTCTTACTTCATGAGCCGAAATCTTAAGCACAACTGCCAAGCCAATGATATACCATAAGCAGTACGCTAGTTAATAGAATCCATTAACAATAAAATGGAGCGTAACGTCCTTCTACTAGACATCAAAGACAGAAGAAGCTTACGCCCTTGTAATAAACAGATATCTGTTTATAAATACATAAACTGTACCCGGAAAGAGTAAAGGCCTATGCCCATACGAAGACGGAAGGACCTTAAAATAATAGGTTCCGGATAATAGGAGCCTAACTCTTATGCAATAATCCAACCTAAATAGTAACGGAAGTATTGATTCCGAAACTATGAAAGTGAAAATCATCCATCGATAGTGCATGAAACTCACTGACTCTACAGTAAAAGAGAAACCAACAGAATTACTGTCTAAAAGGTCAGAATTTGAAAACTACTGTTTCCAGAGGCTCAAATGATTACTTAGCTAAATAAGAACCTGAAATTAAAATCCGTATAGGAATTTAATCTAAAGATTCTAAGTCTATTTATCAAAAAGTTACTAACTGACTTAGATAAAGAGACAAAAGACTCAATTGTAAACTATCGTAGAGTGCATAGGTATGAGGTAACATAAACCTATAACCTAAATAACAACAGGCTGCAGTAGATCTTGTGAAACAAGTATACTAAAAAATAGCAATGAGTAGTATGGAGGGATCAACCATATGAACATAATGATCCCTACACCACGACGGAAGAGCCTCCACTTTAGTCGCATAGAATAGCGAAGAAGAGGATCTCCTATAGTAAGAAATCGCGTCCAAAGCTCGTCCAGTACAGTGCTTACAATGCAATACGGACCACACAACGGAATACATGAAGGTTGCGACCTTGCTGGTTGTGATAAAGATGACACGATTTACCCAGTGAAAAAAAGATCCTCACATAGAGGAAGATTTCACGTTAAGATCCACAGTAGACAAGAGAGTAAATTACTCATGATCTCTGTGAAGATAGAGATGCTATCAACAGAAATGTATTGTGGTTGTTTATTTTAGCAATACCTGCTAAAACAACAGCGCCGGAGGATACGCGTATCCTATCAATCCGTCCTATAGATCAATAGAGCGTTAACAGTATTAGCTCAGAGATCTGGACAAGCCAACACATACGTCTGCAATTGATTAGCAAGCTGTGTCATAAATAAAACATCATTGGGCGCTCCCATAGATAGCAAATCTGATTGAATACTTGTTTGTTGAGAGTCCATTCTGACAGCAACAAGCGACCCGTAAGAGAACGGGAGTGCGATAAAACAATCAGACGACCCAGAATATGACGGACCAAAACTGAACTTGGTGTACTATAACCAACAGACGGATTCTTTCCATTAAATTGAATAACGGAAACGAAAGAGTGCCTCCCTGGTTCCGGAGATACGCCACTACTGTCGAATTAAAGGACAGGAATTTGGGCATGCGTTTCTGAATAATGTTCATGCAATGACATAAGCAAGCCTAAAAAACATTATTCCGCGGAAGTAAAACTGATAGCTAAAAGACTGCGGAACCCAAAGACCCTGGCACTTCGAATCCGTAGGGATCAGTATATATCCCAATCTGTTTGACTGGCAACCGTCATAACAGCCACACTCGGGTCCGGCAACTGCGGCGGTACTCTCCGAGTCAACCACCGAATGTTTGCCCCAGTCTGAATCTCTTGTAACACTAGATAGACAAGAGAATGTATAAATCAAGCAATTCATGGATTGCCGGAAAGTTGCCGTCGAAGAGAAGCTCCTCCGAGAACGAAGCGACTCTTAGAGAGTTCTTAACCTACTATCCACGCGTGGATGTAGCTAGGGCTGCATCACGTCTAACCAACTCCAATCAGCCACTGAAGGGCGGAGTTATACGTGAACAAACTACTGCCCTCAAAAGAAATTACATTGAGAATAATATCCCGTAAATCTTTTCTTGAAGACGTAAAGATAACGCCTCAGTAAGGCGGATTACGTATAATAAAGCGTCTAAGTTAAGTCTACTAAACATAATGTCGTTCCCAACATTGAAATTGGAAAAGACATAAACGGCGAAAAAGAAAATATGCAGTCTTTAATCACACCGTCTAGACGCATATGAACTCTCGGTATGCCCTGCTCTGCCAAAATAAACTATATGTAAAAAAGATAAAATGGCAGAAATGAGCCACGCGGACAAGAAACTAAACTATCATGCTTAGTAGCAGGCTTGTATATATATATAAATATATATAGCGTCGAAAAATAAAACACATGTTGTAATGACAATATTGGACTGCGTCGGTAAGTCAGGGACAAAGTCCCTGTACCGATCGAAAAATCCGAGTCCAATGACGCTATAAGTCTCTTATCCACGATCGCAGCAATGAAGTCCGAAAAATAATCACTGGAAGAAATGCCAGAAGATATGAAAGGCATCTTCCGATACTACTAAAGGGAAAACTCGAAATCTTTCGAATCCCTTTCGCCATCCTGTCGGACCCTATAAAGCGTTCGGTTGTCCGTAGCTTGATGCAACCGCGGACCGCACCGACCCAGCGCCGTCGGATAATTCCTGATTCGACCGAGAAACCGTCAATTGCTGGGATGCTGCGAAACAACTGTGCTAACTCGGATAGCACGTCCGTCACTGAGGCCTGAGGAGCAGCGGTCTTACGATGCATTGCCGCAGGAAGCTCCGAGATCGATACCCCGTGCATACTTCCAATATGCGAGCGAACGGAGTGTATAGGCCTCGTGTCCCTTGGCTACCGGATGGCGCGACCTATTCGCTGTGGAATCACTGAATGCCGAAACTGATCGGATACTCGAGGTCACGTAGCCAATGTGCGGTCGTGTGCCCTGCTGTGAGGATGAGGAAGCATTAAAGACAGTCTCTCGGACTGTCAATATAACGGAGCGTCCCGAGCAACGGACATATGCTCCGAATGTAAAATATCTGAACCACAACATGCGGTCCCCTATGTTGTTGGCTTCCTCCGATCTGTCCTCAATCTGCCGTCACTGGGTGAGTACTAAAGTAATTAAAGTGCTCGCATCACCCAAATCTCCTTCCTAGACCGCAACGGACGAACCCGGCAGCCGAACCATTCGATGAATGTACGCTACACCGGGTGAGCTAGCGAATGTCACTCCGTAAGCGATAGACATATTCCATGAGCACTTATTGCCGCTAACTCTTCATTAACTATGACGACAGAGGCACACTTTTGAAAGACATCTCCATAACTCTTCGAACAAGAAACCAGAAATGCTTGGATAGCAAGCATAAAATAATAATATATATAGCGTCGTTCAATAATTCGAAAGTTTGTGTGACATTATTGGACTATGTCGGAACTGAGGGACGATGTCCCTGAACCGAACCAAAAATTTCTAAGTCCACCGACGCTATCAGTTTCTTATCCGGCATCGCAGCATATGTTGTTCCGAAAGGGAAAGCTTGAAATCCACCGAATCCCTTTCGGTATCCCGTCGGACCGGATGAAACTTTCGGACGTCCGTACCCGCTTCCGCGGAGCGTCCCGACCCAGCATCGTCGGATAAAATATATGCGACAGATTCAGTTGATGCTGGGATGCTGCGATAAACTGTGCTATTAAGGAAAGC
This sequence comes from Pictodentalium vernedei, assembly GCA_031216915.1. Taxonomy (NCBI): domain Eukaryota; kingdom Metazoa; phylum Mollusca; class Scaphopoda; order Dentaliida; family Dentaliidae; genus Pictodentalium; species Pictodentalium vernedei. The sequence goes on from CM062295.1 coordinate 747,174,335, forward strand.
ACGTCCGTTCCCGAGGCCTGTGCAGTAGCGGACTTACGATGCATTGCCGCTGGAAGCTCCGTGTACGTTGACTCCCGCATACTTCCTATGCGAACGTCCGGAGTCTGCAGGCCTCGAGTCCCCGGCTACCGACCCAGCGCTGTCGGATAATTCTCGATCCGACACCGTTTCTGTCGGCTGCTGGGATGCTGCGATAAGCTGTGCTATGTGCACAAGAATGTCCGGCGTCGAGACCTGCGGAGGCGCAGTCTATCGCTGCTTCGCCGAGGGCAGCTCCGCATCAGATGGCTCCCGCATACTTTTCCTATGCGAACGTCCGGAGTCCATCGGTCTCGAATCCCTGGCTGCCGGATGGTGTGACCTGGTCGCCGAAGAATCCTTGATCGGCGAAGCTGGTAATATATCGGCGGTCACGCAGCCAAGGAGCGGTCGTGTGCGCTGACGAGAAGAGGAAGCCTTAGCAGTCTCAGCGGACTGCCTATACAACGGAGCGTCCCGAGCGACGGACGTATGCTCCGCTAACGACACATTTGTACCACAACATCTGGGGCCAGATGTTGTTGAACGAGAGAGGGGCCTCTCTCGCTTGCCGTCCGGATGGACCGGAACGAGCTATGAACCGGACTAAAAGGCTTCCTCCGTTCTCCCTCCGATCCGCCGTCACTGGGTGTGCATTAAGTAAATTTTATAGTGCTCGCATCACCCGAAAATTCCTTCTAGACCGCAACGGACGAACCCGGCTGCCGAACCATTCGGTGAATGGACGCTACACCGGGCGAGCTAGCGGACGTCAAAGGCCGTCGAACCTACTAGGGTCCTCTTAGGCAATTGGCGTATTACATGAGCACTTTTCCGCTAGCCCTTCATTAATTGTGACGACGGAGGCACACTGTTGGAAGACATCACAGATACATCACCCTAATCTTGATCGTCTGAAATAGAAATTGATAAAGTAGAGTGACCCTGCGGGGAAAGGACCGGAGTGTCCAAATCCCCAACAACATACCGTGACATACGCTTCCCATATTGTCATCGAAATCATACGATACAGAACCGGAGTTAATGCGAGTACACTGACCACATATAGAATGATAATAAGGTCAGAGGAAGACTTCCTCTTAAAACAATTGATCAATATCCTTTCAATGTGAAAAGAAAACAAGTCCTGGTACTCGCACTAACCCCTGGCAATCAAAATACATAATAATAATATGATCCATTAATATAGAAAAAATAATAGAAATCAAAATATTTTGAAAAAATATTTTTTCAGAACAGCCCAAGTTTCTGAAAAGTAACGTTGAGCCCCAATGGATCCCAAGCCTAAGTGTGGACAAAAATTTTAAAAATATTTTAAACAATTTCTTCAACACTTACGAACAATAATAATGTATCTAGTTATGATTAAAATAACATAAAGATATTATTATTTAGAAATCCCCCCCTCACACAGAGGGCTGTTGTAAATGTAAACAATGAGTGTAAAAACACTAAAATAAGACTCCAGGCACCCAGGCCCGAAATCAGTTACCAAAAATACACCATCTGATGCAAAACAGAGACTTCCAGGGAAGAAACTGCAGAACATCAGATGGTAGATGCAGAACACAACGCCTAACCACCCGTAGGTGAAGACGTAAACATGGGGAAAGAACAGAATTCATTCTGTTATTCAGCTAAACTCCCAAGAAATTTTAGTAATAATAATTACAGAAATTATGCCAAAAGCATGGGAGAATAGCAAGGGGGAACTTAAAGGACAGGGAGAGAGGAAAAACACTTGAAAAAACAGTGTAACTAAATAATCAGAATGACAACAAAATGGCTGCTGCCTTGAAAATAGGTAACTTAACATAATTTCATTAAAAAATTTTAAGTTACAGCCCTGATAATATTCTGTCACACATTCTTTTCCTCTCCTCCTTTTCTATCCTCCTTAGAATCACCATTTCACTAATATTTATGTGTCTGGCATCATTTAAACTGAGATTTAAAAGCACAAAGATCAGTCAGATGTTAACTGATGAAGGGCCAAACTTAGAATGATAAATGGCGCCAATTTCGGAACGTCCTTGACACTGCGCATGCGCAGTAGGGGCGAAGTGTGGAGGGCCTCTCAGGACATGTTTTCTTTAGTTTTAGATGCAAATTTTGGGGATTGGGGGGCAAAATTTGTGTTTGGCCCTATATTTTAAGAGTTAGCACCAGCTATGTCTGGGTCATTGGTACAGTATAAAAATATTATTTTTTCAGAAAAGCCCAAGTTTCTGAAAAGTAACGTTGAGCCCCAATGGATCCCAAGCCTAAGAGTGGACAAAAATTTTAAAAATATTTTAAAAAATTAATGCAACACTTACGAATAATGATAATGTATCTTGTTATGATTAAACTAACACAAAGACAAGAAATCCCCCCTCCACAGAGACTGTTGTCAATGTAAACAAGAAGTGTAAAAACACCAGAAACATGACTCCAGGCACTGATAACCATGGCCCGAAATCAGTTACCAATAATACACCATCTGATGCAAAACAGAGACTTCCAGGGAAGAAACTGCAGAACATCAGATGGTAGATGCAGAACACTACGCCTAAACACCCATGGGTGAGGATGTAAACATGGGGAAAAGAAAAGAATTCATTCTGTTATCCAGCTACAACTCCCAAGAAATTTTAGTAATAATATTACAGAAAAAATGCCAAAAGCATGGGAGAATAGCAAGGGGGGACTTAAAGGAAAGGGAGAGAGGAAACACTGAACAAGCAGTGTAACTTTATAACAAGAATGACAACAACCGGCCCATGCCTCAAAAATAGGTAACTTAACATAATTTCATAAAAAAATTTTAAGTTACAGCCCTGATTATTTTCTGTCACTCATTTTTCCTCTCCTCCTTCTATTTCCTCTTTAGATCCACCATTTCTCTAATATTTATGTGTCTGGCATCATTAAAACTGAGATTTACAAGCACAAAGATCAGTCAGATGTGAACTGATGAAGGGGCAAACAAAGAATGATAAATGGCGCCAATTTCGGAACCTCCTTGACACTGCGCATGCGCAGTAGAGGCGAAGTATGGAGGGCCATTCAGGACATGATTTCTTTGGTTTTAGATGCAAATTTTGGGGACTGGGGGGCAAAATTTGTGTTTGGCCCTAGATTTTTAAGAGTTGGCACCAGCTACGTCTGGGTCATTGGTACAGTATAAAAATATAGAAATTTTGAGTGAAGCCCAAATTTGGGCGCTCAAATTTTGACCTACTGAGTTTCTTTGAAAAAAAGTGAATCTGCGGCACTAAAGTTATTTTATTTATTGGTGTTTAAGGTCATATACTCATGCATAACGGCTAAACATGACCGTAACAGTTTTACGGGTGGAGGAAGCCAGAGTACCCATTGAGAACCACCGAGCAATGACGAGCAGCTGCCAGCTCCCCAACATTATAACTCTGCACTGCAGCACAGGCAGGGTTGGACTGGTTGCGGACATGCATACCATCGACGTGCAGTATGCTTTAGTACAAAGCGTCATCGTGCCCCCATGTGGACAATCGGGGTTAAGTGCCTTGCCCAAGGACACAACGCAGGAGTCCAAATTGATCGCTCAGATGGTAACACATCCAGTGATTAACCAGGCTTGACATTGCTTAACTTCAATGATCTGATGAGAACCGGTTACTGCAACACTACCGCACCCCCTGTCACTAAAGTATGTTTCAAACAAGAAATCTAAACATTATTGCAATTGGCTTTTGACCAAGAGGATTTTTAAAGCATTTTAGGTTTATGGAGCATTAACCCCACTCCAAAGGTTATAGTAATTTTGGGGGGAAAAAAATCAGAAGAGTAAACTCCACCAGTCTGAAGATGGCAGCAGTAAATTCAACTCTGTGTGAAAATGGTTGAAGCATCAGAAATAAACAACACATAAAGAGAATTTAGGGAGGTTTATTTTTTGGGGCAAAATATTTTTAAAGAAATCAGAAACAGGTTTTCGCTAACAGGATTACATGAAATAAAATCTTTGGAAATTTATATCCAAATACAAGATGGCCACTGGTGGCCATGTTTTTCAACGAAATTCAAAAATGAAAGTGTCAGTGACACTGTAACTCAACTTGACAAACTTGAACTTGGTAAGTTATAAATGAAATGGCAAAATTGAAGATCATTGCTACCAATGTTATTTGATGAAATTTCAACATAACAGCATTGTGTGTGCACAACGTCAGAGTAATCCATGCATTTTTAAATGTAAACTGTAAGACTGGCTGAAGGAAGAATGTCGATACTCAAATGCAGTATGTTCAGAGGTTATTGTAAATGGCAACTTTTTTCACAGAAATGAATGCTAATCAATAGCTCTTATCTAAAGTTCTTGCCTAATGAGCACTCCAAGTTAAAAAACAATAACAACCCTATGACAAATGCAATAAATTCAAAGACTGTTGCTAACAGCAACAGTTTATGATGGAAATGAAAAGAAAATCAATAGCTCCTATCTTTGTCACCCTGCATAAGCATACAAAGTTTAAAAACAACCTGATAATGAATGTGCCCTCTGAGGCATGACAAAGGAAGATGTTAATGCACTAAGTAGAAAGTCATTGCTTGTGGCAATGTTTTGGGGGGTTTTTATTATCTAAATTCATAAATATACCCTGCAGAGAGTGCAAAAGGGATAAGTTGATGCATAAATGCAGTAAGTTCAAAGGTCAGCAGCAACATTTTTTGACAGAAATGGAAGAAAATCAACAGCTCCCGTATAGATGTCACCCCACACAAGCACACCAAGTTTGCAAGCGATCCAATCATAAATGTGCCCTGCAGGGTGTGTCAAAGGGAAATAATGATGCTTAACTGCACAACGTTTTTTTACTAAGTTCATCGAAGGTCATTGCCAGTGGCAACATTTTTTGACGGAAATCAAAGAAAAATCGATAGCTCCCATCTAGGGGTAACTCCAAACAAGCATACAATGTTCCAAACCGATCTGATCATAAAAGTGCCCTGTAGGGCATGCCAAAGGAATATATTGATGCCTGGCTAAACTAAGTTCAAAGCGGCAACATTTTTTGACAGATGGAAATGGAAGAAAATCGATAGTTCCCATCTAGAGGTCACCCCAAATAAGCATGCCAGGTTTCAAAGCAATCCGATCATAAATGTGCCCTGTAGGGTGTGCCAAAGGGAAATACCTGTAGGGTGTGCCAAAGGGAAATATTGAGGTCTGACTAAAATAAGTTCTAAGAACGTTGGCCGCGGCAACATTTTTTGATGGAAATGGAAGAAAATCGAAAGCTCCCATCTAGAGGTCAATCCAAACAAGCATGCCAGGTTTCAAAGCAATCCGATCATAAATGTGTCCTGTAGGGTGTGCCAAAGGGAAATATTGAGGTCTGACTAAACTAAGTTCTAAGAATGTTGGCCCCGGCAACATTTTTTGATGGAAATTTAAGACAATCAATAGCTCCCATCTAGAGGTCACCCCAAACAAGCATGCCAGGTTTCAAAGCAATCCAATCATAAATCTGCCCTGTAGGGTGTGCCAAAGGGAAATATTGAGGTCTGACTAAACTAAGTTCTAAGAACGTTGGTCGCGGTAACATTTTTTGACGGAAATTGAAGAAAATCGATAGCTCCCATCTGGATGTCACCCCAAACAAGCATACCAAGTTTCAAAGCAATCTGATCATAAATGCCAAAGGAAATTGTGGACGTACGTACTAACGTACATACTAATGTACATACGTAAATACTAATGTACATATGCAGGTACGCCGATGGACGAGAAGTGATGGCAATAGCTCAGCTTGACTTTGTCAAGTTGAGCTAAAAATTGATAGCTCCCATCTAAACATTGCCCCAAAGTCACATATGGAATTTGGGACTGATTGGGCGAGAGCCACAGCCTGTAGGGTATGCTACAGGAATTGTTGGGCAATTTATATCCGAAATCCAAGATGGCTGCTGGCAGCAATGCTTTTCAACAAAATTCAGAAAAATTCAATAGCTCCCATCTAGACATCACACCAAAGCTCCATATGAAATTTGAAAAAGATTGGGAGAGAGATGTGGCCTGTAGGGTGTACTAATGGAATTGTTGACAATTTATATGCCAAACCTTAGATGGCCATTGGCAGCCATGTTTTTTAACGAAATTCGGAAAAATTTCATAGCTCCCATCTAGATATCACATCAAAGCTATATATGAAATTCATAAAAGATCAGGTGAGAGATGCAACCTGTGGGGTGTGGTAATGGAATTGCTGACATTTTACATCCGAATCCAAGATGGCTGCTGGCAGCCATGTTTTTCAACAAAATTCAGGAATGTTAAAAAATTTATAGTAATTTCTATATTTTTTATACTTACCAATTACCCAGACATAGCTGGTGCTAACTCTTAAAATATAGGGCCAAACACAAATTTTGCCCCCCAATCCCCAAAATTTGCATCTAAAACCAAAGAAAACATGTCCTGAATGGCCCTCCACACTTCACCTCTACTGCGCATGCGCAGTGTCAAGGACGTTCCGAAATTGGCGCCATTAATCATTCTAATAACCAGTGCCTGGTAAGCGCTATGTACTCAGCGGGGAGGCAAGAGTTCCCAACTCCTGGGAGGGCCATCCCCGTCTGGGTCATTGGTAAGTATAAAAAATATAGAAATTACTATAAATTTTTTAACATTTTTATACTGTACCAATGACCCAGACATAGCTGAACAGTAAAAAGGCTGGAGGGCCAAGGACATAGAGCAAGATGGAATACGCTCAATAATATAAAATAGAGTCATCCCCTCTAGGGAAAAAGAAGTAATAGGCCTTACATGTATCTTTCTTATTTATGATAAACTAGAAAGATACAACACCTTCCAAAATTGAGCATCATACATCCATGTACTCTATTAATATCCAAAATAATCCTTATACTAATAATTTTTAAAGTAAGCCAATAAATAAAGTAAGTCTAGAGAATAGAGACTCTTATACTCCTTAAAAGTGTCTGAGGATTGCATAATCATGTCCGTTGACAGGTGCTATATTCAAAAGCTATACTTTAAAAACTAAGACTTGAATGAATTTTTAAAACATAAACTTCTCACTAAACAACCATCCCAATAACAGCTCAGAATTACTAACTCCGGAGGAGGTATCCCCTTGTTTTCATAGTAAAACAGGTGACCCAAGGGAACACCCTCCCCCCCCCCCCCCCCTTTTTTCTTGCCCTGGGTCAAATAGCCCAGAGCGAAGAGGGCAGCAGAACGGAGTCACTGCCGAAACAGACAGCCTACCTAGCTATAGTAGCAACTGTTAAGTGAATGACATTCTGAGCAGTAGATAATAGACCTAACAATAGAGTCCTCCAGAAATGGACTCGATATTTCTGAGATAAAAATTCATGAATGTGGATGGCTGAGCGCAATGAGCAGCCTTCAAAAATCCATAATAGCGACACTATTAATGTAAGCCCAAGATGTAGAAGAACTCTTACTTCATGAGCCGAAATCTTAAGCACAACTGCTGAGTCAATGATATACCATAAGCAGTACCCATAGTTAATTGAATCCATTAGCAATAGAATGGAGCGTAACGTCCTTCTATTAGGCATCAAAGACAGAAGAAGCTTACGCCCGTAGTAATAAACAGATATCTGTTTATAAATACATAAACTCTAACCGGACAGAGTAAAGGCCTATGCCCGTACGAAGACGGAAGGACCTTAATAACAATAGGTTCCGGATATTAGGAGCCTAACTCATGCAAAATTCCAACCTACATAGTAAAGGAAGTAGTGATTCCGAAACTACGAAAGTGAAAATCATCCATCGATAGTGCATGAAACTCACTGACTCTTCAGTAAAAGAGAAGCCAACAGAATAACTGTCTAAAAGGTCAGAATTTGAAAACTACTGTTTCCAGAGGCTCAAATGATTACTTAGCTAAAAAGAACCAAAGTTAAATTCCATACAGGAATTTAATCTAAAGATTCTAAGTCTATTTATCAAAAAGTTACTAACTGAGTTAGATAAAGAGACATAAGACTCAATTGTAAACTATCATAGAGTGCATAGGTATGAGGTAACATAAACCTATAACCTTAATAATAAAAGGCTGCAGTAGATCTTGTCAAACAAGTATACTAAAAAGTTGCAATGAGTAGTATGGAGGGATCAACAATATGAACATAGTGATCCCTACACCAACGATGGAAGAGCCTCCACTTTAGCCGCATAGAATAGCGAAGAAGAGGATCTCCTATAGTAAGAAATCGCGTCCAAAGCTCGTCCAGTACAATGCTTACAATGCAATACGGACCACACAACGGAATACGTGAAGGTTGCGACCTTGCGGGTTGTGATAAAGATGACACGATTTACCCAGCGAAAAAAGATCCTCACATTGAGGAAGATTTCGCGTTAAGTCCTACAGTAGACATCAGAGTAAATTACCCATGGTCTCTGTGAAGATAGAGATGCTATCAACAGAAATGTATTGTGGTTGTTTATCTTAGCAATACCTGCTGAAACAACAGCGCCGGAGGATACGCGTATCCTATCATTCCGTCCTATTAGATCAATAGAGCGTAAACAACATTAGCATAGAGATCCGGACAAGCCAACACATACGTCTGCAATTGATTAGCAGGCTGTGTCGTAAATAAATTATCATTGGGCGCTCCCATAGATAGCAAATCTGATTGAATACTTGTTTGTTGAGAGTGCATTCTGACGGCAACAAGCGACCCCTAAGTGAACGGGAGTCCGGTAAAACAAACAGACGACCCGGAATATGACGGACCAAAACAGAACTTGGTGTACTATAACCAACAAACGGATTCTTTCCATTAAATAGAATAACGGAAACGAATGAGTGCCTCCCTGGTTCCGGAGATACGCCACTACTGTCGAATTAACGGACAGGATTTGGACATGCGTTTCTGAATAATGTTCATGCAATGACATAAAGCAAGCCTAAAAAACATTATTCCGCGGAAGATAATTGCTTGCTTAGAGACTGCGGAACCCAAAGACCCTGGCACTTCGAATCCGTTGGGATCAATATTATATCCCAATCTGTTTGACTGGCAACCGTCATAACTATAACACTCGGATCCGGCAACTGGAGTGGCACTCTCTGAGTCAACCACCGAATGTTTGCCCCAGTCTGAATCTCTTGTAACACTAGATAGACAAGAGAACGTGTAAATCAAGCAATTCCTGGATTGCTGAAAAGTTGCTGTCGAAGAGAGGCTTCTCCGAGAACGAAGCGACTCTGAGAGAGTTCTTCACCTTACTATCCACGCGCGTGGATGTAGCTAGGGCTTCGTCACGTCTAACCAACTCCAATCAGCCACTGAAGGGCGGAGTTATACGTGAACAAACTACTGCCCTCAAAAGAAATCACATTGAGAATAATATCCCGTAAATCTTTTCTTGAAGACGTAATGATAAGGCCTGAGTAAGGTGGATTACGTATGATAAAGCGTCTAAGTTAAGTCTACTAGACATCATTGTCGTTTCCAACATTGTGGTTGGAAAAGACATAGACGGCGAAAAAGAATATTTCCAGTCTTTAACCACGCCGTCTAGACGCATATGAACTCTCGGTATGCCCTGCTCTGCCAAAATAAATTATTCGTATAAATGATAAAACGGCAGAAATGAGCATTGCGGACAAGAAACTAAACTATCATGCTTGGTAGCAGGCTTATATGCATATATAGCGTCGAAAAATAAAACACATGTTGTAATGACAATATTGGACTGCGTCGGTAAGTCAGGGACAATGTCCCTGAACCGATCCAAAATTCTGTGTCCAATGACGCTGTAAGTCTCTTATCCAACATCGCAGCAATGTAGTCCGAAATAACAATCACTGGAAGATAATGCCAGAAGATTTGAATGGCAGCTTCCGATGCTATGAAAGGGAAAACTCGAAATCTTTCGAATCCCTTTCGCCATCCTGTCGGACCCTATAAAGCGTTCGGTCGTCCGTACCTGATGCAACCACGGACCGCACCGACCCAGCGCCGTCAGATAATTCCTGATTCGAGTAAGAAACTGTCGATTGCTGGGATGCTGCAAAACCACTGTGCTAACTCGGATAGCACGTCCGTCACTGAGGCCTGAGGAGAAGCGGTCCTACAATGCATTGCCGCTGGAAGCTCCGTGATCGTTACCCCGTGCATACTACCAATATGCGAGCGAACGGAGTATATATGCCTCGTGTCCCTTGGCTACCGGATGGCGTGACCTATTCGCCGTGGAATCACTGAATGACGAAACTGATCGGATACTCGAGGTCACGTAGCCAATGTGCGGTCGTGCGCCCTGCTGTGAGGATGAGGAAGCATTATCGACAGTCTCTCGGACTGTCAATATAATGGAGCGTCCCGACCGACAGACATATGCTCCGAAAGTAAAATATCTGAACCACAACATGCGGTCCCCTATGTTGTTGGACGAGAGAGGGACCTCTCTCGCTCACAGCCCGGACGGACCTGGACAAGCCAGGAACCGGACTAACAGGCTTCCTCCAATCTGTCCTCAATCTGCCGTCACTGGGTGAGTACTAAAGTAATTATAGTGCTCGCATCACCCAAATCTCCTTCCAAGACCGCAATGGACGAACCTGGCAGCCGAACCATTCGATGAATGCACGCTACACCGGGTGAGCTAGCGAATGTCACTTTGTCGATCCTACAAGGGATCTCTTAGGCGATAGACATATTCCATGAGCACTAATTGCCGCTAGCTCTTCATTAACTATGACGACAGAGGCACACTTTTGAAAGACATCTCCGTAACTTTGCGAACAAGAAACCAGAAATGCTTGGTTATAGCAAGCATATAATAATAATATATATAGCGTCGTTCAATAATTCGAAAGTTGTGTGACATTATTGGACTATGTCGGAACTGAGGGACGATGTCCCTGAACCGAACCAAAAATTTCTAAGTCCACCGACGCTATCAGTTTCTTATCCGGCATCGCAGCATTCTGGTCCGACAAAAGAAGCTGTAGAAGATCAAGTCAGATGACATACACAACAGCATATGTTGTTCCAAAAGGGAAAGCTCGAAATCCTCCAAATCCCTTTCGGTATCCCGTCGGACCGGATGAAATTTTCGGACGTCCGTACCCGCTTCCGCGGAGCGTCCCGACCCAGCATCGTCGGATAAAAAATATGCGACAGATTCAGTTGATGCTGCGATAAACTGTGCTATTTAGGAAGCACGTCCGTTCCCGAGGCCTGTGCAGTAGCGGTCTTACGATGCATTGCCGCCGGAAGCTCCGTGTACGTTGACTCCCGCACACTTCCTATGCGAACGTCCGGAGTCTGCAGGCCACGTGTCCCTGGCTACCGGATGGTGTGACCTGGTCGCCGATGAATCTCTGACTGGCGAAGCTGACTGGATATCCGAGGTCACGTAGCCAAGAGCGGTCGTGTGCACTACCATGAGAATGAGGAAGCCTTATTGACAGTCTACTCCGGACTGACTATATGTCGGAGCGTCCCGAGCGACGGACGTATGCTCCGAATGCGAAACATTTTGTACCACAACATCTGGGGCCAGATGTTGTTGTACGAGAGAGGGGCCTCTCTCGCTCGCCGTCCGGATGGACCAGAACGAGCTATGAACCGGACTAAAAGGCTTCCTCCGTTCTCCCTCTAATCCGCCGTCACTGGGTGTGCATTTGGTTGATTTATAGTGCTCGCATCACCCCAAAACTCCTTCTAGACCGCAACGGACGAACCCGGCTGCCGAACCATTCGATGAATGGACGCTACACCGGGCGAGCTAGCGGACGTCAAAGGCCGTCGAACCTACTAGGGTCCTCTTAGGCAATTGGCGTATTTACATGAGCACTTTTCCGCTAGCCCTTCATTAATTGTGACGACGGAGGCACACTGTTGGAAGACATCACAGATACATCACCCTAATCTTGATCGTCTGAAATAGAAATTGATAAAGTAGAGTGACCCTGCAGGGAAAGGACCGGAGTGTCCAATTCCCCACTAACATACCGTGACATACGCTTCCCATGTTGTCATCGAAATCATACGATACAGAACAGGAGTTAATGAGAGTACACTGACCACATATAGAATGATTATAAAAGTTAGAGGAAGACTTCCTCTTATTACAATTGATCAAAATCCTTTCAATGTGAAAAGAAAACAAGTCCTGGTACTCGCACCAACCCCTGGCAATCAAAATACATAATAATAATATGATCCATTAATATAGAAAAAATAATTGAAATCAAAATATTTTGAAAAAATATTTTTTCAGAACAGCCCAAGTTTCTGAAAAGTAACGTTGAGCCCCAATGGATCCCAAGCCTAAGTGTGGACAAAAATTTTAAAAATATTTTAAACAATTTATTCAACACTTAAGAACAATAATAATGTATCTAGTTATGATTAAAATAACATCAAGATATTATTTTCAAGAAATCCCCCCCTCACACAGAGGGCTGTTGTAAATGTAAACAATGAATGTAAAAACACAAAATAAGACTCCAGGCACCCAGGCCCGGAATCAGTTACCAAAAATACACTATCTGATGCAAAACAGAGACTTCCAGGGAAGAAACTGCAGAACATCATATGGTAGATGCAGAACACAACGCCTAACCACCCGTAGGTGAAGACGTAAACATGGGGAAAAGAACAGAATTCATTCTGTTATTCAGCTAAAACTCCCAAGAAAATTTAGTCATAATAATTACAAAAACTATGCCAAAAGCATGGGAGAATAGCAAGGGGGGACTTAAAGGACAGGGAGAGAGGAAAACACTGAAAAATCAGTGTAACTAAATAATCAGAATGACAACAAAATGGCTGCTGCCTCGAAAATAGGTAACTTAACATAATTTCATTAAAAAATTTTAAGTTACAGCCCTGAAAATATTCTGTCACACTTTTTTCCTCTCCTCCTTCTCTATCCTCCTTAGAATCACCATTTCACTAATATTTAAGTGTCTGGCATCATTTAAACTGAGATTTACAAGCACAAAGATCAGTCAGATGTTAACTGATGAAGGGCCAAACTTAGAATGATTAATGGCGCCAATTTCGGAACGTCCTTGACACTGCGCATGCGCAGTAGAGGTGAAGTGTGGAGGGCCATTCAGGACATGTTTTCTTTGGTTTTAGATGCAAATTTTGGGGATTGGGGGCATAATTTGTGTTTGGCCCTATATTTTAAGAGTTAGCACCAGCTATGTCTGGGTCATTGGTACAGTATAAAAATATTCGATAGCTCCCATCTGGACATCACACCAACGCTACATATGAAATTTGAAAAAGATTGGATAAGAGATATGGCCTGTAGTGTGTGCTAATGGAATTGTTGACCCGGAGGTCCATTGGCTGAAACTTTGCTGGTGCTTATTATGCTTTGCAACAAATTTGCAATTATTGCTTGGGTGGAATCTACACTCTGCGGGTGATTTAGTGATAATACACTCTCCACGTACTGTACTACTCCAAATTTGCTAAAAGACCACTCCCAAACATAAGACATATTCATATATGAAAAGTAAATTGTAAATTTGTATTTACAAATATGTCGATGAGTTGGGTTGGTCCTCAACAAATTTTAAGTAATGCAAACTTTCTGCCACTTACTTGCAGTGATATTTGGGAGTAAGATTGGCTGAATTATGTATTCATAGAAAAGGGGCCAAGAGAAGGTGATAAATCGATTTAATAAACAAATGTTGCCAAGTGAAGGCATAAGCTCACTCGGATTTCCAGTTAGGGGAGCTAAAAACGCATTTGTACTTACTTTATTACAATGACGCCCTATCCCCATAAGAAAATTGTCAGGTTTTATATCTCTGTGGATGAAATTTTTATTGTGAATATACTCTATTCTGTTAATCATCTGAAATATAACAAAATGTTACAATAAATATGACACTTGCAAGAAACTTTAGCTTAATCAGCACACTGAACGCAAAAGACTCTGATTTTGGAGATGCTCTTTTTGAAGTTGTGTCTGCTTATTTTAGAAGGCAGAGATGTCGGAAAAAGCCCACTAATGGTAAAAGGATTGTTGCTGAAGATGAGATTTTGAGAAGCTCTGCCAGCATACCTCACAGGGAATCAGTGACCGTTGGGAGCGGGAGAGCAGGAGAGTGGAAATTCACTCTCCACTTTTAGATTTTACGAGAGTGAAAAATTTTAGGAGAGTGATTTTTAAAATAATGCCTTGGGCCAATTCGCCCCAGGTGGAATAACGAGGATTGGTGGTGATTGCTGTTGAGAAATCAGTAGGCCTAATAACGCGCGATTTCCAAAATAATTGGTTTTATGACGTTTCGGCCTTGAGACGTTTCGGCCCAAAGAGGCCAAAACGTCTTAGAAATTGGGCCGAAACGTCTTCACATTCGGTAATTCTTTTTTAGATGTGA